>JADMNL010000032.1:20132500-21505000 GCA_016271365.2 Neoceratodus forsteri | reverse complement strand
GCCCTCTAGTCCTGGAACATCTTTTTCGCTTAAAAATAGTGTATTCCTGCACCCTGTTCCCCCTGTAAGATACTTGAATGTCTCTATCATATCCCCTCTCTCCCTCCTCTCCTCCAGGGAGTATACGTTCAGTTCCTTCAACCTGTCTTCATAGGACTTGTGATGCAATCCATGCACCATCTTTGCTGCCCTCCTCTGAACCTTCTCTACCCTGTCTGTGTCCTTCGTAGGTAAGGTCTCCAGAACTCAACACTGTACTCCAGGTGGGGCCTCACTAGTGTCTTGTATAGTGGAATTATGACCTCGCTTTTCCTGCTGGTGATGCCCCTACATATGCATCTCAGCATCCTATTTGCTTTACCTGCAGCCTTGTCACACTGTTTCCCTACCTTGAGGTCATCAGAGATGATAACCCCAAGATCCCTTTCCTGCTTGGTGCATGCTATATCCTCACCCCCAACTGAAATATTGTGCCAGGGTTTTTGTGCCCCATATGCATTATCTTGCACTTCTTTGCATTGAATTTCAGCTGCCAAACCCCTGACCATTCTTCAAGTTTCTGCAGGTCCCTTCTCATTCTGTCTACACCCTCTGGTATGTCCTCTCTGTTACAGAGCTTTGTGTCATCAGCGAACAGGGAAATTCTGCCTTCTAGATTCTGCATAATGTCACTGATGAAGATGTTGAATAGGACCGGTCCCAGCACTGATCCCTGTGGTACCCCACTGGTCACTCTTCCCTCTATGAAGTGACAGCCATTTACCACCACCCTCTGTGTCCTGCCACCCAGCCAGTTATCTACCCACTGCACTACTGTCCTGCCCACGCCCCTATTCCCTAGTTTGTGTAACAGCCTTCTATGTGGCTCAGTGTCAAAGGCTTTGCTGAAGTCCAGATAGGCCACGTCCACTGCCCTCCCCTGATCCACCTCCCTAGTCACCCAGTCAAAAAATTCAACGAGATTGGTCTGACATGACCTCCCCCTGGTGAAACCATGCTGCCTTGGGTTCTGTAGTCCATTGACAACCAGATGTTCCACCAATCTCTCCTTCAGTAGTGGTTCCATGATCTTCCCTACTACCGAGGTGAGGCTAACTGGTCTGTAGTTCCCCGCTTCCTCTTTGTTCCCACTTTTGTATAAGGGGACTACATCTGCTGTCCTCCATTTTTTTGGTACCTCCCCTGTTTCCAGTGATTGGCTAAACAGAATTGCCAGAGGTTCAGCAACCACCTCTCTTAGTTCTTTAAGGACCCTGGGGTGCACCCCAACTGGCCCCATTGCTTTATCAACTCGAAATTCCTTCCAGTTCCTTTAGGACCCTTTCTTGTGTAAAGGGTTGTGTCCATTTCTGCATCATTCCCACCCCTTGTACTCTCTTCAGGCCCATGACCCTCCTCTTCCTCAGAAAAGACTGAGCAGAAATGCGTGTTCAATATGTCAGCTTTACTGTTGTCATCCTCCCCATCAGTCGCACTATCCCTCCCTTTGCTTTGCTTTTTATGTTTGCTTGCACACATGTGCAAGAAACATAGTGCCATCATCTGAGTTTTCGGAGGTGTGGCAACCATCTTCCAATTCAGTCATTGTGTTTGCAGGCGCGGCCGCAATTCTCCAATGAACACTGCAGTTGTCTATGACAGCAGTTGAAAATGCAGTGCCCATACAGTTGAAAGGGAGAGCTATGCTTCAGTGAGCAGCGATAAGATATCGCGTGCTCATGCGCGCTCCTTCCCACACACACATGCGCATACTGCATGCTGTGCTCCCCCCCACACACACACATTGTATAACCCGAAAAGTGCCTAATCCCCGTTGGCTGTGCTGCCTCCCTCTCCCAACAGAGTTCCAGATACCACACTGGGAGCCCACCCCCAGCGTGGCAACAGTTCAGTATGGCTGACGGGGTGCCCAATCCCCGCCAGCTCCACTGTCCCTCCAAGAGACTACAGGCGCCACACTGGGAGCCCACCCCAGCATGGCAACAGAGCTGCATGGCCAACGGGTGCTTAACCCCGTCGGCTCCATGGCCCCCAAACAGCTCTTCCAGCTGCCACACTGGGAGCCCATCCCAGCGTGGCACAAGTCGCCGTCATCTAAGCTAAAAAAAAAGAAACCTGAAAGAAAAAACCTTCCTCGTTGATTGTTCTGACCCAATCTTTCCCCACCCGTGCCCACCCTCTGCGCACTCTGCCTCCCCACACCCCTACTCACCCCATACTTACCTCTGGAGCTCGGCGCAACGATCTTCGGTGGACCAGGAACACGTCTGCACTCTTCAAAGCTGAGGAAATGTAAGTAAGCTGTATAATGTAATAAATAGTTTTTTTTCAACTTTAGTGCATATCTCCAGCATTTTGGGGAATTTTTTCACCAAATTTTCAACATGGGGTTTTTGGGACCCCACCTCATAAATTCTGTCGCGGTCATGGTGTTAATCGGACCCGAAAGGTGATTTTGCGGTCACTGTGCGGAACCACCTTTCGGGACCGATTTACGAAATGACAGTGCCACAGTTCATGAGGTAGGCCCAAAACCCTATTTTGAAAATTTGGTGAAAAATTCTAAAATGACTGTTTTACAAGCATGCGTTGCGCTGTTCCTACACACGCTCGTAAGTTCACGAATTTTCAATATGTTCACTCAGATTTTCAACATTGCCATTTTACCATACCTCCTTATGAGCAGTACAGATGTCATTTCTCACATCTGACCCAAAATGTGGTTCCGCACATGTAGCGCACAATGGCGCAGTTGGTGTGCAAAATCAATGTTCGGGACATATTAAGAAAATCACAGTGACACTGTTCATGAGCGGAGGTGTTAAAATGGCTATGTTAAAAATTTGGTGACAAATGCTTGTTTCACTTATGTACGTGTAAAAAGTTTTGTTTCCTCTACTCACTGATTTTGCAATGTGCTCTTCTGTCTGAGCTTTGGCTTCCCTTACTGACCTCCCTGCCGCCTTGGCTTTTCCTGGTACTTCTCCCTATCCCCTTCTGCCTGTGTCTTTTTGTATTGCCTGAATGCAATCTTTTTGGCTTTCACTTTCTTCGCTATCTCCTTGGAAAACCATAATGATCTCCTCTTCCTTTTCCCCTTGCTAACCTGCTTAATGCATAATTCTGTTGCTCTTGTAATCCCTGTTTTAAATACTGCCCACTGTTCCTCAACCACTGATTCCTGCCCCATTCCCCTTAATTCCTCTTTCAAGCATCTCCCCATTTTCCCAAAGTCTGCCCCCCTAAAACCCAGAATACGTGTTTTTGTGTGGATTGGTTCTGCTCCTTCTGTGATTTCAAACCACAATGACTGGTGATCACTGTTCCCCAGGTGCTCCCCCACTGTTACCCCCATCACACTGTCCCTGTTTGTGAGCACACGGTGCAGTATTGCCTTCTGCCGAGTTGGGTCCATGACCATTTGCTTGAGGAAGACACCTTGAAGGGAGTCCTAGATAAATCTGCTCTTGGTTGATACTGCTGCTGGGATGCTCCAGTCCACGCCTGGAATATTGAGATCTTCAACCAGCACTACCTCACCCTTGTCTGCCATGTATGCAAGTGGAGGTTGTGGGAATCAAACCCATGCAGGTCTGCTGGATGTCACCGTGCTCATTCACAGTTTGTTGCTTTAACCTCTAGTCTAGACTGCCAGCCCCAATAAACCCCATAGTTAATGTTTAAATATGTGATTTCAAAAATAATGTACAGTACCAACAGTGCAAATTATGAATACTAAACACTTTAATAACATGTTACTAAAACTCAGTTATTCACCACTCTATCTGCTTATTTTTTCTTGTACCAACGTGGGTGAATAGCTGGCAGAGCACTGTAAACAGCTGTTGATTAGGCTTCATTACTCTATATCCAAAAACAGAAACATGTATTTCTTCTGGATTTATTTAATATTGATTTGCTGTGGCTCACTTTATAGAATCTATTTAGCACTGTATGAGGCAGATGTTTTTAAATTTTGGAAGATAGGCAATGCTTACAATAGTTTATCAGTTTAGTATTCATTTTAGGAGCAAACTTTTCTTTATGTTTTAAACATATTCAAGTGGCAGTGAATTCATTTAGCAGTTTATACAGACTAATACATGCTGCAGAAAACATTAAAAGATTTATTGTAAAGCACTCGGGGTCTATAGCAGAAATCCCACAATTTCACCACAATTTTGGGTAGCATTTTCCGCAATTTTCCAGTGGTCCTGGTTATAAGCTTGCAAGTGTTCAGGTCCTGTCTTTCCAGCAACCTTAGAACTGCCTGTATTTGTTTTGGTACGGTATCACTATCTCTTTGACCATGACCATGTTGCATAACAATACTCATGCTCTTTATTTGCTGTAACCCCACTTTATTAGCTTTTTTGATTACTCTTTGAATGTACTTACCATTACAGTTATATTTTTTAATTTTTTTGCCTTGCATATTTTAGCTTGTGTGTAACTATTCCTGCAGGAATATGTAACCTGATAACTACTGCTGTTCTCAATGGGACCCCATAAAAACGCAATACTGCATCTCATCAGGCTATCCCAGTTGGAGTAATTTCAAATAAATCATAAATTAAGGCTAAGATAACTATGACCCAAGGCTTAGAAGGAGGCAGACACCTATTTTGCTGTGCCCTGATGCTTTGGCAATGGTGGCAGCAGCTGGTGTATGCACAGACTTCTAGGAAAACATAAAGTGAACTTACAAGCTCAAACAGGCAGAGTGGGTGGGCTGTAGACCCTTATCTGCCGACAGTATTTATGTATCTGTGTATGCATGCACATTTATTCGTTGCTCAAAGTTGCAGGATCTGTGCGTCATGTACAAAAAACTGTGCTTGACTCAGCCTTTGGGGGTGACTGATTGTATTAGCAAATAGTAGATGCCACTTTGGAAGTACTTGTCATCTTGACAGACTTTAAGATCCAGTCAGTTTCTTGCACCCTAGGATCACTGTGATTCCCTTTCCTTTTTGCTAGACCCATGGTGAAAGCATGTGCAACACCAGCAGCAACTCATGGGTGCACTCTACAAAGGTAATGGGGCCAGTAGCTGTCCACCTCCTCTTCTTCCTCATGGCTCTTCAATGCCGCCATCTGTCTTGCAGATGGGCTTTTAGGTAGAGAGCCATCTTTGATGTCCCACCCCGGTGGCAGATTATCACTTCAGACATATGGGTGCTAGACATTATTCACCCTGGATATTTTCTGGGGTTTGTTTCTCAGCTTCCAGTACACCCACCCAACCTGGTTCCTACCCACCAGTACACTTAGTGGCTCTCCATGAGGAAGTGGACTCCCTCCTAAATGATTCAAGAAGTTGCCCTACTGGAAAAGGGTTGGGTCTTCTATTCCAGGCATTTTTCTTTCTTTAAATGGACGGGGGGTGGTTAATAATAATAATAATAAATTTATTTATAAAGTGCCTTTCAACTTACCAAGGCGCTGAACACATTAAAACCATAACATCAAATATAAATCCAATAATACATATAAATAAAATCATAACATAATAACATCAAACATTAAAATCAGTTAATAAAATATAAAATAAGATCTCAGCACAGTAAAAATTAACCTATGAATAACCATCCAAGAAGGCCATTCACCACAGATGAGTTTTCAGATTATTCTTGAATTCCTCCATGGAGGTGCACTCCCGTAACCGGCGTGGTAGAGAATTCCAAAGAGTGGGTGCAGCATAAGAAAATGCTCTGCTGCCAGAAGATTTTAAACTCATTCTTGGAATCTCTAACAACCCCTCGTTGGCCGAGCGGAGCGACTGACTGGGGAAGTAAGGCACCAGGAGTTCTTTCAGATAGGCTGGATCCTGATCGTGAAGGGCTTTAAAAGTCAATAAAATGACTTTAAAGGTGATCCGCCACCGTATAGAAAGCCAGTGCAGTTCGCGCAGCACCGGGGTAATATGACAGGACCTACTTGTCCCAGTCAGAACCTGGGCTGCAGCATTCTGCACCAGCTGTAGGTGATGGATTTCAACCCCAGAAAGCCCAAAGTATAGGGCGTTGCAGTAGTCCAAACGCGAGGACACAAAGGCGTGGACCAGCGTTGGCAAACAGTCAGACAGAACAAGGTGCCTAACCCTGGTGATATTTCTAAGATGGTAAAAGGAAGTCCTGACAATGGCCAACACTTGAGACTGTAAGGTCAGTCTGTCATCTAAGAGAATCCCAAGGCTATGCACCCATTCAGAGGTCGGAAGTGACACGCCGCCAAGAAAAATTCCAGAGGGCGTGCCATCACACGACCTCTCTATCTGACCACCCGGGTCCACAACCAAAACTTCTGTCTTCTCCAAGTTCAACTTTAACCAACTAGAATCCATCCAACCCTGGATTTCTTCCAGACAGTTTTTAAACACCGCGAGAGCTCCATCCTGGTCAGGTGCAAGACAGGTATAGCTGGGTATCATCTGCATAGCAGTGAAACCTCAGCCCATACCGTCTTATAATGTCTCCGAGGGGCAGCATGTACATTGCAAATAACATGGGTGATAGCACGGAACCCTGAGGCACCCCACACAACAAAGGAGTTGGGGCCAGAAGAAAAGACTCCCGACACAACTCTTTGTGATCTCCCAGTGAGGAATGAGGTGAACCATTGTAAAACAGTTCCCGACATTCCACAAATTTGCCTGAGGCATGCTATCAACCCCAGGTGATCCACAGTGTCAAAAGCTGATGAGAGATCAAGGAGAACCAGAATGGAACGTCTCTTCTGATCTCTCGCCCTCAGAAGATCATTAAGCACCCGAACCGGCACAGTCTCGGTGCTATGTCTTTTATGAAAACCGGATTGGAAGGATTTGTAGATATTATGGATGGTTAAATGGCCTTCCAATTGGGCTGCCACTACCTTCTCAATAACCTTCCCAATAAAGGGAAGGTTAGAGATAGGTCTGTAGTTTGAGAAACAGTCTGGGTCTAAGGTAGCTTTCTTCAAGAGAGGTGTCACCACCGCCTCTTTCAGGGAGCTAGGAAACTCACCTGACTCCAGGGAGCACCAGACTATTTGCACCAGGACTGGACCGATGATATCAATACAACCCAAAATTAGGAAAGTCTGTCCAGGATCCAAACTACAGCTTGTGGGATGCACACTATGGATGATCCTCATAATATCCACAAACTCAGGTTGACCAAAGGAACTCCAAGAGAATTGGGGTATTGTGAACTCACACTGTTCTACGACATCACCCTTAGAGACTGCCGGGCACAAGTCCAACCTGATGTCGGCCACTTTAGTTGCAAAGTGACGAGCGAGCTCCTCGCACTCTAATTGCGAAAAGGCTTTTTGAACTTGCAGACAGACTGGGTTGCGCAGTCTGTCTACAGTCCAAAACAGCTGAGCTGGTCGATTCCGAGCAACTGCTATCTCCCTGGACAGGAATTCTGCCTTCTTATGGGTGACTGCAGATTGATAGAATAATGTGCTTGCTCATATGTGCACTTTGTTTCTGGAAAAAAGTCTACATACTGTACTCTCCCATGAGTCTCTACTCCCACTGTATGTTTACGGAGACTAGCTGTACACTCTAGCTATGCAGATTATTTTTCTGCATATTACAGTTTATAGACACCCACAATGCTGTTTTTGCATGGCAGACCACCATTTTAGTTCTGAGTCTTGCCATCTGGCTTATCCTTGGCGCCACCGGTTTTTATCGCATTTTTGGGTGGTGGTAGTTTATTTATGTATTTCATTACTAGGATTACAATTACCTTTGAACCAGGGGTTCTTTTACAAAGGTTCCACGTCAAGTGATGTAATACAATACAAAAAAATAGGCAAACAAAAGAACAGATTTAACACAATATACAGTAAAACAAGGTACAGAAATCAAAGGCAACAAAATTGTAGAGGTGATAACAGTTAGGAAATATATGTGTTTCAACTGTGTCCTAATGAACAGTTAGACATAAATAATCCAATAGCATAGTACACACTTGAAGTAAGTATGCAGTCCGAAAATACACAGACTTTATCTATAAAACTGCAAATAAAGGAATAGAAAAGAGGGGGCATAGGGGAGACAGGGTAGATGTGGGATGTCGGGAGCGGGGGGGGAGGGGAGGAAAGAAGAAGGAGACGGTTGCCCTTCTGTTTTAAAGTGTCCTAAAACTAAGTCTGTCAACACATCTATGTACCGTATTTTATTATGTTCATCTCTGTTTATATCGTGCTTGCACCTTATTTTTTATCTTGTAAAATTTTCTTTGTAAATTATGTCTGCTGTAACCATGCTCAAACTTCTGTGTTATGATTGTTTTGCTTGTACCCAGGTCGCACCTAGAAATGAACCTCGGTTCAGTGGGCCTTTCCTAGTCACCAATTTTAAATAAATAACTAGTAGCAGATGGGAGTTTATGCAGAAAAAGGACTGCATATTTTCCTCAGTCTGGACATCTGGCTCTTGACGGGGTCATCCCTAGATTCGGGGGTCTGAATTCTGGAGCGTACCAGCCTGCTGCTTGTCTTAGAATCCTAGTTAATATACTGCAGTCTAGACTACTCCCCTAGAAGGGGCTTTGGAGAATAGGAGCAGTGTTGTACAAGGCTTAGGACAAAATTTTCAAGCCTGGGGATTGGGCAGATGCCCCGAATGCTCATGTGAATCTAGTACTAGGCATTGTGGTGGTGTTTGCCAGGTTGATGCTCCACCAGATGGGTATCGTTGCCGCATCATGTTTCCTCTGCCCCAACTGGTCATGTGGCTTACTCAGTAGAGCCTACATTCTCAACGGACTTACGTCCCAACAGTCACTTGGGCACCACATCAGAGTTTGTCCTCCTCTGTATAAGGGGCTGTTTTGGTGACAGCCTGGGCAGAATCTGCTGCTGGGTGTTTGCTCCAGGGCCTGACGTTTACTTGTGAGCTGGGTTGTCCCTCTGATGGAGAAGACTGCTTCTGTAAGCCTTCCTTCTGACTTTGCAACTCCAGAAGACCTCATTCAGATTCAGAAATGGGTCTGCCACCATGATTCTGGTCACCCCCCCCCCCTTTCCTTGGTTAGACCTTTCTGTTTTCCTCTGTCATGGGAACGGACTGTCAAGCCACTGCCTCAGTTTTCCCTCAACTTGGGGCTATTGTTCCAGTTCTGAAGCAGATTGCTGCACCTGGACCTTGGAGCACTGCAGTTACCTGTGCAGTTCTTGTGGTCATAGAGGTCACCTGGATTAGAATTTCTGGTTGTCTGGGCCATTCGACTGGTAGCTCAAAAGCCTTCCATTATACACATGCACTCCCTTCAAGAGCTGGTGACACATTCAGGACAACTTTAACAAAACCTAATATTTAAACACAGTCCAGCTTGTATTTCCCATTAGTGCTGAATTCTTCCTCCCCATTATTTATTACTGAGGTCATCTGTATGAAAACAGGATATTTGCTCCTGAAGAGTTTGTCTATTCCTGCTGCTTTCTCCCCACCTGAAGTCACAGAGCACTGCATATCACAGTTACTCCCATGGCAACAGATTGTGATGTCACAATAGAGGATTATTATTATTTATTATTTAGTTTTTGTTGACCAGGTAAGTGCACTAGACAAATCCTGCCTATTTCAGGCACAACCCGGGGGGAGGGGGATACAGATGAATGCCAACTGACCTTGAACCAGATTAAGCTGTTGGTGATATTTTTAGTGAATGAGGGAAATTTGGCCAGGACACCGGGGAAATTCCCCTACTGCATTGCTGGCGGTAGGGGGACTTGCTGTCTGCGAGCCATGGCCACTTTGAGTGAAATGCCAGGAGAGCAGGACATCCCAGATGGAGGGGAGAGACTTTCTTTTGATCAAAACGATTTGGAGGATTCGGAGGTTTTCATGGATATTATGTCTGATTTTCAGCGAGTTGGAGACTCGGAGATATTGCCTACCGATAATGATTTAAGTGTAAAACAGCCCGAAGCAACGATATCCATATGGAATCTACCTGACGCAGAAATTACTGAGAAATCCTTACAAGAGTTGTTGAATGCAGAAAACAAGAGGCATCTTTTGAAAACAGAGTGCTTGGTTGCAAAACTGACCCGTTTTCAAGAGTCTGAGCCTAATGTCAAAACGCTTGGCTCGCCTGTTGACGGGCCTGCATTCCAGAATGATGTGGCAGCTGAAACACACCTTGAACGGCCAGGTAAACTTGTTAATCTTTTGGCTACAGAAAATGCTCTTGTGAACTCTGCTGTTTCTGTTTCTCCAGCTGGCAGTAAAGGAGTCCTTGATCACTCGTGCCGAGAGCTGGAGAAATCTACTATTTCGACTGCAAACATTACGGCGCAAGAAGAGAATTCAAACCCCGAGGGTGAATCAATTCCGACTAACTCAGCAATAAATGTGCCGCCTGCATGTCAGGTGAATCCCGGAGAGCTTTCACGCCCTACCCTCTCTAAGACTGCTGGTTTTGTTTTTCGAGCTGCACTGCCGGTAGCACCCTCAGTTGCACAAAACGCTGATGTTATATATCAGACCTCTCCCACCAAACAAGACGGTTTGACTGTTTTTAATTTCTCCCAAGGGTCTGACCCACAGCCAGGGTTATGGGAAGATCGCACAATTAAGCACACTGCTCCTATAACAGCCTGTACAAAAATGTTTTCTGCAACATCCCCTGTGTTGGATGAACCTAGGATTGACCTTATAAATTCTGAGATTTCTCATGGTTTAGCAATAACGGCGATAGAAGCTATAGTGCCTACCAGTACCCCAGAAGAGATGTGGTCTCCCCAGAAAGTACTAAGTGAGGCGGGTTGGACAAGAAATGAGAAGGGTATTTGGATTCCTACCCCAGACTGGGACCCCACACTTAACTTTACTCAAAATTCCCCTGAATGGCGACCTAAAGTCTTTGCTTCTACCTTGCCTATAAGACCACTAGCAGGGGCCGGTTACAAATGGCTTAGTGTTTCATCAACGCATTGTACCATTAGAAGTTAAAACCTCTGCAGATCAGAACTTGTCTGAGAATCTGAAAACTGATGCATCCATACTGGTGACTGAGGATCCTCCAGCTTCTACAGATGCAAATAAGCCACTTCTTTCTAAACTTTTTTCTAAGATTAAGAAGGAAGCCACCCCAAGGTGAAATGCGGTGCATATACGTTATAAAGGAGGCCTAGAAGTCCGACCTGACGGGCACTACGTGGGCAAATTATTATTGAAGGACTCATTGAAATTTTCTCCAAAAGATGTATTTGCATTTATTAACATTTCTGGAGAGGATAATTTTGATATTAGTTTCCGATCAGCCTATGGGTTGGATATGTTTTGGGAACAGTATAATCAAGTCAAGTTTTCTCCAACATGGACCCCCTTTTTGGTCATTCCTTTGACTAAACCATTAATAAAATATGTTACTGTGATGTTCCGAAATGAGGGGGTTCATGTAGAAAATATAACTTACTGGCTTACTCAGAAGTGAGAAGTGATGAGCCCCCCCCGAGGCCATTTTAGACACAGAATTGTTTTGGACTGGAGGCTGGCGGTACAAAATCAAACTAAGACAAACTGAGACTGGAACTGAACACATTCCAAATTCGTTTTTATTAGGAAGAGATAGAGGTGTTTGTTTCTACGCAGGTCAACCTCGGGCTTGCTACAAATGTGGATCCAAAACACACCTCTCCAGCTCCTGTGACAAGCCCAGGTGTGACAATTGTGGTGAGAGTGGGCATATTGCTTTTCAATGTGCGAATCTCGCTAGATGTGACCTGTGTGAGGAGACGGGACATATTTTTTTCTGAATGTCCCTGGGCTGCTAAAAATAAGGCTTCTTGTTTAAGCCCTGACTTTCTTATACAGAATGCACAAGACTCTGTTCCTTCTAAACCAGCCAAAACGCCAGCATCTGCTACCCTAATCAAGCCCCCACCAGAGGATCTCTCCTCTCCCTCGCCCACTTCATTTCCAGATCCTCCTGTGAAGGTAGAGGTGGACCCCCCCTTTGCTGGTTATGCCCATGGATGCCTCTTTCCCTGTATGTTATACTGACCCAGCAGAAGTTGTAGCCAACACCTCTCACCCACCACCTTTTACTACTGTTCCGGTGCGTAGATCAGCTAGGAATTTGAAAGGGGGGACAAGCCCAACCTCTGGTGGACCTAGAGTTGAAAAACCCTTTCTCTATTTTACCCACCCACTGGGGGGGATACTGAAACGGAGTTAGGAGACTCAGAATTCCAATCCATTAAAATGGAAAACATAGATACATAGACAGTGTCGGCAGATAAGGGCCTATGGCCCACCCAGTCTGCCCATTTGAGCTTCTAAGTTCAGTTTATGTTTTCCTAGAAGTCTGTTGCCCCTTACCCCTGACCTCCAGAATTCCTTTATGTCTATCCCATGCATTCTTAAATCCTGTGATTGTTTCAGCCCCCACTACTTTCTCTGGCAGGGTGTTCCACTTGTCCACCACCCGCTCTGTGAAGAAATTCTTCCTCACGTTTCCTCTGAATCACCCTCCCTCCAACTTCATCCCATGCCCTCTAGTCCTGGAACATCTTTTTGCTTACAAATCGTGTATTCCTGCACCTGCCTCCCTGTAAGATACTTGTATGTCTCTATCATATCCCCTCTCTCCCTCTCCTCCAGGGAGTACATGTTCAGTTCCTTCAACCTGTCTTCATAGGACTTGTGATGCAATCCATGTACCATCTTTGTTGCCTTCCTCTGAACCTTCTCTACCCTGTCTATGTCCTTACATAGGTAAGGTTTCCAGAACTGTACACTGTACTCAGGTGGGGCCTCACTAGTGTCTTGTATAGTGGAATTATGACATCCCTTTTCCTGCTGGTGATGCCCCTGCATATGCATCCCAGCATCCTATTTGCTTTACCTGCTGCCTTGTCACACTGTTTCCCTACCTTGAGGTCATCAGAGATGATAACCCCAAGATCCCTTTCCTGCTTGGTGCATGTTATATCCTCACCCCCAACTGATATATTGTGCCAGGATTTTGTGCCCCATATGCATTATCTTGCACTTCTTTGCATTGAATTTCAACTGCCAAACCCTTGACCATTCTTCAAGTTTCTGCAGGTCCCTTCTCATTCTGTCTACACCTCTGGTGTGTCTACTCTGTTACAGAACTTTGTGTCATCAGCTAACAGTGAAATTCTGCCTTCTAGGTCCTGCGCAATGTCACTGATGAAGATGTTGAATAGGACCGGTCCCAGCACTGATCCCTATGGTACCCCACTGGTCACTCTTCCCTCTGTGGAGTGACAGCCATTTACCACCACCCTCTATGTTCTGCCGCCCAGTCAGTTAACTACCCACCACACTACTGTCCTGCCGACACCCATATTCCCCAGTTTGTGTAATAGTCTTCTATGTGGCACAGTGTTAAAGGCCTTGCTGAAGTCCAGATAGGCCATGTCCACTGCCCTCCCCTGATCCACCTCCCTAGTCACCCAGTCAAAAAATTCAACGAGGTTGGTCTGACATGACCTTCCCCTGGTGAAACCATGCTGCCTTGGGTCCTATATTCCATTGACAACCAGATGTTCCACCAGTCTCTCCTTCAGTAGTGCTTCCATGATCTTTCCCACTACCGAGGTGAGGTTGACTGGTCTGTAGTTCCCCATTTCCTCTTTGTTCCCACTTTTGTATAAGGGGACTACATCTGCTGTCCTCCAGTCTTTAAGGTACCTCCCTGTTTCCAGTGATCGGCAAAACAGGATAGCCAGAGGTTCAGCCACCACCTCTCTTAGTTCTTTAAGGACCCTGGGGTGCACCCCATCTGGCCCCATTGCTTTATCAACTCTTATTACTTCCAGTTCCTTCAGGACCTTTTCTCGTAAAGGGACTTGTGTCCATTTCTGCACCATTCTCACCCCTTGTACTCCCTTCAGACCCATTACCCTCCTCTTCCTCAGTAAAGACTGAGCAGAAATATTTGTTCAATATGTCAGCTTTACTGTTGTCATCCTCCGCATGGCCCCCATCCTCCCTTCAGTCTCACTATCCCTCCTTTGCCTTTCTTTTTTCACTTATGTACCTGCAAAGGTTTTGTCCCTCTACCCACTGATTTTGCAATGTGTTCTTCTGTCTGAGCTTTGGCTTCCTTACTGACCTCCCTGCCTCCTTTTGCTTCTCCTGGTACTTCTCCCTATCCCCTCTGCCTGTGTCTTTTTGTATTGCCTGAATGCAATCTTTTGGCTTTCACTTTTTGCTACCCTTTGAAAACCATAATGGTCTCTCTTCATTTTCCTCTTGCTAACCTGCCTAATGCATAATTCTGTTGCTCTTGTAATTCCCATTTTAAATACTGCCCACTGTTCCTCAACCCCTGATTCCTGCCCCATTCCCCTTAATGCCTCTTTCGAGTATCTCCCCATTTTCCCAAAGTCTGCCCTCCTAAAATCCAGGATACGTGTTTTGTGTGGTTTGGTTCTGCTCTTTCTGTGATTTCAAACCACAATGACTGGTGGTCACTGTTCCCTGAGTGCTCCCCACTGTTACCCCCATCACACTGTCCCTGTTTATGAGCACAAGGTCCAGTATTGCCTTCTGCCGAGTTGGTTCCATGACCAGTTGCTTGAGGAAGGCACCCTGAAGGAGTCCAGGATAATACAGCACCCTTTCACAAAACAGATCAGATTATAAGGAAAGAAAGAAGAAAGTCTTGAATCTAACAAAGAATTGTATGTATGGCTTTTTACGTGTTGGTTCATTAAACATTCATAGCTTGTTGAATTATAAGAAACGAACTGTAGTCTGTCACTACATCCATGATGACAATATTGACATCTGTTTTTTACTAGAGACATGGATGTATACCAGCGATCAGGCAAGGTTTTTTCAAAGAGAGTGGGTGCAGGGGCCTTCTTTTTGGTCCTTTGGAACAGCAACTGCAGATGGCATAGGTTTTCTATTCAACTCTTTTGATTTTAAATTGAACAAGCTAATTGATCTAGTCCTAGGGAGAGCTCTAATATTGGATGGAGTGTAGAAACAGTTGCATTGTAGGTTCATAAACATCTATGGCTCACAGATCAAATCAGAACGGGTAGCTCTTTTTAATAGTTTAAAGCCCTATCTACTCACTTCACATGCAGCCTTTCTTTGTGGAGATTTTAATTGTACTTTAAAATCCACTTCTGACACAGCAATCTCACAAGGAAAAATATATTGTGATTCTAATGCTTTTACAGAAATTGATTGAAACTGCAAATCTTTTAAATTGTAATACAATGCAAACTTCCAAACCTAATTTACCTTTAAAAAAATAAAATATACTTCCATTATTGATTATATTTTTTTCAAATCCTTCTCCAATGTATAGTTTCAGACTTCAGTCACAACCTTTCGGATCATCTACTGTTACTTGGTTCTTTTTCTATTAGTACCAGTAAACCAAATGTCAGGCCAAGATAGAAACTGAATTCTCCATCCTGACTGATCAGGAGATTAAAACCATATAACTAATATATTACCTGCTAGATTGTCTGTTTGTTTTTATATGAGGAAGCAGGTGATTGGTGGGAGATTCTAAAATAGATTTCAAACATTGTTTTCTGAAACAAGGGAAAACCAAGGAAAACATTAATTTTTTAAATATTTACAACTCAGGCAACAGCTACAAAATCTATATTCTCTAGCTAACACCTCTAGATTTGATTATTCAGATCAGATTAAAATACTTAAGGAAGAATTAATAAAGCACCAATATGATAGGCTCAGACTATGAAAGGCTTGCTACAACATGGGGCAATAAAACTCCCCATGAGGATCCTTTGAGGCCTTTTCAACTTGTAAGAATTCAATTTTTTGGAATCTTTAATGAATAAAAAGGTAACATTGTGTCTCAATAGCAGGGATACATGATGTAATTAAGGATTTTATGTTGTCTCATGTCCTTCACAACCTCCTTCAGAAGCTAATATTACACACTTCTTAACCTCAATATTAATTCCCCAAATTCCAAATATTGAGATTAGCCTAATACAGCCAATTAAGGTTTTGAAATTGAGCAAGCCATTAGACTTTAAAAAATGGTGCATCACCTGGGTTGGATGGTTTGACTAATTTTATAAATCCTTTTCCGGTCTTTTGGCACGGTGTTTAGAAAAAGTGTTTAATCTTTTTCTTACTCATACTATACCTTCGTGGTTTACAGAAGGTTTATTGATTCTGTTGTTTAAATCTGGAGACAAACTTTCCATTGATAATTGGACACCAATTACACTTTTAAATACGGACTATAAAATGTGTGCCATCATTCTAAATGACAGAATAAAAACCTACGCTAAAACAGTATTATCCTCATGGCAATTCTGTAGTCTGCCCGACAGAAAAATACAACAAGCCCTAATGATTATTAGATATTTGATTGATCATGGGATCACTAAATGGACAGGGATGTATCCTCTGTTAACCAGTATAAGGCCTTTAACAGGGTCTCCCATCCCTTCTTTTTTGACTCTAGACACATATGGCATCCCAAAGCAACTAATACATTGGCTCAAATCTTTATACTATGGAGCAGAAGTGCATCCCATTATTAGACACCACATCACAACAGGAATTTCTACAAACAGGAGTGCGACAAGGGTGCCCCCTTAGCCCTCTCCAATATATCTTTACACTGGACCCCTTGCTACGTCTTTTAACTGATACCCCTACATGGAAGGGTGTTATAGGCCCAGCCAAGAGTATGGTTTTTCATATGATTGCATATGCAGATGATGCTTGTATTTTTTAAAGATTATACCCAAATTCCTATTTTTCTGGATTCCATGACTAATTATTCCGCTTTTTAATTCTAAACTAAATATATTAAAATGCAAAGGTTTTATAGTCACTGATTGTCCTAATCAGTGTGTCTCAAAGGGATCTCAATCTCATCAGAGCCCCTCAAAATATTGGGTATTTTTTTTGTAACACAAAATATTCCATCTTTTAACTGGGACTCATTACTAGATAAGGTAGACTCTAAAGTACAGAGATAGAGGCATTGGAGGATAGTTAAGCTTAAATGGATACAGATAATGAAACAATTTCTCATGCCAATGATTTTATATGTTGCCATGATTTTTCCACCACAACAGCTGGAGACAAGATTATATAATGTATTTTTTCAAATGTTGTTGGGGGAACAGACTAAACCCCATTAAACGACATTATACATATCTCAAAAAGGAAAAAGGGGGTCTAGGTATGACAGATCCAGTAGGTTTTTTTAATACCTTATTTTTCACTCATTCAGTTAAATATAGCTTAATGTCAGAAGAAGCAATATACTCTTATTGGAGTAAAATAAACTTAACAGGGTATATTTCCAGATGGCAGAACACGCCACCTAAATTAACTAGTAACATTTCTAGTCCACAATGGTTTATCCCCACTGCAAAAAAAATATATAAGTGGGGTGTAACAACACAGATGATTATTAGCAATACAGGGCCTCAGTTATACACAGTAGTTATGTCCTTAGTACATCCAACTGAATCCTGTTTTAAAAACTGTCCATCCTCCCAAAATCCAGGGGTATTAGTACAACTAAATAATCCTAGAATTCCATTTCACATGTGGGCATTTTTGTGGTCAGTGGTCTATGGCAGGATTAGTGTACGAGGCAATGCAAAATATAAGGCTTAATCTGAAAGAAACTGCCCATATGAGCCTTGCATAAATGAGGAGGAAACCATTGAACATTTTTTATTTCACTACTCTTATGCTAAATCTCTTTGGAATTACCTTGCTTCACAATGGAACATGAGATGGTTAAGAAACATGACTTATGGCAACCTAGTTTTGGGACAATTTCATAATTTAGCAACTTTTTATTCTACAGATACATTAATGGTCTTTTGTTGTGTTTTGAAATATTATCTCTGGCAAGCTAGATGCCAATGGATACTTTACCAAAGATGGATGCCTTTTGAGACTGTGGGAAATCTAATACAGGTAGCTATGGAAAAAGTGTATATTTCAGACACAGCAATTTACACGTCTAAAAAAGTCACCACTTGGTGGAAAGGTTTCGCTTGGTTTATTAAATATAAATGATTGCTCTAAGTACTAACAAATTACTTTAAGTTTAAACTTTTATGACCAACAATGGTTCTTATTGCTTAAATTTGTTATGTGTTTTCTTTTTTGTTTAACATTTATTTTGCTTTCTTTTCAACATTTTTATGTGACTTAAACACTGGTTTTTTTGTTTTTGTTTTTTGAAACTATGTTACTTGATGTTATTTCAATAAAAAATTCCCCTACTCTTTTCGATAAGTGCCATGGGATCTTTAACATCACCTGAACTACCACCAATCCAGGCAGATGGGACCTGGGTTTAACACCTCATCCGAAAGACGGCACCTCAGAAGTGTAGCACCCCTCTCATGCTGCACTACAGTGTCAGTACTGGGATAATAACCCAAGTGCCAGATGTGGGAACTGAACCCAGAGCCCTCTGATCTCCCGGCCTCAGAGGCGAGTGTGCTACCTACTGAGCCACTGACACTGCACTTGAAGTAGGGAGTAAGCCATAGAGGCAGATGGACTCTAAACAAACTCTAAGGGATAGAGATAATATATTCATGCAAATTTCCTTAGCAATAAATAATGGGGAGGAGAAACATATAAACGTAATGCAGGCAGAATTATACCTAATTATTATTATCCTTTTTAAGTTTTCTTTGAGGTGTCAGTAGCTCTTTAAAGGGGAACATTCATGCACAGTAGCCATCGTAGACTGAAAGTCCAAGAAAAGCTCCTTTAAACGAGGTATTGTGCTTACCTGTAGCTGACAGCAGTTTTAAGATATACTCAACTGAAAATCTGTTCACTGTTGATACACTGCTACCATTTCATGGAACTTGTGGTATTATGCAGGACCAAGCTGTGTATGACTACATGCAGTTAGGCACACCCTGTCCCTCCATGACATCACAATGTCCCACACAATGGTGGTAATGCAGTATCAGTATTAAGCAGATTAGTCAACTCATCTATAGTCTAACCTGCTTCCAGCTACAGTTAAACTAGGATGAGAGAAGTGGCCAGTGGCTGCTTCCATTTGTGTTTGAATTGGGGCCTACAAATTGGGTTCAACTTTCAAGAGCTCAGCCTCTAACCTCTTCGGCTCCCAATGTAGTAACTGCTATGAGTAATGCTGACTTTGGGGACCGTGAGGTCAGCAATCAATACTACTGCCAACTGACCCCTTTTTCTTGCTCACCCACTACCCCTTGCTTCTACTTGGCTCTAAACCCGACAAAGGGTGACAGTTCTGATGGTCTCACACCAGACTCCTGTATCTCTCTGCATGCCATTGCTTTCCTATTTCCTATTTCCTCAACCTTCTTTCTCCTTATCCTGTGTCCCTAATTCTTGAAGTTGGCTACCGTCATTCCTTCCTAGAGGGAATGTTCTTTCTTCTCCATGTAACTTCTGTCCCATCTCTCCTCCTGATACTGTCTATACTTCAGGAACACCTTGTTCTCTCCCAACTCTCCCCTTTTCTTGACTCTACCTTCTCCTTCACTCCTTTCCAGTCTGGCTTTAGAAGGTCACAATCCTCCTCCACCTCCTTCCTCTGGCTCACTGATGCTATCCTTTCTGGCATGGATCAAGGCCTTGTCACCTCCGCCATATTTCTCAACTACACCAAAGCTTTCAACACGATTGCCCATCCCTTTCTGCTGGTCAAGCTTAAGGCAGCTGGACCTCTGCCTCCTCAACTGAGGGATCCACTCACCTTGAGGGCAGGTCACAAACTGTCCTTATAAAATGGATGGGAAAGCCTGTGTCCTGATTGGTTGTTAGTCATGCATTAGAAGTATCTAATGCATGGCTAAAAACAACTGCTGGCCAACTGAACGCAAGACATGAAAGAAATCTTCATGCCACCCCTTAGAATGTTCATGAAAGAAATCTCTGTGCCACTCCTTAGAATGCTGGAAAATCTAATAGCCTCCATCTCCCCCAACTAAGCGAAAGTTACTACCTGCCATACTTTATCTGCTTCTTTCTGAAAGAACACATTCAATAAAATCATAAAAGGAAGCCAATATCTTCTATGATTCCTTCTTTAACTGAACGTTTTTAATTTTTTTTTCTCAATATTGAATGATAGGCCTGCCCACCCACCAGCCGCTCACTCCCACGCACATTTGTAACCCTCTCCTGGGTGTTTTTGTTTAAAGAGGACAGGAAATACACTTGTCTGAACAGCCTCAGATACACACTGGGACATCATCCTCTTTTAATCCAGCCTCTGAAGTGCCGCCGAAGACATTTGTCTACAGGCTCCCTAGCTATACAGAACCCCGGTGAATGATACACTTGGCTCCCAGCACAATCATCTTTTCACAAGGTCACAAAACACACGGCCAACACAGTACCGCAAAAGTTCCAAGACAATTCAGCTTCACATGCACATTAACATCATTTAGATAAGGCACACGTTTTTTTTTTTAATTTATAATTCTATCATTTAGTTGAGGCTCATATTTATGATTTCTTAATTTCCTAATGTGCCTGTCTTTTCGGAGACTGCTGCCATGCTACCATGCCGCTATACTACAAAGCTAGTGTTCAGGAGAAATGAGTAGTTGGACAGAGGAGGTATGCCAGCGGTGTTCACTGCCCATCCACTTTTTTTTGTTGATTTCTTAATCTCCTCCCAGACCGCCCCTTCCTCCGCCCCAGCCCCTGGCCATCCGTGTCCACTGGTACTCACCCTTGCTTGAGGTGCCAGCTAGCTGAGGCGGCATCCGCGGAGGCCTCGAATCATCCACCAGTCTGGCGTGTATTTTCGCCCTCCGCTTTCCTCACCCCCGAGTTCAGGACAAGCATGCAATGATGCCAGTGGTTGAGTCGGTGGTGCGCTGTCAAGATGCGTACACTGGGCGCCTTCATCTCCGCCTCCCCATCTGTGGAATTGGTGTGCCAGCTCTAGCCGGCTGCTAGGGGCCAGGCATGCGCCGATCTCCAGTCCCACCCCACCTCTTCCCCAGGAGAGGAGAGTTGTCCTCAAGACACTGATCCTCTCCTCTCTGGCTGATCCCCTGCAATTGCCCATCCACTTTTGAGTGTCTGCACACCACAGAGTCATGGGGTTCGGAGTGGTCAGACAGAGGGGGACGCCATTCCCATCGGGTCAGCAGTCAAGGAAGCACTGACCAGTGCCATGTTACCAAGCTGTACCAACAATCAGTCAGGAAACTGCTGCAGCGGTGTCTAGAGTTACAGCTACACAGGTTGGCAGGCACAGAACAAAAGTTACTGTACAAGTGCAGAGGACAGTCAGGCAGGGGACGGCTATCATCACTAAATTGCAGTCAGGGAAACGAAAGGCAGGAGGTATAATTTCTCAACTTAACAATAATTTATGTATATACGGGTACCGGTGTTGAAGAAGAGATGAGCAGGGCAGAAACTGTATCCTGCTAAGATACTGTAGCTATTAACTTGGTCTAGAATAGTAGTTCAAGACAAGTACTGTTGCTTCATTGTATGTGTGTGGGGGCGCAGGGAGTCATGAAAACTGCTTACTATTTGCTGCCATGACAATCAGCTTTAAGCACAGCTACGCTGACCACAACAGACCAAAACAATAAATGTCAAACAAAAAAAAAAAAACACACTAATGCAGGCGGAGGAACTATCACAACACACTAATGCAAGCGGAGGAACTATTTTAAACTGCACTACAGAAATGATTTTACTTTTTCTATTTTAGCCTATTTATTTTGATTTTTAGATGTACAATTTTGGTTGTGTGCACAGGCTTGGGGAACACAAATTTGGTGCGCATAACCAAAAATGCACACAACCGAAATGAACAAAAAATAACTTCAAGGTGCTTACGCAACTTAGTGTGTGGTGTCGACGATGTAATTTGCTGCATAAACTTTGTTGTGGCTGTTCACCTCTGTGCCCCGGGAACACCACCCTGTAGGGATGCCAAAGGCAGGAGCCCTGGAGGAGGGTTCCACTCTAGCGGTACACAGGAAGGATTCCTTAGGCTAAAGGAAGCTTAAGAAAAAGTTCCTGAGGAGAGAGGTTAGCCACTGGAAGAGGAGGGGAGGAGGAGGAGGATGGTGGGGCAAAGAAAAAAGCTTCTGAATGAAGCAGGAAGTAAGGGTTTAAATAGGTCAGGTGGGGGGGTCATGGCTGTTGCTTCAGCCACTGAACTACAGGCTTACAGCCTTTCAATTCAATGTGCTTACCCAACTTAGTGTGGTGGTGTGCTTATGCAACTTGCAGAATAAACTTTGTTGTGGCTGTTCATCCCTCTGTGCCTCGGGAATACCAGCCTCTATGGATGCCGAAGGCAGGAACTCTGAAGGAGGGTTCCATCCCTAGCGGTGCCATGGGAAGGATTCCCTTAGGCTAAAGGTAGCTTAGGAAAAGCCCCAAAAAGAATATTGATGGAAAGCACTGCAGAGGTAACAACTTGATTAGAAGGCATTATGGATGTAATAAGTTGGTAGTGAGACTGGAATATATACATGGTCAACAGAGATGAGGGTGGTGGTCAGAGATAACTGAAATGAGTAACGGTTTGCACATAGACTGAATGCATAATAATGAGAGGACATGACTTCCCAAGGAGACAGGGAACAGCAAAGGAGGGCCACCATCCATCTCCATCCAACAGCAGAAACTTAACTAGGGAATATACTATGAACAACTGACTACATATGATGGCCTTTGGTGCTGAGGAGAGGAAAAAAAAACCCTTTTAAGAATAGGAAACTTCTGGAGATCAGAGGCCTAGGTTGCCTTCCCTCTGTGCTAGGGGTGCTTTACTTAGTGACGGATCTGCTACTGCAATTTAGAAACCCAATCTGAGGGGAGGAAAATATTCCTGTGAGAAAAAGCTCTTACAATCCTCTAACGGGAACGCCATGAAGGGTTGCAGACACCTCTGCAACAACAGAAGCTCAGAAGGTTGAATGGAACCCTAGGCGGAGGAGCAGAGCAACAACGGGATGGCATACTGACAAACAGACTGGGTGAACCAGAGGCAGTCATGAGGAGAATAGCGAGGGTGCCTCCGAACCCGATTCAGCCAGCTGAAGGAGTGCTCTTGGGTGAGGCCCCCATCCTCATAGCTGAAGTCTTAAATTCTACATCAAAAGGTACCATCAATGGCAGAAATGACTAAAGCGCCACCCAGAGGGAGGGCAGTCCTACTATGGGCCAGATGAGAATGATCCCACCCTGAGGTTCACATGCTCAAGATGCGGACTTTGGTGCAGAGTGAGACCGTCAGCTGCAGGAAAGCCCTGAGCCATAGATAGCAATGGTCATCATCGGCAAGCCTCCGATTTATGAAGGAGAGCAGACACATAACTATGAAGAGGTATATATGAGGTGGCTGGATGGGCCAGCGGCTGTCGCCACCGGTTAGGTATTGGTATATGGTATGATTGTCTCGATACAATGGACTGATACGATTGGCTGATGAGATTGATGGATAGGAATGCTTAATATTATTGTGTGATATGAGCAGAGCCAGCAAAAGCAAGCCAACCAATTCCACTATGGAAACCAGACTAATGGTGTCATGGAAGGTAGGTGATCAGTAGTCAGGATGTAAAGCATTAAGCAGTGAGAGGCAGTGAAGCCAGAAATTGATTCAATGAGGTTTAGCAAATTGAATTGATGAGGTTTAGCAATGATTGCTACGGTTGCAGCATGAATAGAGAATTGATACAGTTGGTATGAATGCCTTAAATACCTTTAAGGTAGAGGCAAGTTATTCAAGTAAGCAGTATTTGCAACATGGTAATGGAATGGAATTAAAATCTTGAAATCCATGCAATGAATAATGTGCAAGCCATGTCGGCTACGAGGTTAATATATTTATGCATAGATAGGTGAGAAGCCATGTAGGCAAAGGAGCAGGATTCATTTAACTTAGATAAAAGCATGCTCCTGCTATCTGGATCCACAATACCCTTCTTGACATTACAGTCCCCCTCCGTGGGAATAACAGGGAAGTCACAAACTGAGCACCATAAGAACAAACAGCAACTATAATGTTGGTAGGGTAAAACCCCCCAAAAATAATAGAGCCAATTGAATGGTAAAGTTTGAGTATGGTAGAAGACAGAAACAGACTGCTGAGGTTTTGGTAAAAGTATGGTCAGAAATGGACTGCAAGGCCCTTGGTAAAAGTATAGTGTGGTAAAATTCTGAGGCTGTACATTAGGTAGCAGGTTAGTGATGAGGAGGCAGGGTGAAGCCAGCGGCCTGGGAAAAGCAGGAGGCTATGCTGAAATAGCAACATATAAGCCTGGAAAACACAAACGCAGGGAGTGCAGGGAGCAAGCACTGAGTGAGTAAAAGCAGAGTTGCAGAACAGACACAGTTTAACAGGGAGCCAGTACTGAGAGAGGCAGGTGTAAACAATTAAAGCAATGAGCATAGGGACTGCATGGAAACAGCAACTGGAACAGAGAGCACACAGGTAATAAGTATGGATAAAAGAGAGATTGCATGAACATAACAAGCAAACAAGGGCACTAGAACTAAAAGCCCCAAAAGAAAACAAAGCAAACACAAGCACCAGAGCAGAAGGGAGAAACAAACTATTGAGAGAGAAGCAATACAGACTGCAGCCTGAGGCAAAAGACTGACCCAGAAGCAGAAGTACACAAACCAGGCAGAGAGAGACCAGCACAGGCAGTGGTTCCAAACACAAGGGAAGGTAGGAGACAAAGAAAAATTACTCACCTTAGTAATGTTGTTTCTTCTAATGGAGTCTTGCTATATTATGACAATTGCAGCTTGACCCAGCCTTCAACTGCTCCGGAGGTGAAAGAGTTAAGTCCATGCCAGGCATGGAATCTTGAGCCGAGCTCGTTGAAAACACTGTCTGTTGTGCTTCAAACTGTAACTGTCAGATCTTTATGAGCAAAACTCACTAAGGTTCTGTGTGGAAGCTGTAAACTCACACTCAGCCAACTGGCTACTAACATTAACACATTTTCTGGTCCCAAAGCAAGACTCAAGTCAGGGGACCAAGAAATGAAAATACAACAGCAAACAAAATGGCAAACACTAGGTGCCAACATAGCACTGCCCACCCACATCCCAAAACAAAACAGAGGTTCTGAGAGGAGCAGGAGGTCATAATATAGCAAGACTCAGTTAGAAGAAACAACATTACTAAGGTGAGTAATTTTTTCTTCAAACAACATGAAGTCTTGCTATATTATGACAATTGCAAACTACACAGCAGTACCTCCATGGAGGAGGGCAGAACCTACTTAGGGAATAGGCTCTGAAGCACAGCTGTGCCAAACTGAGCATCACTCCTAGCCTGGATGTCCAAGGAGTAATGCTTCGTGAATGTGTGAACTGTTTTCCACGTAGCTGCTTGATATATCTCTATGATAGGGATGTCCCTGGCAGCAGCCAGGGACGCAGCTGTACCTCTGGTAGAGTGAGCCCTCAGGCCTGAAGGGAACCCTACCCAGTTTTTGATAACAAAACTGGATACAAGAAACAATCCACCTGGCAATGGATCTTTAGTGGCAGGTTTCCTTTACCTACCTCACCATAAGTGAGGAACAGTTGAGGGAATCAAACCTGTGACCCTTGGTGCGCTCTATGTAGTAGCTAAGGGCTCTTTTGACATCTAAACTGTGCAATCTCCTCTCACCAGAGGAGGAATGGTCAGTGAAGTACACAGGGAGAGAAACAGACTGATTCAGGTGAAAATCCGAAACCACCTTGGGCAAGAATCTTCTATTAGTCCTGAGGACCACTTTAACTCTATGAAAGGAGATAAAATCAGGCTCCACTGACAATGCTTGTAGTTCACTTATGCGCCTAGCAGAAGTCATGGCTACCAAAAACACAGTCTTCCAAGTCAAGTACTTAAGCTTTGCTGAAGACATGGGCTCAAAAGGAGGGTGCATAAGCTGGGCAATGCAAACATTAAGATCCCATGCAGGGGCAGGATCCCTGAATGGAGGGTTGATGTGAAGCAATCCCTTGAAAACTTAGAGAATACCGGATGAGCTGAAAGAGAAGAGGGTTTACCTGTTGATAAGAAAGCAGACACTGCTGCCAGGTGCACTTTTAGGTAGCTGGTCTCAGACCCAGAGCATTTATGCACCATATAATCCAGAACTGTGGGCAAGCTGGCAGACTTGGGAAATACTCTTACTAGAGCACCATATGGAAAACCTTTTCCATTTGGAATGATAAGTAGCTTTGGTAGAAGGCTTCCTCGAAGCCTTCAAAACATTGAGTACACCCTGAGAAAGGTGTAAGTCAGCAAACTCTAACCTTCAAGAGCCAGGCCTTGCGATTGAGAGATTTGATCTGTACCAAACCTCCCTGGGCACAGGTTAACAGATTGTGATTCCTGGGAAGGCACAGGGGAAGGTGGACTGCTAGGGACAAAAGAAGTGGATACCAGGGCTGTCTGGCCCAATCTGGAGCAATCAGGATCATCTTGCAAGGTTGAGACCTGATCTTGACTAGCACCTTGAAAAGGAGAGGGAAAGGGGGAAACGCATAGAGAAACTTCCCTTCCCAGTTGAGAAGGAAGGCCTCCAGAAGGACTGAGCCCAACACTGGGGCCTGCAGCAAAAAGAGGAAGTTGGTGATTGTCCGGGCTGCAAAAGATCTATCTGAGGAGTGCCCCACCTGGCAAACACCACCTCCAGGATAAGGGATCCGAGACCATTCGTGATGGCCCTGGAAAATCCTGCTGAGAGCATCTGCCAGGACATTGTCTTTGCCTGGGAGGTGAACTGCCATAAGGGAGGTGTTCAGGGAATAAGCCAGAGACCACAACTTCATCGCCTGGTGCACAAGGCCGTGAGGCTGAGTGCCCTTGCTTGTTGATGTACCACATTGTAGTGGTGTTGTCTGTTCTGACTTGTACCACTTTGTTCTGAACAGACGTGGAAAAAGCTTGAAGCGCTAGAAAAACTGCTCTGAGTTCCAACAGATTGATGTGGAGCAGAGATTCCTGAGGGGACCACAACCCCTGAGTGGTGAGGTCGCCCATGTGAGCTCCCCACCCCAAGAGGGATGCATCTGTAGTAAGGGTCAAGGAATGAGACTGCGGGATGAAGGGAACTCCTTGTCTCAGATTGCTCTGATCCTGCCACCACTGTAGGGCCTGGATCAGGGTCTCGAGTTACTGGGATCAGTTTGGTTAAAGATCTCTCCTTTGAGACCAGAAGGCTCTCAAGTGGAACTGAATGTCCCTCATCTGAAATCTTGCTCCCTGCACTACTGCTGTGGAAGCAGCCATGTGCCCTAGGAGCTGCAGAAAATGCCTTGCTGGTCGAGAGACCTGCAGAGTGAAGGAGGAGGACAGAGAAACCAGGGTCTTTGCTCTTCTAGAGGAAGGAAGGCTCTGGCCTTGTTGTGTGTTCAGTTCTGCGCCATGAAGGTGAGTAGCTGAACAGGCTCTAGAACTGACTTTGGGAGATTGAGAAGGAAACCTAGAGATGTAAGCAGCTGCTGGGTAACCTGAAGGTGTAGTTTGACTTGGGCTGGAGACTGACCTACTATGAGCCAGTCGTCCAGGTAAGGAAAGATGGCAATCTTTTGCCTTCTTAAATGAGCAACTGCTACTGCCAGGCATTTTGTGAATACCCTTGGGGCAGAGGTGAGGCCGAAGGGCATTGCTCTGAACTGGTAATGGCCTGAGGGCAGTTTGAATCTGAGGTACTTTTGGTGGGAGCTTCTGATGAGAACATGGAAATAGGCATCCTTGAGGTCCAGGGATGCTAGCCAATCCCCTGGCCTTAGACAGAGTAAAATAATTCCCAGAGTCACCATTTTGAATTTTGGTTTTAAAAGGTGCTTGTTTAGGTATCTGAGATCCAGGATGGGCCGCCATTCTCCTGTCTTTTTTGGGGTAAGGAAGTACCTGGAGTACAATCCTTTGCCCTGGTGTAGGGGAGGAACCCTTTCTACAGCTCTGAGACCCAGGAGGGTTGAAACTTTGTTTCTAAGGTGAGAGCCTCTGATGGATTTGCAGGTGGAAAGGATCTGACTCTCATCTTTGGAAATTTTTGAAGCTGAGAACTCAGTCCCTGGCTTACTACTTCCAGGACCCACTTGTCTGATGTTAAAGACTTCCAGTCCTGGACCTAGTAAGCCAGCCTGCCCCCTACAGGTAATGGAGAATCGGCCCTGGCCATCCCATCAGGGTGCCTGCTTGGCAGGGGCTTTAGGCTGAGGGGTGGGAGCAGGCCTGCTCGTACCCTGTCTGCCTCTCCTCTGAAGAACCCCTCTCGTGTAGGCTGAAGAGAGGCCTGAGCTTGGTAAAAGGCCTGTGAAAAGGCCTGCCCCTGCCCCTGTAAAGCTGCTTCTGAGGAGTGGCCTGCCTTCCTTGGCCTGTGCACCCCATAGGTGGTCCTATACTCATCCATTTTCTTCATGTAATTTCTCGTCTGCTCCCCAACAGAGAGTTATCAACAACAGGAAAATCCATGGCCTTAGCCTGAGTATCCTGTGACAGGCTAGTACACCTGAGCCAAGCCATTCTACGAAAAGCCACAGATGTAGCCATGACCTCGAAGATACATCATTAGAGTCCACTGCAGCATGGAACTGCACCTGATGCCTCAATACCATCAGCAGCCACCTGCTCCAGCTCCTGGCAAGCTGGCCAGGGACCTGCTTTACAGAGCCAGCACAGTATCCCATCTGGATTTCTGATATCTTGCAACATAAGCCATATAATTTGCCTGTCTGAAACCCAAAGATGCTGCCATGTACTGTTTCTTTGCCATGGCATCAATCCTCCTGGAGTCCTTGTCAGGGGGGTGTGAAGCCAAAGGAATATTTGCCTTGTCACAGGCTGCAGCCTGCACTCCCCAACATGGCTGCATTGTTGTGAGAGGAACTCCCGTCAGAGCCTGACAAAGTGTACCTTCTTTCCATTTTCTTATCCACAGGAAGTATAGAATGGGGAGCTTTTAAAATTTTTACTGTCTGTTTCTGAAGGATTTGTGGATAGAATAGACAGTCTCCTAGACTCTGGGATATCCATCATCTCTACATAGTCAGGCTCCTCTTGGTCATCTACAGCTTCTTCCATACGAAGCTGGAGGGTTTCAGCACTTTCTTATAAAAAATAAAATGAGAAGGGGACTCAGAAAGCCTGGGGGGGAGACACTTCTATAGGTCTGTCTGGAGAAATGTCCGGTTCAATGGGCAGATCCAGACTCTCAAAATCACATTCACTCTCCTCATAATCTCCCCCCCCCTCCTCCGGTTCATAAAAATCCTCTATATCATATTCCTGAACCGGAGGAACCGACCGAACCGACCGCTTACCTGATGGTGCCGGTTCGGTCGGAACCGGAGAAAGCGACTGGACAATTTTGATCGCTTTGGCTATCTCTGCAGCAGTTGGAGAAAGACTTTTTGGCTCCACACCTGCTGATTTCCTAGTCCTTTTAGCTGGAACTGACTCCTCAGAGTCAGCTCTCCTTTTGCCCGAGGAAGACTCACCCTGGTCAGAGGGCACTCCTCTGGTTCGGTTGGAACCAAACCGGGCTGGCTATCCGGTCAGCGGACCTCTTAGACTTCTGCCCCTGAGCCTACCAACTCTCTTATCCAGGGTAGCTGCAGGAAATTCAAACAAATCTGGCAGTCTGTATTGAGGTGGTCAAACCCCAGACAATAGACACATGTGGTGTGGGTCAGCCTGGCAAAGCTTCCCCACAGACACTACAGTGTTGAAACCCAGTGGGCCGTTTTTCTTTTGGGTTTCTCAGACATAATGCCAGCCTAACCAGAAACTTGCCCGTTAACGCCCTTAGCCATTAAAGACACCTTATCGGTTCCCGACGGTTGTCACGGTCAGGAAAAACGTAATGAAACTGCTTTTTAGAACCGATAAGAACCGGAACTGCACTTCTAATACAATTTAAAATAGTTTTTTACAACAACCTGATCGGTTCAAACCGAACCCGATAATACCGCTTACAAGTTCCACACAGAATAAAATGTAAAACCTATCTATTACTTACTTTACCACAGACAGAGCTTGAACCGACCGGGTTGCGGTTTAATTTTAGACAAATGCGTTTGAAAACAGAGAAAAAATACTTTAAAACCGACAAAGTGAACCGAGCAGTAGGAGAAATCTCCGGAGCGACTGTTCAGTGAGGCGGAGTACAGAATCCGACAGTTACAGTTTGAAGCACAACAGACAGAGTTTTCAACCGAGCTCGTGCTCAAGATTCCATGCCTGGCATGGAACTTAACTCTTTCACCTCCGGAGCAGTTCGAAGGCTGGGTCAAACTGCAATTGTCATAATATAGCAAGACTTCATGTTGTTTGAACAACACATTGTGGGGGGAGATAGGGCCCAAGGAGGGAAAGGCCAGGCCCAGAGAGAGGACAGACAGAGCCGCCAGCTGCAAAGAAAAAAGCTTCTGAATGAAGCAGGAAGTAAGGGTTTAAATAGGTCAGGCAGGGGGGGCGTGGCTGTTGCTTCAGCCACTGAACTACAGGCTTACAGACTTTCAAAAGCATGGAGCAAAACGTGGCCAAGTAAACTGTGAATTGCTTTCCAACTGTATTTAATGACAGCACAGTACAGTAATAAACATTAAAAATACTGTAAATGTTTAATAAAAAGTCTGCTAAAATGATCAAATATACAGTAGTACGGTAGCTAAAAAAACAGTTGTTATTTCTGATTTATTTTTATTTATTTGAAAAATGTTTCACCAGGAAAGACAACATGAGCTGTAAACAGCTTGTTTCCAGAAGCATCCTGGTGGGTGGTGGGGGGTACAAGAATTGGGAGACCAGGCAAACACATAGCAATAACAGAGCAATACAAGTGCAATTACTAAAACAAAACAGTGTACTACAATTACAGAGCAGAAATAACCCTGACCAACCAGCCAGGGTAAACAATTATTTATTTCGGCTTTATTTTCGACTTCATAAGGTCCGTGATTTTACTTTACTGCGTGCTGTCCATGTCAGCAGCTCAGAAGGTTGCGAAGGATTTCTGAGAGGTGAGAGCTCTTAACGACTTTCTTTTTTACCTACTTTTTTACCTCCGGTCACAGTCTGCAGAGCCTCTCTCAGGCATCCCGCCCATTCCTGCCCTGCCTGAAGTCTTCCTACCCGAGCCTCCTCTCTCTTCCCTCTCAACCCACACAGCTGGCACCCTCAGATTAACCCCTCTGGGGTGGGGACACCCCTCCTCTTGGGCGCTCTGTACAGTCAGTCTCCAGCTTGTTGGTGATAGCCTGGGTGGAGGACACTGGAAGGCCAGGCAGGTTAGACCCGGCAGTGGGCATGGGGGCAGGTGCCGTCGACTACTCCGCAGACTGGTGTTTTCCCTGTTCTGGTGTGCGTTCCCCCCTCCCGTGCGTGGTGCGCATCCCTGATGCTACGGCAACCTTACCAAGCGTCAACCATGCTACATACGTACTGCCCTGCATGCTGCAGCACCTCCGGTCTCCATCGGGAGCCACAGCACACGAAGGATGTCCTGCCCTCCCCTGGGAGGACAGCAGCCCAGTGGGCGGTCAATCTCACCCGCCCTGTTGACCCCTGCACCCGAGCTCGCTCTCGAACTCAGGTCACCGCGAGCACGAGGTGTGGTGTCCACCTCAACCCTCAGAGCCACTGGGCCGCCCACTTAACGACCTTTAACAGCTACTGACTCGCACCTACTTAGTGCCACACTAGTCTCAGGCAGGGAGCATGGCAGTCTCTATTAAGTTTTATCAGCTTCAGCTGTGTGCACAGGGCAAATGGATGGTTAGTTACCTGCATCCAATAATTCAAGGGAGCAGAGACAAGGAGGGAAAAAAGGCACACAAATGAAAATCTATGTGCACACAACTGGATTGGAATACAATTGGAAGAACAGGGCAGGAATCAGGACCGGACAGTTCTTTGCACATAACCAAAATATGCAAATATCCAAAAGGCACACAAGTGAAATAGACTACATAAAATAGAGTCCTATTTTATAAGCACGTTAAGACACTCCAGGGATTTGCATTAGACAATTCTAATGCATGGTCAGGGGCTGAAGGTATGAGGCTGCTTACAATGTCCCTGGCCATGCGTTAGAACTGTCTAATGTGCACCCCATCCTATCTTACTGCTTACATATTAGAGAGTTCCTCTCCCCCCAAATCAGCTCTAGTTCCACCCAAGGCTCTGTCCTTGGCTCAATTCACTTCTCCATTTTTCTAATGACCTCCCCACTGCCTGCTCCTCTGTGTTCATTCATACGTATGCAAATGATATGGTACTCTATACCTCTGGCTCCTCTGCCCTGACCACAAGAACCAGCTTCAACTCGATATTAACAACATCCACCTTTGGTTCCAAGGAAATCAGTTATTCCTTAATGCAAACAAAATGGTTTCTATGACTTTTAGCACATGGCAGAAGCTTGCTGAATCTCCTCCTTCCTTCCGCTCGCACTTTGATGGTGACTGAAGATGACTCCTTCTTCCAGTACCTTGGAGTCTGACTGGCTTTCAACCTTGATTTTTCTGTTCATATGGATGCAGTACACATGAAGCTCCCCTCCAAACTTGGAACACTTTACAGGAATAAGAGGAGTATCCTGCTTCCTGTACGCAGAGAAATACTAACTAAGATGATTCTTCCCATTTTCAACTAACATTGTTTACAGTGCTGCTCCAAAGTCCACTTTAGCAACACTGGAGCCCCTCTCTCACTCCTCCTGCTGATTTGCCCTAGACAAACGACTGTGTACTCACTAGTGTTCTTTGTGTACTGTACCTCACTCTCCCTCCCACTCTGCATGTTCGAGGTCTGGCTCCTCTGCCTCTCCATGTGAACTTCAGCAACTGCTGCTCAGAACCTCCAAATCTCAAAAACTGGAATGCATAGGAGCTCCCAACAAGGGACCAACCTCACCTGCTGATCTTTAGTCACCTGGGAACCTTCTCTCAGAGCTCCCCAGGTATCTGCCAAAAAGAAAATTATGTACCGACTGTAATTCTTGATCTTCCTGTGTATCTTCACCATTCATCACTGGTGGATGTAAGCCAGGCGCAGCACCCGGGAGCTTTCTTTTTTTGCTAGGGGAGGAGTCGGTGTCACAGCACTGCCCACAAGCCGACAAACTTCGTGCGCCATGGGCTGGCCAGAAATGGCCACTGGCTCCGCCTCCACCTCAGTTTTGCTCGCTGGAGAGACAGGAGAAAAAAGAGGGATAGAGAAGAAAATGAGGGTGGGGCAAGGGAGCCTGAGAGACAGCATAAGTAAAGGATATAAACTGAAAAAGGAGTAAGCTGACCAGAGGAGGAGGAGGATGATCTGGGAGGGTATGGGCCGAAGGAAAAAATTACTCACCTTAGTAATGTTGTTTCTTCTAATGGAGTCTTGCTATATTACAGACATTAGCAGTTTGATCCAGCTCTAGAAATGCCCCGGAGTGAAATGGTTAAAACCATTCCAAAATAGAATTTTGGCACGAGAGCAGCTCTATCTGTGTCATTTCAAACTTGAACTGTCAGATCTTTACGAGCCAAACTCACTAAGGTCTGTGTGGAAGCTGTAACCTACACTAGCCAAATGGCTACCTAAATAATAACAACCATTGATGGTCCCAACACCCAAGACTCAAGTCAGGGACCAGAAATACTAACACCATTCTAATAATATGAAAATGGAACATAAGTATAATAAAACATACACGCATACACATACACACCCCCAAAGTCCCAAAGGGGACAAAATGCTAACAGGACATAAGTAGTGCCCACACTAAGTTGCCCAGACCCCACCAAGTAGAGGTTCTGAAAGGCAGGTTAGAGGTTTATAATATAGCAAGACTCCATTAGAAGAAACAACATTACTAAGGTGAATAATTTTCTTCAAACAACATGAAGTCTTGCTATATTATAGACATTAGCAGAATACACAGCAGTACCTCCATGGAGGAGGGCAGAACCTACTTAGGGAATAGGCTCTGAAGAACAGCTGTTTTAAACTGAGCATCTCTCCTGGCCTGGACATCCAGGGAGTAATGCTTGGTAAAAGTGTATTGATTTCCAAGTAGCAGCCTGGCAAATCTCTCAATAAAGGGATATCTCTGGCAGCAGCTAGAGACTCAGCTGTACCCTGAGTAGAATGAGCCCTCAAACCGGGGCTCTGCCCACTTTCTGATAACAAAATTGATACAAGAGACAATCCACCTGGCTATTGATCTCTTAGTGGCAGGTTTGCCTTTCCCAACTTCACCATAGGTAAGGAAAAGTTGGAGGGATTCAACCTGTACCTTGGTACGCCTATATAATAACTAAGAGCTCTCTTAACATCCAGGCTGTGCAACCTCCTCTCACCCAAGAGGAGTGATCAGTGAAAAATACTGAAGGGAGGGAGATTGATTAAGATGGAAATCTGAAACCACCTTAGGCAAAACTTCCTATTAGTCCAAGGACTACCTTATCCCTGTGGAAAGAAATAAAGTCAGTCTCCACTGACAAGGCTTGCACCACTTATGCATCTGGCAGAAGTGATAGCCACTAGAAAAACAGTTTTCCAAGTTAGGTACTTAAGCTCTGCAGAAGACAGAGGTTCAAGGGGTTGCATTAACTGGGCAATGCAAACATTAAGGTCCCAAGCAGGGCCGGTTCCTCAAAGGGAGGATTAGTATGGAGTAATCCTTTAAAAAACTTGGAAAACACAGGATGAGAGGAAAGAGGGGATGACTTTCCTGCTGACACAAAAGCAGACACAACTGCCAAATGAACTCTCAGGGTAACTGGTCTGAGACCCAAGGAATTAAGATGTACCATGTAATCTAACAAAATGGGCAATTCAGCAGATTCTGGGGAAATATTTTTCCCAGCACACCAAATGGAAAACCTTTTCCATTTAGAACTACAAGTAGCCCTAGTGGAAGGCTTTCTGGAAGCTTTTAGGATCTCAAGAACACCCTGAGAGAGGTGTAAATCAGCAACTCTAACTCCTCAAGAGCCAGGCCTTGAGGTTGAGGGATTTGAGGTCCGATACCAAACCCTTCCTGGGCACAAGTCAACAGATTGTGATTCCTGGCGAGGCACAGGGGAAGATGGACTGTCAGAGACAGAAGGAGTGGGTACGGCTGCCTGGCCCAATCCGGGGCAATCAGAATCACCCTGCAAGGCTGAGATCTGATTTTGACTAGTACTTTGAATAGGAGAGGAAAGGGGAAGCATAAAGGAACTTCCCCTCCCAATCCAGAAGAAGGGCATCCAGGGAAACTGAGCCCAGCACTGGAGGCCTGCAACAGAACAGAGGAAGTTTGTGATTGTCTGGGGCTGCAAAAAGATCTATCTGAGGGATGCCCCACCTGGCAAAAACTATCCCCAGCACTTGAGGATCCAGGGACCATTCGTGATGGCCCTGGGAAATCCTGCTGAGGGCATCCGCTAGGACATTGTCCTTCCCTGGAAGATGAACTGCTATGAGGGAAGTGTTCAGGAAATAGGCCAGAGACCACAACTTCATTGCCTCGGTGCACAAGGCCGAAGACCGAGTGCCCCTGTTTGTTGATGTACCACATTGTTGTAGTGTTGTCTGTTCTGACTTGTATCACCTTGTCGTGACAGATGCAGAAAAGCTTGAAGTGCTAAAAGACAGCTCTGAGTTCCAGCAAATTGATGTGGAGCAGAGATTCCTGGGGACCAAACTCCTGAGTGGAAAGGTCGCCATGTGGGCTCCCAACCCAGAAGGGAAGCATCAGTGAGAGTCAAGTCGTGAGAAGGGGAAATGAAGGGGACCGCTCTTAATTGCTCTGATCCTGCCACCACTGGAGAGCTAGGATCAAGGTTCGAGTCACTGGGACCAACTTGAAAGGGGGTCTCTTCTCTGAGACCAAAAGGTTCTCAAGTGAAACTGAATGTCTCTCATCTGAAATCTGGCTCCCTGCACAACAGCTGTGGATGCAGCCATGTGCCCCAGGAGCTGCAGAAAGTGTCTTGCTGGTCGAGAGACCTGCAGAGTGAAGGAAGAGGCCAGAGCCACTAAATTCCTTACCCTTTCTGGGGAAGAAAGGCTCTGGCTAGCTTTGTGTCCAATTCTGCCCCTATAAAGGGTGAGTACCTGGACTGGTTCCAGAACCGCACTTTGGTAGGTTTAGCAGAAAACCCAGGGAGGTGAGAAGCTGCTGGGACCTGCAGGTGAGATTTTGCTCTGTTCTGGGGACTGGCCTACAATGAGCCAGTCGCCTAGATAGGAAAAAAAAGCAATCCTCTGCCTCCTTAAGTGGGCCACTGCCACTGCTAGACACTTTGTGAATACCCTTGGAGCAGAGGTAAGGCCGAAGGGCATTGCTCTGAACTGGTAATGACCTGAGGGCAGTTCGAATCTGAGGTACTTTCGATGGGATCTTCTGATTAGGACATGGAAATAGGCATCCTTGAGGTCCAGGAGGCTAGCCAGTCCCCTGGCCTTAGGGAAGGTAAAATCATTGCCAGAGTTACCATTTTGAACTTTGGTTTCAAAAGATGCTTGTTCAGATATCTGAGATCTAAAATGGGCCGCCACTCTCCTGTCTTTTTGGGGTAAGGAAGTATCTGAATACAGACCCTGCCCTGATGCAGGGAGGAACCCTTTCTACTGCTCTGAGAGCTAACAGGGATGAGACCTCTGTTTCCAGAGCGAGGGTCTCTGAAGCACTTGCAGGTAGAAAAAGTCTGCTTCTCAACTTGGGAAACTTTTTGAAGCTGAGAACCAGACCCTGGCTTACTACTTCCAGAACCCACTTGTCTGAGGGTAAAGAAGCCCAATTCTGACAGAAGTAAGCCAGCCTGCCCCCCACTGGTACAGGAGAATCGGCCCTGGGCACCCCATCAGGGTGCCTGTTTCGCAGGAGCTTTAGGCTGGGGGGTGGGAGGTCTGCCCACCCCTCGTCTGCCCCTGCCTCTGAAGAAGCCCCTTTGAGCATAGGTAGAGGAGGCCTGAGTCTGGTAGAAAGGCCTGTGAAAGGCTCACCCTACCCCCTGGGGCATGCCTTTGAGGAGTGGCTTGTCAGCCCTTAGCCTGGGCACTTTGTAAGTACTCCTATATTCATCCATCTTCTTCATGTAATTCTCTGTCTGCTCTCCAAACAGAGAATTTCCCATCACAGGAAAATCCATAGCCTTAGTCTGGGTATCCTGTGACAAACTAGTACACCTGAGCCAGGCCAACCTACGAAAAGCTACAGATGTGGCCATGACCCTAGAGGAAACATCATTAACATCCACAGCAGCATGAAACTGAACCTTAGAGGCTTCAATGCCATCAGCAGCCACCTGTTCTAGTTCACTAGCCAGCTGGCCATGGGCCTGCTTGGCCAACTGCATAACAGTATCCCATCTAGATTTCTGATACCTAGCTACATAAGCCATATAATTTGCTTGCCTGAGTCCCAGAGAGGCTGCCATATACTGTTTTTTTGCCATGGCATCAATCTTCCTGGAATCCTTGTCAGGAGGATGTGAAGCCAAGGGAATATTAGCTTTATCACAGGCAGCAGCCTGAACTACCCCAACATGACTGCATTGCTGAGAAAGGAATTCTGTATCAGGGCCTGACAATGTATACCTTCTGTCCATCTTTTTATCTACAGGAGGCACAGAATTAGGAGCTTTTAAAATTTTAATTGTTTGTTTCCTAAAAGACTCATGTAAAGGAATAGACAATCTCCTAGACTCTGGAATATCCATCATTTCTACAAAATCAGGCTCCTCTTGCTCATCCACAGCCTCTTCTAAAGGAAACTGGAGGGTTTCAGCAACTTTTTTATAAAACATAAAATGAGATGGGGACTCAGACAGCATAGGGGGAGATTCTAAAGGTCTGTCTGGGGAGATGTCCGGTACAATGGGCACACCCAGACCTTCCCAGCCACATTCATACTGTTCATAATCCTCCTCCCCCTCCTCTGGTTCATAACATTCCTCAATATCATAATCCTGAACCACTGGGACCGGACGAACCGACCTTTTACCAGATAGTGGTGGTTCGGACGGACCCTGAGACAGTGAATGGACAATTTGTATGGCTTTTGCTATCTCTGCAGCAGTTGGAGAAGGAATTTTGAACTCCAGACCTGCTGATTTTCTTGTTTTCTTTACTGGAATTGGTTCCTCAGAACCAGCTTTTCTTTGCCCGAGGAAGTTCGGCCCTGGTCAGAGGGCATCTTCTCTGGTTCGTTGGTACCGAACTGGCTGGCCATCCGGTCAGCGGACTTTTGGCCTCTCGCCCTTGCCTGCCCAATCTTTTTCCAGGGTGGCTGCAGGGAAATTCTTACATACCTGGCAGTCTGACTGAGGTGGCCAAACCCCAGACAATAAACACATGGTGGTGTGGGTCAGCCTTGGCAAAGACTTCCCCACAAACATCACAGTGTTGAAACCCAGTGGGCCGGTTTTTCTTTTGGGTTTCTCAGACATAATGCCAGCCTAACCAACAAGCTGCCTTTTAACGCAGTGCGCAGGTATAGGCACCCTTATCGGTTCCTAACCGTGTCACGGCTATTGGAAAAAAACGTAATAAATCCGTTTTTTTTAGAACCGATAAGAACCGGGAACCGCACTCTAAAATAGTAACTTTTGGTTTTAAATGAGTTTTAAACCCACTGATCGGTTCAAAACCGAACCGATAACTTACAAGTTCCACACAGACAAAACCTCCGAACGGTTTTGCGGTTAAAATAAAACTATTCTCGGTTAAATCCAACCGAGAAAACACTTTTTAAAACGAGAAATGAACCGAGCAGAAGGAGAAATCTCCGGAGCGACTGTTCACTGAGGCGGAGTAAAGAATCTGACAGTTCAAGTTTGAAATGACACAGATAGAGCTGCTCGTGCTAAAATTCTATTTTGGAATGGTTTTAACCATTTCACTCCGGGCAGTTCTAGAGCTGGATCAAACTGCTAATGTCTATAATATAGCAAGACTTCATGTTGTTTGAAGGCCCCAGTCCCTGGATGGTCATATATGGACAGAAAACGAAAAGAGAAGAGAGAGAGAGAGAGAGAGAGAAAGGGGGGGACCAACATCCATACGCTAGATGACTCAGATCTTGAGACCAGGAAGTGTCTCCAGGGAAAGGCTGACGCCCAACCACAGGTAGCTGTTACCAAGGCTGAATCTCGGTTTACTAATATCCTCTTCAGGAAGAAGAAGCATGGAGAAGGTCCATCCCTCCTCCATCCAATCCCCTGTGGGTGGAGCCCACCCTTGGTGAGGATTCCCATTTCCCCCTCCAGTTACCGCTTTCCAAAGGAAGAACCCACAGGGTTCAGCGGGGAGAGTGAGGAGGAGGATCCCACCTATTAATATAGCCCGGATAATCTGACCCATCCAAATTTTTACTTCAAGAGTGTCACAACCAGGAAGCCAGGACCTACATTACTAAGGTGCTGGGTAACACCAGACTTAGTAGTGACTCACTCAACTTTGAAATTGGTGGAAGTTGCCTTGACGAGTTGGTGGTTCCCATCACCAAGACCTTTAACAAGTCTCTCACCCTGGCAAAATCCCTTGTGGCCTGGAAGGCAGCTGCAGTCACCCCTGTTCTGAAAATGGGGGACCGGTCTTGCACTGCTAACTATAGACCAATATCTATCCTCTCCCCACTCTCAAAGGCGCTTGAAAGAACTGTGGCTGACCAGGTCATGGAGTACCTTCAGAAGTACAGTCTAATGTGCCCACAACAGCACGGATTCTGTCAGTGCCATAGCACAGCTACAGCCTTAGTTGAATTCACAGACTCACGCTCACAAGGCCTTGATGGGCAGCCTGGTGGATCTATCTTCATAGATCTCACCAAAGCCTTGATACTGTCAACCATCACATCTTGCTTGACCAGCTTCAGCAGCTTGGGCTAGCCTCTGAACCATATCCTCTGGTTCCAGGATTACTTATCCAGCATAGCACAGAGTGTAAAATTGGGACAGCTATTTCCTCGCCTAGGGATATAGTACGGCGTGTCCCACAAGGGTCTATACTGGGCCCCTCACTTTTTAGCCTGTTCATCAACAGGCTTCCACAGGCCTGCACAACAATATTATAATGTATGCAGATGATGCCGTCATCCTTAGTAGTAGTGCCCAGCTTCAGCACCTGCAGGATGATTTGCAGTATTTTGCAGCTTGGAGAACTGGTTCAGCTCTCAGAAATTGCTTCTCAGTTACAAGATGAAGAAGACGATGCTGATAACCACTCACCAGCACAAGAGATCTCTTCTGTCTCTTACTATTACTAACAACAAGGCTGCTTCACTCAAGCAGGTCAACTCTTTTAAATACTTGGGCGTGATCATTGATGACACCCTCTCCTACATGCAGCATATCGATCAGGTCGTCAAAACAGTGAACACCAAACTTGGAGTTTTCTACAGGCACAGACAGTACCTAACTCCTGAGGCACTCAGGTTGTCAGTCTCCTCTTCCATCTTGTCTGTTATTGACTACAGACTTGTGGTCTTTGTGTACGCATCCGACACTGAGCTAAAACGAGTAAGCATGGCCCTCAACAAGGCCTGCAGGCTGGCTCTAGGGGCTGATAATCTCCTACACACTTGCTCCCTCTACGAGCATACTACCTAGCTCAGTCTTGCCAGCAGAATCAAATACCAAATGTGCCTGCTTGGCATGAAATCTCTCCTAGGTAAAGCTCCACTGGTCTTCAAAGAACTGCTATGGCGAGGTAGATCCAGGTACCGCACTAGAGGGCAGACTCGCTACCCACTTGCCATCCCCTTCAGAAAAGCGGAGCTTGGTCAGTGGTCCTTTGCATACAGGGCTCCTTCTTGACTAAATGAGATCCCAGAATGCCTTTTACTCATTAACAGCCTCCCCATATTCAAGGCGGAACTAAAACATCACCTGGCAAAGGCTGAGGTCTGTAGCTGCAGGTAACCTGTAGCACTATCATCCTGCTCCTGGGCTTCATTCTCTGATATGTTACCCAGCTGCCCAGTAACCCTGAGTTTAAACTCCTACTTCCTCCTACTACTTGCCTGCCTTGGACTTGAGCCTTCCATAGCCACAGCCTGTTGACGAGCCTTCTATCTACTGTCCTTAACTCAGCACTCTGTTTTAACTCATTGTCTCCACAGGAGCTTTCTGAAGTTGCAGCACTTGTCTCCTGTATACTGTTAACAGTTAATCCTGGGCCTTTCTAAGCAAAATCAAGCCATAATTGGCATGTCGCAAACAAATGCTAATAGCACAAAAAACGTAAGTGCTAGACACAAAGTATGAGTGGCAAAATTATTCAGCATAAAATTACCTTTCCAATGGTGGCATGCAAAGAATAGCAGATAATTTAGTTTTATTTCTGTGCTGGTCAAAACAGCAAAACAAAATATTTTTTCCACTAAAAAATGCACCATAAACCTTTTTTTGTTCGGAAATATGTAACATATCAACACCAAATTAAGCATCCAGACATTAGATGTAATTTTAATAACTTGTTTGTAAAACAAACAGCTATTTCTATAGCATTAAACATAATTTTTCCTCATTTGAGTCAAGATGTGTTGGTGAGGTTTGAGGACAAATCTGAACCATACACACCATACCGTAAACAAATGCATATAACTCCTAAAGTGTACATGATACACACAACGTATCAGTGGCAAAGTTGTTGCACACAAAATTGCCTTTCCAGTGGTTCTATGCAATCAACTGTACTCAATTCAGTTTTGGTTTTTTACTGGCTGAGATACCCAGAATGTGTGTTTTCTTCAAAGTGCTTAGGTGGTTCTAGATGGACAAACTGTCATAAACAAATATGAATAACTCCTAAAGTGAACATGATACACACAAAGTGTCAGTGGCAAAGTTGTTCAGCACAACATTACATTTCTAATGGTACTATGCAGCCAATTCTAATCAATTCTGGCTGGCAAGTAATATTAAAATAGGTGAGTGATTTCTCCAGACGTTTCTAGGGCACACAGGAAGTCTGTAGGTGACTTCTGCAGGTGTTCTGGGACACACTGCAGTTAGATTTGCTGATGCCTACAGGTGTTTTTAGGAGGCAATGAGTTAAGTCCTTCCCCTGCCATTGACCCTGCACAAATTTGCTTGTCTCAAAGCATCTGTTTTCCTCCAACTTATTCTGTGTACGGTCCTCCCTCACATTGCTCTCTAGTATGTTCCTAATAGGTCAGTCCTGCACAGAAAATTACCCCCACCCTTGACTAGAATTAACGACAAAGTCTCCTCCTGGCTGCCGTAACATAGAGGGTGTGAAAGCCTATGTTGAGTCTGCCCCCCCCGACTTTATATGAAATACAAACATACGAAATTTGCCAGCAGATAAAGGCCTAGAGGTCTATCAAGTCTGCTCGAATGTGCAGCTAGCAGCCCTTATTCTGCAGCTTCCCCTCCCTTCCACCCTTCCCCTACACTGACCCTCCCCCTTGTCCTGTCCCATGCCCTTTTGAAGCAGTTCACCGTTCTACTGGATACCACTTCTGCAGGTAAAGCATTCCACCCAGCTACCACCCTCTCTGTAAAAAGTGTCTCCTCATCTCCCTCCTGAACCTTCCACCTCCAGTCTCATATCATGGCCCCTGGTGTCCCTCCCCTCCCTTACTTTGAACAGCCCCTCTGTACCTGTCTTGTTTATTCCTTTCATGTACTTAAAGGTTTCAATCATGTCCCCCCGTCCCTCCTCTCCTCCAGCGAGTACATGTTCAACTCCATCGGCCTCCTCTCATATGATAAGTCCCTCAGCCTCTTAAACATCTTTGTCGCCCTGCACTGTACCCCCTCCAGTAACTTAATGTCCCTCCTCAGATACGGGCGCCAGTACTGCATGCAGTACTCCAGGTGCGGTTTAACTAATGCCCTATACAGTGGCAGAATCACCTCCTCCCTCCTCAAAGATATACCCCTTGCAATGCAACCCAGCATTTTGTTGGCCTTTGCAGCTGCCTTCCTACATTGTGCCGAGTTGTTCATTGTCCCTGTAATGAGCACCCCCAGATCCTTCTCCTCCTCTGTCTGGGCTAGCTGCACTCCCCCCAGCTGGTAACTCCTCCTGGGTTCTTCACCCCAAAATGCAGCACCTTGCACTTTTTGGCATTAAACCCCAGTTGCCAGGTGTCTGACCAGGTTTCAAGCTTTGCCAGATCATCCTGCAACCCCTGCCATCCTCCTAGGTCGTCTACCACCGCTCCCATCTTAGTATCATCAGCAAACAGACTGATCTTGCTCTTGATGTCCAATGATATGTCTGCAACGAATATCCCAAACAACACTGGTCCCAACACCGAGCCCTGTGGGACACCGCTTGTCACTACCTTTGGGTGTGAGAGCTCCCCACCCACCACCACCCTCTGATGCCTTCCCTGAAGCCAGCTCCCTACCCATCTCACCAGCTTTGTACCCACCCCTATGCCTTCTTACTTACTTCCCAGTCTCCCATGCAGCACTGAGTCGAATGTCTTACTGAAGTCCAGATACAGGACATCCACTGCATGGCCCCAGTCCAGTTGCCTAGTTATCCAGTCATAGAACTCCACCAGGTTGGTTTAGTAGGATCTGCCATGTATGAAGTTATGCTGTCTGCTGTCCTGTAGTCCTTTGCACTCTAGGAAGGCCACCAGCCCCTCCTTCAGGATAGTCTTCATCAGCTTACCCATGATGGACGTGAGGCTCACCAGTCTGTAGTTCCCCAGTTCATCCTTGGGGCCACTCTTATGGAGGGGCACCACATGAGCCATCTTTCAATCCTAAGATATGCACCCTGAGTGTAGTGAGGCATTAAATAGGTCTGCCAAAGATCCCACAAGGACCTCTGCCAGCTCCTTCAGTACCCTGGGGTGGATGCCATCTGGGTCTGGCGTCTTGTCCAACCTCAGTGCCTTCAAACCCTCCCGAACTCTGCCCTCCATGATTTCCCCATCTGTCACCCCCCGTCTCCTGCAGTTCCTCTCTCCCTTGGGTATCACCCCCTTCTCCTTAGAAAATACCGAGCAGAAGTAATCATTTAGTGCTTCTACCTTATCACACCTGCTTCCACCCAACCCGCCTCCTTCCTAATACTTACTATGTGGTCCTTACAGCTCCTTTTCTCCTGATGTACCTAAAGAAGTCCTTCTCCCCTTCTTAATGCCTTGTGCCAGCCTGAGCTCCTAGATGCCTTGGCCCTTACTGCCCATGTCACTCCTTTGATTCTGTCAGGTACTCTTCCCTGTCCGCCCCCCCTGTTTTCTTGTACCTCCTAAAGGCAGCTCTTTTCCTCCTTACCTTTTCCATGACCTCCTTGCTCAACCAGCTTGGTTTCTTAGCCCTAGCCTTCTTGCTCTGGGCCTTGCAGCAGGTTTTGGTTGCCTCCACTATCCCTAGCTTTATGAGCTCCCACCTCTGGTTAGTGCCCATACTAGGCTGAATTCTGGCTAGGTACCCTTTTACCACTTCCCCCATCCTCCCAAAGTCAGCCCTTCTGAAGTCCAGCACTCTTGTGCCAGATTCCACTCCTTCCTTGCCTATATCCAATGTGAGTCACACTGAGTGATGGTTACTCCCTGACAGCGGTTCTTCCACTGTAAGTTCTCTCACAAACTCTCCATTTGCCAGCACAAGGTCAAGGGTATTCCCTAACCTGGTTGGTTCACTGACCATTTGCTGCAGGAAGCTGTCCTGGAAGGCATCCAGCAGTACCTGCTCCCTTCTATTCCTGGTTGTTGGGGTACTCCAGTCCACTCCTGGCATTTTGAAGTCCCCCACGATTGCCACACTACCCTTCTCGCAGGTTCTCCTGATCTGTCCTGCTAGTTCCCTGTCTAACTCCTCCGTCTGAGAGGGCGGCCTGTACACCACTCCCATTCTGAGAATCCTATTCTTGGAATCCTGGATTTGGATCCAAAGTGACTCCATACTACCCTCCTCCCCCTCGTCCCTTACACACTTCAGTCCTTCCTTCACATATAGTGCCACCCCTTTCCCAACCAGCCTGTCCCTATGAAATAACTTGTACCCTGGTACAGACAGGTCCCAGTCATTGTATTGGGTGGCCCATGTTTCTGTGATGGCTGCAGTGTCCACCTCTCCCTCTGCCATGAGCACCTGTAACTCTGCAGTTTTCCTCCCAAGCCTCCTAGCATTAAGGGTAACCACCTTCCACCCTTTCCTCCCCTCCCATCATGCCCTCCTTTACTAGCATCACCAATAGTACTTGCCATTTGTCCTTTGTCACTGTTCTGGGGGTTAAGCTCATATGGCTTCCCAACCTGTGGTCTCTGCATGTCTCTTGCCCACTTGCCACCCCCTGCTCCTAGTTTAAATTCCCAACTTCCTCTATGTACTCCTCCATCCTCTGTTTCAGCACTTTCTTTCACTCCTCACTCAAGTGTAGTCTGTCCGACAATGCTTTCCCTGGCTGTTTTACCCCTGCTAAATTAGTTTTCTAAACCCACAGCACTCACCATGTACCTTGGCCTGGACTAACTGCAATATGCTGTGCCTCTACATGAGATAGCTTACAATTGTAAATAGACCAATTGCTGTTATTTCTTATATTTTTTGTTTCTGTACTTGTGCACCCATACTCTGTAACTACCTTTCTGTGTTGTCCTCCTGTCAAGACATGGAACCTTTGAAAAAGAGCATTTTGCTCAAAGGTTATGTTTGAATGACGAAATAAATAACTAAATAAATAAAATCTCCCTCCCAGGAAGGGGAAGGAGACAGAGAAGTGGAAAAAAATAATATAAAGAAGGGAGCGGAGGGGAGTCCCTGCCAGCCACAGTGCCCCCCCAAGTCCTAGGGAGCCTGAAGAGTCAGCATACCCCAAAGGGGTGAATCGACCCTGGAGATCGTACCCAGGACAAGGGAGAGAGGCTCACCGGAAGTCCCCCACCTTGATCTTATTTGAAGCCCTACTCACCCTCCTCCCAAGAGTCCCTCTTGCCACCTCCTAAGACAAAGAGGGGTGCCAAGGAATAGAGGGACCCAACTGGATCCCCAAGGAGAAGGGTGAGCAGGGAGGAGGCATTGCCCAGGGACTGAGGCCTTATGAGAGGAAGGTGGGTGGGATTCAGTGATGATGATACACAGGAAGATCAAGAATTATGGTAGGTATGTAATTTTCATATCTTCCCTGTGTCAATCTTCCGCCTTCATCACTGGTGGGTAGTACCGAGCCCCCTGAAGGGGTCCAGCATTTCCTGAGAGATTAGCACTCCTCAGCCCCCTGTGGGAAAACACAGGGAGGACCCCTCTACTAGCCAGTTGGGTCTGGAACTAGTCAGGGTGTGGGTCCCCATTCCCTGGGGAAGGAAGGTGCCCTGCAGTTCTCATCACCCTGTGGGAGAAAGGTGGTCCCAGAATGAGGAGGCCATCACCCTACACCGGCCAAGGATGATAACCATGATAGGTGAAGCCATGCCGTCTGTCTAATGCAGATCGCTGTTCCTGCAAGCCATGAAGCGACTTCACTGGTGTCATAAGACGCCCTTGAATGGTGCCTTGCCAGCTCCAGGACTATCGCAGAGATGGCTATGGCTTGCCGGGCAGCCTCCGAATCAGGCAGCAATGCCAGAGTCTGGCCCAGCATCACCCACAGATGCCTATTATCGGCAGCATGGTGCACCTAATGTGAAGCAATATATAACATAATCCGCACAGAGGAGAAAACTCTCTGCCCCAGGTGATCAAAATCCACAGAGTCAGGATCTGGAGGCTGGTTGCGGACCAGATGTCTATGCCCAATAGGGGTGTCCAATAGCATCAATCCTGTAGTGGGATGCGGCAGAGTACCTGGAGATCTCTGGGGGATGCAGTACCGATGCTGGCAGTCCACAGGGGCTGGAGCTGTGACAGATGGAAGCTGCCAGGCACTGTACAATGCCTCCTGGAAAGGGACAGGCCAAGAGGAGACCACCAAGTGGTTCGCACCGTACTTGCCTAAAAAGGCTTGTGTTGTAAGCTCGGTATCGCGACAGACTATAAAAGAAATATGCAGGACCAGGACCAGCCCGCCAGGAAGCCGCATACTGGGCTTGATCAGCATCAGAGGACAGGTGGGCAGAGGGCCCTCGTCATCAAGGGAGGAAGATGAAGAGGCTGAAGAACCCAAAAGTCAAACTCCAGCTGCGGAGGGAGTTGGTCGAAAGATCTGCTCATCCATGGTCCTAACATACTGGGGAAGTCCGCAGCCTGGGATCTGAACTGTTCCCAGGTCAAAGGTCCCGAAGGACCAACATGGCCTGGGAGAAGGGAGGTTGGACGCAGAGGCAAAGGGGAAGAACTGGCCACCGTACATGGCGCACCTCTGCCAGGGCTAAAAGACCTATCAGGTGATCCTGGAAGAACAGGGAATCTGTAGGTCTGCTATGTTGCCGGCCTGTGGAGCAATGAGAAATGGTCGGGACTTAGCCCTGTAGGGGAAACTTCCCTATGAGGGGACCAGGGCCACATGGATAAAGAAGGGTGGTCCCCAGCCCCACCCAATGAGGACTCCCTGGAAAGAGACAAGGGAGAGAACTTGGGTTCAGCACTGTGACTCCTCCCCGAGCCCCGAAAGACCGCAGAGGAGTGCTGCAACCCCTTGCCCCATACCCTCAACCCCGCCGACTCTGAGGAAGACCTCTTCCTTGGACCCTGTGCCATCGGGACTCCTCCCCACCCGCAGGCTCCCTGCTGAGAGCCGCAGTGGGAGGAGCATCGAGTTCTAGCCTTAAGGGGGTGGGCACTTGGGGGTGGCAGCCAACCTCCTCCAAAGCCCGACCACACCATAGCAACGCTGACCTCAAGACAATCACCTTGGCACCACCATCACCAGTCGCAGTCACCAGAGCCACAGGGAGGGGCACCTGGGAGGTGCACGTCCTGGGCCCCAGAGAACCCACCGACTCCGGAGAGTCAGGTTTCCAGTCTGGGTCAGCCTCCCAATAATCCAGCTCCAGAGAGGAGTCTAGAGGAGCCCCAGACTAGCGACCTGGGGCTCTCCCACTCACGCGCCTGCAGGTGGGCCCATCACACCTTGCGGCACTGCCCCGATCACCGAGCTGCGAAGGCTCCGGGATGGTGCTGGCAAGTGGAGCCAAGGAATGCCTCTGTGGACCCTGGGCACCATGGGCCCCAACAACAAGGGGAGCCTGCTCCTCCGAAGAGGTGACTGCCAGGGCGGTGCTCGGCCCGGAACCATGGGAAAGACCTCCTCCATGGCAAGGCTAGAAGAGGAGGAAGCCCCTTCTCACCGCACTCATGTAGGCCTTGAGGGACCCAGAGGAAGGTGAAGAGTCCTGCACTTGGACCGATGAGAGCGCCGCCACCCCTCGAAAGTCGGCAGAGCCCTGATGAATTTCAGTGTGCGATGCTTGAGAATGCTGTGCTTCAAGAAGCAGGTGCTGCAGTCATCCACGCCATGCTGGGGTCCAGGGTGAAAGGCAGACATCATGATGGTCCATCACGGAAATTTTCCTGACCGCAGGGACACCAGCCCACTTTAGACGAATGCTTCTTGTCCCCCGAACCTGGCATGATACAACAGTAACTCAAACCTTAAACAGAAAAGACTCAACGCTGTTAAGGAAAGAAAAGAAAAGGTCCTACGGGTCTTCAGTAATGGTGCCGAGTGATGAACAGCAGAATCGAGGCAGATTACTAAGGCGGAGTCGACAGCGCTCCAAAACGCATTGAAAATGGCTCAGAGGACTGAATAGGCTGCAATGGCACACTTGAATTCTTCTCAGTTGCAAGTGAAGTGCTGTCTCAATGGCGGAGAAGCAGAACTGAGGTGGAGGAGGAGGCAACGGCCGCTTTCTGGCCACCCTGCAAGTGCCATGCAGTGTATCGCATCATGGCTTCTCCCAGCAAAAAATAAGCTCCCGAGAGTGCTGCGTCCGGATTACACCCACCAGTGATGAATGGTGAAGACTGACTGATATCCTCCCTTGTTATACTAGCAAGTTCCCTCTACTGAGAAGTACAAAGCTACTTAACCGGAAGGGTCCAAACTATATACATAAAGGATATGTCAGAAGATTAGTAATGTCTTCTACCCCTAGTCGGGGAGGAGAGGGTTACAGAAGAGATTGACTGAAGATTTTTCATGTTCCTGTCCTAGTGATGGAACGTCACTTCTGATAAACGGGTCCTGGAAATAATCCATTCAGGCTATGCACTGAAGTTCATTTCTGAACCCCCAGAGGTGCCTGGTCCAGACATTGCCACTATCTGCAAGAACACATGACTGTCCTTCAGGAGGAATTCAAGGCTCTGCAGGAAAAGAGGGCAATCCGATCAGTGCCCTGTCCAGAAAAGAATCTGAGTTTCTACTAAAGATACTTTTTTCTGTTGCGAAAAACAGGATAAAAGCAAAACATTTCCAATAAAAATAATTCTGTGTCTGTCTAGTTGTAGCTATACAGCAATTACTGTGCTGAAATTATCAGTCTTAAATTCATGCCTCAATCAGATTGTCAAACACAGATATCATTCCAAATCATAACAATGGGACCCTCATCATTACATCTTGCAATCTATTATGGTGCTTGTTTATCATGTTGGTATTTGAAAGGCGGTTTAATCCAGATACTGCTGGATATTTTAGATGTGGGAGAGAAAGGATATGATTGAGTGCTCTTTTCTGATTGACAACCCTAATCTGTTTTACAAATTTTAAATAGCAGAAGCCTTACTTTTTATTCTCCCTGAGTGGCTCACCTCACTCTTCCTCAGCCAACCCAGCTGTACAATGGATAACAGCAGCACCTCCCTGAAAATGAGATGCGTCATCTCATCTGGGTTATCCAGGGTAAACAATTTATGGCTGACTCATCAGCGCAGCAGTAGCCACTACTGCTTGCGACACCAGTGACCCAAATGTTGGAAGCAAGCTCAAGGTCGCCAGGCCACCGGGGACCTACTCTCCTGCTCCGGGAGGGAGGGTTGCCATCCCTACTGCTATACTGCCACCTGGGTGACTACAGGTGTTAGTGCAGATTAAGGGATGCCAGGGGAGGGACAGATGTCAGCCAGTACAGGAACACTGCCACACCTCTGCATGTGCACGCACCCCCCGCCTGCGGGGGGCTCTCTGTGTACCAACACCCTGAGGTCAGAGAAAAAAAACAAGAAAATGTCCCCTACACCCCAGGATGATGGAGCGTCTGTCACCATCCCGGATCTCTCTTGTCTGTCCCACAACCATGGCTTCCCGACTAAAGTTCAGAAGTTCGAGGGGGAGGCTCCTCATCCTCGCCTGGAGGGAAAACCATGGTTCCATGGGGGAAAGTAGGGACAACTGCAAACTGGATGCCTTCATGACTCCTGAAGGAGTTAGGAGTGCAGGTGGCAGGGGGCAGATAAATACAGGTTACTCACCTGTAACAGGAGTTCTAGGAATGGTATATGTTGTTCATCCACACTCATTGGCAGTATCCTTGCCGCTTTAAATCTTGCCGGAAGGTCTTCAAGCTTGCTCCTCCCACCCACCCGGGTGGTATAACTCTCGGCTCCGCCCCATGACGCCAGATCTGGCCGCTGGAGCTCAGGTTTGTGCGTCGAAGCCGAGGTCGAGGAATGTAGGATGAACAATATATACCATCCTAGAACTCCTGTTACAGGTGAGTAACCTGTATTTCTAGGGACATGGATATGTTGTTCATCCACACTCATTGGCAGACTCCTAGCAGTTCTCCGGGAGGAGGGAGGCAAGACGCACACCCCCATATACTTACTTGGGAAAGAGAGACTGGAGAACCGAGGCCCCAAAACCAGCATCCCGGCGTGACTCAAGGTCGATGTGGTAGTGGGTAATGAAGGTGTTTGCTGACTTCCAGGTAGCAGCCCTGCAGATTTCCTGGATAGGGACGTCCCTGGAAGCAGCCACCGTTGCAGCAGTATGGCGGGTAGAATGAGCTCTTATCCCTCTGGGGAGCTCCATGCCCGCTAACTTATAGCAGAGATCTATGCAGGAGGTTACCCACCTGCTTATCGTCCGCTTGGCTGCAGGTCTGCCAGATGCGGCTTCAGCGTAGGTGACAAACAGCTGGCGAACCTCTCCCGAATTTCAGCCGTCGCTCCTTATAATAAGCGGCGCCCTTCTAGGATCAGGTATGGAGCCTATATTGACCTCCGAGGTGTGATTGGGGTAGAACACCGGCAGAGTCAACACCTGGTTAAGGTGAAACTCCGACACCACCTTCGGAAGGAATTTCGGTGGGAAGAGGACAACTTTGTCCCTGTGGAAGACCAGGTAAGGAGACTCGATGGAAAGCGCCTGGAGCTCTCCCATCCTTCTGGTTGACGTGATAGCCACCAAGAAGGCGGTCTTCCACGACAGGTGAGAGAGAGCACACCTGTGCATAGGTTCGAATGGCTTGCCCATGAGCTTTGCCAGTACCAGCAGTAGATCCCACGGAGGGGGGGTTCCCGCACTGGAGGAAATGTGATCAAGGCCTTTGAAAAGCGCCAGACCACCTTCTCCTCGCCACAGGCACAACACGACCCGCGCCGGTAAGCAGAGATGGCTGCCAGTGCACCCTTAGGGTCGCCGACCTAAGCCCTTGACTAGAAAGGGACCATAAATAGTCCAAGATGCTTGCCAAGGAACAGGAGGAAGGGTCCAAGCCCTGCTCTGACACCAAATGGAAAACCTTTTCCATTTGAAGGCATAACATTTTCTGGTCGACTCTCACGGGACGCCTCAACTACATTGAGGACCTCGTCGGAAAGACCCAAAGCCTGGAACTCTAGCAGCTCAGGAACCAGGCCGTCAGGTGCAGGGATTGAAGGTCCGGATGGAACACCTTCCCTGATTGACTGAGAGCAGGTCCGGGCGAGCTGGAAGCTGCCGCGAGTCCTGGAGCTGAGACTGAGAGATCTGGGTACCAGAACTGGCGAGGCCAGTCTGGGGCTATCAGAATCACCTGCGCCTTGTCCCTCCTCGCCTTGAGAAGCACCTTGTGGATCAAGGGAAATGGGAAAAGGCGTAAAGAGGCCGGGGTCCATTGCCTCGAGAGGCATCCCCCTGCAGCACCCTGCTGAGGCGGGCATGGAACAGACTCAGCTTGGCGTTCTCCGTGGAGGCAAACAGGTCCACCTGAGGTGTGCCCCAAAGGGAGAACAGATGCTGTACTACCTCCGGCAGGAGAGACCACTCGTGGGATGCAGCCCCTATCCGGCTCAGGGCATCGGCCAGGGTGTTGGAGGCTCCTGCCACGTGAATGGCTAGGAGATCCGCCTCCAGGCTGCGCGAGTGACCAAATGCGAGGCTTCCTTGCATAGAAGCATGGGCGCGTCCCGCCCTGGCGTTTAGATAGTACATGGTCGTGGTATTGTCCGTCTGGACTCGGACCACTTGACCCCGGAGGAACGGAGCAAAGGCGGTGAGAGCTAGGCGGACCGCTCGGAGCTCCAGCAGGTTGATGTGGCATCGGGACTCCCGCGGGGACCAGAGGCCATGAGCCCGGTGTTCCCCCAGATGGGCACCCCAACCCATCAGAGAGGCATCGGTCGACAGAGAGACCGTCGCTCGGGCGGATTAACGGATGCCCTCCTGCAATTGATCTGGAACGGTCCACCACTGGAGAGCATTCCACATCCCTGTGTCACCGGCCAAGCTGGTCCAAGGGATCGCAGCGTTGTGACCACTGGCTGGCCAGTCCCCACTGAAGGGGACGCATGTTCCAGCGGGCCCAACGGACCACGCTGGTACAGGCCGCCATGAGACCCAGGAGGCGCAGGAAGTCCCGGCAGGGGCGATTGCCCAACCAGAAATGATCGGGCAAAGGAGGAAAGAACCTCGGCCCTGTCCGCCGGAGCCAGCTCTGGCTCGAAGAGAGTCGAGCTGCGCCCGATGAATAAAATCACCTGCTTGCTCGAGTTCCGACTTGGCCTCGTTGACAAGGAGGCCCAGTTGAGAGCAGACCTGGAGGCCAGATCTCTGGACCACTCCGCCTCCTTCCTGGAGGGAGCTGCTATCAGCCAGTCGTCCAGGTAAGGTACACGGACCCCTCGGCCCAGGAATGCTGTCACCACTGCCATGCATTTGGTGAAGACCCTGGGAGCTGGAGACAAGCCGAAGGGCATGGCTTGGAACTCGAAGAGAGATCCTTCCGCTGGAGCGAAGGAATCTCTGGTGAGACGGACGGATAGGGACGTGAAAAAAGCGGCGTCCTGCAAGTCAGAGAGCAGAACCACACGCTGGCGTTCCAAGGATGGTATTATCTGAGCCAGAGTGACCATCCTGAAGGTTCGAGACCTTAGGAACTTGTTTAGGTCGTAGGTTGAGAATGGGCGCCAGCCCCGTCGCTTCGGAACCAGGAAGTACCTGGACACAAACCCTGGGTCTGAAGGAGGGTCCACCACCTTCTTACCACCTCCTTCTGGAGGAGGAGTGATGTCGGCTCGAGAGCCGCCAGTGAGCTGGGGATCCCGAAGCCCCGAGGCGGCGGCTCTGAAGGTGGTGCCTGCTCGATTCCAGAGGCAGGCCTCTTCCCACCACCTCCAAGACCCACCTGTCCGTGGTAACAGCGGACCAGGCGGAACGGAAGTGCCGGAGCCGTCCCCCCACGGGGGGACCCAGGGGTAAGGTGACGGGGATGGGGGCGACACCCCTCAGCCCGTCACTGGGCAGGCTTGGAGGAGGGACCGGCCGAGGGACCTCCTGGGCCCTTTCCTCCCTGCCTCCTGTTAGAGGAAGCCGGCGGCTTGGGTTTGGGATGCCAAGGCCGAGCCTGCTGGCCCTGACGTTGCTGGGCCGGACGCGCCGGGGGCACAGAAGGACGAAAGGGCTTAGGCTGTGGTTTCTGCGGCCTTTGTCCTTCTGGAGCGGAAGAGACCGAGTCCAAGGTGGCATTGGACTTCTCGATCCTCTGCAGGTGACCTTCCACCCCAGGGCGAAGAGGTCAGTCCCAAAAGGAACATCCGCCAACTTGTGCTGGGTATCCGAGTAAAGGTGGATATCCTCAGCCAAGCCCGCGGCGCACAGCCACTGCGGCCGCCACCGATCTGGCACATGAGTCCCCACATCCAAAGCAGTCTGGAGCTGCTGTTTGGCCACTGCCCTGCCCTGGTCCCGCACCTGCTAACCGTAGTCTGCAGATCGGCGGGAAGATGAGGATGACCTCATCCAGGAGCCCAACAGGGCATGAAAAAATGTGCCATGAGGGCGGCCGAACTGGCCTGGCGAAGGCGAGAGAGGAGCATAGCGTAGACTTTTCGCCCGACATAGTCCAATTTCTTGGACTCCTTGTCAGGAGGTTTGTCCACATCCCTGGCGTTGCCGGTGGCGCGAGACGCTGTCGGTAGCTCAACCCCTCAGCAGAGGGGTGTTCAACCGGACAAGGAACGGTAGGGACCGCATACTTCCTGGCCATCCTGGCCGAAGGCGCAGGGCAGGAAGCAGGGCGCTGCCAAAGTTCCAGTGCTGGACCCACTATGGCCTCGGCCACCGGAAAGGCCTCCGTCGGAGAATCCCCTCGGTCCAGAATCTCCGTGAGGGGATACCTGGCCCGTTTGGAAACGGGTTCGAGCTCCATCCCGGTAGACTCCGAGATGAGCCGAAGCAGTCCTAGGAAGGACGACGGGCTATCGTCCATTGGCTGACCTCCTGAAGACTCCAAGTCCAGTCGCTTGGAGAAGAAGGAGGAATCATCTTCGGACTCGGAAGAGTCCTCGAAGAGCTGCCTCTGGCCTGAGCCACCCTTCACCTGCCGAGGTCGGTCGGGAGTGAGGGTAACTGACAGCCGATGGGGTAAACCCTTAGCCGACCGAGAATCCTTGGTCGGAGCCCCAATTGGTGGCTGTGGAGGCGGAGGTTCCACCGCAATCGGTGGAGCAGCTGGTTTTGGCCGAACAACCGGCCTGGGTATAGGCTCCTCGGGCAAGTCGAGGGGTTGTGTCGGCCGTTCCGGTGACAGCCACTTAATGGCCGGGGAAGGCGCCGGAGTCGGCTTATTCCCGGCCAGGAGGAGCTGTTGCAACATAAGGTCCTCGTACCGTCGACGTAATTCGCGAAGCCTCCCTCATCCGAGGAGGAGGACGAGACGGCGGCGCGCCGCTACAGCGATGCCGAGACCGAGACCGCCTATGGCGGTGGGAGCGGCTGGACCGCGAAGAGGTCCAGACCGAGACCGAGAGTCCCGGAATTTCGGGGTCGGTGCAGGAGAGGTGTCGGCGGAACCGACACTCCTTCCGCTCGGAAGGTCCATCCGAGGGCTCCGGAACCGGAGGCACAGGCGAGCCCAGGATCCTCAACTCCTCCGGGGAACGGGGAGGGAATCTCGGCTGCTAAAGGCGACAGCCCGTCAATGGGTCGAGAAAATCTCGACTTCATCAGTGGGAGTCTCGGTCAACTGACCTGATGGGACACCGTGAGGCCAGTGGCGGCTGAGCGGTCGACGAAGCCGACGGTCGGCGGCCGGGAGAGGGACCTTTCCCGCTCCCAAGAGCGTCGACGGAGGGACTTACCTCTGTCCCTCTTTTTGGACCGAGAATAAGGTCCAGCAGACGCAGGCCCTTCTCCTTTAGTGGAGAGGGACAGACAAAGCTCTTTAAAAGAAGCCGTGTAGGAAGAACCCAGAGAGAGCGGGATAAATGCCGCGGCCGAGGAAGATACGGCCGCGCCGCCTCCTCTTCAGGGGCGACCATCCGCCCGAGCTGATCCGCCGAGCCCGCCCGCGGACACCGCCAACCGGCCTCCTTGGACTTCACCGAGGAAGCGCTCGGGACGCCCAGTTGCAATCGGGCAGCACGGTTCTCGAAGGACGGAGGTCGAGAAAGATGAGCACAGGTCGCAAGCCTGCGGGTCGTGCTCAAGGCCTAAGCAGTAGACACACGTGGAGTGTGGATCCGTCCGAGACATCTTCTGCCCGCATGGGCATCTCCGAAATCCGGGAGTCGATTTATCCATCGCAGCCGCGAGGGATCGAAGACTGAAGTCTTTTTGCAAAATATTATTTTTAAATCCGCAAACGGAGAAATAGGAACCAGTCACAAACGCAGAGCGTTAAGGAGGGAACCTGAGCTTCCAAGCGGTAAGGAAGATCTGGCGTCATGGGGCGGAGCCGAGAGTTATACCACCCGGGTGGGGTGGAGGAGCAGTTGAAGATTTAAAGCGGCAAGGATATGCTAATGAGAGTGGATGAACAACATATCCATCAAACCCAGAAATACAGGTTACCCACCCGTAACAGGCTGCCTAGGGAATGGTATATGTTGTTCATCCACACCATTGGCTGTGGTTCCTTGCCACTTTAAATCTTGGCCGGAAGGTCTTCAAGCTGGCCCCTCCTACCTATATCCCGGTGGTAAACCTGCTCCCCATGACAATTGTAGATCTATTCCGCTGGAAGCCAGGTTGCATCGTCGGAGGTCTTGGTGGGTTTATGATGAACAACATATACCATTCCTAGAACTCCTGTTACAGGTGAGTAACCTGCTGTTTCTAGGACATGGATATGTTGTTCAATCCACACTTATTGGCAGACTCCTAGCAGTTCTCTGGGAGGAGGGAGGCAAGGCGCACACCCCCTACTTAGGGAATAAAGACTGGAGAACCGAGGCCCCAAAACCAGCATCCTGGCGTGACTCAAGGTCGATGTAGTAGTGGGTAATGAAGGTATGTGCCGACATCCAGGTAGCAGCCCTGCAGATATCCTGGATAGGGATATCCCTGGAAGCAGCCACCGATGCAGCGGTATGGCGGGTAGAATGAGCTCTTATCCCTCTGGGAGGCTCCATGCCCGTCAACCTATAGCAGAGATCTATGCAGGAGGTGACCCACCTGCTTATCGTCCGCTTGGCTGCAGGTCTGCCAGGTGCAGCTTCAGTGTAGGTGACAAACAGCTGGCGAACCTCTCCCCGAACTTCAGCCATCCGCTCCTTATAATAAGTGAGCGCTCTTCTAGGGTCCAAAGTATGGAGCCTATATTCAGCCTCCGAGGTGTGATTGGGGTAGAACACCGGCAGAGTCAACACCTGGTTAAGGTGAAACTCCGACACCACCTTTAGAAGGAACTTCAGGTGGGGGCGCAGGACAACCTTGTCTCTGTGAAAGACCAGATAAGGAGACTCGCTGGAAAGCGCCTGGAGCTCTCCCATCCTTCTGGCTGACGTGATAGCCACCAAGAAGGCGGTCTTCCACCACAGGTGGGAGATATTGCACCTGTGCATTGGTTCAAATGGCTTGCCCATGAGCTTGGCCAATACCAGCAGTAGACCCTATGGAGGTGGAGGTTCTCGCACTGGAGGGCAAATGTGATCAAGGCCTTTGAAAAAGTGCCAGACCACCTTCTCCTGCGCCACCGACTGCTTCCCGGCCCACGCCCGGTAAGCAGAGATGGCTGCCAGGTGCATCTTAAGGGTCGTCGACTGAAGCCCTTGCTAAGAAAGGGACCACAGGTAGTCCAGAATGCTTGCCAAGGGACAGGCGGAAGGGTCCAAGCCCTTTCCCTGACACCAAATGGAGAATCTCTTCCATTTGAAGGCATAGCATTTCCTGGTCGACTCCTTACGGGACGCCTCACGACGTTGAGGACCTCGTCGAAAGACCCAAGGCCTGGAACCCTAGCCTCTCAGGAACCAGGCCGTCGGGTGCAGGGATTGAAGGTCCGGATGGAATACCTTTCCTGGTTGACTGAGATCAGGTCTGGGCGGGCTGGAAACCGCCTGGAGCCTGGGCTGAGACTGAGGAGATCTGGATACCAGAACTTTGGGGCCAGTCTGGGGCTACCAGAATCACCTGCGCCTTGTCCCTCCTCGCCTTGAGAAGCACCTTGTGGATCAAGGGAAATGGGGGAAAGGCATAGAAGAGGCCCAGGGTCCATGGCCTCGAGAAGGCATCCCCCTGCAGCGAGCCCTGCTGAGGGGGGCGGGCATGGAACAGTCTCAGCTTTGCATTCTCCCTGGAGGCAAACAGGTCCACCTGAGGCATGTCCCAGTGGGAGAACATATCCTGTACTACCTCCGGCAGGAGACACCACTCGTGAGACGCAGCCTCTATCCAGCTTAGGGCATCGGCCAGGGTGTTGGAGGCTCCTGCCACGTGAATGGCTAGGAGATCCGCCTCCAGGCTGTGCACAAGGGACCATATGGGAGAGCTTCCTTGCATAACAGCATGGAGCGTCCCGCCCTGGCGGTTTAGGTAGTACATGGTCGTGATATTGTCCTTCTGGACCTGAACCACTTGACCCCATAGAAGAGGCGAAGGCGGTGAGAGCTAGGCAGACCGCTCGGAGCTCCAGCAGGTTGATATGGCATCGGGACTCGAGGGGACCAGAGGCGCTGCCTGTGCTCCCCAGATGGGCACCCCAACCCATCAGAGATGCATCGGTCAATAGAGAGCGTCAGCTCGGGGTGGACGAACAGGATGCCCTCCTGCAGATGTAGTGGAATGGTCCACCACTGGAGAGCGTTCCACATCTCCTGGGTCACTGTCACGGGCTGGTCCAACGGATCACAGCGTTGTGACCACTGGCTGGCCAGTCCCTATTAAAGGGGATGCATGTACCAACGGGCCCAACAGACCATGCTGGTGCAGGCCGCCATGAGGCCCAGGAGGCACAGGAAGTCCCGGGCAGGGCGCGATTGCCCAACCAGAAATGACTGGGCAAAGGAGGAAAGAACCTCGGCCCTGTCCGCTGGGAGCCGAGCTCTGGCTCGAAGAGAGTCGAGCTCTGCCCCGATGAAGAGTATCACCTGCTTCGGCACGAGTTCCGACTTGGCCTCATTGATGAGGAGGCCAATCTGAGAGCAAACCTGGAGGGCCAGATCTCTGGACCGCTCCACCTCCGCTCTGGAGGGGGCTGCAATCAGCCAGTCGTCCAGGTAGGAGTACACCCGGACCCTTCGGCGCCGCAGGAATGCTGTCACCACTGCCATGCATTTGGTGAAGACCCTGGGAGCTAGAGAGGCCGAAGGGCATGGCCTGGAACTCGTAAAGGGATCCCTCTGCTCTGAAGCGGAGGAATCTCTGATGAGACGGATGGATCGGGACATGAAAGAACGCGTCCTGGAGGTCCAGGGAACAGAACCACATGCCTCGTTCCAAGGATGGGATTATCTGAGCCAGAGTGACCATCCTGAAGGTACGAGACCTTAGGAACCTGTTCAGGTCGTGCAGGTCGAGGATGGGGCGCCAGCCCCCCATCCGTTTTGGGACCAGGAAATACCTGGACACAAACCCTGGGTCTGGAGGAGGATCCACCACCTTCCTAATCACCTCTTTTTCGAGGAGCAGGGCAATATCGGCTCAGCGGGCCGACAGCGAGGCTGTGGACCCCATGGCCCCGAGGGCCGACGGCTCGAAAGGGTGGGGTCTGCTCGAACTCCACAGGCAGGCCCTTTCCTACCACCTCCAACACCCAGCAGTCCGTGGCGATAGTGGACCAGGTGGAAAGGAAGTGGCGGAGCCGTCCCCCCATGGGGGAACCCAGGGGAGAGTGACGAGGCTGGGGGCAGCACCCCTCAACCCGTCACTGGGCAGGCTTGCAGGAGAAACCGGCCGAGGGACCTCCTGGGCCTTTACCTCCTTACTTCCTGTTGGAGGAAGCCGCTGGCTTGGGTTTGGGACGCCAAGCGAGCCTGCTGGCCCTGTTGCTGGTGCTGTTGGGCCGGTCGTGCTGCAGGGGCCGAAGGATGAAAGGACTTATGCTGTTGTTGACGGCGGCCTTTGTCCCTCTGGGCAGAGGTGACTGAGTCCAGAATGGCACTGGACTTTTCGATCCGCTGGAGGTGTTCCTCCACTCCAGGGCCGAAGAGGTCAGTCCCCAAGAAGGGGACATCTGCCAACTTGTGCTGGGTATCCGCCATGAAGGTGGATATCCTCAGCCACGCCCTGTGGCGCATGGCCACCGCGGCCGCTACTGACCTGGCACAGGAATCACTTATGTCCAGAGCAGTCTGAAGCTGCTGCTTCGCCACCGCCCTACCCTGGTCCCGCACCTGACGGACCGTGGTCTGCAGGTCGGCTGGGAGATGAGGGACAACCTCATCCAGGGAGTCCATGAGGGCGTGGGAGAAGTGTGCCATCAGCATGGCCGAGCTGGCCTGTCGGAGGCCGAGGGAGGATGCAGCGTACACCTTGCGCCCGGCAAAGTCCAGCTTTTTGGACTCTTTGTCGGGGGGCTTATCCACATCCCGAGCGTTTCCGGAACGCCGGAAGACGCTGTCGGTGACTAACCCCTCGGCAGAGGGGTGCTCCGAGAAACCGGGCAAAGAGCCGGTAGGGACCGCATACTTCCTGGCCATCCTGGCCAAGGCGCAGTACAGGAAGCAGGCCGCTGCCAAAGCTCCATGGCTGGGCCGACAATGGCCTCAGCCATCGGAAAGGCCTCCATGGGGAATCCCCTCGGTCCAGTATCTCCGTCAGGGGATACTTGGCCCGTTTGGACACGGGCTCGAGCTGCATCCCGGTGGACTCTGAGATGAGTCGAAGCAGACCCAAGAAGGACGATGGGCTATCGTCCAATGACTGACCCCCGGAGGACTCGGTCGACCTGCTTGGAGAACAGGGAGGAGTCGTCATCGGACTCCGAAGAGTCTGCGAAGAGCTGCCTCGGCCCTGAGCCACCCTCCACCTGCCGAGGACGGTCGGGAGTGAGGGTGACCGACAACCTGTGGGGCAGGCCGTGACCTGACCGAGAATCCTTGGTCGGTGCCCCAGACTTCGGTTGTGGAGGCGGAGGTTCCACCACAATTGATAGGGCAGCTGGTTTCGGCCGAACAACCGGCCCAGGAATGGGCATCTCGACTGGGGCGAGCGGTTGCTTCAGTCGTTCGGGTGACAGCCGCTTGATGGCCGGGGGCTGAATCGGAGTCAGTTTAGTCCTGGACAACAGTAACTGCTGCCACATAAGCTCTTCGTAACGTCGACGCAATTTACGTCGAAGCCTCTCCTCATCCGAGGAGGAGGACGAGAGGAACGGTGTCGCCGCTTACTGTACTAAGACCGCCGATGTCGGCGGAACGGCTTGACCAAGATGAAGTCCGAGACCGAGACCCCGGGTGACCGAGGGTGGGTCTGGGAAGGCGGGATACCCGCCTTCCCTCAGCTCGGGCACTTAGCCGGGGACTGCCGCCCCGAAGGCGCAGGCAGATCCTTGGTCTCCACCGGGGGAACCGGCGAAGGTGGGTTGTCGGCTTCACCAGTCGACAACCCGTTTGACGGGTCGAGGAAAATCTCGACTGCATCGACGGGAGTCTCAGCAGGCTGGCCTGACGAGGACACCGTGAAGCCAGCGGCCTGAGCCGCAACCTCGACCGCAGTCGACGGTCGGCTGTCCGGGGAAGGAGACCTCTCCCGCTCCCATGAATGCCGATGGTGGGACTTACCCTTCGACATCTTCTTCTTGGGCCGAGAGGAATGTCCCGATGGCCCCTCTCCCTTCGTGGAAAGGGACTGACAAAGCTCCTTGAACGAAGCCGAGTAACAGGAACTCAGAGAAAGCGGGATAAATGCCGTGGCCGAGGAGGAGGAAGATGCGGCCTGGGCCACCTCCTCCTCGAGGGCGATCATATGCTCGAGCTGCTCAACCGAGCAACCCGCCCAGACACATGTGAGCCTCTTTGGATTTTACCGATTGAGTAGCAGCTTCTCGGGTGCCGGGCTTCAGCGTCGGGCAAGCGATCCTCCAGAGCGGTGGCTGAAAAGAGCAGCACAACTCGCAGGCCTGTGGGTCATGATCTGAGCCCTGGGCAGTGAGCGCGCCGTGGAGTGCGGATCCGTCTGGACATTTTCTGCCGCAGGGGGCACCTCGAAAGCCGGGAATCGATTTGTCCATCGTGAGCCGCAGGATGATGAAGACCAAGTTTAGAAAACTTCAAAACTAGTTTCGGATGAACCGAAGAGTTAGGATCCAGTCTAAACGCAGAGCGCTAAGGAGGGAACCTGAGCTTCCAAGCGGTAAGGAAGATCTAGGCCATGGGCGAGCCGAGTTTTACCACCCGGTGGGTGGAGGAGCCAGCTTGAAGACCTTCCGCAAGATTTAAAGCGGCAAGGAACCTGCCAATAAGTGTGGATGAACAACATAACCATGTCCCTAGAAATCAAATTTCAAAAAATATATAATAATTTGTAAGACAAATGTACTTCTCACTAAACTTGCACTTTATTTTTTCCTTGCATGTACCTACAAAGTATTCTTACACTGTAACTGTGCCAACACTTTATTTCTGTGTTATGAAATGTACTGTACCAATGTTTCATAGAAACACAGAATTTGATGGCAGATAAGGACTGCTTGGCCCACCTAGTCTGTCCACTTTACTGCTGTTCCTCCTGTTCCCCTTTCCTCCGGCTTATACCTGGAAACGAGCCTCATCTCAGTATGCCTTTCCCGGTCACCAATTTTCAAATACATAAATAAAATAAACGGCATAAGTAAGGGACTTTTGATATTACGAACATATGAAAATTGCCAGCAGAAACAGGCCGAGAAGCTGTATCAAGTCTGCTCGAGTGTCCAGCTCAGTCTGTTTTACTGGAGCTGCCCCCTCCCTTACCCCCCAAGCTATCCTCCCCTTCTCCCATCCCCAAAATACATATACATGTATATAATTTATATTCTGTGATACAGAAGCATTCGGGCATTTCTATTCAGTGATACAGTTCAAAATGTGATCATCACAACGGGTTAGACCTTAGTGTTCCACTGAATGTACAGTACATGTCAAGAGCAGATTAAACTCCCTGCTGCCCCTTGTATGTCAGGGCAACAACAGAACAATAAATGTGAGGATCTGCTCTGCCGAGGGGTTGCCTAAAGGGCCTTACTAATAGGTTACTGATTTTTTTTTATGATACAGATCTGCACATATAAAGCAAATCTATCACTTCTTTCTAGCTACTGCCATGTTTAGATATTTACTTAATAGTATTTTGGGGTTTGGCATAAGATGTTTGTGTGCTGTCATATAACACATATTAACCGACCATTAACCACGTTATTATATCTTGCACTGAACCCTAATTTTGTTAACACAGGCAATGCATTGCCACAAGCATGGGCTTGCTGCAATAATCTGGCAGTTGCTTGTTAGTTTAGCTGATGCACGCTTTTTAATTCAATTGTTTATACAGACACACATGCCTGACTGTAGTACACAAACCAGGGTGTTGATGTTATGGAGGCTGTTTGCTTCCATAAGATCAAGATCAAACCATAAGTGACTATTTAATTCTTAATTAAGGCAAACATCTAAGCATCAGCGTCCAGTCAGTTGATGGCCATCGCTAAATTTGTAAAGACCTTTCTAAGAAGCACCACATTAAATGTATTGAATTTGAAAGCCAATAATTGCATGTGCATCTATTCTTCTGGATTGCAAAACACCCAAGATTCCCTGAAGAAAAAGTTACTTGCAAAAACCACATTTCTTGTAGTGGTAGAAATCCATAGCCACATGTCATGATTCCTGGCTCATGTAGATGGTGCTAGGAACCATCCATAGATTTGAACCACATCTGCATTGCATGAACAGACTCCTACACTGTGCAGCCTGTAGCCTTTGTAAAAATATTTTCTGCAGAAGGAACACCACTTAGATAACTTCCCCACCATCACCACCAACATAACACTTAAAAGGTGGGTGTATGTGTAACAACCCTCTCCTGCCAGCAGGGGAGAGCACTTGTTTACTAGAATGCCAGACCACATAGCCTACTGATTCGTAAAGCCTCGGACAGCTAGTGGATGAAGCAAGTGCCAGCTGTTGGGTGGTGGCAAATGAGTGGCAAAGTGAAAAGTGGGTATAGATGTGCCACTGGCACACTCTGTCTGAGGTCGCTTGCCAGGCCACCTGAAGAGGCAGAGGACCCTCACTAGAAGCAGCTGTCTGTGGCTATAGTAGATGTGAGAATAGCAGAACTTGTTCTCTGGTCACATGGTGGCCTCCAGGGACAGACACCAGGATAATGGTGAAGATTCTGGGGATTTGGAGTCTGAGGCAATTCAGTGCAGATCACCATTAATTCTGGTAGTAGTCTAAGGGATCACCGGGAAGGAGGAGTATTCAAATTTGCTGCACCCAGGAAGCCCATGCGACCGTGCAGTGCATGGAGGATCTCACTGATCCAGTGCCTGATGGAGAAGCTTCCAGGATGCTGATATGGTAGAGAACCCGGGAGGCAGCATAGCACAGTGGTTTAAGGCTCTGAGCTGCAAATCTGAAGGACCTGGGTTTGAATCCCACAGCCCCACTTGCATGCTGTGTGACCCTGAGCAAGTCACTTAATTTCCTGTGCTCCCAGGTCGCACCTGTAAACAAGCTTTCAGCTGAGTGTGCCTCCCAGTTAAACAATTAAAAAAAACAGATGCTGAGCTGCAGATGCATGTAGGAGGGGGAATCCCAAGCCAGGATGTGAATCAGAGATGCTGCCTCTGGAAGATGACCTGGGGAGGATGCCAGCCATTTCCAGATGTCAGGTTGAGGTATGCAGTGCTGCACTGATGCCCAACATACTGTCCGGTGAGAGTAAAGTCTTGATTAATAAGAGACCCCAGAGCAGGAATGGCAACTAGCTAGTTATGTCTGAGATTAAAGTCCCTACAGTGGTGCTGCCTCCTGCACACCAACTGACCTGACACCACAGTGTCATTTAGTAAGTGTGAAAATACCTGTGTCCCAAAGTGTAAAGAAAGGATGGAGACCTGGTAAATTCAGAATGCAGACTAGAGAGGATTTAACTTGAGGTATAACCTCATCCACTGGTGAATATTAAGGAATAATATGAGCAGTTAATAGCATACCCCTAGACAATGAAGGTACTCCATGGGTCATGCTCAGCAACCCCAGGTTTTCGCCTGGTTCAGAGAGAGGGTTATCATATGGTTTCAGCCGGGATTAGCAGCAGAAGCTGAAGGGGCTCTCAGGACTACCTATCATCTAGTCCAGGACTGAGGAGACTTAGAGAGATATGGGGAAATCCTACATATGGATGAATATCACTGAAGAAAGAACACTTACATACTTACTGAACAGCAGACCTTCAGAGAATCTCTTATCAGGCCACATCTATGGAACTTACAGCCACCAGGTACTAGGATCAAACACAGAAACATAGTAGGTGTCCACAGGGAGGATAGAAAAAATTACTCACCTTAGTAATGTTGTTTCTTCTAATGAGTCTTGCTATATTATAGACATTAGCAGTTTGATCCAGCTCTAGAACTGCCCGGAGGTGAAATGGTTAAAACCATTCCAAAATAGAATTTTGGCACAGAGCAACTCTATCTGTGTCATTTCAAACTTGAACTGTCAGATCTTAACGAGCCAAACTCACCAAGGTCTGTGGAAGCTGTAACCTACACTAGCCAAATGGCTACCTAAATAATAACAACCATTGATGGTCCCAACACCCAAGACTCAAGTCAGGGGACCAGAAATACTAACACCATTCTAATAATATGAAAATGGAACATAAGTATAATAAAACACACACACACAGCGTACACATACACACCCCAAAGTCCCAAAGGAACAAAATGCTAACAGGACATAAGTAGTGCCCACACTAAGTTGCCCGCACCCCACCAAGTAGAGGTTCTGAGAGGGCAGGTTGGGGAGGTCTATAATATAAGACTCCATTAGAAGAAACATTACTAAGGTGAGTAATTTTTCTTCAAACAACATGAAGTCTTGCTATATTATAGACATTAGCAGAATACACAGCAGTACCTCCATGGAGGAGGGGCAGAACCTACTTAGGGAATAGGCTCTGAAGAACAGTTGTGTTAAAGCAAGCATCTCTCTGGCCTGGACATCCAGGGAGTAATGCTTGAAAAGTGTGTACCGTTTTCAAGTAGCAGCCTGGCAAATCTCTAATAAAGGGATGTCTCTGGCAGCAGCTAGAGACGAGCTGTACCCTGGTAGAATGAGCCTCAAACTGGGGCTCTGCCCACTTTCTGATAACAAAATTGGATACAAGAGACAATCCACCTGGCTATTGATCTCTTAGTGGCAGGTTGCCTTCCCAACTTCACCATAGGTAAGGAAAGGTTGAGGGATTCAACCTGTGACCTTTGGTACATGCTCTATATAACTAAGAGTCTCTTAACATCCAGGCTGTGCAACCTCCTCTCACCGAAGAGGAGTGATCAGTGAAAAATACTGGAAGGAGATAGATTGATTAAGATGGAAATCTGAAACCACCTTAGGCAAAAACTTCCTATTAGTCCTAAGGACTACCTTATCCCTGTGGAAAGAAATAAAGTCAGTCTCCACTGACAGGAACACAATTCACTTATGCGTCTGGCAGAAGTGATAGCCACTAGAAAAAGTTTTCCAAGTTAGGTACTTAAGCTCTGCAGAAGACAGAGGTTCAAAAGGGGGTTGCATTAACTGGGCAATGCAAACATTAAGGTCCCAAGCAGGGGCCGGTTCCCGAAAGGGAGGATTAGTATGGAGCAATAGTTCTCAGACTTTGTCACAGTGAGCCTCCCCAAATCCATGGAAAAGATTTTGAGCCTCCCCCAAAAACTGAAATAATCTTGGGCCTTCCCATATAAAAATAACATACTGTACTTCACGCAGTACACCATGAATAAATTGAAACCTCTTTGAGTACTTGGCTCACATTCAGTTCTTTGTCTTATACTGATTTGGAACTTTTGAAAATGAGCTCCTGTGCTCAAAGGTGTTATCTGAATAACAAATAAATAAAATAAATAAATATTATTATTCAGCTTATTGTACCCCCCCTCCACAGGCCAACCTACTTGCTCCACTATTTTCATTCTTGAACCATTGTTACCCTTGTTGCAGTACCTTCATGGGTCAGACTACTTCTCTGTTTCCTCTCTATGAAATAACCTTCCTCATACTTTTGCCTCTCCCTCCTTTCTGCTCCTAAGCAACTTCTCAGGGATTACTTTGCTCCTTCCTGCTAATGCTCTTAGCACTTCTATGCTCAACCCTTGTATTTGGGCTGTTCTGCCATCAGTTTACATACATTAATCAATTACCACCACTCACTATTAATATATTGTTCATATTTGTTTGCACTATTGTTCATTGTGTATTTCTTGACTATTTTGCAGTTACCTTTGAAATGTATTCACTCCCTACCTTTCCCAGGTACACCTGAAATGAGCCTTGGCTCATTCACCTTCCCTTGTCACCTATTAGTAAATAAATAAATAAAATTCACCTATTGTTATTATCCTCTTTCAGTTTGCTTCATCTCTTCACACAAAATATATAAAACCCAAAATTTAAATACAGTACTTTTTCAGACTTGCTTGAGCCTCCCCTGGAACAGGTTGGGGCCTCCCAAGGGAGGCTGGCCTCACCATTTGAGAACCCCTGGTATGGAGTAATCCCTTAAAAAACTTGGAAAACACAGGATGAGAGGAAAGAGGGGATGACTTTCCTGCTGACACAAAAGCAGATACAGCTGCCAAATGAACTCTCAGGGTAGCTGGTCTGAGACCCAAGGAATTAAGATGTACCATGTAATCTAACAAAATGGGCAAATCAGCAGATTCTGGGGAAATATTTTTCCCAGCACACCAAATGAAAACCTTTTCCATTTAGAACTATAAGTAGCCTAGTGGAAGGCTTTCTAGAAGCCTTTAGGATCTCAAAACACCCTGAGAGGTGTGTAAATCAGCAAACTCTAACTCCTCAAGAGCCAGGCCTTGAGGTTGAGATTGAGGTCGGATATCAAACCCTTCCCTGGGCACAAGTCAACACATTGTGATTCCTGGGAGGGACAGGGGAAGATGGACTGTCAGAGACAGAAGGAGTGGGTACCAGGGCTGCCTGGCCCAATCCGGGCAATCAGAATCACCCTGCAAGGCTGAGATCTGATTCTGACTAGTACTTTGAATAGGAGAGGAAGGGGGAAAGCATGAGGACTTCCTCCCAATCCAGAAGAAGGGCATCCAGGGAACTGAGCCCAGCACTGGAGGCCTGCAACAGAACAGAGGAAGTTTGTGATTGTCTGGGGCTGCAAAAGATCTATCTGAGGATGCCCCACCTGGCAAAAACTATCCCCAGCACCCTGAGGATCCAGGGACCATTCAGTATGGCCTGGGAAATCCTACTGAGGGCATCCGCTAGGACATTGTCCTTCCCTGGAAGGTGAACTGCTATGAGGAAGTGTTCAGGGAATAGGCCAGAGACCACAACTTCATTGCCTCGGTGCACAAGGCCGAAGACCGTGTGCCCCTGTTTGTTGATGTACCACATTGTTGTGGTGTTGTCTGTTCTGACTTGTATCACCTTGTTGTGGACAGATGCAGAAAATGCTTGAAGAGCTAAAAAGACAGCTCTGAGTTCCAGCAAATTGATGTGGAGCAGAGATTCCTGGGGGACCAAACTCCTGAGTGGAAAGGTCGCCCATGTGGGCTCCCAACCCAGAAGGGAAGCATCTGTAGTGAGAGTCAAGTTGTGAGAAGGGGAAATGAAGGGACCCTGCTCTTAAATTGCTCTGATCCTGCCACCACTGAAGAGCTAGGATCAAGGTTGAGTCACTGGGACCCACTTGGAAAGGGGTCTCTTCTCGAGACCAAAAGGTTCTCAAGTGAAACTGAATGTCTCTCATCTGAAATCTGGCTCCCTGCACAACAGCTGTGGATGCAGCCATGTGCCCCAGGAGCTGCAGAGTGTCTTGCTGGTCGAGAGACCTGCAGAGTGAAGGAAGAGGCCAAGCCACTAAATTCCTTACCCTTTCTGGAGGAAGAAAGGCTCTGGCTAGCTTTGTGTCCAATTCTGCCCCTATAAAGGCGTAGTACCTGGACTGGTTCCAGAACCAACTTTAGTAGGTTTAGCAGAAAACCCAGGGAGGTGAGAAGCTGCTGGGTGACCTGCAGGTGAGATTTTACCTGTTCTGGGACTGGCCTACAATGAGCCAGTCGTCTAGATGAGGAAAAACAGCAATCCTCTGCCTCCTTAAGTGGGCCACTGCTAGACACTTTGTGAATACCCTTGGAGCACAGGTAAGGCCGAAGGGCATTGCTCTGAACTGGTAATGACCCGAGGGCAGTTCGAATCTGAGGTACTTTCGATGGGATCTTCTGATTAGGACATGGAAATAGGCATCCTTGAGGTCCAGGGAGGCTAGCCAGTCCCCCGGCCTTAGGGAAGGTAAAATCATTGCCACAGTTACCATTTTGAACTTTGGTTTCAAAAGATGCTTGTTCAGATATCTGAGATCTAAAATGGGCCCATTCTCCTGTCTTTTTGGGGTAAGGAAGTATCTGAATACAGACCCCTGCCCTGATGCAGGGAGGAACCCTTTCTACTGCTCTGAGGCTAACAGGGATGAGACCTCTGTTTCCAGGCGAGGGTCTCTGAAGCACTTGCAGGTAGAAAAGTCTGCTTCTCAACTTGGGAAACTTTTTGAAGCTGAGAACCAGACCCTGGCTTACTACTTCCAGAACCCACTTGTCTGAGGTTAAAGAAGCCCAATTCTGACTGAAGTAAGCCAGCCTGCCCCCCACTGGTACAGGAGAATCGGCCCTGGGCACCCCATCAGGGTGCCTGTTTCGCAGGAGCTTTAGGCTGGGGGGTGGGAGCAGGTCTGCCCACCCCTCGTCTGCCCCTGCCTCTGAAGAAGCCCCTCTGAGCATAGGCAGAGGAGGCCTGAGTCTGGTAGAAAAGCCTGTGAAAAGGCCTACCCCTGGGAGCCTGCCTTTGAGGAGTGGCTTGCCGCTCCTTAGCCTGGGCACTCTTGTAAGTAGTCCTATATTCATCCATCTTTTTCATGTAATTCTCTGTCTGCTCTCCAAACAGAGAATTTCCCTCCACAGGAAAATCCATAGCCTTAGTCTGGGTATCCTGTGACAAACTAGTACACCTGAGCCAGGCCAACCTCGAAAAGCTACAGATGTGGCCATGACCCTAGAGGAAACATCATTAACATCCACAGCAGCATGAAACTGAACCTTAGAGGCTTCAATGCCATCAGCAGCCACCTGTTCTAGTTCACTAGCCAGCTGGCCATGGGCCTGCTTGGCTAATTGCATAACAGTATCCCATCTAGATTTCTGATACCTAGCTACATAAGCCATATAATTTGCTTGCCTGAGTCCCAGAGAGGCTGCCATATACTGTTTTTTTGCCATGGCATCAATCTTCCTGGAATCCTTGTCAGGAGGATGTGAAGCCAGGGGAATATTAGCTTTATCACAGGCAGCAGCCTGAACTACCCCAACATGACTGCATTGCTGAGAAAGGAATTCTGTATCAGGGCCTGACAATGTATACCTTCTGTCCATCTTTTTATCTACAGGAGGCACAGAATTAGGAGCTTTTAAAATTTTAATTGTTTGTTTCCTAAAGACTTATGTAAAGGAATAGACAATCTCCTAGACTCTGGAATATCCATCATTTCTACAAAATCAGGCTCCTCTTGCTCATCCAGCCTCTTCTAAAGGAAGCTGGAGGTTTCAGCAACTTTTATAAAACATGAAATGAGATGGGGACTCAGACAGCATGGGGAGATTCTAAAGGTTTGTCTGGGATGTCCGGTTCAATGGGCACACCCAGACCTTCCCAGCCACATTCATACTGTTCATAATCCTCCTCCCTCCTCTGGTTCATAAAATTCCTCAATATCATAATCCTGAACCACTGGGACCGGACGAACCGACCTTTTACCAGACAGTGGTGGTTGGACGGACCCTGAGACAGTGACTGGACAATTTGTATGGCTTTTGCTATCTCTGCAGCAGTTGGAGAAAATTTTGGACTCCAGACCTGCTGATTTTCTTGTTTTCTTTACTGGAATTGGTTCCTCAGAACCAGCTTTTCTTTTGCCCGAAGAAGTCTGGCCCTGGTCAGAGGGCACTCCCTCTGCTTCGGCTGGCACCGAACCGGGCTGGCCATCCGGGTCAGTGGACTTTTTGGCCTCTCGTTCCCTGAGCCTGACCACTCTTTTTTCCAGGGTGGCTGCAGGGAAATTCTTACATACCTGGCAGTCTGACTGGAGGTGGTCAAACCCAGGCAATAAACATATGTGGTGTGTGGGTCAGCCTTGGCAAAGACTTCCCCACAAACATCACAGTGTTGAAAGCCAGTGGGCCTGGTTTTTCTTTTGGGTTTCTCAGACATAATGCCAGCCTAACCAAAAACTTGCCCTTTTAACGGCAGTGCCAGGCAAGACACCCTTATCGGTTCCTAACCGTGTCACGGGTATTGGAAAAAAACGTAATAAATCCGTTTTTTTTAGAACCGATAAGAACCGGGAACCGCACTCTAAAATAGTAACTTTTAGTTTTAAATGAGTTTTAAACCCACTGATCGGTTCAAAACCGAACCGATAACCTACAAGTTCCACACAGACAAAACCTTCATTTACTTACGGTTACCACAGATAGAGCTTGAACCGAACGGTTTTGCGGTTAAAATAAAACTATTCTCGGTTAAATCCAACCGAGAAAACACTTTTTAAACCGAGAAATGAACCGAGCAGAAGGAGAAATCTCCGGAGCGACTGTTCACTGAGGCGGAGTAAAGAATCTGACAGTTCAAGTTTGAAATGACACAGACAGAGCTGCTCTCGTGCCAAAAAATTCTATTTTGGAATGGTTTTAACCATTTCACCTCCGGGGCAGTTCTACAGCTGGATCAAACTGCTAATGTCTATAATATAGCAAGACTTCATGTTGTTTGAAGAATGAGGAGTTTTCAGAATTTTTACTGTCTGTTTCCTAAAAGATTTATGCAAGGGAATAGAGTCTCCTAGACTCTGGAACATCCATCATTTCCACAAAATCAGGCTCTTCTTGATCAACAGCTTCCTCACCAGGGAGTTGCAGAGTGTCAGCAACTTTCTTGTAAAACAAAAAATGAGAAGGGGACTCAGATAGCCTGGGAGGGGATACTCCTGAGGGTTTATCTGGAGAGATGTCCGGTTCAATGGGCACATCCAGACTGTCAAAATCACTCACCTCTCCTCGTACCCCTCCTCCCCTTCCCCTGGTTCTTAAAAATCTTCAAAATCATAATCTGGAACCAACCGAACCAGGCGCTTGCCCAATGGTGCCGGTTCAGACGGAACTGGGGAAAGAGACTGGACAATTTGGATAGCTTTGGCTATTTCCTCAGCGGTTGGAGAAAGAACTTTTGGCCCCAAACTAGCTGACCTTCTAGCCCTTTTAGTTGGAACCGGCTCCTCAGAGCTGGCTCTTCGTTTGCCCAAGGAAGCATCGCCCTGGTCAGAGGGCACTCCCTCAGGTTCGGTTGGAACCGAACCGGGCTGGCCATCCGGGTCAGCGGACTTTTTGGCCTCCCTTTCCCTGAGCCTACCAACTCTTTTTTCCACGGTGGCAGCAGGAAAATTCTTACAAATCTGGCAGTCTGCATTGAGGTGGTCAAACCCCAGACAATATACACAAATGGTGTGTGGTCAGCCTTGGCAAAGGCTTCCCACAGAGGCCACAGTGCTGAAACCCAGTGGGTCCGTTTTTCTTTTGGGTTTCTCAGACATAGTGCCAGCCTAACCAAACTTGCCCGTAATGGCAATCCACCAAGCAAGACTCTCTTATCGGGTTCCCAACCGCAGTCACGGTCGAAACGCAAAATCCGCTTTTTTTAGAACCGATAAGAACCGGAACCGTGACTCTAAAGGGCTAGAAAGTAATTTTTAAACTGCCTGATCGGTTCAAACCAAACCGAAAAAGACGTTTACAAGTTCCACACAGAAGAAAAATAATAAATAAGCCTATCTATTACTTACAATACCACAGACAGAGCTTGAACCGATGATTGTGGTTAAATTTTGGTAAAATAAACAGAGAATTACACTTTAAAACCGACAAACAAACCGAGCAGCAGAAGGAATCTCTGGAGCAACTGTTCAGTGAGGCGGAGTAAAGAATCTGACAGTTTAAGTTTGAGCTTCAACAGATAGAGCGTTCATCCGAGCTCGCGCTCAAGATTCCATGCTCTGCATGGAAGTTAACTCTTTCACCTCCGGAGCAGTTCTAACCTGGGGTTATACTGCATATGTCGTAATATAGCAAGACTTCATGTTGTTTGAAGAGAGAGAGAGAGAGAGGGGAATTCATGTTCTTCAGCAGAGATTTAAAAGACAGGTCCTTGACCAAAGGCTCTGCTTAAGTAGAGGGCTTACTTTCCACTCCAAAGGAAGAATCCTCATCGAAGTAGTCTTCTAATCGTAGATCAGGATCCGGCTCGATATCTTCTACTAGCCCAGGAGAGATGGTATATAAAGGAAAGTGAGCAGGAGGAGGTGCTCCTTGAATCAGAGTCGAGGAATCCCGCACCCACAGCAGCGCAGACAGCAGCACCGGACACGGCACTGCAAAGACCGGGGTCGAAAGCGGCACCCAAGGATGAAGATCTGAAAACTTGAGAAGGAAAAGGAGGTACCTGTGCCATCCCCTGCGCCACAGCCATGTGAGGGGGAAAAGCACAAGTGCACGGCGTCAACTGCACCGAAGGTGTCACACGGCAAGGCTGACCCACCCGCCCCTTCCCATGGGTTTGAGGCCCCTAAGCCTGAAGGCCCCGGGACCAATTCCAGTGGCTCAGGAAGTCAAGACAACCACCGAACCCACTGCGCCACAAAAGCAGCCTAAAGATGAAACTGCTCACCAGAGGACCCCCTCCCCGGGGTAGGGAGGGACTACAGAGTCGAGGATGCTGGCCACCAGGAACACAGGCCGCAGGTGACCCCGGAGTTGGAGTCAGCCTCCTGTCCCCTGTAATAGATGACTGACATGCAAACATACAAGAGGGCGACCTCGAGCAGTACCGTTTCTTCTTCGACCACTGAGACGAAGAACTTGAGGCTAAGTGGTGCCAGGTTGCTAACGAAGATCAGGAACAGGCCCGCCTCTTTTTGTGCTTTCGAGAGAACTGCACTCCCTCCCTCCACCGAAGCACTGGACTGCTGTAGCCAGACAGGACCGGACCCAGCCCTGCTGGAAATGCAGCTTTCATGCAAAGTCTGCCTGCTGTCACTGGCTTTGTTTTATGGTCGACTCTGTCGAAGGCAGGCTGAAGAAGACTTCTCAGTTCTGTCTTGACAAGAAAATGTTTTCTTTCTTTTTTTTTTTTTTAACTAAATAAACTAAGAATATACTAAACTTAAATACTGAACGACTAGCTGGTGTCGTATAGACATGAAGATTTCACTCCTGGCGGGTGAGCGATGTAGTCTCTGAAGTGCACTCGACAGCAGGAAAAAAAGGAATGGAGGCTGTTGGTGGTCGATGCCAAGGTAGGCTATATGGCGCAGTTTGTTTCGCGGAAGCGTTACGCGCAGTCCTACTCGGCACCGGCCTTCCTGAAGATTTTTGGCTCCCACTCAGTCCTAGCGCCTCCAGCATAGTCTCATTAGTATGAATGAACGGTGGAGACTTTATGTCCAGAAGATCAACAAGTCAGAGCACACCTTGACGTCACCCCCCTCCCCCAAAGTAAATGTAACAGTTAACATTTTTTCAGCCTGGATTGGAAACTTACTGTTTTGATTTCAAAAGGAGTGGGTGTCTCTGGGTATTCACATCAATGCCCTTGGGTCCCTACTCTAAACTGCATCTGCCTCAAATGGCTTACCCTTATAGGGTGCATCAGCCTAAAACTGACTTAAGGCGTGGTCCCCAGCCAATGCGCAGGTAACTGGTGGGGAGCTAGCCAAATGAGAGCCACACGTCTCCCATTTACAAACTTTATCCAATGCTAACTGCTCATCACTGCAAATGCAAAAACGAAATATTTTCAGCCTGCTCATGGTATATCCCCTTTAGTCTCACTGTAAATCACTTGATGAAGAAATAATATCACTGACATGAGGGGCATGATCGGATATACCCAAAACCACTGCATAAATGTATATGATATATGGTAAATGCAATGGCTCGACTCATAACATGACATTTATCTTCATGAGTGAGAAGCCAGGACAATAACTCACAAGTGTCACAGCCACAAGTTAGTGTGTGTTAAGTCCTGTCCCCTTAAGAGATAAGTGGCACATTCAGTCAGGCCACGTGTCCAATTAATACAGTGCATTTCAAAATTGTACATTTAAAAAAAAAAAAAATTTATGAAGATCAGGCACTGTGAAGCTGCTGGCACTTTTTTAACCTGGACCAGACAAGTCACACCTGCCTCAGAGTTATCTTTGGAGTATCAACCTATAGCCCCTGCCTGCCACCCCCCCCCCCCGCACTGCTGGCAAACAGCCATTCCCACACAGGAGGAACAAGCTGCCTGGCATACTACAGGGATCTCTGCAGCTGCAGAGTGTGGCACCAAACACCCAGTCAAGAAAGCACTGACACCAGCAGTACTCCTCGACCATGGATACCAGCTGGCAGGAGCTCTGGGTGGGCTAGTGAACCCGGGTTGCCCACATGGAAGTTTCATCCAGCAGTCAGGGCTGTATACATTTTTTGAAAGTTTCACGAATTTCTAACTTGCAGAAATAACCCCCCCCCCACACACACACACACCTCTTCCAATTACACCAACAACCCTGTACTGGACACTCACCCCAGCAGACCAGAACAACAGGAAGGTACTGGTTTCAAGTATTTCATTGTGTAACCAGTCAACTTAACAGAAAAACAACACACTGGAGAACATTATTTAACGAAGATAAGCTATTAAAATCCAACTATCAGAAATGTTCAAGCCAGAATATTAGGTTACTTACCTAGCCACAGACTGGGCTTCAGGATAACGACCCAGCAAAGCTAAACATTCTGCTTTTAGGATTTTGAATCTGTGGCAGGCAGGTGCAAATTCTAGGGCACGGTCCATACAGAATACTACCTGGAATACATAACAACAGGAGAAGGTTGATGGAAAACATACTACTAGCTTGGCATCATCCTCCTGGGTTTAAGTATATCCACCACCGACATCTTGGGTATGTCAGCGTTACGCAAAGCCCAGTCAATGACCCAATTCCTCACCCACTCTGCTTGCATTACATGTTCAATGGAAACCAGAACAGAGGAGGGAGATATGATAGAGACCTTCAAGTTCCTCAAAGAAAGTAAAGTAAACTGCAGGGAATTATTTACCCTGAATACCAACTCAAGGTCATGTGATCACGAGTGGAAATGAACAGGAGGGAGGTTCAGGAGGGATGTGAGGAAGCACTTCTTTATGGGAAGGGTGGCAGAACCTTGGAACAGTCTGGCGGCTAAGGTGGTGTGTATGAACACAGTCATGGGATTCAAGCAGGCACAAGATAGAATGAAAGGAATAGTGGTCGCCTGGGGCTAGAAAAGGATGGGGAGGGTTAGTACCCTGGAGGAACAACAGGTTCCAGGGATTATTGGGAATATGGGCAGACTGGATGGACCTCTAGTCTCTTTTTGCCTTCATGGTCTATGTTCCTATTACAGCTATCTGTGGATCACAGCTGCAGTCAGCGTCCCTACACACATGTATACCCCACAATTTGAGCTTGGGAGTTCTTTCTATTGAAGGCGAAGTTTAGCAATGCACCCGCCACCCAAAAAACGTTTGTTAATGCAGTGGAATTTATTTTGACACATTATTTTTTGTTTAACAGTAAATTTTATTTACAGCAGAGGAAAGCTAAAGGTGCAACAGTGGCACCAATGTATGCCAACCTATATTTAGGCTGGTGGGAAGAGAGATACATTTTTAGTACAGAAAATGAACATCAAAACAATTTTTTGGGGGAGTCGTTTTATCAACCATTTGTTAATTTAGGAAGGGACAGAACGGAAGGCAGAAATTTTCGTTAAGAATTTGGATAATAATGACATGAACTTGGGAGTTTACACAGCAGATGAATATAGGGAGAGGATAACATTTTTGGATTTATCCTTGAGGGTGTCAAGAAATGGGGAAAATTGAAACACACTTCAGAAAGGAAACAGCTGGCAACTCTGTGCTCCATGCATGCAGTGCCCATCCACCAGCCCCGATTTCCTCAATCCCATATGGACAATTTCTCTGATTACGGAGAAACTGCTCATCTGATGAAGTTTTTGATGTACAGTCAGAGGAAATGATTGTCAGATTTTGTCACAGAATAGGCAAACACAACACCAAAAACTGCAGAACATAAGGAGTCAAGGAAAATGACTTTTGCACTTGAATACAACTAAACTGCATCCCAAGTTAAAAACATACTATTCAATAATTGGAAATTGTTGGAACATTGCAACATTCCAGAACTGTTTAGTCATACTCCCACAGTAACTTACAGTAGAGCTAAAAATATTAGACATGATTTCTTCAAGCCACTATGTCCCCAACAGGAGTAGGCCACTCGCTTGGCTGCCCTCCCCCTGCTGAGATGGTAAGCTAGTGCCCTTTGAGCGGTTTGACACTTGAGGGTTTTCTGGTGGTGGCTGATCTATCCAGTGTGGACAATGCATGCGCAGGGGGTATGTGCATGGCAGTTGTCAATTACAGAAAGGCAACGTCTGATGCACTCGCCTCCCTTGCACTGGTCTGTTTATTACCCAAGTCCTCTCACTTGAGGTCCCTGTGGTTTAATGTGGAGCTCCAAAGGATGAAGACTATGGGTCAGAGGTTAGAGCACTGCTGGCGGAAAACCGGGCTGAAGGCAGGCAAACTGTCCCTGTGTACTCATTACGGTGAGTACCAGGGAGTAATCAACTGTGAGAAGGCAGAGTTCCTGTCCAGGGAGATTGTTACTGGGAAGAATTGACCAACTGTGCTTTTTCAGACTGTTGACAGGCTTTAACATCCTGCCTGATGCTTTATGAGAAAAGTTTGCTCGATTCTTATCAGACAGCACATCTGCCATCTGGTAAGGAATTCCACCAGTGAGTCAAACTGAGGCCGACAGTGGTCGCCTTGGGCACCCAGAGAGCACTATCTAGTTGGGAAGAGTTTATTTATGACAATTTCGAACAACATCTTTGAGCAAACAGTGCTCTTTTACAAAGGTTCCACGTCTTGGACAATGGACAAGAACAGGCAGGTAGATTACAGTTAATACAGTTACAGTACATGAGCTGCCAGTGGCTTTGTCAAGATAAGACAAAATAATTCGTAACAGGTAAAATTACAGAATGCATAAGCTGCCAAAGACTTTGTCAGGTGATCTAACAAGTGCATGAGAGGCCCAGAGGCAGTTGGTGATGGATAAGGTAGTAGGGGACAGGAAAGAACAGAGGGAGTGAGGGATAAGGTAGGTGGTGATGGAGGGAGGGAGAAGGGATGGGAGATGTAAGTGGGGGTAACAGGATGGGTGGCGGAAGGTGAGAAGAGTTAGTATGAGCAAGGAGGGGATAGGAGAGACAGAGAGAGAATATAAAAGCTAGGAGGTGCAGGGGGTAATAGGTGAAGGTAGGGACAAGGATGTGAGAAGCAATGGAGAGAGGGAGGAGTGAAATCTGGGCAGGGGGGCAAGTGAGAAGGCTAAGGTAGCTGACGTGAGATATTGCAAGGAGTTAATAAGGAGGGAGTGGGGTGTGGTGGGAGTGCATAAGTAATGGAGAGGCCAGGAGGGCAAGCAGGGAATTTAAGTATAGCAGTCACACTAGGCACTGGCCACCAAGTGCTGTCATAGTTTGTGCTTAAAGGAGCTGAGATTCGGTGCATTGGTGATATCCACTGGGAGTGTGCTGAACAAGTTAGAGGCCCTAACTTTGTAGGAGCGCTGCCCTTCAGTGGCCCGGCAGCGGGGAACTGCAAAGATTAGTGTTCCAGAACTCCTGGTAAGGCGGGTGGCACAGTGAGGGGAAAGTACAGACTGAACCCCTGGTAGAAGGAGGCCTAGCACTGTCTTCCTAGCAAGTGTGCAGGTCTGAAACTTAATTCTGCCTTGAAGTTGTAGCCAGTTAGCCTGTTCATAGAGATCATGTGTGTGTGAGTCTAGAGGCTGTGGTGAGGAGCCAGCAGACCTTGTTTAAGGCTATAACGCCAGAGGGCAGTGTCAGTAGCTGATCCATAAACTACGAGGCCATAGTCAATTAAAGAGGTGCTTGAGCTCTGGATGGCAAGTTTTACTGCTTTGTCTGTCAGACAGTGCCTATGCCTATATAACAGGCCTATGCGTGTATTCACAGCTTTAGCTAGACTATATGCGTGGAGTATGAAAGAGTGGAGTCAAGGGTCACTCCCAGGTATTTGAACTAGGGGTCACTCCCAGGTATTTGAACTAGTCTACCTGTTCCACCACAGTGCCACCACTATTGTAGATTAGCAGTTGTTGGAGTTTGTGTTTGTTGTGAGTACCAAGAAACAGCACTGATTTGGTTTTTGAGTAGTTCAGGATGAGTTTATGTGACCTGAACCAGGTTTCAACTTTTGAGAAACCATGCTGTAGCTGTTGCTGGACGTGATGGAGTTTAGACCAGTGGAGGCAGCTGAGGTAGTTTCCAAGCTGAGGCACATATATTGTGAACTGGACCCCGTGCCGGCACGGTTCTTGATGGGATGTGTTGACTTCATTTGCCCAGTGTTTGCCTTGATTGTCTGGTGCTCTCTGTCGGAAGGGGGTCTTCCCTGATGCCTTGAAGGAAGCACTGGTGAGACTCCTTCTGAAACCATCTTTAGACCCTGATGTCAAGGCAAATTACCATCCTATCTCCAACCTTCCATTTTTTAGGTAAGGCTGTCAAGAAGGTTGTGGTGCTGCAGCTTGAGGAACACCTCATGGCCCATGATCTATATGAGCCTCTCCAGTCTGGGTTTCGTGCGAAGCACAGCACAGAAATTGCGTTAGTTCGGGTGCATAATGAGCTCTTCAAGGCGAGAGACCGAGGGGAGGGGGCAATTCTTGTTCTCCTCAGCTTTTGACATGGTGGACCATTGCGTGTTACTCAACAGCCTGATGGAATTTTGTGGACTCGCTGGCATGGCCATCTGCTGGTTTGAGTCCTATCTCACAAACAGAAGGCAAGCGGTAGTGATGGGGAATTTCTCCTCCTCCCCTAGCCTCCTGTCCTGTGGAGCAGTGCCTCTGCTCACCAGAGGAATGAGGAGGTCAAGGAGCGTCTACCCCTCTCAGCTGAGAAGGGATTGAGAGCGACTTGACTGAGACCTCGACTGAGACTATCGACCAGATTATCGACAAAGAGCAGAGCCTTCCAGCTAGTTGTGGTACACAACACGTGTGGCCATGTTGACAAGGACAGGCCCAGAAGACCAGACGGCTGGCGGAGGCTGCTGCAGAGGTGAACTGACAGGGGTCACTAACTGGTTCACATCCTCTTGAGTGAGGACTGGAAGCATGGGAGTCTGCGGGATAAGCTCCTCAATTTGTCTGACAGCCAGTCGACAGGCTTGAGGAAGATTTCCACAACTTGCTCATCCGAAGCAGAGGTCGACAAGCCCACCAGGGGTATCGAGGACCTCTCAACTTTCCCCTGACCGAAGGGATCTCTACCAGAGTAGAGTGGTCAGGGGAGTCAGATAATCTGGAGGACCACAATCCCTCCCAATCCCACGACCAGCACCAGTGGCCCTTATGCTTCTTGACATGGTGGGGCAGGGCTCTCCCTCAAGGTCTGGAGGGCCCTGCATATTTCATAGAACACCTCTGTAAATGACCCTCTCATGCTGGCCCCAGCCAGGAGCAGCATCAAGACCAAAGAGGTGCCTGCCACAGCGGCCACTGCTTCCTCCTCAAGGGCTGCAAGTTGAAAAGCAGATCTAGCAGCCTCAGAGGCTTTCTTGTTACCCTTAGAGTGGTCTCCTGGATCTCATTCCGAAGGCTGTCCAAGGGTAAGTCAATGCTGTCCATCTTCAAGCAATTCCAGGAATACCAATAACAGAGGCTGCAGCTGGCCAAGTCATGCTGTCCGCCCAGGCAGTACAGGCACATGTGAGGATCGGTGGCTCACATTTTCTGCCAGTACTAAACTGGAATAACAAAAAAAAAAGTATTGACATTTTCAACTTTTACAATCACACTAAGTAAGGCAATAGAAGTTGGTGTAACACAAAGGAGAAACAACTTAAATATAGTTGATTAAAACTATATAAAACAAGAAAAGAGCCAACTATGACCAATTTAACAACAAAAGATATTTTCAGTTTCATGTTGGGCAACAAGGCATGATAAACCGATTTAAGGACACAACTACGTCAACTGATTTACACATACACTAGCGCATTTCTATAGCAATCATTAAACCACCACCCCCCTTCTCATACTAGTGGCTGGCTATTTTTGGGATTGTATATGCCCTCCCACCACAGGATTTAAACCCCTGCTTTCGATGCTCCATCTTCATCTGATGCTCCATCTTCATCAATGCCATGAAGCTGAAGAGACAAGGGAAATACACCTACGAGTGTCAAAAATGTAGAAATAAAGTGTTCACCTATGACTCACTAATTCCTAAGCAAAAGCGTGAAGAAGGTGACCTGTTCTTCCAGAAGAAAGACAGATGATCAGACATCACGGGGCAGAGTTGGGCGATACACTGCCCGAGCTGTGGGAGAAGCTTAGCTTCAAGATGACCGACGAAATCAGTACTTCTAGAGAAACTGCCACAGTGTGGAGAGTGAACTGTATCCCTGCCCTTAAAATAAATATTTCCTAAGTGTTTTAAGGAGAGCTGGGCTGGGTCAAAAAGAACTTATGATGGTATACAAAACCCTCATAATACCAATCCTAGAATATGCCAGTTACATATGACACTCTGGGCTGACAGCAGTGGATCAAAATCAATTGGAAGCAGTTCAGAAGAGGTGTTGTCATACAAATGATGGGTCTTCCCATTATTGTAAGGTAAGGGACAGTCAAACCCCACGCACCAAGACGACGACTGCAAGAGTTTTTTATATCACACATCTGAGGAAGATGCTAAACTGATGGAGCATATCTGAAAAAAGTGTAAGCTCCACTGACCCAATGGTAGTGCTACAGCTCATGGCACTGGTGATGAGCTTGGGACATTGGAGTGCAGCTGAAGGGAGGACTGAGCATTCAAAAAGAGAGGCATGTGTTGTGCGCGCCCCCCCCGTCACTGGTGCCTGTGGATATGGGTAGTAGTGCAGCATTTGGGTATGACAAGGAGGGGGAGCTCGTAGTGGGGCACGTGCATGCTTCTATTCTTGGTAAATAAGACAGACAAGAGGCGCTAAGCCCATGTCATCTGTCTCCTGCCTTAGCAGGGCATCTGGAACCACTTGATGGTCAAGAGGTGCTTGTCCAGCCTTTCCTTGAAGGAAAGAAATGTACTTGCCTCCACCACCTCTACAGGGAGACCATTCCATGAGGGTATCATTCTTTGAGTAAAGAAATATCTCCTTAAGTTCTTTTTAGAAAAAGGTTAGCTTAAGTTGGTGGTTGTGACAGCTCAGACTTACATTCCTATTGGCAGGTATTAGACCCAAACTTTCCATTAAGCTGTTATCTCTACTTATTCTATACATTGTAAAAGATCCCTTCTTTTACATCTTAGCTCCAGGGGTTAAAGGTTACGCTTCTGTAGTCTGGATTCATACAATTTGTTACCGATGCCATAATTTTTGTTATTCTTCTCTGGATTCTCGCCAAGTTATTAATGTCCCTTTTTAGGTGGGGGCTCCACAGGGGGACTACAGTAGTGAATGTGTGGTCTAAAAACAGCTCTGTATAGTGGTACAATGCATGCCCTCTTTCTTGAGATGAAAGCTTTCCTTATGCAGCTTATGATTCTGTTGTTTTTTCTGGTTACTTTGTTACAGTGTCCACTGAAGGACAGATCATTGGTGACCACGACTCCCAGGTCTCGCTCACTGTCTGTTACTCTTAACTGGGTACCATTCAAGGTACACCTGTTCCGTCTGCTGTTAATACCCAGGCACACCACCACGCATTTCAGTATTAAAGTGCACCATACATTACTGGTTCTGTTGGGATGCAAGTCTGATCAGACATCCATGCAGGTGTGGGTCTAAAAAGCCTGGAGGAAACTGAAGGGGGTAAATACCCTCTGCCTAGCTCCATGACTGCCAAAAAATGGCCATAAATGGGGTACACCACCTTAGCCAGACATGGGAGCAAAACACAGATTTAAAAAAAATGTTAAAGCCCCATACTCTAGTAGAGATGATAAAAAATGACACATAATTATCAGACACAAACATTTTAACAGTAGCAGCCCATGAGCAGTTTTAAAGTTCAGTTGAGTACGAGGTTCAGCTCCTTAGGTCAAATATTCTAGAAGTAAAATTCTGTTTGAGAACAGGCTATGAACATTTGATCGAGGTCACATAGTGCATGATACAAACCAAATTTAGTACTGAAGAATGACAAAGGATGCATTTGTTTTTAATGTATTACTTATACTTGTCAGTGTGAGTAATGAACTGTAGGTTAATGTTCTTTAACTGGTGTGTGTGTCTGTCCTCTGGGAAGACTGTTGTGAAGGATGCAGTCATAATAAACCAAAGGATCCCGGAGCAACTGCAGCAGATACAAGTCCTTAACATACATACTGACATATGGTCGTGGAAATGGAAACACACCCCCAACATGTTACACTACAGGTGTGTGTATACTAACCTGACAGCACCACTGTGAGCAGTGCAGAGGTGCTGCTCCACTATGAGTGATCAGTACAAACATGATCCAGTGCTGCAGTTTTTTGGTTGGTGCAGAGCTGGGAAGTCGACACTTAGCAGGCACTGTCCGTCCTTTTGAGGCTGCAGCTCACCATGCAGCACTGTGAGTGCCATCATGGGTCAGGGGCTGAGGGAGTCCATGGTGGGAGAGGGTAGAAGGGTGGATCTTTAATAATATTAATGCTAATAACATTTTTTAAAAAAGTGGCATTTGGTGTCAGGGCTTGGGGCTGGAAGAATGGACCCTACAGTAGAGGAAGGCATGAAGTATTTAAAGAGTTTAACAAGAAAACAAAAACAGAATTTACAAGGGGAACAAGGTGCCAGCATTGCTCCACAGCAGCTGTGTGTATGGGATGAAAATGGTTGTAGTGTTTCGTTCCTCATATGGGGGCAGATCCGCTGCCACAACACAGCATTAATATAAAATGCACCTTACTTTGGTTTCTCCATGCCAAGAAGCCTACACAATTGCAGTCAGCTAAAAGAAGAATAAAAACACCTTCATACCTTACCTTTCTAAAATCCGGTTTTTCAAAATCAGACTCGGCCATTCGTTCATACTCCAAAACTGAATTGGCATATGTCAACTTAAAAATGTAAAAAACATAAAATATTAGAAAGTCAGAAATTAAATCTTCTGGGCAGCAAAACTTAATATGCCCTAGAACAGAACCAAGAACTTGCAGAACTAAAATTCTTGCCTGCTTCTTGGAGCAGCTTGCATCAGAGTCTGCTGTAAAACCTGCCCAGATACTGTAAAAGCAATGCCGTAAAGATCTCCCCTAATCTGATGCACCCTAATGTTCTCGGACAGCATTTCCCAAGATGTAACCATTTACTCCACCAAGCGATCCAAGTGAGAAAACCTTCAATGATAGGCTGATCAGAGAATTAGTAGTGTGGTGATTGTGGGGGACTTCAACATGCCAGGAGTGGACTGGAGCACCCCAACAACCAGGAACAGAAGGGAGCAGGTACTGCTGGATGCCTTCCAGGACAGCTTCCTGCTGCAAATGGTCAGTGAACCAATCAGGTTAGGGAATACCCTTGACCCTGTGCTGGCAAATGGGGACTTTGTGAGAGAACTTATAGTGGAGGAACCGCTGTCAGGGAGTGACCACCACTCAGTATGGCTCACATTGGATATGAGCAAGGAAGGAGTGGAATCTGGCACAATAGTGCTGGACTTCAGGAGGGCCAATTTTGGGAGGATGGGGGAAGTGGTAAAAGGGTACCTGGCCAGAATTCAATCTAGTATGGACACTAACCAGAGGTGGGAGCTCATAAAGCTGGGGATAGTGGAGGCAACAAAACCTGCTGCAAAGCCCAGAGCAAGAAGGCTAGGGCTAAGAAACCGATCTGGTTGAGCAAGGAGGTCATGGAAGAGGTAAGGAGAAAACATCTGCCTTTAGGAAGTACAAGAAAACAGGGAGGGAGGGTACTTGACAGAATCGAAGGAGGTGACAAGGGCAGTAAGGGAACCAAAGCATCTGGAACTCAGGCTGGCACAGGCATTAAGAGGAAGAAGGACTTCTTTAAGTACATCAGGAGAAAAGGAGCTGTAAGGATCACATAGTAAGGATTAGGAAGGAGGGGTTGGGTGGAAGCAGGATGCGATAAGGTAGAAGCACTAAATGAGCACTTCTGCTCAGTATTTACTAAAGAGAAGAGGGGGTGACACCCAAGGAGGGAGAAATGGCAGAAGCAGGGTGGGAAGTGGTGACAGATGGGAAATCATGGAGCAGAGTTCGAGAGGTTTGAAGTCACTGAGGGTGGACAAAGCGCCAGGCCAGGTGGCATCCACCCAGGGGTACTAAAGGAGCTGGCAGAGGTCCTTGCAGGACCTTTGGCAGACCTATTTAATGCCTCACTACATTAGGTGTGTACCTCCAGGACTGGAGGATGGCTCATGTGGTGCCCCTCCACAAGAGTGGCCCCAAGGATGAACTGGGAAACTACAGACCAGTGAGCCTCACATCCATCGTGGGTAAGCTAATGGAGACTATCCTGAAGGAGAGGCTGGTGGCCCTCCTAGAGGCCAAAGGACTACAGGACAGCAGACAGCATGGCTTCATACGTGGCAGATCCTGCCAAACCAACCTAGTAGAGTTCTATGACTGGGTAACTAGGCAACTGGACAGGGGCCATGCAGTGGATGTCCTGTATCTGGACTTCAGTAAGGCATTCGACTCAGTGCCACATGGAAGGCTGGGAAGGAAGTTAGTAGGCACAGGGGCAAAGCTGGTGAGATGGGTAGGAAACTGGCTGGAGGGAAGGCAACAGAGGGTGGTGGTGGGTGGGGACTCTCACACCCAAGGGCAGTGACGAGTGGTGTTCCACAGGGCTCAGTGTTGTTTGGGATATTCATTGCAGACATATCATGGGATATCAAGAGCAAGATCAGTCTGTTTGCTGATGATACCAAGGTAGGCGCGGTGGTGGATGACCTAGGGGATGGCAGGAGTTGCAGGATGATCTGGCAAAGCTTGAAACCTGGTCAGACACCTGGCAACTGGGCTTTAATGCCAAAAAGTACAAGGTGCTGCATTTTGGGATGAAGAACCCAAGGAGGAGTTACCAGCCAGGGGGAGTGCAGCTAGCCCAGACAGAGGAGGAGAAGGATCTGGGTGTGCTCATTACAGGGTCAAATGAACAACTCGGCACAATGTAGGAAGGCAGCTGCAAAGGCCAACAAAATGCTGGGTTGTATTGCAAGGGGTATATCCTCGAGGAGGGAGGAGGTGATTCTGCCACTGTATAGGTCATTAGTTAGACCACACCTGGAGTACTGCGTGCAATACTGGCGTCCGTATCTGAAGAGGGACATTAAGATACTGGAGGGGGTGCAGCGCAGAGCGACAAAGATGATCTAGGGGCTGGGGGACTTATCATACGAGAGGAGGTTGAAGGAGTTGAACATGTACTCACGGGAGGAGAGGAGAGAGACAGGGTGACATGATTGAAACCTTTAAATACATGAAAGGAATAAACAAGACAAGTACAGAGGGGCTGTTCAAAGTAAGGAAGGGGAGGGCCACCAGGGGCCATGATATGAGACTGGAGCGAGGAAGGTTCAGGAGGGAGATGAGGAGACTTTTTTTTTTTTTTTTTACAGAGAGGGTGGTGGCTGGGTGGAATGTAGTAGAACAGTGGACTGCTTCAAACGAGGATGGAACAGGACAAGGGGGAGGGTTAATGAAGGGGAAGGGTGGAAGGGAGGGGCAGCTGCAGAATAAGGTGTGCTAGCTGCACATTCAAGCAGACTTGATAGACCTCTAGGCCTTTATCTGCTGGCAAATTTCGTATGTTCGTAATTAAAGGCTGTTTGTACTTAAATTAACAAACCACAAAAGATTGTCCGTTTAACAAAAAAAAAACCACACACACACAAAAAAAAAAAAAAGTTTTGAATGCCATACTTAGAGATTCCCAGAGTTAAATTAATTTTGATTTGCACCCCATAGTTCAGAGCCTTACCTATGCGAACTGCTGCTGAGGTGTATCGCATCCAAAAATCTCCATAAGTTTTAGCTGTAGAACAATCGTAAAATTGCTGTAACATGGAAACAGGCACCTCCCGGTTCAAAGATCCACCCATGTGTTCAGCCAACTGTATGACGTGATCCCAGGGACAGCATGGGGGAGCGCCACTTTATAGTATATGGGGGTTAACTTTAACAATTTTACATATTACAGTGATGTGGTGGTTAAACAAGGGTACCGGGTGACTAACAAGGGCCACAGACAATAATGCAGCACGCCCCTGCGCTCTCCCTGGGATCATGTCATACAGCTGACTGAGCGCAGGGCAGCATGTGGGCGGATCTTTGAACCTGGACGTGCCTGCATCTGTGTTACAGCAGTTTTACAAGTGTTCTACAACTAAATCTAGTGGAGATTTTTGGATGGGATATACCTCGGCAGTAGTTCGCAGAGGTACGGTACTGAACAATGGGGTGCAGAGGTCTGGGCTGGTATATCTCTCTGAATGTACAGTTCAGGACAGTGCACAGTTTTTTTACAATTTGACTGAATTGCTCAAGATGAAATTGTAGCTGACAAGTGAAATTACATCTTAGTGCCCTTACACACCAACCATAGTTTTCTGATATAAAATACATACCGGACTTCTACAGACATAGCGTTCTTATTTGAACAGGGGTTGGAATGCTATATACATGTAGAGATTATTAACAACTTAATAGTATGCTATTTTATTTGTACTAGTAATAAAATACTGTTGTTACTAATTGAAATAACTATCTTACCATAAAGGTTGTGGTAGCCAGCTTTTTCAGGCCCACTACATTTCTGCTTGCTTGATGTAGTTATCCATTACCATGCCCTTTGGCAACCCACTCCTTTAGGCCTTCTTACGTCATGCCTCCTCTACCAGCCAGATTCACCTACTGTTTACAGTTTCAGAGACGAGCCAGACTTGCGGCTGCTATGGCCTGGGGATGCTCGTCACTGCCCGGGGCTTCCCCTGCCCTAGTGTGGGAATGCCCACTGCGGACACTGGCTGACATGCTCCTGGGTTGGTGCACCTGAGGAAGGGGTATATTGGCATGTTGACTGTAATGCCCCCATCCAGCATACTGGTGTGGCATTCCCACCTTTCCTCCACCCTCTCACAATCTCAGGCATGACGCTGCTGGCCTGGGAAGGGGATTACCTCGAGGTATGATGTCACCCACTCCATCCATAAAAGGTACTTCGTGCAGGAGCAGCTACAGAGCAGTGCAGTGACAGCTTGCCCCCCCCCCCCCAGGAGGTGTACATCTAAAGAACACTTTGGACACCCCCTGGCCTCCTATGCTCAAAGTGCAAACCTAGATTGCCAGCATGTCGGCGCTATCCCAGATTGTTCTGCACCACAGATAAACCTGCTACATATTTAAGCAATAATGCATGACAGGGCGTGTGTTGTGGGATTTACACACACACCTTGTGGTGTGTCACGAGGCGCAGCCGAGTGATTTTAATTACACATGATGGTAAAAATCACACTACTACACATGCCCTGAAGTGCATTATTGCGATTATAAAATTAATCTGTTAAATTAAAATAAAAATTAATTAGGTTCAAAGAAAACAAACATTTGATTACTGGGATCTTTACCGGTTATCTGTTGCAGGAGTTACACACGATCATGTGACATGTTTTGATCAATGAGGTCACAGGATTTTCAAGACCCATTTTATAATGCTGAATTTAAGCCATTGGTCTAAAATAATTTATATACCTAGCCCTTGATGTAAAGCCATTTTCTTTAAAATGTTAGAGATTTAGGAGCTTACAGTAACACAATTTCCTTTATATAAAAGGATTCCATTTGCCTTTCTTTTTAGTAGGAGACAAATGGCACTGTGACTTAGATGGCATCATGTTGCTTCCTATGGAATGCTATGGCTCTGAGAATGAGTCAGGGACTAAAAAGTAAAAAAAAATAAATAAAGTAGGGGTACAGATGTCAACACTTTTGTAGGTCCCCCCTTTCTGTTTCACCTCCTTGCAATCCCTTAGCCAGTACACCACTGTGCCAACTTCTGCCCAATGCCTCAACCCCATATGTGGCATACGCCCCACAAAGGCGCCACTTATCTTAAATGTTAACGGCATGACCCGGCCCAGTGGCGCTGAGGGTTGATGTGCTGGATGCCACACAGTGACCCAGGTTCGGAAATGGACTCAGGTCATTTGGGGGAGGCAAGGATTGAGTGTCCAGAGAACTGCTCTCCTTCCTCTGGGAGGCGGGGTTTGTGCTGCGTGTGTCAGCACAACAAGAGAGGTTTGGCCCATGCCCAGTGTGCTTGGCTGCCTCTGCGGAGGTGGAGATGGCTGCTGCGTCCATTGCGCAGACACGGGGGCGGGGGGAACAGAGGAAAATACCAGGACCCGGCAGGATACATTATGGCCCCGATGAGCTGGAGGATGTACCCCTCCCAGGGGTCATAGCCCCTGCCAGGTCTGAGGAGGTGGTAAAAATAATGTGATAAAAAAAGAAAACAAAGTTAATGGCATGGAGGGGCAGGGTCAGCGGCTTAAGGAGAGGAGACACTGGCAATGGCTGCAGGGAGCAGCGAGTTTCCATTTTCTTCCATGTCCCTCCCTGGCTCCTTGACACGTGCACAGTTTCCCTCCCCTTCCCAGACCATGCATTGCCTGGGTTCCTGCATTTCGAGCCAACGATGCATAATTTGTTGTGCACCTCTTGGCATGGAGCAAAGTAGCAAAGGAGCGTTCTCTCCAATCTCCAGACACAATGCATGCTGCCCTGGAGTACCGGGGCTTGACCAAGTTTGGGATGTGAACCTGGGTCGCCCAATTGGCAACATGATGCGATACCTCAGGACCAGCCAGCAGACCCAACAGTTTTGTGGTTTTACAAGCATTGTGTTACAAATAAACCTTTAATTTTAGAAAACAAGATGTTATTGTCACGAAAAAATTAGCAATTTGATGAATATACCCAACTGTATTACTCAACTGGAACACTTGTCATTTTGTTCAGGACTTACATATTCGAATCACATTTAAATATTCTGCACCAAAGTCTTTATATTGTGTGTTATACTTTTTTTTTTTTTTTTTTTTAAACAATTAAATGTGAAAAAAAAAAAATAAATACAGTTTACCTCCTGCTGTGCTTGAATGTTTGGCTCGAATTCTAGAACTTTCTGGAAACAGCGGCAAGCAGCCATGGCATTTCCCAGTGAAAGGTGGCATTTCCCTTCTCGAAGATGGCCCTGGAGACACAATACAAAATGCTACTTTGCTGGGTCTGAGGCAGCAAATCATCGAATGCTAGAAATGATGCAGCCGGTTCCTTGCATACCTTAACAAAAGCCTCATCCAGTCGCACAGCCCGCTGCGTATCTTCCAGGGCTTCTCGGAAACGCCCCAACATCATCAATGTGGCAGCTCTGTTCCCGTAATAGCTGGCATTTTTGGGACATTTATCTACAAAAACAAGAGTATACAGATTCTGAAAATTCTGGATTAAATAGCTAGGAACTACACAGATTTTAAAACTGAACTCCCCAGACCACCAGTAGTTCAAAGAACAGCAGTAAATCCTAGGTAATAGCGTAGGGCAAACTTATTAAAGTTGATAAAAGGGTCAAGTCATTTAAATTAACAGTATGATGAAAAAGGAAAAGGTTTCTTTACATTCTGGTAATTCTTTTTTGTCCAAGAGGTTCTTATCACTCCTAACAAGCAAGCAGCTCTATGTTGGGAACCGGCAGGAGATACGAGCTGTGAAATCTCATGTGACTGCATTTAGCCAGTGTGACATCTATCCAAGTAGAACCAGAGTCCAGATGGTATAGGGCAGTTAACGGAGAAAAAGCATGCCCCTGTAATGGACAGCAGTGCAAAGGTTGCACACCGCTGTACTTCAGGAGAAGCACGGAGGGAGTCAGAGTCAAGGCAAACAGACTGACATGATAATTTGGAGTAATATGGGGGGAGGGATGGAGTGACAGAAGAACGGCCTGGAGAAAAGGAACTTATCTAAAGGTTTAGAAATGTTTTTCTCTGGTGCACACCGTGCTTCTGCCACTCCTAACGAGCAGGATGTAGCAGTAAGTCCCTCATCAAGGGAAAGTGTATGCAATAAGGCACAGGCAACAAAAATCCCCAGGACCATTCCCACAATATGGAAGAGCTGGGAACATAACCACAACCTGACAATGGCGTTGCATCTGAGACCAAGGTGGGTAAACATGACCACGGGCACAGGTGTACAGACAGCCAAGCTCACTTCTAATGGTCATGTTCCCAGGAAGAATGGTCACATCCAAAAACCCACATGATACTATTGCTGAGCCAACAAGGAGTCTCTTTAGACTGTACAGAATATCAGTGTACTAAAGGAAAATATTCAGAATAAAAGATTCCCATCAAACCAAGGAAACTATCTGACACGTACCCCAAAAATGCAGATCTTGATGCTGTAAATACAGGTTACTCACCTGTAACAGGAGTTCTAGGAATGGTATATGTTGTTCATCCACACTCATTGGCAGTATCCTTGCCGCTTTAAATCTTGCCGGAAGGTCTTCAAGCTTGCTCCTCCCACCCACCCGGGTGGTATAACTCTCGGCTCCGCCCCATGACGCCAGATCTGGCCCGCTGGAAGCTCAGGTTGTGCGTCGAGCAGGAGGTCGGGTGATCGTGTGGATGAACAACATATACCATTCCTAGAACTCCTGTTACAGAGTAACCTGTATTTCAGGGACATGGACAGTTGTTCATCCACACTCATTGGCAGACTCTAGCAGTTCTCCGGAGAGGAGGCAAGGCACACCCCATATACTTACTTGGGAAAGAGAGACTGAGAGATGAGGCCCCAAAACCAGCATCCCGGCGTGACTCAAAGGTCGATGTGGTAGTGGGTAATGAAGGTGTTTGCTGACTTCAGGTAGCAGCCCTGCAGATTTCCTGGATAGGGCGTCCCTGGAAGCAGCCACCGTTGCAGCAATGTATGCGGGTAGAATGAGCTCTTATCCTCTGGGAGGCTCCATGCCCGCTAACCTTAGCAGAGATCTATGCAGGAGGTTACCCACCTGCTTATAAGTCCCGCTTGGCTGCAGGTCTGCCAGATGCGGCTTCAGCGTAGGTGACAAACAGCTGGCGAACCTCTCCCAATTTCAAGCCGTCGCTCCTTATAATAAGGCGCCCTTCTAGGATCCAGAGTATGGAGCCTATATTCGACCTCCGAGGTGTGTGATTAGTAGAAACGGCAGAGTCAACACTGGTTAAGGTGAAACTCCGACACCACCTTCGGAAGGAATTTGGGGTGGGGCGCCAGGACAACTCTGTCCCTGTGGAAGACCAGGTGAGGAGACTCAATGGAAAGCGCTGGAGCTCTCCCATCCTTCTGGCTGACGTGATAGCCACCAAGAAGGCGGTCTTCCGACCAGGTGAGAGAGCACACCTGTGCATAGGTTCGAATGGCTTGCCCATGAGCTTTGCCAGTACCAGCAGTAGATCCCACGGAGGTGGGGGTTCCCGCACTGGAGGGGAAATGTGATCAAGGCCTTTGAAAAAGCGCCAGACCACCTTCTCCTGCGCCTCCGACTGCTTCCCGGCCCGCGCCCGGTAAGCAGAGATGGCTGCCAGGTGCACCCTTAGGGTCGTCGACCTAAGCCCTTGACTAGAAAGGGACCATAAATAGTCCAAGATGCTTGCCAAGGAACAGGAGGAAGGGTCCAAGCCCTTGCCCTGATACCAAATGGAAAACCTTTTCCATTTGAAGGCATAGCATTTTCTGGTCGACTCCTTACGGGACGCCTCAACTACATTGAGGACCTCGTCGGAAAGACCCAAAGCCTGGAACTCTAGCCGCTCAGGAACCAGGCCTCCGTCAGGGGTTGAAGGTCCGGATGGAACACCTTCCCTGATTGACTGAGAACAGGTCCAGGCGAGCTGGAAGCTACCGCTGAGTCCTGGAGCTGAGACTGAGGAGATCTGGGTACCAGAACTGGCGAGGCCAGTCTGGGGCTATCAGAATCACCTGCGCCTTGTCCCTCCTTGCCTTGAGAAGCACCTTGTGGATCAAGGGAAATGGAGAAAGGCGTAAAGAGGCCCGGGGTCCATTGCCTCGAGAAGGCATCCCCTGCAGCCAGCCCTGCTGAGGCGGGCATGGAACAGACTCAGCTTAGCGTTCTCATGGAGGCAAACGAGGTCCCCTGAGGTGTGCCCCAAGGAGAACAGATGCTGTACTACCTCCGGCAGGAGAGACCACTCGTGGGATGCAGCCCCTATCCGGCTCAGGGCATCGGCCAGGGTGTTGGAGGCTCCTGCCACGTGAATGGCTAGGAGATCGCCTCCAGGCTGCGCCACGGTGACCAAATGCGGAGAGCTTCCTTGCATAGAAGCATGGAGCCGTCCCTCCCTGGCCGGTTTAGATAGTACATGGTGCGTGGTATTGTCCGTCTGGACCTCGGACCACTTGACCCCGGAGGAACGAGCAAAGCGGTGAGAGCTAGGCGGACCGCTCGGGCTCCAGCAGGTTGATGTGGCATCGACTCCCAGGGGACCAGAGGCCATGAGCTCGGGTGTTCCCCAGATGGGCACCCCAACCCATCAGAGAGGCATCGGTCGACAGAGAGACCGGCCGGCTGAGGCGGACGAACGGGATGCCCTCCTGCAAATGATCTGGAACGGTCCACCACTGAGCATTCCACCCCCTGTGTCACCGACAAGCTGGTCAAGGGATCGGCGTTGTGACCACTGGCTGGCCAGTCCCACTGAAGGGGACGCATGTTCCAGCAGAGCCCAACGGACCACGCTTGGTACAGGCCGCCATGAGACCCAGGAGGCGCAGGAAGTCCCAGGAAGTGCAATTGCCCAACCAGGAAATGATCGGGCAAAGGAGGAAAGAACCTCGGCCCTGTCCGCGGGAGCGCTCTGGCTCGAAGAGTCGAGCTGCGCCCGATGAATAAAATCACCTGCTTCGCCTCGAGTTCTGACTTGGCCTCGTTGATAGGAGGCCCAGTTGAGAGCAGACCTGGAGGCCAGATCTCTGGACCACTCCGCCTCCTTCCTGGAGGAGCTGCTATCAGCCAGTCGTCCAGGTAAGGTACACCGGACCCTCGGCGCACGAGAGGAATGCTGTCACCACTGCCATGCATTTGGTGAAGACCCTGGGAGCTGGAGACAAGCCGAAGGCATGGCTGGAACTCAGAGAGATCCTTCTGCTCGGAGGCGAAGAATCTCTGTGGTGAGACAGACGGATAGGGACGTGGCTTACGCGTCCTGCAAGTCAGAGAGCAGAACCACACGCCTGCGTCAAGGATGGTATTATTCTGAGCCAGAGTGACCATCCTGAAGGTTCGAGACCTTAGGAACTTGTTTAGGTCGTGGAGTTGAGAATGGGGCGCCAGCCCCGTCTCGTTCGGAACCAGGAAGTACCTGGACACAAACCCTGGGTCTGAAGGAGGGTCCACCTCTCTTACCACCTCCTTCGAGGAGGAGAGTGATGTCGGCTCGACGAGCCGCCAGTGAGGCTGGGGATCCGAGCCCCCGAGGCGGACGGCTCTGAAGGGTGGTGCCTGCTCGAATTCCAGAGGCAGGCCTCTTCCCACCACCTCCAAGACCCACCTGTCCGTGGTAACAGCAGACCAGGCGGAACAGAGTGCGGAGCCGTCCCCGCGGGGGGACCCAGGAAATGAGTAGCGGGGATGAGCGACACCCGTCAGCCCGTCACTGAGCAGGCTTGGAGGAGGACCGCCGAGGGACCTCCTGGCCCTTCCTCCTGCCTCCTGTTAGGAGGAAGCCGGCGGCTTGGCTTGGGATGCCAGGTCGAGCCTGCTGGCCCTGACGTTGCTGGGCCGGGCGCGCCGGGGCACAGAAGGACGAAAGGAGCTTAGGCTGTGGTTTGTGCCTTTGTCCTTCTGGCGGAAGAGACAGAGTCCAAGGTGGCATTGGACTTCTCGATCCTCTGCAGGTGACCTTCCACCCCAGGGCCAAGAGGTCAGTCCCAAAAAGGAACATCCGCCAACTTGTGCTGGGTATCCGAAGTAAGGTGGATATCCTCAGCCAAGCTCGCTGACGACAGCCACTGCGCCGCCACCCCGATCTAGCACATGAGTCCCCTACATCCAAAGCAGTCTGGAGCTGCTGTTTGGCCACTTCGCCCTGGTCCCGCACCTGCTAACCGTAGTCTGCAGATCGGCGGGAAGATGAGGATGACCTCATCCAGGGAGCCCAACAGGGCATGAGAAAAATGTGCCATGAGGATGGCTGAACTGGCCTGGCCGAAGGCCGAGAGGGACGCAGCGTAGACTTTTAGCCCGACATAGTCCATTTCTTGGACTCCTTGTCAGGAGGTTTGTCCACATCCTGGCGTTGCCGGCCCGGAAAACGCTGTCGTGCTCAACCCCTCAGCAGAGGGGTGTCTAAAAACGGACAAGGAACCGGGACCGACATACTTCCTGGCCATCCTGGCCGAAGGCGCAGGGCAGGAAGCAGGGCTGCAAAGTTCCAGTGCGGACCCACTATGGCCTCGGCCACGGAGAGAGCCTCCGTCGGAGAATCCCTCGGTCCAGAATCTCCGTGAGGGATACCTGGCCGCTTGGAAACGGGTTCGAGCTCCATCCCGGTAGACTCCGAGATGAGCAAGCAGTCCTAGGAAGGACACGGCTATCGTCCATTGACTGACCTCCTGAAGACTCCAAGTCCAGTCGCTTGGAGAAGAAGGAGGAATAGCCTTCGGACTCGGAAGAGTCCTCGAAGAGCTGCCTCTGGCCTGAGCCACCCTTCACCTGCCGAGGTCGGTCGGGAGTGAGGGTAACTGACAGCCGATGGGGTAAACCCTTAGCCGACCGAGAATCCTTGGTCGAGGCCCCAGGTGGTGGCTGTGGGCGGAGGTTCCCACCGGAATCGGGAGCTGGTTTTGGCCGAACAACCGCCTGGTATAGGCCTCGGACAAGTCGAGGGGTTGTGTCGAGGCTGTCCGGTGACAGCCACCTTAATGGCGGGGAAGGCGCCGAGATCGGCTTATTCCCGGCCAGGAGGAGCTGTTGCAACATAGATCACCGTGCTCATCGGCGTAATTTACGCAGCTTCCCTCATCCGGAGGAGGAGGACGAGGCCAGCGGCGACGCGGCCTTGCCGCAGGTGCGAGACCGAGACCGCCATGACGGTGGGAACGGCTGGACCGCTAAGAGGTCCGAGACCGAGACCGAGAGTCCCGGAATTCTGGGTCGGTGCGGGAGGTGTCGGCCGAACCGCACCTTCGCTCGGAAGGTCCATCCAAGGGCTCCGGAACCCGAGGCACAGGCGAGCCACCCAGGATCCTCAACTCCTCCCGGGGAACCGAGAGGGAATCTCGGCTGCTAAGGCGACAGCTGTCCAATGGGTCGAGAAAAATCTCGACTTCATCAGTGGGAGTCTCGGTCAACTGACCTGACGGGGACACGTGAGGCCAGTGGCCGGCTGAGCGATCGACCGAAGCCGACGGTCGGACGGCCGAGAGAGGACGCTTTCCGCTCCCAAGAGCCGTCCGAGGAGGACTTACCCTTGTCCTCTTTTGGACCGAGAATAAGGTCCAGCAGGCGCAGGCCCTTCTCCTTTAGTGGAGAGGGACAGACAAAGCTCTTAAAGGAAGCCGTGTAGGAAGAACCCAGAGAGGCGGATAAATGCCGCGGCCGAGGGAAGATACGACCCGCGCCGCTTCCTCTTCGAGGGCGTACCATCCGCCGAGCTGATCCGCCGAAACCCGCCCGCGCCGACACCGCCAACCGCCTCTGGACTTCACGGAGGAACGCTTCGGACGGCCCAGCTGCAACGGGCAGCTACGGTCTTCGAGGACGAGAGCCCGAAAAGATGAGCACAGGTCGAAGCCTGCGGGTCGCGTGCTCAAGGCCTAAGCAGTAGACACACGTGGAGTGTGGATCATCTCGAGACATCTCTTCACCCGCATGGCATCTCCGAACCGGGAGTCGATTTGTCCATCGAGTCATGAGGATCAAGACTGAAGTCTTTTGCAAAATATTTTAAACCGCAAACGGAGAATAGGAACTAGTCGAAACGCAGAGCGCTTAGGGAGGGAACCTGAGCTCCCTAAGCGTAGGAAGATCTGGCGTCATGGGCGGAGCTGGACGAGTTATACCACCCGGGTGGGTGGGAGGAGCAAGCTTGAAGACCTTCCGGCAAGATTTAAAGCGGCAAGGATACTGCCAATGAGTGTGGATGAACAACATATCCATGTCCCTAGAAACTACAATTTCTGCAAACAAGAGGACAGAACATATGACTGCTGATGCTAGAAGATAAAAGGACTAGTGGTTAAACCAGATCCCTGATAACCATGTTGTCCCCTGGCAGTCAGGCCAAAGTACGCGAGGGGACAATCTTTGGCAAATATTCCACTGTCAAAGAAAATATATAAAATAGGAGCAAACACACCAAATAGCATTTTAACAACTTTAGAGTCTATAACAACATAATACACCACCAGAGATGGACAACTTTCCAACCTTTACTTCTTGAAGGTGTAAGAAGAGCCAAAGACGGAACTTGTCCTAGGTACGACAAGCAAGGGAGAAGCCGTTGCACATGAGAAACCTGAAGAAATAAGGAGACACAAAGACTGGCCCACTGTAGGTGAAGCAGTCATATGCATAAAAGTCATCACACAGAAATCCAGTGGACAAAAATGAACAGCAAGGCACTGCTAAACTAGGATATGTAGTCAACTGCTGATGAAGACAACTTGTGCTTAACCGTCCACTGACTCACACAAATTCCTTGGGGGCAGTGCCATGGACATCAGTAGCTCAAACTGAAAATGCTCCCAGAGGCAGGGACCCAAAGAGAATCATTCTTGGCCAGGGAACTGCCTACTGACCCAGTGCTACTTTTCGTGAGAAAAGGGAGTCTTCAGTAAGGGCAAACCAACAGATGGAGACACAAGTACCTGGGTGGGAAAAAAAAAAAGGGGGGGGCTCACTTCTCAACAGTATTTTGAGCAATGCAGGGGTCGAAATTAAGTTCTGCAGCCACTAGCCAGCAGGGCGACTAAGTGGAAAAATCCACTAGCCCCACAGATTTTTCCACTGCCACAGCCATGGTACTTAATGAAATGTTAGCTTCTCTGCTACAGGCCTGCAGGGCTAGTTAAAGGAAAATCTTAGTAGCCTGATACAAAATCGACCAGCACTTGGCTAGTAGACCAGTGCCATTTTTTTTTTTTTTTTTTTTTAAATACTTTCTTTTTATCCCTCCTACCTGCCCTAGTCAATCCACTCCTTCGGGCCGCTCATACCAGTCCTGCCCCTGGTCATGGACTCTGCCCCTTGGAGTGCTCCCTCCTCCTTGCACCACGGGGTCTGTCCCATGAGTTGGTGGCTGGATGGCCAGGAGCAGTTGTCATCTAGGACCGCTGAGGTTTTTTTTCCCCCACTTTTCTGTGGACCCTTCCCTGTCCCAACCCCCTGGAACGCTGGCACGAGGACATATGTCCAGACAGGGGACGTGCTGACGCACGTCTCCTCCCAAGCGCCTAACAGTGTTCCTCCTCCCAGACTCCACCAAGTGGAGCTGCCAAGCCCTTGAGAGCCCGTGCTTCCACTGGCTCTCTCGGGACGTCGGGTGCTTATAGCACCCCTGGTATCCCTCCCCAGAGGGACGAGAGCATCCGTTGGGATGCTCAATCCTCCCTCTCCCCACTGACCCGAGTCCATTCCCAATCCTGGGTCGCCGGGGTGACGTGAGGTGTGGCGTCCAGCGCCTCAATCCCTCAGTGCCACTGGGGCGATGACCAGTGCCAGTTTTGATCCCTGCAATGCCACAATTTAACTCTTGAGGTCCTATGCTCCACCTACAAAATGTGTCATCCAGCAAGCTACACTGCAACTTGACAGCAAAATATTCATATTGAGGAAAACTCATAACGAAAGCAAATTGCATGACCACAAAGGAACTGGAATCCTCAGTGCTCAGCTCCTCACTTCCACTAATGAGGTATCACTCATGCTCTCCAACTTACTTCACACACACCAAGGAAAACTGGTACACACCTGTGGGTTAACAGCAGAGTTATTATCCCCAGTATTAGTATTGTAACCTGCAAGAGCTAGGCAGTCTTCATAGATAGCTCCACTGTCTTGTGACCAAACTGATCTGTGCACCAAGGCTCTGATGATATTCCACAAGTTAGACAAGCCTCATACCATTTTTTTGATTGTCACCTGTGCTCCACAAAGAGCTACTAAAGTTCAAAATAAGTTAGGAATGTTTTTGCTGACCACATCATAAGCAGAGAAATAAAAACTACATTATACAATCATCCTTTTTAATTTTTTTATTTTTTATTTTAATACTTCCTTTCCCCAGACGACATCATCATTAAAACCAAAAGCCATGTCACAACAGGCACTTTTTTATTTACTGTTCCATGTACCAGCCTAGGGAACAGTAGACAGCCTGTTCAGGTTTTGTTTAAAACCCACTTGTCCAGGGTTCTGGTTGGACAGTGTTCTTATGTGTAATGTCACTATATGCTTTTTCCCTAGTTTCCCATTTGGGTAGTATTTTGACCTTTTTTTTTTTTTACACACACATCCTTCCTTATATCCTCACAGAAGGTTGCTGAAGAAGCTAGAGATCTGGGTACAGCAAGGGACACAGGTGGATGGGGGAGAAACTGGTTGGAAGGGAGGCAGCGGAAGGTTGTGGTTAGAGTCAAATCAGGAGAGAGGGAGGTCACCAGTGGGGTGCCACAAGGATCAGTCCAGGTCCCAGTCCTTAATACATTAACAGCATGAGAGAAGGAATCTAGAGCAAAATGTGCTTTCTTTGCACACAACACTAAACTCTGTGTCAGGTTAGACAGTGAGGAGGGAGTTAAGGTGACGCAGAGAGGATGGCTAAAGCTAGAGAGGTGGTCAACGGTCTGGCAGTTGAAATTCAATGCTATAAAGTGCAAAGTGATGCAAATAGGGAACAAGAACTTGAGGAGAGAGTACTGGATTGGGGGGAGGGGTATAGCCTATGCACGACCTTCAAGGAAAGAGACCTAGGGGTCATCATCCGTGACTCCCTAAAACAATCAAACCAGTATAACAAAAAGGAAGGTGCTACCTCTCTATAGATAAATGGTGAGGCCCCACCTGGAGTGTTGTGCCCAGTTCTGGAGTCCGCACCCAACGAAAGATAATGACAGGCTGGAGACAGTGTAATGTAGACACCAAAATGATTCAGGGCCAGCAGAAAAGATCTTTCAAGGATCGGCTCAAAGCACTGAACACGTACACGCTGGAGGCAAGATGAGAGAGGGTAGATTCAATAGAGACCTTCAAGTTCCTGAAAGGAATGAACAAGGTGAACTGCGAGAAAATATTTAGCATAGGTAGCATATCAAGAACACGGGCGCATGAGTGGAAATAAGAGTCAAGAGGGAAATGAGAAAGTTTTATTTTACAGACAGGGTGGTGGAGTCGCAGATCAATCTGCCAGTTGATGTGGGCGCCAAAACTATCAGTGGTTTCAAACACGTCTGGGACAGAGTGATTGGCTTAGTTGTTACTCGGGGTGATAGAGGTAGGGCAGGGAGCAAGGGGGTGGACAGATTGGGCTAGAACCCTGTATGGACAATAGGTCCTGGGTCTGTTAAGGATAGCTACGTGGCAATTCATCCCGGGCAGTTCATCGCGCAACAATGCGCTTCATCACATTAGCTTTAGCATCAATAGAATCCTATGATAAATTCATCCCTGTACTATTCGCACCCCCACATAAATACAAAATAAACTCCAGGTAGGCACAATTTACCCACCACAGGAGATAATGTGCTCAAGAGTAATAGATGAAGAAGTCGTACTGTAATTTTTATTTGGAGTACAGCAGGACATGTAGTGGGAGCGAACTGTCCGGGGTGGATTGTCACAGGAGCTGACTGATGCCGGAGCCAATGCAACCGAGCAAGTAAACGCGGACCGAACTGACTGACAAACTGACATGTCCCCATTAAGGTTTATAGGCTGGCTGGACGGACCAGTGGTCGTCTTCTGCTGCCATTATCTATGTTTCAAGTTGGGGCATATATTTACTTTACTTTTTTTCATTTTCTTTTTTTCTTCCTCCTTGGTATTTTCAGGCAACTCTAAAAAAGAGCTCTAAAAAGGAGGTGCGCAAGACTGGTAATGCCACTTACGTCGATGCATGCACGGCACAGTGCATCAGCATCATACGTGGCATTGCCAGCCCAAAGCTGCAGGTTCCCTCACGGTCCTCCTACCTCCAGCATTAAGACCAAAGGGTGTGGCTCTAGGAAGCAGATATTCTAAAAATAATCAAGTTATGGTAAGCAACTTTCCTCTGTCATTACTCTTCTTTTCTCTGTTCCCCTCCATCAGCACTTCTATGTTCTTTCACTTTCTGCACCCCCCCCAAAAAAAAAAAAAACACTCCTCTCTTGGTGCTTTGTCTCTCTTGCCTCCCAATACTCTTCTATTGGCAGACCATGCTGACACAGTGGGGCTAAAGGAGGTGCACAGACTAAAATGACGACTTACTAAAACTGCTCTGGACAACAACATACTTGGGCCAGTTCTGTGTCACTGACCACTACAATCCCAATAAAGTAGTTTGCTCTGAACTCTGTTTGCATCAACTTCTTGCCAGTGAACACACCGGACAACTGACAAAACATTTTTAAATGGCATTTTGGAGGCATAAAATCTGAGCTCTAAGAAGGGTGGGGCAAACAGTCACCAGGTCGCCAAACAGGATCTGGCAAGTCACGCAGGCTACTTGTTTAAGTGTAAAACTGGAACTCTCTTCCCCTAACAATTAGCTCTACCTCTTCCAAGTGCTCTCTTTCTTCGCTACTCCAAGCCCACACCGCTCCCTCCTGCAAATGCCCATAGCCCAATGTCCTGCCTGACCCCCTTTTCTCTTTCCCTATACTCTGCCTGTCCAAGCTCCTACACCTCTCTGGCTCCTCCCATGTCCCACTACTAACGTAGCCCAACTTCTACACTCATCCTTTTCCCCAGTCTCAACCCCTCCTTTCCTTTCCCCTCCTACTCCTACCATCCCTCCCTTCAGCCCTCTCCATCTCCTCCCCTTCCCCCTCCTCACTCCCCACCACTACTACCTCTACCCCATTCCCATTCTTCCTGCATCCACGTCCTCCTTCCCCGCTACCTTCTCCACTCTTCCCCCCAGCCTATCCCCATCACTTTGTCCCCCCAATACCCCTTTACTAGCTATTCCCAACCCTCATCCATCTCACCCATTCTCTTACCACTCCACCTGTCTCCTCCCTGTGGCCCCTCCTGTTTTAATAACCTCTTCCTACTTGTCCTGTTCCTGACAACATGCAAGTGCCTGTTACCTCACACTCCTGATGTAATCAATTGGTACTGTGATTAATTATGCCATTACGATACTGTGTATTACTGCACACCGCTGTGCCTCATTGCATTATCTTATTACTGTGCTTTTTACTTATGTACTTATTCCCCTCCACCCAGGACACATCTGAAAACAAGCTTTTTGGCTCAGTGGGTCTTGCCTGGTAAATCTCTTTTCAATAAATAAAACTTGCCATTCTGGTGATTGTGAACCAGGAAAGGAGCCCCGCTTTGGTGAGCATACACTGAAGTGCCAGTGTCCGGGACATTATTTCGATAATGAGTGTGAACCAGAAGTGGTATGCACTTCAGTGTGCAACAGTGTTGTTAGTGTTACTTGAAACGCCATTCAGCTCACCTCTTCTGTCTAACTGCATCATCCTGTGACGCTGCACAGTGGTGTGGTTCATGGAGAAAGGCAAAAGATAGAGGGGCAGAACAGAAACTTCCCAGCCAGCCAGCCCACCTGCCTGCCCAGCTACCAGGGTCTGCACAGAACGGAACCGCCAAAGTGCCCACTCAGAAACCCTAAACGTTAATACATGCGGCTGGTCAAAAGGTCTCTGGTGCCAGGCAAACAAGTGGGGGCTGCAGACAGCAAAAGTGGGTACAAATCATGTGCAGCCCACCACATCGCTATTGCACCAAAGACGTAGAGGGAGGGACCATACACACCGCTCAGTGTCGTGGGGTTGCACTCAAACTTAACCAAAAGTCCTTCAAGGACAGAAGATAAATCACTGAAAGAGCCTCATTTCTAGATATTCTGAAGCCCTTTTCAGGACTTGCTGCTAGATAACTGGAAAGCACATTTAAGGAAGAGAAGGAAAGTAGAGTTTACGGGGGGAGAGGAGGAGCCTGCTTATTTGGTGATCTGGGGAATTGGAGGCGTCTCTTCCCGGGACCAAATCCCTTCATAGGAGTGACACGTTTGTGTGCTACACACCACTCTTGATGTTTACACAGCTTTCTCCCTTTCTGCTGCTAACCCATGTTTTTGTACTTTGCTTACAGTATTTTAAGGTTGTGATTGCTGCAAATAAAGGAAGACTTTGCATTGCTAGGGGGATCACTTCGAGAAGGAAGGAGGTAATTCTGCTACTGTACAAATCCTTGGTGAGGCCACACTCAGAGTACTGTATGCAGTTCTGGCACCCTTACTTGAAAGACACTATGCTCCTGGAGAGAGTGTCCAGAGTAGGGCGTCCAAGATGATCCTCAGAATGGGGAATAAGCCCTATGCGGAGAGACTCTGGGAGCTAAACATGTACTCCTTGGAAGACAGAAGGTACAGAGGGGACATGATCCAGATTAAATATTTGAAAGGTATTAATGGAGTAAACACAGAGGGGTGTTCAGACTGAAGGGGGAAAGGACCACAAGGGGTCACAGCCTGAAAGTGGTTGGTGGGAAGTACAGAAGAGACCCGAGAAAGCTTTACTTCATGGAAAAGGTGGTGATGACTTGGAATGTGATACCCGAGAAGCCGGTATCAAGGGGATCAGTGGGAGGTTTTAAGAAGGGATGGGATATCCTCGGATATGACATCCTTGGTGGCCAGGGAACAGAGGTTGTTGTATGTCTTTCAAGATGCGTTCTTAACTCAGCAAGTGGGGAACTGACCAGGGAGGAGCGGATACTGGATGTGGTCCTGGCAGACAGTGACCAGATTGGGGGCCTGGAGGTAAGGGACCCATTGGCGGGGAGTGATCATGCCACGGTCTGGTTCTGCCTGAACCTAGGCGAGCATGGGTCGTCGGGGGCTGGCAGAGAAGGAGAGGGATTGAGCATCCATAGGACTGCTCTCCCTCTCCGGGGAGAGAGGTCCACAATGGTCTGTGCCCCACTGCCCTCTAATGGAGGCTTGGGGGGGTGCGGAGATGTACGCCGTACTCAGGGGAGGAGTCGGAGGCAGACACCTGGTTGGGGGTGCGTGCAGATGCATGCACGCTCACGACCACTGGCATCACTGCACACCTGCCCGCCGACTCAGGGGAATCCTTAAACAGGGAAAAAGTGGTGCCTCCCGCGGCTTGATGGCTGTCCGTGAGTGTTCGTTGGGACGCTGGCACCTGAGCTGGATCCGTTCTGGGTGGGGAGTTAGGGGGCTCCCTGCCACCCCGCTGTGGGGGTTAAGCTGCAGGGGCTATAGGGTGCCAACAGTCCTGTAGGCAGGCGGACGGGTTCAGGAGAAGGATGCGAGAGAAAGGGGGTGCAGTGGAGGCGGCCATGAGTGATAAATAATAAGGTAAAAAAAAAAAAAAAAAACAAAAAAAACCCACTATGGTTCTCAAAGGAGGTGGCGGGGAAGATTAGGGAGAAAAAGAGCAATCAGGAAGTACAAGGAATCACAGGAGGAGCAGGACAGAGAACTGTATCAGTTAAAGCAAAAGGAAGCAGGAAAGGCAGTCAGAACAGCAAAGGGCCAAACCGAGGAAAAGATAACCAACTCAGTTAAGAAGGGGGATAAAACCTTTTATAGGGAGCGAAGGAAGACCAATGGAGGGATAGTGAGGCTTAATATTGGGGAAGGAATGTGGGCAGAGGGCAACTGTGAAAAGGCAGAGATACTAAACATATTTTTACTCAGTATTCACAAACAAAGAGGGGGAGGTACTTAAACCAAACAATAGAAACACGCTGGATGAGGGGGTTGATACCAGCCCATTCACAGAAGAAAAGGTTCTGAAAGAACTCTTAAAACTGAAGGTGGACAAAGCAATGGGGCCTGATGGATTCATTCCACAATTCTAAAAGAACCAAGGGTAGAACTAGTGACACCACAGACTACCCTCTTTAATATATCATGGGAGGATGGCGTGGTACTGAGGACTGGAGGAGGGCAGATGTTATTCCACTTCACAAAAGTGGGAGCAGGGCAGAAGCAGGAAACTACAGACCTATTAGTTTAACCTCAGTGATTGGGAAAATGATGGAATCTCTTTTGAAGGAAAGAACTGTTGAGTACCTAGAGGCCAGAGGGGCACTGGATCCAAGGCAGCATGGATTCACAGCTGGAAGGTCATGTCAGATAAATCTAATAGATTTCTTTGACTGGATGACCAAAGTAGTAGATCAGGGAGGGGCTGTGGACATGCCCTACCTAGACTTTGGCAAGGCATTTGACACAGTCCCACACAAAAGATTAATATACAAGTTGGCCAGCCTGGGAGTGGGTCCCAAGATGGTAGCCTGGGTAAAGAATTGGCTGGAGAACAGGACACAGGGTAATAGTAAACTGAGTCCACTCTGAAGAAAGGGGGGGGTACCACAGGGTTCAGTACTAGGACAGGTCCTCTTTAATGTCTTTATAAGTGACACTGCAGAGGGCTGGAAGGAAAAGTATGTCTCTTTGCAGACACAAAGATCTGCAACAGAGTTGATACACAAGGTGGGATGGAAAGGATGAGTAGGGACATGGCAAGGTTGGATGAAATGGTCAAATGTATGGCAGCTTAGATTTTTTTTTTTTTTTTTTTTTTTTTTTTAGTTGTTTAGCCAGGAGTAGCACACTAAGCTGAAAGCTTTTTTACAGGAGTGACCTGGGAGCACATGGAAGTTAACAGACTTGCTCAGGGTCACACAGTATATGCAAGTGGAAGCTATGGGATCAAACCCAGGTCTAGTCTGCTGGATGTCACCAGATTTGCAGCTCAGAGCCTTAAACCACTGCTCTATACTGCCTCCCTAGATTCAGTGCTAAGAAGTGCAAAGTAGTGCACCTGGGAAACAAAAACCCAGGGGAAGAGTACACAATGTGGGGTGAGATAATAAAAATGGAAAGGGACCCGAGGGTAGTCGTATCAGATGCCCTAAAGGTGAGCAAGCAACGTGAGAGGGCAGTAAGGAGGGCTGGGGGAATACTGGGATGCATAAGGAGAGGCATCACCAGTAGAAAACAGGAATTTGTTATCCCTGTGTATAGACAGCTGGTGAGACCCCATCTGGAGTACTGCGTGCAGTTCTGGGGGCCCAATCTCTGCAAAGACAGACAGGATGGAGACAGTCCAGAGGAGGGCAACTAAAATGGTGCAGGGTGTGCACCAGAAGACACATCAACAGAGACTTAAGGAGCTCAATATGTATAGCCTCAAGGAGAGGAGGGACATGATAGAAACTTTCAAGTACCTCAAGGGAATCAACAAAGCCCAAGAGGGTAGCATCTTTCAGAAAGAGAGGTGTGCAAGAACAAGGGGGCACAATCTGAAGCTAGAGGAGGGACGGCTCAGAGGTAATATGAGGAAGTATTTTTTCACGAAGAGGGTTGTGGATGCATGGAACAGCCTTCCTGAGGAGGTTGTGGAGTCAAAAACAGTGGTGGAATTCAAGAATGCATGAGACAGTCATAGGGCAATTCTAGGGGGTGGGGGTAGGAAGTAGGTTGTTAGTTAGCTAGGATCTGCAGCTTATCCATTAGGTAGGGAAATGGGCAGACTGGGTGGGCCAAGCAGTCCTCATCTGCTGTCAAATTCTATGTTTCTATGTTATTGGACTCAGAAAATATTTTTCCTGATTTTTAAATGCTGCCAAATGTGCCCGAGACACAACCTTTACTGAGTATATCTTTGGGTTCCAGTGTTCCCATCATGTCAGTTCCCATAATGCCAAACTGATGAACGAGTACTTTGGAGCAGTAAGAACAGACATCACCAAATGTCCAAGAAACCGACAAGCAATTGTGTACATAGTGAAGAGGCAAAATGTTAAAGGAAGGACCGCAAAAGTGGAGACTGTGCGGAAAAGAGCAACTAAAATGACAGAGTAGAGATTAGGAGGGAAGGGGTGCATGACAGACACACAAATACATACATGGGATAAACAGAGTGCCACACACAGAACTGTTCATCCTAAGCATGAACACAAGCACAAAGGGGAATTCACCAAAGCTGGCTGGGGGAAGATCTAGGAAGGATGTCTGCATGCACTTTCCACAGAAAAAGTGGTGAACAATGCACAGTCAGAAAAGTGGTATCTGCCAAACCAGGGGGTTTCCAAACAAGGATGGGACAGGCATGTGAAGGGGCTGGGGGGGGACAACAGATGGACCAAACACACAATTTCAGGCTCAAAACACAATCTCTATGTGATACATATTTAAAACACGGAATAACCGTAAACAATGACATATCCCTTCTTCAATACATAAGTTTGCAGCAACCGACTATGCCGGTCCTTCCTCTGCACTTAGTTAGCAACTACTAACCTATTGATCTATTTCTTTAGTGAAAATGATTCAGTCCCTATGTTTGTCTTGTGTGTGTGGGTGATAGGGAGCTCAAAAAAAAAACAAAACAAACAAACAAAAAAAAAACACACATCAAAAACAAGCTAAAGACAAAGAACTTCAGTGCAGAAGCACTGAAGCAAGGATTATCACCAAAAGGGCACTGGTAATAAAGCCAAATTTCAAAGGAACACATCACACATAACCCCATAATGCAACGTATCATGGGATGTATACGCAAATCACCATGAAATTTTAGGCTGGTTCAGCTTAAAGCAAGAAGGCATGGTGCCAAAGGGCCTCTCAAACAATCTGCAATTTACATGCATTTTAAACAACAACGTGGGTTTTCTGATATCTCTACCCCAGTAACAATTTTTATATTACAGTCCCCTAGTAACGTTTTACCTTTATCAAAAACACCTAGTGCCGTGATATTTTCAACATTTACAGGTTTCATACACACAAGGCATATACATCAAGGTATTTTATGACAGTGCTACTGCATACCAAATCCAATAACTAGGAACACAGTCTGTTTTACAGAAGCTCAGAGGTCACCACAATAACCTCCTTGTATAAGGACCTGAGAGGGAAAATGAAAATTAAAGAGGACACTATAGCATAGTCAGAAAAGGGAAGGGGTGCCCATAGGTGGCCAATCTTATGGACTAGAAATTATAAAGGATAGATTAGGCTAAGAAATAGAAGAAGTGCTGCAACAGATTTAAGACAAGGCCAGTCCTCAAGAGTGGCAGGATCTCCCTGTCACAAGGACACAGTAAGAGCAGGAGGGGTGAGAAAGGGAGAAGGATATTCGTTAGGACCAGCTTTGGAGAATAAAGTAGGGTCCACAAACTGGATGGGCTGCTGGGCCTTTCTCTGTTGTAGGAGTCTCTGTTTCTAAGTAAAACACTGTATTGCAGCAGTGTAAAAAGGAATACAATTTTTTTTTTTTTTTGGTTAACATGGCTTGGTGGCACCAGGAATAGCCCACTGGGCTACCATATGGGAGACCTAGGTCCACCTCAAAACCAAGCTCCTATACTACAAGCTGGAGGAGTCCAGGGTTCATGTTCTTGTCCAGGGGATGTGAGATAATCTATCCAGTTGGTCAAACACCTCCTGTGGTTAAACAGGGAGCATAGATATCAAGGGTAACTGTAGCATGCTCCCCTTCCCATAACCTACTATCAAGTGGTTACACAATGAACACTGGGGAGGTGAACAGAGACACAAAATCAAGGTGGTGGGGTGGGAGGGGGTCACCAGGCTGCGCAGCAGGATGCAGCTTGCCAAGTCCCCAGACTGGTTCAGCACACAGCCTGGGAAACCAAACCCCCCACCCCACCATGCCCACTGGATCCTGGAGGAAGTAAGCCCACCCAGTTGGCGGGGTGGGGTGGGTCAGCAGAAGGGTCTCCAATGGAGCAAACGAGGAAGCTGGTCTGAAGGCAGAGGGTCCACAGCAGCATTGGGGAGGGGTAAATAGAATATTATTAAACACGGGGACGGTTCAAACAACAACCACTTTAGTTTGGGCCTTTGTCGGGCTGCAATTTGGGAGCCTAATTAAGGAGTGCTTTCTTTCTACTACTTCCACCACCAGTTTGCTGCTGAAGGGCCTGGTGCGAGCAGGTCCACTGCAATCTTGAACTGCAAGGTCCTCTGTATGCCCTCTGGCGATTTATAACTTTAAAAATGGCCCCTTTCCTGGTAGCAGAAAGCACGGATCTGTTCTGACTTTTTCAACTAATTTACTTGTTATTATGAGTACTATAGTCAAGGCCCCTAGTGCCCTGCGGAAGAATTTTCCAATTTCTGCGGCAGCACTTTCTGATTTCTGTGGCATGATTTACTCATTTTTGTGGCAGAATGCAGTCCTACCATTGGCTAAAATATGATGTGATGTCAGATGACATCACATGCCAAGCATAGTGTAGGGGCTTCAGGATAAACAAGATGGGTACGGGAGCCTGGCACTATGGAAAAACTGTATATCAATGAAAATTCACCAAAAACAATTAATTCTACGGCACTATATGAATTCTGCAGCATGATGCAAATTCTGCAGAAAATTCAGCAACTGCAGAATCGCAGAATTCCAGGGGCTTTGACTATGGTTTTGACTTAACTGGACTGAATTCTTTACTCTGTTTGAACTCTGCACATTTTCTTATTTTGTATGTAAATAAATTAAATTGTTTATAGGAGTTTTAAAGTGTTAGGTTTGACTGGGGGAAATGCATGAATTGTGAATAGTGTGCTGCATGGGTGTTTTAGTGTGGTTTTGTGCTTGGTTAGTAAGAAGATTTGTACTAGAATTGAATAAAGCAACTATTAAAGGGTGTTGGGTGGGTTATTTATATCGCTATCGCTAGGTTTACTTGATTGTTCTGTACGGTATAACTTGTGGAGGGTTTTGCCTTCTCAGCCTGGGGTATTTAATAGACTGGATATTTTAGTTGAGTTGTTAGAACTTTATTACATAAGGAGGTACAGAATGTGTGCAGGACAGGGAGCCCCGGCGTACTCTTACTCCTTGGAACTACTTCACCAGCTCTGTCCCTTTCGAACCCCAGTTCCCCCCCATGACAGTCATGGGCCATTGTCATAGACTGGGGATTCTGAGTAGGCAGGACACTGGTTGGAGAAATGATTCAAGGGTGGGAGCCAGGTGGAGGAGGACTGGGAGTGTCAGGCTGAGAAAGCACCCTGTGTTTAGGAGGGTCATGGAGCAGGGTTCTCCCTGCCTTGGAAGTAGGGGGCAGGTAGTAGAAGGGCCAACTACTCCATCTCTGCTCCTTTATGGTGTGTTCTCCAACACCAGGTCTCAGAGAAACAAAACAGCAGAGGTATCAGATTTTTATCACGGATTCCTATGCAGACCAGCTTTGTTGTACCGAGACCTGGCTTGATGACGGCTCCAGGCCAGTCCTAGAGGAGTCAGTCCTGGCTGGTTCTCAGTTGTACACTGCCCTGAAGTGGGAGCACAGGGGCGGTGAGGTGTCCATCTACTTTAGCTCCAGCCTGAAGCTAACAGCATACCCATTGAGGGAGGCAGGGATGTCTGAATGTGTGGCAGTGAAGAGTGATGTGGGTGTGTGGTGTAGGATTCTCCTGGTTCACCATCCTCTGGGCAGGAAAACAGGACTTTCCAACTGGAATCTGTGGATTTCATCATTGAATGCCCACAACTTTATTGTGCTGGGGGGAATTTAATGTATGGGTCGTCAATGAAACCTACCAATTCCTCCAGCTGATGGAATCACTGGGGCTCCCACAAGTTGTCTTCACCAACCATAAGCACAGCCACAATTTGGACCTCGTCTTCTGCTGCGGGCTGAACATCTCTGATGTCAGGGTGGATCCAGTAGGGCTGTCTGATCACCATGCTGTTAGCTTTCATGCATGGGTTTCTCCAAAAACCACCACTCCCTGTGGGGGTGGTCCAATACCGGCATCCCAGGCGTGTTTTGACACAAGAGAATCTCCTGGTGGTATTGCACATCTCAGGTATGGATGTAGCGTGTGATGGAGGGGTGGAGGCAGCCACTGATGGCTATAATCTGGCCATTACTACTACATTCGACTCCACTGCACTGATCTGTGTCCACCCACTGACCTCCCGTCACAGCTCGCTGTGGTATAACGACCTGAAGTGGCTGAAGGCAACAGGGTGGAGACTACAGCATTCCTGGGATAGGTCTAGCTCAATGTATGACTGCAGGATGGCTCTGCGGTCCCATTATAAGGACTACCAGAGGTATAACCCTGAGAAAGGCAGGATTTCAGTCACAGGAGGAAATCTGTTCACTCGACTCTTCAGCACTTTGGACAGGTTATTTAATCCTAGCGGTCTTAAGTCCAGAGTTCTGCCTCAAGAAAAAAGTGACAAGTCTGGGCTTTTCTTTCTGGACAGTGTCTCCTCCATTTGAGCCGATATCTCTACAGGTGGCCTGTAACAAGCTAGCAGTGGTCTAAGGGAAAGGCGTATGGTCCCTCCATGGGCATGGTCCAAGTTCCGGACAGTTATAATGGAGGATCTGCGTAAAATGACAACAGTGCTGTGCCCCACCTACTGTATGTCGGACCCCGGGGCCTACCAGGTTGTTGTTAGACTGCCAGGTAGCCCCAGGTTCGGTGCCTGCCAACATACTCAAAGGTTCCTTACAGAGGGTTGTTTCCCACAGGAGCAGGCCACGGTGAGACCTCTCTTGAAGAACCCATCTTTGGACCCTGATGTGTTTGCAAATTACAGGCTGCTCTCGAACCTTAATGTTTTTGTTTTTTTTTTTGGGGGGGTGATCCTGAAGGTGTCGTCGGTGCAGCTGGAGGCACACCTTGACATTACCAAGTAAGAAAGGAATAGCACTCACTTGGCAAATTAAAGTAGCACTGTAGGGGTGCTCAACTCATGAAACCTTGGCTAAGGTTCCTTTTTAACAATAAAGCTCCATTATACTACATTGTACAATGGCACGGACATTTTGTGCACTCGGATTGGTCAGTGGGTGCCTGTAACAGTTATGCTATTTCACAATACCATCACTGTATAAAGTCCAGGCACCCAGATGACCGCATAACACACTGAGAAATTACTTCATCCCCAGTGCTTCCCCCAAACAGAGCAAACAGAGTGGTTACAATGAACCACGCTGACAGCAACTGCCGGTTGTGCACTTTAGTGACACTGTGAAAACTACACTGTGGAATTTGTAAAAGTAGTCTACGCCCATCTCTCTTTTGCAATATAATTTAAACAATCTGAAGAAGTACAAGAAAGCCGTGGCTTCAAATGGCTTTCCCATCCCCTGGCAGACATCGAGAGTGTGACAGTACGTGCACGATTCAGCACCACACTGCACAGCTGCTCGGCGGCAGACACATCCTCCCATTCCTGTCATGGCACTCACCTTGTTTCTCCAGTAGACATCAATATTTAACAGATTCAAAAATAAATAATGGTACAGACACAGCCTTTCGGTTCCTGTCTGCCCCAGGTCCCAACTACAGTTTAACCCAATGTGACGGCACTTAACTGCTCGGTTGGTTTGTTCATTTAGGTTCGTCACTTCATTGGGGGAAAAGAAACAAAACAAAAGACCAACTCCAATATAAACTCAGACTCCTTCTGTAAACTCCACGTCTGTGTAACAGGAAGGAGAAACGGCACCAGAACAAGGGGGCACATGGGTTCACAAAGAGACACCTAAAAGAAGGTAATATACATAACTATGCAGGGGCAGTGCCACCTGCCGGACAAGAAACTGAGCTTCACCCCCTCCCCAAATAGGTATACCGCCCCTAACAAAGAAGTATTCTAAACATATTTTCACATTTTCTTCTTCCTACAACAAAATGAGCCATTGTATAATAAGGCACAATAGGGTGTGTGTTATTGTATACTTACATCACTTCTCAGGTGTTGAATGCACTCGGCCCGCGCCTCGTGCTTCAACCACCTTGAGGCATGATGTTATGCACTAACACATCCTATTGTGCCTTATTGCTTAAACAGAAGTGAGCAGCTAGGTTTATGTAATACATCAGTTTATTGAATAATCTTCTGTGCCTTCAAGAGCTGTGCTTCATAACACCTTTGCTCATTGACTTTTAGATTTAAAGCACATGCTTCAGAGATAGCATTTACAATTCAAAATTAATTTAATGTCATTCAATCTCTCATACATATTGCTGGAGTTATCCAAGAGTTATCTTTACCACTGAAATCATGCCCCCTGATGAAGCCTTGTGGCGAAGCGCTGGGTGAGTGGCTGGATAATGGACTTGGGTAAGGTGTGATGTTTTTTGTAACCTGAAAGATATTGTTACTGGAAATGTTTGATCTATGGTTCTGAACACTTTCTACATAACTTCAAGCACCTTTATATACGAAGCACTGGTTTTATGAACAGTTTTTTTTTTTTTTTTTAAACAGACTTTGGAAAATGAGAAACAACATTAAATTAATTTTGAATTGTAAATGCAACTTCTGGAGTGTGTGCTTTAAATCTAGAACTCAGTGGACAAGACTGCTCTGAAGCATAGCCTTTGATGGCACAGAAGAATACTCTATAAAACTAAGTTATTGGAGGCACACCTTGAGCAGTACAACAACTATGAGACATTCCAGTTGGGTTCCAGACCGTGCCACAGTATGGAGACCACACCCCTCAAGGTGTTTGATGAGCTGCTTATAGCAAGAGATGGGGAGGGGCCTCGATTATCATTCTTGATCTCTCATCAGTGTTTGACACTGTGGACCATGAGGTTTTCACAGATCTGCTTAAGGAAAACGTGGGACAAAATTAAAGTGGTTTGAGTCCTTCCTCACTGACAGGTTACAGTGGGTTGTGATGGGAACTTTCTTGTCACAGACAGTAGTGATCAGCTATGGTTGTTTCCCAGGATTCAAGTCTCTCCCCCACGTGGTCTGAGGTGTATATGCAGTTGCTGGGAAAGGTTATCAGACAGAATGGGCTGAATTTCACTGTTATGCAAATGATACTCAGCTGTACATGTCCTTCACAATAGATGGGCGAGAGGTGGTGGCTGTGCTGGAATGCCGACTCTTCGACTAGATGGCCTCCAGCTAGCTAAGTCTCAATCCAACCAAGACTGACTTGTTGCTGGTGGAACCAGGTACTCAAGGGTCAGTGAGAAGAGATGTCATCAGAATTCCGTCTCTGAATGGCACATTTCTGACAGCCATGGATAGGTTTTGAAACCTGGGAGTCATTGTGGACTCATGTCTGACACCTGAACATCAGGTGTTGGCGGTGGTCTGCAGTGAATTTTCCCATCTCCCAGATGAGACTACCTAGTGCAAGACGACCTGGGGATCCTAGGACATGCCTTTGTGACAGAGACTGGACTACTATAATGTTCCACACCTAGGGCTATCTGTGGGGGTTGGTGTGTCAGCTGCAAGTGATGCAGAATGCCATAGCCAGGATGGTGGCTGAGGGGGTCATAAAGAGATCATATTATCTCTGTGCTCTGGCAGCTGCACTGGCTTCCAATTAGGCAGTGGATCACCTTCAATTACTCAAACAAACATACAAAGCCCTGCATGGATCAGGCCCTGCCTATTTAAAACATCTCTTGGCCTGGTATGCTCCTGGCCACTCTTTCCATTCCACCGAGGATTTATTGCGAGCCGTCCTAAGATCTCACATGATACAATTTGGAGACGGGGCTTTCTCGGTGTCAGCACCAGCAATTTAGAACTGCTTGCCGTATCATCTTAGAAGTTCTCCTTCGGTGGAAGCATTTAAACAAAGCGTGGAAAGTTATCTTTCTGAAATGGCATACAGACCAGCTGATCAGCATGTACTGAACGTGTATCTGTATTATTTTTAAATGTTTTTCTTGAATTTTATGATGTTCATTTTATCTTGTTAAGCGCTCAGAGTCCTTGGGAAAGGGCGCTGCATCACTAAAAACGCCTAGCCTTTTGTAAACAAAACATTTTTTGAAGGAGAAAAAATGTCAAAGCATATCAGAAGACTGAATAAGACCACAGGAAAGAAATAAGGAGTCATTCAACTGTACAGATATTCAAACCGATTTCTGATCACCTTTCAGCAGACTGCAACAAATCCCAGAATGAGACTGTACAACTGCTTGGTCGTCATCAGAAAGCACACTGTATTTTCAGAGTTCATACACTTTCCTAAAAATATTAAAACAAAGCAAACAGTTCCCCATCTCCAGACTAAGCTACTACTTCGTAGAAGAGCAAACGTAAGTGACCAATTCATAGGCCTTCCAGGTAAAGAAAATGAATTAAAACTAGTTAATGGGAAAACTAGGACACTATGTATTCCATGACTCTGTACTCAATATCAACAAGAGAGTTCTCTCTGTAACACAAAGGGTAATCACCGTGTCCCTGGGAAAACTGCCAGGTCAAACTCCAAACAGGAAGTTGCACTGAAATCAGATTTCTGGCACCATGGGTACTACAGCTCGCAGCTGTACAAGTGTCTTCCACCAAAATCGGGTCTGTCTATTTTTTAATTATTTTCATTCCCCACCCTGACATTCGGAAGTAAGTAGTAGTAGTAAAAAGCTTTATTGTTAGACAGGATTTTGATGACAAAAAAATATACACCATTATGACGAGTCCTATTTACAAGGTGTTCCTGTATTCAGTAGAAAATTTTTAAAAACTGCAAAAGAAAAGCATGAAACAAATACACAATACGGTATAAAAATATACATTTAGTTTCAATATCTGACAACCACGACAACTATGCATATTAGGGCTAAAGTAGAGAATATTGATATATCAAAATATATACAACGTACTGCCAGTTCCTGTGTCAAAGCAGTTCCCCATGGCTGCACCCATATACTGGCTGGGAGTGGAAACAGCTGCTATCACAGTAGATATCGGTGCCACTCCCTGGCTGGCCAGCAGGAGATGTACTGATGCTGGGTGATCTGTGCCTCACCTCTGCCAACATGCCCAACCCCCACCAACTCAAGCATGGTATTCCAAGAATCACAGGTGAACTCTGGACTCCCAGGTGACAGCACAATGTCTGGACTCCCATGTATGTGTTTTCGGGGTGCCGGAGAAAACACAGGGAGACAATCCTGCAATATTTAAGGACAGACATTTTCCAAGGCTTTAGAACTTTATATGCTATCCCCCCCGGCTAAAGCCTACGGTATCCATCCCCGCAGAACTTCATCTCCAGGTAGTAGATCCACATGTGCTTCTAGTGACTGCCTCGTATGCAGTGCAAGAGCATATTCCGAAGGCTGCCCGAGACCGGGGATCAGTATCCGCAGAGAACAATAAGATTCTGTTTTTCCTTGGACCATTCATATGCCATGAAGCTGAAGAGGAAGGCATTTAAGGGTGTACCACAGAAGCTGAAAGAGTTTTGAAATACCTTTAAAATAAACAGATTTCTGGCACGAGTACAATCGTCAGTTGGAAAAATGAGGCCCAGTTACATGGATTTAAAGGTTGCCAAGACTTGCGTGGAGATTCTGGGAAAAAGAGCGAATGCTGCTGGTGAAGGGAGAATCCTCCTCAAAATGCAGAGATGAGGATGGACAGTTAAAAACTGGACATCTCCCCATTTAATAGTGGTTCATAAGTATAGTACAATCTTGATTATTCAGACTGCTTGGGAGACATGAAATTAGTTCACAATAATAGGGAGTCTGTAAAACTGGGATTAAAATGTTCAAAGTGTATTCACTTGGGAGACATCCTACCAGTCCATTAGATAGAGATGTACATATAATGGGGGTTCAAAGAAGGCTTAAAGGGACTTTTTCTTTTCTGTTTGAACTCTAGAAAAATTATCCTTTTGTAGCCTACCTAGATTTCAGTAAGGCCATCGACATCCTTCCACACAGCAGACTCGTAAACAAGCTGGGCAGCCTGGGAGTGGGTCCCAAGGTGGTAAACTGGATTAGAAACTGGCCGAGTGTGATAGGAGAGAGAGGGTGACCAGTGAGGTGCCACAAGGATCAGTACTAGGGCCAGTCCTCTTTAATGTCTTGATCAGCAACACCACAGAGGGGCTAGAAGAGAAGTTATGCCTTTTTGCAGGCACCAAGATCTGCAACAGATCTGACATTCCAGGTGGTGTGGAAGAAATGAGGAGGAATCTAAGTAGGCTTGAGGAGTGGTCAAGAGTGTGGCAGCTAAGATTCAAAGCGAAGAAGTGCAAAATCATACATCTGGGGCACAGAAACCCAGGGGCGAAAAGGTACTGATGACCAAACAGGAAAGGGACCTGGGGGTAATCATATTGGATGACCTAAAGTGGCCAGTGTCACAAGGCAGTGGGAAAGCCAGTGGGATGTTAGGGTGCATAGGGAGGAGTATCACCAGCAGAATGAAGGAGGTGGTGCTACTGCTATACAAATCTTTGGTGAAACCTCATCTAGAGTACTGTGTCCAGTTCTGGAGGCCACATCTCCAGGAGGACATACGCAGTAGAGGTAGTCCAGAGGAGGACAACCAAAATGGTGCAGGGTCTGCACCAAAAGCACCATGAGGAGAGACTTAAGGGCCTCAATGTGTATACCCTGTGGGATATGATAGAGACTTTAAATTCCTCACGGCATAAATAAGATACAAGAGAAGCATTTTTCTGGGGAGAGACATGTTCGAGAATAAGAAGTCATGAGATGGAGGCTGGAGAGGGGTAGACTCAGGGGAAATGCGAGAAAGTATTTCGTTACAGAAAGGGCGGTGGATGCATGAACAGCCTTCCCAGCGGAGGGGCCAAAAACAGTAATAAAATTCAAACATGCAAGGGATAGGTATAGGAGAACCTCAGCAGTAGGAAAAGGGAGGGTAAAGCCATAGATCAAGTAGGGTCTTCGGTATTACTGTAGAGATGGAAAATGGGCAGACTAGGCGAGCCAAATGGTCCTTATCCACGATCAGTTTCTATGTTAACTGAGTGACCAAAGTGGATTATCCGACCATAGGTCATCTAATGGACACCAAGGGAGGACGCAGCATAGACCTTTTTAGCGGTGTGGTCAAGCTTTTTGGACTCCTTATCAGGAGGCTTGTCTACATCCCTGGTATTTCTGGATTTGCATGAGACTGCATCAGCAACCAGACACTCAGCTGGGGGATGGTCCGAAAATCTGAACAAGGTGCTGGTAGGGACTGCATACTTGGATCATACAAGCAGAGAGTCCTGGGCAGGAAGCTGGATACTGCCAAAGCTCCAATGCCGATTCCAAAATAGCCTTGGCCACTGGGAAGGCAGCCCCAGGGGACTCGTCCATGTCCAGGATCTCAGTGAAGAGACAGCACACCCTTTTCGGGACTGGCTTCCAGGGAAACCTCCATGGACTCAGACAGAAGCCTGAGAAGAGCCCCAAAAGGACAACAAGCCCATGGTCAGTAGTCAGTTCTTCAACCGATTACTGGTCGAAGGCATGAGCCCTTGAAGACTGCATTAACGACCAATCACAGTTGGTCAAGGAATCCTTGAACACGGCCCTTGGCCGTTTGTTGCTATGCATCCCTCAAGGCTCAGCTGAGCCTTTCCTGGTTAAACAGTTTCCCATTCCTGTTAACCTCCCAAAAATAAAAAGTAGCAAGTTTCTTGAACAGACTTGCTCAGGTAAATACATTTTCAAACCTTACCACGATACTGGATGAGTATAACACTGCAATGTAGAATATCCTGGACCTTTGAAAACTTCGTAAGGACTGTCATACAGGTGCCTTGGTTTTTGGAAAGGCGCCTCTTATAAATAAAGAAACTGACTTATTGAATAAATGGAGGGCACTATTCACATGGCAGTAGTACCCTGCATGGGCACCTACAAATATCAGACTACCCATAACATCCATTATGTGGCTTTGCCTTTAGCTTGAGACACACAACTACTACCACGGTTTGTCATCTGGTGCTACAGGCTGCCATGTTCAGCACCATCAGTTTTCCAGGGCAGCCCAACTGAATGTATATTACCTTTCTTCCCTTAAAATCTAATTGCGAGGAGCATTCATTAAGTAATCTCAAATGCCAAGCAAAAGGCTGCAGCCAGTTAAGAGTTTAAATTATGTCCACGATGTTGAGCACTGTTTTAAGCAAAATGTTATTACCGCAAGCTCCATGTAACCAATTCCGGGTCACCCCTGAAAAAGGGACCTTCGGGGCTCAGTGGGTCTACCCAGTTACCAAAACAGAATAAATAAAATGTTTCTAAATGGTGGATTATAAATACCAGACTAGTCTCGTTTCTGTCCTTGTGCGGGTGACACTGTAGACACTTTAGAACATTATATTTTTAACTGCATCTCTGACATGAAAAACAAAACTGGTCAACATTTTAAGTTTGTTACATCATAATTAGTCTACTGTTACACAGTCCTAGTAAAAATGTACTTTCAATAGTTCCATTCGACAGGCTTACCTATGGCTCTTGTGTAGTAGTTAAAAGCTTCGATATAATCCTTCTTGGCATAATACACATTTCCTTGTTCTTTGAATGATTCCGCTTCCCTGCAGCAAAGACAGAAACACAGTCAGTAAAATGGATAAATCAAGTCAGAAATCCCCAACCCTGGCACTGTCGAGTCAGTCAGAACTCAGAAAAACGGCTGCACATATCTGGTTCTGGATGAAGTAAACAAGGTGGGTGTGAACTTCTCATAGGCTGCTTCCCACAATGAGAAGAGAGGGAAAACAGAGTAGGTAATAAGTGACCCAACACTGCTGAGCTGTGACTCTGACCATGCCAGTGCCTCTGTTTTACATTATCCACAGTACCCCAGCTGAAACGCAGCACCTTGTTTACGGGGGGATCCTGCTCTGACCTTATTTTACAGCATGAGGACTGAAGCACAGTACAAGGAATAGGGATGTTATGAAAACTGCTTCACAATAATTTCCACTTCACTAATGATACCGATATCGTGTCTGTTTTCCTACAATGTAATGATCAGTTTTCATAATGTACTGTGATATATCGTGATAAAAGTCTGTAAAATTCAGTTTCAATCTACTACTCTCTCACTGCCCAATGGAAAAAAAATAAAAAATGAACGAGGTGTCCCTGAAACCCAAACCAGATGATATATCGTTACAACAGGATAAGGGTGATCATTTTTCAAGGTTATTATACTGTGAAAATGTTAATATCGTGACACCACTAACAGGAAGATATCACACACACACACACACACACACACACAGGCCCCATCCACACTGCACCGGACCCCTCGCGGATACAAACCGTTACAGCAGGGAGCGGTGCGGTGTCCACCGGTGTCCCGTTCACAGGACTGGCACCAGCGGTCCACGCCGCGGGAGCCGGGCGACTGTTACCGTGGCACCCGATCCCACAATGCAGCTCATGCTGCGCTAGGGGACTGGTGCCACGCATCCACATTATGCCCGGTAACGCTACTGAGGCGTAACTGGTTTCATAACCATTGTTGAAACCATGTCATGTGTGGTTTCAACAACGGTTACGAAAACGCCCTCTGTAACGTTACAGGTGTAAACGCAAACCACTGCGATAACAGTTTGGTCACTCTGTAATGTTACAGAGGGGTAGTGTGGACAGGGCCTAACATGTACACACACACACTTTAATCCCAAGATTTCCCAGGTTAGAGCTTAAGCAACTAGGTACCTAAAGTATTTGCTGCGAGCCAATAAAAGAAATGATACAGCTGCTTTCCATTCAGAGCGACTAAGAAGGGAAAGGGGTAACAAGATGGAGAGAAGAGGGGCTTGCAGAAAAGGACTAAATTCTTCAGATTAATTCTACCACACCATAGGTTTCTATTAGGGAATCATGTTTTTTCTGAACAGCCTGATACACACCTGTCCCTGCAGTTTTTTTTCAGGTGTCCCATACAAAACTAGTGAAGTCCCATTCCTGGAAAGTATTTGTGTGTGTGTTTTTTGGGGGGGTACCATTTTTACCTTGTTTGCCTCCCTTTTAGGGCCTCCATCAGTCCTGTCACTGCCCCCAACCATTCAAGTAGCTTCTCCATGGCGGCTGAAGGGGAGCCGCTGGAAGATGATGACTATAAAGCAAAGTAAGTATATAAATAAATAATAATAAAAAAAATTTAGCTTCTCCATTCAGCACATCCTGGGAACCTAAGGTGCTGCTTAATGAGCCCACCACTGTGAAAACATCTTACACGCCCCCCTCCCACAGGACCCTCCCTTTCAAGCACCCTCTGCACTTGTTGCAAGTAGTGAGGATCAAGATGCACACAAGGTCGTTCCCAAGGCTGGGTGAAGGATGAAGCCTTGAATGATGTGGGGCTGGGGTGACATCCGACCAGCCAGGGACTGCCTTGTTCCTCCTAGCATCTGCCCACTTTCTCTTTCATCGAAAGAGACAGGGACACACTACTGCCAGGCAGTCTGACACCCTGGGGCACGTGTTCTCCCAGCTATACTGTCACCTCTAGGACACTCCATCTTCCTCCTCCCAGTCCCATGCCACATCCCAGCCAGGTCTGAAGCGTGAGCCCAGGTTGCCAGAACTGCTGCCTCTGCATCCAAGAGATTTCTGAATACACAGTTAGCTAGTAGTGTTTAAAGGACACCTAAACAAACCATTTTAACTGCGAACATTTCAAAAGTCTGGCTTCATAGAGAGTTAAAAGAAAGGCTACCGTTTACATTGATACAATTAACATACGCAATTTCGTAGCATTTGAAAATTGTAAACAGCCTTACCTTTTCAAAACAAAACACCCTGTCAGCTCCCAAAAATGGCCATAGAATTACATATGGTTATGTCATCGGAGCGAGAGGGAGAGAGCTACACTGCTCTACACAGTGCTAATTAGTGCTCCTTTGCTAATAGCTATGCCCTTAGTTTAGCATTTCCCCCAAAATAATCAAAATCAAGACTTAACGTGTATTACTTTTATAAATACACATTAGGCTATGGTTTTGATCATTTAGTTCGCTTAAACTGCAGAAATTGGGTTATGCTATACGCGTCTCCCTCAGTTTGCAAACCATTTTACTTGTAAAATACTCAATTTGTAAAATACCTAATGGTCTAGTGGCTTTGGCCCCTTTTCCAATCCACAGCACAGGTCCAGTGCAAAATCCAAAGTGGATCAGTGCTTAGTTTTCAAACAAGGCTCTTGTTAGTTGAGTGGTGGCCGCCATTAATCTCCAACTCATCATCATCATATATAAAAGTAGCAATAAGAAAAAAACAATATCCCGATTAATTTCAATCGGCCCACCGTCGAGCTCTCCCTTGCAGCAAATCATAATGTACCCGGTGGCATGGAGAATAGGGAAGTGGAAGGGATCAGCTGGCTACCTTGTCAGAGTCAAACTACGATCCCTACACATTAAATTACGGCTGCACAAAAAAAGCATCAACAGTTACAGAAAGGGGCCATTGTCAGTGTCAGCTATCATTTTAAGTAAGCAATGCATTTACTTTTTGAAGTGCACAAAATCATTTTAATGTTCATGGTGACAGGCCAATATCTTCTACACATTATGGGCCAAATATTCAAACTGTGCCATTCTGTGGTGCAAGCCCTTGCGCTGCTCAAAAAAGTTGCGCGGGGTGTGGCCAGGGTGATATTCAACGGAGTTGCGCTACTGAGCAACTCCTCTGAATATCGCCCCCTGGTCACAGCTACTGTGCATGGCGCAGGGTTCATAGGGGCGGGGTGGTGGTGCTCCGTGGGTGGGGGGCCACTAGATCACCAGGGATATTGGACTTGAGGGGTGCTGAACTTATGCCCGCGATCGGGCTTCGCTGTCCACTGGACCACCATGGATATTGGTCTTTGGGGGAGGGTTGCCGTTATGCCAGCGATCGGGCTAGTTTGGGGGTTCTTCACGTTATGCCCGTGATCGGGCTACCGGGGATTCATCATTCGCCTGCAATCAGGCTACAGGGGGTTTCATATGTTATGCCCGCGATCGGCTACCGAGGGTTACTATTATGCCACGATCGGGCTGCAGGAGGCACCAGGAACAAGTGGAGGGCCACCCACAGGTGGCAGCTGCTGTGTTGCGCCCTGCAATGCGAGGCAGCTCACCTGAGGTGGCCCTTGACTGGATCCTTTTTGGCTTAAAGCTGTGCAGGCGCAGAGTGGGGGCTGCGCCTGCACAACCCTGCACGGCCCGGCTGAACATCACACTGCGCACTTTATGCATGGTTCCTCCCCCTTCGGTTGCGCATGCCTTCATTATCATTGCGCTGTTGCTCAGCATGTTTTCGGTGGCGCAACTGCCTCCTGCTGAATATCGCAGAATGGCGCATTTTCAGACTTACGCTGGCGCAACCCTTTTGAATATCTGGGCCTAAGTGTTTAAAGCAGCAGTATTAGATATTCAGAAAGTGATGATCAAAATTCTGTTTTGTGGCTGGAAACATGCAGCCATGGTTCTGGTTTCCATACCTGAAAATATTTTTTTTCTAACGATCTTTAGTTTTTTAGATATTTAAAATGTATTTCATTGTTGTGGATCCACAGTAAATATGGCTGCTTCCTGATTTGCAGCTGAACTCCCTTCCCCCATATGCAGCATATCTTTTGTTTACTTCCACGAGACCCTGTGCTGCATCTTCCTGCTGTCCCTGTGTAGTGCTGAGAGAGTCATGCACATGTGCGGTTGGCAGCAGAGGGTTCCAATTCAACATGGCAGGTGGGAGAAATGTAAACAAAAACAAAGGAAAATGGAGTAAATTATGGGGTGATAGTACAACGAAAACAAGAAAGATTACCAGGTAAGTGCTCAAAAGAGCACAGGAAACAAACTGTTGTAAAAGATCAGAATCTTTTTTTTTTTTTTTTTTTTAAATATCTAGTACTGCTGGCTTCAATCAAATATTTCGGACTCTAAATGTTAATACTGTCTCATTAGCAGATGACACTAATGCTATACAGGGTACTTGCCTCTCTCAGGCAGCTCTCGACATAAGGTTGTTAGATCTGAAAACTGAAAGATTTAAGCAACTTGATGGGTACTATGAATTTAGTGGGAGCATGGACCTGAAAGCCTAATGTCACCAATCTGGATCGAGGAAAGACCAAATTTGTGTACTGCAGCAGTTTGTAAGTAGAATACAGCAAACCGAGATTAAGTGCCAATTTCTGATCATTCTCCCGCAGTACTAAATTTTCAAGAGTCCAATAATTTAGAGTAATGTAGGAGACGGAAACTTCTTTAGGAATGCACGCAGCACAAACCCACCACCCAGAGGAAGGAGAGCAGTCCTCTGCATGCTCAATCCTTACCTCTAGCAGCTGAGGGTCTGAAGCTGATAGGGGTTCGACCTTTTCGCTCCTGCACCAGAGGGAAAACCTTTTCCATCTGGCTGCATAAGACTCTTTAGTGTTCATTTTTTTAGCCATCCTCAGTATCTTAAGGACCTGTTCAAAGTACTGTGAGGATGGAAACTAACTCCTCAAGAACCAGGCCTTGAGGTGAAGAGAGTGTATGTCTGGGTACTGCACTCCCATCTGAGGAAAGGTCAGAAGGGAGCGAATTGAAGGCAGGCGAATGGGCCTGTGGCAGGACATTGAGAGAAGGAGAGGGTACCAGGCTTGCCTGGGCCAGTCCGGAGCCACTAGGATCATGGATGCAGGCTGCTACCAAAGTTTCAGCAAAACCTTAAATATCAGGGGAAAGGGAGGAAATGCGTATAGGAACCTCCCTGACCAGTCCAGGTTCGGAGCATTCAGAGAAAGTGTTCCCAGAACTGGGGGACTGCAACAGTACTGAGGAAGCTGGAAATTGAGAGGCGAGGCAAACAGTTCCACGTCTGGTGTGCCCCTCTGCCTGAACACTGTGGCTAGTACTTGCTTGCTCAGTGTCCATTCGCTCTGACCTTGACTGATGTGGCTTAGAGCATCCGCCAGAGTACTGAGTTTGCCTGGGAGGTGAATAGCTAGAGACCAGAGCTTCCAAACAGTATTCCTGATCTTCTACCACCCTGCTTGCTTATGTAGAACACTGCAGTGGTGCTGTCCATTCAAATTTGAACCGCCTGCCCTTCTATGCTGGGAGCAAAAGCTTTGAGAGCTAGTAAGATTGCTCTGAGTTCCAAAATATTTATGTGCAACTGTGACTCAGAGTCCAGTTGCCGCTTACTGTGGCACTGTCTAGATGAGCTCCCATGCCCAACAGGGAGGCATCTGTGGTGATCACCTTTGTGTGAAGAAGAGCTTGAAAGGGAACCCCTGCCTGCAGATTTGCAGGGTCCTTCCACCACAGCAGGTTTTGGAGGAACTGCTCTGACACCGGTATTAACTTTGAAAAATTGTTTCTTCTCCGAGACCAGCGAGCTCTCAGGTAGGCTTGCAGGAGTCTCACCCTGTACCTGACACCTGGGACTACTGCAGTCACAGAGGCCATATGTCCCAGAAGTTTGAGGAAATGTCTGGCTGGTCTTGGCTGTCCCTGGGTGAGAGAATCTGCCACTGAAAGGAAACTCTGAATTCCTTCCTGTGGGAGGAAAGCATATCCCTTCTGAGTGTCCAGCTGGGCCCCTATGAAGGTGAGCAGCTGAGTGGGTTCCGGGTGAGATTTCTTGAGATCTACCAGAGACTCCAGAGTGTGTTCTGTGAGGGAAAGAGATTCCTTGACCTGGCAAGGAGATTTTGCTACTATGAGCCAGTCATCCAGATAGGGATAGAGAGCGACATCCAGTCTCCTGAGATGTGCTGCTACCACTGTGAGACACTTCATAAAGACTCTTGGTGTCGAGGACAGACCAAAAGGCATTGCGGTGAACTGATAGTGACACGAAGAAAGTTTGAACCTGAGAGACTTCCTGTGAGATCTCCTTATGGGTATGCAGATGTAGGCGTCCTTTAAGTCGAGGGAGGCTAGCCAGTTGCACTGCTGTAAGGACTGTATGACCAGTGACAGTGACCATTTTGAATTTGGGTTTTTCAGATGTTTGTTTAAATATCTGAGATCTAAGATAGGGCGCCACTCCCCAGTTTTCTTTTGTGTCAGAAAATACCTGGAGTGAGGGCCCTTGCCCTTCTCGTGGGTGGGGACCCTCTCCACTGCTTGTAAAGCCAGAAGGTTTTGTACCTCCATTTCCAACAGTGGTATCTGTGATGGGGACAGAGGTCTTGACACCTGGGTACACTTTTTTTTATATTTGTATACAGTCTAGGAATTACAACCCTTTGAGTCACAGACTCATTTACAAAAGCTCCGCGTCATTACATTTAGTGAGGACAGATACAGAGTAAGATACAGTACAGAGACAACGATGGGCTAAACATATACAGGGCATCACCAAAGGTGCAGAAGATCTATGCCACTATTTTTAGAGAGTTTGTTTGCAAAAAAGAAGCCTAAGCCCTATAGAGTAGTTTAATTAGCAGTCACAGTGGATGTTTAACAAGATATGGGTACGCAGCACTGGCTTAAATGGCCCTAGCCTTGGGATTTTGAGGGCAGTATCAGGGAGGAGTTCATCAGTGTGGTGCCCTGCAGAAAAGGATCTTTGTGGCTGGGGATCACGGAAGGTAGTAGTACTAAGTACATGGCCCTTGTTGCTTGAAAACACGTTTGGAGGCGATGAACAGCGGGGTTGAGGCTAACCTAGTTGCATTTTCTGGCCAACAGGCAGGTCTGATAGAGAAGTCGCCCAGGAAATTTAGCCAAGATGACTGTTGGTAGAGGTAACAGGTATGTGTGAGGCGATCACAGCCTGTGGCCAGCCGGCAGGCTTTGTTGAGAGTGCGTTTTATGCTGGTCAGGGCAGTGTCGGAGGCAGCACCATATATGATTATGCCATAGTCTACTAGGGGAAGGATGGAGCTAGAGATGGCTAAGTGGAGGGCTCAGGAGGGAGATGGGGCCTATATTTGTACAGGAGGCCGATTCTAGTGTTTATGGCAGAGCAAGACTATGTACACTTGAGGTCTGGCAGCTGCTTGAACTGTAATGACAGACCCTTCTCCACTATCTCCAGCACCCACTTGTCCGACGTGATGAGGGACCAGTGCTTAAGATAGTGGGAGTCTGCCTCCAACTGGAAACAGGGAGGCGACCTGGACACTCACATCAAGACTTATGAGAGGCAGATGGCTGGGTAGAGGTGGCTCTTCTTTGGCCCCTTCTGCCCCTGCCTCTGAAAGACCCCCTGTACTGGCTAAAGTCAGACTGTGGATAGGGACTGTAACACCTGGGAACAAAACTTCTGCCCCTACCGCCCCTGGGATGGGATCTCTGAGGGGTGGCAGGTTTAGGCGTGGATGAATGGCTCTGCCAGGAGGCCTTGTACTCATCGACCTTTTTCATGTAGTCATTAGTTCTGTACTCAAACAACATATTTTGATCACAGGGAAAATCCATGTCCTTGTTCTGAGTGTCTGGTCAGACTGTTTTTTCTAAGCCAGGCAAAGCGTCTCTCAGATATGGTATGGGCCATCGCCCTAGAGGCTGCATCATTATTGTCACCCGCCATGTGGAATTGGTACACAGTTGCTTCCAACGCAGTTTTTGATGTATCCACCAGCTCCTGCACCATAGAATCTGATCCGTTACGGGCAATAGCCTGGCCAGATTTCCAAAGGGCTTTCTGACATTTGGCTGTGAATGCCATGTAAAAAGAAAGCCTGAGAAGCAGGGAACCTGTGGCATACATTTTCTTTGCTATAAAGTCAATTTTCTTGAATCCTTGTCGGGAGGGAGGGACGACAAGGAGCCCCAACTCTCCACAAGCTGCCTGCTGCACTATACTCGTGGCTAGGGTGTGCTGACAGGAACTGGTACCATTTTAAACAATTTATATTTTCTCAAACCACTTAACCCTAGAACTGAAGTGGGTGTTGAAGCACCTTCATGGTATTTTCTAAATGCATTATAGATAGGGATGACCAGGGTCTTTGAGGATGAAAGACCCTTCATCTCCCTATAATCGCCCTCACTGACATCCCATGGCCTTGCCAGAGCGAGGTCCAGGGTATCCAGCATATTTTGTATAAATGTAAACATAGAGAAAGGGTCCTCTTGGTCACCCGGGGGATCCCAAGGCGAGGATCCGGGGACTCCTGGGGCTCAAGGCCCTCAAAATCCATGTCAGGGCCATCATAAAATTGATCATCATCTGCATCACCCTCACAGTCTACAGAAGAGTGCTTGCCAGCCCTAGTAAGTTGAGGACCCATCTTTTGAAGGGTCTGAAACAGTTGCCATCCTTTTTCCATATCTTGCACTGACGGAAGAACCTGCGCAGTTTGTAAGTGCTTTGTTTTTTTCTGTATGCTTTAAGCTGCCTGTTGTCTCACTATTGGCTTTCCCAGGAGCTACGGAGCATATCTGTCCTGACAGAGATTCTTTTCAGCCACTTCAGAGGCTTGATCAAGCTTCCTTTTTTCATCACTCTTATTATTTTTCAATTTGTGAGGAACTTCAACTTTGGAAGCTTTATTTTTTGACTGGGATCTGGAGGGTTCCTCAGCACCTCTGCTTTTGATATTAGTACTACTGAATGGCCCCTCGTCGGAAGCCTTTGATTTATCCTCAGCCATAATTACAAAGGTTTGTCTGCTATGTTCGCCAATTTAAGCAAAGCAAACCAGTTCTGGACCTATGAACCGAGTGCAGGTTTCTGAAAATACCACCAGCCAGTCCTGCCCCAGTTAATAAACTCTATTACCAGTGCCTTTTTTTTTTGGTTGTAAAACTGGGATCTATACCAGCGCCAATCTTAACTGAAAGCCAGTAATACTCAACTGCGCACAGGTGGATGCTGGACCCTTACAGACAGTCCTGACACAGAAGATACCAAGGTCCAGTAATATAACAAAAAAGGTTTCCTCATAATTACCAGTCTAGAGAGAAAACCCCCAGGCACTGTTCAAGTTTGAAATCTACTGCAGGTGCCTCACGGTAAATTCCGCAAGGTCTCAGGTAAAAAACAAGGCAACTGTCCCCAATTCGATGGTTCCCACAAGAATTTGGCCAAAAATGAAAAAAAAAAAAACTTGAAAATAAACACCAGTGATAAAATTAGGCTTTAAAAGTAAATAGTCGTGGTAAAAATAAAGTCTAAATAGCGCCATTGCGCTAAAATTAAAAAAAAATTTGCACAGCGCTAATGAAAAAGTATTTTTTTTTCCACTCGGCACACTAAAGGAAATAATTTATGAGGAAAACTTTACCCAGATAAGCACTAGGAGGCTATCAACAAGGAAAGTTGGGAGACACCTCAGAGGCAATATTGCTCAGTCCAGCGGAGAAAAAATTCTGAAGCAGTCAACAGCTCTCACTCAGTTCACACCCCTTCCTGTCTTTTGATTGGCTGGCCCTACGCTCATTAAAAATATCTTTTAAAGGCACACCTCAGGGGCAATTGCACCTAGCCAGTTAAGTGCAAAAAGTTACTGATGCTAAAGGACTCCTGGGGCAAGAAATCATGTTTCAGTAAGAAATGTCCCACTTTGGGCTTCTTAAAGATGGTAACACTAAAAGCTGACACTGTCCCTTTAACTATGGCCACCAGATTGTTGGGCTGGCAGTATAGCCTAGAGGTTATAACAACGAGCTGTGAATGAGCTTGGTACATCCAGCCAACCTGGGTTCGATTCCTACAACCTCCACTTGCATACTGAGAGACTTTGGGCAAGTTGCAACCTCCCCAGTGCTCCAGAGTTGCCTCTGAAAACAGGTACTTGTGCCTAGTGGGCCTTACCTAGTTACCAAAGAATTAAAGAAACATGGTGTGCAAAAGATAAGGTGTTACTCACAAGTTATTTGAAGGTCTCCACATGTTCAAGGTTTTGACCTTGGCCATTTCTGAAGACAAAGCGTGGAACTTTCCTCTTCTGCGGTAAGCTAGTAAACAGCATGGTCGTTTTTTGTTTTTTTTTGTAATTGAGGACCAGTTTATTGGAGAACCACCTTTCAAGTGACCTAAAGTTACCATGTACAGTGGTGGTAAGGCTCTTAATGTCGGGGCTTTTGGAATAGATAACAGCATCACTGGCATTCAGGAGTATGCTGGCTGTCTGACAAGCACCGGACAGCTGGTTTATGAAGAGGCCAAAAAGGAGTGGGCCCAAGATGGAGCCCTGGGGGACACCAATAGATACTCCCCTGATGTCGGACAAAGATTCATCGATCTTCTCCCGCTAGGAATGATTGAGGAGATAACTGTGGAACCAGTTAACTGTGTTCTGTGACAAAGACAGGCCCAGTAGTTTGTTAAGCAGGAGCTCGTGGTTGACCGGGTTGAAGGCTTTATAAGGTCAATACATATAGTGCAGACTAGGTCACCACTGTCAAGGGCCTCATAAACATAGCTGGTGTATTCCAACAGTGCCAAGTTGGTGCTGTGGAGCTTCTGGTAGCCATGCTGCTGAACACACTGAAAAACTGTATTGTTCGAGGTATGTAACAAGTTGGTCAGAGACTAAAGGCCTTGAACAGGGATCGGGGCGGCAGAGAACAGAAATGGGTCTGTAACTGGCAAGGCTAGTGCGGTCTCTGCTTTTGAAAACTGGTGCAACCAGTACAGATTTCCACTTCGCTGGGAACTGCAAGTAGCACAGGGAAAAGTTAAAAATTCTAGAGATGGGGTGGGAAAGTTCCTCTACTGCCAGGATAAGAAGTTTTATATCAAATCGAGTCAACATCTAGTTATCCCTTGTATTTGTGTACATATGTGTATAATGTTCCCTACGTTGATCTGTACTCTGCATAACTACGTCTGTATTTGTATATACTGTTTCCTGATGACGAGCCTTTGTAAAGGAGTCCCTGACTCAAAGGTTTGCAATTCCGATTTCTACTAAATAAATAAAAAAAATACAATAAATAGTTTTGCCTACTACCCTACTAATGTATTTCGAGATGCCTTTGAAACAGTCTTAAAGTAGAATGTAGCGTACCTTGGTTTAGAAACCACACTCTGGGAGGCTTCAAGATCAGGTTCTCTGCAGGGGGTTTGGGCAGGCTCAGTGAGGATGACAGACTGATAAAAGTTGTGCTGAAATAATTGCCAATTTTAGTGAGATCAAGGACCTCTCAACTCTCCACCATAAGCATTTGAGGAGTAGCTTTAACCCCCTTGTCCCATAATCTTTTGCCATTGTTCCAGTTCTGGGTCTGTTGGTCCTTACGGAAGTTAGATTTCGGCTTTCTAATCATACTGGTGCACTTTACTGCGGACTTCCTTATACCTTTGAAGGTGGACATGGAACCCGGTTTCCTGGCCAGTGCCCACAAATTATCCTTCCCTCTCATGCAGAAAGGAGTGCAGAGGTGATCCATCCGGACAGTGTTTCTCCTGCCTTGCATTTTTTAAAGGGTGCACATTTAGAGTGTCTGTGGCTCTGCAGGTAGCACACTTGCCTCTGAGGCGGGGAGATCAGAAGGCTGTGGGTTCTATTGCCACACCAGGCACTTGGGTTAAAGCCCAAAACTGACACTGCAGTGCAGCATGAGGGAGGTGCTGCACTCCTGAGGTGCAGTCTTTTGGATGAGTCATTAAACCGAGGTCCCATCTGCCTGCTCTGGTGGTAGTTCAGGAGGCTGTTAAAGATCCCATGGCGCGTCTCGGGGAAAAAAAAAAAAAAAGAGTAGGGGAATGTCCCCAGTGCCCTGGCCAAATTTCCCTCCATTCACTAAAAAAAACCATCAACAGCTTAATCTGGTTCAAGGTCAGTTGGCATTTATCTGTATCCTCTGCCCACGGGCCGTGCCCGCAAATAGGCAGAATTTGTCTAGTGCACTTACCCGGTCAACACAAAATAAATAAATAACAATAAATCACAGGCAAGAGTGAACTCAGACAAAGAATTCTAGGGCCAAGCCACTATCAGGAACAACATACAAGAAGCTCCAGTTAAGTTGGATTATGCAAGATCTGAAAAATCAGGCAACTTCATTCTGTTTAGGACTCAGCCGATTACGATCCGGGGTGGGGTGGCCTTGTCTGTTTAACTGCCCATCGAATGGTCACTCAGGGTATCAGGCAGAACTGACAACTTACCTTATCAAGGCATGTAACTAGTACCCACTCAAGTAGCGTCATGCTGCCCGTTTTATAACTGGCCCTACTGTGTTCAGTGACCACCTGTGTCAGAAACAGGCTAGACATTTTATGCCTATGAACTGTGCTGGACTTAGTGTTCCAACTAATGTTAACGTCACTGGTAACAGCCTATTCCCAGTTCTGATTAAGTTTCATGATGTAGAAAGGAAGTGATTCTATGCCCAGATTCTGTTTACATGGTGGGATATACTGTATACAGACAGGATGACAAAGGATTTATAAAATGTGTTAAAAAGTTGCCAGCTAGTATATACACTAACTTGAAATCACATGAGACTCTGGGAAAAGCATAACATTCCATATTCTCTCTCGCAGAGTGACAATGGCTGGCATGTCATATCATATCATGTATAACCAACATAATGGTAGATGGTAGCTGCTATACTACCGTCTTTAATAAGCTTGCCTGTATCTGTATTTATGGATAAGTTTTTGTAATGTCGAATTCTGTCTTTATAAGATTCTGACTCTCACTCCCTTGTACATAGTTGGGGAGGTGTGTTGTAATCTGCACTGAAGGTCTGTTTGAAAATCTATAAAATACACTAAAGTAAAATAAAAAAAAAAATGTTGAGAAAAAACTGCTTCGACTGACAGACAGACTGGCATCCAAATGTTTATCTAGGCCCAGACAACGGGTAAAATAGTACCACTGCCAGGCTACCCCTTTATCAAAGATATCAGTATGCACTCTTGAATGGGGAATTGCAACACATTTCTTAGATCATAAGGGTAGGAACTGGATGGAAGGATATGGGGGCCTCTAGGAAACAGAATTTCCATGGTAAGAAATTCCCCATTCACTGTGTATTTCCATCCAGCAGTTGTAACACTGGGGATGCAGCAAGCAGCCACCGCACAGACCTTCCAGAAGCAACAGCTGCAATAACAGGGAGAGCCCCAAAGTACTGCGGGCACACACCACTACCCAATCAATCACACTGAGCCACAGTTCCTGAGCTCCTAACTCAAACACCAACTGCACAGATAAAAACAAGCACTTGCCAGACAATTGATTAGGCAAAATTCAGCCCTCAAACAGGGGTGTGCAAATTCCATTGCAAACTGTCCAGGGCAAGTAAATTTCATTGAAGGGCAAGTACCACAACAGTGCTAATTTCATTGTAATTAATAGGGGCAAGTGAAAATTCAGCTACAGTCATGGCTGGGCAAGTAATAAAAGTTTTGATTTGAACACCCCTGCCCTCAAAGAAGACTGAATGCCACGGACTATGATAACAGAACATATACTTAAGGGACAACTTAACACCAGCTGCCTAGCTTTTTTCAGCTGCGTAGCCATCTCTAGGTTTGACTTCAGAGTCAGACTAATCAGGTGGTCAACAGCTGTTCTCTTGTATTTCGGAGCCATCAAGAAGGTCCCATATAAATTCTCTAAAAGCCCTGTCACATGAAGACTACGATGAATACAGGCTAGCCCCTTTTGACTGTCCCAATACCTTTGATAGAAGCACCTGAAGCAGGGCACTATACCAAGGAGACAGTTTCTAAGCTTACAGGTGACACTGTCTATACTGTCTGAGGATCTAGGCTAGTAAAAATGCAGAACCCTCCTGTAGACATACTTTACTGTCCGTTCACTCCCTGACCACGTCACGACACTAGCATTATGCTACCATGAGGAAAACGAGAGATGATGTAATAACACTGATATCCCCTATGTGAGGGATAGCCTTGAAGCTGCAGTCCATCCCCTTATGCTGCTCAGCCAAAGGCAGAGTGCTCCCCCTAACCTCTCAGTAATGGCTTGATGAACTAAGAGAATGGCCTCCAAATTGGTAACATTCCCTTATGAAATGAGGCTCCGTCTTACAAAATAAATAATTGAAGGGGGGAGAAAAAAAAAAACTCAATTACATCCCTTCTGCCATACTTTTCTTCCCCTTCCTAATTCAGAGATTTGATTCCCAGACTGAATTTCAATTAAATTGGGAGCAATAGCTCCAACCTGCTGTAACAACTGCTGCCAATATTTGGACCCAACATCCTTACAAAGGCTGCAGCAGGCTTAAGATCTTCAGATTGACTGGGGCTTTGTTCAGCAGAGGAGCAACAAGACTGAACAAAACATATGGCAGCCTCCCCAGGACGTGTCTGTTTTAACTCCCAGTTGAAATACCAGTAACCTGCCCCCGACTTTCCAAAGAGAACTCTCACGGTTCTCATAGATGCATAACAGAGTCGATCGGTGTGAAGATAGGAGGCAGTATGGAGCAGTGGTTTAAGGCTCTGAGCTGCAAATCTGGAGACCTGGGTTTGAATCCCACAGTCCCCACTTGAATACTGTGTGACCCTGAACAAGTCACTTAACTTCCTCGTGCTCCCAGGTTGCACCTGCAAACAAGCTTTCAGCTTAGTGTGTCTCACCTGGTAAAATAATTGGTAAAAAAAAAAAAAAAAAAATCACATCTGATACACAACTTACACCCGCTATGCCACTGCTAAATTTGTCAGAGACAAGTGGCCCAGAGAAAGAACTAACCTTGGCCACACAACAAAAGGAGGCGATTTCTGAATTTTGCAACCACCCCTGTACTACCCATAGCCACACTGGGATGCCCATACTGCTTTGCCAAATACACACCATAGTACCATACAGAATGCTGGAGAATCAGTATCCGATTTTAGCCATCACCTACAAAAATTAGGAAAACCACATCCTGAATACTTTGTGGGTTTAGACTTGTATTGAACCACACCATACAGAATGTATGGAATGGGAGAGTAAAACTGGAGACCAAGTATGGTCTGCAGTGTTACAGTAGGTAGGGAAAATGGGCAGAATAAGTGGGAAAAGTGGTCCTTATCTGTTGTCAATGTCTACGTTTCTAGGACTTCAAACCTAACACTTCAGTTCTCCAGGTACCCACCTCCTCGATTATCAGCACACACTGGAGGGATCATAAGCAGTTACCAGTTCTAGAATCTGGGACCTGTATTGCCTGACAAGAGCCCCGTGCTCCCATCCCAGCCACTAGACACCTCTGATGGCCTGATGTTCTACTACTCCTTGTCTACAGAGTGGGATTGAAAATAAGACTCAACGCTCCACTCCTTACCAAGACTATGCTGGCTGGCCCCCTTGGACTCCTGACCCCCTATTAGTACTCACCTCTGGGTAAGTCCTCCAGGATAATTTGGACCTTTAGCAGCCGATGCCTAGGAGACTAGCCCTTGATTGATGAGAATCCTCCAAAAAGAATACTAGCACCTGACTGATGACCCATGCCTGACCACCTTGAGATGAGCCATACGCTAGCTAGGAGACTGACCCCAAGGTCTAGTAGGACCATGAGACACTAGGGGAAAACAAATGATTCTAAGGGTCCCACAGTAGTCACGGTCATTAAACATGAATGGCACTAGAAGGTCTGTGCAGAGGAGACCTGTTGGCCCTACTGATTAGATTAGAGGTAGGAATTCCTCTGCAACCCCAATGAGACATATGGATAATGAAACCCATCTCTACAAACTGCCACTCAGGCGCAGCTTCACTACCCAAGCAATAAGAAAAAAAAGAATCAGAGGACCACGATAAGCAGACCCTGGGCATTGTTCTCAAGGGTTCTCAGCCGTGAGACGCTCTCACAAAGGATAACTCCTGAGGCTGCTATGACTCACCATGCCTATCTCCATACTACCTGGGCTGGAGTACCTCCAACTCCAACTCAGACTCTATCCACTGAGTCAGAGCTCCAAGGATAGCTACCTGCCCATACAGCTAAAGGGAACCATATCCAATGGAACTCCAGTCAACAGCAGTACTGGAGCCGTAACATCAAAATGTGCTTCCTTGAGCTGGTTAAGATCACTCCAGGCCTTCCCCACTCACCAGAACAGGAGCACATTACTCCTCAAATTACTGGCGCAAGTGCTGGTACACGCGAAGGCAGCATGGTTCAAGGTCCGGAGTTTTTTCATGTTTCAAACAGCCAATGGATATGCCAGTGCCTACATGTGCCCGGCCCCATCAAGAGATCAAGAAGGAATCCACTGAGAAAACCAAGCAAGAATACCCGTCAGCACTAGTAGTCCAGCCATGTAGCATGAAGGCACCTGCTACCCCCTTAGAAAAAAAAAGACAATAGCTACTGTAACCCGAGATTAAACAAGGGTGAAATATTTGACATGTGGGAGAAATACCCACTTGAGGCTAATCCACCTCCAACTTTCTGCTAGTACTAAAGCAGGGGTTGAAACTGGCACTCGCTCACTAGCCAAATGCTGGCAGATTTGGTATTGGGCTAGTAACTTTTTTTTTTTTTTTAACACCTAGCACTGTGGACTAGTATTGGAGAAGGCAACATCTCATTAAGTACACCAACTGGGCCAATGGAAAAGCTTGTGTGGCTAGTGGATTTTCCAAGTCACTAGCCCTACCAGTTAGTGTCTGGAAAACTTAATTTTGACCCCTGTAAAGAAGGGGAGAGTTTCACCTTTCTGTAGTGAAAAGTGTGTCCAGCCTAACCAGGGATCTCTGGAGACCAGGGGGGGAAAATGAGGGGGTTTCTGTGACTCCACAGCCCTGTTGTAGGATGGTGACTGATGCCAGAAAGGACAAAACAGGCTTGATTCTTGGGACGGTTCCTCTCTTAGCATCAGCTAGGGTGAAAAATCTTGGCAGGATCCTTGACAACAGACTCAAGCTTGAGGCTCAGGCGTTATCTGTTGTCCAGACAGGTTTCTACCATTTTAGGAATATCGTCCGGATTAACCCCTTAATCCCTCCTGATGACCTACTGTGGCTAGTGCATGCTTTCGCGACATCCAGACTTGACTACTGCAATGCTCTATATCTCAGGGTCAGTGGAGGGGTCCTGCAGCTATTGCAGAACACGGCAGCCAGGTTGCCGATGGGCCTTCCGAAGTCCAGTCATGTGACCCTGTTCTGCGTGGCTTGCACTGCCTGCCGATAAGGTGGAGGATTTCCTTCAAGGTGGGTTTACTCACCAACAAGCCCCAAAACAGATCGGGTCCAGGTTACCTGCGTGACCTCCGCTCTGCTGAGGAGGGCCTCCTAGTGGTTCCCAGAGCCAGCAAAAAACTTCCAGAGAGTGTGCCTTTGAGGTAGCGGCACCGTTCCTGTGGAATTTGCTCCCCAGGTCTCCAAGGAAGGCCCCCCCCCTCGTTGGACTCTTAAAATGGGGTCTGAAAGTGCACCTTTTTTAGAGAAGCCTTTGGGGCTTAGAACTTTAGTTTACTCCTGTTGTTTTATTTAGTTTTTAAGTTAACACTAATTATTTCCTCAACTGCCTGTATTTCTGTGCAGCACCCTGAGCCTCTGGGAAAGGGTGCTTTAGAAATTAAACCTTGCTTGCCAATATCGCCTGAAAGAACCCTTCAGTATGCTCACTCTAACCACACATCATGCCAGAATGGAAAAACAGATTGGCAAGGCTCTAGGGTCCAAAGGGCCCACTTGCACTTTCTGCTGCAGGTGTCATAGCTGACACCTTGCAGCAGAAGTGCTACAGCAGGCGAGAGTCTCGTGCTGCACGAGAGTACCCCTCGAGACTACTCGTGTGCTGCTCAGAACACCACGTACCATCTGAAACTATAACAGTTACAGGCGGAATGTGGTCCGGCAGCTAGCTTTGTTTGGCATAGTGATTAGAGTAGCAGACTATGGTAGGCAGAGGCATGACAGGGACAGGGTTTGCATCTTGCTGTCGGCAGTTCAACAAGCAAAATCCACGAGGTTGCACCTAGAAATCGTTGTTTTTTTCTTCAATTTGGTGCGACCTCGGAGTTGATTATATTTATTCTACGGGGATTTGGGGAGAGTCTGACTTATGTTGTTAAAGGTGTGCCACGGACAGACAGACAGTTATGGCACTCGACCACGCGGTTTCCTGTCCGCCATGACACCTGCAGCATAAACTGCAAATGCTCTGTCCAAAGTCAAAAGAAAGTGGAAGGAAGGCTAAAGCGTCTTTCACTGAACACATTTATCACTTAAACCCATGAACAAGGCAGACCGCTCACCTGGCAGTGAGGAAGGGAGGGGGCATGTCCCTGAGACACATAGATTCCCCAACAGGTCCTGCTGCAATAAGAGGGAAAATACAAAACAGGGATCCCCATATATATATATATTCCCATCAAACTAAAAATTAAAGAAGAAAGTACTCGCTGCCCCAGTGACGCAGAGGGCAGAGGCACCCATGCCTCATCTGCCACCGCGTTGGTGACCTGGCTTCGGTGATGGACTCTGTTCACCGGGGGATGGCCAGGGAGGGGAGGACTGAGTACCCAGATGACGGCTTTCCTCCTCTGGGAGGGAGGGAGGGCTGTGGGTTCTCGGCAATGCTCTGACCCCTGGCAGAGGCTCAGGGCAACCAGTGCAACTCTAGCGTTGTAGGGCCACTGACATCCTACACACAGTGGCGTGCATGGTGCATCTTGGACGGCATTACATGTCTAACCCTCCTTACAAGAAAACAGGAAAATGGCCGGGTGCAGAGCGGTTGACATGGACCACCCTGTGGCTCTGCATCGGCATCCAGGGCTCTCTCCCACACCAGATCAGTTCTTTGGTGGGTGAGTGAGCACCCGCCACGAGGTGGGTGGGGGACACACCGGATCCGTGATGACGGTAGAGTAGCAACCCCTGTCAAACTCTGCCACGGGGGGAAGAGTCGTGGAGGACATATGGGAGGAGGTAAGTCCCCGGATACCGGTGGCGGGTCGGGGCAGTCGATGGAGGGCTTGGCTGCACTGTGGTGTGAAGGGTAAACAAATTCAGCAAAAACACAAAGAAGAAATTACTCGCACTAATTCAACCTGCCAGCTCTGCTGATGAGCAAAATTGCTGATTGGTTGTGCTGGACAAAGTGGCACCATACTGTCCTCCTCAGCAGTATGGGAGAAATGGATGCCATTTTCACACAACTTTTCCAGTGCTCTAGCATCCATTCCCATTAACTGTTAGCCCCAATAGCATGGCTTTGTCACTCTAATTTGTTGAGGAGGACAAGTGTACTAACCAATCCAAGATCGGTTTTGTTTTCCCCTTTCATACAGCAGACTATGGCGGGGGGGTGTGATGGATTGAGCCCAACTTGCTGTACTACCCTGTCAACCTCTCCTGGATCATGAAAGTGAATCAGAGGACAGCCAACCCCAAATTCCCCAGAACCTTAACTTAGAACACTGAAAAACAGTACCCTCACATAACAAATGCTGTTAGTGATATGAGAACTTCCTCTTTCAAAAGCTTACACATACTAATTAGCAGCTTTAGCCACTCAAGCACAGTACATTCGCTGCCACCTCAGGATGAAAAAGTTTATTTCTGGGTTATTTTTCTTTTGTCTCTGTTCAAAATGTCTTAATATTCTCTAGCTTTTGCCCACACTAAACCACCGTCAGGTTTCTCACTTGCTCCAAGCCAGTAAACCAGTCACCCGCCCACCCTCTCCCTCCCTCCATCCCTTGCTGTCTCTCTTGCTGACGGAAGCACAAGCCTGTTCTCTCGCTGCACTTCAAACTTTAAATACTTTGTGGCTAATACACCTATCAACAGACCTGCTCCAGTAATCTTGCACTGTCTTAACCAACGTGCTCCAGTGAAAAGGCTTGCAATCCATTTTACTGCAACGATGAACCAAAAACCTTAACTCAGAGATAAATAAAATAAAAAATTAATCAATTTGGGTTGGGTATTTTTGGGGAGGGGGAGAGAGAAGAATTATTATTAACATTTCAACAGAGCTTCTCGTATACCTTATATCCCAAAGCACCTTACAAGCAGTGTGAAACTGGTAGTGAAGTGACCGTGCCGTGGGGTTGGGGGGAGAGACACAGTTACCAAACTACTAGGTTATTAATAATCATACTGCCCTTCTAGTAGCACCTAGAGCCAGTGTAATTATTTTACCTTAATTAGTGCTTCATTTATAATTTTCTAGGGTTTATTTACCTACTTTTTATGAAAAATGTGCATAGCTACCCATTAAGCAAGCGCGACAAGACAGCTCTGGACTGTTGGCTGGCCATGAATGAACACATCTCTAGGGGAAAAAGTGCAGATGACCGCCCCTGGGTTTGCATTTATTCAGCGCAATCAACAACCCGTCAAGTGTTACTGCTTGCTTAATTACAGCTGGGACAGACATCACCAGTCAAGTCCTTTATTGTTTCTGATCAGTGTTGGATCCAGCATCAAATACCATGCGGCAGCAGGAACCTTCTTAGACCTTTACATTGAACAGAACCAATCAAACATAATATGCAGTAATATATTTCCAACACAACAAAAATTAACTGCATCATGGCCCACTACCAGTAGTTACCATGTTCAGTATAAGGTAACAGAAGTTTTCTGCCTGCCGACAGCCCATCCCCTTTCAAAGTGTCCCCATTCATTATTGCCACAGAACCCTTGCTGTACTGTATGTTCAGACAGCCGTGCCTTTGCTACTCTTTTTGGGAGACTATCCCAGCCCAGCCACTCACCCAGCACCCCAACAAACTGCACCTGTGACAAGGGCTTCAGGAGCACTCCCATCTGGAGTAGGATTAAGTGTAAGCAGTGTCGGCCCAAGAAGCATGCCAGAATGATCATCCAATGGCTGCCCCCGTCCCCCACCCTATAATGCCACTGAAAAGGGACTTCCAGCACAGCCACTCAATGGCATGCAGACACGTAGCTAGCCAGCTTTTCCTAACACACACACACACACACACACACACACACACACACACAGTCTCTCTCTGCTCGTTGGGACCCAGGCTCTTGAGTCACTATCAAGGCAAGCAGCTATCCTGTTTCTGTGCTACAGAATCTAAGAAGTTCATTTCCTATGTACTGCCTTTATCAGTTTCACCTATGTAATTATGTGTATGCCAGTCTTGCTATAGCTGGTCTTGTTTTCTTTGACATGGGACCTTTGTAAAAGAGTCTTTGGCTCAAAGGTGCAATTTCCGAAACCTAAATAAATAAAAATAGAATATGGAATGCAAGCACCGTCTGTTTTAAGAAATAAATAAATTAAAAACTACTATGTACTGTAAAGTGGCCAAAGCATAGGCTTGCAAAGCACACCACTATCCAGCTAAACTCAAATCTGAACAGCGGACAACTGGATGCAGGTACTGACGTGGCCCTGATGCATGGGTTACATTTCACCTTGACCCATTACTGCCGCTGTGTTTACTGATCAACTTTCTTCAGTCCCAGTGACTGGGGTACCTGCTCACGTTTGCAGCTGCTCAGTAAATGAAGGAGTAATGACGTCACTGGGTCTGGCACTGTTTAAAGGACCTTTCTAATTTGCTCCCTTCTTGTTACACAGAAACAGATGCTGCCAGCAGAAGACCAATTGTCTCTGCAGTCTGCACAGATATTTTCCTTACCTTACCCCACAACCTACTGTCCTGGTGAGACAGGTACCCCATCCTCCCCCTTACTAATTGCCCTTGGTGTAACTATCTGCCCCCTTACCCTGTCCCAGCTGTGCTGGAACTCGTTAACAGTCTTCACCCCTACAACCTCTGCCAGTAAACTGCTACATGGCTCAACTCCCTCCCCCTACATGGTTTATTAAAGTTTTTGACCAAAACACAGCAACTTAAATACAAAACTATCCTGCCATATAAAATTTCCTTTACATTCTAGTTGCCATCAGATAGTCGTGAGCTATTACATGTGCCATTTCAGTCCTTTGAAAATACAGCTACTGCACAATTAAAAACAAAAACAATGGCGTTTACAACACAATATACATTTTTAAATAACAAAAGAGTGTAACATGGGGCCGGCCCGGTGGCACTGAGGGTTGAGGCACTGGATGCCACACTTCGTGCCACGCCGACGACCAGAGTTCAGGAGTCGTGAAGGAGAGAGAGATGATAGAGCCACTGCAGGGCTGCTCTCCTCTCTCGGGAGGGCATGGGATCGCTCGGTGCTCTGGCAGCCCCTGGTGGAGATCGGGGGCACCACAGAGTGCCAGAGCTGCAAGTGAGCATGGCAGACGCAGACAGGGTTGCCGTGCGCCAGCGTCAAATGAGCACCACGTACGGGGGCCTCTGGGCACCTACAGGAGAAGGAGAGAAATACCCCTCCAGCTTGGACAGGTGACAGCCCTGTCAGTGCCACTGCCACACGCCCAACGCTGGTTCCCCGCCACTGCCCGCTGCGGTCTCCCTTAGTTGCCGTCCACCAACCCAGGGAACTGTGAAGAACTTGAAGATGGCAGGGAAACAGCAGGCGGTAAAGTGGGTTGGTGAGAGCAGTGTCCTTAGAGTTTTCCAAGCTGGAGGGCCAGAAAAAGTCGTAATAAAAAAATAAAATGTGTGTAACATTAAGGTGCCAGTTGCTTATGACGACTCCCAGGTCCCTTGCCTCGGTAGTAGTGGTCGACCCCCCCACCAAATCCAGTACTTTTTCTTCCCAATGTGCATTCCCTGCGCTTCTTGGCACTGAAGCTCAAGTGCTATATTTGAGGCCATCTCTCCAAATCTTTCCAGGTTCCTCCAACTTCCTCATTCTCTCTCTGCTTTCTACCCTGCCTCAGAGCTTTGTGTTCTCTGCAGAGACACAGCTTGCCCTATATATCCTTCCCTATGTCACTGATAAACATACTGCAAAGGACAGGACTGCTTCCTGCATCATCTGACTCCTGACCTCTGTCTATTCTCCGATTTAAACCCATTAAATCAGCCAATTTCTTACTCGTCTTACTGGCTCTTACCTAATCCCAAGTGCTCTAGATTCTTCTGCAGTCTCCTGTGCAGAGTCAAATGCACTGCTGAAGTTGAAGTATGGCAAGATCCGCTTGTCCCTGACCAACAGGTCTGTAGTTCTCAGATCCTCCCCATTCCCTTTCTTGTGCAGCGGGACCACCTCCACAGTTCTCCAATCCCTAGGAACCATCCCCGATTGTCGCAAGCTATTGAATAGCTCTGCCAAGGGCTCAGCCAGCCAGTTTCAAGGCCAGTTCCCAAAGTACTCTCGGATGTAACCCATCTGAGCCTTGCACTTTATTTTTAGGACAGCATTTAATTGAAATGCATTTGAAAACATTTTAAAAACACTAAAGAAAGATTTGTATGGAGCTACGAGTAGTTACTAAGCAGACCGTATCAGTAACATAGTACTGTGATGACAAAAGGACTTGGGTCCATCTTTGCCATTCTTGCCTAATGGCAGTAACTATATGTAAGCAATAATACCCAACTGGGTGGGTGTTACTGGGAAATACTGGACCACCCAGGGGCATAATGAGTCCCGACACCACAGGCGGAGGGCCTTAGCCCCTGGAAGGTCCAGTATTTCTCCAATAACGTCCACCTTGTGGGGTATTATTGTGCTTAGAAAATGGGCTACTTGTGGCATTTTTGTGTGATTTAATTAAAAAAAATTAAAAATAATGGAGTAAAAATGAAGTTGAAGTATTTGTGTTGTAAAGCAGTTCATGTGTGTCTGTGCTGTTATATTACCTGTCGCCACCCCCACGGACAGAGCCATTCTCTTCTACTCCACCCCCCGCACCACCACAAGCAGAACAAGACATGGCACTTTCTGTACAGTTTCTCTCAATCTCTGCAGTTAGTCAACAAGACAAGGAAACAGTTTTCTGTCTTTCCTTCAGGAGTCCTTTCTTTTTTTTCGTACTCTGAAATTGCGATCTTGTGCTATCCTGCCAGGTACAAGCTGGAAGTTTAAAGCGAGAACTACCATATGGTAGGTCAGCGGACTAAATGTTTAATTTTTACTCAATGTTGCACTTTTACATTTAAAAAACAGTGGCACATTTAAACCTGGTGGCACTGAGGGTTGAGGCACTGGATGCCGCACCTCATGCCAGGCCGGCAACCCAGGTTCGGGAACGGACTGAGTGTCCGGAGGACGGCTCTCCTCTCCTCTCCAGGGGTGGGCTCTTCAGCAGCCCCCGGTGGAGATCGGGGGCACTGCAGTTAGCGACATCGCAGTAGGGGTGGAGTGGCGGTGGGTGTCAGCACACAAGATGCATAGGCACCACTGCACGACAGTGCCCCAGGGACAAAAAAGCCAGGAACCCCACCCCTTCCTGGATAGGTGACGGCGCCTCCAGGGCCTCCTTCACACGCCCAGAGTCGGGCTTGTTCCTCCAGCTCTCCTGATCCCCGGGCCAGCAGGTCAGGTAGGTAGGTAGGGGGAGTGTCTGTCCCCGAATTCTCAGAGAGGAGAGCTTCAGACAGGGCGGTAGAAGAGAGGCGGCGAGAGAGGGATGCTTGAGAGTGTTCTGATGAGTAGTAGTTTGTTTTTTTGTGTGTGTAAATGTGTGTATTTGTACTGTACCTGCAAGTGTTGTCCTGCTGAAGGAGCGGGTGTTCAGCGATCATGGGGAACGGAGAGCTGAGGGAGAAATACTTTCTGCCACAAGTGAGTCAGTGGGCAGAAGGAGTGACAGAGGAGGTGGGGGCGATGGTGATGATGATCTGACTGTGGAAAGTGGTAGCTGAATTTTATTTATTTTTTTCCCCACACTATTTACAAATGCAGTGAGGGACTGTGTAAAAATGAAAGCTGGGGTAATTCAACTGAATGGCAAGCTGGGACTGACTCGCTTTTCGCTCTCGGGAGGTGGTTCGAAGGAGTAGCACTCTCCTTTTCGAAAGGGAGAAGGAAGGAGGAGCAAGAACGTGGTCGACTGTGCAAGAGTTGCGCTATGGGCAATGTCAGGGCATGACACAAGACAGTACAATAAACAAACAAGTAAACAAAGGTAGCCAGGAATGAGCCCAGCAGAGGCTGATGTATGGCTCTGCTAGGCAGGTGGCTCTGAACTAGGGCACGTTGGGAGGACAGTCTCTCTCGTAAGCAAGAGAGAAAAAATGGCAGCAACGGAAATTTAAAAATTAGGTGGTTTCAGCCAATTAGGAAGCAGGGTGGGTACTAGGATACTTCAGTGGGTGAAGTGACACTATAGGCTGGTACGTTTTATTTCCTAGGCACTACTGAAAGTTAATGTACCCCCCCCCCCAGCAAGGGTACTAGCCAACCAGATGCCAGGAAATAAAAAGCCCATTTTCTAAACCTAATTTGAGCATGGGCACATACAAGCTTAACAGCCCATTAATGCAGCAACTATATGCCTAGTTTGAGCAAGGACGTATACAAGCTTAACAGGTATAACAATTTGATGTTTTCTATGCAGTATTAGCCACTGCTTAGCAATTAAACAGCAAACTGTTGTGAGAAAGAAATAATGCGACCTACTGGGAGTTGAACCTTGGCCCATGGAATACCATCCCAGTGCTCTAACCAAGAGCTACAGGGCTCACATGGTTTGACCAGGGGTTCCAGGACACTTCCTTTCGTTGGTATTGCATATCCTGCAACTAGAACTGAGAGGACAGTTCAATGTTTTTTGCTAGAAATGTTGCACCTACTCATGCTGCGCAACTAACTGTTAGCCCATTAGAAGTAGCCCACAAAGCTTTAGAACTCTAAAGTAGCTTGATGAAATGGTTCTCTGCCCAGCTGGCTCTAATGGATTTATATCCTTTTTTTTTTCCCTCTCCTCTCAATTAATTGCACTTATAATTTCTATTAGCAAGATGCCTTATGCTGGGGTAACTGATATGGGTCAGAGAAGAAGCACAGAGCCCACAGAGAAAAAGATTTGAATACACAGTTAACAAGGAGGACAGAAGCACAAGTGCTGCGTTGCCACTACTGTGCGATATATACCTGCCTGCAATAAGTTGCTGCACTGAGGAGGCATGCCAAGGACAAGCACATTCTTGTGTCAGCTGAGAGTCTTGCTCTTGCCCTGGCAAGAGCAGTACTCCTTCCCACCCTTCGTTATGGACTCCTTACCTTTACCCATACTACCAAGTCCATGCTATCTAAATGAGATATGGCTTATAACAATGTGTGTCAGCTTGCCCCCTCTGCCCCACCTGACTCACTAATCACTGTGAACTACCGGTATAGAGCAAACTAAACTGGCTGCATCATACTTTAATTCTCAACTATTTTATTGATAAAGTGGTTAGAACTATCACCTCTCCAGTTTTGGCAAAACTACTAAGAACTATCAATCCAATCTACCCCCTAGGTCCAATGATTCATCCATGTTCCTTGTTCCTAAAACCCGTACGACAATGGGTGAGCAGGCCTTTGCTGTCTGTACACCTAGGTTATGGAACTCTCTCCCAGTACATACTTGTTGTGCCACCTCCCACCAGAGTTTTACAAAGTCCCTATGGGATTACTTGAACTCCAACTCTTCCTGTAACTACACTTAATTTCTACTTTACCGCTTAGTCTACCTCTCTTTAGACCCATGCTTGTGTAAAATTATAACCTATATAATATATGGCTTTTTCAATAGAGAAAAGGGAACAACTATCATTTATTTCCCTGTATGTGAAAGTAGACAAGTAGGGTGTTATGATTCTAACTAGTTGCCTATATAAGACACAGCAAAAAGTTTACAACCTCATGTATTATATAAAACAACTGATGGCAAAGCGTGACACATGAGGAAATATCAACTCGAGGTTGCACAAGCTCATAAAAGCCACTTGCCCTTCAGGCTCGTGGCTTTATGGCTTGTTCAAGCCCTCAATGGTATTTACTTCCTCATATACCACACTCTGCCATCATTTATTGTCTATGTTCATACTGCTTAAACCAGCTGCATTCGTTATCCATTGTTTACCTTTTTCTATTATATTGCTGCCTCCTCAACGTTAAGTTTTTGCACTGTCTGTATCTTGGTAACCTCCCGGGTCGTACCTGAAAATAGGCATATGCTTGTCTAGTGTGCTACCTGGTTGATACAAGCTAAATAAATAAAAAATGTTGACAACCAAGGTGGGACAAATCAGTCTGTGAGCTGGTGGTCGGTTCTGGCAACAAGCTTCTGAAATCTGGTAGCCAAATCAATATTTTTTTTTTTGGTGGCCATCACTTTCAATGGCTTAAAAAAAAAAAAAAAATTCCCTTCATGGGCAGGTAGCTAGACAGCCAGTAACTTTCAAAATCTAGTAGCCAAACCAATTTGTCCTGATTTGTCCCACCCTGCTGACAATGTACAGTAGAATGGGGACAGACCGCATTTATTTTTTGGGGGCAAAGGGAGGTGAGGTGGGATGGTCCAGGACACTGGGAGGAAACAGCTTGGTACACTGCCCTGCCTTCTCCTTAAATTACTCCTCGAAGGAGTAATACCGGTCGTCCTCCAGACTGGAGTCCTCGTTCAAGCTATGGCCTTGTGACAGTGCTGGAGACCAGCAGGTGGAGCAATCCTCTGATGGCCTTAAGACCCAAGGAAGTTAGGCAGTCCGTTGATCAGCACCTAGTCTCATGGTTATTACAGTGCGTTAGGTTTTGCACTTTTAACTCCCTACTTCGTAGATCATAAGTGCTATGCTGCTGAACTGGAAGAAGATGTGGGTCACACACAAGTGCACGGAAAGAATCACAATTCTTATCAATCTCCCACAGTAACCCGATATGCAGAGTTTGGGCTCCTTGGAGGCTACAGTTTTTTACATTAAAAACTGAAGGAGAAAACAAAACTGACAGACAAAGCAAGTGAAAATTCCAGAACAGGCAAGGAGGAAGTCTCACCTCTGACACAACCTACACTCTCATATGTTTTTCTTCTTCTAGAGGAAAACACAGTGTGCACACTAACCCTATGGTTACGGGTTTGTAGTCAATTAACTGTGTATTTGTCCAGAACTAATCCTACGAACACTGGCATAGTTCTGAGAAGTATGTAACATGTTTTTTGGCTATAAATAAATCCAGCATCACCAGCAAAACAGGAAAGGACTGCTGAAGCTAAAATAGCTGTACGAACCTTCCAGGCCCACAGATTTAAGTTTCACTTTCAAGCAACTCACCCTCTGAAATTTAAGTTTATTTTCTACTCTGCGTTTGTGTTCCTTGAAACCTGAGGTTTCCATTTCAGATTTCTGTTTGACTCCTAAATAAATGGCACATCTACACAATGCAAAGCCAAACACGCATAGAAACATAGACTGATGGCAGATAAAGACCGCTTGGCCCACCTAGTCTGCCCATTTCCCTACCTACAGGATACGCTGCAGATCCTAGTTAATCAACAGCCTACCCCCCACAAGAATTGCCTTATGTCTGTCCCATGCATTCTTGAATTCTTCCACAGTTTTAGACCCCACAACCTCCTCAGAAGGCTGTTCCATACATCCACCACCCTCTCTGTGAAAAAATACTTCCTCACATTGTCCCTCAGCCATCCCCCCTCTATCTTCAAATTGTATCCCCTCGTTCTTGCACATCTCTTTTTCTGAAAGATGCTACCCTCTTGGACTGTGTTGATTCCACTGAGGTACTTAAATGTTTCTATCATGTCCCCCCTCTCCCTCCTTTCCTCAAGGGTATACATATTAAGCTCCTTTAGTCTCTCCTCGTATGGCTTCTCTTGCAGACCCTGCACCATTTTAGTTGCCCTCCTCTGAACTGCCTCAAACCTGTCTATGTCCTTGCAGAGATGGGGTCTCCAGAACTGGATGCAGTACTCCAGATGGGGTCTCACCAACTGTCTCTACAGAGGAATAACAACTTCCTGTTTTCTGCTGGTGATGCCGCTCCCTATACATCCCAGTATCCCTCCAGCCCTCCCTACCGCCTTCTCACATTGCTTACCAACCTTAAGGTCATCCGATATTTACCCCCAGGTCCCTTTCCATTTTTGTTGTTACTACCTCCCCCCATTGTGTAATCTTCCCCTGGGCTGTTGTTTCCCAGGTGCATTATTTTGCACTTCTTTGCATTGAATCCAAGCTGCCATACTTCTTACCAATCCTCCAACCTTGCCAAGTCCCTTCTCGTCCTTTCCATGCCTCCCTGTGTATTAACCCTGTTCCAGATCTTTGTATCATCTGCAAAGAGGCATACTTTTCCTTCCAGTCCCTCTGCAATGTCACTTATACAGACATTAAAAAGGACTGGACCCAGTACTGAACTCTGCGGTACCCCACTAGTAACCCCTCTTTCTTCAGAGTGGACTCCATTTACAATTACCTTCTGTGTCCTGTTGTCCAGTCAATGTTTTACCCAGGCTACCACCCTGGGACCCACTCCCAGGCTGGTTAATTTATTAATCTTTTGTGTGGGACTGTTTCAAATGCCTTGCTAAAGTCTAGGTAGGCCATGTCCACAGCCCCTTCCTGGTCTACTACTTTGGTCACCCAGTCAAAGAAATCAATTAGATTAATCTGACATGACCTTCCGCTGTGAACCCATGCTGCCTTGGGTCCTGTGCCCCACTGGCGTCTAGGTACTCAACAATTCTTTCCTTCAGAAGTGATTCCATTACTTTCCCTACCACAGAGGTCAGACTGACAGGTCTGTAGTTTCCTGCCTCTGTCTTGCTCCCACGTTTGTGAAGGGGAAATCACATCCGCCTTCCTCCAGTCCTCAGGCATCACACCATCCTCCCATGATTTGTTAGAAAGGGTAGTCAGTGGTGTCACTAGTTCTCCCCTTAATTCTTTTAGAATTCTGGGGTGAATTCCATCAGGCCCCATTGCTTTGTCCACCTTCAGTTTTAGGAGTTCATTTAGAGCCCTTTCTTCTGTGAAAAGACTGGGATCGCCCCCTCCAGAGTGCTTCTGTTAACTGGATTAGACACCTCCCCCTCCTCCTCTTTTGTGAATACTGAGCAGAAGTTATTCGTTCAGTAACCCTGCTTTTTTACTGTCCCTCTCTGCCCACCCACAAGTACAGCCTTTTCGCATAAACTGGCTATACACAGACACAACTAGCCAAATAGGCCCTCTCCTCTATATAGAATGGTTTTAGAAAACAGTTTTCAAAAGCAGTTTAGTTAAAGTAGAACTGTCCCCATCAAGAGTCCCAAACTCAAGTGGGAGACTGGTATCAATTTGCACTTTGGGTGCAAATACATTTCTCCTTCCTGTTTTACTGCAGTATAGTAGGCTGTATTTGACTGATTATGTTGACTTGCAAGCCGGTATTTTCTGCAACTACAAATCCTAGAATCCCCTGCAGCTGACATCAGAGGAGGGCTGCAGCAGTGGGAAGTTCAACAAGCTGCTGTGCATGTGAGAGCATTTACAAGCTCTGATTAGATGTCTGCCAGTTCCGCTGTTCTCCAGAGGCCAAGTACAGCACAGGGAGGACAGCAGGACCAGCAAACAAAAGATCAGAGCTTACAAAAATTCTAAGATGCACTGCAGGCTACTGCATCTCCCACTGCGGCAGCCCCTCCCTCCGATGTCAGCTGCAGGGGATTCTGGGATTTGTGGTTACAGAAAATATGTGCTAGCAAGTCTGCAAAAATCAGTCGAATACTATTTGTAAGTTTGAAAAAAAATGTTTTTGGACGCAATGGAGACCAGCCCCACATCTGGGTGTGGGATTATTTTGCAGACTGTACCATTTAAACATAAACAGCAGTTATATAAAAACAGATGTTTAGGTACAAGTCTTAAAAGGAAAGTAGTTCTCGTATACCTAAAAAGTATGAGGTACCAAACTGACTGCCTACAGAAAAATCCCACCTTTCTGAACTAGACATGCACAACGGTGGAGGGCCCGAGAAGTCTGGAAGTGGGTGAGACTTGTAGCAAGTTTACTGCACCATCACAGAAACTGTGACTAATAAAAGGCAAGTATAAACACACAGCACAGCGCAATAAAGGGAAGATACAGTTCTGCTAAAGGCCCACGGCTCCATATAAAAAGGAGTTTCAGTTTTTCTATGCTCTTGTTCAACAACTGCAAACATCTGCGGGCACAGCCACAATGTGGATGAGGGACTAACTGTGCACTTGGGCACAGACTGTCATTTGTTGGTAGCCCTCATTAGCATAACCTTTGGCATGGAAGCCGCCCGGAGTGAGCAAGATGTCTGCCTGGGGCTCTGTGGCCATTATAAACAGAGCGGATCTTTTTAATTAAAATTCCAAGGCAGCAGGTAAATAAAAAAAATTACTTTTATGTTAAAAGCCCTAATCGGGCATTTCTGCAGCTACTGCTGCACTTAGGGACTCTATAAGTTTCTCTTTAAAGATGGCTGAATTTTACTATGTACGGTTTGAAACTTTTTCAGCCATTAGCTAGGAGGGCTAGTGACTGGGGAAAAAAAAATCTAGCAGCCTCACAGGCTTTTCACTGTCCCACAACAAAAATTTCAGTTAGTTTTATTCCCTGTGCCATAAGTATAACTGGTGCCAAAAGTCTACACTGTCTGCCTTTTCTGTTGCCCCTACAGTTTACTAGGTTGCTAAAAAAAGATAAGTGTTACTGTACCAAAAAAAAATGTTTATCAATAGACTAAAATACAACCTAAAAATGAAATCTGACAGTGACTCAGGCTCTCTTTTTAGTCAAGTTTTATCTGCCAAAATAAAACTGCTGCCTGTCTAAGCACAAATGATCGTGGTCAGTGCACTGTATTTAGGTTCACAGCTTGTACTGGTGCCAGCATAGCTCTGTCAGTCAACCCCAGCCCCCACCTGCAGCTTGCAATCCTGTGCAGCACCGATCATACATGACCCTGAACTGTGCTACTGTCCACTAACATTAGCAGCACAGCTCACCTGTTCTGGTGTCGCTGTCCTTCAAATCTGATCTGCTGCCACAAAACTGGTACCTCCGATGAGCATGCAACCCACTTTAGAGATCGCACTCATGTGCAGCACAGACAGTCGATCACAAGATGCTAACATGCACTCCTGCCTGAACCTCGCTCTTTGCTCTGCAAGCAACCCACCTCCCAGACTGGACTCCTGCGCAGCACAGACTGTACATTCCCCTTACTCTGCCACCGCTGTTACAAGAAGAGCGGTCATGTTACCTAGAAGTCTATCCTGCCCCCCATGTCTCAGTACAGGTACACCCAGTGGCCAGCTGAGCACACAGACTCCTTCCCTCCTTAATTACTTACCGCCGGAACCTTGAGCTGGCTGATCCATCCCACCGGTGTAACATCCTACAGTCCCACACCCTCCTTGGATTCTGGTTCTTTTCACTTAAATAAAAAGGACGTCTTTTTGGGCCAGCCCAGCAGTAGCACTACCATTTGTGATTCAGATGATCCGGGTTTCAAAGCGAGCCCAGGAGTTGGAGGCCAGCCGGGAGAGAGGTTTGAGCATTCTTCAGACAGCTCTCCTCCTCCGCGGGGGAGAGAGCATTCAGTGCTCCAGTGGCCCCTAGCAGAGTCTAGGGGTGACAGACAGCTGGTACTTGAATACATCGGGGGCATGCCAGACATTCAGCCATGTGCCACATGTCACTGCACACCAAGCCTCCAGGATTCAGCCCAAAAACGCCAGGTCGTGCATCTGGATGACATCCAGTTCAGTGACCCATGCAGCCATCCAGGGAGTTCAATCCCTACAGATCAGTTTCAGGCATTTGGTCAGGGTCCTTGCCCAGCATCCCCACCATATGGGGGGCAAGCCAGGGTGCACTCTGGAGAGTAGCGGTATGCCCCGGGGGATGGATGAGTGGTTGCAAGCCTGACTGTTGGTCTGCTGGCCGGCAGTATAAAGCATACTAAAAGAGACACACACACACACACACACACACACACACACACGTCTTGCTCAGGGCTGACTGGGGAGCAGGCTGAACATAAGGTGCCCAGTGGGTGCTTTAATGGCTGGATTGAAACCACAGAAAGACCCCACCCAGTTCGAGTCTTATCATCCCATCTCCCTCCTATCAGGAGACTTGGAAGATGTTCAAGGCAATTTTGGCAGCCAGGGTACAGAAGTGTGCAACTGGCCTGGTCCACCTGGATCAAACCAAACTTATCAAGGGGTGGAATCTGCATGGCAATATCCAGCGCTTCCTTGATGTCCCTTCACTGCAGAGAGGGCACCCACATTTCCAAATAGCCATTTCAATGGATGCAGAAAGGGAAAGCGGAAATTGTTTGACCAGGAAAGGCACACTAAGCCAGAGCGTGATTCCAGGTGTGACCTGCTCAGGATCACACAGTAGGTTGGACCCCTCTTGGTCCTGCCTCCAGAGTACTTGTCCCTGGTCTCCGACTCTGACCCAGCCCACTGACTGTCGGTCACTGGATTGCGCTTTTTGCACATGCCTGTCATAAATACTTCTCTATAACAACAACTGCTGTATTGTATGTCACCTCTGTAACTACTGTCGTATATGCTTCCTGTGCCACTGTACTGTATTGTTTCTGACTTATGAATATCCTGTACCACATTTGCCTGTATGTACTAAATGCTATTAATTGTAAGGTGTGATATTTTCTCGCATTTTTGCGTGCACTGTAATATCTGACAGTATGCTCTTGTATTGTATTCCATGACGTGGAGCCTTTGTAAAGGAGTCTCTGACTCAAAGGTATTAATTCTGATATGTTTCAATAAATAAATACTGTGGCTAGTACTTGCTTGTTCAGTGTCCACTTGATCTGGCCTTGACTGGCTTAGAGCATCCGTGAGTACCGAGTTTGCCTGGGAGGTGACAAGCTGAGACGCCGACTCCCAGGGAGAATGCTAGAGACCACTGCTTCAGAGTGACCCAAAGGAAGTCTGAACCTGAGAAACTTCCTGCCATATCTCCTTATGGGTATGTGGAAGTAGGCGTCCTTTAAGTCTAGGGAGGCTAGCCAGTCTCCCTGCTGTAAGGACTGTATGACCAGTGACAGCATGATCATTTTGAATCTGGGTTTTTTCAGATGTTTGCTTAAATATCTGAGATCTAAGATAGGTCACCACTCCCCAGATTTCTTTTGTGTCATAAAATACATGGAGTAGAAGCCCTTGCCCTTCTCGTGGGCGGGAACCCTCTCCACTGCTAGTAAAGCCAGAAGGTTTTGAACCTCCAGTTCCAACAGCGGTATCTGTGTTGGGGACAGAGGTCTTGACAGCTGGGTACGCTTGAGGTCTGGCAGCTGCTTGAACTGTAATGACAGACCCTTCTCCACCATCTCCAGCACCCACTTGTCCGACGTGATGAGGGACCAGTGCTGAAGATAGTGAGAGTCTGCCTCCAACCGGAAACAAGGAGGTGACCTGGACACTCACATCAGGACTTAAGACGGAAAGGCAGATGGCTGGGAAGAGCTGGCTCTTCTTTGGCCCCTTCTACCCCTGCCTCTGAAAGACCCCCTGTACTGGCCAAAGTTAGATTGGGGATAGGGACTGTAAGGCCTGGGAACAAAACTTCTGCCCCTACCACCCCCTGGGACGGATCTCTGAGGGGTGGTGGGCATAGGCTTGGATGAGTGGCTCTGCCAGGAGGCCTTGTACTCATCAACTTTTTTCATGTAGTCAGTGGTTCTGTAATCAAACTACATATTTTGATCACAGAGAAAATCCATGGCCTTGTTCAGAGTGTCTGTGGTCAGACTGGTTGTTCTAAGCCAGGCGAAGCATCTCAGAGAGAGATGGCATGGGCCATGGCCCTAGAGGCTGCATCACTGTTGTCTGCCATGTGGAATTGGTACATAGTAGCTTCCAGGACAGTTTGACGTAGCCACCAGATCCTGCACCATAGAACCTGATCTGCTGCGGCAATAGCCTGGACAGATTTCCAAAGGGCTTTATGATATTTGGCTGTGAAAGCCATGTAAGAAGAAAGTCCGAGAAGCAGGGAAGCTGTGGCATACATTTCCTTTGCTATAAAGTCAATTCTCTTGGAATCCTTGTCAGGGGGAGAGGGGAACAAGGAGACTCCAGCTTTCTCACAAGCTGCCTGCTGCACTACACTCTCGTGGCTAGGGTGTGCAGACAGGAACTCGGTACCATTTTTGGACAATTTATATTTTCTCTCAACCCACTTATCAATCCCTGATACTGAAGTGGGGTGCTGAAACACCTTCATGGTATTTTTTTCTAAATGCATTACAGATATGGACAACCAGGGTCTTTGAGGATGAAAGACCCCTCTTCTCCCTATAATCTTCATCGACATCCTGGTTGGGCTTCTGCATAGAGAGGTCTAGGGTGTCCAGCATATTTTGTATAAATGTAAAACAGAGAAAGGATCCTCGTGGTCACCCGGGGTATCCCCAAGATGAGGGTCCGGGGACTCCTGGGGCTCAAGGCCCTCAAAATCCATGTCAGTGGCATCATAAAAATTGATCATCTGCGTCACCCTCACTCTACAGGAGAGAGAACTGTGGAAGAGTGCTTGCCTGCCCCAGTAAATAGAGGACTCATCTTCTGAAGGGTCTGATACAGTTGCCATGCTTTTTCCATATCTTGCACTGACGGAAGAACCTGCACAGACTTTGCAAGTGTTTCGTTTTTTTCTGTATGCCTGTTGTCTCGCGATTGGCTTTTCCCTGAGCAGCGTGAGTATTTTTGTCTTGATAGTTTCTTTTTAGCCACTTCATCAGAGGCTTGATCAAGCTTCCTTTTTTTGTCACTCTTATTTTTTAATTAGTGAGGAACTTCATCTTTGGAAGCTTTATTTTTTTGCTGGGATCTGGAGGGTTCCTCAGCACCTCTACTTTCAGTATTTTTTCTCCCCCCACCTGCCAGAGCTCCCATCTGGTCTTCCCTTCAGGTCTCCTAGGCACACTCCTACCGCTCCCGCCACCCTACTGCAGCCTTTCAACCCCATATCGCAGCCCCCCAGGTAACCCAGCGTTTCCCTTCACCGGACGGGTCCCACCCACTCCGGGAGAGAAGGCACCGGTGGGGACAGGCCAGTGCACTCAATTATTGGCCAGGGTGCTGCTGAGGAAGGTACAGGCAGGCTGTTGCGTGGGGCCTTAGAGTCTGCCATCATCTGGCCAGATGGGAGTGATTTTTCCCTGTTTTTTTCCCCATGGTGCGTGGCGTCCGGACATCCAGGCGAGAGCCGACGTCTGCCACGCACTAGGGATGCCACGATAATTATCACTGATAACTTATCGTTGTAAAAAAAAAAAAAAACACAACACATCATCACGGTGATCATGCAGAACGATATACCGCGAGATACAGTGGTAAAGCACCTCAGCTTGCTTTACCAGCAGAGCAACCCTTTCCAGCTGCAACCTGCAACCACGATTCCTGATTCACCACCATCCTCCTAAAAAGATTTTTAGTATTTTTCCTTAACATAAGAAATGCAGTGCTGGCGATGTGGCATGGAGTTTTGAGGGCCTGAGCACATCACCTGTCGCTGTGCTGGTAAACCAGGTTCAGGAATAGACCTGGGTCACTTGAGGGCTGACTGCATGAAGGAGGACTGAGCATCCATTGAGGGCTCTCCTTTTTCATTCAGATTTTTTTTTATCCTTCCGGGGAGCCCCTGGCAGGGGCTGCGGCCTCCCCTCATGAGGAGAGTCACCACTCCAACTCCCAACATCCCCAGATCGCTGGCCCTGGCCAGTCCCTGGTGGACTGCCCCCTGCAGCGGGGCCAAGAGAGAGGGAGGGGACCAGCACTCCTTCTCCCCCAGAAATCCAATGCAGATTGCCGGGGCCGACCCCCGCGGATGCTGGGAGCCATCACTGAGCCTGCCAGGGTTCAGTTTTTCCTGTTTTCTCCCGTCTCCCCTCCCTCAAACGTCATGACATCGGCATATACCTCCTGACCCATACTGCCCTCCAGCCATCGCCAGAGGGCAGTCAACAAGTGGGACGACATGTCCTCCCTTCCCTGGGAGAGGAGAGCAGTCCTCTGGATGCTCGATCCTCTCTCACCGCTGCTGACCCCCAGTGACCCTAGCTCATTCCTGAACCTGGGTCGCCGGTGTGGCATCCAGTGCCTCAACCCTCAGCACCACCAGGCTGGCAACGGCTCTCCTTTTTTGAGGACAGGAGACAGAGCAAACCACTGTCTGATCGCAATCTGGAGGCTGTATGATGCGGCAGTAACAGCCTTCTGACTGGGTTCAGGGGCTGAGTACATACGTCACATACTCACCATCGCATGTGTGCCTGCCCAAGGGATGAGTAATAGAAAAGGGGGGGGGAGAGAAGAAGAGAAGGTATGTGCACCAGTCGACATACTTACATAAAACTGACAGGTAAAGACTGATTAGCCCATCTAGTCTGCCCATTTTCCCTACCTAATGTGATATCGCAGACCCTATTTGATCTCCGGCTTTACCCTCCTTTTCCTAACCAATAAGGTTCCCTTATGCCTGTCTTATGCGTTCTTGAACCCCGTTACAGTTTTTGCCCCCACTATTTCAACTGGGAGGCTTTTCCAGGTATTCGCCTCTTTCTGTGAGTACTTCCTCACATTTCCCCTGAATCTACCACCCTCCAGTATCAGAGAATGACTTTTCTTGAGCACCTTTTTTTTTTTTTCTGAAAAATGCTTCCCTTGTGTACCCTATTCATAACCATGAGGCATTTGAAAGTCTCCATCATATCCCCCTTCTCCAGGTTGTTCATATTGCAGTCCTTTAGCCTCCCCTCACAGAGCTTTTGATGCAGACCCTGCATCATTTTAGTTGCCCTCCTGACTGCTTCTACTCTATGTCCTTCTGGAGATGGGGTCTCCAGAACTGGACACAGTACTCTAGGTGAGGTCTCACCAATGGTTGATACTGCAGTATCACCACCTCCCTCTTTCTACTGGTGATACCCCTTCCTATGAACCCTAGCATCCTACTAGCTCTGCCCACTGCCTTGCCACACTGTTTGGCCACCTTTGGGTTGTCATATACGATTACCCCAGGTCTCTTTCCTGCTTGGTGGTCATCAGTACCACTACCCAACCCCCATCTTGTATGCTGCCCTGGGTTTCTTTGCCCCAAGTGCATGACTTTGCACTTCGTAGCATAGAATCTAGTTGCCACATTTTTGACCACTCCTCAAGTTTTCTTCGATCTCTATTCATTTTGCACATGCGCATGCACACACCCCTCCCCAGAGTGCCCACCGTACTGCAGATCTTTGTGACATCTGCAAAAAGGTGTACTTTCGCTTCTAGCCTCTCTGCAATGTTGTAAATAAAAGACATTAAAAAAGAGGACCAGTCCTAGTACTGATCCTTGTTGCACCCTGCTGGTCACCCTCTCTTCCTCAGAGTGAGCTCTGTTTACCACTACTTTCTGCCGTCTATCCCCCAACCAATTTCTTTCCCAGTTTACCACCTTTGGACCCACTCCCAGGCTGCCCAGCTTGTTTACGAGTCTCCTATGAGGAGTGGTGTTGGAAGCCTTACTGAAATCTAGACAGACTACATCCAAAGCTCCACCCTGATTTAACAAAAGTAAGAAGGCTCATGTTACTCGAACACTGACTCCAATTTGTACAAGTCGGGTTAAAATCATAAAAATAAAAGTATTAAAGTGCTACCCCGTAGACTTGCATGAAGCATACACATCCCCACACTAGGCATATAATGACCTCACAAAACAAGGGAGCATGAGGATGGCACTGGCGATCAGGAAGTGGAAGGGATCGAGCAGCTAACCCCCTAGGGGGCAAATACGATCCCTTCCCTTCCTTAGGGGGGCTAAACAGAACATTTTTCAACTACTATGGAGGAACTCCCAGTCAGGTAAGGGAGTCTCTTGATTTTGCAGGCAAGGAGAAAAATCCGGGAAAGGCGCTCTTTAAACAAGCAAGTAAAAATATTTGCTTATTCACATTTTAAAAGGTATCTTACTCTGTGTGTGTAACACGTATTGATTATTTTAAATTTTTATGGAAAAAATGCAAGCAATTTTATAGCAACAGACTGACGGCAGATAAGGACTGCTTGGCCCACCCTGTCTACCCATTTCCCTACTTACTGGATAAGCTGCAGATCCTAGTTAACCAACAGCATACTTCCTCTTACTGCCTACCAGAATTGCCTTATGTCTGTCCCATGCATTCTTGAATTCTGCCACTGTTTTTGACCCCATGACGACCTCAGAAAGGCCATTTCTTGAGTTCACCACCCTCTCCGTATATATTTCAGATATTTTATTGTGAAAAAATAAAATATATTTTTAACATTTTACTTTGCATTACTTTATAACAGACTTCAAAATAACATGCATAAATGCATAGCACTGCTTGAAAAGAGCATATGTAAATTATGTAAAAAACAGAATTTAAATAGTTTTGCTAACATTGCTGCACAAGTGGCAAAGTTATCACAAGGTTATTGTGATAATTTCATCACAATTATCGTAGCATCAAAATGTTATCGTGTCACCCCTACCACGCACTTCCCCATGGTAAACCCTACGTGCTGTCCTACCCCTGGTCTCCCACCAGCGGTCGCCCAACAACAGATTACGTCTCCCCTCCCTCCCCGGAGACAACGAGCAGTCGGGTGCTCAAGCTGTCTCCTCCCAGCCGGCCCTTCAGCAACCAGAACTTGTTCCCGAACCCGGGTTACTGGCATTGCAAGCGGAAATCCAACCGCTGTGCCGGCGGGCCAGCCTTGCTTTCAGTATTAGTACTTTTGGATGGCCCCTCGTCGGAAGCCTTTGATTTATCCTCAGCCATATCAATCAAAGGTTTGTCTGCTATGTTTGCCAATTTAAGCAAATCAAACCAGGACAGTAGTGCTGTGGGTAGGTAACTGGCTGGGCAGCAGGACACAGAGGGTGGTGGTAAATGGCTGTCACTCCACAGAGGGAAGAGTGACCAGTGGGGTACCACAGGGATCAGTGCTGGGACCGGTACTATTCAATATCTTCATCAGTGACATTGCGCAGGACCTAGAAGGCAGAATTTCACTGTTCGCTGATGACACAAAGCTCTGTAACAGAGTAGACACACCAGAGGGTGTAGACAGAATGAGAAGGGACCTGCAGAAACTTGAAGAATGGTCAGGGGTTTGGCAGTTGAAATTCAATGCAAGGAAGTGCAAGATAATGCATATGGGGCACAAAAACCCTGGCACAATATATCAGTTGGGGGGTGAGGATATAGCATGCACCAAGCAGAAAAGGGATCTCGGAGTTATCATCTCTGATGACCTCAAGGCAGGGAAACAGTGTGACAAGGCAGCAGGTAAAGCAAATAGGATGCTGGGATGCATAGGCAGGGGCATCACCAGCAGGAAAAGGGAGGTCATAATTCCACTATACAAGACACTAGTGAGGCTGCACCTGGAGTACACTGGCAGTTCTGGAGACCTTACCTACGTAGGACATAGACAGGGTAGAGAAGGTTCAGAGGAGGGCAACAAAGATGGTGCATGGATTGCATCACAAGTCCTATGAGGACAGGTTGAAGGCACTGAACATGTACTCCTGGAGGAGAGGAGGAGAGAGGGGATATGATAGAGACATACAAGTATCTTACAGGGAGGAAAAGGGCAGGAATGCACTATTTTTAAGCGAAAAGATGTTCCAGGACTAGAGGGCATGGGATGAAGTTGGAGGAGGGACGATTCAGAGGAAACGTGAGGAAGAATTTCTTCACAGAACGGGTGGTGGACAAGTGGAACACCCTGCCAGAGGAAGTGGTGGGGGCTGAAACAATCACGGAATTTAAGAATGCATGGGATAGACATAAAGGAATTCTGGAGGTCAGGGGTAAGGGGCAACAGACTTCCTGGAAAACATAAACTGAACTTACAAACTTAAATGGGCAGACTGGGTGGGCCATAGGCCCTTATCTGCCGACACTGTCTATGTATTTATGTATCTATGTAAACCAGTCCTGGACCTACGAACCGAGTGCAGGTTTCTGTGAAAATGCCACTGGCCAGTCCTGCCCCAGTTAATAAACTCGGTCCATTACCAGTACCTTTTTTTTGGTTGTAGAACTGGGATCTATACCAGTGCCAATCTTAATAGAAACCCAGTAATACTGGTCAACTACGCACAGGTGGCTGCTGGACCCTTATAAGCAGTCCTGACACAGTTGATATCACGGTCCAGTAATATAACAAAAAGGTTTCCTCGCATTTCCAATCTAGAGGACACCCCCGTTTAAATTTAAATCCACTATAGCTGCCTCGTGTCTGAGGTAAAAATAAGGCAACTGTCCCCAGTTTGTACGGTTCCCACAAGAATCTGCCCAAAATGAAGGAACCATTGAAAATAATCACCAGCAATAAAATTAGGTTTTACAATGAAAGTAGTGGTAAAAATAAAGTCAAACAGCGCGACCATGCTAACAATAAAAAATTAGGGTGGCGCCAATAAAAAAGTAAAATTTTCATTCAGCACACTAATAAAAATAATTTACGAGGAAAACTTTACCCAGATAAGCACCAGGAGGCTATCAACAAGGAAAGTTGAGAGACACCTCAGGGGCAATGTTGCTCAGTCCAGTGGAGCAAAAATCCAGAAGCCTTCAACAGCTCTCACCCCTTCCTGTCTTTTGATTGGCTTGGCCCCAAGCTCATTTAAATATCTCTTAAAGGCACACCTCTGGGGCAGTTGCACCTAGCCAGCTAAGTGCAAAAAAGTTACTGATGCTAAAGGACCCTGGGGCAAGAAGAGTAATTTATTCACCAGTTTTAAAATATAGCGAGCAAAACAAAACTGGGATGCATAAGAGTGCTGTAAATCTGAAAAGAAAAAAAAGATGTGCTCCTTTTGAGTCACCAGTTCATGTTATGAAGCTCTATTCTATGGAGTGTGCCATATTTACAAATGGTGGCAGAGTACTGGTACTCATTTAAAAACATTTTCTGAAGAGTATTTCCTACAATGAGGCGAGTACGATAGGTTGGTACTCACCTTATCTGGAGCTCTGACTATATGATTAGTTAAATTACTATAAGCCGGAGATCCAGTAATTTATTTGCCAGGCTAGATTTATGATCATCTTCAGCAAAGAAAAAAAAAATTCTTAATTTTTTATGTGAAGGCATCCATTTTATGGACAGGAAAAGAGTGATCGTCATGACTTAACTAATCCCAACAGTGTACAGTGAAGCAAGTTACGTCAAATTTCTCCTGTGCACAGAGCTCCCCTTAAACTTGAAGTAAGGTACTTGGTTTTCTTATTAAAAAACTCTGCCACAAATAAAATTCAGTATTATGTAAACTATTAGGTTCATGGTCAGCTCACGCAATCGGTTCTCAGTTGCATCACGCCATACTTAATGCTGGTGATACATTCACAAGTGATTCCCATTCATTGTTTTAGTGTGGTGGACCACCAGCCTGCGTGCTCTCTTACACACACACACACACACACACACACACACACACACACACACACACACACACACACACACAATTTCTTTAACCATCACCCTATATTTTTTGCCACCCTCCTAAAATTTTGGCCATTACCCTAGCTGCTTGGGGGCCAGTGGGGTGAGGAAGGATCAAGTGTCCCAAGACGGCTCTCCTTCCAGGACGGGGGTTTTACAGTGGCACACTGCTTGCCTTCCATCGGCTGGGTGGCACTGGCAGCATATGCATGTCACCACACAGGGAAAGGAACCCACATACAGGGTTATCAGGGCTGTCTCTGGAGGCGGAGCTTGGACATTGCACCCACTGCCTGTATGTGGGCCCAGGGGAGAAAATGGAGGAGAAACCACCCCAGGCGGCGGGATGAACGACCGCCCCTGGTAGGCCCTGAACTGGTGGCCAGGCACAACTACAAGTCCTGTGGCAAAGGACTATGGTTAAGGTAAGTCCCAGAGCCAGGTGACAGGGCGGGGGTGTCAGAAGGGCTGCTGGGGAGAACCACGAGCTAAATAGAATATTAATAAAAAAAAAAAAATCCCCAAAATTGTCTTTTACCACCATCCTTTACTGCACTACTAACCCTGTTTTGATACTACTGCTTTATGTATCTTACTTAAAGACCAGCTGGGTACATGTACGGTGCACAAAGTAGGCTAGGCTCCAAGGAATAATGCACCCTTGGCCCTTATCCCCACCCTATCTTTCCAGGCACCGAGGAACCTTGGCATTGACAGCACAACAATGTTCCTGATCACAACACTGAAGTCTCAATATCCCCATTTAAAAAAAAATGTGTATTTCTGTGTTTTTCCGAAAACATTTAAAAATGTCCAACCTAACAGCTCAACTGATGGATAACTATACTAACTTATAATCATTAAGGTGCCAGCCCAGTGGTGTGGTGGACTGAGTTAGGGACCTCATCACCAGCCCCACCGGTGCCCCGCTTTCAGAAATGAACTGGGGTTACTCAGAGGCTGGCCAGGGGAAGGAGGATTGAGCATCATACGTCAGCTCTCCTTGTGTGTCTGGTGAAGGTGGTGTTGGGGGGAGAAACAAGTTCACAAGACTACTTGGCTGCCACCTAGTGGCGTCTTGGTGGTGTGGCAGCAGTCTACGATCTGGTTGGCTGGCTAAGTGTGAAAGCATCACATCTTTATGTGATGTGTGCATGTTACTGCATGAATGCTGGTGTGGGGGACAGCTGTAAACAGGGAAAACAGTTAATGCAGTGGATGATGACAGCACCCCCCCTCGATGGCTCCCTACCACAGGCACTCACCGATCTATGGTGGTTCAAAGATAAGGGGGGGGGGTAAGTCCTGGGTAGGATGGGTGACAAGGCTGGAGGACATCGTCAGAAGGGAGCCCTCCAGAGTGTGTGGTGGATAAACACAGAACAGAAAACAAAAAAGTCACCCCTGATGGACAAGTGGGTAGCACATGCTCCCACACAGGCAACCAGAGTTCAGGAACAAGCATGAGGAGCCCACTGGGCAGCCTGGGGCGGGGGCGGCACGACTGTGAAGCAGCGTTCCAAGCCCAGGGAGGGGAAAGAGTGGATTCCGTCCCTCTGGAAATCCAGGGGGGATCTTGTGGATTCCAGGTAAGTCCCAGAGAATGGGTGAGGGGCTGGGGGTGCCAGAGTACCGTGAGGGAGACATGCAGAGGGGAATAAAGTGCTTAAAATAATAATACACACACATTAAGGACATTAATTATACATATTCCCTTCAACTTAGAAAGCCATTAATGCCAGCCAGCACTGTTGTGCGAAGAGTTGAGGTGCTGGACACCACACCTTGCGCCACGTCGGGGACCCGTGTTTGGGAACAAGCACAGACCGCCAGGGGTTGGCCAGGGAGGGAGAAGATTGAGTGCCCAACAGCTCTTCTCTCCTCTCCCGGGGAGGAATGGGTTGCCACTCCCGTGGCATGACTGCCACCAGGTGGAGGCCGGGTGGGGGTGGGGGTAGTCCGGGACTGAGAGCAAAACAAAAGGTGATCATTACTAGGCTGCAGTGTCTGGTGCCTCCATGCCTGTGAATGCACCAGCAACAAGGGGATAGGAGAAAAGTGAAAATGGAACTGGTAGGTTCCATGAACTGGTGATCCCCAGCTTCTGGATTGTGCTATGGGGGAGACAGCCCACATTCCTCTGGTTCTGCCACGGGGAGATCCATGGGGAAACTACCAGGGAGAGAGCCAAGTCAGATGCCGCTGGAGAAGACCATTTGCCAGCCATGAGGGAGAAGATAGATAAATGATAAAAATAAAAAAAAAATATTAACTCTCAAGACTCTATCACTAATCTGTACTGCTTTTCATAAGGAATGAGGCATGACAGAGGGGGAATTATGCTATGTTAATGTACAGAGTGGTGGGTTGGAATCCCAAGCCCAAAGGGTGAGGGACTTTAACCAACACATAGTACACTGACATGGCATAATCCCATTGGTGTAATTCCACTTATAAAAATATTAATTCAGGGTTTTAAATAATTGATTAGCAGTTTTTTTCTTGGGACTATACTAACTGTACAGAAAGTATTTATATAGATTTTCTAGGAGTGCTGTGATTGTTAATCACAGTGAGGCAAGAGCTATGCATTTTCACAAAGATTTAACACTTTTATGAGCAAAACGCTAATCAATTTTTAGAGTTAAATAAATCCCTGTAATTTGGTAAGGTTAGTATTTACCCCGTTGCCAGTCATCAAGTAAAACCTGCACAGTGGTTAAAAAGAGTTTTGAACTTTAAATTCCACCACTACCCCATCGCACATGTGTATTGTATGAATACACGAATTTGCCAGCAGATAAGGGCCTTATGATCTATCAAGTCTGCAGCCAGCAACCCTTATACTGTTGCTGACCCTCCCCCGACCCTCTCTCTTACCCTGTCCCATCCCCTTTTGAAGTAGTCCACTGTTCTACAGGATACCATTTCCACATTGAACGCATTCCACCCGTGACAGATGGCCCCTCTCCAACACAGCTTGCACTGGTGCTGACAGGAGCTGTCTGTACAAAAAAAAACAAAAAACGGGTCGTTGCAGCAAGTTGGAAGCGCTGCAGAAGTTGCAGTCCATTGGCCATGTAAACATGGCGGGAACAAAATAACCCACTCCTCTGCAGTGCAGTCACATTCAACTAGTGCAGCTTAACCCCTTCCGCATATCTAAATTATGCTAATACCCTATATACAACTATTTTAAAGATACAGTACCAAATTACAACACTATTACACTGCTGAAAAATGATTATTTCAGTGCCTTTTTCCTGCAGTATATAATAAACACCTTTTTATTTATTTATTTATTTTTACTGCATGTCAGTTTGCTAGCATTCTGTGTGAATAGCATTTTGTTTTGTAAATATGTGGGTTGGCCTAGGTTGTTTTCTCTATAGGTCATGGCAGGCTCACTATGATACCACTTAAGAACTAAATGCATTAGAGCAACCAAACACATTAAGAAATGCAACCAATTTCACAAGATTACTAGTAATCTGAACTATAACGAAGCTAATTTTCAAACTGTGTTTGCAGGGCACACTGCAAAAAGTATTCATCACTGGTATTTTAGCAAAAGGACAGTTAAGAACCCATAATAAGTGCGCTTATATACTACCGTGCTGACAAATAACATCTTTGGTAGGATTCATCACTGAATATAATATGTACTTTATTCTGTTTCTGTCGATCTGGTTTAAAACAAACAGGTTCACGTCTCTATACTGTTTTTCAACGTCGGACTTGATCACTACTGTAAGCACGCATGGAAATAAGAAATATTCTCGAAAATTCCTAGACTACATGAATCCGAAAATGTAATGTGCTCGGCTGTTCTGACAGACCTGCGTCATTTATAAACATAAGCCACATACCCAAACTGTCCCCCTTACCCTCCCTCCCCCCGCACAAAGACACCGAATGCACACAAACTTGCAACAAAGTAGCCTTCTTGGAAGTCACAACTCTGCAGTCAGTATTTATAAATTAACGAGAAGCTAATACATTTCATTGTGAAACCCAACCGGCTTATCAAATTAAAACATGAGTGGAGTTTTAGCTTCTCATTTACCCGACCTCCTTGGTTTTCATTTATCAGCTGCTGTTACAACTGCAGCCCTGCTAGACCTCCACCTCCTGTCAAGAATACCCGACCCCCTCCCGGATTGCCCTTAATATTTATTTTTTATCGTTCAGTTATACTCACGGTGTCTGTGACACTCTAACAGTGATTTCATGCTAATCCCACTCCAGAACCGGGCACATTGCCGAAGGCAACAACGCCTACCCGCACGGGAACCGGGCACCGGTGGCAGCAAACCCCGTAGCCCCTCACCAGTCGCCGTGTCCGGCCACTCTGCTCTACCCAAGCCCGCTGCTTCAGGTCCCAGACACCGCCGCCACGCTCCAACCCAACGGACGGCTTCCTCGAGCGCGCTCCGGTTCGCCGGCACTTGCTCTTTAGTGTACCGAATGCTTGCCCCCAGCCCCGGTTACCTCATATCCACCTCGCTGAGAGCCTGCGACTCCGGAGCCATGATCACATCACAGTCACTGGCAGCCATCTTACCGCCAGAGGAGAGAAAAGAGCAACTTCCGGAACCAACGAGAGGCTAATAATGGCCAGAGGGGCCTCGCTACAGGAAAGGGAGAGACAGGGCAGGGACCTCCCAGGGGCCCCCCACTGCAGCGGGTCACTACAGAGCTCAAATATCGCAAACATTTCATAAGGAACAATTGTCCCCTCTTCCCAATCCGCCTCACACGCTTTGAGAATGTTTACGTTAGCACAGGGGAGCTGGTATTGCAGGCAAGCACTTCACTTTACTGATGACCAGCATCATACCTCTCAACCTCCTGCCTCATAAATCAGGGACAAGGCTTAAAAAAATCGGGGACAAAGGACCAAAATCAGGGACACATCTTCAAAACTGGTGCTATCCACTCAGAAAGCGGGTAGAATAAGGGGCATAGTGTAAAATGCATTTTCTAAGGAAGAACAAGTTTGTAACTTCAATGGCTGACATTATTTTGTGCTTATAACTCACACTGTTTGGTCACCGAAGCACAATTTTTAGGAGGGACAGGGTAAAATTTTGAGGCAAAATCATGGACATCCCTGAAAATCAGGGACAGTTGAGAGGTATGACCAGCATATCTCTCAACTGTCCCTGATTTTCAGGCATGTCCCTGATTTTGCCTCAAAATTTTTCTCTGTCCCTCATAAAATTTGTGTTTTTGTGACATAACAGTGCGGATTAAAAGCACAAAATGATGTTAAACATTAAAGGTACAGACTTGTTATTCAGAAAATGCATCTTAACACAACTCCTTTCATTCTATCAGCTTTCTGAGTGAATAGTACCAATTTTTAAGATGTGTTCCTCATTTTGGGTCTTTGTCCCTGATTTTTTTTAAGCCTTGTCTCTGATTCATGAGACAAGAGGTTGAGAGCTATGATGACCAGCAGCAAAAAACAAATACAGGCTGCAAGGCCAAATCATTGGCATAGGACCAGGGGCAAACCTCAACTGTCCCTGATTTTGCCTCAAAAATGTCCACTATTCCTTCTAAATTTGGGAGCTCTGTTGCAGAAGAGTAAGGATTCAAAACATGACATATTGCTATATTTTTCTGTTGCAGTCTAGTTCTCCTTTCGATAATAACTTTCGCACCCAGTCAAACAATATGGTAGGATTATTGAGCTAACATTACCATTTTTTTAAATGTACCCTTGATTTTGGCCACTTGTCCCTGATTTTTTTAAGCCTTGTCCTTGATTTGCAGGGGGCAGCTAAGAGGGCTATAGCCCCCAGCCACCCTCGAAATTATGCATTGCACAATGCTCACCGGCGCTGTAATTTTTAATTTTTTCTTCCAATTGTTTAACCAGGAGAGACACACTAAGCCAAAAGCTTGTTTACAAGTGCAACGTGGGAGCACAGGGAAGTTAAGTGCCTTGCTCTGAATCACACAGTATGCAGGTGGAGGCTGTGGGACTCAAACCCATGTCTCCATATTTGCAGCTCAGAGCCTTAAACCACTGTGCTATACTGCCTCAGACTACAGAGCAGTCTGAACTGGGCTGACAAGGGACAGGGCACACCGCCCATGTAAGAGTGTGCTTTTTTTTTTTTTTGGCACGCTTCTCAACTGTAATGTTCATACTCGGCAGCTGGTGTGCGCTCTGATGACTGAGAATGTCTGAGTGACATACCTGCTGGTGGCTGGTCAAGAGATGTGGCGGTGGTGCACCACACTTCTGTACAGGATCACGGGACCACCGAACTCCAGGTCAGCTAACAGACCCACCCGCATGAGATGTGCGACCCAACCCTCGACCATTCAAGTCCTGAATGATTGACAACTGGGACACACCAATAGGGAGTGAGGTTGCTTAGCAGTCACCAATTGTGTGTGTCCTTCCTCTAAGTCTGTCCCCTCCCGTCTCTACTAGGCACGCATGTGAGCAGCATCAGCACCGTACTGTTCACTTCTGACTGGCTTGAGACAGGAGTTGTGCTCAACACAGCACTTCTCAGTACAGAGATTGCAGATTTGTTTTACTTTTAGTCAATTCAGTTTGTTAAAGATGTTCATGTTTGTGTAAAAAGCTCTTTTAAGAGCTAGTGGAAAAAAAACATTGAGTCAAGAGAGAGGGAGGGAGGCAGGGACAGCTATGCTCGTTCTGGATGGGAGGGAGGGAGCAGCAGCAGCAGCGACCTGCAAAAAAAATTGGAAGCTGGACTTTATAACTAAACTGTGGATGCTGCCTGGTCTTGTAGAGCTGCTTCTGTTTAAACTGAGACTGTAGTAACCAACAATAATTTGTAGCTTATATTGAAGCTAAATAACTAATCTCTGGGCTCTCCTCCATGGTTATTTAGCTTCAAAATAATCTACAAAATGCACCACAGAGCATCTAGTACCCCAGGGCTTCTGGGGTCCTGGTAGCCCCTAGACCCCTGACATTCATGAAAAAGATCCCCCCTCCCAAATTGCCTAGCCCCTCCCAAAATGTCATGCTGGTTGTGCCCCTGCATAGGACCCTTACTAGAAGCTCCCCCTCCCACCAGGCCTGCAAGCAACAATTTCGTCTCCTCCCACCTCCCCCCTGTAGCTGTCACAATTGAACCTGCTTATGCTTCACTCTGCTCTCCCACTGAAGTGCCCCAAAGCACTCACCTCACGATGTTCCTCAGTGCTTCAATCCACTATGTCTTGCAATCAACCCAGTAAGTAAGCTGTAATGCTGCTGTAAATAACTGCCATGTAACTGCACTTGAAACTACTCTGTAGTGCTTTAAATCTTTAACTGTGATGACTTGTCAGCCACACCGTAACATGGATTTTTGTACTTGGAAATATCTGTATTCCTCTCTCCCCTGCCCCCCTGGTCGCATCTGGAATCAAGCCTCGGCTCAGTGTGCCTTTCCCGGTTAACAAATGTTTAAATAAATAAATAAGTAATGTACACTGCCTACAACCCCCAGAGCCCTCTGCACCTCCCACAGTCCTCCAGGTACAAAGGTGAACGTGCCAAACTGATATCCTCTTCTTTGCTGCTGATCAGTGCGCAGTCATTTCTCTTGTGTCTGCAGTCAGGCCTAATCTTGATGGCGCACATTGCCCTGCTTCTTGTCACAGCTAACATGGGTCCTGCTGTCATAATACCCTAAGGAACCAGTGCAAACGTACTACTAAGAAGGCAAAAAGGGACTATGTCAAACACCTCCAGCAAACTAATCTTGCTGACCCTAAGTCCTTTTGGTCCCACATCAATGACCTGATAAAAGGCACTGGCAAACCTGCCTTAGGACCCATAGAAGTCAATGACCAGATGCTTAATAACTGTCTTGATATCGCATCTGCCTTCAATGGGCACTTCACTAACCTGGAGAGCTATAAGACCAGCCTCCCACCTCCTATGAGCCCCTGGGCCAGGAGGTGTCTTGCCCCTATTGGCCACTCTTTCACCTGAGGTTAGTTAAGGCCGAGGAGGTGCTCCCCCTCCTCAAGACCATCAAAGTCAAAGGCCCTGGAGGACCTGATGGACACAACCCAAGGCTGCGACACCTGCCATCACATTACCTGTTACTTGGCTAATCAACAGATCCATGCCCCATACCTGGAAGCAGGCCTACATGGTCCCTATCCACAAGGGAGGTCCCAGGGAACCCATTGGCAACTACAGACCAATTTTGCTTCTCTGTGCCCTGGCCAAGATACAGGAAAGTTTAGTCTACAAACCAACTCTGCGACTGCCTTGAGACCAACTAGTTGCTAGTCCCTGCTCAACAAAGCTTTAGGCAGAATCATGGTACTAATACTGCCCTCAACAAATTCTCGGTTGATGTACTAGGTACAGTAGACAAAGGATTCCCCACAGGGTCCGTGTTTATTGATCTGTCCAAGGCCTTCAACCTAGTGGACCTCAAGCTCCTCCTAACCAAGCTGGCCACAATTGGCCTTGACCAACACTCTCTTACCTGGTTCAGCAGCTTTCTCCTTGGCCGCTCCCAGTGTGTCAAGTGGAAAAGTGTGTTATCTGATCCACGCTCCCTAAGGGAGGAGTACCCCAAGGTTCCATACTGGGCCCCCTCCTCATCCCCCTGTTCGTCAACAACCTGAGTAACCAATGTGGAAACAGCTTGGTCATCCAGTATGCAGACGATGCTGTCATTTACAGATCTCTGCAGAATCCAGCTGACCTGGGGCCCTAGATCCAGGCTGACTTTACTGATCTGGAAGCCTGGCTCACTGAGAACAGGCTGGCCTTAAACACTTACAAGACCAAGGCTATGGCTTTTGGACAAAAAACCCTAGGTCTCGACAGGAGTTCCTTACTCCCACTGACCTCCTCATCCGGCAGCCGCATAGAGGTGGTGAGCTCCCTCAAATACCTGGGATTAACTCTGGACCAGGGCTTTACCCTGAAATCTCAAATAGATCAGCTGACAAAAACAGTGCACCACAAACATGGCCTTCTGTACCGTCTGAATGACCAACTCATCCTCAAGGCCAGGATAATCATCGCCAACAGCATTGTCCTCCCAACTCTGACCTTTGCTGCCCCTGTTTTGCAGGGAATGGCAAAACAGAAGCTTAACAGGCTTCAAGTTCTATACAACAAGGTAGCCCAATTTGCCTCTTGGTCTCAAAAATGGCAACACCACTGTGAAGCTCTTGCTTCCCTACACTGACCTTCCCTGGATGGTCGCCTTCATTACGCCTTGCTGCGCAATGCATACAAGCTCCTATGCAGCCATCCCCCTCACTGCCTGGCTGGTCTCCTGGTTCTCAAGCGCTCAGCAAAGCTTCTCCGTACCTCTGTGCAAACCTCCTGGATTAACCTAGGGTGCGGACAATGGCTGACAGCAAATCTTTGCCACTGCTGCCCCTGTCTTGTGGAACAAGCTCCCTCCCCACCTACAGGATGTCCCATCCCTTGGAATTTTCCAGAAAGGGCTCCACGCTCACTTACTAGACACCAGTGTCTGCTCCAGCCATTGAGTGCAAAACCACTCTACTCATGCACCCGAGCAATTATCTTTTCAGTACCTAGCAACTGTCCTATCCTCTACCCACGCATCCCCCTGCTGCCCTCTTAACTCTGAAAATCACCTCCTTATTCCCCTGCACTAGCCAGAACCAATCTTATTATGACCCCCTATTCATGAATGTTCTTCATACTTGGTGCCCCACAACCTCCTTCCTGATTGTTGTCCCCCACACAGTGTATTGTAACTAATTCTTTTGGTGGCCTGGCCAGATTGTAACCCAAATGGTTTGGCCCCCATTGGTCTCGTGTCAACCCTAATGTACTATGTATTGATTACTCTGCTGTATTTATGTACTGTGTTCTTTGTACATTGCTGTATTTGTCTCCTTTTTTGTAACTAATTCTGGGTCGCCCCTGAAAAAGGGACCTCTGGGGCTCAGTGGGCCTACCCAGTGATCAAAATTGAATAAATAAATAATGAAGCAGTTTCTTGGCAGTTCCATGAGGAACGTGATCGTAACAATGACCATTACCTCATGGATCATGGAAATATCCTGGCACAAGGGCATGTGCAGGCTGAGGACTACCTGGTAGCTGAACAGGAGTAGGCACTGGCACGCAGCACCCAGGAGAGACAAAAAAAATCACCTGTTTTAATGCAGTCCTGTGGGGGAAGGTCGGAGTCACAGCCTTCCCCCCAAAGTTAGAGGTGCCCCCCTCATAGAAAAGGTGGCTTCAAAGGACCATAGGAGCAAGTGGTCCCTTACTGGTTCTGCCCTAGATCTTGCCAGAAGAGTTTCTTCCAGTGCTCCTATCCATCGAGGAAAGGATATCCCAGGATGGATCTGTGATCAGTAGCCTGAATAAGGCTGTTAGGGCTCTAAGGAGTTCTAGACCCACCAACATCATTGAGAGTAATTCTAAACCTCTCATTTTCTACTGCCTCGGTCCCTACCCCATGGTAACATGCTGTGGTCCTCCCTCTTCCCAAAGATGGTGACCCATCTTCCCCTGGAAATCACCACCCTATCTCTCTCCTCCCTACCCTAGCTAAATTACAAGAACACCTTGTCCTCTCCCAGCTTACATCATTTCTAACTGCCACCTCCAACTTCACCCCTTTCCAATCTGACTTCAGGAAAAATTACTCCACCGCTACCTCTCTACTTCAGTTCACTGACTCTATCCTTACCGGGATGGACGATGGTCAAATCACCTCAGCCATCTTTGTTGACCTCGCCCAAGGCTCTCAACACTGTTTCCTACTCCCCCCTCCTTGACTCCCTCTCAACAGCTGGCCTATCTCCTTCAGCCACTAGCTGGTTCAAGGCCTACTTCACTGGTAGAACCCAATCAGTCAGGATCTCTGATGTAATTTCCCCTCCCCTCCTGATTAATACTGGAGTCCCTCAGGGTTCAGTCCTAGGGCCCCTATTATTCTCCATCTTCCTAAATGACCTTCCATCTGTCTGCTCCTCTGTCACCGCTATACACATGTATGCCAATGATATGGTCCTGTATGCATCTGGCTCTTGCCCAGCTGAGGTTACATTCAACTTACAGCAAGACTTTGACAAGGTTCAGCTCTGGTTTGCTAACCATCAACTTTTTCTCAATGCCAAGAAGACTGTCTCCATGACCTTTGGCACAAGGCAGAGACTCTCTAGACTTCTCTTCCTGCCAATTTTCCACACTTTGCTGGGACTTTACTTGAGGACACATCCTCCTTCAGGTACCTAGGAGTTTGGCTGGATCAACACCTAAACTTCTCCAGACATATTGACGCCATTCACAAAAAATTGCGCTCCAAGCTTGGTGCCCTGTTCGGGAACCATAGTTGTATCCCCTCTATGGTTAGGCGTGAACTTGTTCAGAAGATGGTCCTGCCCATTTTTGACTACTGTGATGTAATCTACGGTGCTGCTCCTAAGTCCTCCCTGGCCAGATGGGATACCCTCTTCAGTTCCTTCTGCCATTTTGCCCTTGATGCTTCCTCTCACACCCACTACTGTGAACACTATCATGCCCTATCCTTCCCCTCTCTTACAGATGACTCTCCCACTGCGCTAAATTCACCTCCAATCACTGGCTGGGTGAACTCCCTTCCAACCTCTCCCCCTTATTTATAACACACCCCACTCCCTCTCACTTCCTTAGATCATCTGACTCCCGTACTCTGGCGGTCCCCCACAGAACCACCCTCATTGGCCAATCCAGTTACTCTCACCACCTCCCAAAAATGTGGAATGCCCCCCCCCAAATTCGTCACTCATCCTCCTACTACTACATCAGCTTTGCCCTTAAAAACATCCTTGCACCTAGCTGTTCCTGCTACAACCCTTCCTAACTCCCCCCTCAAGCCCCTGACAAACCCTACCCCTCTTCAGTACCTATGCAATGCCCCTGCTGCAGTTCCACCCCCCCACCTAAAATAAAAACAGCATCCCTTCCCTTCCTCCAATTCCTTCCTTTAAGACCTTCCATTGTTCTCTTACTGTGATTTCTCAATCATCCAAAGTTGTACCAAGGGCCAGTCCCTACCCTATCCTTACACCATTAACCCAACTCTTCCCTCCACTTCTCCACATCCTGAAAGGCTGGGATTCGGCCTCTCTTCTCTCTCACTTTCACCCTCTCTTCTGTTCTTCCAAAGCCTATTCCCCCTCACTGCCTACAACCTGCTTCCCTCCTATTGCACTCTACCTCTCGCTGCCACAACCTGCTCCCTTCCTGTCGTGCTTGACCCCTGCCTTGTGCAGGCAGGGTCCTCAAAATACCAGAGGGGTCAGGCCTCAGCAGATCTTTCTCCTTCTACCTCTTCCTTCGTCTCCTCGTTCCATCCCCTTCCACCGTCTCCCCCCGCTTCTCTGCCTACCGACATACCTACCTCTTTCTCACCTTTCCTTCTCCCCCTTACGTAGCTCTAGTTATGGCTGACCCCTGACCCCTAATCTCTAATGCACTTGTAGTTCAAATCAAATCAAATCATTCTTTATTTACATGAGGCGCCTTTCCTAAACCAAGGCGCCTGTACAATATAACATAAAACAGTAAATAATTAAAGCAACGTTAAAAATATTCAAAAATCATTATAAGCTTTACTAAAAAGATAGGTTTTTAAAGCTCCTTTAAAACTTTGGACAGTCGGGCAGTCTCACACCTGACGAGGTAGAGAATTCCACAGGGTTGGGGCCATGAAACTAAAAGATCTGGTTAACTTGCACTTATGTCATTCCTTAGCTAACCTGTTCTGCCTGTGTTTACTCTCATTAACTTCCCTAGATCAAACTATAACAATTCTATTCAGCCATTTTCTAGCTACACAGTTATGTGTCATTTAGTGTATGCCTAAATGTTATTTTGTGTTGTTGTATCTATCTAGTCCAAAAGCATTGGCGTAATATCTATCTAGTTCAAAACTGTTAGCATCCCACTATTTCATTACTCCTGTATAGTCTGCTCAAATTATTTGAATGTAATCTACTGTAAATTTATATTGTGTACCAAATCTCTGTAAACTATCCTCATGTTCCCCTGCCCCCCAGGATGCACTGGGAGACAAGCAACTTGTTGCTCAGCATCCCTTCCTGGAGAAACATTCCAATGAATAAATAAAATGTTATCACATATTTGTAATGGTAAATACCACAGCACTATACCAATATGTTTCATTTTTACATGGCACCCATGGCACGAGACTGGAAACTTTGAAAACCTTCAGAATCCTGTATTTTGCTTCAAGAAATAAAAATACATAAGACAAACATTACTATTCACTGACATAAATGCAAATTCTCTCTTACTACAATACTACTCTGCCTTTATCATTCTCTACAACACAACCTAAACCTACCTGACACAACATGAAAGCAAACATTGGTCATTGACGAATGATTGTTTTATTAGGCATCTATCAGAAACTTGCCTGGGTGACCTCAAGTGATAGGGACTTAGTGAGCCTAGGATAGGGTTATTTTTCTTCATGGGGGAAGATGTACCATGGAGTGGACTTGAGAGACCAGTTGCCAGAATGGACATCGGAGCAAGAGGGTCCAGTTGTAGAAAGGTCCAGCTGCTGGAGGAGATGCCAGAGCTGGAGGGTCCAGCTGCCAGAGGGTACACCAGAGGGGTTTGCAGATCAGCTGCTGAATGTCAGAACACAGACATAGTGGACAAACAGGTATAAATGAACATTTAGAAAAGGACAATGAACGCTTACTACAGCTCTGCCTTATGGACAGTTTTCTTCTCCCTATTTACATTATGATAATTGTCTGATCTAATTACTAAGGTTACAGCTTAATCTGGTTCAAGGTCAGTTGGCATTCATCTGTATCCCCCTCCCCCGGGTCGTACCTGAAAATAGGCAGGATTTGTCTAGTGCACTTACCTGGTCAACAAAAACAAAATAAAATAAAATAAAGGTTGCCAGTTTAGTACTGTGAACGGAAAACATTTATTTTCTTGTGAAAACTGAATAGGCAAATGTTGGTGATGACAAGCGAATATTAGAAATAACACTCTAGTTGGGGGGGGGGCAGGACTAATATGAGTAAGATTTTTTTTCATTCATTTATTTTGCCCAGTGGGTGGACGGAGACAAGCCCATTTTCAGCCATGCCTGAGTGGCATTATCACTGAGCAACAGACATGCAGAATGAAGGACAACAATCTCTCCATGTTGCTCAAGACAGAGGTCTTCAGAGTGGTCAAATCAAGGGCACCCCATGATGTAGGACAATTGAGTGGTATGACAAGAGGCCTATGGATATGCATCCTTACTGTGCCAGACCCAAAAGCACCCTTCCTCTCTCCCTGTATAATCTTCCTCATAGTGCACTTCCCATAGTGATCTCCAAAGCTGAACGGTTAGGGTGCAAAGTTGTGAACCTGGGGACTCAGGTTTGCATCCCACAACTGCAGTTTGATCACTGTGTGACACTCCGCATGTCTCATAGCCTCACTGTGCTTAACCTCTCTGTAGTCTTTCTGTAATCTAGCTCTGAACTGTTTGAATCTCCTTGTGTGTATAAATGTCAGAAGTATTCTCCCCCCCTCCTTCTCTTGGATTGTATAGCACTTTGGGGTACAGTTTATATGAAAGGCACTATCTAACACCACATTTCTGTCTGTTCCTTCCTAAAGAAAAGTAAGTTAAGTCTACAAAGCCATACTCACTCCTGGAAAGGGTGCGAGTAAGTGATGGGAATAGATGTCTGTAAAGAGAATATGAGACATTCTCTTTGGAATATGGACGTTGTGGTTGTGATTCTTGCACAGCAAAAAACAATGGTTCTGCAATCAAATCTGCAAAATTTCTCTTATAGTATCTGGGTCGTGACTACGGATCCTGCCTTGCTGATTGTTAAAGGAACGCTGTCAACCCGCTTAGGTTTCAAAGTGTCCCTCGTTTAAAAAAACATATTTTATGGTTGCCAAAATTCTGTAAAGATTCTTGATGTAGTTGGTAGTTTGATTCTGACTTGTATTTTTTTTTTAAATAGTAAAAAACAGACTGTCCAACATACTGTTGTTATCACACCAAAACAGGTTTGTTTACATTTCTTGATCAGCTCCAAATAAATTTCCTGGACTTGAGAACACCCACAAAACAGTCTAGCCCCTCATGATGCAGTTGGAGGTTAGGAGGCTATGGCCTTATGAGTGTCTGCACTGTTTGGGTGTGTTTCTAATGCTCAGGAAGCATGCAGTAAGAACAGAACCAGGGTTGTAAACAAAACAAGGTTGTTTATAAATATACATTGCCATGCATTTCAGTTCTACTAAACAAGGAGACAGACAAACCAAACAGCAACATCGGTGAATTTTAGAGAGGGTAAGCAATCATAAAATGTGAGGTTTCAACTAGAAATATTATGATGAAAAACAGGTTGACAGTGTCACTTTAAGCTGAGTTAATTTCCCATAAACACATTACAGAAGCGGCATGGTTATCCGGTTAATCGCATACTTAACAAGCATTTGTCAATGCCGAATGTTTGCTTGCTGGCATTGGCATTGGTAGTGTAGAAGTTACAGAGCTGCATAATAGGAATGGCAGCGAAGTATTGAACTGAAGCCAACCCCACCACCTCCCTGCAGAGAGTGACAGGCATTGGGGTGTGCCTTTGGGTCGTCAGGCATAACGACCACGCCATTTCACCACACCCTAACCTGCAGACACTGACAGGTGTCACTGTGCCTTGGGGTCTTTGGCCCTTATGCGCACCCCATTCCATCAGGAAATACGGTGAGATGGGTGCGGTATAAGAGAATGGGGTGACGTTTGGGCCTGAAGAGTCCGAGGCACACCTTGATGCCTCTCACTGGCTGCAGGATGTGGGTGGGGGTGGAATGGTATGAGCATTACAGGCAAGAATCGCAAGTTACACCCCTGATGCCTGTCATTCTCTACAGGGTGGGGCGTTATGGTCGGAAACCCTAACGCCTCAGGCATTCATTGGTATTTTCACTCCAAATTTTCAACATGTTTTTTTTTTGTGATCCCCACATCATGAACAGTGGCAATATCAGTTTGTTAGCCAAAAACTGCTTTTGCACTGCGACTACAGCATTTGGCACCACAGGTGCAAAAACACATTCCGAACAGGATGTGAAAAATGACAGCAGTACTGTTCATGGCGAGGTGTAAAAAATGGCAATGTTGAAAATCTGCTGTGAAAATTTAAAAAAAACTGGTGAAGTCACGAGCGTGCGTAGAAACTGTGCAACGCACACCCATAATGTAACTAGTTTGGGGATTTTTTTTTACAGCAGATTGTTAACACAGGCATTTTGGGACCTCCAGTCATGAACAGTGTCAGTGCGATTTTCTTTATCTGTCCCAAACAATGATTTCCCACAGCGACCACGCATTTTTGCACTGAAAGTGTGAAAACACATTTCGCCCATGTTGTGGAAAATGACAGCTGGTGAAAATTTGGACTGAAAATATTACAAATTCATGAACTTACGAGGGTGCGTGGAAACTGCGCAATGCTCACTCGTAACACAGTCATTTTATGGAGTTTTGTCACCAAATTTTCAACATAACCATTTTAAGACCTCTGCTCATGACCAGTGTCACTGTGATTTTCTTAATCTGTCCCAAACATTGTTTTCGCACACCGACTGTACCATTGTGCGCCGTACGCGGAAACACATTTGGCAAGAGATGTGAAAATGGTAGCTGTACTGCCTATAAGGAAGTGTGGTAAATGGTGCTGTTGAAAATCTGGTGTGCAAATATTACAAATTTGCAAACTTGCCAGCCGCAGGTAGGAATTGGCGCAACATGCGCCCTAAAACAGTAATTTTTGGGAATTTTTTCACCAAATTTTCAACATAGCCATTTTAACACCTCTGCTCATGACCAATGTCACTGTGATTTTCTTAATGTCTCTACATTGATTTAGCACGACTGCGCCATTGTGCTTTACATGCGTGAAACATTGTGGGCGAGATGTGAAAAATTACAGCTGTACTGCTCATAAGGAGGTGTGGTAAAATGGCAATGTTGAAAATCTGGAGTGAAATATTGAAAATTTGTGAACTTACGAGCGTGCATAGGAACTCTGCAACGCACACTCGTAAAACAGTAATGTTTAGGAATTTTTTCACCAAATTTTCAACATAGCCATTTTAAGACCCCTACTCATGAACAGTGTCACTGTGATTCTCTTAATGTGTCCCGTACATTGATTTCGCACACCGACTTCGCCATTGTGCGCTACATGGGCGGAAACACGTTTTGGGTGAGATGTGAAAAATGACAGTTATACTTCTCATAAGGAGGTGTGGTAAAATGGCAATGTTGAAAATCTGGGTGAAAATGTGAAAATTATGAACCTGACGTCGCGTGAAGACTCTTAGCTGTAGCTCCTTCAAAGTCATTTTTAGGAATTTTTCACCAAATTTTCAACATAGGCTTTTTGAGAGCCCACCTTATGAACACTGGCAGTGTCATTATTTTGTTAATGGTCCCAAAAGGTGATTTCAATGCAGTGACTCTATGAAATCACCCTTCGGCCCGAATAGTGCCATGACAGTGCAAGAATTCATGAGAAGGGGAAAACCCATGTTGAAAATTTGAGCCCAAAATTCCCAAAAATGCCTGAGATATGCAACAAAGTTGAAAAAACCTATTTATTCCATTATACAGTTTACCGGCATTTCCTCAGTTCGCGAGCGGCTTTGAAGAGTGCAGACATGTTCCCAGTCCACGATGATGCGTTGCGCCGAGCTCCGGAGGTAAGTATGGGGTGAGGGGTGGGGAGGCAGGGTGCAGTGGGTGGGTGCAGGTTGGGGGCGGGAGACTGTGAGGGAAGATTTTTCCTTTACAGGTTTTTAGGCGATCTTGGGATGTTTGCCACGCTGGGTGGGCTCCCAGCGTGGCAGCTGGAAAAGACTGTTTGGGGGCTGGAGCCAGCAGGGATTGGGCACCCCGTCCGGGTGCCTCTTGTGCTTTGCCATGCTGGGGTGGGCTCTGGCGTGGCACATGGAAAACTTTTTTTGGGGGGCGTGCAGCCTTGGAGCCGATGGGGATTGGGCATCCCGTTGGCTGTGACAGTTCTTGCCGCGCTGTGGCACTTGGACAGCTGTTGTTGGGGGAGGTGTGGAGCCGACGGGGATTGAGCACTCTCGTCGCGCCACACAGTGTGTGTGTGTGGAGTACATCAGCACGCAATATGCGTGCTTGCGTGTGTGTGTGTGTGGGGGGGGAGAGCTCTGCTCACTGAAGCGGAGCTCTTCCTTTCAACTGTATGCCACTGCATTTTCCTGCTGTCTTAGACAGCTGCAGCAGTGATTGGCGCACTGTGACCGCGCCTGCAAACGCACTGACTGAATTGGAAGAGGCTGACACACCTCCAGAAAACTTGTATGATGGCACTATGTTTCTTGCACATGCGTGCAAGCAAACATAAAAACTACACTGTCTAGCATTCCGTCCCTGTCCCGCAGGCAACAGATCTAAGAACAGAGTCTACTGCCTAAAGCAGTGAGAGCTGAGCTTACAGTGTAAGACAAGCAATATTTCTATCAAGTAGTAGCAGGTTTTGTCATCAGATAATGTTCTTACCACAGCAGTAAGTAATGGATGTCAAGGGCAGTAAGTGAGACTGAAGCTCTCTACCTGCTGAACAACTGTGATTGTAGACTGGCATTTGAAAAAAAAAACTACCATATTCTTGATCAGTGAACTGTATCATGAGATGCAGCTTGCTAATAAAGGAATAAGACTAGCTGAGAAACAGCCTAAGGTTTTCAATTAAGCAGTCATTTCACTGGCCCGTCAGTGCAGTGGTTGGATTTCCACTTGCAACGCCAGCGACCCAGGTTTGGAAATGAACCTGGGTTGCTGGAGGGCCGGCTGGGGGGAGAAGGCTTGAGCATCTGATGACTGCTTGCATTCTCCTGGGAGTAGGGAGGAGATGCAGCTCACTGTCTTCTTCCTCCTGACGGAGGCCGGGGGTGCGACAACTCAGCGAGCATCAGTGCAAGTGGGCGTGGTGGACGTTGGCTGATGCCTTGATGTCTGGCACATCACGTCTGTGGGAGTAAAATGAGAAAATACTGCTCCCAGGCCAACCAGATGATGGCTCCTGGCTCCTACCTCCACAAGTGCCTTGAAGCCTCTGAAGCCAACTCAGCAGCTCCAGGGGACCGAATAGTTAGTGCGCTGGTACCCCTGCCCTGGTGCCTTTCCCCTCGGAGGAGGGGGACCCATCCAGTGAAGGGATACACTGGGCTACCTCTGGGATGACTGCAAATATGAGGTAGGTGGAAGGGGTTCGGGGAGAGGGTGTAGATAGACCATGGCTGTCCGGAAGGAGTGGTGGGTCAGGAGCATGGGAAGGAGCCAAAAGAAAAGCAGTTATTTCAGACAACTTTGTCTGTAACTGGCAGTTCTTAGTAGATGCGAGCAGTGCTTTCACAAACTGATCCTTCACTGTAGTATCAGAGCCAGTTTTCTCCCTGGGATTAGGTGTTATGTCCAGGTAGCAATGAAAACAGCTTCAATATTAGCAGGGAGCACTCTAAAGGTTGTTACAGGCAGTGAACTAAAATCTCCATATTCTGCCCCTCCTCCCTCCCCATGTAGGAAGATGGTGGTATCTACATACTGTATGTTCTGTGACTTATAACTAGGTTGCATGTTAACAAACTGCAGTAGAGAGAATTGGGCTACTATGTGGGATGCTCGGGCATGTATCATGGCAGTGGTTGCCAGCCCCAGGCATCAGAAATCTTAGAGGTACTGCTGAGGTCATGCTCTCAAATCTGTGGGGGCAGGGGGATATACATTGCTTCTCACCTCACTGCAACAGCATCTTCTTGGCAGATGGGACAGGTCCAGTGTTGTGGGCATCCCTGTAATGTAGCCCACCCTCTAAAAAGGATGATGTGGCCCATGAGGGGTAAAAATAAAAGAAGCATTGTCCGTAGGATGACAGCCCTGGTATTCTTATGCACAGAACTTTAGCCGATCATGTCAATATGACACAGACAATGACCAAGCAGTAAGAAGGTAAACAAAGTGAAAGGGACAAAGAAGCTGGCGATGGGAGGGGGAGACCAGGGGAAATGGGAGGGGACTAGTAAGGAAAGATCAGCAGCTAATAACACAATAATCTAGGGAAGGGAAGCATAGTACCGCTAGACGGGAGCACACAGAAAACATCCAGCAAAGAGATTATGGGGGTAAGGAGGAGTAGATGAAGAAGGGAATGACAGCATACCTTCTGGAGTGTGGTGTGTGTGAATGCCAGAAGTCTATGGAATAAAATGCAAGACCTCCATGAGCTGGTGACAGAGGTTCAGTTGGACCTGGAAGCCATGACAGAAACCAGGGCAACATGCCGCCACAACTGGAACTCATAATGTCTGGCTACATCCTCTACAGGAAGGACAGGGTGGAAGGAAAATGGGGTGGGTTTGCCCTGTATACTAGAGAAGGCAGCAAGATGCCTTGATGGTAAATCATATAAATGTGTTGGAAGTTGTTGTTGCACTATGGGTTAGAGTCCTGCCTTGTGGAGCTGATTGCCAAGCTGCATTTTCCACTTCATGGGACAGGAGACCCTGGAGCACATAGTTTCTGATTCTGAAGAGAATCTGCTTTGGTCTTACCCAGATGTCATTTGAGAACGCTTGCCCTAAGTGTAAAAAGGTTCCAACATGCTGGATGAGACTTTGCTTATGAATGTCGTCTTTGGCCTAGTAAATGTACTGGATGTGACTTTGCATCAAGGATACTTGGCAAAAGTATCAGTTTCTCTCTATATTGGATGGGACTTTCAAATATGGTGCCGAATATTTAGGATGTTGAATCCAAGTAGCTGGTCCTAAAACATTAGGAATTCTGAAAATGTCGGGCAAACCCTACTGCTCAGTAATGGGCAGGGCAGTCCCTAGCTCTTTGTGACTAGCAGGGTTAGGTCCTGCTACTTCTACTAAAATTGCAGGGCAATCCCTGCCTTTGTTGTATATAGCATCTGCAGTCATTGCAGAAATCTGTCGCCAAGTTGCCCCTTCCCTCAAATCAATACCTGGCCATCTCGACCAGCTGCAACGTGCAGCACCTAGGACTGTGGTATCTGGGATTTCAGTATGGTATAAGATTCGGGGTTTCATGTTGTTCTGGGACTGGTACCAGTGTGGGACAAATTATAATTATAAGGTAACATCTGATTTGTCAGCAGCTAGATAGCCAGGGCTCTGGGTATCAGAAGTCGAATGGTAAAATGTAATTGCTTTAGGCCTATTAGTATGTAGCCACCCAGCTGGAGGGTTCACCAGCAAAATCCAAATAATCAGTGTACGTATGTAAATAGTAATCAACTAACCTCTACTCCTCATCCCCATTCCTAATTACTATACCCCCTAAATAAATGTCTTGTTTTTGTTGTTGAAACGTGGTGTGAGCACGTCATTAGAGAGAGCATTTAAATACAAAATGTTGAAATGTGGGGAAATGTTTATTGGGGCATGTCTGGGGAAGGTAAATGGTTATCGTGGGTGGTGTAGCAGCTCAGGGGGCTACACCCATCACCATCTCATCCATGTAAAGCACCCTGAGTGGAGGCACTGCTCAAAGGTTTTAAAGTATGGTTATCAGATAGTGAACCCAAACCCCTCAGCCTATGTCTAGGGTAGTAGGCAGGGGTGTAACACTGGGGATAGCACCACCCAGGGGTTACACAGGCTTTCCTGACTGACTCCTGCTGCACTGCATCTCATGCCTCTGCACACATATACAGCACGTCCTTCAGTGTCAAAGCTTTTATAATGTCACTGAGGGGTGTCCCTTGTGGTTTGAATCAGCAAGCACTGTTTGTAACAGTTTTTTTCTGTATCCTCACTTGAAAATGTCAAGGATGCCCTGATCATAGGGCTGCAGCTTGCTGGTTGTGTTTGGTGGGAGAAACATACAGCGTATGTAGCCATCCCTTGTTTTTACATCGGCACAATCAGAGTGGGCTGGGGAGTTATCTACGAGGAGTATGGCATGGAGGAGTAGCCCTTGCCTCCGTAAATTGCTTTTTACTTGCAGGATGAACTGTTCTTTAAACCAGCTTTCAAAAATGAAACTGTTCATCCACGCATTGTGCTGTGCCTCATACTGGACTAGCAATGCGTGCATGTTGACATTCTAGAAGCAGCAAGGCTGCCTTGACTTGCCAACCAAGATGAGCCTAAGTCTGTGGCTCTCAGAGGCATTTACACAGCCGAGAATTGTGACCCTGTCCTTCTCCTTTAAAACCTGGTGAATCTTTTTTGCCACCATGGATCAGGGTTTTATCTGGCAAGCAGTGCCAGAACAGCCTGGTCTCGTCTGCGTTACAGATCTGGTCTGGGACGAGACTGGTGTTTTCAACAATGTTGAGAGAGCTGCTGATGAATGGGGTGATCCAGTGCTCAGCTGCACTGAGCCACTCATCACAAAGACAGAGTTGTCGAATTCCATCACAGCATTTGAATCGTGTCAACCACCCCTCGCTGGCAGCAAATGGTTCTGTGCTGCCCAGATGAGAGTGAAACATAAGTGCCTTCTCTTTTAAAAGGGGTCCAGAAAGTGGTGTCCCCTTCTTTCTCTCTCTCTCTCTCTCATTGGAACCAGAGATAAACAGCAGCATCCCTCTGCTCATCCTTACATGGCCTCATGTCTTTTCTCCCCTCCACTCCGGCAGCGGTCTCCATTGTAAGAGCAAAGTCTCTTAATTTTTCTTTGGCACCTTTAATGTCATTGATCATGGATTTACCCACGCCATACTCCTGGGGCAAGAACAGCAGCTCTTTCTTCATTTCCAGCTGCTGAACAATCCATAGTTTCTGTGCCACGTTGAGAACAACTCCCTTCCTTTTCGTGGCTATCGCAAAACAAACAAAGGTACAATAATGATTTGTAAAGTGTTGAACTACCATTTAAATACACACCCACAACAGGTGAGACAGGTGTGACAGGTGTTACAAAGCAAGGGTGATTGCGTAATGGTGTAACTGGTGTTAATTGGTTTGAAAACTTGTGTAAATTGTCAATAGATAACGAGCTGTTGTGAGTTGGCGCTAATGGCTGCAGTATAATGGGCAAAAACAAGGGAGACGTACTGACCATCCGTGAGAAATGAGATTGCTTAAATGGGGGTCAGATAATCAGGGTTGCACTGAACATATGGACCCTCTTTTGGGCCTACAGGATGCCTTTACTCCAGAAATCTGTTTACTGGGTTTAGGCATTGACCAACTGGTGAGGGCTCAAAGATTGCATATAACTTGAAGAGCAGCTGTGGTAAAACGAATTACCTTACACCACTTGGTAGACAGTGAGCCTCCTACTTTTCGGGAATGGCACAATGAAATGCTTTTGCATCTTCGAATGGAAAAGTTGATGGCCAGTACCTGGCATGCTCTTTCTTCTTTTTGTAATAAGTGGGAGACAGTGCTTGCTCTCCCGTTAATAATATAAGATGTGGAGTGCCTTTCAATTCTGCATGTCACTCTGTTTTAAGATTGGTGTTTTTATTTGTTGGGCTGTTCTTCTGTTTGCCTCGTATCCTTGTTGTCTCTTTATTTAGTCTGATTACTCGTGCACCTGATAGTTTTGTTATGTTGCCGTTCAGCTATTTTATTGTACTTTGTCAGATCCCTGCAGATGTTTTGCTACCCTGTAAATGTGAACCATTAGGTTTGATATTGGTCTCCTGGTTGTTCTTTCTTTTTTGTTTTTTGGAGATGTTTGTTATTCTTGGTTATTCTTATTGTTTCTTTTACTGTTTCGTGTTTCAAAATGTTTAATAAAGAGCATATAGTTTAAAAAAATGGTTTCTCTGATTTTTATTTTAAAACTAAGTAATGAGGTTTGGAAAGTTAAGTATTTCTTTTTTTTTTTTTTTTTTTTTTTTTTGCTCCCCTTCTCTTTCTCAGCCCTGCTTCAGGTTGGTTCCTCCAGCCCTGTCACCCAGCTCCTTGTGGGCTTACCTTCCAAACCCATCCTCCACTTGTCACCCCCTCTCAGCACTCAGCAGGGGGTGGCAGGCTAGGCCTTGCAACACTCGGACCAGGTAGCAGACCAGAGGAGAGCCACATCACCAGTGCAGGGTAACACTAAGCAAACATTCATCCTGTGTTGCTGGGGTCTTTCCACTTTATGGTCCCATTCCTCAGGATGCAGGCAGCATGGGTGTGTATGGGCATGGATGTGACCATTCTTAACATGGCACAAGCCTACGTTCCCTTCCTCCATGCCCTCTGACTGCAGTGCCATGTGTGGTCACCCAGATGGCAGTACAGCAGTGGAGCTGGCAGCCTTCCTTCCCCAGAGGAGGAGATCGTCCTCTGAGATGATTGATCCTCCACCCCCTGGCTGGCACCCAATACCCCATGCTCATTCCCAAATGCAGGTCATCAGCGTTGTGAGTAGTGGTGCTACTGATGTGCTGGCTCTGAAAGTTAGGTATTTAGGACCTGTTCTGTTCTGCTGGAATAACACACAGTCATGTGAGCACATCTGACCAATCATATATCTTGGTTAACACAGAAACATAGAATTTGTTGGCAGAAAAGGACTGCTTGGCTCACTCTGCCCAAAGGGTCCCTGACTAGTCTGTCTCCACCGACCTTAATTGGCCTCTGACAACCCTCTTTCCTCCCTGCCCATTTACTAATATTGTATTCCCCATGGTCATTCCCACACATGCTTGAAGCCCCCCACTGTTTTTGCATCTACCCCTTCCACTGGCAGCCTGTTTTAAGTGTCCACCACTCTTTCAGTAAAGTAGTACTTTCTCACATCCCCCTTAAGCTTCACCCCCTCCAGCTTCATTGCATGTCCTCTGGTCCTGGTGCTGTTTCTCATTTGAAAGAAGCTCCCCTCCTGCACCCTGTCCATCCCTGTGAGGTACCCGTAGATCTCTATCTCTTCCCCTCTCGCTCTCCTCTATTCCAATGTGTACAAGTTGAGACCCCTCAGCCAGGTTTCTCATACCCAGTTTATGATCCATGATAAACCAACATTCCATCTAATGAATGTGTGAAAAGAGATACCTGACAGGTGAGGACGAACTGCTTTTTACAAGGTACTTTTAACAAAAGAAAGTACTGTATCTGGTTTTAATTTTAAAAGTTTGCATTTTTTTTTATACTTCTTTATTATTTCATTACACATTGACAGGCCAGTAGCATTACATATTGTAGCCAAGTAGGAAAAACAATTTCTCCAATTAATTAACATTCTTATGCATTTTCAACCTAAGTTTAACATAGAATTATATGGAGCATATTACTATTACTTTTACCATCTCTGTATTGCTTCTGATCCAAGAGAAATAGATATTATTCCCTTCTTGTAGAGCCAGTGGAAAACGTTTAACATTACAGTATTTAGTACGATCAAACTTTGTAACAGTGTGAAAAAAAAAACTTAAACCAAACTACAAGGTCTCTTTTTACTTATAGGAACATTTGATTCCTCCTAAACATACATTTTGAGTATATCCGCTGAGTGAGTTATATTTTATAATTCCACCCCAGCTGTTCTCTTATGAGGGGAATGGTTATTCTCCATTCCTGTGCCCCTCCCAGGTTGCCCAGCGACACCTGTCTGTGGGGAAGAGGGATTTGGACCTCATGGGAAGTCAAATGAAAGAGAAGGGTGTCTGTCCCAGCTTCTGGTTATATTCAATTATCCTGGCCCCTCCAGATCTCCCATCTCGTCCACCTATTCTGAAGTGCTGGTGTTCTCTGTTGGAGCCTGAAGGTAATTTCTTCCATCTGTTGTATCTGGGAAACAGCCTTCATCCACTCAGGGGTTGTCGGTGGACTCGCCTGGAACCACTTTCTAGTGATTGTTTTAAGTGCAGCCACAGTCAGTGCCTGCCATAGGTATGTTGCTTCAATTTCTCTTACCTCCCCTGGATCTCCCCCAGTATGAAGGCCTCAGGTCCCAACTGATCCCGCACCTGAAGTATCTGTTTCAGGCAGTTAATGATATGTGGCCAGAATTGGTATAAATGTGGGCATGCCCAGAAGATATGGGTATGGGTGGCCCAGGGTTCTTCGCAGTGTCTTCAGCACTTCAGAGATATACCATGTTTCTGTTTGGAGACCACTACAGGGACCCTAAAGTATCTGGTCCTCAGTTTCCATAGGAACTCCCGCCATGTGGGTGAGGAGGTCACCATCCAGATATTCCTCCAACCTTTTTCCCCACTCTCCCTCTGTAATTACCAAGTTCAGTTCATGCTCCCAATTTTGTTTGATATATTCAGTGTTATAACTGAACTGTTGAGTAAATCTTTTATATAGGAGGGTAATTGCTCCTGAAGCATTCTCTGATTTCTAGAGCTGTTCAAAAACCTCCTCTTTAGCTAATAGGCCCCTGGAGACCTGCTCCCGTCTACATTTTTTGGGTAATGTAACTACTTAACTGGTAATATCTCATACTATCAGATGGTGATAAATTGAAATGCCATTGGGCCACTTGAAAAGGAAGCAGTCCTTCATCCTGCAACAGCTGCCAAGATGCTTGGAAGCCTTCATTGGCCTTAATGCGGAACCAAGGATCCAGAGCAGCTGGGCGAAATTCAGGGTCCATCGACCACCATTGATACTTTCAGGCCTTTTCCTGAAATGCTTTATCCAGGGTCCCCCTCCTCCAACCCTCCACTGTAACCTTGGTACTGGTGTATAACCCCTGTTTGTTCTTTAACTGTTCCCTGGGATGAAAAATAAGGGCTGACATGGGTGAGAACAAATGAGTCCTCATCTCAATCTCCTTCCAAGTTGCCTTGTAGGTTGGGTGTCCCCATAGCAGCCTGATCCTCATCTGTGTGGCCTCCCAGTAGCCCTCCAGATAGGGTATGGCCAGCCACCCCCCCCGTCCCTTGGAAGAAGCATTGTTTGTTTCCTAATTCTCGGTTTCATATTTGCCCAGCTAAATTTCTTAAGCATTCTTTGCCAGGTTTCTAGATCTTTCTTTGAGATTGTATATGGAGCTCCCTATAAAAAATAAAGAAAGCAGGGCAATACATTCATCTTTACTGCTTATATTCGATCATGTAATGGAAGTGGTAGGACATTCCATTTCTGAATATCCAACTTCATCTGGGTCAGTAAGGGAACAAAGTTAAGCTGAAATAATTGTGAGGGTGCTGTGCTGATGTTGATCCCCAGATATTTCATTTGTTTCAGGTCCCATCTCATAGGGTAGGCTGCCCTTAGCTGGGGGGGTGGGGGTGTATAGAACATAGAAAGTATCTCCATTTTAGAGGTGTTTAAGGAGTAGCTGGCCAGGGTGGAAAAGTATGCCAATTTTTTCAATGTCTATGCTATTGAATTTGTGGGATCTTCCAAACATAGTAAGATGTCATCAGCATATAATGACATCTTGTGCTGATGACCGTCTGTCTGCACACCTTTAATTTCCCTATCCTGTCTAATGCTCTGGGCATGGGGTTCAATGTATAAAGCGAATAGGAGGGGTGACAGTGGACACCCCTGCCTGGTCCCTCGTTCCAGGGGACATTTCTGAGCATGGTGTCCATTTGCCCTGACATAGGCCACCGGGCTTTTGCATACCGTTGAGAGCAAGGATAGGAAGGGAGTCCCCAGTCCAAATCCGATTAAGGTCACCCCAAGAAAAGTCCAAGACACGTTATCAAACGCTTTTTTGGCATCAATACTGACCAAAAGTGCGGGTGTTTTTGTAAAATTTAGGTGATCAATTATATGTATGGTCTTTCTTAAATTATCTTGGGCCTGACGCCCTGGAATACACCTGGTCCGATCTAAATGAATTAAATTTGTAATCAGTGTCCGGAGTCTTTTAGTAATAATAGAGGTAAAGATTTTATAATCTATATTTAATGTTGAAATAGGGTGATATGAAGAACCCATAAGGGGATCCTTCCCAGGCTTAGGGATTACAGATATGATGGCCTGTTTCCAAGAAGGGGGCAACTGTCCCTGTTCCTCTTGTAAATCTCGAAACACTCTGCCCAATAGTGGGGTAAGGACTGGGTGGAGTTTCTTATAAAATTCCCCCAGGCAGCCCGTCTGTACCAAGACATTTAAAGGACTTCAGCCCTCTTATAATGTTATTTGTTTCCCCATCTCCAATGGGCCTGTTAAGGTAATGTGCCTGCTCTTGTGTTAACATAGGAAGTCATAGGTTCTGGAGAAAATCATTTATCTGGTCCCTTGGGGGTTGTGCTCCCTGCTTATATAAAGTGGTGTAATACTCCCTAAAGGCCTCAGCAATTTCCGTCACCCCCTTCTCTGTCTCATGTGTGGTGCGGTGTTGTATAGCCTGTATTGTTGCTCTGGCTTGTTGTATATGCAGCCTCCCTGCCAGAAACCTGAGAGATCTTGGACCACCCTCCTAGTACTTCTGTTTTAAAAACAGAAGTTTTTGTTCTACTGCATAGTCTAACATGGTGGAGAGTTTAGCTTTTAGCTGTTTTAGGGTCTTTGTTCTGTCTTTATCTATCTTAATTTTTTGTATGGCTTCCTGTTGTTTTGTCTGAGCTGTTAATTCCAGTTTCTTAATCTCCTTCTCCCTTTTTTCTTGAAAGATCATTCTATGAACTTCCCCCCTGATGATCGCCTTAGTGGTATCCCAAAGAGTTGCCAGGGAGATCTCGGGGAGATTCTTGTTCCTCACAGTGTCTTCGACAGTTTGTCGGATGGAGTCTATCACTTCCCTGTCTTGGAGCAGGGAGGGGTTCAAACTCCAAAATGTGGATTTTCTGACCTCCTTCAGTGTCATGGTCAGAAAGACCAGGGCATGATCTGAGAGTGTGAAGTCCCCAGTCGACACCTCTTATACCTGTCCTGTCAGCTCTTTTGGTACCAAGAAGCAATCTAGTCTAGTATATGTTTTGTGCACTGCTGAAAAAAAAAGTGTAGTCTCTTATCTTTCCCTCAAGATGGCACCAGATGTCTACATATCCAAGTTCCCCTAACATTCTCTTAACTCTTTTGGCTGTAGTGTGTTCCTTTCGAGGTGTCTGGGCTGTGGAGTCTAGTGTAGGATTTAAAGTCAAGTTTAAGTCACTTCCCCAGATCACATCTCCTTGTGCCCATACTTGTAAGGTGGTCAAGTATTTTTGATGCAGTGCACTGTTAGACCCCAGGGGAAGAATAGACCGATGCCAGAGTCAAAGGTCTGCCCTGTAAGGTCCCTTTCATCATGACATACCACCCCTCCTTGTCTGCCAGGACATCTGTTTTTTCAGACAGTACATCTTTAGGTACTAGAATTGCAACTCCCCTTCTGCGCCCCTTTTTATGAGGCTGTAGCTATGCTTCCAAATCCCAGAGAGCCTAACTTAATGTGTTCCTGGGGGGACAAGTGGGTCTCCTAAAGAAAGATAAAGTCCACTGAGGCCTTTCTGAGGAAGCTTAAGACTTTACTACGTTTAACAGGGCTTGTCAGCCCATGAACATTGTATGAGCAAAACTTTTGTGCCTAGCCATCTGTCAGCTCTCCGTGGACCTTTCTGTTTCTCTCTCCCTCATCAAACCCAATAGGGGTCTTGACTCCCCCTCTCAACAGATACCATCCGGCTTTCAACTCGCTCTTTAGACAGTGACCTTGTGAACATACAAAACTCTTTGCCAACTGGGCAGTAACAATAACAGTAAACTGGAAAAAAGGAAAAACAAAACTTTCCAAGTACTTCCAAGGTAGGAAACCTGATGTATCAGGTGTCTGTTCTCTTCCCTCCAGCTGGATAAGGGGGTGAGAAGAGGAGGTATTAGAATGCCCCGTATAAGCGGAGCCCTCCTCTGAGGTCATAGATAGTTCTCAGGACCTCCAAATAGGTAAGTTTGTGTCACAGCAACCACCATCAGGGGCAAAACAGCAATCTAGAACTCTGCCCCCCCCCCCGGGGAACTATCTTGTTTTACCTGAATTAAATTACAGAGGATTGTTGTCAGATAAGTGCACATCATCTGATTTTCAGCCTACTATATTAGGCATCCCAATTTTCCCAGTATTTCTCGCCACCCTCCCACCACCCCATCAAAAATAGTATCACCCATTACACTACTCCATCACATCGCCTTCCCCCTCCCCCACGATGAAAGTCCAGAGTCCATCCAATAAATCAGCTCTCTGTAGGGCTGTTGGGCAAGACCATCTGCCCATGCCCCAACTCCTGTTGTTCTTGCTTTGTTGTTCAGTATGTAGAGCAGTCTCAGTTTGGCAAAACATTGCATAGAACTGTGTGTCCTCTACTTCGATGGGTGGTGGGAATCCCCCCAACCATAACCTGAAGACCTGCCATACCAAACAGCATTGATGAAGTACCCCAGATCAAAGGAGGGATTCCCCCACTCACATTGTGGGGCTGGGGAGGGCATATCAGGAGCAAAGTGGTTCATGAAGTTAGGATAGCCCAGTGAGTTGTGACCAGAACAGTGGATATCAAGGCTTGTTCTGTCATAGGCAACGTGGCAACTCGGCAATCCTGCACCATTTTGGATCTTCAGTGTTAAGACCAGACATTTGTTTTACCACTGATGTTGCCTAAAACCAAACCACACCAGGAAGGAAGGAAGGCAAAAAGTCTAGGATGAGGGGGTTTTGGTCGAGTCAGATTGTCGGAAGCCACCCCCAGTATGCTGACTGTTCAACGGCTGACTGCCCTTCTACAATAGGTGGGGGTAGATCTAGATCAATGCAGCGCAATTGAAGCACAATAAATTAGAGCACAGTTACCTCTGATTTACTCCCTCATCCAAGCGCCATTGGAGCTTCTTGTGGTGGTCCCAGTGATTTCTTCCTGTGCAAGGTGGTGACCTTGTCCAGAAACCCTTGTGCAGCTTCCAGTGCAGAGTTTGTTTTCTTCTGGCTCATTACCAGGTGCCAGTCCATGTTTACTGCCTGCTTCCACTTCAAACATTCCGGTTCAAGCTGTGGGGGAATACCTTTTTCTCGAGTGCAGCCACTGCCTCATCTGGTGAATTGTAGGTTTTTGCTCCATCCTCCCAAAGAGTCTTCCGCCTTGTGGGGTAGGGCATCTGGAAACAAATCTGGTTTTCCCTGAGGGGTTTAAAGAAAGGGACCCACTGCTGCCTGGCCTGCTGTATCTTTGGTGGATAATCTTGATCCATCGTCAGCCACGAGCCAAGGTATGTTAGTTCTTTTTTCTGCTATGCTCTCAAGTATATCTTCCTTGACTCTATAGCTAGTGAACTTCATGATGATGGACCTGGATCTGGTGATGGATTCCATCAGTTTAGGAACCAGAGATCTGTGGGCTCACTCAGTTTGGTGTTGGTAGCCAGCAGGCAGTTCAAGTATATCTCTCAGGAGGTCCTCTAAAAAGGAAGCCATCGGTTGGGTCTCAGCTCCCTCCGCCAGTCCATAGAGGTGGAGGTTATCTCTCCTGGACCTGCTGTCTAGGTTGGTGTACTTAGCTTGTAGGACCAGGGTGTGTTGGTACAGTCAGCCCACCGCTTGGCCTAGGAGATCCTCAATGCTTTCAGTTAGGCTATTCTCTGTTCCGCCTGCTCTTTTTGCTGCTCCATCTTATTGAGCTTCTGTGACACATTTTTAAACTCTCTTTTGTGATCCATATGTGAGTCTTGTATCTCTTTCAGGAGTGTCTCAAAGCATGATCTTGACAGTATCTCCAACTCACCATCCATATTGTAATCGAAGCCATGCGGGCTACGTGGGGAGGAGCTCCGACTGCGAGTCTGCGGTTTATCTTTGAATCTAGTGCCATTGGGCTTCTCACTGGCTGCTTTTGGTCTCAATTTGTCTCCTCTGTTGTTCTTGGTACCTCCTGGAGGCATTCTGAGCAGAAATTTTGTCAAATTTGTAGTTTTTAGATGTTTTTAAAGTTCCCACAGGGAGAGAGCTCATTTCTTAAGCTCCTGCAGGTGCCATGACATCACCGGAAGTCCTCAAAGTTTGCATTTTTAAATTGTTTCTCAGTTTATCTGTTGTTTAGGCTCAATAACACACTCTTGGTTAGTGGCTATCTGGTGTTAATGCACTTCTATGTGTTGAAGGCACAAGGCACATGCACCTTTTGAACAACTACTGTATATACCTGACTCCAGACAACCAACACCATGTTGTGTCTTGTTGCTTACTTTTTATTGTACATAAGGGTACCAAATGTTAACCCAACCCTTTTAGACTGCAGTGAGCAAATCAGAATGCTCTATTTCCAACCATCATTTTATAACAGCATATGATGATCACATGTGTAAGAGCTGGATCTAGCCATACCTCAAGCCCTGATTTCAAGCAGAGCGCCAGTCCTAGTTGTACATTGTTCATTGCTTTGAGCAACAGAGGGCCAGGATTTTTTTGTTTTTGTTTTTATTTAGCAGGTATGGAACAGAGTACCACATATGCAGTTGTGCTTTACCCACTGGACCAAGGCATAACATCACTTGTAGCACACATCCTGATTGGCTAAGTGAGTCTGCTCGCAGAATAATAAATCACATATGCGGCATCTCTTGCATTTTACCACTGTTTTGGATAGACCTTGTTATCTAATAATACTGCACACTACTCTCCATTTAAGGGTTTCTAGGTCTGTCATGTCCACCCCTTGATTCATAAGCATGTATGAGTATGCTGTGTAAACATGTATGAATTGAAAGTGGTTCCCTACACACTCTACTGCCCTGGGTACCCTCTGATTCCCTTGGTAAGCAGACATTTGTCTTGGTTTACCTTGGAGGTCAGGACTGTTTGAGCTAGAATACTGTGAACTGGCTGTTTATAAGCATAATGTGAACTCTAGCCAGATTATTTGGCTCTCTGTGTATAATCTGAATTAGACGTTACCGGATATTTAAGGGTCCTCAGTGCACGATATTTGCCGCTTGCAGAAATAAGGTAATTACATGTGCACGTCAGGGAACAGCGTGCTTCTCAAATACTAAATATTGCTCATATTATGTTGTGCTGACCTGGAGGGCAGAACATGTGAAATACAAACGGAACAAAAATACAAAATATAATATGAATAGAAAGGATATTGCTCACATTATGTGGTGCTAACCCAGGGGGCGTGGTGGGTGGAGCGCCCCCACAGAACAGGTAAAATACAAACAGAACAAACATGCTACATGTAATATAAATCGAAAGGATATTGCTGCCGATGACAGCTATGCGTGCAATACGATTTATGATTTTTTTATTGATGTGAATACTATATGTACGCATACCTCTCAACTGTCCCTGATTTTGCCTCAAAATTTTACTCTGTCGCTCCTAAAAATTGTGTTTCCGTGACCAAACAGCAGGGGTTACAAGCACAAACTAATGTCAAATATTAAAGTTACAGACTTGTTCTTCTTTAGAAAATGTATTTTACATTAAGCCCTTTATTCTACCAGCTTCCTGAGTGGATATCTCCCATTTTGAAGAAGTGCCACTGATTTTGGTCCTTTGTCCCTGATTTTTTTAAGCCTTGTCCCTGATTTATGAGGCAGGAGGTTGAGAGGTATGTGTGTACGGTTTTCCTTGGGGTTTTGTGGGTTTGCAGGCTATGTATGCAGTGAGAGTGCAATACTATTAGTGTGGTTTTCTGTGGGGTTTGCAAGCTATGTATAAATGTGTGTGCCGTTTTGGGTCTTTTTGTGCAATAAATTATATTTTCCTTTTCCAGTTTGATTTGATGAGATGCCTTTCCTACATGTGGGTTTCACTGTATGGATGGGGCGTCATGCTTTTCTGGCCACCAGAGGCTCCACTGCGGCATGACACAGGTACCGTATTCGTTGAAAAAGAATTACAGGTGCAGTGGGGACCCTTAACTCTCCGAAAACGCCCTGAATTCTAACAGTCAGATACCAGACTTTCAGTCAACTGTTTTTTCCTTTTTGAGTTGTACATAAGAATAAGGACCCTGATTCGGGCACTAGGATGTGCTGTAGGACTACAGATACGGCACACTCTGCTCCCAAACCTACCAATAGATGGCGCTGTGACGCGACCCTTCAGGTTTGAAGCCCACTAGCGGCGTCCTTCTTACTTGAACAGGGAAAAGCTTTCGTCGCTCCCAGGAAACGGTAACTAGGAAGTTAAGGACATCAGGTGAGTGAGCCCACTTTACTTAGAACGTATTTGTGCATAATGTTCTAGTATTTACGTTTTGAAATAAAATACTAAATGTTTACCAAGAATACAGCAGCGTATACAATCGGAACCCACCCAGGGCCATCCTAGGCATGAGCACTTCTCCGCAAGGGTGGGATCCGAAGAGATAACGTCTGTTTTTAAGAACATTTATAGATTTTTTTTAAATTTTATTTAGTTGTTTAACCAGGTATAGCACACTAAGCTGAAAGCTTTTTTACAGGAGCGACCTGGGAGCAGATTTGATCGGTGATAGGGATGATGGTGGTAAAAAGGTGGGGTTTTCATTACTGGCTGCACCCTCACCTTGAGTGTGGATATAAATATACACCTGCCCCTCTCCCGGTGAACTCACATAGGGTTACCACCTTTTAAGAAGCCCAAAGTGGGACATTTCTTAATGAAACATGATTTTTCGCAGGACAATATGTAACCTCAACCAACACAACATATTTTTTCTCTAAATAATCAGAATTAAGACTAAGTGTTGAGTTTTTTAGATGTTCCCTAGTGTTTCTAATCATTTTAAGGTATTTTAGTTAAGGTACTATAGTTTTTGCCACATTTAGAGGAAAGTCTGAAAACATTCTTTTGTATTATAATGTCAGGACAATTAGTATTTTTAATGTTTTTTTCGCAGGACACAGCTGCCCAAATCAGGACTGTCCTGCGAAAGTAGGGACAGGTGGTAACCCTAAACTCACATCACAAATACCTATAAAACGAGCATCCCATTTTGAAGACGTGTCAGCGGGTGTGGCAGAAGCCCGTACGTACACACGGTTACCCCAAATTTCAGAATCTGAAAACCAGCAGAAATGTACCCCGCATACTTTTGCATTTCAAGATTGTTAGTGCTGTGCTATTTAGCATACTAATAAAGGAAACCTACGTTTCATAGGTTGATATGAGGTTGAGAGGTATGACCGTGAGTATAACAACTGTTAAAAAGAAAAAAAAAAGCAATCCGGGAGGGGTTCGGGTATTCTTGACAGGAGGTGGAGGTCTAGCAGGGCTGCAGTTGTAACAACAGCTGATAAGTGAAAACCAAGGAGGTCGGGTAAATGAGAAGCTAAAACTCCACTCATGTTTTAATTCGATAAGCCGGTTGGGTTTCACAATGAAATGTATTAGCTTCTCGTTAATTAAGCAGTAAGGCACGACAGGGTGTGTGTTATTGTGTAATGACGTCACTCCTGGGGTGGGTCGAAGCACTCGGCGAAACCAGGAGTGACGTTATTACACACTAACACACACCTTGGAGTGCCTTATTGCAATTATACAATGGCTCGATGTTATACAAAATAAAAAAAAAATTTAAAAACGTTTTAGTAGATTTTTAGTGTGACAGTATATCTTTGGGCATCAAGCTCATCTGCCACATCCCTATTGTGATGTTATTGTGTAATAACATCACCGTCTCAGGCACACACTGACCAATCAGAGTCCAGGAAATTTTCTTGCCATTGTATAATTTATAAATAATAACTGGTGATCCCTGTTATCAACTCGTTTTTGAGTACTGTAAAAAGTCGTATCAACCCTGGGCACAGCACAACTTTGATGCGCCAGGGCCAGGCCCAGGTGATATTCAACGGTGCTGCACCACCGTTGCATATAGCAGGGTCAGCGCACAAACTACGCATGGCGCAGTGGCACTGTGTAGCGCAAGCCACAATAGGAACGCGAGGATACGCCAGCGCAAGTGCAGTTGTGCTGGGTGCATCACCTGCGATATACAGCAGGGGCATGCAAGAGGCCATAATTTATGCAAGGTGCAAATGGGTCCATTTGCATGTCATTATGGCCACATTTGCATGCCTTGTGCAGGGCAGACGGCGCCCCTGCACAACATGACTATGTACTGTAGGGATCCCGGGACATCCCCTGTCCCATAGCCGCAATCCGCGCGGTATATGTTTATAAAGAATATCCCTAGTGGCTACTGCCCCCAGTCCCGATTCCTAAAAGAATGAAACATTCCTGGTGGTCTAGTGGTCCCCGGCGAGTCCCTGATTCCCGATAAATATCAATATGACATCCCTGGTGGTCTAGTGGAACTCCCCATCGCCCGTGATTGCGGTTAAATCCCGTGATGAAGTGCCCTGGTGATCCAGTGGCACCCCCACCCCCACAGAACCCCTTGCCCACCCGCTCCCCCGTCACGACGGGCGGCTGCATCCGCCCACACACTGCCTGGCTGCCCACCGAATGACAGTTACAGTCATTCATAGATTTGGAACTGTCTAGTACAGGATGCCCTGCAAGCCTATTGGTCCACACTGGGGACCAATGGGCTTACAGCCCATGCTGTACCTGTTAGTCGGCGGGCAGTGAGCGGGTGGGATGCAGTTGCCTGTCGATGATATGGGGGAGTGGGGTGGGCTAGGGGTTCTGTGTGGGTTAGTGGGGGTGCCATTGGATCACCAGGGCAGTTCGTCATGGGATTTAACTGTGATCATGGCGACGGGCGGGGGGTCCACTAGACCACCAGGGACATCATATTAACATTTATTGGGGACTCAGGTGTGGGGGGGACCACTAGACCACCAGGGATGGTCATTTTTCACACTTATCGGGGATGGGGGGGCACTAGCCTGCCAGGGATTTCATTATAAACATGTACCTTGCGATCACGGCTACGGGCGGGAGGTGTGAGTTTCCACTAGACCACCAGGGTTGTGAGTGCTTCCAGATGGTGTTGCGGGCAGGTGGCCACCCATGGCTGGGCTGCTGTGTTGCCCCCTGCTATACAGCAGACCGTCTGTGGGTGGCCGGGATTTGTTCCTACTCTGCACAAGTTGAACTTTGAGCCCCCCTGTGCAGCGCAGTGTAGGGGTGCGCCAGCATATGTGCCGCATATGCATGGGCACGCCCCAGCATCTGCACCGCATACATACATTATCATTGCGCCCAGTGCATCAGGATTTGCGCTGCACCAGGCAGCCTTCTCAATATCCCACCGGGGCGCAGTGCGGGATTGCGCCAGCACAACTCCTTTGAATATCTGGGCGCAGGTGTCTTTGAACAGAGGGGGTAAGTGAGACAGTTTGGGTATGTGGCTTATGTTTATAAATCATGCAGGTCTGTCAGAACAGCTGAGCACATTACATTTTCGGATTCTTGTAGTCTAGGAATTTTGGAGAATATTTCTTATTTCCATGCGTGCTTACAGTAGTGATCAAGTCCAAGATTGAAAAACAGTACAGCTACGTGAACATGTTTCAGTTTTAAACCAGATCGACAGAAACAGAATAAAGTATTTATTGTATTCAGCGATGAATCCTACCAAAAATGTAATTTTTCGGCATGATAGCATATAAGCGCACTTATGGGTTCTTAACTTTCCTTTTGCTAAAATACCAGTGATGAATACTTTTTTCAGTGTGCCCTGCAGGGAGCAGTCGTGGGGGATGACAGCTGTCCCAGGCCCAGTGGTTTACGGGAGCCCACAGCGGGACCTATAACGGGATGTGAGGCTAAGGGGGCCCAGTCCTAAAGGTATGTCCCGGGCCCCGGCATTTCCATTGGCACCCCTGTCCCTGCAAACACAGTTTGAAAATTGGCTTGGTTATAGTTCAGATTATTAGTGATCTTGTGAAATTGGTTGCGTTTCCTAATGTGTTTGGCTGCTGTAGTGCATTTAGTTCTTAAGTGGTATCATAGTCAGCCTGCCATGAGCTATAGAGAAAAAAACCTAGGCCAACCCACATATTTACAAAACAAAGTGCTTTTCACACAGAATGCTAGCAAACTGACATGGAGTTAAAAAAAAAAAAATTAGAGCAACTTTATTTGCATGACACTGTTTACATTTGCAGCATTTTTGGAGAGTTAAGGGTCCCCAGCGCACCTGTAATTTTTTTCAAGAAATACGGTAGCCACATCATGCCAAAGTGGAGCCGCTAGTGGCCAAAAAACGGCATAACGCCCCATCCATCAAGTGAAACCAACATGTAAGAAAGGCATTGCATCACAGTAAACTGAAAAGGGAAAATATTTGTTGCACAAAAAGACCCAAAACGGCACACACATTTTATACATAGCTTGCAAACCCCACAGAAAACCACAGTAATAGTATTGCACTCTCATTGCATACATAGCTTGCAAACCCACAAAACTGCGCACACAGTATTGCACACCAATAAAAAAAAAAAAAAATCACAAATTGTATTGCACATATAGCTGTCATCGGCAACAATATCCTTTCTATTCGTATTACATTTTGCATTTTTTTTCTGTTTGTATTTCACCTGTTCTTTCCCTTTTCTATTTATGCACCTTTCCTGCCTCCTCTCTCCACTCTTTCAGACAACCTCTATCTGCAGGCCCCCACTCCCATCGTGATCTGCCCCTAGAGCACACTATTCCACACTATTTTTACCCCCAGTATACCCCCTGGGTAGTGATGAGGAGGGATCCCCCATGCTTACCTCCTCAAACCAACATACTGTGCCGTGGAATTGGTGCAACGGAGTCTGCCCGATGAGCCCTGGAGATCCCCCAGTGAGGTGTCGTCACCTAGGCGAGAGCGAGGTGTTTTTCCCTGTTTCTTTTTCCCCAGACATCGGCGTGCAATGAGGGGCTATGAGCCGGGAGGCATGCTGAGACATGCCTCCTGCTCCGCCCTTCTGCCGACGTCTGCCCAATGCCCTTACTGCTACTCCACCAACTGCACCTTCAATCCAGGCTCCCCTAGATGGCGGTATTGCAGCGGGAGCATGCAGCTAACCCACCCCGAAGAAGGAAAGCAGCTGTTGGGCGCTCTATCCTTCTCCTCCCCGGCCGACCCCCGGCAGCCCGTGCTCGTTCCCGAACCCGGGTTTCCGGCGTGGACGAGGTAAGGCGTCCAGCGCCTCAGCCCCCTTAGCTCCACCGGGCCGGCTTTGTTTCACCTGTGGGGGCGCCCGCCTTCCACGCCCCCGGGTCAGCACCACATAGTATGAACAACATCCTTTCTATTCATATTATATTTTGCATTTATGCTCTGCCCCCACCAGGTAAGCACCACATAATATGAGCAATATTCAGTATTTGAGAAGCGCGCTGTTCTGTGTCGTGCACACGCAATTACCTTATTTCTCCTAGTGGCAAATGCCATGCACTGGGGACCCTTAAATACCCAGTAACATCATCATACTGACCCTGTACAGATCACTGATGGGACTGCCTGGCAACATCTGGTATAGTGCCCCAAATACTGGTTAGGGGCCCACAACTCAAGAGGACAAGGATAGGACAGAATCAGTACAGAGAAGGACAACAATAATGATTTAGAGGCAGCAGGGTAGGTTGTAAAAGGTGGAGGCTGGAAAGTCTGGATACATGCTGGAGACCATAATGGAAAGGGGGGCTATTACTGAGGCATGCCGATGTGCGTAGGGAATAAATGAAGTAGACAGTAGCAAGTTGCTCACCACTAGTGACAGCATGTATGCTATAACCCACAACAGGCCATGGGTGTATGTTGGCATTAATGCACGCCCTGGGTGCGTTGTGAGGCATGAGGGCTTGCCCGAGTGACTTCCAACCAGCCGGAAAGTACATTAATACCCCGATGCACCCATGGGGCTAGAGTGGGATATTGCACTTATAAAATGGTACGTTTTGCAAGTGTTTAAACAACTCAAAACATTTTAAAATCATTCAAAACTGTTTTTTTTTTTGTGCACTTTGTCCGTCCGCCTAAAAAGTAGGTATCTTTAAAAAAAAAAAAATGTTTTCTCATCTAGCACTGGCTCTTACTGGTTGCCAGTCGTGTGTGGGCGGGTTATTGAAAAAAAAAAAAAACATGGTCGTATTTCTCGTTAAGCAAGAGAGTTTACAGGGGAACTCAGTTGTAAGTATTTTAAACGTCTGGCATTAGACCCTTGAAAATGTCAAATTCTTGTGCTTGCTCCATCTTTTCATGTTCTCGCTTCACCTGCTATTGTCAGTGGCGGTGGTTAAAGCGGGAGAATGTGAAGGTATTTATTTCTATATTTTGACATTCGGCTTTATGTGCAGACGACAAAGATCCTCATGCCAACTGTTCATCTACCAGGCATTAATGAATGGTCAGCTGACATATCCTGACCATTGGCATGTCAGTATTTGACCTTCCATTAATGCCCATTTTATAAAAACACAAGGAAATTGGCAGTGGTGAGAGGGTAAGCAGGTAACCCTTACACCATGGCAGGTGTAGATATAAGTTCAAAATCTGAATTCGTTCAGAACATATTCAGCACTCAGAAAGGATGCCGGTAAGTATTTATTTCTCAGAATGGGTGGTAGACAAGAGGAACAGAGTACCTAACGAGGTAGTCGGTGCAAAAGCAGTGGTGGCTTCAAACAGAGGTGGAACAGTTACATGGGTGTGATAAGAAATGCTGGGGATGGGGAGAGGAGATCGGAGGAGGGATGGCAGAGGACCGGTAGGGTCCATGGATCATACTTAAAGCAGCAGTGCAATGAAATTGGGCAAATAAGTTGACCCTACATTTTTTTTTTTTCACTATAAAAAAACTTCAGGCATTTTCCAATATTATTTAGTGGTAACATTTTCCAGTTCCATCAAAATTTGAACATTAAATAAATGTTTTAAGTTAGTTTTTTTTCTTAAGAAAAAAAAAAGTCACACTCTTAGCCTAGAAATAACATTATAGACCTAGCAAGGGTTAGGATCAAGAAAATATGAAAAACAAACCTCATGACGCACAGCATAGGAGGTACCTAGAACAGTAGATTAGACAGGTGTGCTAATACTTTTATTAACTGTTGCTGAAATTAGCTTTTTGGAAACATTTTTGCTGCACTAGGCAACGGAGCAGCTTTCTCTGCCATCGTTTTTCTGTGTCAGAAGGGAACATTGACTAATTTGTCACTGTGCCTTTGATCTCAGCAGTTCAGACTTTTCAAATTGTATATCAACAACATAGTTACATACGGAAGAATGCAGTAACCATAAGCATATGTTACTATAACTATTTTATTTTTTGTTGTCAGGGAAAGGAGAGCTAGGAACTATGTCCTGCTTTCAGTTTCGTCTTGGGGGAGGGGAATACAGATGCAAACTGACTGCTGTTTAATCAGGTTGCTGTGTTGGTGCATCAGCTGATTTGTACTAGTCCAGGGCCAGTCGCTGGAAAGATGTACTGGCCCTGGGAATACATTCATTGGTGCACCATCATTTGTTTAAAAAAAGTTTAGGAATGTTGACATTTAGCTAGAATGAAACATAGCTAGTGAGGTAAGTACACATGCAGTAGAACGGTATGGTTGTATACAGAACCTGTCAGTCAGATGGTATTGCATGTTCATTTTGATTAGAAGTCATATTTCAGTCCCTGTAATTACTCCTGTCTTCACTGTTCCACAGGAGCAGCCCAAAAATGATTAATGGTCCAGGACCCGCAATCAGTAGGTCCTGGACCCAGAACTTGAGGAAATTTCCAGTCATAGCCTCTGTGCAGGAACTCCAACAAGTCTGATGTATTTCTTTTTCTGTGTATGCTGTAGAGTCTGACACAGCCTTTGAGAGAGAAGATGGGGAAGAACTGTAAAGTTGTCATCTGTGGGCAAACCTCTGTGGGGAAAACTGCCATTCTAGAGCAGCTCCTGTATGGGAACCATGCCGTGGGTAAGTGGAAGAACAGCAGATGGGTTTTCCAAGGATCTCCTCCTGCAGACTGTATAGCATCATTGCTTGGAGTCAAAACACTGGAATTTAAACCATAGGGAAGTCCAGCAGTGCAGGAAGTCACTGGGCTGTGGAAACTCTAGTGTTGAAAAACCATTTCCTCCTTTCTCCGGAGAAATATTCTTTTTTCCTTTCTCTGGACAAAATTATTTCTCCTTTCTCCAGAGAAAGGTTCCTCCTCCTCCTCAGGCTCGTAATCTCTGGTTTATTGTCGTTCTAGCCATTCTGCACATTTCCTAAAAATGCTGTTTTTCAGCATTTACATGATATTATATACTAATTGGGTTGTAAGGTACCTTTTGGAAGAACCTTTTTAATGCTGACACTGTTAGTTTTAGGCGTATTATCAGAAACAGTATTTATGTGCACTGGTTTTAAATCAGTTTACATTTAAAAGAACTTATAAGTGGGTTCCGCAGCTCCAGTTACCCAGAGTCTTTACCAGTTACCAGTCACTGTAATGTTTTGGGACGCAGCTTGTATGAAAGACACCATATAAAATAATGCTGTCTTCAGTAGGAGGTAGAGAGGCTGTCCTTTGAGATACACTCTCCTCCAGGGTGGGTTTCCCGCAGTTGTTGTAGACCTGCCCCCTGGTGGCTTTTTGGGAGGTAGCCCTTCTGCCTTCAACTGACCGTAGCCCTCATCTATTTCCCTGGTGACAGTCATTGGGCAGTTTCATTGGTGGGAGGGTGCAGAGACACTGAGGCCAAGCCCCCTCATCACAATTGGGATGTGTCACACTGCTTTGTTGACCTCTTCCTCCTACAGTTGCTTGATCCTACCCTCTCCTTCCTCTCCTCTGACCAGCAGCACTAGGGTCCAGCAAAATGTGGCCCAACCTTTGAAAGAAGCAGTAAGAATGGTCAGCAGCACAACAGAACGGAATGGGAGAGGTACCTCTCTTTGAGTTCAAGCAATATTGACTGCTTCTTGAAATAGAGGGTCGCGACACATGCTGGATACACACTGGTGATTAGTAAGGATAATAGGAAGGGGGAGGTCAAGGGTAAGAAATGCTAATCCCCACTGGAGACAGAACTGGTATGAGATGATTGCCAGATACATGAGCTGTTCAGGTGGCTTGGGGCAGTGTGCTTGAAGGCTTGGACACTTCTGGCTTCACGGTTGTTGATAGTAATATCGTTTCAACTGGTTGGGACAGCAATGGCGAAACCTTATTCAGCAAGGGTTTTACAGGTTCTAGGAGCAGGCATAAGGAAGTTTTTGGATGCTTTCTTGGCTGGTGAAGTAGTGCAGGTTTAGATATTAGGTTGCAGAGGTAGGATGGCTATAGATCATGTACACATGTATAGTATATACAAGGGAGGCCCACTTTAGGCTGTGATATGTCTGAGGGAGGAGATAACAATAAACCGTAGCATAGAGATTGGTGAGTACTCTTACTGCATCCTAAAGCAAACGTACACATTGTTTAAAGGCGATAGGAAACCTTTTTTTTGTTTTGTTTTTACATCTGTAGGTGCTGTCCTGTAGTACCTTTAGTGTCTCTCCAATATTCTAATATATTTTGACCTTTTTTGTTATATTAATCAAATTGTGTTGCCTGTGTAAATACTCTGAATTCCTCTCGCCTCAGCAGACTGCCTCAACATTCTATAACAACAGTAACACCATTCTTACCCCAGGAGTCCTTTAGCATCAGTAACTTTTAGCACTTGGCTGGCTAGGTGCAATTGCCCCAGAGGTGTGCCTTTAAGAGATTTTTTAACGAGCATAGGGCCAGCCAATCAAAAGACAGGAGGGGGTGTGAACTGAGTGACAGCTGTTGACTGCTTCAGAATTTTTTCTCCGCTGGACTGAGCATATTGCCTCTGAGGTGTCTCCCAACTTTCCTTGTTGACAGCCTCCTAGTGCTTATCTGGGTAAAGTTTTCCTCATAAATCATTTCTTTAGTGTGCTGAGTGACAACTTTTACTTTTTTATTAGCGCTTCGCAAATGTTTTATTTTAGCTCGACGGCGCTATTTAGACTTTTTTACCGCGACTATTTACTTTAAAGCCTAATTTTATCGCAGATGTTTATTTTCGACGGTTTCCTTAATTTTTGACTAATTTTTTGTGGGAACCGCCAAATTGGGGACAGTTGTTTTACCTCTGACCTCATGGGCTTTACCGCGAGGCACCTGCAGTAGATTTCAAACTTAACAGTGCCTGGGAGTTTTCACTCTAGATTGGCAATTACGAGGAAACCTTTTTTTGTTTTTGTTCTATTACTGGACCTTGATATCATCTGTGTCAGGACTGTCCGTAAGGGTCCAGCAGCCACCTGTACGCAGTTGAGTATTACTGGTTTTCTATTAAGACTGGCACTGGTATAGGTCCCAGTTTTACAACCAAAAAAAAAAAAAAGGCACTGGTAATAGACAGAGTTTATTAACTGGGGCAGGACTGGCCAGTGGCATTTTCACAGAAACCTGCACTCAGTTCATAGGTCCAGAACCAGTTTGCTTTGCTTAAATTGGTGAACATAGCAGACAACCCTTTGATAATTATGGCTAAGGATAAGTCAAAGGTTTCCAACGAGGGGCCATTCAAAAGTACTAATACCAAAAGCAGAGGTGCTGAGGAACCCTCCAGATCCCAGTCAAAAAATAAAGCTTCCAAAGATGAAGTTCCTCACAAATTTAAAAATAATAAGAGTGATGAAAAAAGGAAGCTTGATCAAGCCTCTGATGAAGTGGCTAAAAAGAAACTCTGTCAAGACAGATATGCTCCCGTTGCTCCTGGGAAAGCCAATTGTGAGACAACAGGCAGCTTAAAGTATTCAGAAAAAACAAACCACTTACAAACTGCGCAGGTTCTTCCGCCAGTGCAAGATATGGAAAAAGCATGGCAGCTGTTTCAGACCCTTCAAATGATAGGTCCTCGATTTACTGGGGCTGGCAAGCACTCTTCCACAGTTCACTCTTCTGTAGACTGTGAGGGTGATGCAGATGATGATCAATTCTTTGATGCCCCTGACATGGATTTTGAGGGCCTTGAGCCCCAGGAGTCCCTGCACCCTCGCCTTGGGGATCCCCCAGGTGACGACGAGGATCCTTCCTCTATGTTTTCATTTACACAAAATATGCTGGATACCCTGGACCTCCCTATGCAGGAGCCCAACCAGGATGTCGATGAAGACAAAGATTATAGGGAGATGAAGGGTCTTTTATCCTCAAAGACCCTGGTCGTCCCTATCTATAATGCATTTAGAAAAAATACCATGAAGGTGCTTCAACACCCCACTTCAGTACTAGGGGTTGATAAGCAACTTGAGTTAAATATAAATTGTCTAAAAATGGTACCGAGTTCCTGTCAGCACACCCTAGCCACGAGAGTATAGTGCAGCAGGCAGCTTGTGAGAAAGCTGGAGTCTCCTTGTCGCCCTCTTCCCCTGACAAGGATTCCAAGAAAATTGACTTTATGGTAAAGAAAATGTATGCCACAGCTTCCCTGCTTCTCAGGCTTTCTTCTTACATGGCATTCACAGCCAAATATCAGAAAGCCCTTTGGAAATCTGTCCAGGCTATCGCCATCAACGGATCAGATTCTATGGTGCAGGAGCTGGTGGATACGTCCAAAACTGCCTTGGAAGCTACTATGTACCAATTCCACATGGCAGATGACAATAATGATGCAGCCCCTAGGGCGATGGCCCATGCCATATCTCTGAGATGCTTCGTCTGGCTTAGAACAACCAGTTTAACCTCAGACACTCAGAACAAGGCCATGGATTTTCCCTGTGGTCAAAATCTGTTGTTTGATTACAGAACCACTGACTACATGAAAAAGGTCAATGAGTACAAGGCCTCCTGGCAGAGCCATTCATCCAAGTCTAAACCCGCCACCCCTCAGAGATCCTGTCCCAGAGGCAGTAGGGGCACAAGTTTTGTTCCCAGGTCTTACAGTCTCTATTCCCAATTTGACTTTAGCCAGTACTGGAGGTCTTTCAGAGGCAGGGGCAGAAGGGGCCAAAGATGATCCACCTCTACCCAGCCATCTGCCTCTCAGTCTGAGTCCTGATGTGAGTGTCCAGGTCACCTCCCCGTTTCCGGTTGGAGGCAGACTCTCACTATCTTCAGCACTGGTCCCTCATCACGTCGGACAAGTGGGTGCTGGAGATAGTGGAGAAGGGTCTGTCATTACAGTTCAAGCAGCTGCCAGGCCTCAAGCGTACCCAGGTATCAAGACCTCTGTCACCATCACAGATACCGCTATTGGAAATGGAGGTACAAAACCTTCTGGCTTTATGAGCAGTGGAGAGGGTCCCCACCCACGAGAAAGGCAAGGGCCTCTACTCCAGGTATTTTCTGACACAAAAGAAAACTGGGGCGTGGCGACATATCTTAGCTCTCAGACATTTAAACAAACATCTGAAAAAAAAAATTCAAAATGGTCACTCTGTCACTGGTCATACAGTCCTTACAGCAGGGAGACTGGCTAGCCTCCCTCGACTTAAAGGACGCCTACTCCTACATACCCATAAGGAGATCTCATAGGAAGTTTCTCAGGTTCAAACTTCCTTCGGATCACTATCAGTTCACTGCAATGCCCTTCAGTCTGTCTTTGGCCCCAAGAGTCTTTACCAAGTGTCTCACAGTGGTAGCAGCACATCTCAGGAGACTGGATGTCGCTGTCTGCCCCTATCTGGATGACTGGCTCATAGTAGCAAAGTCTCCTTGCTAAGTCAAGGAATCTATTTCCCTCACAGAATGTACTCTGGAGTCTCTAGATTTTCTGGTAAATCTCAAGAAGTCTCACCCGGAACGCACCCAGCTGCTCACCTTCATAGGTGCCCAGCTGGACACTCAGAATGGATATGCTTTCCTCCCACAGGAAATAACTCAGAGTTTCCTTTCAGTGGCCGATTCTTTTGCCCAGGGACGGCAAAGACCAGCCAGACATTTCCTCAAACTTCTGGGACATATGGCCTCTATGACTGCAGTAGTCCCAGGGGTCAGGTACAGGATGAGACTCCTGCAAGCCTACCTCAGAGCTTGCTGGTCTCGGAGAAGCAACACATTTTCAAAGTTAATACCGGTGTTGGAGCAGTTCCTCCAAAATTTGCTGTGGTGGAAGGACCCTGCAAATTTGCAGGCAGGTTCCATTTCAAGCTTCTCTTACCACAAAGGTGATCACCACAGATGCCTCCCTGTTGGGCTAGGGAGCTCATCTAGACTGTGCTTCAGTAAGCAGCAAGTGGACTCCCAAAGAGTCACAGTTGCACATAAATCTTTTGGAACTCAGAGCAGTCTTACTAGCTGTCAAAGCTTTCGCTCCCAGCATAGAAGGGCAGGCGGTTCAGGTTCGAATGGACAGCAACCACTGCAATGTTCTACATAAACCAGCAGGGTGGTACCAGATCAGGAATACTCTGGAAGCTCTGAAGCTCTGGTCTCTAGTATTCTCCCTGGGAGTCAGCGTCTCAGCTATTCACCTCCCAGGCAAACTCAGTACTCTGGCGGATGCTCTAAACCGCATTAGTCAAGATCAGAGCGAATGGACACTGAACAAGCAAGTACTGGCCACAGTGTTCATGCAGTGGGGCACACCAGACATGGATCTGTTTGCTCCGCCTCTCAATTTTCAGCTTCCTCAGTACTGTTGCAGGCCCCCAGTTCTGGGAATACTTCCTCTGGATGCCCTGATCCTGGACTGGTCAGGGAGGTTCCTATACACATTTCCTCCCTTTCCTCTGATATTCAGGGTTTTACTGAAACTCTGGCAGCAGCGTGCATCGATGATGCTAGTGGCTCCGGACTGGCCCAGGCAAGCCTGGTGCCATCTCCTTCTCTCAGTGTCCTGCAACAGGCCCATTCTCCTGCCTCCCACTCGCTCCCTGCTGACCCTTCCTCAGACGGGAGTGCAGTACCCAGACATACACTCTCTTCACCTCAAAGCCTGGTTCTTGAGGAGTTAGAGTTTCCATCCTCACAGTACTCTGAACAGGTCCTTAAGATACTGAGGATGGCTAAAAAACTAAACACTAAGAAGACTTATGCAGCTAAATGGAAAAGGTTTTCCCTCTGGTGCAGAAGTGAAAAGGCTGAACCCCTGTCGGCTTCAGACCCTCAGCTGCTAGGCTACCTGGTACACCTATAGGAATCAGGGTTGAAACCATCTTCACTCAAGCTACACCTGGCGGCAATTTCAGCCTACCTTTTGGTGGGAAAGAAGAAATCATTTTTTTCCCCTTGACATTTTTAAACTGTTTTCCAAAGGCCTCTTGCACCTCCAGCCTCCAACCAGGGAGCCTGTTCCTCCTTGGAGCCTGAACCTTTGCATAGATGGGCTTATGACTCCACCTTTTGAGCCTATGTCGACAGCCCCATCAAGTTTGTAAGTTGGAAGACCATCTTTCTGGCAGCCATCACGTCTGCCAGGAGGATTTCAGAGCTACAGGCCCTGTGCGCTGAGCCGAATTACATCATCCTTCACAACGATAAAGTTGAGCTCAGGACAAATAGGAAATTTCTGCCAAAGGTGGTTTCAGAGTTTCACTTGAACCAGTCCATTACTCTGCCTGTCTTCTTTACTGAGCCATCCACTCCAGGCGAGCAAAAGCTCCATAGCTTGATGTCAAAGAGCCATCTTTCACTACCTAGAGCATACTAGACAGTCCAGAGGCTCTTCCACTCAGTTGTTCTCCCACCTACGGGGATGTAGGCAGAGGAAGACCAGCTACCACGAGAACTATTTCTCGTTGGTTGGTCTCTTGTATTAGATTCTGCTATGAGAAAGCTGGTCAACAACCTCTAGTGGGGCTCAGGGCCCATTCCACCAGGGGCACTGCAGCCTCGTTTGCAGCAGCAAGGGCCATTCCCCTACTAGATGTCTGCAAAGCAGCTGCCTGGAAATCTGTGCACACCTTTGTGAAACACTACAGTTTGGATGTGCAGACCAGATCTGATGCCAAATTTGGCAGGGCAGTTCTGCTGAGCCTCTTTCCAAAGTAGGATCTCTGCCCGCCTCCCACTTGGTACTGCTTGGTAGTCTGCAAAAAAAGTTACTGATGCTAAAGGACTCCTGGGGTAAGAAGAAAAAATTACTCACTGCAGTAATCTTCTTTCTTCCATGGGGTCCTTTAGCATCCGTAAGCTCCCACCCTTCCTCCCCGGTTCACTTGTTGGAGACGTGCTCGTACGTCATCTTTTACCAAATTTGGCATTTGTTATTGATGAGTTTTTACTTCGTGTTGCTGTTTCTATTTACCCTTTTGGACATTTGCATGTTTTTTTGAATCCTGTTAATTCTTTTTCAGGGCCTTTGCCCTCATTTTTCTTTGAAAAAGTTCTGAAGCAGTCAACAGGTCTCACTCAGTTAACACCCCCTCCTGTCTTTTGATTGGCTGGCCCTATGCTCATTAAAAAATCTCTAAAAGGCACACCTCCGGGGCAGTTGCACCTAGCCAGCTAAGTGCAAAAAGTTACTGATGCTAAAGGACACCATGGAAGAAAGAAGATTACTGCGGTGAGTAATTTTTATTTCCAGGCCAATCAGATGAATAGCATGGAATGGTATTATTGATGTTATAGAAAGTCTTAGAAATATGAAAAGAAAGAGCAGTAGCTGGTGAGGGGAGTGGAACTCTGTGGAGCTCTAGGGGCACCCCAAAACTTGATTATTTATTTATTTGTCAAAAAATGGTCAAAGTATATCGGAATACATAACTGGCATGGAAAGGAAGCTAAAAGGGCAGGTAACTATGTAAAAATAATTTTCTATCTCCTTTAAGGCAAGACAAGTTTTATTTGTATGGCGCCCATTCCTGTTGGCTCTGGGAGCCTCACAGTAAAGTAAAATAAACATAGAATCATAAATATCAAAAAACATCAGTACAGTATAATATGACTAAAACAATGAATACTAATCAGGTGTCATAAATAGGGACCAAAGAATATGTTAAATTTCAGAATTCATTAAAAGCCAGGCTGAAAAGGTGTGCTTTCAGCCTTCGCTTAAACACTTCAACTGAGGGAGCCTCCCGGACTGCAGATGGTAATGCGTTCCACAGGGATGGCCCAGAAATGCTAAAAGCACGATCTCAAGAGTTCTTGAGCTGTACCCTGGGAATTGCCAGGAGGCCCCTCGAAGCGGCACGGAGGGAGTGATCAGAGGTCACCAGTGTCAGAAGCTATAACAGGTAGCCAGGGTCCAGTCCGTTTAGGGCCTTATAGGTGAGAAGTCCCACCTTAAGGCTACAGATATTTTGTATAGAGATATGTAGGGTATGGTTCTGTGGACTGTGCTACTGTATTTAAGTGCAGGTAGCAGTTATTGCTTTAGAAAAGGTTTTGTTGTGCTCAGGTTTAGGCAGTTACTGTTAGTGGTGAAGTTAAAATATTTCCTGGTTGTCAACTTTTTTTTTTCTTTTTTAATATAGCTCTTTGGTCCCCATCGACTCCTCCCACCAATTGGTGACGGGGACACATAGGTATTTTACTTTTCTCCTCTGACCCCCGTGGCCATGTCACATGGCCATGCGAGCATGTGGAAGCATGATAATGCACCCTGTGGTGCCAGCTCAGCCCTTTCCACCTCCCATAACTGGTTTTGCCACCCCTCTCCACCTGTGCTACCTACTGGACCTCCACCTGGTGGGAGCAAAACTACGGAGGGGGGTGCTAGCCACCCTCGGGAGAGGAGAGCTGCCCATCAACATGCTCTATGCTTCTCCGCCCTCCCCCACCTGCCTCGCCGGCACCCCGACGATCCGAGGTCATTCCTAAACTGCGGCCACCGACATAGCCCAAGGTGTGGCATCCAGCGCCTCAACCCTCAGCGCCACTGGGCCAGCTGGTTGTCAACTTAAAAAAAAACAAAAAAACTTGCCAAAACCATATGATGTCACTGATTTGAAGGTACTTAATTATAAGTACTCCCTTTTGGTTACACTTGCATGGGAGAGTTTTGGGAAAGGTGCACTCCAGAATAACACAGTTTTCAGTATCCTTTAAATGTGAAATGTTATAAGATTGGTCATTGGTGAATTGTTGACCACCCACAGTTTTTATGGGGGGCTGTTAGATGTTTCCCAGTGGCAAAAAACACATATGGGTGTGCACCAGGAATGTGGTGCTCTCAGGAAAAAGCAGGTACATACACACAAAGAAGCTTGGGCACTCACCACCACATAGTACGCTGACACCATATTAAAGAGACAAAAGATTTTACTTCGTGTAATACATTGCCTAACGTGTTTCTGGTCATAAACTGACCCTTTCTCAAAGGCTGAATTTTCAAACCGAAAAAGAGTGATGTTATAGGTCAAATACTATGATGTCATTCCAGTCAATTAATTCTAACAAACCCACTCTTTCCAGTTCACATTATCTGTATTTAAATAGAAGTGGCTAATTAAAAATACCTCATTATAAATAGTTTCTAAAAGACATAAATACAACCAAAAAAACATTTTTTTACACAAAAGCTTAATTAAATGTCATTGACGGTCTCTCAACCAACATCATCAGTCTACTTATGGATTGGACACGTGAGGACATCTAAACCTAACCTTACTAATCTGTACAGCACTGGAGCAGACAGCGGATGTTGCATCCACAAAACAGTTTTTGCATGAAAAAGAAGCCTCCTCAAACTCTTGAATCAGGGAGAATTGGCGTGTAAGGGACAGTTGTCCCTGAAAATGCAAAAAAACCCCACCAAAAAACTAGCTGAAAGGTCTCAATACCATGGTATACTATGAATCACGGTTATCGCAGTATCAGAAATTGTCCACGGTATCAATACTGTGACATCTGACACCGTGGTATACCGTGACAACCCTAAATGCAGTCACGCACCACCAGTATGCAACTTGTTGCTTTGTTAAGTAATTGTAGATACTTTTTAAATGAGAAGGGCGCTATAAAAATAAAATCCTATTTGATTTTCAAGAATGTTTTCAGCAAGCTTGCATACTGTTTTTATTTATGTATGTATTAGTTCGGAGAAACACCTTTGAGCTGTAACAGCTCATTTACAAAGGTTCCTTGTCACCAACAGAGCACAGCAACAAACATCAAGTCTAGTGCTAAATGACATAAACGGTAGGTTTACAGCAACATTCAACAAAATTTACAAGGATTACACCTTGATTATACATTAAGCTTAGACAATCTGTTTTTCACCACAGGCAGCTTACAGTAAGTTTTGACAACATGAAAATATGTGGTGTTGGCAATATGTAGATAGACACAGATAGCTTATAATAGGCTGTCAACATGTAGAATATGAGTCATTGGAAGCGAGGAAAGTTGGAGCAGTAGCACAAACAACTTAAGAGGGCACTGTCTGGTACAAAAGGGGGGAGGTCAGAGGCCATAGTATAGTTTTTCCATCTCCTTGGGATTCTTTCTCCATACCCAGAGTAGGTACCACCGACAGCACTTTTTGTCCACTTGTTTAATCATGAGTGCATGGGTTGCCTAAGATTTACTGCTTTCACAGCTTTATTTCTGTATTTGCAGTTTATACTCTCTTCTGCGGTTGTGCTGCTGCCATCCGAATCTCTTTGGTGACCTAGCAACCCCATTTCTCCCATGGGCCTCCACAGCTTACCCCCATGGTGGAGTTAGTGGTATGGGGTACACTTACTAGAGTTGAGTCACAAGTGTTACAGCAGTGGGGGGCACAAGGTCTGAAAGTACGTGAGGTCCTTCACCCTGCTTTGTCCTGCTGTATTTTTCCTCAGTCTGTCTCCTCCTCCCTCCCTCCCTCCTCACTGTGATGTCGGCATTCACGGACGCCGTCAGATATGCATACACTGCATGCTAATGTGCAGTCCAGCTGACCTCCTTCCCACTCAGATTGGTCGCCATCTGGCGATACTGAGGTTAGAGCTGGAAGGGAAGATTGTCTGTTCTCTGGGAAACTCAGTCGACCCCTGGCCAACCCTCTGACACCGTAGGTTTGTTTCCAAATCTGGGTTGCCCACTTTGTGAGTGGCAGGGCTGCTGCTGGGTCAGTTGACTGCTGTGTTTTTGAATGTTGGGGAGAGGGGAACCTTATTCTGATGTAATCAAATGTACTGTCTGTAGCATTCGAACTTTACAGTTACTTAGTACTGTCGGGGAGCAAAAAGCAATATTCCATTTTCCAGCTGTGCAGCATTCCTGTTTAGTTTGGCTGAGTAGTTATGCTTTTCTCAGACATGTTTCTTGTTTAATTTAAAGATTCAGAAATGATGGAGACACAGGAAGATATTTATCTGGGGTCAATCGAGACGGACAGAGGAGTGCGTGAACAAGTGCGCTTTTATGATACCAAAGGCTTACGGGAAGGCTCTGAGCTTCCCAAACATTGTTTCTCATTCACTGATGGGTATGTACTTGTGTACAGTGTGGACAGCAAGGAGTCGTTCAAGCGAGTTGAAACTCTGAAAAAGGAAATTGACAGATCCAAAGATAAGAAAGAGGTGATTTTCTTATGTTTTACTTTTCATCTTTTGTTTTCTTTTAACTCTTTGAGTGCTGAGTATTTTTGAACGTATACAGATTCTCGATTGTGTGTGTGTGTATATATATATCCTCAGTTTCCTAAGGGATGTACAAGTTATATGAGCTTGGCAAAACTTTAATTCGACTAGACTGCTTTGCTGGCATTTGAATATTGTAATGGAAAGACTGACTCAGCGCAAAAGGTCAAATATTTGCAATGGAGGTAGTTTAAATACCTGATTCACAGGAGTCTGTGAAATACCGATTTCTCCTAACTGAAAGCTACTGTACCTTTGAAACGTAGCTTGGATCAGGCCAAGAGAACTGATAGTTTCTTTAGTCAGTTTCTAGATTACACTCTTTTGTTTTGTGTTCTTTTTGTTTGACTTATTCTGCTAGGGTACTAACCTTTAATCAATCTTATCCTTCCTTTTTTAATACCCTTTTCATAGACTTTTAAAGTACAAATGAAATCAGTACCAGAATATCATGGAACATATGAACTTACATAGGACATTATGTGATGTCACGTATCCACCATACTTGTAGGGTACTTGTCCAAGAATCTAAAAGCCCTGTATACTTGTGTGTAGTGGTTCCTGCATTAGTAGGAGTTCATGAAAACTCTGATGTGCTATAAGTATAGTGGCTAAAACAAAAACAATAATAAAAATACCATAGTCCTTTTATACATGGTGTTCATTGAGTTCAACCATATTTGAGCAGGGTACTTGGGCAGAGCATCAGGTGTGGGAAGGAGGTCAGAAATCTTTTCATTTCTTCCCCTCTCTGCTGTAAGACGGTGATCGTTTCATCTTCAGTTAGCTCACCCTTGCATCACTGTTTTCCCTTGGGTAGCTTGGAGACAGTAAACCCTGGTGAGATATGGAGAAACCTCATGTTGACATGTGAACAGACTGTAGTGAGACATGAACAAGCCGTGGTGAAACTTGTGCAAGCTGTCTCGAGACATGGACAGGCTGTGGTGAGATGAGGACTTCTGTTGTGAGACATGAAAATCCAGGCTGATGCATGGGCAGGCCTAGGTGAGATGTGGGCAGGCCTGGGTGAGACTTGGGCAGGCCTGGGTAAGACAAGCATACATTGTGGTAGGACATGTATAAGACATGGTGAAACTGAAATATGGACAAATTATGATGAAATATGAACAAACCATAGTGAGACATTGAGAAACTGTGGGGAGATATGGACAAACTTTGGGAAGAAGTGGGCAACCTGTGGTGAGACATGGGCAAATCGTGGTGCGATGTGAACAAACCATAGTGAGACATGGGCAAGTCACTGTGAGATGGATAAACCATAGTGAAACATGGGACAGACCGTGTTTGCCAGTGGGTTGTCCATAGCTATTAAAACAGGCTTTTTAATTGTTTAAATAGTGTGCAACATTGTTTTAAAAAATATATTTGGCAAATCATAATAGAGAAAGGAAAGTTTTAATCCCTCCCCCTTCTCTTTCTGGGTCTACCCACTCATGACAGAAGAGGGCAGGTAGTCCAGAGGCCACCTCCCCCAGCTTTTGCTGCTGATCACCGTCCTTTCAACTGAGGGCTAACACCATATGATTAAGCTCTTTTGGTGCCATGTGGAAGCCTGGTGTTTTTTGTCTATATTTGTTGCAAAAATATATAATAATGCACAAGTTAAGGATTTTAAAGCAATGTAAAGTAAAGAAGAGCAACATTTTTAATTTTTTTAACCACAGCTCTGCCCATCCCCATGAACTTCACTGTATTAAATACCACAGCACAATCCAGAATTCAGACATGTTTTAGGATGATGTGCGAGCCCCTTGAAAATCTGCTACAGGTCTAGTGTAGTTTTTGTGACCACACAGCTGCTTTCTTCTTAGTGAATGGCCTGTCACAGAGTCTGCTATAGGTCTGGTGCACTTTGTATCACCATGGAGCGCAGTTTGTGTGACCATGCAACTATCGCAAAGTCCTCAGTAGGTCTTGAGTACATTGTGTGACCATGCAGCTGCTTTGTGAGTGTCCCACAGGGACAGTCTCTGTGTCTGCTATAGGTCTGCTGCGCTTGCTCTAACCATATAGCTGCTTCATGAGTGCTCCACAGAGCACTTGCAAAGTCTACTGTAGGTATGGTGGACATTGCGTGATGATGCAGGTATTACTCATTTGTTTTACGTATTTGTGATTACCTTACATAATACTTGAGCTAAACTCTTGTGGTTTCTGAGATCATCATGTACCTCAGGTGTATATAAAATCAAATAATACATTGGTGGATGGGTGTAATATGAATATAATAACTGGGGGAACATTTTCTCCCATAGGCAATCCTGGTTATAATTTGTCATTATAACCAGCTGGTTACAGTGAGCATGTACCGGGTTTCCCTCATTGAGCTCATGCATCCAGTGCAGCCGGCCAGACTCGCTCACCGCTGCCAGCGCCACCAAATGTGGAGATCAACCGATGATCAACAGCAACTTCAGTCTTCTTTCGTCGTTGAGTTCAGAGTTCTCACGGTTCGCTCTTACAGACAAACAACAAGAAAAAAACTGTGAAAGTAAAAACTGCACTTCATCCGCACCACAGCTGAACTAGTGCTATGCCTGCAGTTCCCATAGCGAGAGAGAGAGAGAGAGAGAGAGAGAGAGAGAGATATTATAGTGGCATGGTAGCACCACTATAGTTAGGGTTGAGCAGGGTTTTCTGTGTTAAACCTCAAATCCTGTACTTCAGTAACTTTGCAACCATTTAATGGATTTGTGCAAAGTTTGCACGTGCGGTTTTGTTGGGTGTATCTCCTGACGTGCCAAGTTTTGTTCCGGTCAGATGCGTGGATTCTGAGCTGTGCATAGAAAAAAAAATTAAAAAGTCACCATTTTTTCCCTGTTTTTTTTGTCAGCGCACTGCGCCTAGACAGTTTGGAATTTTGGTCTGAAATTGTCAATGTAGAAAGGTCTTGGGTCACAGAAGTGCCTTCCACTGGTTTGGTGAAAAAATATTCATTTGTTACAAAATTGATTCCATTTTAAAGTTCCCATTGTTTTCAGTGGGAATTTCACTTTCCAGAAAAGCTTCCTGGAATGAAAAAAAATTGATCTCACGAAAAAGGATTCTTTTTCATAAAGAAAAATTCATTGTTCATGAGTTGCCATTTTGTTTTCATTTTTTTTCACAAAAAACATTTCTAAAGTCTCCTAAATTACATTTTGCTGAGATACCGGAACATGTATCTGGCTCATCGGGACTCCATGAGGTGGATTCTGCACTTGTGTGTTTAAAAAAATTAATCCCCAATGTTTTGGTTTTTTTTTATTATTTAAAATCCTATTTTGTGACTCGCTAATATCTTTTTTCATGAGTCCTTTTTTGTTCAAATGAAAAAAAGATCATGTCTCACGAAAAAGGATTAAGGAAAAAACTAAGTCCGAAATCCCTTTTCCTGTCAAGGGATCCTTTTTCGTTTGAATGAAAATTATGACAAAAGGATCCTTGGCACAAAAATAATTTTGGACTTAATTTTTCCCCAGTTCTTTTCATGCCAGGGGTCCTTTTTCTTTCAAGCAGGATCCCTTAGCTACAAAAAATGATTTCCAGACTTTTTTCTGATTCCTTTTTGTGTCAAGGGATCCTTTCACCACCTTTCTCATTCAAACGAAAAAGGATCACCAGCACAGAATTTTTGACTTCGTTTTTCGAATGCCTTCTTTTTGTCAAGGAATCCTTTTTTCGTTTCATGTGCCAAAGGATTGCTTGACACAAAAAATTATATTCTTTCCATTTTCCTGGTGCCCAGTGGTACCCCCAACCCTCCAATTTATATAAATTACTTTTTATATTGTCATTGGTACCCAATGGTACCATCCCGTGCCTGACCCTGTTCACTCTTTTTTCTCCCTGGTGTCTAAAGGTATCCTCCCCCGTCCTCTCTTGTAAAATTATCCTGAAAATAAATAAATGATCCCTCTGTCTTGTTTTTATTTTTTAATCTCTAACAAAAAAAAAAGCCCACCTCTGATGCTCACCCTCTCCCAGCCGACCTCCCACTATGCACCCCCTAAACACTGACACACCCTCACATGAACAGGTCCCGATGTGAAGATCCCCTCTCTGATCAAAAACATGTCTTGCTGCTGGATCCAGTGACTGCTGTATGAGACTTTTTTTTTTTCTCCCATATTCTATTTATCCTCCTCCTCTCAGGGTCTTGTGAGGCAGTTCTGGGCCCCCTCGGGGAGCTTGTCTATTCAGTGCCTTCTCCCGATCCCCACTTTTTTCCCGGCAGTCCCCCGTGCATCTCCCCCTGTGGTGGCGCCAGAGGAAAGAGTACCGGTTCTCCCTTCCCCCTGGAGCATAGTCTAGATGCCAGGATGAGTACTGGGATTTTTTTGGGGGGGGGCATGCCATCACTGAGCCTGGCAGCCCCACCTTGTTCCACTTTTCTTTTCCACCACCTCTCCCGGTGTGAGAGTGCGCATGTGCAAGCACACGCATGCCATGTTTCCGTGCTTCTGTGCCTCCCTTGCTCTGATGCTGCCCTCTGGCCTCCAATAGGGGAGCAGCTAAAGAGCGGGATGACAACCCACTCCTTCCCTGAGAGGAGAGCTGTCCGTTGGATGCTCAGTCCTTTCCCCTCCCCTGCCGAGCATCCCCCCCACCGGCAACCCGAGGTTGCTTCCGATCCTGGGTCACCGGCATGGCATGAGGTGTGGCGCCCAGTGCCTCAAACCTCTGCACCACTGGACTGGCATCCAATTAAGGTATTGTTTTGAGTTTTACACACCGCCACATGTTTTATTTTATATAATTGCTTGGGAGTGTTTTTTTTTTTTTTTGCCATAGCAATTCTATAAAATGGATACACATCGGTATGCAGCCGTGGTTGGGTTCAAGCACAGTTCATGGTCAGGTTGAAATGGCTGTGTAAAAGTTTTTATTTTTCATTTTTATAAAGCAGTTCATTACAAAAGTTTGAGGTGTTTTTATTATATTTTTTTTAAATATTTACTTACAGTGGAGTCCGAGTACGAAAGGTGGTGAAGTGCTGTGCAACAAAGGGAAGACTGCAGCTGGCGCATGCATGGAGTGAGGGAAACCCGGCATGTGTTTGCCGTTATAACCGGCTGGTATAACTGTGCATTAATAATTGGGTTTCTCTATGGGGAAGAAACGCCTCCCGGTAATTATATTCTGATTACACCCACTCGCAAGTCATTCTTGTTTTAACTTATTTTAGACTTGCTGGTCCCAGTAAAACTGTCATTTGTCACTCAAGGCTCATTCAGTTGAGGCTCACATTAATTAGGAAGAGGACAGTGCTTAACAGTGCACAGAGAGGTGTGGGGTCTTCTACCTGCCTACCTGCCCAGTGAGAGCATGTGAGTGAGTGAGTGAGGTAGAGAGAGAGAGAGAATGGACTTTGCATACCTCCCGTCAAGTTTGTGCTGCGTGATTTGATAACCATGTGTTTGATTGACAACTCTTGATTTCACACGACCAGCTGTAGCAGATAATTAAAATACGGTTATTTGTGTATTAAAAGTGATGACCCGTAATTCTTCCATCATTTTACTTTTCCCCCATTCATTATTCTACACGTTTAGCATTTTGTTCTGCATTTAGATGATTGTAGTAGAATGTTGGTTGGATGAAGGTGCTGGGGTTAGGCCTCATGCCTGATATTCCTACAAGGTCATTACAATGTGAAATAAAAAACAGAAGAAAATGTTTGCTTCCCCTTTTGACAAAAAATATTTTTCTGTGTCATTCCACATTTTTACTGGTTTAATCATAACTGCTCAGCAATGCCTCATTCCTTACCAGGGGGAGAGAGAGAGAGAGAGACTGGATTTTGAGGGTATAAATTCTTATTCTTCCAGACAGTGCCTCCCTCGGCTAATCACCTCTCCCCCCCCCCGATGAGGCCTCATCAAGGCTGACCACCTTACCTTCTCTGTATTTCTGGTTTACTGACCATCCAATTAACAACTAGGACAGTGTACCCCCTCCCCAATCCAAAGCCCTACTCTGGCACCAGTGTAATTAAGATGTATAAAATTGCTACAGGGTTCCCAACTCTCTGAAAATATAGGGCGGTGGCAATGGTGTTTGAGTCAAAGGGTACGTTATTTTTCTGGACCTTCTATATGCACTGTACATGTGCATAAGTAGATTTTAAGTAACATATAGTGTGCTGGTATTAAATGGGTAGTAGTGCAATAAAGGATGTCAATAAAAGACAATTTTGGAGGATTTTATAAAAAAAAATGGATAAAAATATAGGGTGGTGGCAAAAAAAATAGGGTGGTGGCCCACCGCGCTAAAACAATGAATGGGGAACACTGTGCTATGTACTTGCCTGTGTAATTTGATTCACTGTTTCTCTGTATTTTTTTTTTTGTCCCATCTGTAATGTATTTGTCCTCTACTGACTTGGAACCTTTGAAAATGAGTCCTTGACTCAAAGGTATTAATCCTAAACTGAAATAAATAAATATAAAACCACTTATCACAACCTATACAGCATGATGGAAGACTGTCTTATCCAGCTAGTTCTCCGGACTGGATGTTGAAGAAAAAGGTGTTATGTGCTACTGTAGGTCATTTGAGCCTAATGACTTGCGGGAGTGATCTCAGGTTAGAGTTATAGCGGTATTAAGTCATTTCCATTCAGAACAGCAAGAGATCTTGGAGGGCCGTTTCAAGAAACTCCTTCCTATAGATAACTAATAGGAGCATTGACACGCAGTCACACCACAACACCTTGAGCCAAATTCACGTCTTCAGTTGTTTAGCAACCAGGCTGGCTTTAAATTCTCATGTCTACAGTCCGACATACAGTACCGAAAGGAAGGTTGCTCACAGCCCAGGCTCACATAATCCATGTTTTTTTTCTGTAGGTGACAGTAATAATTCTGGGGAATAAGTGTGACCTTAACAATCAGAGACGTGTTGACTGTGATGACGCCCAACGTTGGGCGAAGACAGAGAAGGTTAAACTCTGGGAGGTTTCTGTGGCAGACCGCAGGACACTGATTGAACCTTTTGTCTACCTTGCCAGCAAGATGACGCAGCCCCAGAGCAAGTCCACGTTCCCGCTCAGCAGAAAAAATAAAGGAAGTGGCTCCCTTGACAACTAAGAAATGAAACAATACTTGAACCATTAAATCCTCAGTTGCCAAATCTTTTTAATTTATCCAGCTTCAATCATATTGTTATTTATGTTAATGTACATTTTATGGTCTTTCTGTTATGTTTGATACGTATATAGTCACATAATGGAATTGAACATACAGTGATCCAGTGTGGCTGTTGTAGAAATTTTGAAGGATTCATTTGTACATGTTATCTTTTTTCCTTTTTTACATATTCTTTTTGTGTCTGTGAAAGTTGCCACATTGATACTTTTTTTGTTAGACTGAAGCCCTTTATTAGCATGACAAGTACAGTATAGGGGAAATTGCTTAACCAAGAAAGACACACTAAGCCAGAGCTTGTGACCTGGGAATGCAAGGAAGTTAGGTGACTAGCTCAGAGTCACACAGTATGCAGAGTGGGGGCTGAGATTCAAACCCAGGTCTCCAGGTTTGGAGCTCAGTGCCCTTAACCACTACACTATGCTGCGTCTGCATGAGCGATCACAGACAAGTTTTCAAATACTGCCTCATCCCTATCATGGAGAGGCCACCTCGAATAGGGGAGAAGGGTAGGTGAGACGCTGTGGCCATTCAGTCCTTGCCCTCTTATGAGTGACTGCTTATGAGGGTGCCAGTTGTGATGTTGGTAGTTATGTAACACCTGTTGTATAGGAACTAGACAGGCTACAGCATCTCTTTTCACATAGACCAATGAACCGTCATCCAGTGACAAAAAGAGTTTAGTCACTACACACCTGGGCCAGGTCCATCCTCAGCTGTGCAGACCCTTTGTATTCTGTCACAAGCTCCACATGTAAATAAGGTTCTTTTGGTGGCAGTCTTGGTCTGCTGATGTAGCCCAAATTTTCCCATGAACTGCCATCTGTCTCTGAAATGGAGGCTGTACCAGCAGTCTCTGCTGTTAGCCTACTGAACTGATTTGATCAGTATGCTTTGGGTTGTGGGGTATCTTATTTTTGTTACATTTGGTCTGAGCTAGACACACAAATCCCAGGCGGTGGCTAATATTGAATCACCGTGTCTGTACAAGTACTGTACGGTGACTCACTGACGCAGCATCCGCGTCATTTCAGAAAGTTATTTGCATGCTAATAGCAATCTGCGTGTGGACGCGCATGCAACACAAAAGTTGCATCATTTGCCAAAACAAAATAAAATTGGCCCTACTACTAACGGCCTTCAAGAGAAGACACAGTGAGTAAAGTACATAAATAGGGTTATTCATCTTAGCAGTTGTAGTAGGGTATCGTGTAATCGCTCATAAATTAGGCCATGACAAAAAATATCTTGATCTGTGGAATTTGCCTCCTGTTTCTAAAAATTAGATTTTTTTTTTTTTTTAACTTTTTTTATGTTGTGTTTTACATGAATAATTACTGGGTTGTCTGGCCACAGGAGTTCAGCATGAAGTGTTTGGCCCCAAGATACTCTTTAGATGAAGGATAAGGGGCCCCATATATAGTCACCTTTTTATGGCACTTTACACCGCAGTTCCTCACTGCGCCGCTATGTGGCACACACAGGGATCACAAGCCTTTCCTTGCATCCATTACAGCAGAAGAGGGACAAGGATGGGCGCAGGCATGCAAATGAAGTGGTGTGCTATTTACAGGCACATCCTGGCCCCCTGTACATCTGGCGCATGTCCCAGTAAAACATTTGAAGCAGTTCTACTGGGGTGGTGCAGGCATGCGATGGCTGCCAAAATTTGTCATCAAAATTGCATGAAACCATTCCAACAGGCTTTAAAATGTGAAATTTACTAGTGTCTGTACTTGAATTAGTTGCATCAAGTGTATTATTGTACTGTTTTCATATCTGCTGTATTTTGAACTGCAATGAAACTATAAACAGGATGACACTGAAAATAGGACAATATTGGCCTTAATGGTCAAATCTTGTACAAAAATAAACATTTTACCTACATACCTACCTCCCTGCCTGCCTGCTTAGATCATTGTGGGACTGAGATTGTCAAGGCACTGTACGAAATCAAGCCAGAGGTTCCACTAGATACCAAGGATGTGTTTAGGAAGCGAGGAGCAGTCGGGGTGGGGTGGGGGCACTGGAAACCAGGAATATGTTTATTAAACAGGAGCAGTCTGGGGCACCCTGATGCCCCAACAGGTAGCGCACTGTGTTCCCATGCCAACCACCCAGGTTGGGTAGTGGACTTGGGGGGCTTGGTCAAGTGGCTGAGAGGGTTGAGGTAACACTGTTATGCAACATCCTCCCAGCTTGGGGGGGGTGATGCTGGGTTCCATTGGCGCAGTGACTCCTGTGGTGAGTCAGGGAACTTGCCTTCTTTGCAGAAGCATCACTGCATGTGTGCATGGCCTGATGAGGCACCACCCAGTGTTAGTGGGAGGTGGGCGGGATTCAAGGACAGGGCAAAAAACGCATACAAACCTCCATGTCTCTCCACCACGTGCATTATGACCGGCAGCGCTCATGGGCCACACTTCATGTGGAGCTCTACTGGTCAGAAAGTGGGAGGAGCATCTGACTGCCAGGAGATCACTGGACAAGCCTGAAAATCAGGCAGAAGTGGCAGTCTGGGGGGCAAACAGCTATATGAAGGGGAAAAAAAAGTGCAGTTGGGGGGAAGAGTGGGCCACCAGGGAAGATTCATGTGAGATGGGAAAAATAAGAAAAAGGCCCACAAGCAGGACATAAGGTATGGCATTGGCTTGGTGAAGGGACAACTGAGGCAGAAGCGCCTTGCGCCACTGCCTGTGGCCATGGCAAATCACCATATGACTGGTGCACTGCCTTAACGAGACTTCTGTGGTAGTCGCAGTTTCAATGCTTGCTGTACCAAAAAAAAAAACGGGTTGTGGCCGATTGCATTGTGACTTAGCTGGCTAGGTTAGGGTACCGTGTTTGCCAGCTTTTGAGGGGGGTGATAGCACAGTGGGATGCCTCTTTGCTCCATAAATTTCTGTCCCCCCCCCCCCAACTGCGACAGTCTACTGAGTCCCTGTTGTCTGTGTCATTGTAACTGACAAATGTAAGCTTGTGGAGGGAAACAAAAAGTAAAATTGCTTCTACAGGACGACGGCCAGAAAAAAATCCAAGGATCAACATGTTTATTTTTCTAGCCTTACCCACCAGTGTCCTCCACATGTGAACGTGCACGTTTTGGATACTTGCAGGGAAAGCACTGCTTGTTTATGGTCTGCTAAGTCACAGAAAAAGGGGTCCTCTCAGCCAGCCAGAGCACTAGTGGAGTCAAAACAGGCAGACAGGAAAATAATATGAAATTTAAGTAGTAGTCAGTTTTAACTTTTTATTTCTGAATTATTTTCCTTTTTCCTTTTGCTCATCAGAAAGTATTCTAAGTGATAATATTGTGCTGGATGTGTGGAACAGCTCTTAGCCTGGCAGCTGACATATCTGACTCTGCTACCCCACACTACATTATCAACATTGTGAACTCACTGACAGTGACTTCACAGGTGAATGACCTGGCAGCCACTCAGTTGCTGTTCCTAAGCAGCAGTGATGTCACAGTCAGATCAGAGTGCCGATGATGTAGTGTGGGGCAGTAGAGCAAGATATGTCAGCAGCCAGGCTAAGAACTGTTTCACATATCGCACCTGCTAACATCAGGTAAACAATCTTCTAAGTAAACAAAGGGAAAAGAAAAAAGTACCTCGCATATAAAAGGTAATGGTTGCTTTTAAAATCTAATATTAATTTTAGGCAGTACACTAGCTCTTTAAGTCCTCTTCCCAGTTCTGAGCATCACATCCTATCACTAAATTATGGAACAAAGAGGGCAGTCAGAAGTCCATCATCATATCGGCAAATTGGTTAAGTAAAACCTTAGGGAACAGAGAGATCCCATGGGATCAGAATTTTCCCAGAACTTTTGCTTATTATGCATTTTCTTTATCCTTCTTCACTGGAGCTGCCCAGCTCGGCTTTGCCACCTCACAGCCCCATCCTTCCTATTGCCATAACTTACCTACAATCCAGGGGATCCACAGAGCATGTCATGCTCCGTGGTGGATTCCGCTGGGGATGGCGGCAGTCCCTAATAGGTCTCTCGTGTGGCAAGGCAATGGGTGGTTGGGTTGACAGGACCTGAAACTTCCACCATCTTGATGCACGTGCTGGAGTTTTCCACACTTACAGTCCCACTGCATGCTGGTGGTCAGATTGCGGTGTGTGCACAGGCGTGAAGATGTGTGCCATACCCGTGCACTGCACTAGCCAGCGTCCTCCATCCCACGAGTAACTCCAGCTGCACTGCCACCTGTGGTCACTTGTAGCATTGCAGCAGAGTCTACTGCCCTCTGGAGAAGAACTGCATTCACTGGGGCTCTTCATGCTCCTCCTCTCAATTGACCCCTAATATCCTGGACTCATTCCAGAACCCAGCTCACCAGCGTGACTGTCGCTGTGCAGATGATCCAGCTTAGAATTTTATTTTTAGTGGCAAGATATATGGTGGCTGCTGTGAACAACTGAGAGTTTGATGCTGCACAAAGTAAAACAGAATTTTAGGGTGAAAAATATAGCATTAATGTAAGGAAGCCATTTAGTGTAAGAATAACACTTCTGTTCATGTTGACTTGTGGGTTAAAATTTATGAATTTCAGTGTCAGTCTTTTAAAAAGGTTTTAAATTCCATTATCTGCTTTTATGTGAATGACCCTGTCTTGTATGTTTCCATGTCAAGTAGGATGACTTCCTACATACAGAACAACCATCACCTCTTGTTTCTAGGTAGTTCACATTCTTTATGATGTCCTCAGTCTCTTGTGTAGTTTTTCAGTTTCAGCGGTTATTAAAGGACTGCCATCATTTTTTATTTAACATTCATTGCAGAAAGCAAGTTAGCAGGCAGAGGAAGCAGACAAAATGTGGTTACTGTGCATTGAACTTGCTGCTTTGCTTTGGCAGTTTTTATAAGGTATGTTGCTGCTAGGCCTCCCTCCTCTTCCATATTCTACCTGACTTTCAAGACATTTATAAGCATGGACTAGGGGTCCATGGTGTCAAGCTAAACTGAACTACTATCCACTTCCAACATTTATTTTAAACGGGGTTCATCTCTTGTACCCTTTACCATAGTCTGACCACATCAGGGCACAGTGGTTCTTGCTTCTGGCTTATTTTGGAGCAGGTCCCGTGTCCATAGAATTAGACTGGTGAAGTCTGCCCTCGGAGCGTAATTAGGTTAGGGGCAGTAATTGCTGTCCATGCAATAATCCCAACAGAATTCCAAATGTTTGCACTCCAAAAAGAAGCCAACACAAGTAAATCCAATTAAAGCAGCTTTATTGCGGACAAGTAATACAGCACCACTTAGCCTCAGTGCTTCGGGTTCCTCAACCCTTCCTCAGGAGGCATGGCTAATAAAGTAATGGGAGTATACATCCTTTTTATATAGTTACAAAATTGTGACATTCATTTAAAGACAAATTCTCTTAGTGGTCAAAAATTAATCATAAAGTGATTACTAAACATTTCGTTCTTCATACATTTTCACACTATTTTTACTGAGTTTACAAAAAGCAATTATTCTCTTTATTTTATATGGGTTCTTTTTAAGTTAGTATTCAAAAATGAAAGATGTATGTATTGCCTTATTGTTAAACTCAATTTAAAAAAACACAGCAAAACAAGTTTTCTGTAATGAACAGAGTCTCACACAGGTTTATCTTTAATTAATAAAGACCTGCTAATAGATATACCTTCTGTATCACAACATCCCAAAATTCCAAAGAATTATATCTATTTATAAACTTAGTTTTATTCCAGAGACTGTGATACTGAAAGTATGAAGCAGGTCATAACAAACGGTCTGATCACAGAAATTCACAAAAATATTTCTAAACATTGAATCTGTATTATATAGAAGAAATATGAATATTATTCTCTTCTGTGGCATTTGAAGGAGAACCAAAAGCAACCAGCCATAGGAATGCCATCAGCCAGACAATTCAGTTCACGGAGAGTGGGAAGCAATGTGATGCTGTAATATACAGAGAGGAGATAACATTACATAGTAAGATATAAAATTACCACAATGTAGAACAGATGTATTCTAGCAACAGCTAAATAGTATTAAAGATTTTCTAAGTAGGTTTTAATTTAAATAAAGTTTTTCTCCCCTCCAGAAGAGCATCTATTCAGAGCTGACAACTGGGTAGTCATTTTATACTCAAACCAGAGTCACATCATATTCGAGATTTTGTGGTCACCACTTGAAACAAAGTGCAATAAAACTTTCAAAGGGATATAAAAATTATTATAAACCTATCTTTTCAGAAGCAAATGTACACCAGCAACAACTAAATATCGTTAAAGGTTTTCTAAATAGTTTTAATTTAAACACACAGTTTTTTCTTTTCTTTTTCCAAAAGAGCATCTACTCAAATCTGACAAATGGATAGTCATTTTATACTCCGACTAGAGTCACACTATATTCAAGGTTTTATGGTCACCACTTGGAAAGAAAGCACAGTAGAACTTTCAAAGGGATACAAAAAGTATAAACCTATCTTTCCAGGAGATATGGTTTTATATCCCAAATGTTGTTCAAACCCAGCAGTTTTGCACTCCTTATGGTAAATATCCAGTAGCTTTCCCATTTCAGTAATTCATTTGGTCTATTGCCTCCCCTGGATTCGAGCTTAACATTTTCAATGGCCATAAAACCAAGAGTCTTGGTGTTGCCATTGTGACAGGAAGAAAAGTGGAAACCCACAGGTGTATCATATCTATTATTCATTATAGATCTGATATGCTGTTGTATATGCTGCTTTAAAGGCCAAACTGTACAACCTACATACAGCTTTTGGCAGGAGCACCATAAGACATAGACAGTGAAAGTAATATCACATGTTATGCATTGTTTAAGTTCCACTTTTACATTGCTTAAACACGGATGTTCAAATCTATTTCCTGTTTTAGTGTATTTGCAAACGCTACATCTTTTACATTTAAAGAAACCAGATGGTCTTGATGGTAACCAGTTCCTGTATTCTGGAGGACCATGTGTAAAAGGTGACATCCTGCTATGAACTAATAGGTCTTTTAGATTCCTTGATCTAGAAAATGAGACTCTTGGTTTTTGACCTATCCCTTATAGGGTTTTTCCTTAATCCCCACTACTAGACTTGGTGTTCTGGCACAAAGTTCATCTTGGGCCTCCCCCGCCTTCCCCGATGAATGCACACAACAGACCTATGGGAGTTTCCACTCACACTTCAATAGATAAGTGAGCCCTGGCCTGAAGTAGATCCCCCCTCCTGTGTTCGTTTTTGTTAACATTTTTTTTTTATTTCTTGTTGTTTATTTGTAATGATTTATTTATTTGTAATTTTTGACCAGGAAAGCACACTGAGTTAATATAGCTTGTTTTCAGGTGCATCCTGGGGGTGGGTTGCGTGGACCTGTTTTACTGAAGGGGAATATTGGCCATGACACTGGGGAAACTCCTCTGCTCTTTGTCAGTAAGTGCCATGGGATCTTTTACTTCCGCCTGGACAGTAATCAGAGATCGGCAGAAGGGACCTTGGTTTAATATCTCATCTGAATAGTGTCACCTTACCAATGCAGCACTCCCCCTTGTTCTGCACTACAGTGTAAGTTATGGGTATTACCCCAGGTGCCTAGTGGGCTAGAACCTATGACCATCCAATCTTCTGGTCCTGACACTACAACCTTCTAGCACAGAAGTGAGAGCTACCACTAAGCAAAATTAACACTGTTCTCATGTATCATAGTAAAAGCCAGCAGAATAGGCCCCATGGTGTATCGTGTCTGCTCGGAAACTACTCCCCTACTGGGAGCTCGCTCCTCCACCACCCTCAGCCCCAGAGGTGGCCCTCCCTGGCCTCAGCTTCCCCCTCTACCTGTCCCATCCCTTCTTGAATCCTTCCACTGTGGTCTCTTCCACCAGACTCCTGGGCAGTGTGTTCCATGGTTCCACAAAGACCCTTCTAGAATCCTTTCACTGTGGTCTCTTCCACCAGACTCCTGGGCAGTGTGTTCCATGGTTCCACCACTCTCTTTGTGAAGAAGTGTCTCCTGTGCTCCCCCTTCTACTCCCCCCCCCCCAGCTTCCACTCATGCCCCCTTAGTAGTTTCCCCCTTCTTAATCCTGAACACTTCCCTGGCTCCACCCTTATTTATCCCCTTTACATACTTGAAAGTCTCTATCATGTCTCCTCTGTCCCTTCTCTCCTCCAATGCGTACAGATTGAGTTCATCCAGTCTCTTCTCATAGGTCCTACCCTCCATGCCCTGAATCATCCTGGTCGCCCTCCTCTGGACCCTCTCCAGCAGTGCTATGCCCCTCTTAAGATGTGGTCTTCAGAACTGCACACAGTACTCAAGATGCAGCCTAACCAGGGCATTATACAGAGGGAGGATCACCTCCCTCCTCCTGGAGGTAATCTCCCTGGTTATGCAGCCCGGTATCCTGTTTGATTTGCTGCAGCTCTTCGACAATTCTTTGTGTTATTCATTTTGCTGTCCACCACTATCCCTAAGTCCCTCTTGTCCTATGTGACTTGCAGTGTGGTCCCCCCCAGGGTGTATGCATGTCCCTGGTGTCTGACCCCCAGATGCAGCACCCTACATTTCCTTGCATTGAACTTCAACCCCCACTTCCTTGCCCACCCACCCAGGGTATCCAGATCCCCCTGCAGGGCCTCTCTCCCCTCCTGCCTGTCTGCCAGTGCTCCCAGTTTTGAGTCATCCACAGAGAGACTCAACCTACTCCTAACACCCCGCCCTATGTCCGAGACATAGGAATTGAACAGGAGTGGCCCCAGGAACGAACCCTGGGGGACCCCACTGATGACCTTCCTGGGGGAGGAGACTATCGCTCCAACCACCACTCGCTGTATTCGCCCCATAAGCCCGTTTTCCACCCACCTGAGCAACTGTTCCCCCCCAGCTTTGTTAGTAGGCCGTTGTGAGGTACTGAATCGAACGCCTTACTTAAATTCCAAATAGTTGACATCCATTGGCCTATGTTGGTCCATTGCACCCATCACCCAGTCATAAAACTCCACCAGGTTAGTCTGGCACAACCTCCCCAGAATAAAACCATACTGCCTGTCATCCAGGTGCCCCAACCTTTTTTCAGCTGCCTCACCCAGCCTCTCCTTGATAATGCTGTCCATAACCTTGCCTACCACAGACGTTAGGCTAATGGGCCTATAATTCCCCATCTCCTCTCTGGACCCCCCCTTGTGGATAGGCACCACATGAGCCACCTTCCAATCTTGAGGCACCCACCCTGTCAGGGAGATGTTGAAGAGTGTAGCCAGTGGAGCTGCCAGCACATCCGCTAGTTCCTTCAGCACCCTTGGATGCAGTCCATCTGGCTCCAGCGCCTTCTCAGTCTTTAGCGACTGGAGGGCCTCTCTCACCCTATCCGCTGTGATTTCACCCTCCCATCCCCCCTCCTCATGCATCCTCTCCTCCCCTTCTAGATATGACGCATCCCCTGCCCTAGTCTCATCCAGTCCTTCAGTCTCCAACTGACCTCCTGGTTCAGTGGGCTCCTCTACCCTCCCATTGGGTTGGAAAGATTCCCCACCTCCCCCGGTAAAGACAGAGGCAAAGTACTCATTTAGCACCTCTGCTTGTTCCCCAGCTTCCTGCACCCATCCCCTCAGTTCTAATCTTGCTGATCTGTGCCCTCATTTTTCTTTTCTCCCCTATGTATCTATAGAACCCCTTTCCCTCCCTGTGGATATCCCTGGCCAAGTTAAGCTCCTTCTTCGCCTTGGCCCCCCTTACCACCCTGGTGACCCTCTTAGCCAGGAAATCATACTCTCCCCTCTCCCTCGCCCACGTTGACCACTTTAAGCATGCATAGACAGCCTTTTTCTCCCAAACTGCTTCCTGCACCTCCTGGGTCCACCAACATGGCTAACTGGCCCTACATTGCTTGCACCTTACCTTTGCGCAGGCCCTCGAAGCCTCCTGCACCCCCCTTCTTAATGGTCTCCCACAAGCTACCAGCATCCATGTCTGGCCTTATCTCATCTAAGCACCCTTTAAGAAGGCTTAGAAATCAACTGATTGTGAGGTGATCTTTCAGAATAATCGAACCTCCTCAATGCAGTGGATAACACCTTATTTTACTTTAGTATGGTCTGAGTTGTAATCAAGGACTGGCAAGTACACTGTACTGTATGCCTCCGGCCCCTCCACCGGGGACGTAAACTCAGCCCTCCCACAGGATTTTGATGCCGTTCAAAAATGGCTCAGGTTCAACCAACTTGTCCTAAATTCAAAGAAAACCGTCTCCCTAACCTTTGGCACGCAACCTAGACTCCCGTCTAGCTGCTCCCCCCGCCTTCCATACCCTGGACGGGTCCACCTTGGAGTCCTGCACCTCCTTTAGATACCTGGGAGTATGGCTTGATCAACACCTAGATTTCTCTGTCCACATTGACTCTCTACACAAAAAACTCCACCCCAAACTAGGTGCACTTTATCGCAATAAAGGCTATCTACCAACCACGGTCAGGAGGGAATTAGTGCAGAAAATGATTCTCCCTATCTTTGACTATGGTGACGTGGTCTACGGCTCAGCCCCCTCATCCACCTTGGCCAGCTTGAACTCCCTCTTTCACTCTTTCTGTCGGTTTATCCTGGAATGCCCCCCCACCACCCATCATTGCGATCTATATAGCTCCTTAGCTCTTCCCTCGCTTGAGTCCTGATGTCAGATACATTGCGCTAATCTCATAGCTATATACTGGACCAGTTCCCTCCCATCTCAGCTCCGTTTTGTCAGCATAGCCCCCCGGCATACTCTCTCAGATGCTCAGACTCAAAGCTACTCCAAGTCCCTTTCATACACACATCGAAGGGCCAATCCGCCTTCAAATATCGCCTGCCCAAACTCTGGAATGACCTCCCTGCTGATATTAGGCTCCCCCCCACCCCAAGGCTCCTTAAACTGCTCCTCCATGCCCATTTCTCAGACATATGCAACTGCTACCAACCACCCAGACCTGCAACCAAGGGGCATCTAAACATGCCTTGACAGTATAAATGGCCCAGGAAACTTACTGTATACCTACTGCCTCTGCCTGTTTATACCCTGTGGTCATAGGACCTAACTAAGGAATAGCAAACTGTGTACTCTGCGGTTTTAGGACTAAACCTTGTATTCGCTAACTGAATCTAATGCGAAGTCCAGCCTGTATCTATTCTGGACCTGTTGTCGCACCATGTATTTGTACTTACTCTGTATTCTATGTAGCTCCCCAGGTCGCATCTGGAAAAGAGCGGTCCCCGCTCAGCATGCTTATCTGGTTAATCTCTTAAATAAATAAATAAATAAATGTATCTCTGCACAGACAAAAGTTTTATGCAGCTTTTATAGATTTTAGTACAGTGTTTGATGCTATTTCCAGAAATGAATTATGGAACCTTATGAAAGACAAGGGTTTCTCCCATGAGATTATAATGATTATCAGGGAACTCTATACTAATACATGGGCTCAGGTCAAACTCAGTACTTCTGGTCAGCTCTCCACTATTTTTCCTACCAATATGGGGATTAGGCAGGGCTGCATTCTTGCACCAACTCTGTTTTGTATATCTATCTATCTATCTATCTATCTATCTATCTATCTATAGAGAGCGAGAGAGAGAAACTTTTGAATCAGCTGGAATGTTTGCAGTCAGATTCTCCTAATATACTAGGTAAACATTGTGCTGTGTTGGCTTTTGCCGATGACTTGGTACTATTATCACTAACTCAGTCTGGCTTTCAACGTAAACTGACCATACTGGATGATTATGCCAAGAGATACAACCTGAGGATAAATGATCAAAAAAGTCCAGCTGTGGCTTTTGGGACCAATTCTGTGAGAAAGACATGGTGGATAGGGGCAAATAAAATTAAATCTACTAATCAATATACCTATCGGGTTAACACTAACCAACAATGGAAAATGGACCAAAGATGCTAATACACTATTAGTAAAGCTCAAACAGACTGTTACATCTTTATGTATTTTTAATAAGTAATATGGAGGTAATTTCATCAAACCCATATTAATAGCTGCTAGAGCAAAATATAATGCAGACGCATTGTTTAATGGTGAAATCTGGTATTCCCATCTTGTAGACAAACTTGATATTCCATTAAATAAATTACTAAGAACCTATTTAGGACTAAACAAATCTGTTCCAGCTTCTCTGATTCATGCAGAGCTTGGTATCTCCTGTATTAGAGCCCTTTTTATGACTGGGATGGTAAATTATTGGATAAAAGTGTCTCAGCATAAACACACTAGGTTTGCCTACCTCTGTCTAAAGGAGAAGTACAAGTGGACCATTTTAGGTCACTTAAAATCAGGATGGCTTTCTTCAATTTTTTATATACTTTTTGAAACTAATATGGAATATTTAAGAAACTATAGAGACTTAGATGTTACAATAAGCTTAAAATACCAAAGATCTGTCACCAATAGAATTGTGGAATATTTCAGACTCAAGAATCTGGAAAATAATTCTAGACTGAAGCTTTCGTCATGGACAAGACTGAATGATAATTTTCATTATTATAGGCATTATCTGGATGTTTTAGTTGATCAAAATCAAAGAATACAATATACTAAGTATAAGCTGGATTTATTCCCGAGCAATTTATTAGATGCAATATATAAAAAAAGATTCCTCTAATCAGGCAAGGTTATGTTCCTCTGCCACTTTTTCTTCCATAGAAGACTTAAAACATGTGATGTTCAAGTGTCCTAGATACAAGTTCCCTAGGTTGAAATGGAGAACACCTTTATGTAATATGATACAAACATCTGATCAAGACTTGCTCTTGAAGATTTTTTCACTACAAATGATGATATAATAATTAGAACAGTAGCTCAATACTTAATGTGTATTTCACAAATTTGTCTCAAATGCAAAGGTGCTAAAGGAAAATGACTAGGAATTATTATTATTATTAAAATTGTGTTGTGTTTGTAATATGTCTCAAGATATTGTATGCAAACTGCTATTCCTCTAAGAAAGTGCTCTAGATGTATGTGCAATAATTATGTTTTAGCTGTTGTACTATGCTTTATTCTAAATACTGTATTTATATGTATATGTATTTGTATGTACTCTTTTTGAGTTTTTTCACTGAAAAGGTCTATTGACTGATCAATAAATTGAAACTGAATTGAATTAATTGTAATAAGGTACTCCAGCGTGTGCTTTGTGCTGGGATAATGGCACTTTTTGAGCAGTGGAAGCACTCAGCTTTTTTGCCACATGCTTTAACCCACTTGAGGCATGTTGATAAGCCTCCATAAAGTACACACCCTATCATGTCTTATTGCTTAAATATTGTGATTTTAAAAGTTCCTAGATAAGAATAGGCAATGTTTGTAATACTGTATGTCTTCTAAAGTGTAGCATGCTAAGTTCTGCATGTTAGTAATTTTACATGAACTACTTTGTTTTATAGTTAACAGTATAGTGGAACCTTATAGGCTACACTTTTATTTGCACTAGCAGGTAATTTCTTTTTGTACACCCATGGTATTCATTGGTGTTAAAGTACTGCCTATTGTGTGCCCGATGTCTTCTTTGATCTGTAATAAAAACATTTTGTTCATAAATTTTATGAAGTGCAATCCAACCCAGATAAGATTCCATTTCTGAGAAAGGTCGATATACATTTATTAATTTATAAGTTTGTTAACCAGTTGGGTGTACAAGACTCACATAGCCTATTTTTACTCAGGTTTATTGGTAGAGCACAGTGGCAACATGTTTCGTATAACTGGCACAAAGAAAAATGCAAGCAGAAACGAAAAGAAGAGAAAAAAATAGTGAGACTGTTAGGGCCAACCTTTGTCCACAAAAACTAAAAAAAGGATTAAAAACAACTTTTGCCATTTTAAACACCACATAGAGTAAATTTTTCATATACAAAACCTGATTATTTACTTATTTCAAAGGTTTTACTAGGAAAGACATTCTGAGCTGGTTAAACCTCATTTCTAGATGTGTCCTGGTACCACATTTGTGTAAAACACCCATTCTGCACCATGTTTTAGTACAAAACATGCTGATTTGCACTCAAAACAAAGGAAAAAAATGGAGTTTAAGATTCTGTAAAATTGACTCGCCCATTTTTGAAGACAGAAAATCAGTGGCTCTAGACAACATTTAGTTTAACTGCAACTGTTTTTGCATTGGTGATGAACTTCAGAAAATATTGACATAAACCACACATCTATTAATAAACTGTACAAAATGTGGGCTTCTGTGTTATGGTACCAGGAATTTTGACTTGGTAGCTCACGAGACTTCAGTATGAAATGTTACTTGTTCACAGCTGACATTGCCAGGGGTTGCACACAGCGGATTGCATATGCACTGGTGTTATTTTGAATTGTACATTCCTGTTAAGCATATTATACTATAATGAACCTTGCTTCTCCCCAGGGTATAGTTGTAGATTGGTAATAAGACCTAGTGTATGTTTAAGCAATAAGGCACAACAGGGTGTGGGTTATTGCAGGATATACCACGGTCATGTGATGTGTTTTGACCAATGAGGTTCCAGGATTTTCATACCCCATTGTATAATCTGGGGTAACCAACTAACAAATCAATCAATCAATCAAGCAGTCAGTCTGTCATCTAAACCAATTAATCAGTCAATAAATATAAAATGGTTGAAGCTGCAAAAAGATGATTGTCACTCTTCCAAATCACAACACGTGACCACTAATTATCAGGCTTAATTCTAGACATGCACAGCAATATTTTGGTGATTTTTGACTGAAGGACAGTGTTTAGATCACAGCCTGGCTCACAGCCATGGCATGAGTAGTTTTTTGGCTGCCTGCCAGCACTCATGCAATACCATGCTGTGAAGTTTTGCTCTGTTCAGATGCAGACCAGTTACTGTGCTTAAGGACTGCAGAACTATGAAAACTTTTAAAAAATGTTTTAAAACAAGCATTTGTCAATGCCAAATGTTTTCTTGCTGATATTAGCATTGGATGTGCAGTAGTTAGACAGATGTAGACTAGGAATGGCAGTGAAGTACTGAACTCACGTAAACCCCACCTCCACCTTGCAGAGATGAACAGGCATTGGGGTATGCCTTTGGGTCATCACCCATAACGCTCTCGGCATTTTACCTCACCCTATCCTGCAGACACTGACAAGTGTTGAGGTGTGCCTTGGGGTGTTCGGCTTTACAGTCACCCAATTTCATAAGGACATATGCTGAAATGGGTGCAGTATAGGAGAATGGGGTGAACTCTTGGGCCGAAGGGTCCAAGGCACACCTTGATGCCTGTCACTGGCTTCAGGGTGAGGGTGGAATGGCATGAGCATTATAGCTGGCAATCCAAAGGCACACTCCTGAAGTCTGTCAGTCTGTACAGAGTGGGACGTTATGGTTAGAAACCCTAATGCCCCGAGCGTTTGTTGGTATTTGCACTGCAAATTTTCAACATGGCCTTTTTGTGACTCCCACCTCATGAAAGCATTTGGGACCTCTGCTCATGAACAGTGGCACTGTGATTTTGTTACTCTATCCCAAACGTTGATTTCTCACAGCGACTGCACCATTCTGTGCCAGATGTGCGAAAACACAGTTTGGGCAGAATGTGGAAAATGACAGCTGTACCATTCATAGGGAGGTGTGAAGAGATGGCAGTATTGAAAATCTGGAGTGAAAATATTAAAAATGCTCAAACTTATGAGAGTACGTGGAAACTGCGCAACGCAAGCTCGTAACAGTCATTTAGTGGAATTATTTCACCAAATTTTCAACATAGGCATTTTGTGACCTCTGCTCTTGAACTCTGTCACTATGATTTTTTTTGTAATTCATAATTTTATTGGAATTAACTTTTTACAACAATAAAGTAACATGACAGTAATATACATATCTTGTTCTATAATGTATGAACAAAATAAAGTACAACAGCAGAATTTTGTAAAACAACAAGACAATGATTATGGTTTGTATACTTATAATAAGATACATAACTCTGATACAGAAAAAGAATGGACTGTGTTTGCAACACATAGTATCAGAACAGTATTGTAATTATAAATTTTACATTCCTAGCTTTACATTACACCCGTGTAAAATTTAAAAATGGTTCCCATATTTCTAGAAATTTATCAAGTCGTTGTATATTTACATATGACACTCTCGTAACCTGCTCTTGTATATAAATCCTGCAGCCACGCTTTAGTTGATGGGGTCACTGTGCTATTCCAATGTCGTAACAGGATGTTTTTCGCTGTAATAAATGCTGCTAAGAGCCAAAGTTTTTGGTGTAATGACAAGTCAACTAAGTCTGAGCTTATTCCTAACACCACGAGTTTGGCTTGAGCCCTCTATTTCACTCTTGATAATCTCACTACACAATTTTAGTATGCTCTTCCAGAAGGATGTGATCACTGGACATGACCATAGAATATGAGAGAGTGACCCTTTATCTTTTAAGCATCTCCAACACTTGTCATTTAATGTAAGGCCAAGCCTCAACATTTTACAGGGGGTATAATACCATCTGTGTACTATTTTGTACTGAATAAGCCTCCCTTTAGCTTCTCTGCAAGCTTTTAGAGTCATCTTCCATATATCATTCCATTCTTCTGTAGTAATTTGAATTTGTAGTTCCTGTTGCCATCTGTCTTTTAATGTTATTAACGGATCTAGCTGCGATTCTATCAGCATCTTGTATATCTTTTTATGTCCGTTATTTGTTGTGCAGATTTGGTCCAAGACATGTCTGGGGGAAAAAATGACCTCATTGTTTATTTGAGTTCTCGCGCAATTGTAATGTCACTATGATTTTCGTAATCTGCCCTGAACGTTAATTTCCCACAGCGACCACGCCATTGTGTGCCAGATGTGCGAAAACACATTTTGGGCAGGATGTGAAAAATGACAGCTGTACTGTTTATAAGGAGGTGTGCAAAATTGACAATATTGAAAATCATGAGTGTAAATATTACAAATTCTTGTAGTTACGAGAGTCATTTTATGGACTTTTGCCACCAAGTTTTCAACATAGGCATTTTGGGACCTCCGCTCATGAACAGTGTCACTGTGATTTTCTTAATCTGTCCCGAGCACTGATTTCCCACAGTGGCCATGCTATTGTGTGCCAGAAGTGCGAAAACACATCTTGGCCAGGATATGAAAAATGACAGCTATACTGTTCATAAGGAGATGTAAAAAAATAGCAATGTTAAAAATCTGGACTGAAATAATGTATTACAAATTCGTGAAATTACCAGATTTGCAACATAGGCTTTTTGGGAGCCCACCTCATGAACAGTGACACTGTTGTTTCGTTAATCAGTCCCAAAAGGTGATTCCGTGCAATGACCGTGAAATCACCTTTTGGGACTGAATAACCAGATGACAGTCACTGAATTCATGAGATGGGGTCTCAAGAACCCCATGTTGAAAATTTGGTGCCAAAGTTTGCAAAAATGGCCAAGATAGCCACATATGTTGGAAAAACCCCATTTATGCCATTATACAGCTTACTGGCATTTCTTCAATTTACGGTTGGCTTTGAAGAGTGCAGACATATTCCCAGTCCACTGAAGATCATTGCACCGGGCTCCGGAGGTAAGCATGGGGTGAGGGGGTGTGGGGAGGTGTGGTGCACAGAGGGTGGGGGCACTGGAGACAGTGAGGGATGGTTTCTTTCTTTTACAGGGAACCAAAAAAAACCCAATGTAGGAAGGTTTTCTTTTTTTAAAGGTGGTTTGGCACACTGGGGTGGGCTCCCAGCATGCCACCTGAGTGTTTGTTGGGGTGGGGTCTGTAGCTGAGGGGGATTGGGAACCTCCCTCAGCACCCAACAAATGTGGGGGGGGCATTATGCCGACGGGGACTGGGCTCCCCATCGGCAAATGAACTTGGGAGGGGCATGCCGACAGGGGGTTGGGCACAGCCATTGGCTTTTCATGGGGACTGTGAGAGGCAGACAGCGATAGCCACTGCCATGTTAATTTAAAACAAAAGCAGGGACATTATGCCAACAGGGATTGGGCTACCCCATTGGCAAATGAACTATGGAGGGGTGAGGGGACATGCTGACAGAGGGGTTTGGGCACCCCACTGGCTTTCATGGGGACAGTGAAGTGGCAGCTGTCGGCTTCCGTGGGTACTGTGAGAGGTGACGGCGATAGCCACTGTCATGATTATTGAAATGGGACACCACACAAGGCAAGCTGTAATTCACTGTTGTAATCACGGACTGCCCCAGCAGTAAAAATGGCTGATTGTTAATGACGGGGCTCTCCCTGATAGCAGCGGGGAGTTTCTTTCAAGTTGGTGGCACACTACAATACTGCTGTCATTGACAGTGTGCTTCTTTATTGGCGCCACAGAGACCTTTTTTCTTGGGAAGATGGCAATGGAGGAAACACAGTCATGTTGGGCAAAGGCTGGTCAGAATGTTCAAGGATAAGGCAGGTATACTGATATTATTGTTGTGGTCAGGTTCAGTTGGTGGAAATGAATGTCTTCCAAGGTGTATGTTGAGGATCAATGTATGATCATTTGATACCTTCTGTTTTGACCAATCACATACCTTGATTTCCTAAGCCCATTTTATAAACTCAGTTAAAGCAGCAGTGGAGAGCAGTTAGGAAAATATTTCTGACCCTGTCTTTTAATTTTTTTTACTATAAAAGGTATTTCTGTAAAGCTTTTTCTCCTTCTGATAGCACGGAGTTGCTGCTCACCCTGTCCCAGCTCCCCTTGACCAGCACCTGCTGCCCCAGTGACCTACTTGGTCTGAGGATCCTCCCATGGCTTGCCCCTCCATGATGGGGCTGGAGGACAGAGAGCTGTCCTCCTCCCAGCCCAATTATCCAGGGTGGACCAGGAGCCTTGGTCAGCAGCATGGGTCAGAGGTAGGTGGCAGGGCTTCATTAAGCCCTCACCATCAATTTTCTATTTTCTTGGCCACCCAACCCTTCTGCAAGGTATGCTTGTGTACATGCAAAGGCATGAAGGCACGCATGCAGCATGCACTTGCGGTTCCTCCCTTCTTGCCACCCAAGCAGCACTGCCACCAGGCCTCCACTGGGTGGCAGTCTGTGGCTGGGCTAATATGCCTCCCCACCCCAGGACAGAAGAGTAGTCCATCGGACACTTGCTCCTCTCCTGCCCTGACCAACCCCTGGTAACCCAAGCTTGTTCCCAAACTCGGGTCATTGGCGTGGCAAGAGGTATGGTGCTGGGCGCCTCAGCCCTTTGCACCATCGGGCCAGCTCACTGTAAAAGATTGTAACATCTTCCAATTTTATTTGCTGGTAACATTTTCCTGTTCTGCTAGAATGTAAGGGTTTTTAAATACTTTAAAATATTTTTCTTTTCCAGTAAAAAAAAGATTTCCACTCCTCTATTCTTAGAATAGCATAGTGGACTTGACAAGGGCTATGTTTATGGTTAGGATGGAGAAAATAAAAAATACATGGTGCGCAGCATGGAAAACACCTAGAAAATCAGATTTAATGGGTATGCTATTTTTCCTAACTGAAGGTGGAAATTAAGTTTTTGGAAAATCATTTTTTGTTGCACTATTTCTGTAAGGAGTATATTTCAGCACTGTTGACCCCTTACCTGACTACGGTTTCTTGAATGCCATGTAGCAGGCTTAGACTGAGCCAGGATAAAATGGAAATTTTGCTAGTCAGAGTTGGTCAAAGTTGTAAGAAGGAGGAGAGGAGAAGGAGAGAAATGTCCTTCAGCTGTTTGCTTTGAGCTGAGGTTATGTGGAATCTGGCAGTGATACTTGACAGCAGTTTTACCCTTGAAGCTCAGGTGTCTGTTGTCAACAGTATTTTCTACTACTGGAATACCAGTCCATTGCATCCCTACCTTCAGCTTGAAAACCTTGCACTCAGAGGTGCCATCTTTTATGAACTATTGTGAGTGTTCACTGCCAGTAGGTACTATTTCTCCTGTTGCCAGGTTCCCTAGTTAATCCTGTTTTGCAGGATGCCCTCAAAACATTGAAAGTGTTTAAATCAACTTTGTGGGTACTTGAGCACCCCAGCACCCATGGAGTTGGCACCTATGCTTGCAATAGTTCATACATTTGCTACATGAAAATAGTAAGAACAGTGAAATGCAGAAGTCATTCCCCATGCAGCTAGTGCCAATTGCGTTCACTATAAATTTCAATGCTGACAAAACTGTCTGAAGAAATCACCCTCGTTTTGCACAAAATTAAACTGGCTTGCACAAAATTATACTGGCTGTCTATAATTCATAACTGTCTGCATGGTGCTTTTATTAGTATGCAATAGGTACTGGAGAACTGGTCCAGCAAAGAATACTTAGCCACCCCATCTGAACTGGGCTGGTTCAATCGTTTCAAACAGTTGTGGATCATATAACCAAAATGGACTTCAATGACTGGAAACAATTCAAATGAAAAATCAAACCAAACCAATCAAAATCTGATGCATAAATACTAAACGCAGCTGATGGTCAGGGCTAGACTCAGTTCTGGGTCCTCTTAACCTAATCTGTATCCCCAACATTTATAACTCCCTAAACAAAATTGCCAATTCCCCATTAGCTTTTCTTCCTAGTCACAAGTCCCCCCATCTGGGGCCAGAACCTACTTGGCTCATGCATCGAATAGCACTGTGATCCAGTGATGGTCACATCACTGTCTTCTGCACTTTTAGGCCTGAAGCCCCCACTCGATCATGCCATTCCTCCAAGTGAGTGAAGGTACAGCCTAGGTTTGGGGCTCAGTGTATGCCCTATACTGCTATGCTTTATATGGAAGGCTTGTTACTGTATGTTGCAGTTTTGATCACCACATATTTTGCCGTGGGGTGGTTGTTTGACTATGAGATTGCCTTTTGTCTGTGGATACAGAATGCAGGATTTTTAAGCTCCATTTTTAATGCAGGGCTGACTTAAAAATACAGCCCTTTGTTCTGAGTCCTTTTTTTAACATAAGCAATGCCCAGATCCTGATGTTTGGACGCAATCGGAATAGAGTTTGGATTTAAATTATGGTTTTGCAACTTGAAACTGTATGACCATGAAAAGTTGTTGCAATGGTTTCAACTTTGCTTCTTAGAACTAGAGACCCCAATCTTACCTAACCCTTTCAGGGAAGTTTCCCTTACACTTGTGCCAATACACTTACAGAAGTGCTTTCCGTTTTGAAGAAAGAAAGTCAGTTTTATTTGGTTTTACTTCACCCTCCCCTCATATCCAGACTAAGAAGGCTTCATCTAAACTCTTAACACCAGACTAACTTGCATTCAACATAAACTGGACATAAGTCTGAATGCCAGTCAGTCTGGAACATTGGATGTAAAGAAATAGACATTAGTGGCAAAACTAAGTTCCATTCTGGACACAGCTTACAGAAGCCTGTATCCACTTTGGAACCCCCCTCCCCAAAGAAAATATTACTTACCATAGTAATGTTGTTTCTTCTAATGGAGTCTTGCTGTATTCTGAAAAGATGCAGTTAGACCAACCTGTTCAACTGCCCTGGAGAACAAAGAGTTAAACTCTATACAAATGCATAGAACGTTGAGCTCAAGCTTGGTTTTCAAACCACTGTCCTCAGTATGTTCTAGTAACTGATCAGATTCTATGAAGCGAAACTAGATATATGTAGGCAAAAAACTAACTAAGCCTAAACAGGGAGGCCCTAACAGGGGCAACATAATCAAAAGACCAAAAAGGCATGTAGAAGACTCAAGTCACAGATGCTCAAAGTAGACCAGTACTCACCATTGGGTTAAGTCCTATAGGTGCTGCAGAAGAGCCACCCTTCCCCAGGTTCTGAAGGGGAGGTAGGGTGGGAGGTCAGAATACAGCAAGACTCCACTAGAAGAAACAACATTACTAGGTGGTAATTTTTTCTTCAAACAACATGACGTTTTGCTGTATCCTGACAATATGCAGACTACAAAGCAGTGCCCCATATAGGTGGGCACAGAACCTATTTGGGGAATAGGCTCTGCAGCACTGCTGTGCCAAACCTGGCATCACTCCTAGCCTGAATATCCAGGATGTAGTGCTTAGTGAATGTATGGAAAGATTTCCAGGTTGCAGCCTTACATATCTCAAGCAAGGGGACTTCCCTGGCAGCCACCAAGGAAGCAGCAGTCCCCCTAGTAGAATAGGCCATAGGGCCTGCTAGTAGGTCCTTACCCAGCTTACTGCAGCAAAACTAGATACAGGCCACAATCCATCTAGCTATAGTCCTTTTTGCAGCTGGTCTGCCTTTCCCAGCCTCACCATAGGTTAGAAAAAGCTGGGAACAATCCTTCATTTGCTCCGTTGTCCTGTCCATGTAATAGCTAATAGCTCTTTTTGCATCTAGACTGTGGAGCCTGTGTTCACCTGAACTAGAATGCTCTGAGAAAAATACAGGCAAAGTAATGGATTAAGATGGAAATCAGAAACCACCTTAGGGAGAAACTTCATATTAGTTTGGAGCACAATCTCATCCTTGTGGGGTGTAACATAGTTGGGCTCCACTGACAGGGCCTGAAGCTCACTGATTCTTCTAGCAGAAGTGATGGCCACTAGAAATATGGTTTTCCAAGTGAGAAACTTGAGCTCTGAAGAAAACATAGGTTTGAAAGAAGGCTGCATAAGATGACCTATGCATATGTTCAAGTCCCATTCAGGGGTAGGTTCCCTGTGTAGAGGATGAAGTTGCAGCAACCTGTTGAAAACCTTTTTGAAAATTGGGTGTGCAGCCAGAGAAGAACCCTTCCCTGCTGAAAGATAAGCAGAGACAGCAGAGAGGTGTACCTTCAGGGCAGATGGCTGTAAGTGCAGAGACTGAAGGTGCACCAGATAACCCAGAAGTTCTGGTAACCCAGCCTACTGCGGGTCCAGGTCTTTCTGTGAGCACCAAATAGAGAATCTTTTCCACTTAGAGGAATTTGTTTTCCTAGTAGCAGGTTTTCTGAAACCCTTCAGAATATTGAAAACAGACTGAGACAATTGTAAATCTGCATATTCTAAGTCTTCAAGAGCTAAACCCTGAGGTGAAGAGACTGAAGATTAGGGTACATTATCCTCCCCTGAGAGGATGTCAGCAGGTTGTACCTCCTGGGGAGAGAAACCAGCTTGGTCATTGACATCGACAATAGCATTGAGTACCACGGCTGTCTGGCCCAGTCTAGGACTATGAGAATCATGGTGGCAGACTGAGATCTCAGTTTGACCAAGATATCAGTGAAAATGGGGAAAAGCATAAAGGAACCTGTTTGACCAGTCCAGAAGGAGAGTATCCAGTGGTACTGGGCCCTGGAGTGGAGGCCTGCAACAATACAGTGGTAACTGGTGATTGTCTGGGGCTGCAAAGAGATCTATCTGTGGCACCCCCACCTCCTGAATACCGAGAAAAGGACCTACCTGTTCAAGGTCCATTCATGATGGCCCTAGTTGATCCTGCTGAGAGCATCTGTCAGTACATTGTCCTTCCCTGGCAAGTGAACTGCTGACAGTGACATGTTCAAGGAATGCCAGATTCCAAATCTTCATGGGTTCTGTGCACAGCAGTGAGGATCTTGTTCCCCCTGCTTGTTGATGTAGTACATGGTGGTGGTGTTTTCTGTCCTAACCTGAACCACCTTGCTCTGTAGGAGACTGGCAAACTCCTGAATAGCCAGGAACACTGCCCTGAGTTCCAGAAGATTGATGTGCAGGACAGACTCCTGAAGAAGCCAAGTACCATAGGCTGTGTGACCCCCCCCAGGTGACCACCACAGCCCAGAAGAGAAGCATCTGTTGTCAGCACAGAGAGGGTGCCTGAGGGAGAAAGGGAACCCCCCACTCTGAGGCTGTCCATCTCCTGCCACCACTGAAGAGGTAACAGAAGGGTGGGAGATACTGGAATCAGTTTTGACAGAGGATCCCTTTTCTGAGACCAAAAGGATCTCAAATGGAACTGAATGTCCCTCATTTGAAACTTGGCCCCCGGGACCACAGCTGTGGTGCAGGCCTTTTGTCCTAGGAGCTGTAAAAAGTATCTTGGTGGTCGAGGGACTTGAAGGTGGAAAGATTTTGCCAAATCGATAAGAGCCTGTGGCCTTGCAGAAGGCAAAAAGGCCCTTGCCTGAATGGTATTCAGCTCTGCCCCAATAAACTCCAGCACTTGTACTGGGGTCAAGTCAGACTTTTTTAAATTCACAAGGAACCCTAGAGACTGAAGAGTATCCTGAGTGAGCTTCAGTGCTTCTGTGACCTGCTGAGGGGATTGACCCACCAGCAGCCAGTCGTCCAGACAGGGGTACATTGAAACCCCTTGTCTTCTGAGAAATGCCGCTACCTCTGCCAGACATTTTGTAAACACTCTTGGTGCAGATGTCAACCTGAAGGGCACGGCCCTGAACTGACAGTGGCCTGAAGGCAGCCAAAACCTGAGATATTTTCTGTGAAACTGTCTGATGGGGATATGGAAATAAGCATCCTTTAGGTCCAGGGATGCCAGCCAGTCCCCTTGCTTGAGAGTATGTAGGATGGTAGCCAGGGTTGTCATTTTGAACTTTGGCTTTATGAGATACCTGTTTATGAATCTGAGATCCAGAAAGGGCTGCCACTCCCCATTTTTCTTTGGTGCCAGAAAGTACCTTGAGTACAACCCTTTGCCCCTGTGCTGATAAGGCATAGGCTCCACTGCTTTTGAGTGTAGAAGAGTGGATACCTCTGCCTCCAACAGGATTGTTTCTGTAGGGCTGGAAGGTCTGAAAGCTCTTGCTGACAGTTTTGGGAGCAGCTTGAAGCTGAGAGCAAGACCCTAACCTACTATCTCCAGGATCCATTTGTCTGAAGTGATGGATTGCCAAGCCTGGAGATAGTAGGTCAGCCTGCCTCCTACAGGGGAAGGGAAGGTGGCCCGGACAGACTTCTCAGGGTGTCTGTTTAGCTGGGGTATCAGACTGGGGGGTGGAAGCAGCCCTGCCAACACCCCTCCTGCCCCTCCCTCTAAAGAACCCCCTGGGTTTCTGGTAAGAGGGAAAAGCTTGGGCCCAATGGAAAAGCCTGGGGTAGGGTCTACCCCTACCCCTGACCTGCTGCTTTTGAGGAGTGGCAGCTTTCTCTTTTGCTAAAGCACTCCTGTATGCCACTCTGTACTCATTCATCTTCTTCATGTATGCCTCAGTCTGTTCCCCAAACAGAGAATTCTGTACAAGGGGAAAGTCCATGACATTATTTTGCGTGTCCTGGGACAGGGTAGTGCACCTGAGCCATGAGAAATGCCTGAGGGATACAACAGAAGCCATAGTCCTGGAAGCTGCATCATTAGAGTCCACAGCCATGTGGAACTGGGACTTTGATGCTCGTACCCCCTTGTTGACCAACTCCTGGAGATCAGCAGAAAGCTCAGAAGGGGCCTTTTTGGCAAGTTGTTCCACACAAAGGGACTTTTGGTACCTGGAGGCATAAGCCATATAAGAAGCTTGCCTAATACCTAAAGGAGATGCCAGGTATGTTTTCTTGGCAAAAGAATCCACTTTCCTGGAATCCTAGTCAGGGAGATGAGAAGCCAGGGGGATGCCAGCCTTCTCACAGGCTGCAGTTTGTACCACCCCTACATGGCTACAATGGCTGGATAAAAAGTCAGTGCCATTGTCAGTCAGAAAATATTTTCTGTCCATTTTCTTATCCACAGGAGGGACAGAACTAGAGGTTTGGAGGATCCTTAAAGTCTGCTTTTTAAGGGACGTATGGATGGGAATCAAAAGTCCCTGGGAAACAGGGATATCTATTGTCTCCCTGTAATCCTCCTCCTCATCATCCTCCTGCCTGGCTTCTTGTACAGAGTGTTGCAGGGTCTCAGCCACCTGTCTCATTAAAGCAAAATGGGAGGTGGCCTCAGAGACAGGCCTGGGAGGGGACTCATGCTGGGGATGGTCAGGGGAGATCTCTGGGTCAGTGGGTTTCCCTTCACCCTCCTCCTCCTCATCATATTCTTCAGAAAAATAATACTCCTCAGGATTGATGTGTCCTGCAAGAGTTGAACCGGTATCCGGAACTGTTGGCTGCCCAGACGGTACCTGCGACAGTTCTCCAAACCCAGACTGCAAAGACTGCACTATCTGAATGGCTTTTGCAATTTTGTTCCCAGTTGGAACCGAGACCAAGTGTTTGTGTGGTTCCGAACCAGAGTGTTTGGCTTTTTTTCGATGGTGCGGGTTCAGAAACTGACTCCGAATGTATTTTACCCATCGAGAGTTCAGCCCAGCCTGAGGGATCAGTTGTCAGATCCAAAGGTTCAGTTGAACAGGAACCACCCTCAGTAGTTTTTTCCATCCTTTCCTTTGGTTTACTGAGGCATCTGTCTAAAGTAGACCAAGGGAAATTTTGACAAATATCACAGTCTGCTTGTAAGTGGACGAAACCCAAACAGTACAGACAGACCAAGTGCTGATCAACTTTTGCAAACTGCTCCCTGAACTTGGTACAACACTGAAACCCAGTGGGACCGTTTTTTCCCTTGGGTTTCTGTGACATAACCCTGAAATTTGGTGCTTAATCCAGTGGCTTAGTTAGGCCAGTTAAGCAAATATCCAATATCTACCTTATCTGAATTGGCTTAGTTAGGCCCGGATAAAGAAAATTGAAGTGTAAGAAAAATTACCCCTGAAGGCTTAGTTAGGCCGGGTAATAGAGAACAAAGTCTCAAACCAGCCAACGGTTTAGTGTCAGCCAAAAGGAACTGAGAAAACCCACAGTTCTAGTCAGGACTTTGAACCGGATCCCAAGTACAATGAAAATTTAAACAGAAAAGGGGAAAAGAAGTTCAGTCTCCTCACGGTCGCGGAAACTGATTGAAAACCGAACAGCTACCCAACCTAGGAACATACATGATACTGAAGACAGCGGTTTGAGAATGGTTAAAACAAAAATAATAAAGCGATTGTCGAATAAACCTACAAGACTCAGCTTTGACCGAAGGCAACAAGGAGAAATCTCTGAGGCGTCTTCATTGGTGAGCAGATTAAAGAATCTGATCAGTTACTAGAATGTACCGAGGACAGTGGTTTGAAAACCGAGCTCAAGCTCAACATTCTATGCATTTGCATAGAGTTTAACTCTTTGTTCTCCAGGGCAGTTGAACCGGTTATTCTAACTACATATTGTCAGAATACAGCAAGACTTTGTGTTATTTGAATGCCTGATCAGACTCGTGTGTTTGCAGGTATACCTCCAATCATGGTCTAGTTTTCCATGACATACTCAAGGAAAGCCATACTTTCAGCATAGATTTAACAAAGAATGAGAAACAGAAGCACAAGGTGGAAGCTCTTCTTGATTTATTTAATTCTCCTTTCATTTACTAACACAATAAAGTAATGAGATCTTGTTATCAAAATATTTCCTCTCCTCCAAACAGTTATGGTACATCAAAAAAATTGTACAATGAACATTACAAGGGTAGTACATTAAATACTGGCCAAGTCCCTAGAGTCGTTGTTGGACCAAACACAGTAACATGACTCCAAATAGCTTTTTACAATCGGATGCACAACACTGAGCTAAGAATCAGAATCTCTGGCATAATATAAGGGTGAGACTGACAGTATTCCATTTCGAGAGACTTTTTTTTTTAACAGTAAACAGGTGAATTCTGATTTATGCTAGGGATAGAGACAGAGCTGATATGAATAGGATTCAGTTTAACTAGTTTATTTGGGGATAACAAATTACTACAAATCTACTATACAACATACCATCTACAGATAGCACTGGTATTCTTAACTCTTACTTTGTTTTATTTTTTGTGTCTCGGTCATTGTTGACTTACTCAATGATTCCTAGTACCATCAAAATCAAAAGGTACAGCGTAAAACTGCACTGTTACCAAGGTAAGGAGGCAAGGTTAAAAAGCCAAGCCCTTATCAGTCACAGACTTGTTGAAACCTGTAAGCTGCCCCCCCCCACACACACAGACCTAGGAAGGTATGTGTCAATGAAAATTAGAGAGAATGGGCTAGAGTTTCAGCCCATCAGGGACTAAGTCCCATGCCACATCCACCACTGTGGGACGAAATCTCTGCACCAGCGGAGATTCATATTTTCAGTGGGCACAGCTGCAATGGATGTTATGCCTGGTCCCACGGGTGTAACATTTCAGTGAAGCTGTGCTGAAAAAAAATGGTCACAAGCTGCCATAAATCATGGAGCCGGTCGTAATACGGCTCCACTTTTGAAAATACGGTGGCTGAGGGAAAAAACTGCGGCTCCCCAAGTGGCAACCCACTTGTGCCAGTTTTGTCCTGCAGCTGCACAGTTTTTAGGGGTGCTGAAAATCTAGCCCAAAGTATACCTTCAAATCTGAAATCCAGTATATATTTGCCCCTGCTCAAACTCATTAATTTCCCCATGAGGGCAGCCAGATTTATTTATTTTTTAATAACGGAGAAACACTCTGTACTCTGCCTGTGCAGCGCCATTTTTAGGAAGCTGGGGCTCTATGATCCCAGTGCTTCACCAACTCCCATTCCTGAATTTGTGAGGATGGAAGGTGGTGAGTAGCAGACATCTTAAAGAGTGCTTAGACATCCCAAAAATGGGGTTGTTCACCTTTAGTATGGAACACTGGTATACTAAAGAAATAAATCAGACCTGGCTGTCCTCATAGGGCAGTTGAGGAATGTGGTACGGATGGAATATGTAACCCTCGTAAACGCCTTGGGTTAAAATGTCAGCACATGCTGCAATTGTAAGTTTGCTCTAAACTGCTGTACTACATAAATATGAGTTGGTCCACCTTTTCAAAAGCTACTCTGCCGATTAGGGTTTTAAAAGTGTGACTGGTGCTGGTTTTAAATGATATCTCCATAGCTTCCAGTGTAAACTGCTGCCTGCCAGGTTGGTAGCACTGCCATTTCCCCCAATCAAGCACTCTCTTGTCAGTCAGCCTGAGTAACTGTGCTTGCTTGCAGAGACTGAGGGGCTATGCAGTCTAATTTATGCTGCAATGGATTCCAAACTAAAACTAGTTTTATTTATTTATTTTGCTTTACCAGGAAAATGGACTGGATCAAAACACACGTTTTCATTTATACCTGGGGAATGGGGAAATACGTTAGGGAGCACAAACAAAAAAATGTTAAATACTTAAATACATAGACATGAAATTACAATGTTACATCAACAAAAGTGTACACTGTGTGTACACATCTAAGAGCATTACTTGTCACAGTTACAGGCACATTTTGGAGAAGATTTGCCAAAAGTTCCTTAATACCATTTTGCAAACAATGCATTATTGCTATACTTATAGAAAACCTTTTTGGAGGCAGAACCAGTAGGCTGACATGATCTCTTTCATGTGATTTCCCCTGGCTTGAATTTTCAGGTGCAGGATGCCAGCTTGTTCAGCTTAGGAACTTGGAGTGTTTGGGTTACAGTAGGACACTATTACATAGAGACTATGTTTTAGTCTTCCAGTGGTACTATTTAGGAAAAAAGAGGGATTGCAACCTTATTTTTTTATTAAGCAAACAAAGCCAAATATGTGTTGAAAGAAGGTATCCCATCAAGACCGCAGATCGAAAAAGCATGGTGAAACACTGCTGTGATAACTGTGCAAGAAGAAACAGTATAAGTGCCACTAGACAACCTGGCACACTTCTTATATTATTGAAATACATACATTGGACTTATGGGATGCCAACTATATATTCTGATAATGAGGTAAAAGAATTGTGCTAGGTTGTATATGGTTCCACCCTCCGAATGCACCAGCATTACGGTGCTGAGCCATTAGGGTACCAGTAGGCGATGTAACCGACCCCCCACACCTCCCAGACTTTAGATTGCAACTCCGGGGGAGGGTGGACCTCGGAGAGGGGGCGGTGAATCCTGGATTTGATGCCCTGATGGCTTGGCACCCTAATGCTGGTGCCTTGAGTGCTGGCAGGGGTTGTATATTTGTGACAGCGTGGTTTTTGACCAAGCTTTTTTGGATGGCATGGTTTTGATGTGGAACCTTGAAAGAATACATATGTACCATTGTAATACAACCTATGCTTTTGTCAAACAAGAGCCAGATGAGTTTGTGATGATTTCGCTGGTTACGAGTAAGTTCAAAATCAGTGGGAAGTATGCAGCTCAGAAAATTAGTCTCCTGACCTCACTTATTTTCCTGGAAATTGTACTTTCTGTGGCCCCCTACAGCAGGGAGGGTTACTTACAGTTACATATTGGAATTAAGATTTAAAGGTACACCTTTTCTTGAAGGGACACAGTTAGATCCCCATGGGTCTATGTTTACCCTTCATAACTAAAAGTGGGGGTTGGCAGGATCATAAACAGTGGGTTAATGTTTGTTTAAAAATTATATTTTATTTCCCCATCCTTAATTTTCTCCTCTGCCAGGAGCCAGACCTCCTTCTGTAGTTGGAAAGCCTGATGGCTGCCTAGTTATCCATTTTGTCCAGGTGCCTGTTCACTGACACTGGGACCTGAATCAATCTACTCTCCCACCCAACATTGGTCTTAATAATCCCCTCTATTGTACTACTCTAAAACTATTCAGAGTGGCTAGGTGAGTTCAACAGAGAAAGAACACCCTTCAGGAGATCTATATCTACGCCCTCCCAGCTCCCGAGTGGCTGGGCAAGTTCTTTTTCTGAGAGTTAGAAAACAAATGTGTGCGAACTCCTCCAGGCCAGCGGGTGGGATGACCAACAGGAACAGCCCTTTTAGGTAAGGCGGCAGTGGCCACATCATCTGTATGATCCCACCCATTTTCTCTCATTCCGTCTTTACCGCTTCCTCATGACACATGGGCACCACACTGCACCTAACCTGGAGATGCCTTCCCCCAGCTGGTGATAAGCACTTCTCTGTAGACCCTGAGACCATTGTGGGAGACAGTATGTGAGCAGGCATCCTGTTCTCCCATTCACAGAGTCTGAGTGAGCTATGTGGCACCCCAGAGCTCCACTGTCCCGGAGCCACAGTCGAATCCATGCTTCTGACGTGGTACTGCAGTGCGCTGACACCAATATCATCCATATGTCAAGGTTTTGCTTTATAAATAAATTGCAAAATTGTTTGATATTGCGCTGTCAGCATTGTTTACATACTGGGAGCACGCTCAACACAACTGGAAGGGATACTGTGTGTCGCTGTGGTCACTGTGTTAGAGTATCTGTCATACAGCACACTTAATTCAGCCTTCTGATTGGCTGTGTTCCACATGAATCAGTTGGGTTGTGAGCATCCTGCCATTACGCGATGCAAAGGCATGCGTGCAGAAGCCATTGGTAAGTCTTTTCAATTATTACATTTGAAAATGTTGCTGAGATACCTTACACCATTTCATAATATTGACAGGCGACTTTGAGGGGTGGGTTACTGATCAGCAATCCCACCCTCCACAGTGCACCACATGGATGCAGGGGGTGGGTTAACTCACAGTATTGCACCCCTCATCATGTCCTACTGCTTTAATGTGGCACCCCATTCTATTTTTAATATTTTTATAAACTAAACCTCATTTAGAGTCTTTAAGCACAGAATTTGTTTCTGTGTTTATGAGACATAAACCCCTACCTCAAGTACAAAAATATCCACAACTGGATATTGTGTGTTGTGTGTGTGTGTGTGTGTGTGTGTGTGTGTAGGGGGAGGTTACAGTGTCTCTTTCAATTTTTTACAATATGGATTTGCACATTTTTGGTTGAGGTCCACTAGCACAGAACATTACAGGGAATTCTAACACACCATTAAATAAAAAAATTACATTTAAAAACAGATTGCGCAGAAAAAAAGAAAGACTAGAAAATGTTCTCTTCCTTCTAGTGCTACTTACATCAATGTAGGTAAACGGCAAGTTTGTCTTGCTACTAAAAACCTTTTTTAAGATTTATCTATATTTTTAATGACACTATTAAAACTAGAAGGGGCAATAAACACTTATTGAGGCTGTGGTTGGTAACAGGTTTTAGGACATTTGTGCCATGTTATTTGCAGAACTTTTCATATTAAAAACAGTATCTGGCTTTAAAGGAAACATAATCAGTAGTAGAAGTAGACTGTCCCCTTTAACAAGGGCACAGAGTCCTGCTATACAAAACTCTTCTTGTAGGTAATAATTATTACTGCATAGTTCCCTTTGTCTCCTTAGTGTCCATAACTAGTTAGGTTCTGAACATCGATAATTTAGTATGGCTCAAATACAAATGGAGCATGGCTCGCCCACAGAGATCCTGGAGGAGTCCGGAATAAGGCTGGTCCAAGAATTGGTGTCTGGAAAAGGGCGGTGGTGGCTGGTCGAAGAGCGAGTGGGCTGGGCATTGCGCAAAGTGCTGCTGTGGTGAGAGGACTTGGTAAGAACCCAGTTGCCAATGTTTTCGTGAGCTGCTTCTGCAGTGCCAGTTTTGACTGTAGAGGAAGAGTAAACAAACCAGCAATTAGGAAACAAGTTTTATGCAAATAAATATATGCTGCCTTGTAAAGGGAGGTAACAATTCTGCAACCACCATTTCTATTATTCAGGGCCTCTTTAAGTAGAACCACAAGTGCCTGTCATTTTACAGTTCATATAAAATTCATGTAACAGTTTTTAATTTTAATTGTTTTCATTTTTTCCTCCCCCCTTGGGATTTTACATAATGCCCAGCTGCCTCTTCCTGTCCTGAGGAGTGAGCGCACTGAGCCCCGTGACTGCCCTAGTCTGTTGCGGCTGACTCCCTCAGCCTCCTTCCAAGGTAGAGCCTAGCCGAACTCCAAGACCAATGCTTCCCAGGATCCAGTAGTGAGCATAAGGTGGTGGCACAGGTGACAACATCAGCACCAAACTGCTGATCGCCCTCATAGGATATGGGTGTGAAGCTAATATCATCTGCCTGAATGAGGCATTTTCTCCCTCATAAGTCACCCCCACCACCAAGCAAATGTGCTGGCATGCACAACATACCCTACCCTTGCTCATCTGTGGCATCACAAACCTGCACTAACACTTAAGCTTCCCTGTGTCATCAGGGGACTCCCTTCCTTGAGATGGTCAGCATCCCTATGAAATGCTGATTTATTTCTTGCTGGCCCGAAGTGTCACTCTAGGGCTCATGCCAAAACCTGACTTACCAGCACAGGAAGCAGCCCCCCCTCCCAGTAACGCTGCATCATCAGACTGGCCATAACTAAAATGTTGAGGTCTGTCTGTCGTATGCATCTGTCTGTCTGTCTATCAACAGTATCTATCACCAGTAGCTGTCTGTCTCCCATTGTGACCATTTCTGGGGAGGACTGAAAGTTTCTCCACTTTCCTTACCTTTTCTGTACTGCCTCAGCACCATTGAGTGTACAATACCATCACTCTCCAGTTTACCAGAGAACAAGAAACTTCAGCAACATTGTAGGGTCTGCCACTAACTTGGGTTATTACACTTATCTATAGCAGCAATTCGTGGTACCACTTTGCAGAATGTAAATGGGGCCATGGACCTCTCCCAGCAAAAAAATTAAAATAATTCAATTAAATAAATATTGTCATCATGGAGCTTATGACTCTTTTTACACAAGCTTCAGGGTGACTCCTGGTCTTCTTTGTGCCTCCGAGTTTACAGGAACTTGAATGATCTTTTTTCTGCTATAAACTCATTGCAGTGCACTCACTGCACATTTCCTGGGTATGGGAGGAATAAAAGAGTTTATGCACTTTATTCAACTGTGGACCTGGACTGAATTCTGCTGGTGAGTGCCATGCAGTTTCTTGCTGACTGTTGTATTTTGGTTTCTTCACTGGCACCTGAGCTTAGGCATGCCTTTTGTTTGTGTGTTTACAAATCAAAAATCCCATAGTGTGAGTTAAGAGGCCCCACAACTTGCTCTGTTTTACACAGTGACTTAGAAGTTGTTGTTATTACCTCTGTATGATTTGCATAACTCTTTAAATAAACTCATAAATAAAAAAAAAAAAAACAACCCTGAGTGTGAAGAGCATGCTTGGCTCTCACACTTCATAGGTACAGTGCTATAAAGCAGCCGAGCTTCGTTCTCATGTTTTATGACATCACTGTACCTGCCTAGTCTGAGAATCATCTTGTTCTTCACACTCAGGGTTAGTTATTCTCTGTATTATACCTGTAAAACTCCTCATTCATAAAATAAGTACTTGGTTATGAATAAAATATTTTTATTTTGAATGTGCATGATACATTACTACGTATGGAACAGTGGGATGCTGGGATGCATAGGGAGAGGTGTATCCCACAGATGGTGGTGTTGCCACTATATCACGTGCTGGCGAGACCCCATCTGGAGTACTGTATCCAGTTCTGGAGTTTGCACCTCAGAAAGGACATAGGCAGGGTAGTGTAGTACAGAGGAGGCAACTAAAATGGTGCAGGGGTTGCACCAAAAACCCTGCAAGGACAGACTGAGGGATCTCAACCTGTACACTCTGAATGACAAAAGAGTGAAAGGGAACATTATAGTGACCTACAAGTACTTCACTGGGGTGAACACAGTGCAGGAGGGGAGTATCTTAAAAATTAGGAACAGCAGCAGAACCAGCAAGCATGTGATGAAGCTGGTTGGGGGGAGAGTTTAGGAGGGATGTGAGGAAGTACTATTTCACGTAAAGAGTGGTGGATGCCTGGGATAGACTGCCAGTGGAAGTGGTGGATGCAAAAACAATAGGGGGCTTCAAGCATGCAGGGGATAGATATAGGGGAATATTAGGAAATGGGCAGGGAGGAAGAAGGGTTATTGGAGACTAGTTAGGGTCTGCAGAGACAGACTAGGCTGGGACCATCTGAGCAGGCTGGGTGGGCTAAGCAGTCCTCTTCTGCTGACAAGAAAAAATTACTTACCATGGTAATCTTGTTTCTTCCAGGGGATACGCCAATATTCATAACTCTTATGCAGTATGCCTTTAAGCCAGATCTGCCAGGAGATAGAACGTTATGCTAATGATGGAATCATTGACTTGTGCCACTTTTTCAAGTGCTGCCACCTATCAACTGCCTACATTCTAACCCTCAGATTTCGTGGACGCCTGACAAGACAGGGACCAAGAGGAATTTAATAATTAACAATATAATAACAATAATAATGAAACACCTAAAAAAACTCCAACAGAAGGGAAAAAATCTACGACAACACCCCCCAATGTCAGAATCACCTGAAGAGGGTAAAACCAATGAAAACACAGTTCCAAATGTAAAAGGCAGAGTGTGGCACACATACCCCTGGTATTACAGCATGGAGTGCAGAGGCCAATTGTTCTAGTAGGGGAGGCATGGTGGGAGAGTTATGACTACTGGAGTATCCCCTGGGAGAAACAAGATTACTATGGTAAGTAATTTTTTCTTCTCATCCCAGGAATACTCCCAATATTCCTAACTCTTATGCAGACTAAGAAGCAATACCTTTGGAGGTGGGCACAAAACCTACTTTGGAAACAGACTCTGCAGAACAGCTGTGCCAAACTTGACATCACTCCTAGCCTGTGTGTCTAGGCTGTAATGCTTACTAAAGGTGTGCACTGTTCTCCAGGTAGCTGCTTTACAGATGTTCCCCAAAGGAACATCCCTGGAAGCTGCTGTAGTAGCAGCGGGACCCCTTGTGGAATGGGCTCTCAGCCCTGCTGGAGCCTCCTTCCCAGCCTTTGAATAGCAAAACTGAATACACTGGACTATCCCATGAGAAATGGACCTCTTAGATGCTGGATTTCCTCTTCCCACATTCCCATAAGTCAGGGACAGTTGTTTCCTGTCCTGTCTATGGTCCTTGGTGACTGTCATGTAGTAGCTAAGAGCTCTCTTGACATCAAGGCTGTGCAATCTACGCTCCCCAGAGCTTGAATGCTCAGTAAAGAAGACAGGTAAGGTGATGGACTGGTTCAAATGAAAGTCTGAAACCACCATTGGAAGAAATTTTCTGTTAGTTCGCAGGACCACTTTGTGCCTGTGGGAATGAAATGTACTTCTGTTCAATGCAGAGCCTGGAGCTGACTGATCCTTCTAGCAGAAGTGATTGCTACTAGAAAAAACATTTTCCATGTGACATATTTCAAAGGAGCTGAAGACATGGGTTCAAAAGGGGGACCTATGAGCTTGGCAATACACACATTTAGATCCCAGGTTGGCACCGGTTCCTGGGGGGGGGGTGCAAGTGAGCTAGACCCTTAAAGAACCTTTTGAAGATAGGGTTTAATACAATAGAGGCATTCTTCCCAGCTAAAACGTAAGCAGACACTGAAGCTAAGTGAACCTTTAAAGTAGTGGACTACAGGCCCTGCGAGTGTAAATAAGAAAGGTAGTCCAGCAGAGCCGGAACTCCTGCCTAAGCTGGCACCATATCCCTGGTGGAGCACCCGATGGAAAACCTCTTCCATTTAGAGGCATAGGTTTTCTTGGTGGAAGGTTTCCTGTACCCCCTTAAAATAGCCAGAACACTTTCAGAGAGATGCAAGCCTGCATACTCTAGGTCCTCAAGAGCCATGCTTTGAGTCTGAGTGACTTGAGGTTTGGTACAGGAGTCTCCCCTGACTGGAGGTTAGCAGGTTGTGCCTCCGAGGAAGGTGTATTGGTTCAGCTACAGATATGGAGAGCAGTAAAGAGTATCATGGCTGCCTGGCCCAGTCTGGAGGTATCAAGATCATTGAAGCTGGCTGGGACCTGAGCTTGAGTAGCACTCTGTACACCAGAGGGAATGGTGGGAATGCATACAGGTACTTCCCTGACCAGTCTAGAATCAGAGCATCCAGGGGTATTGTTCCCTGAGCTGGGAGTCTGCAACAATACTGTGGCAGGTGATGACTTTCGTGGGATGCAAAGAGATCTATCTCTGGGGTGCCCCACCTTCTGAAAATCACTTTCACCACCTGTCTGTTCAAGGTCCATTCATGATGGGCCTGGTAGATCTGGCTCAGAGCATCTGCTAGGGTATTGTCCGTGCCTGGCAGATGAATGGCCTGAAGGGAAACTCCTTGGGAGTAGGTCAAACTCCAAATTCTCATAGTTACTGTGTAGAGAGGATCCATCCTTGTTCCTCCCTGCTTGTTTATGTAATTCACTGTGGTGGTATTGTCTGTTCTGACCTGTACCACCTTTCTCTTAACTAGTGGTGTGAAGGATTGGAGTGCCAGGAACACTGTCCTGAGCTCCAGCGGGTTTATGTGCTGGAGAGACTCTGCACTGGATCAAGTGCCATGAGTAGTGTGATCCCCTAGGTGGGCATCCCACCCTAGTAGTGGTGCATCTGTTGTGAGGATCACTGACGGAGGCCCTTTTTGAAAGGGAACCCCTTCTCTGAGGTTGGCTTCCTCTTTCCATCACTGAAAGGCCAGGAGTAACGTTTTTGTTCCTGGGACTAGCTTTGAGAGTACCTTTTCTTTGACACCAATGAGCCCTTAGGTGGAATTGGATGTCTCTTATCTGGAACCTGGGACCCAGGACTGTGCCAGTGGTGGCTGCCATGTGGCCCAGTAACTGTAGAAACTGACTTGCAGTTCTTGGCTTGTTCAAGCTGAAGAAACCTGCCATCTGCAGGATACGTTTTACCCTGTCCAGAGGTAGGTAAGCCCTGCCCTCCTGGGTATTTATTTCTGCTCCTATGAACTGCAGCACTGGTGCAGGGAGGACTGACTTTTTAAGATTTACCAGGAAACCCAGAGACTCCAAGAGTCCTTGGGTTTGCTGCAGATGTTCCTCTACCTGTTGAGGTGATTTTCCCACTACCAACCAGTCATCCAGATAGGGGAACACAGTGATACCTTACTTTCGCAGGTGTGCCACGACCACTGCCAGGCACTTTGTGAACACTCTTGGAGCTGAAGTGAGACCAAAAGGCAGGGTTAAAAACTGGTAATGACTTGAAGGGAGTCTGAACCTGAGGTACTTTCTGTGAGACTCCCTTATGGGGATATGGAAATAAGCATCTTTTAGGTCCAGAGGTGCCAGCCACTCTCCTTTTTGAAGAGCTGGCAGAATCAGTGACAAGGTTACAATTTTGAACCTCGGCTTTAATAAGTGCCTGTTTATCACCCTTAGGTCTAGGATAGGCCACCACTTCCCATTTTTCTTTGCTGTGAGGAAGTATCTTGAGTAAAAACCCTTTCCCTTTTGTTGTGGAGGCACAGGTTCCACTGTTTTTTGCCAACAATAGGTTTCAAAACTCCTTTTCCAACAGCTTTCTTTCTGCATTGTAAGGTAGTTTGAACAATCTGGTTCTTAGAGAGGAAGGGGAATTGAAGCTTAGAGGACAAGCCCTGACTCACTACTTCCAGGACCCACTTGTCTGTGGTGATGTTTCCAAGCCTGGAAATAGTGAGTCAGTCTGCCCCCTACTGGAAGTGGGGAGGCGGCCTGGGAAAGCACATCAGGGGTCTTGCTTTGCCTGGGGCTGAGAATGGGAACCAAGCCTGGAACCCCTTCTGCCCCTGCCCCTGAAGTACCCTTGCTGAGGGGACTGTTGCACTTGGGGTATGACCATGGCCTGATAAAAAGTCCTGGAATGAAATGTTCTGCCCCTGCCTCCCCTTCCATTAGGTCTAGTGGATGGGGAAGCCTTTTTCTTGGCCGAGTTGCTTCTGTAAGTGACCTTGTACTCGTCCACTTTTTTCATATATGCCTCTGTGTGTGTTCCAAAGAGGGAATTACCCTCAACTGGGAAACCCAGAGTCTTATTCTGAGTGTCCTGAGTAAGGTTTGTGGCGCTTAACCAGGCAAACCTTCTCTGGGCAATTGTATTAGCCATCCACCTGGCAACAGTGTCACTGGTGTCTGCTGCTATCTGAAATTGGTATTTGGCAGCTTCTAAGCCAAATCTGGCAGTCTCAGCTAGGTCGGCTGAAAGACTGGAGGGAGCCTTATCTGCCACAGGCATGACAGACTGCCAGAGGAATTTTTGGTACTGGGCTGCATAAGCCTGGAAATTAGCCTGACTTTTGGTCAAAGAAGCTGATAAATAGCCCTTTTTGGCCATACTGTCTATCTTTCTGGAATTCTTCTCTGGTGGATGGGAAGCCAGAGGAACCTTTGCCTTGTCACAGGCTGCAGCTTGTACCACCCCCTGGTGGTCAGGGTGGGAGAGTAAAAATTCAGCCCCTTCTCTATCTAGCTGGTACTTCTTGTCCAACCTTTTAGCCAAAGGAGGGACAGACCCAGGTCTCTGGAGGAGTTTTATCACATCTTTTTTAAATAACTTATTTATGGGAAGCAGTAACTTTTTGGTGGGTGTTAACCCTATCATTTCAAGGTATTCTGCTTCCCCCTCATCTTCTATCACCTCCGAGGTAGAAATGTCCAGAGTATTCACCATTTTTCAGACAAAAGTAACATGAGATGAATAATCCTCTGATACCCTGGGAGGTGAACCAAACTCTTGACCAGGAGAGACTTCAGGCTCTCTAGGCTCCCCCTCATCCTCCTCTTCATATTACCGATAATCTTCCCTGACATCATGCAGGAAGGACTGGGTTGATTCAGCAGGGGTCTGCAGCATCCCCTGTAAGGCCTGCAAGACCTTAAAAGCCTGAGCAATGTCCAGTGGAGTAGGCATATTCACAGTCACACCAGAAGTCCCCAGACGCTGATCAGCAGGGGTTCTGTCTGCTTAGTTTTCTTTGTCTTTTTCAAAAGAACCAGAGAGCTAGCTGGTTCAGTAGGCCTTTTTCTAAGGGTCGTTGCACCCGTATCAGGGGTAGAAGTTGTGGTTTTTGTGGTTTCACCCACAGACACTGAGGGTGTTGGCTGGTCAGAGCCTGAGGGACCCTTAGGTGGAGGCAATTTCTTTTTAAGCTTTTCCAAACATTTTTCATGCATTTTTTCAGGAAAGGTCTTGCAAATTTCACAATCAGTTTTCAGATGATCATAGCCAAGGGAGGCAGCACAAGAAGTATGTTTATCTGCCTTGGCAAAAACTTCTCCACACCCTGTACAGTTTTTGAAACCGGGTTCACTGGTCTTTTTCTTAGATTTTTCAGACATTTTGTAAAACACAATCGAAAAACCACAATTGCAAATAAATTAAAACTTTTTAGAGTAAAACTATCAGTTGCGGTCAGTTCAGGAGCCAATCGGGGAACCGATCGGAACCAGGAACAGAAGAAAAAAAGGATTAGTGGTTCAGTTACAGAAAAACAGTTTTAATAAAATGACTTAATTTAAAATAAAGGAGTTTCAGTCAGGAAACTCTGCTAAAGACTAAAAATTCCTTGATTCTCCACGGGTTATCCAGAACCGGGAGAAACCGAGAAAAATAAACAATTTAATCAAAATAAAGCTAACATAGATACATAGACAGTGTCGGCAGATAAGGGCCTATGGCCCACCCAGTCTGCCCATTTAAGTTTGTAAGTTCAGTTTATGTTTTCCAGGAAGTCTGTTGCCCCTTACCCCTGACCTCCAGAATTCCTTTATGTCTATCCCATGCATTCTTAAATCCCGTGACTGTTTCAGCCCCCACCACTTCCTCTGGCAGGGTGTTCCACTTGTCCACCACCCGTTCTGTGAAGAAATTCTTCCTCACGTTTCCTCTGAATCGTCCTCCTCCAACTTCATCCCATGCCTCTAGTCCTGGAACATCTTTTTCGCTTAAAATAGTGCATTCCTGCACCCTGTTCCTCCCTGTAAGATGCTTGTATGTCTCTATCATAACCCCTCTCTCCCTCCTCTCCTCCAGGAGTACATGTTCAGTGCCTTCAACCTGTCCTCATAGGACTTGTGATGCAATCCATGCACCATCTTTGTTGCCCTCCTCTGAACCTTCTCTACCCTGTCTGTGTCCTTACGTAGGTAAGGTCTCCAGAACTGCACAGTGTACTCCAGGTGCGGCCTCACTAGTGTCTTGTATAGTGGAATTATGACCTCCTTTTCCTGCTGGTGATGCCCCTGCCTATGCATCCCAGCATCCTATTTGCTTTACCTGCTGCCTTGTCACACTGTTTCCTGCCTTGAGGTCATCAGAGATGATAACTCCAAGATCCCTTTCCTGCTTGGTGCATGCTATATCCTCACCCCCAACTGATATATTGTGCCAGGGTTTTTGTGCCCCATATGCATTATCTTGCACTTCCTTGCATTGAATTTCAACTGCCAAACCCCTGACCATTCTTCAGGTTTCTGCAGGTCCCTTCTCATTCTGTCTACACCCTCTGGTGTGTCTACTCTGTTACAGAGCTTTGTGTCATCAGCGAACAGTGAAATTCTGCCTTCTAGGTCCTGTGCAATGTCACTGATGAAGATATTGAATAGTACCGGTCCCAGCACTGATCCCTGTGGTACCCCACTGGTCACTCTTCCCTCTGTGGAGTGACAGCCATTTTACCACCACCCTCTGTGTCCTGCTGCCCAGCCAGTTACCTACCCACCGCACTACTGTCCTGCCCACACCCATAGTCCCCAGTTTGTGCAATAGTCTTCTATGTGGCACAGTGTCAAAGGCCTTGCTGAAGTCCAGATAGGCCATGTCCACTGCCCTCCCCTGATCCACCTCCCTAGTCACCCAGTCAAAAAAATTCAATGAGGCTGGTCTGACATGACCTTACCCTGGTGAAACCATGCTGCCTTGGGTCTTGTAGTCCATTGACCAGATGTTCCACCAATCTCTCCTTCAGTAGTGCTTCCATGATCTTCCCCACTACCGAGGTGAGGCTGACTGGTCTGTAGTTCCCCGCTTCCTCTTTGTTCCCACTTTTGTATAAGGGGACTACATCTGCTATCCTCCAGTCTTTGGGTACCTCCCCTGTTTCTAGTGATCGGCTAAACAGGATAGCAAGAGGTTCAGCCACCACCTCTTAGTTCTTTAAGGACCCTGGGTGCACCCCATCTGGCCCCATTGCTTTATCAACTCTTATTACTTCCAGTTCCATCAGGACCCTTTCTCGTGTAAAGGGACTTGTGTCCATTTCTGCACCATTCTCACCCCTTGTACTCCATTCAGACCCATTACCCTCCTCTTCCTTAGTAAAGACTGAGCAGAAATACCTGTTCAATATGTCAGCTTTACTGTTGTCATCCTCCACACAGCCCCCATCCTCCCCCTTCAGTCTCACTATCCCTCCCTTTGCCTTTCTTTTTTCACTTATGTACCTGTAAAAGGTTTTGTCCCCTCTACCCACTGATTTTGCAATGTGTTCTTCTGTCTGAGCTTTGGCTTCCCTTACTGACCTCCCTGCCTCCCTTTGCTTTAACAGTTAATGACAAACAAGGGATAAGGGCAGCAGATGAAAATAAAATAATACTTATATATATTTTATAAGTTTCATGGCGAGGTGATGAGGAGAGGATCTCTGAGTGTCTAGTCTTGACAGACGGAGAGAGTAATCTGAGGGTTAGAATATAGGCAGTTGATAGGTGGCAGCATTTGAAAAAGTGGCAGAAGCCAATGATTCCATTAATAGCATAATGTTCCATCTCTGGGCAGATCTGGCTTAAAGGCATACTGCACAAGAGTTAGAATATGGGCGTACTCCTGGGGTGAGAAATTCTGTGTTTCAAATTAGTGCTACTGTACAGGCATTTCTAAATAAAAAGAATTAAAAAAAAATAACTGAGACCTAAATATAAATACATTATAGCCCCTTTCTAGCAATGCTTTACACATGATTGTTGTGCACCTTTCTTCTGTATTTTTCTACAGGAACAGAGGCACAGAAATCATACTTAAATCTTGCTGGATGGAGACCTGTTAGCTAAAACTAACCAGACACTTCCAGCATAACATAAAGTAAAGTCTTGCCAATACTTACTGCTAATACTGCACTCTGTTGTAGCTTGTTGTGTGGAGTATATTTTGGCTTTGGAGGCTTTCCTGCAAGCCTATCCTTGTGCCGTCTACTGTTCATATGCTGTGTATACAGATAAAATATTGTTATTAATATAAGAAATGACCCACATAAATATAGACTATCTTAACCATTTAGGTGATTTGCAAACATACCTCTCAACTGCCTCACATTATAAGGGATGTCTCTCAAAAAATCTAAAACCCTCCCTTGAATGAGCCAATTTCCAGGGCATTTTTCATGTGAGACACTTTTTACAGAATACCAGACACCCACCTACCAGATCCTACACCCCTTGAGGGGTAGCGGTGCTCCACAGAGACCCCCGCCATGGGTGGCGGGAGCCATGGAGGCACAAATGAAGGTTGGGGTAAGTACCTGGGCATGGTGGGTGATGAGACTGGGGAGCTTTGACAATGGGGTTCGCACACTAGTTGAGGGAGAAAATACAAGCTGAAAAAGGAAAAAAAAAACTTATGGTTTCAGTAGGGCAAATAAAAGGGGTGCTTACTGGCACCTCCCTAAAAGCCTTCTATCTTGTATTTGGTCCGATTAGTTGACACTAGATCAAAATAGCAAAACCCCGTGCAGCACGGTCAAACACCTCAAAGCACAAATGCTGCAAGCAACAGTAGCGCTCAACAAAAACGGTGTTTCCATGGCAAAATTCATGGAAAAAGGCTAGCCCGTGTGTTTAAGAAAGGCTCCACCCCCACACTCCCCATTATGGAGGGGCTTTGCCCCCCGAACCCCCTAACTAAATATAATCACCTCCAGGTGGAGGCAACTCGAGGATGGGGAGAAGCCTTTGGGGGATTTTGAGGAGGAAGGGAACCACGCAGGACAACAGGGGTGGGGGTGGACATATTACTAACACAAGTCCGGGGAGAAACAAAAAACAAAACAAAAAAGTCCTGGGAGAAAAAAAAAGTCCCAGGACTAAGACTGAAACCCTGAGCCACCAACGTTCTGCTGCCTTCCACTGCCTGTGGCTCTACCCTTTCTGCCACGGCAGCTGCTCGGTGGCAGACCACCTGACAGTGCCCGGCCTTTCTCTTCTTCCTCCTGATGGCAGCTACAGGGATAGCGTTAATGTTACCAGTGCTATGCTGTCCCTGTCGCTGTCTTGCCTGTCGCTGTTTTTGCAGCATAATTCTTCCCGTGCTATACTGACTTCAGCATTATCACACAGTACACTATTAGGTAAAGGGAGAGAATTAAATATTCATTTAATTAAAACATTTAACTTGTAGACCCTCGTGTCTGATGCCTGTGTCTTTGAACAGCTCTGCAGATGCCTTTAGAAGGTCTGATTTGCAAACCAGGGCCTGCAGAATCTGCCCCCTTTTTAGGATGCTTCAAAATTCAGTGATGGTTTAGCAGAGAATTTTGTAACTGCAATAAAGGACGATTTGTGACAAAAGTTGCTGTCTGCTGATATCTGTAATTCAGGGCTGCAAACAGGCTAACTAAGATAGTGACCAAAGTTTAAATATAGTTTCCTTTCAATACAGTAATGAGATGGAAAGCAATGCCTGGGGGCTCCTTATACCTCAGCAATTTTTACGCCCTTAGAAAGCAGGCTGGATGAGGGGAGAGCTGCAGTTCTGTGTGATCTAGCAAGGCCATAGGTGGCCATACATAGCTATAGGGGGTGCCCTGGCTACTCTTTCCTGAAGGCAGGAGAAGACAACTGTGGAGTCTTCATTTGGGTTAGCACTAAAGGCTTCCTGGTTATATTTGCCCTACTGATGGTGCTATGCCCTACATACGAACATACTAATTTGCCAGCAGATTACGCCTATTGGTCTAGCAAGTCTGCTCGAGTAGCAGCCCTTTACAGTGAATTCACTGCAGCCCTCCCCCGCCCCCCAATGTATCCTCTTGCTGTCCTATTATCATGACCCTCTCCACACCCATATTTTACCTGTGTCAGTTCCACCCTCTCTTAAATCCTTCCACTGTCCCCATCTCCACCAGTTCAGATGGCAGTGAGTTCCAAGGTGTCACCACTCTTTCCGTGAAAGAAGTGCCACCTCACCTCCCCCTTAAATTTCCCTCCCACCAATCTCAGACAATGCTTCCTCATGGAGGCACAACTGAAATCTGTGTTGATTGCCCCAGGCTCTGAGAAAAATATTGACACAATGCACCAGGAAGCATACTTCGGGTTCCATAAAGGCCATCAGCAAAGCTTCCAATCGGCAGCCAATGCAGGGTCCATCCTCTCTCTTCCTCCATTGCTGCCCCTTTTGTTATGTACTAGCTCCACACATGAGTTTGACGTGGGTACTTTTTAGAAGATCACAGGGGTACTATGCTCTGAAGGGGGCAAATAATAAGTAAAGCTGTTTCACCAGGGCCCTGCAGAATGGGCCTTATTTAAACATAGGGCCCATTGTGAGTATACTGGCTCCAATGGGACTGTTCACACAAAGGAAAAAATTACTCACCATAGTAATGTTGTTTATTCTAATGGAGTCTTGCTGTATTCAGACATAATGAAGTTAGCCCCAGCACTTGAACTGCCCCATAGAGGAAAGAGTTAACTCTATGCAGAAGCATAGAATGTTGAGCTACAGCTAGGTTTTCAAACCTCTGTCTTTGGTACTTCCTAGTGTAACCGTCAGATTCTTACGCGCTAACTAAGCAGTAACTAAAGTATGGAAACTGTTCAAAACATAGCCAAACGGCAAAATATTTCTTCTTGGGCCCCAAAAAACTCAAGTCGAGAACCCAAGAAGGAAAGATAGTGAAAATATTTAAGTAAAACACCAGAAAAAATAATAGTAATAATAACATCTACCCCACCCAAGAGGGAGGGTAAAAGGAACACCTCTGAAGTGCAACACTGTACCTGCTAGCCCGCTTCCCAAAACCAGGTTCTGAGAGGGGGAGGCGGGGGGGAGGTCTGAATACAGCAAGACTCCATTAGAAGAAACAACATTACTATGGTGAATAATTTTTTCTTCAAACAACATGAAGTCTTGTTGTATTCAGACATATCTGAACTACCAAGCAGTTCCCTATGGAGGAGGGAATGCAGAACCTACTTTGGGAAGAGGCTCTGCAGTACTGCTGTACCAAACCTAGCATCACTCCTAGCCTGGATGTTCAGGGAGTAATGCTTGGTGAAAGTATGTACTGTTTTCCAGGTGGCTACTTTACAGATCTCTAACAAAGGTATATCTCTGGCTGCAGCTAGAGAAGCAGCTGTACCCCTGGTCGAGTGAGCCCACAGGCCTGAAGGGGGCATCCTACCCAACTTTTCATAAAATTGTATACAAGAAACAATCCACCTGGCAATAGTTCTCTTAGTGGCAGGCTTACCCTTTCCCACTTCACCATAAGTGAGAAACAACTGAAGACGGTCATTTCTATGTGCCTTAGTATGCTCAATGTAGTAGCTAAGGGCCCTCGTAATGTCCAGACTGTGTAACCTTCTTTCACCTGAAGAAGAACGGTCAGTGAAAAACACAGGGAGAGATATAGACTGGTTCAGATGAAAATCTGAAACCACTTTGGGCAAGAACCTCCTATTGGTTCTTAGGACCACTTTGTCCCTATGGAAGGAGATGAAGTTAGGTTCAACTGACAGAGCCTGTAACTCACTAATCCACCTGGCAGAAGTAATAGCTATCAGGAACACAGTTTTCCAGGTCAAGTACTTCAATTTGGCCGAAGCCAGAGGTTCAAAGGATGGCTGCATTAGCTGAGCTATGCAGACATTAAGATCCCAAGGCGGAGTGGGCTCCCTAAAGGAAGGGTTAATATGAACCAGACCTTTGAAAAACTTTCTGAAAACAGGATGAGATGCCAGGGAAGAGCCCTTCCCTGCTGAGAGGAATGCAGAGACAGCTGCTAGATGAACCTTCAGAGTGGCAGGCCTAAGGCCTAAACCATTGAGATGAACTAGATAGTCTAAGGTTGTGGAAATGTCTGCAGAATTGGGCAGGATACCTTTCTGAGAGCACCAAATACTGAACCTTTTCCATTTGGAGTTGCAAGTTTTTCTAGTGGAAGGTTTCCTAGAGACCTTCAGAATATCCAGAACTCCTTGAGAAAGATGTAGAGCTGCATATTCTAACTCTTTAAGAGCCAGGCCTTGAGATGGAGAGACTGGAGATTGGGGTACCAGATCCGCCCAAGGAGGAGGACAGGAGATTGCATGTCCTGGGAAGAGACAGGGGACGTGACAGTGACAAGGACAGCAGTAGAGGATACCAAGGCTGTCTGGCCCAATCTGGAGCCACCAGCATCACTGTGCAGGGTTGAGTCCTGATCTTGATCAGAACTCTGAACAGCAGAAGGAAGGGAGGGAAGGCACAGAAAAACCTGCCCTTCCAGTCCAAAAAGAGAGCATCCTGGGGAACCGTCCCCAGGATTGGAGGTCTGCAACAAAACAGAGGAAGCTGATGATTGTCTGGTGCTGCAAAGAGATCTATCTCTGGAGTGCCCCACCTGGAGAAGATGACCTTCAGGATGTGAGGATCCAGGGACCATTCATGGTGTCCCTGTGAAATTCTTCTCAGAGCATCTGCTAGTACGTTGTCCTTCCCTGGAAGGTGAACTGCTACCAGAGAAGTCTGAAGAGAATAGGCCAGAGACCACAGCTTCATGGCTTCTGTGCACAAGGCCAAGGACCGAGTGCCTCCCTGCTTGTTGATGTACCACATTGTGGTGGTGTTGTCCGTTCTGACTTGGACCACCTTGCCCTTGACTGAATCTGAGAAGCTCTGCAGGGCTAGGAAAACTGCCCTGAGTTCCAGGAGATTGATATGAAGGAGAGACTCCTGTGGAGACCAGAGCCCTTCAGCTGTCAGGGCTCCCAGGTGGGCTCCCCACCCTAGGAGAGAAGCACCCATAGATAAAACTACTGATGGGACTTGAGGGAGAAATGGAACCCCTTGTCTGAGGTTGTCCTGTGCCAGCCACCACTGGAGAGCTTGGACCAGAGTCTTGAGTCACTGGAATCAGTTTGGTAAGTGAATCCTTCTTTTGAGACCAAAAAGACCTCAGATGAAACTGAATGTCCCTCATCTGGAACCTTGCTCCCTGCACCACTGCCATGGAAGCTGCCATGTGGCCCAGGCGCTGGAGGAACTGTCTTGCTGAGTGGGAGACCTGAGGTCGAAAGGAGGAAGCGAGATCCACTAGGGCCTTTACCCTCGCCAGGGGAAGGAAGGCTTTTGCTTGTACAGTGTCCAACTCTATGCCTATAAAGGTGGGAAGTTGAACTGGTTTGAATACAGACTTTGGAAGATTGAGAAGAAAACCCAAGGAGCTGAGTAGGTCCTGGGTAGTTTGAAGAGCTGACTTGACCTGTAAAGGAGGCTGACCCACTAACAGCCAGTCATCCAGATACAGAAAGATGGTGATACCCTGTTTTCTGAGGTAAGCCACCACTACTGCAAGGTACTTTGTGAACACCCTTGGAGCTGATGTTAGGCCGAATGGCATGGCTCTGAATTGGTAATGGCCTGAAGGCAACTCGAACCTGAGGTATTTTCTGTGGGAGCACCTGATAGGAATATGGAAGTAGGCATCCTTGAGATCCAGAGATGCTAGCCAATCCCCTGGCCTTAGAGAGGGAAGGATTATTCCCAGAGTTACCATTTTGAATTTGGGCTTTGAAATGTGTTTGTTCAGATACCTTAGGTCTAGGATGGGTCTCCGCTCCCCTGTTTTCTTTGGGGTAAGGAAGTACCTGGAATACAGTACTTTTCCCTTGTGCTGAGTAGGAACTTTCTCTATAGCTCTGAGCACTAGAAGAGAGGAAACCTCTGCCTCTTGGGCAAGGGTTTCTGAGACTGATGCAGGTGGAAAAGACTTGGCCCTTCTTTTTGGAAATGTTTTGAAGCTGAGGGCCAGTCCCTGGCTTACTACTTCCAGGACCCACTTGTCTGAGGTCACAGACTTCCAGGCCTGGAAGCAGTAAGCCAGCCTGCCTCCTACTGGAAATGGGGACTTGACCCGGGCTGACACATCAGGGTGTCTGCTTGGCAGGAGCCTTAGACTGAGAGGAGGAGGGAGCAGCCCTGCTCATCCCCCTCCTACCCCTCCCTCTAAAGAACCCCCTCTGTGGGAAGGGAGAGGAGGCCTGGGCTTGGTAAAAAGGCCTTTAAAAGAGCCTACCCCTGCCCCTAGACTGCTGCTTGTGTGGAGTGGCCTGCCTTTCCTTGGCCTGTACACTCCTGTACGTGGTCCTGTATTCATCCATTTTCTTCATGTAAGCCTCTGTCTGCTCCCCAAACAGAGAGTTACCTACTACAGAAAAATCCATGGCCTTAGTCTGGGTATCCTGTGAAAGGCTAGTACATCTGAGCCAAGCATGTCTTCTGAGAGACACAAATGTAGCCATGACTCTAGATGCCACATCACTGGAGTCCACAGCAGCATGAAGTTGCATTTTGGATGCTTCAATTCCATCAGCAGCCACCACCTCCAGCTCCTTGGCTAGCTGGGGAGAGGCCTGTTTAGCCAGTTCCAGAACCGTGTCCCATCTGGATTTCTGATACCTGGCTTTGTAGGCCATATAAGTAGCCTGCCTGAGTCCCAAAGAGGATGCCAAATACTGTTTTTTGGCCATGGCATCCACTTTCCTGGAGTCCTTATCTGGGGGTGTGAAGCCAAAGGAATGTTAGCCCTGTCACAGGCTGCAGCCTGCACTACCAACATGGCTGCAATGACTATTAAGGAACTCCGCAGCTGAGCCTGATAACGAATTCCTCCTGTCCATTCTCTTATCCACAGGAGATACTGAATTAGGGGTTTGTAAAATTGTGTGCGTCTGTTTCCCCAAGGATTTATGAAGAGGGATAGACAGTTTTTTGGACTCTGGGATGTCCATCATTTCCACAAAATCATGCTCTTCAGCCTCCTCTGCTGCTTCAACCAAGGGAAGCTGCAGGGTTTGTGCCACCTTTTTGTAGAACAAAAAGTGTGAAGGGGACTCAGACAGCCTGGGAGTAGAGACACCTGAGGGCCTATCTGGGGAGATGTCCAGTTCAATGGGCACATCCAGACCCCCTTCATTGTCATCATCATCGTCATCACCGGGATAGTCTTCATCTCTCTCCCACTCCTTATATTAAGCATCTGGGTCATAATCTGGAGGAGATGGATCCAACCAAACTGACCGCCGAACCGGTGGTATCGGTTCAGACGGAACCGGTCTAAGCGATTGGACAATACTAATTGCCTTGGCTACCTCGTCCGTGGTTGGAGAATGGGATACAGGATCCAAACAGGCAGACTTGCGCTTTTTCTTTGACGGAACCGACCCCTCGGGGTTGGCTCTCCTTTTGCACGAGGAGGTATCGCCTAGGTCAGTAGGCACCTCCTCAGGTTCGGCCGCAACCGAACCGGGCTGGCCATCTGGATCTACGGACTTCTCGGCCTCCCTTTCCTTCAGCCTACTCAGTCTTTTATCTAGAGTGGTTTTAGGAAAGTTCTTACAGATTTGGCAGTCTGACTTGAGGTGGTCAAACCCCAGACAATAAACACAGATGAGGTGGGGGTCAGCCTTAGCAAAGGCCTCCCCACACTCAGTACAGTGTTGAAACCCAGTGGGACCGGTTTTCTTCTTGGGTTTCTCAGACATGGCCAACCTAACAAATTACCCTATAGCAGCTTTCAAGCGAGGTAATAAAACAACCGATCGGTTACAAACTGTGTCGCAGGCTTTTTAAAAGAACCAGCAAAAGTCCGGTTCTTTTGAAAACGATCGGTACCAGAACACCACACTAATCCCAGAAAGAGAAAAAAAATTAAATTAAATTTAACAAAGTCGGTTCCAAACCGGACCGACCGGAAAGAAACCGAAGAAAGACAATTTCCACTCTTTTTAGCAAAATAAAACACAGTCACTACCTATCTACATACTACCTGTACCGTAGACAGAGGCTGGAAATCCGAAAATAACAAAAATATGCGGTTTAAACCGAACGCTTTATTTCTTTTACCGAACCGAGCAGAGGAAACCTCCGGAGCGACTTCATTGTTAGGCGGAGTAAAGAATCTGACGGTTACACTGGGAAGTACCACAGACAGAGGTTTGAAAACCGAGCTCGAGCTCAACATTCTATGCTTCTGCATAGAGTTAACTCCTTCCTCTCTGGGGCAGTTCAAGTGCTGGAGCTAACTGCATTATGTCTGAATACAGCAAGACTTCATGTTGTTTGAAACAGAAGAACACAAAAGTGAAAGAACTCTTTCAGCACTGCAATTGAAACAGAACTGAAGGGTAACCATAGATACATCCCAAAAGATAACAAAACAGTTTGGAAACTATGTTTCATCCTCAAGGTTTCAGTTCAGTTTCATGTTATTTATATAGTGTTCTAGTCGGTTAGTCGTATCTTGAACTCCTTCATTTCAGCTTGTGGTTGTGCAGGCAGAGCTTAGCCTTCCTGCTGTCCCCCTCTACCAGACCCAGTCAACCTCCAGAAATCACTGACTCTGTGTCCTTTGCTGTCACCAGGCAACAGGCCACTCCAGCTAATCAGAAGTATGGACCTGGTCTCTGTGGGCAGGGCTTGTTCTGCCCAGCATTTGTAAACAAATACTTGAGCCATTCGCTCCTGTCATGGCTCAGACTTCATCATTTCATTTTAGGGTCACAAGGGCAAAGCTCAGCCTTTTGCACCCCCAGTGGACCTACTCGACCTCCAGAAATCATTGATCCTGTGCCTTTGGCCATTGCCAAGCAACCTGATGCTCCAGCAAATCAGGAGTGCAGACCTGGTCTCCATGGGCAGGGCTTGTTCTGCCCGGGATATTTAAACACATAATTGAGCCTCTTGCTCCGGTTGTGGCTCAGACTTCATAAACATCTGCCAGACCTAGCTGACCTCCAAAAATCATTGACTCTGTTCCCATGGCCATGACCAAGCAACATGCTACTGCAGCCAGTTGGGAGCCACACACCCTTCCCCCTTTGTTTTAGATGCTGCCTCCTGTGCTAACCTTGATATAAAGTACACTGTCTGCCAGTAGCTGTTAGCACTGTATCCCCACCCTGTTTGGGTTTAGTCTAAAAAAAACACCTCTTTTATTCATTTTCAGAGGCTCCCCTCTGGCCTACATCATTATAAAATTACACAGTTTTGGTCAGTTAACTGGTAGTTGCAGTATCCCCATATCTACAAGTTCAATCAAGGTGTCTGCATCTCCTGCTCTCCACTATGCTGCTTGTAATACTAGCTCTGCTCCCTCTCCTAGCTAATCTCTCCTCCCTCCCTCCCTCCCTCCTATTACCCTAACCCCCTTTCCTTCTCTCTTCCTCACTCCCCTGCTTTCACTCTCTTCCTCCTGCCTCCCCTCCCTGTCCAAGTCGACTTGGCTTCCTGAGTGCAGCCTCCTCCCCAGGGCTGAATGAACAGCTTCTGGGTCCATTGGCAATGTGTAGTTGGTGGGCCCCCGTGACTCCACCAACAGGCCAGGGGTTCAGGGTGGTGATACATGGGTACTCAGCACAGAGACTGTTTATGTAGTCAAAGGGTGAATCACACTCTGCATGACGCTTTTACTTTCACTTGCTCCTCAGCAGCTCTGGCTCATCCCCCCCCCCAAAAAAAATGAAGTGTTGCTGCCCCTCTCATACTCTGGGCCCTGGGCAACTGCCTCTGTGCTCAGTGGTTAATCTGTCCCTACTCCTTCCTTCCCCTTGGATTCACACCCTGAAGCACTCAGGAGCCTCTGCCCCTCCACACCCCTCACCTTCTCCTCCCTCTTTCCTCACAGGCATCTCATAGGATCCCACAAGCTCCATGTCTCCTTGTTGCTCACTGTAGCTGGTGACATCAAGCTCAATCACAGCCCAACCCTGTTATCCCCCTCCCCTCCCCAAATGATTGAGAGTGGCTCATGTCAACCTCCATAGTCTGCTCCCCAAAACCGACCTGTTACAACCACTAATGGCCGGGTAACCTAATAACCTTAAACCTGACGTGCAGGTAACCTCTGAGTCTTGGCTTTCCACCAAGACCCTTGATTCTGCTGTTTATATCCCATGTTTCAGCATTACCAGACATGATAAGGTGAAGAGGGGTGGTGGTGTTGTCATCTCACCTTTTCTCTTGCATCCAGTTTGAACTTGTGCTGTCTCCTCCCCTCTCTGCCTATGAACTGCTCCTACTCAAATGTTCCTTCCCCTTCTCAGTATCCATGTTCATTGCTGGAGTTTACTGCCATCCTAGCATCATTCCCTCATTAGTCACTGAACTCCTCATCATCTTTTCCTCTCACGCCTCCTCTGGTGAGTTGCTTATCCTGGTTGACTTTAATCTCAATGATCTCTCCCCCGCCCTTCGCAAATTATGCCAAAACACAAAGTTCCTCCATCTCTGATGACTAATCTCTGATCCCACTCGGCTCAATCACAAATCACTCAACCACACACTTCTGGACTGGGTCCTCTTCTCTTACCCCCATCATATAGTGGGTGCCGGTACCTTCCCTGATCCCCCAGTGACCACCATATCTACTGTATGCACACGATACATTGTCCCAAAGCTCCCCCAAAATTCAAATAGATCCTGTCTTTCCAGTCTCTCAATCACTTCTCTCTTCATGCTGATCAGGTGGCTACCAATTGGTTCCCCCATATTTGCTGCCAGCCCCTCAAATTCTTTAACTCCAAGTTCTTGTCTGACTGAGATCCCCATGACCCCTGAGAAAACCTAGGGTCAGAGGTTCTCACCTGCCTTGGATTTCAGCTGTGTTTCTGACCTGTCATTGCACACACGACCTTGTCTGGTGGACTTACAAGTCCACTGGCTCCTCTTTTGAACTCACTAGATACTGGGCCCTTTGCAAGACCTGTACCAGAGCTACTAGACTTGGAAAGGTTGATTACATTGCACCCACACTCCAGAAAAAATTTAACCACCCCTCAGAGTTCTGGATGGTTGTTCACACTCTCTTCTACCTTCAGTCCAAGCCCCCCTCCTGTCCTCAAGGTGGGTGACACCCCTGTCTCCGACCCTATCACTGTCCCCTCATCTTTTAACTCCTTTTTTTTAACTCCTTTGCCCTTTCCTCACTTCCCCCATCCACTCACCTCTTAATCCTACCTTCATCCCTAATCTTCCCCTTCTCCCCACCACTTCCTCTGCTTCCCTCCAAGCTCCCTTGGCTACAAACCCTCACAAAGATGGGAGCCCTGATGGTCTTGACCCCAAACTCCTGTCTCTCTCCACTCCTGTTATTGCTCTCCCTGTCACCTACCTCCTAAACCTCTCCTTCACTCTAGCCTCAATCCTTGACAGTTGCTATTTATTTATTTGTTTTTGATTATCGAGTAGATGTGCTAGACATAGAAAATGCATATTTTCAGGCGTGACCTGGGACAGTACAAACAATCACAGTCAATACAGAGTAGTAGAAGTACATTAAATACAAAATACATTATCAGTTCGAAGGGAAATAAACAAACATTGCAGTCACTGTAATAAACCAGTAATGTACACAAGTCTTAGGTATGAGTATTAAACAACACCAGTGAACAATAAAAAAAGATAGTAATACTCATATCTAAAATAAATAGCAGGACAATAGGACAAACTTATTAAGAGCAAGTGCTGAACGGTTGTCTGATATGCCCCGAGGAAGGTTTAGTTAGCAATTGAGGAAGGGAGAGAGGATAGGTAAAAACAATGGGGATATGTTAGGTAGAAACTGATTTAAGACAGTGGGCAGTAAGTGCAAAGGAGTATGGCTAAGGCCTAGAGCAGTACCAGCATATTGGGAGAGGTGTCAGGGAGAGTTCAGGGAGAAGGAAGCAGGAGCAGAGGTCCAACTGCAGCAGGTGACTTCTTAGCTGGTGCTTAAAACTGGAGTGAGTAGAGGCGAGGCGGATATTGGTAGGTAAGGAGTTCCAGTACACAGGTGCAAAGTGGGAGGCCTGCACTCCCATGGCTGTTTCACATCTAGGTACTTGAAAAATCATCTGATCTCTGGAATGGAGGGCACAATGGGGGCTTTGAGGAATCAGCATCTGAAGCAGGCTACAGTCATCCCCCTCCTGTGGTAACTACTGCCTTATTTCCCTCCTCCTCCCCTCTCTAGCTAAACTCCATGAACACCAAGTTCTCTCCCAACTCTCCCTTTTCCTTGATTCTGCCTCCTTCTTCACTCACTTCCAGTCTGGTTTTTAGGAAGTCCCATTCCACCTCCTCCTCCTCCTCCTCCCTCCTGTGACTCATTGACTCAGTCCTTTCTGGTATGGGTCAGGGTTTGGTCACCTCAGCTATTTTTATCAACCTGGTCAAAGCCTTCAGCACTATTGCCCACACTTACCCTTCTGGACAAGCTTAAGGCAGTGGGGCTCTCTGCCTACTCAGCTGAGTGGTTCTGCTCCTAACTTGAGGGCAGGTCTCAATCTGTCTGTATTGGTGATGCCTTATCTCCTCCTCTCTCTTTCCGCTCTGGTGTATCCCAAGGCTCCATCCTTGGCCCTATTCTATTATCCATATTCCTAAATGACCTTCTGTTAGCCATCCCAGTGGCGTGAAGGGTGTGGCCACCCATGCTTTACCTGCCGCCATGCTGGTGTCCCGGGTTCGGTGATGGACTTGGTTCACTGGGGACTGGTAGGGGAGCAGAGGATGGAGCATCTGGAGGATGGCTCTCCTCCTCTGGCAGGGAGGGTTGTGGGTCCCGGCACTTGTCTGGCCCCTGGTGGAGGCTCAGGGACATGACAGTCAGTGCAGGCACACTGGAACTGGAAGGGATGTCGGGCATCGATGTCTCATGCACAGTAGCGTGCATGATGCATCTGGACAGCATTGCATGTCCATCCCCTCCAAACTAGAATGGGGAAAATGGCCAGCAGCACGGATGACACTAACCCCTCGCTAGAGCCAGGGGTTTGTCTGAGAATCAAGCCCGAACCGAGCCCGAACCGAACCTGAACTATTCAATTTTCACCCAGTCCGAACTGAACTTGAACCCAAAAAAAAACAGATGAACCTGAACCAAATGCAAACCCAGACCATGTGAAATGAGGGGAACCTACATGGCAGTAGTAGGGTGAATTCATTAGAACTTGAACTTGAACTGATAAATTACACAAAAAAAACCTGGACCCAAACTGAACTCGAACCCAAACTTCTACTTATCCAATTGAACTGAACCAAACTCGAACTATACCCTGCTGAACCTGAACCGAACTAGAATCCTGAAAGTAAGCAGAACCCTGGCTCTACCCCTCACAGGCTCTGCACTGGGCTATAGGGCCCTCTCCCGCACTGGATCTGTTTTCTTGGTGGTATCACGCCTACTGTTGAATCATGCCACAGGGGGTAAGCCGTGGGGGAAGCATCAGGATGAGGTAAGACCCTAGGACACCTGAGTGATGGGGCTGAGGGGTCAGAGGAGGGCTAGCCTGCATTGCAACAGGGGAGAAACAGATTAACAAAAAAAAAAGTAAATGACCTTCTGTCAGCCTGGTCCTCTGTGTCCATGCGCATGTACGCAGATGACATGGTCATCTATGCCTCTGGATCCTTTGCCTCTGACCTCATGGCCTGGCTCCAACTAAACTTCACCAACATCCAGCACTGGTTCTGGGCTAATCAGCTATTACTCAGTGCTAAGAAAACAATCTTTATGACTTGTGGCACAAGGTAGAGACTAGCTAGACTCACCCTTTCCCCTCCTTCCACACCTTCAATAGTGTTATTACTAAGGATGCAGCCTCCTTTTAATAGCTTGGGGTCTGTCTGGATTGCTGCCTTGATTTCTCACCTCATGTGGATGCTATCCACTAGAAACTCCACTCTAAACTGCACGCGCTTTAAAGAAATAAAGTGAGTACCCTGCTTTCTGTCTGCCGAGATTGTCTCGAAGATGCTTCTCCCCATCTTTGGTTATGGTGACATTGTTTACAATGCTGTTCCCTAATCTACCCTAGCCAGACTCTACCCACTATTTTACTTCTTCTGACACTTTGCCCTTGATTGCCCCAGATCCCACCACTGCTCCCTGCAATCCTTTCTCTCCTTTCCCTTCCTTGATATCAGACACCTTACTCATTTCGCTACTTTCATCACCAGATTTTGACTTGGTGCCCCCCATTACTTCTCCAGCTTCCTCAGCTCACCCTCTTCTACCTCCTACTCTCTTCGCAGCTCTGGTCCTCACTCTCTTGTGCTCCTCTCAGTAAAATCCACTGCTGGACAAGCTGCCTTCTCCTTCTGCTTCCCCAAACTATGGGGCTACGTCACATTACCATTCATACTGCTCTGTCCTTCCACTCACATAAATCTCTCCTCCATGAATTCAGCACACACTCCCACAGTTGTTGCTCATCCTGTTATATTTTGCTGCCCTACAATTTCTGCACCTTACTGCCCCACTCCAGCCCTAATGCACTCTTCCCTGCCCCCCATCATCTCTGCTGTACAGAATGCCTGCAGCACTTCATTTCACCCTTCAAACTGCTGCCACCTGCACTAACAGTGCCTTGTCATACTGCAGTCGCGCTCCAGTTTGCACTCATAGTAACTGTTGCCCCACAGAGGCTCTGCCTAACTCAGCTTGTTCATTTGCTGCTACTATATTGTTAAACTTATTTTTTCTTTTGATTTGTGTAACCGACTGTTAGAACATACTGCTGTACTCTTCTTATTCCCCCTCCTCTAGGATGCATCTGGAAATTAACTATTTCAGCTCAGTATGTCTTTCCTGGTAAATCTTTTGAAACAAATAAGTAAATAAATGAATTAATGAGTGAATGAATAAATGAATACTGTGTTTCACAAAACTCTTTCTAAAGAGCATTACAAACATGTAAAAGGGTAAAAAGAACAGATCCAAGATCAGAAATACAGTACTTCAGTCAAAACACATCATATAAATGCATAATGAATACATCATTTATAGAACACCATCCCATGCTATGCCATGCCATGCCATGCCGTTTGTGATGTGCTATGCCACAAGTGCCGCCATGGCTGCTACCAGCAGTGCAGTAACTTACATAGTTTAGAGGGTTTCTGCATTTAACAGCTATTTGGTCTGTGGCGTGCTGTCCAGATGGAAGTTAATTCTGGAACTAAGGTGCCATTTGAGATGCGTAGCTTGCCTGGGAAAGGAAGACAGAACTGTATTGGGGGGAGGGTGCAAAGACCTAGTCCAGGGTTTTAAAGTGTTGCCAGGGACAGGCCTGTGGCACTTGCATCAGTCGATCGATACCAGCGTTAGAAGCATGAACCCTGCGCATCATATTTCTTACTATTTTTGGACCACTATAGTGGCAGATAGGAGTCCCTCAGGCGCATCATCAGAGGGATGGCCATGGTGGACTTTGGGACAATAATGGCGGGTGGAGGGTGGCAGCGTCAACCAGATAAAGGTCACGATAGCAACACTGAAAGGTATTTAAAAAATGTACTGTGAATGCATTTTGCTAATTGGGACCTATAGGTCCTGTGTTTTTACTTAGTGAGAGTTCCCCTTTAAGGGGATGAGGCAGACTCCAAGACAGAAAAATTGAACTGAAGGGAACTTCAAATAAAGGGGATTTCACACCTCCACTGCAGGCTGTTTTAAAACGATAACAGTTGCTGGCTCGTCGGCTCAGCGGTTGGATTTCCGCTTGTGACGCCGGCGACCCGGGTTCGGGAACGGACTCGGGTCGCTGGAGAGCCGGCCAGGGAGGAGTAGGCTTGAGCGTCCCACGACTGCTCGCCTACTCCACGGGTGGGAGGGGATATAGGCTCACTGTCTGGTTCCCCCTGGCGGAGGCCGGGGAGACCAGCAGCAGAACCTCAAACATTGGGGGGAGGCGTGGTGAACTTCGGCTACGCCGTGACATTTGTGGCACACCACGCCTCAGGAGAAAAGCGGAAATACCAGCCTCCTGATTCACCGGATGATGGCTGCCCGCTCCCGCTGGCCCGAGATGTCCTGTGTCCTCCGAACCCACCTCAGCAGCGCCCAAGGACTGATGCTTAGTACGCTGGGAGGTCCTTCCCTCCCTCCGGTGTCTTCCCCCTCGGAGGAGGGGAACCCATCCGGCAAAGGGATATGTCAGACCACCCTTGGGTCGGCTGCGATATGAGGTGAGGGGAAGAGGGACAGGACGAGGGGGTCAGGGGTAGCATGTGCAGCCGGAAGGAGTGGCGAACTAGGAGGCGAGAAGGAGGAGAAACACATAACACACACACAAAAAAAAAAATGATAACAGTTGAAGTGAGACCCTAGAGAAGGAGAAAGTTTCTGGAATAGAAAAGTTGAGCTTTGTGCTAAGACATCTGACGGTACAGAGACTTTTAAAAACATCCTGAGTCTGATATTCAAAAGTCTGTGTAGGCACTAACCAGTGTTTGCCCATGCAAACCTGGTTTTGCGCCGGAGCCCAATATTCAAAAGGGTCTGTTGCACCGGCAAACAAGAGTTAGCACCCATGCAAACCAAAAGTGGTGGGGGTATGCAAATGGCAGGGCTGGGACAGAAACATCGGTGCAAACCGATGTTCGGCAGACTTGCACCATGTAAAAGGGTTCAGTGCGGTCCTTGTGCACAATGTAAATATTGCTGAACAAAACCCCCTCTTACTCCACGTAACCCTAGAGGCTGCCAGAGGTAATGCAGTCAAATAGCCGGTTGGCCGCTGTGGCAGCACACCAACCCCCCATGGTCCATGGCACCCCCACCCTAATCGTCAGCCTGTAGTTAAAAAAAAAACTCTTCCTGGTGTCTAGTGATCTCCCCTCCTTCCAACTGCAAGCTCGTAGTTAAAAAAAAACTCCCTGGTGCTAGTGGTCCCCCCCTCTCTCTGACTGCCTGCCCGTAGGTAAAAATACCCATCCCTGGTGCTAGTGGTTCCCCCACCTTTCGATCACTGGCCCTTAGTGCAAAATACCCTTCCCTGGCATCCAGTGGTCCCCACTCCGTCTGATCGCCAGCCCTTAGTTCAAAACAGTTGCCAGCATAGTCCCCAGTGTAACCCCCATCCGATCCCCTGTGTAGTACATAGAAAAATTTCCCTGGTGGTCTAGCAGACCCCCTTCCCATTCCCTGATCCCCTGTATAGTGTAGTTAAACTTCTCCATGGTGTCTAGTGGCCCCCCACCCTGGCAGGTAGTATCCCATCATCCCACTCCCGCCCCATCCCGAACCTGAGCTGGCGACCAGCACAGCCCTCCTCTGTCCACCATGGCTGGCTGCCAACAGAGCCCTCAGTGAGCACGTACTGTATATAGTACATGCTCGTTGACACTGATTGACAACTCAGAGTGAGCTGTCATTCAATCAATGCATACTGTATACAGTACGCACTCACTGAGGGCTCAGTTAGTGGCCAGCCGTGGTGGAGAGAGGAGGGCTGTGGTCGCTAGCTTGGGTTTGGGATGGGGATAGTGGGATGGTGGGATACTACCTACTGGGGTGGGAGCACGGGGTCCACTAGACACCAGGGAAAGGTTTTATTACACTATACAGGGGACTGGGGAATGGGAGGGGGGGCCTACTAGACCACCAGGAAAATCTTTCTATGTACTACACAGAGGACTGGGATTGGAGGGGTTACACTGGACACCGGGGACTATGCTGGCAACGTCTGGCAGGTGATCGGGTTGGGGGAGGGACCACTGGACACCAGGAATACATATTTCTAGCCTGGACATGGGTGCGGGTGGGGATATGGACCACTGGATGCCAGGGAACCATGCTTTTTTTTCACCTGGGCTGGCGATCGGCGATTGTGGGTGGGGGGGGAAATGGCACCACAGTTACCTCTTTTTTTCTTTTTGGGCCAGTAATCAGCGTGGGGAGGGAACACTAGACCACCAGGGAATCTCATTCCCTGATATTGGGATAGTGATCGGTGAGGGGTAGGAACACTAGACCACCAGGGGATTTCATTATTTGATATCAGGATGGTGAGCAGCAAGGGTAGGCAACACTAGACCACCAGGGACATATGTTTCATTATTAATGGGATGACAAGCTGTGATCAGGGAAGGGGAGAGACCACTAGACCACCAGGGAGCTGTTATTTTTAACAATGGGACGACTGGCGATGGGGAGGGGACCACTAGCCACCAGGGACTGTTCATTATTTTACTTCTCAGGATGGTGATCGGTGATGGGAGGAGGGGCATACTACACTCACCACAGCCTATGCAAATGGGCCCATGATGGGCATGCAAATGTCTGCTGAGTGCCTTGCATGCCCAATGAGTGCCTTGCATGCCCAATGGGCTCATTTGCATGACTTTCTTTGTGAATTGGAAACAACACCCCAGTGCTATTCCTTGAGGGGCCATGCTCCAGGCTGCATGTTGGGGCGGTGCTACTACGTTACCACTAGTGGTACTGGGGTTACTGCTGCCTCGGACCACCCCTATTCACAGTCAGATAGCATGGAGCGCTATCTGACTGTAGGAACAGCAATTCTAGGACACTGGGCACCGATGTTATAACATGCAAAATTTTGTATTGCCTTTGCGTAGTTTCTGAATCAGGGCCCTGAATTTGTACACATTGGGGGGCAAAAGGGAAAGGGGTGACATAATAGAGACATATATGTTTTAAATGAAATAAACAGACTGCAGGGATTTATTTACAGTTAAAGCGAACGCTGACACAAAGGGAAACTATGAAACAGATGAGATGAATGTTCAGAAAGGATGTCAGAAAGTATTATTTCACTGACAGGGTGGTAGAGAATTGGACCAGGCTTCCAAAAGACGTAGTATGCACTAATATGGTATATGAATTCAAGCACAGATAGGACAGACATATGGGGATTGGGAAAATGTGTGTGTGTACATGTGTGTGTGTGTGTGTGGGGGGGTGTTACACATGAGAAAGAAATGAATGTCCGATAGGGTACACTTCACAAACTAGGTAGAAATTGGCAGATCTGATGGGTCATGAGGCCTTTTTCTGCTGTAAATCAGTCTGTGACTATGTAACCAAGGCCCCGCTGGTGGCAGGGAAACAGCATGCAAAAGACTTTGCAGTGAGCCTGAGCCGCACACCATTCCCTATCATTTGCATGCGTATAGTGCCTTTCATGAGGGCATCTCAAAGTGCTTTATTATCAACACACAACGCTGGATAGTCTCTAAGCTGCCTCGAGGGTGGAACACAGCAGCACTACACAACAGCTGTTCATTCTCTGGGCTCAGAAGTGAACTGATTGACATTAAACCAGGGTATCTGGCTGGTGGGTTAATGCAGGGTGGGACTGTGGTGCATGGGATCCGCCTGAAACGCTGGTACTGGGACCCATGTTTAAATCTGGTAATGGGCTCAGTGCTGGCTTTCTCATATCTGCATACAACTTAAGTCTGTTACAGTAGCTCGATCTGTGTACTGCATTCACTTGCAGAGATCAGAAAAATCTCATTTTTAATTAGAAAATACTGTAGATGTTTAATTAAAGGATGTTCAATGTTTTCCAAGGTGGGAGTGGTCAACCTGGGGGCCCATCTGGAAATTTCCAGGTATCCAGGTGAGCCAGTCTGATAATAGGTTAATAGGAGAATTTGGCCTGCACATGGGGCTTTCCCCTACTCTTTGTGGAGAAAGCCACGGAATATTTAATGTTTACCTGAATAACAACCAGAAGAGCAGTCAGGGCCTCGTTTTGATGTCTCATCTGGAAGATGAATAACATACTTTCCAGAAGTGCATTCACACATTTATGGTTCTCAGCAATAAAAAGCTAACCTCAGTAGTTATAGGAATTGGAAAAAAAGAGTTTTTAATAAGGATTTGAAGGCTTCTCAAACGTCACTGGGAAAAGAAAAAAAGCAAAATAGAAAATTATGTGCAGTGATGGCCTATCTGGCAGGCAAATTAGTCCCCCCCATACTCTTTCCCGTGGGATTCGGGTCTACGCTGCACTTTTTAAATATCGTTCCCTGAATCTGCAGAGTTCTGATACAGTAAGCTAAATAAAGATTTGCATAAACTTAAACAGCCAGTTTAATTAGCAGCTGAAGCAGTGTGCAGCAGTGCAGGTGAACTTGGCGGTTTAATTGTCTGTGAAAGAAATGAATTGAAACAGAAAGACTGTAATTTGTGAGATTCTCATGCTGCTTACAATCTCATTCACAGCAGCGCTCAAAAGGACTTCGGCGCACACATGTGGATAACCTGAATAGTGGCCAACAGAATGGAGGCTGTGCAGCACAAAGACGTGTCTTTTTTTCTCACCTGCTTCAGCTGGGTCTCTGAGTTGACATAAATCTCACAGACTTCACAGTGAAATGCCTTGTTCTGTATGCTTATACTGCCCTTATTGCCAATTCGTTTTGCTTTGCAGCCTGTTCTTGATAAAACTTTGCCTCGGCCTCTCCTGATGTGACTGCTCTGCCCCTCCAGCATGAGTCGGTGTTTGGCTCCTGTGGTGGAAAAGAAGGAAATGGAATGGTCACAGCATGTTGTGAGAATAACCTTCATCTTGTGTGCCTGGACCTAGCTCAGTTTTTGACTGAAATATCTGGAAACTTGACCTGGATGAGCTAAGGTGATCCGGGGGGGGGGCTCTGAATCTCAGCCAGGCCAAATGTTCAAATGTTAGGGTATTGGCAACCCCTCAGTAGGCTGACTCGATTCTGAAACTGACCAGTTCATCCAACCCCCCCCACACTAGACCAACATTTTTTGTGACCAGAACTCTCTGATGGCGCCCATTTCGTGCATCAGTACAGGATTGGTACCCAGAAATGACTGACCATATGGTTATTTCTGTACGCCTGTTATTTGTAGTTGCTATTGAGGATTTCTGTTTTTATGTGGTCACCGGATATGTACACCTTGAAAAGCGGTACTGCACCATATTAGTGTAAGTAGCTAGACAATTGTGCAGCTACTGGCTTGTTACTGGCATGTATTTTTAAAGTATCCAAATCAGAATTATGGATGAGGGAATGATGCAGCAACGAAAGGTAATTCAAGAGAAGCATTGCTATTTTTAGATAATGTTTAATGGAATCCTCTCATGGTTCAATGTTAAGAGAATCGCTTTGCTGTATTGGCCAACCCCTACCAAACCATGATACTGTATAACAATGGAATTTTTGTTACTTTTTGGTTCTCAGGATTTTCTCTGACATCTGGGCACCACCATTTCCCCTAGTTCTGTGTACTCCTCACTTGGTACAGGGTGTCCAACTGGCAATCTCTGATGCTTCCTGTGCCTTTTTAGGGTCGGAAAAGATCAAAGCCTTTCCAAATGATATCCTCATCTAGGCTGGCTGTAAGAAGTGCAGAGCAGAGGGTGAAATCACGGACCTCTGGCAGCTGTTGGGATCTGAATAGAACACCCATCAGAGAACTGAAAATAGGCAATGAAGGCAGCAGAATGATGAGATTATCTCACTTGTACTACAGAGTGCACCCATGAGCAGGCATTTACTGTTTTAATTAGCAACATTCTGCACAACTCCTCAGGGACCCAGCCATTAGCAGTTTGACTATGTCACGGCTTGTGCACAGAACTCCATAAAAACAAAATAATGCAAAATACAGTTTTTCACAACACCTGTTATTCAGAGACAATTTAATATAGATAATTTGCAGGTATGTATAGCATTTCCGATAACAGGAATGTAAGCAAAAGCAACAGAAGCAGTGGGAGGCATTAGGCAGAAGGTGGGATATGTCCTGGGATCTGAGAAGGTCCAAGGAACACATGGGAAGACTAGATGGACCCCTGCTCTCCTTCTGCTGTCTTTTTTTTCTCTGTTTTTATGTTTCTATGAAAAGCAGCTGCAAAGTAGTACACATTTCTAGGTTCCCATTTTTTTCATTGATGCTTAACTGAGCTGCAGTTCCCATCTGCCTGGTTACTGCCCAGCTTCATAACTTTCCTGAACCTCAGTGAGTCCTCTTACCTGCCTCTTGGGGAACCCTTCTGCAGTAGGGCCTTTGGGGGGGAAGGCACCCCCTCTAGTAACTCCAAAGCTGGTGGCAGGGGAACTGTGCTTGGTGGACAGGTGGTGTTGGACCTAATCATGCTGGCGTGATCCTGATGAGCCTTGGGATTTTTCGTGTTTGTCCCCCCCCCCCGGATGCCAGCTGTGACCATGTGGTGCACTATGCTATAGACATGCATGTCCCAAAGCCTCTCTCTCCCCTCCTAGTGCCATCCCCGACTGATATGTGTCACCTGTGGGCCCACCCCAAGGTGGTGCTCCTGCAACAAGGAGCAGACAACCTCCCACCCTGAGCAGATAAGCATCCCATGGGATATTCATACCTTCCCCCCACTGACCTTCCAGTGCTCCAGACTTGTTCTTGAACGCAGGTCACTGGCACCATAAGAGGCAGCTCTGCTGCTGTGCAGACACGCTGGCCAGTTTTGAGGCCCCTTTAAACACTTCTGTAGGAGGTGATGTGGAGGGAAATGCGAAGCTTTCATCCTCTCTTCATTCACTAATGAATATTTCTGCTGCTCAGGAAAAAACTGCCCCATAGGTTTTGAGCCTCCATAAGGGCACATCGCAGCCAATGTACATGGTGTCTATTCTGAATCTACATAAAAGTCGTAGTGAAGTATTTGAACTTGTTGGCTGGCCTATTAGTGTGGGCAAGGCATCTAGGAACATAGTAACTGTAAGACAGAAATAGTCTGGGTAGCAAATTGTGACTGTCCCCTACAATGCAGTAATCTGTAACTGCAAAAAGCACCTTTCTCATGTACCTGTCCAACCCTGACATCAAGGATCTGAGTGTCTTGGCCACAACCTCTGCCTCCGATAAACAGTTCAGGGCAGTCACCACACTCTGTGTGAAGAATAGTCTCCTTTGCTGTCCCCCAGAAATTGTACTCTTCATGTTTTTGCTGTGTCCCTGGTGGTCTGTATCTCTTTAAGTGTTACATTTAATATATCCCGTTCCTAACATTTCCTACATTGAAAGGTTGCTGTGATCCATAGACCAAGCAGTTTCTAAAAAAAGTGGAGTAGCAGCTGCTCATGATAGATAAAGGATGGTGGACCAGAGAACCAGTTTGCCTTATTATTTCTATATATCATACAGATAAGTGTTGACCAAGAACAGAGAAGGAAGACTGCTGTCCAAGATGGGTGATTACAGGCATTTTGGGGAGGCCCCAGATATGGGACTCAAAGAGGAATGACCAAACCAACTGAACCGTGTTTAAATTGGAGGACCCTTCCTGTAGGCAGTGTCCAATACTATGCAACTAAATAAAGAGTGGGGGATCAACTCCTGAACCCCCAAATCATCCGATCTTTATCATGCACCACAAAAATGCTTTTTACTGTTATTTCTTTTGAGTATTATAACATTGTCAGTCTTCAGTGAGCTTGAGCTTTAGCACGTTCACAAACAATGCTCTCAATAAGTTATCTGGTTTCTGAGACCTGCATTACGTGACTGTCAAGCATTCTGGAGCCGCCAGCCTCTGTGCTCAGCTACATATAAGACTGCTGCACCACTCGAGTACTTCACATTATGAGAAATGTTCCACTTTGCACTTCCAGACATCCGTAGGTTCGGCAAGGTGCTACCTGATGCTTGTGCCACTATAATGTGTGCCCGAGAGGCATATCAGTGTGTTCTAGAACATTCTGTAATATTTTAAATATACCTGCCCAAAGTATGAACAGAACTGCTTGTAAGAGATTCAAGGATGAAAGGGAGTAAGGCAATGTAGTGATACGCCAAGTTATCTGTTGTTTTACTGGGACGGAGAATGAAGACTGTATCCTGTTGTCAGCTGTACTCCAAGTTAGGAAGAAAGCAGTAGCACAAACATGGCAAAAATCAAAATAATACATCGACAGCATGCTTATTCAGTATTTACTAGAGATAAAAACTGAATTCATAATTCATACAATTGCAAGCTTCAGTTTGCATCAAAGAAGTGTGAATTCCACTTATTAAACCTAGGGGCTTTCATGGAACATTCAGAAGAGGCAGTTCCATGTCTTGAACTTTGGTTTCACAAAGCATTCCTCAGTTGCTGGTCTGGAACTGTATGCTAATACCACTGCTGAGACCACTCTTACAGTTGTAAGAGTAGAATCACGTCCATTCTTAGGGTATGAGAACTGCGAGTCGATGATGAGCGGTACTGATACCCTAAGGATGTAAGGCAGCTGTGCATGAAACACTCTTCACACAATAAGAGTATTTCACACGCAGAGGAAAGGAGCGCTCCAATTGGCCGGGAGTGCTCCCTTGATCTATAATGAGACACAGAGGATTGGAGTACAATGCAAAAAGTCACAACACTTCAGGTGATCTAAGGTGTACTACTGTCAGGCAGACAACAATATGGGATGTAGTTTCATGAATGGTGTAAGCGGATCTCATAAACAGTGCTGCCCAGTAATGCTGTACTGTTTTTTTCAGTAGACATCACATGCTAGTTTGGGCACATATGACAGGCATAACTCAGCTTTTCTTGATAATTATATAATTTCTATTTTATGATACATCAAATAAGTGCTGCTTGAGCATGGAGTACCATAAGTGTTTTTAACCTTTAGTTCTTGTCACACTTTATTCTGCTGTTCAGAAGGGTCTGTGCTGGGATTTGCCCTGCAGGCCTCATTGAAATTCTTGCACAAACTAAATGCCTGCTACTAACTGTTCCATCTGCTGTTTCTCCCAGAACAGATTTTTATTAGAGCGTGAATGCTGCGTTCATTTCTGCTCAAGTTGAACTATGAGCTCTAGACTTCTATAAAGAGCTATGTGAAACCAAAAACCTTGAAGAAAACAGATTTCCTGATAGCTCAGGGATCAACATTTTCTTTCTTTTTTAGTTATATTGTATTTTATTTCCTACTCTCCCTGGTGGCCCCCTTCTTGACCGACCCCCAGCCCTGTCACCTGGCTCCCCCAGGGTGTACCTGCACCGTCATCCTCAGCTCAAGGACTATGGTAGTGCCTGTCCACTGGTGTAGGGCCTGCAGAGTGTCAGTTGATCATCCTGCCACCCAGGAAGTTTTTCATCTATTTTCTACCTTCCCTCCCCCATTGCTGGGGTGCAACACATCAACGTACGTATGGGGAGGCATGCGCACATTATGGAGTCCCACAGCCCCCTCCCTTCTTTTGGCGTCTCTGATGTGTCCTACCCTCAGGCCTCCACGTGGAGGCAGTCATGAGGCAGGACTGCCAAACCAACCTCCCCAGGAGAGAAGAGCCATCCTCTGGATGCTCAATCCTCTCCTCCCTCCTCCCTCCACCCCAGTAGAAGGTAAGGTGTGATGCTTCAGCCCTCTGCAGCACGGGCCAGCCCAGAGATCAACATTTTCAACATAGAAACAGAGAACATTATAGCCCATCCAGTCTGCCCAACCCAGCCTATTACATATGTGATAGTCCTGATGATCTGCCACCCCTTTTTACCCTCCCCTTTTGCACCACCTCCTGCACTTATCAGGCCTTTGTGACTGTCCAACCCATATCTGAGTCCACACACCATTTTGACACAGACCACCTCCTCTAGCAACCTGTTCACCTGTCCACAACTCTTTCTGGGAAAAAGTACTTGTGGACATCCCTCCTAAACCTATTCCCATCCAGCTTCAGTGAATCTCCCCTTGTTCTAGCATTTGCATTTAGGGTGAACAGTTCTTTGCAGTTAACCATTGTAATCCCATACAGATATCTGCACATTTCTGTAATGCCCCCCTCCCTCCATCCTATTGTCCAGGGTGCACATGTAAAGATCCCTCAACCAGTCCTCATATGAGTTCTCCAGAAACCCCTAGATAATTTTGGTCACCCCTATCCGTACTGCTTCTACCCTATCACAGTCCTTCCTCAGGGGTGAGCACCAGAACATTGCACAGTACTCTAAAAGTGGGTGCAAACCAGGGACATATTCAGGGGAAGAATCACCTCTCTACTTCTGCCACAGCAGAAAGTCCTTTTCATATAATTTAGTTTTTAGTCATTGGTTCAAAGATTGCTAAAGGGACACTGTGAAGCCTCCTCCCCTTGGCCAATTTTTAAAAATGTCTTAAAGAGCAAAAACCCTTGCCATGCTTGTTTTGACCATCCCACTGGAGCTGGATCCAGCAGTCCAGTTTCTAAAATTTTGCACATCAGCCATTCAGAATGGGAAGGGAATCATAACTGTGCTCTGAGGCACCACCACATGATCCCTTCCTGGTGTGAGCACCTGCCCCCTTTCTCCAAAGTTTTATGGCAAAACAGTTTGGAGAACGCTGGGCTGCACTCCACAGAGGTCAACAGAGGTGTCTTTTTAAGTAGCTTTTTTATATTTTAGGGGTTAGTTTGTCTCAAATCAAAGTCACACATCACCTAACAAGAGCCCCATGCTTTCCAAACCATTTTGATACAAAAGGTTGCAGAGCAGGTTTGGGGTACTCACAGCAGGAAAGAGAAATGATCAGGTGTCCAGCTCTGTGAAGCAAAATTACAGTCCCTCTCCTTCCTAATGGCTGCTGTAAACAATTTTAGAAACTGGACTACTGCAATCCACTTGGGGGGGGGGGGGACCACAATGGATGCTCTTTAAACACGGAATTTAAAATAGAAAAAATCTACAGGACACCATATAACTATAGCGACATCAAAACATATGTACACCAGTCAGTACTACTAAGCTTTGTCCTGGCATGCAAACAAAGTTAGTTGCCTGCTATGGTGGCATATTCTAAAAATAAATAAAAAAAAAAACTACAAGAAAAATATGGTATTGTGTTTACCCACAGAATCAAATGTAAAAGTAATTTCAGGAGTCTTTAGTCACCTGGATTCAAGCTGAATCAAAGGGTTACGCTCAGGGCCACGTCAAGGGAACTCCAGTGACTGAGACCTCCCTCAACTCCTTCTGTCTTAGAGCCTTCTCTTCAAATAGAAAACAGATATGTTGATTCAGACATTAACATACTAAGATCTGGAACAATATATCTGTGTTTTTATTTGAGCAGAGGGATGTTAGATAAGAATAGTTAGATCTCAGCTGCTTGACAGACGCACAGAGCTCAACGATTAGATGCAGTTTTTTTGTGGTTGATTTTTTGTCTTTCGTGGGGGGGAGATCATTTGGTAAGTTTTCCATTTTAGGTTGTTCTGACTTTGTTTCTAAAGGTATCTGCAAACTGGGATGATGAGGTAAGTTTTCCATTTTTTTTGCTGGAATTGCTTTGTACTTTCTTTGCGGGTTGTATTTTTCTTTGTTGGTTATATAGGTGGGTGTGGGCGGGCTTGTTATTACATGGCTGATTATCAATGTAGTTGTAGTTTATCTGCACATTAACATTTCAACCTGCAATAACCAATGATTATATAGTAACCATTCTGAACTGGAATGGTTAAACGGGGACCTTTAATAACCTGGAACAATTATACTGAAACTAGCGGGGATCTGTGTTTAGGACAAAGCAGTCCTATGTGACTGGCTCAACCACTGAGGAAGCAGAATTGTCCAGACTCCATTTTATAAATTTACTGTATTTAACCTGTCATTTCACTGCCTGTCTCGGAAGCCAGAGTCCAGAGGCCTCTGGTCTCGTACTGCAGCACAATCCGGAGCTGGTTAAACACCTGCATGTGTACATTTTTTTGACAATGCATTCTTAAATATTTGTGACAGATCTACAAGCTTTTCTTTTTTCTATGAATCTGAGTTATTCATTGTCAGGGTGACCTTTTGTGTTTACCATGCAGCAAGGTCACATATGTGATAATACACAAGAGGGTGCACAGTTATGGTGCTGCAATAAAGGTGCACATTTGTTGGGCTGTGAGGCATGAAGGAAAGCCAAGCGCTTTCAACCACGCTGGAAGTGCAGTTATTACAGAAGAGCGGCACACCTTGGCGTGCATTATCATGCTTATAAAAATGGATGAATAATCCCCAAAATGTGCAGTAGTGTTGTAACAACTTCATGGACAAGGGACTGAAGTCCACCAAAAACAGCACAGCATTTCACTTTCTCACTTTATAGTGATGAATAATCTGAGTTTGAAACATAATTGAAGTGAGCACCTTCTGCAACACAACTGAAATTTACAACAGAATAGTGATAAGTTTTAAAATAATATGGTAATTTCTGTCATCTCACATATATCCTCTGCCTGCACCAATACTTGGTCTACAGGGAAACAATAAAGACCTCAATCAGATTTTGTAAAATAAAGCAAGAAACTGTGTTTTAATCAACATAAAAGGCAAACAGTACAAGTCACTGTAGTATAACAGTTTTTTAAGTTTATGCATGTAAATGCAGAGATTGATTTGCCATCTAGGGCTTAGTGTAACATTCCTATTACTATGCAAATTATATTCTACTCAAAATCCAGAGGAAATATATCTCTTTCCAAATCAGGTGGGTATATTTCTGTGCATTCCATGAGAAAGTGTGTCTTTTAGGAAGATGCTGAATTATTATCATCCAGTTGTCATTGGATAGTTCGATACCTTTTATTGGACCAATATGTCTTGTACAAAGATGTTATAGTATAAATGTTTTAGACCACTCAGGTCCCTTTGTCAGGCTGTGAAGAGACCTGTGTGGCCACAAAGCTTCTGTATTAGAACAGTTTTGTACAAGGCATGTATGTATTGGTCCAATAAAACATATCAAACTGTGTACAGTGAATCCTATTTTTTTCACATAGCTGTTTGGCCGCCAGCCGCCAGCTGCTTCATGCTCTCAGCCAGTGTTCCCAGTCTCATCGCCCACTCCCCCACATCATACTAGCAAAGATCCCCATGGGGTGAGACCCGAGGGCACTGGCGCTGTCATCCATGATAGCCACTGATGCTGTAATCCATGATGGATAGTGCACATACCTTTTTTGCCCTTTCTCCCCTGTTTCTCCATTGGGCCTACCCACATGCACTGATGTACATACACATTGCAGGTATCTGCATCATTGACCAGTATCTGGCAGTCACCTGTCATATCACCCAACCTCTGCTGGGTGGTAATGTTGCGGCAAGTCATTTTGTTCCCCCTCTCCTAAGGAGAAGAACAGTCCACAGGGTGCTCAGTCCTCCCTTTCCCAGCAAGCCTCTGAGTGACCCTGGTCCATTTCTGAGTCCAAGTTGCCAGCATGGCAGGCAGTAAGGCAGCCATTGCCTCTACCTGCCTCACCACAGGGCCGGCCATGAATCCATAGTTTAAATGATCAGCAAAGCTACCAACCCTCATTCCTATGTATCATCCAGTTAAAACATTTGAGAATACACATGCTGAATACTAGGTGAATGCAAAGACAACACCAAATTAAAAAGTATTCTGACTTTAAGAGGAGACTATTAACTGGCAACATGCCACTTTGCTCCTTTTTCAAATGTTGTGTTAATTGTTCTAGCAAGAAAGACAGAACATCATTTCCAAAAAAGGACAATCGATACTAAAGCCATACATAGGCATTACTTGATTAAGACACAAGCTAGTGTGTTGGGCATTTAGTACCTCAGAAGCAGTATACCAGCAAGACAGACTGGAAGAAGAGCATTAAATGGGATCTGTAAATGGTACAAGGAGGGAATAAATGTCTACATTGCGTGGTTTCACACTGACACAGAGATGGAGTGGAACATACTAATGTTGCTCGTTTACTAGCCTAATAACTTGGATAGTAATGGATAGTGTCCCCAAACCTGGATTTCAGATGTCAACAAATAGTGTTGACATCCTAGAATGGATCTGTGTTTGTTGAATCCCTTCCATGGACCCAACCTGACTGGTTGGACCTATGGATCCAATGGATAGCCGCATTTGACCTCAAATCCATAAATATCTGTCCTTGGATCCAAGATCCGACTTTGGTCAGATATTTGCTGGATTCTAGGTCAGATATCAGCACTATCTAATGGAACTGGTCATATCCACAAAAGCACTATCCCAGTACCACTAAAGCACACCAACTGCGTAAAAAGATTTGACTTTGAACTAATGTTTCTGTCTGTTATGATACAGTTATACAGTATGTGTGACTCCATGCTGATGTATTTTTCCAATTTGTGTTTTTTATCATTATTGTTTCTGTAAGTCTCTCAGGTCATGTCTGAAAACAGACATACCAGTGGTGATGTATAAAAGTTTGGAAGTGCTGAGGTATACCTCGAGGTACCACTGAGGCACTCAAGTTCACGTGGTGATTGTAGAAAAGTTTGGCAGTGCTGAGGTACCTGGTACCTCGAGGTATACCTCAGCACTTCCAAACTTTTATGCGATCACCACTGGTATGTATGCCTAGTGTACCTTTCCTGGTACCAAAAGCAAATTAACTAACTAACTAATTAACTAACTAAGAAACAGTGGTACAAACCTTGTATGTAGAAGTCTGAGAAAACTCATCTGGCAATGAAATAAAACCCTGCATTTCTTCATTCCAGCATAATGTTATCATACAAGTACATACAAACATATTTGGCCTTGTGGCAGTCAGTCTCTTATTGTTAAGGTAGACCCCATTGTACACAGAGGCTGCCTAATACCCTATTTTGTAATAACAGCCCACAGAATGTGCTTAATGGATTATAAAGCATACCTTTGGACTCGGTGTGTATAACGCCATGATTCGCGGTGGTATGGAGACTAAGGCAGGATGACTTGCCTCTACCTGCAGGGAAACATTTGACAAAAACTGCCAGAGTGCTGCCCCACAGAAAATCAAGCTGTTTCCATCCACAGAGACAGGCCCCTATCCCACAAGGAACACATATCCCCATTAACAAACAGCCAAGAATATGTAATACAGTAAATATTTATTTATTTATTTATTTATTGAATCTTGGATTACAACACCTTTGAGCAATACAATTCATTTACAAAGGTTCCACATCTGTAGTACAAAAACAAAACAAGGTAAACAATAGATAAGTAAATAGCAGATATCAAGAATATACTTAAAAAAATTAATACATTAAAAGCAATCAAAATAGCACTGAATGTTGCTCAATATAACAGTAGAGTGGGCTAGAAGAGAGGGCAGCCTGGGAGGCCTTGTCAAAATCTAGGAGAGAAAATAATGGGGTGTAAGGTGGGGGACGGGAGAAACAAGAGGAAGAAGGAGATGAGTTGCACGGGAGGTGGAGAGGGAAGGAGCGGAGTTGCAAAGGAGGTAATGAGGATAGAGAGATGAGAGGATGGGGAGGTGGAAGGAGGGAAATGGGGTGAGTGCAGAGAGAAGGGGGGAATGCTGGTGAAGTGAGGGGAAGGAAGACAAATTAATAGTATAAGGAGAAGAGGTGGTGTATACTCAGGAGAGGGGCAGCCTAGCAGGCCTTGTCAAAAACCCAAGAGAGACAGCAGAGAAATGTAGGGAGAAGGAGGAGGAGAAGAAGTTGCAGAAGAGGTGGCATGAGATAAGTGAATGGGTGGAGGGTGGAAGAGGGAAGGTGAGGAGGAACAAGAGAAGAACTTGAAGATATGTGAGCAGAGAAGAAGCAGGGGTGAGGGGTGGAGGGGAAAAGGCTCAAGGGTAGGATCTAAATGAAGTACGAAGAGTTAAAAGTGCTGAAAGGTACAGGTGCAATGATAAAATAAGCAGAAGGCTGCTAAGGGTGGCAGTCACATATACTGTTTGCTAATAGATGTTGTTGGAGTTTGTGTTTGAAGGGACCGAGTTTTGACTCAGCAGAGATGTCCCTACCCAGGGAGTTGAGCCAGAGGTGGGCTCTGTAAGAAAAAGACCTCTGATCTAAGGTGGTGCAGCATCTGGGAACAGTAAAGACCTGAGATGCTATGCTGTGAGTATGTTGGGTACTGTGACAAGAGCTAAGGAGCTGTTGGACCCAAGGGGGTAACAAACCAAGGTGTGCCTTCTTGGCAAGTAAGCAGGTTTGATATTGGATCCGGCTGAATAATTGTAGCAACCCAGTCTGAGCATATAGGTCACATGTGTGTGTGAGGTGGACAGCCCCAGTAAGGAGTCTGCATGCTTTGTTAAGAGCAACAGTGATCCTGTGAAGGGATGTAGCAGAGGCAGAGCTATAAACAACCAGCCCATAATCGATGATGGTAATGACAGAGCTGAAAATTGCTATTCTTAGTGCCTCGGGAGTGAGGCTATGCTTGTGCGTGTAGAGTAGGCCAATCCTTATGTTGACAGCTCAAACTACATTATCACTATGTTGCGAGTAGGTGAGTGAGCTATCAACAGTGACCCCTAGATATCTGAAGGAGTGGATCTGTTCAAGTGGGGTGCCAATGCAGTTTGTGATGAACAAGGGTTTAGACTTGTGTTTCTTATGGGCATTGTTGAAAAGCATCACTTTGGTCTTTTTATAGTTTAGCACCAGTTTTTGAGTGCTGAACCACTTTTCCACTTCTGAGAAACTGTGTTGAAGGTTATCCTAGAGGCACTTAGGGTCAGGATTACTAGAGTAGATCACGGCATCATCCGCGTAAAGCAGAATCTGTTCATGACAGGCTTGTGGGAGGTTATTCAAGTAGATACTGAAGAGAAGGGGCCCCAGTATAGATCCCTGAGACACTCCAGAATGGACTGGCTTCCTTTCGGAGAGGACATTTGTTATCTTGACCTACCACGAATGGTCTTCTAAGTAACTTCTGAACCAGCTGACAACATAATTTGACACCCCTGTAAATGATAATTGCCCGAGTAGCAGTGGGTGGTTCACAGTATCAAAGGCCTTCATCAGGTCAATAAAGGCAGCCCCAACCAGATGGCATTGGTCGAGTGTGTTATGTATGAAACCAGTGAATTCTAACAGTGCAGTGGTAGTACTATGACCTTTACAAAAGCCATGCTGCTGGGGACATTGGATATTGTATTTGTCCAGGTATTCCACAAGCTGATCTGCAATTATACACTCCAGAGCTTTTGATAGAGGAGGTAGAAAGGAGATTGGCCTGTAGTTTGTGTGCTGTGGTCTATCTCCACCTTTGTGCACCGGGGATACTAGGGCCTGTTTCCATTTTGGGGGAACTGCCCAAGCCTTAGAGAAAGGTTTAAAATCTTGGTAAGAGGTGTAAGAATTTTCTCGAGGGTGAGGGCAAGAAATTTGAGATCTCGATTGTCCCCACTGAATCTTGCTTTACTGAGTACTTTGCATATGTACTTTCTAGCCTCTTGCTTAGTAAGCTCTTTGAAGTAAAAGGGGGGGGTGGTGGTGCTTGCTGCTGACTATCACAGACTGGGGGGGGTGGCAGGGGCAGAGACCATGAAAAAATCAGGAGGAGGACACTGCTGAGGTCTGTAAAGGCATCGTTAAAAATATTGGCTATGGCCATTGGGTCAAGAGTCGGGCTTCCATCAATGTTAAGCATGGTGGGTGCTCTCTTGAAGTCTTTGCCAGTGACTTCCTTTATGTTTCTCCAGAAATGTTTACTGTCATCCCACAAGTTGGAAAGTGCCTCCCTAAAGTATTGATGTTTTGCATAACAGATGGCTCCAGTACAAACATTCCTGGATTTTTTATAAGCCTGAATATCTGCATGCTTGCCTGTGGCTTTGGCCTGGTGCCAGAGGTGGTATCTAGTCTTCATAAGTCCCAGTAGTTCAGGTGTTATCCAAGGGTTGCACACCCCCTCAACTTTCTGCTTTTTTACAGGGGCATGGATATCACATGCAGCATTAAAGCGGTCGATGAAGAAATCAAGTGCCTTGTCAATGTCATTGGTAGAGTCCAGTGGTGACCAATCCTGGCTTCAAAGGTGTGATCTGAGTGGTTCTAGATGTCCTGGAGTTAGGACCCTACTGAGAATAACCTTAGGTGGAGATTTGCTAAACTTGTTGGACCAACTACAAAGTATAGGGGAATGGTCGCTTAGGGTGTCAGGGAGTACAGAGACATTTGTGAAATCTAATGATACAATAATGGTAACAGAGTCAGAAATATGGTACAAACATAAGCAAGAACTTATTAGGGGAACAGAAACAGGCTATCGAGGAGGAAATAGTAAGAGAAGGCAATACAGTAATAAGCATCAGTAACAGAATGCAATCCCCAGTTCAAATCCCACCACCTCCAACACAGACATTATCCCACCTCACCTCTCACTGGTGCACAAGGGAATCCCAAAATCCCTAGTGGATGCTCCTGTAGTCTATATAGTGATCCCCAAGTTGAAGCATGTCACAGGGCTGTGGCATTGAGACCCTCTACCAGGACAAATCCCAGCTGCAGGATCTGATGAGAGAGATAGCAGACTCCCTCACAGAAACAGAGCTTAAGCAAAGTGATCTCTGCTCCAACTACTGAAGTCCTGGCTGGGCACTTCATTTCCAAATTTTGAATCTGTTTTCTGAAAATCCCAGGCTGAGATTTCTGGCAAGACCTCATCAAAATGCTTGAGCTGCAGAAGGCAGGTGTGTACTCTCCTCTGGATCAGGCAAATCTGAGCTAACACGGCCCTCTGCAGCAGTACCTTTTCTCAAGCTTCAGTGGTAACTGACTAAAGTAGTCACAAGAGGCAAAGAAGTTCTCTAATTTGTCCAATGTTTGCACCCTGCCTTTACTGCAGTCTAGTATCCAACAGCCCCTCTCTAGTAGGGCATGTTCTTTTGCGAGGTTGTGGCTGTGTGGGGAGGAGTGTCTTGAGGCCTTGAGAGCCTTCTCATTGGCTCCCTATGGAGAGTGGACAAACTTGGTGACCTCAGGCCCCTGCTCACAGTCCTGTAGAGACATGGGGGAAAAATGTCAGCATCCAGACCTGTCAGAGAAATTTTATTTAATTTGTAACAAATGGTCACTCATTGCAGCTTCTGGCCTTTCTGGAATGACTGGCGCAAAGAACAATAGAGCAGTCTGGTTTGCTGCCAACTGCCCTTTTGTCCATCATGGTTGGGCAGTGATGCAGGAGAGCATCTGGGAATGCCTCCATGTATGCTTCTCCTCATCTTTATTTCACAGCTGAGCTTCCTGCTGGCTTGTGGCAGGGAGCGAAATTCCTTTTTAGAAAAAAATTTAATTCTGTTACGTGGCTGGCAGCTGCAGAGCAGCAATCTTATCCCTCAGCAGCGATGTGCACCCTCCTGGCATCAAAGAGGGGTGCATCTGGTGTGCTACTCAGTCCCTATTTTGCAGTCTATGGGACCAGAAGCAAGAGGAAGGAGCAGCTCGTGACTGCAGATTTAGGTGGTGGCAGGCTGGGGTCCCTCAAGTGTTCCCAGGCACGGAGCTCCAATGTAAGCTTCCACAAGTTGGGAGGAGGGTTACATAGGCTTTGGAGCAATTTGCACACTTAAGGTTTTGATTTTCTGATATCTTTTAAATCCCCAGCGTCATCTACCTCATTAATCTGAGTGTTGGATTTCAGCTGAACTGGAGGGGCCAGCTTTAGGCCTGAAGAAGCCTGTACAGGAGAACTAGACTGAATTACCTAGAGGATTGTCTGTGTTGAGTGAGATTACAGCACAAAGGAGAGGGTGGTTACCGGCAGTTTATCTGTTTATTTATTTATTGTCTAGGTCGGTACACCGGACAAAGAGACTTTTTTCAGGAATGACCCAGGCCTAGGTAGGCAAGGAAAAGGATGGAGATGAGAGAAAAATTGTTATGAACAAGTTGGGAAATACATTTTCAAGAGTAACTGAAGGTAAAGATAAAACAAAGATAATAATTGTGTAAAAAGTAATTTGTGTTGTAAGAATGCAGCACTGGCGCTGATATAGCATAGTGACACAGGCAGTGCTAACCAAACACGTACAAACTGACAAGACAGTAGCTAGTATCTTAAGCTGCACAGTTGCAGTGGGATGCACTCAATAGGTAACCCGAAATCTATAATTTAAAGAGGGAGAGGGAGGGGGCATTCTACGTCCCACTGGAAGGGTGTTCCGGACGGATGTGCCAGCAGAGGGGAAAGCCATTTTGCCCAATTTAGAATTTACCTGCGGCACTTCAAGTAGAAGGTGATCAGTGGAGCACAGGTCTCTTTTTATTTATTCAAATCTTGGATTAACACCTTTGAGCTAGGAGCTCTTTTACATAGGTTCCACGTCATGATACACTGACGAGGTACAATACAAACTGTGACAGGAGGACGAGTGAGTATAATTTGAACAAACAAACTAAAACTGGCACTGGGCAAAGTATGCCTGGGCTGTGGACTAGCAAACTAGAATTAAAGGGAAATATACAAGTGCTAACAATCTCACTTTTACTGTATATTAGGAGTAGAGCAGCCCGAAGGCCTTGTCAAGGCAGAAAGAGGGAGAAAGGGTGAGGAGATTTGGGTGAGAGAGGGAGTGAGTAAGGAGTAAGGGAGTAGGGGGAGGAGGGGGGTGGAAGAGTTAGGGTGTAAGTGAGGTGGGAATCAGAGTTGTGAGGATGTAGGTGGGGTATGGGAAGGGGAGAGGAAAGGGGAGATAATAGGGAACAGAGGCTGAAGGGAGCAGGCTTTGCGCCAGCATTAATTGAAGCAGTCACAGGTAGCTCTTGAATTTGTTTTGTGCCTTAACCTCTCTCCTCAAGGGAGAGAGCGGTGCGGGGTTCTTTGTGTCTTATCAATCAGGCTGCAGAGGGTGAAGTCCCAGAATACCTGTGGGGAGAGCTAGCCAAGGGAGAGAGGTGAGGGGTGCTTTGTGCTTATCAGTCAGGCTGCAGTGGGTGAAGTCCTGGCATGCCTGTGAGGAGAGCTAGCCAGGGTTACTGTAAAGGTCACAGTGGTGTGTTCTAAAAGGAGCCAATGGCCAATGAGACAATGAGGCATATGCTATTGTAAATTGAGGTTAACTGAAAGAGATGTCTTTTGTAGTGGCTTGAGAATAAATGGGAGACACATAATCTAGCATGGACAAGATAGTACTTTTGTTAATGGTGAGGCAAACTTCAGGTGTGATAGAGTTCTTCAATCTGTACACTAAACCCAGTTTTTGATTAATTCTTTTACTCAAAGAATCTCAGTGTGGTCTGAGTGGGTTAGGGAGGGGTCAAGTGTAATTTCTAGGTATTTGAAAGTGTGTACCTGCTCCACGATCCTACCATCAGAGTAGGCAAGATTTAGGGGAGAGGACTGGTTGGAGAGTTTTGGTGTAGAGCCAAATAGCATGGATTTAGTCTTTCTGATGCTGAGTAATAGCTTGTTTCTCAATAACCTACTTTGGATGTGGAAAAAGCCATCATTTAAATTCTGAGAGAGGCTGGTCAGTGACTTTGAGCTAGTTTGCTTATATAAATGAAGAAAAAAAACTTATTTAAGTTAAGAAAAACACACAGAACTGAATTATTTGACCCTGACAATGCCAACTGCTGCTCAAGATAAGTGGGCCCAAACTGTCCTGTCACTGGTTGACACAGCCCTTTAAGAGATGGGGCTCTTAGGTTGGCTCGGTGGCATGGCTGACTGGCAGTAATGTGTGAGGCCCTCAATCCTATACTGAGGCCCGCTGGAGGCAGGGTATGTCGCAGTCAGGGGCTTGGCTCCCTGGGAGGAAGGATGTGGGATGCGCTGCCTGGCACTTGATGAAGGAGCAGTACTGGAGTTGGTTGTGGAGGCAGCAGCTCGCACTCATCCTTACGGCTGGAGGCAAGGTGCAGCTATGGCAACCTCATTGTTGGGATAGGGGAAGGGGAACTAGGAAGGGGGATTGGGGAAAAGAATACTAAAAAATGGGGATCTTGGTCTTTTATCTAGCTTGGGCATAATATACCAAACATTTCAGAACTTAACCCTTTTGACACAAGACTACATTTTACGGTGCCATCAATACATTTGGAGACAAAGGATAGGATTTTCAAACTGATCTGCCCTGGATCTGCCCAGCCCACATTTTAAGCAGCAGACATGCACCTGAATCTGTCTGGAGATGGTCTTTCATGTCTGTATGTCTGTCCAATTTGTGGTCGAATTTGCATAGAAAAAGTGATGCAAACTTAGTTTGTGTCTTTTTTTTCAAGCATACTGATGGAAATTGGAACTTTTTTGTCACAGACAGACACAGTAGCTGAAAACTGTTCATCTGATCTCTGGATTTATGTGGGGGTGAGGTAGGGGAGAGATACAGGTAAGCATTAATCCACTACACAGCATGGTTCTACTGTAGAATTAATCCATGCCGGGGGAAGGAGTTGGGGCATGAGTGCCTCCAGCCACCCATTAATTCTACAGTAGAACCATGCTGTGGAGTGGATTAATGCGCTTGTAACAAGGCAAGCGCAGAAACACAAAGTTATGCTTGATAAGAGATTGCAACATGACATCCTATATTAGCAAGTACAATAAAACATTGACACAGAGACAGACAAAGGTAGCTGGAACATAGAATTCTGCATTGTGCTGGAACAGGCTGAGTTTCCTTTTAATATTGTGAGTACAATGGTGAACAGTGATTCAGTTACTGCTTACATGCAGATGTGATCAACATTTCAGAATGTGTGTTGATTTTGGCTGACTTACTTTTGTGAACTGTGGAATAGTCTCCGTTTTTCTGCTGTGTTTACTGTTTGGGATTTGGCTGCTGTGCATGATGGGAAATGCATATATTTAAGTGCACAGGAGATTTGAGTTTTGGTAGTGAATGACAGAATTACAAGAGCAAGCATGGTTTATTGAGGAGCAACCATGGATTACTTGAGAATTAATCCATGGTCACCTGTTCCCGTCTAACCAATCCAGGGTACCAATTCTGTCAGTTGTAGTGCCGTGCTACAAAGACAAGTGGAACATTTATCTGCATCTGCCCACTCTGAGAATCAGGCATGAAATGTTCCCGATGATAAATGCAGATTTTTGTAGAATGCCCTTTATTAACATGAGAGGGGTGCTGCACTTCTGAGGTGACATCTTTCGGATGAGACATTAAACCAAGGTCCCATCTGCATGGATTGGTGGTAGTTCAGGTGGATGTTAAAGATTCCATGGCACTTATCGAAAAGAGTAGGGAAATTTCCCCGGTGTCCTGGCCTAATTTCGCTCATTCACTAAAAATACCACCAACAGCTTAATCTGGTTCAAGGTCAGTTGGCATTCATCTGTATCCCCCTCCCTTGGGTTGTGCCTGAAAATAGGCAGGATTTGTCTAGTGCACTTACCCGGTCAACAAAAACTAAAAAAAAATAAATATAATGGGGCTCCATTTTATTTTGAACCTCTACCTTCTCAAACTGAAATAACAGAACGGACAGGATTTTAGAAGAAAATGCCAGGAGCTAGAAGTTCCTTATTTTATATCACAGTGATGGAACTGTGGCATTTTATTTGGTTGCAGTCTCAGCACTTCCATTCTGGTAAACATGAATTGAACATATACCGTATAACAAAGATGTCTGCATATATCAAAATTATCTCGCAAGGTGCCATAAAATAGGATAAATCTTGCAAATAGCAGCAGTATTGTAAAACTGCTCCAGATTATGCTGCAAATGTCAACACTAATAAGCCAGAGCATGCATCAAAAATCGGATGCCTTTTGTGCCATATAATAAAGTCCAGCCGATTTTATAGAATATAAGAAGTTTTAGAAGAGCAAAGTCGAGCTACCACCATGGGCTGGGAGGGTAGGGACGAGGGGAGAGGAGGTGACAGATGGAAGAATTGAGGCAAGTAGAGTCCTAGAGGGACTGAGGGCACTGAAGGTAGACAAGGCACCAGGGCCGGATGGTATCCACGCCAGGGTGCTGAGGGAGATGACGGAGGTGTTGGTGGAGCTGCTGGCAGATCGGTACAGCACCTCACTGGAGTCGGGATGTGTGCCACTGGACTGGAGGATGGCACATGTAGTACCATTACACAAGAGCGGACCAAGGGATGAACCGGGTAATTATCGTCCAGTAAGTGTCACTTCCATAGTGTGCAAACTCATGGAAATGATACTAAAGAAAACACTGGTGTTGCACCTGGAGGACAATGGCTTCCAGGATGTTAGGCAGCATGGGTACATTTCAGGGAAGTCTTGTCAAACCAACCTGATACAGTATTATGACTGAGTGACAGGTGAGCTGGATAAGAGTATTGCAGTGGATGTTCTTTACTTGGACTTTAGCAAGGCCTTCGATTCAATACCTCATGGGTGGCTTGGGAGAAGCTACCTGGTGTAGGGGCAAAAATGACAAACTGTTTTGTTACTGTTCTTGCTTATATCATTGTGATTGTTTACATCTATATGTGCATTATTCTGGTCTTGTGTACTCCATGTTCAGATAATCCCCCATTGTCTGTATTTGTATCTTGTTTTTCTCTTTTTTACTTATATATAAACTCAATAAACTTAAATTTCAAAAAGGAAAATGACAAACTGGATTACAAGCTGGCTGAGTGGGAGGCTGCAACGGGTGGTGATGCAAGGAAAGCTCTTAAGTCCAAGGCTGGTGACAAGTGGGGTGCCACAGGGCTCTGTGCTGGGGCCGGTATTGTTTGGGCTCTTCATATCAGACATTGCACATGGGGTAGTGAGCAAGGTAAGTCTGTTCACTGACGACATCAAAATCAGAGCAGTGGTGGATGGAGAGGAGGGATGGAAGCAGCTGCAGGTGGACCTAACCAAGCTAGAGGAGTGGTCAGAGAGGTGGCAGCTGGGGTTCAATGCAAAGAAGTGTAAGGTTATGCACTTTGGGGTGAAGAACCCAAGGAGAGAATACTGGCTGGGGGTTAAGCTGAGGATCACTGAGGAGGAGAAAGACCTTGGGGTAATGATAACAGGGACCATGAACAACACAGTCCAGTGCAGGTGAGCAGCTGAAAAAGAAAACAAAATGCTGTGATGCATAGCGAGTTTTTTTGTCCAGGCGAAAAGATGTGATCTTGCCCCCTCTACAGGTCGCTGGTAAGGCTGCACTTAGAGTACTGTGTGCAGTTTTGGAGGCCATACCTAAAGCATGATATCAGGCTACCGGAGGGGGTGCAGAGGAGGGCAACAAAGATGATATGTGAAATGGAGGGAAGAGACTATGACAGCAGGCTGGGAGACCTGAATATGTACACCCTGAAGGACAGAAGGGATGAGAGGGGGCATGATAGAGACATTCAAGTATCTGAGGGAGCTCAATAAGGATGGGGCAGATGCGGTCTTTAAGCTAAGAAGGGGGGGACTCTAGGGGATACGGGCTAAGAATAGAGGGGGAAGATGAGGAGACACTATTTCACAGAGAGGGTGGTAGCAAAATGGAATGCACTACCAGAATGGGTGGTATCATGTAAATTTGTGAACAGTTTTAAAGGAATAGGACAGGGAGCAGGGGAGATTGAGAGTGGGGAAGGTGGGGGTGGCAGTGGGATGACAAAGGGAAGGGGGTGGGGCAGCTGCAAACTAGAAGTGCTAGCTGCACACTCAAGCAGACTTAGATAGACCGGGTGGTCTGTTTCTGCTGGCACATTCATATGTTCGTAAGTACTACTGGGTACTGATATCCACTGCATCGCTTAATTTCTGTTTGCCACCCATTTATTTGTGCATTTGCGACAATTATCCCTCTGAATTAAGTTACAAGGTGCAGAATTAGTGCTACTATGTTCTCCCTTGTCTACATTTATGAATCTTTCCTTTGAATGAGTTTGTCTGCACTTGGTGAACAAGTAAAAAAAAATAAACTGCCATTATATCTTTTCAAATTCTGATAAGAAACTTTTAAGTTTTTTAAGCAGGACAGAGTTTTGTATTATGTAGGGTTTCATATCAAGCCAAAGTTAGGCTGAGGAGAAAGAACTGTATACTGGTAATCAGCGACATTACTGGGTCAGTTTGTGGTTTATAGTGAAGAAAGGTCAAGCCAGAATTAATAAATGCAGGCAAATGGTCCCCTGGTGCCTCACGGATTGAAACTCTCAAAAAGAGTCTGTAGAAGGCATTGGAAGGGCAAGGCTTGTTTTTCTGAAAGACTTCTGGATTCTGGGTACTGTAGTTCAGTACTGTGGCACCTGGTGCCCAGCCTCAACCATTCACAAAACTAGTGGTTGGTACACAAAGCATTCCACTAAAGCTTCCATTCAACTAGAGCCTTTGTTGTGGCAAACTACATGGTCTCCTCAATGATGCCTTTCTTCCAAATTATCAACATTGCCCCTATCATGCTCTGCGCAGTAGTACTTAAAGTTAAATGAAGTTCTTGGAGATGCCTTTATAAAATTGCTGTACTGACTCGATAATCAACTTACACTTGAAAAAAAAATAATGATGTTTGGAACAGTGCAGAAATGTAAAGTTAATATGGGCAATTGTCAAAGTAACTCACCAGCTCTAATACCAATTTTCAAAGTCCTAAGATTCCATTGCCTAACCTTAATTCAAATTGGCTGCCTCTGAGCAGATGATCTGCATGGAAGTTGTTGTTAATAAGTTTAAATACTGTATTTCGGAATACGAGACCCTGATCTGATGACTCAAGAACATACACGTGAAGCAGCAAAGCTTGTTTGTCTTAAATTGGGGATGCTGCACAGGGTCAAATATCATATGGGTAGAATCAGAAGAGAAAAGACTGAGCAGGGTCTGCTTTTAATTCTGGTGAAATACGGAGGCTTTTTAAAGGGGAACAATCAGCACTAAAAGCCCCACACCCAAGTGTGTGGCTGGCCCCAATTTTGCACTTTGTATACAAAAACATATTTTTCTTGCTTACTGTTTACTGCCGTATAGAAGCTTGAATCAGACTAATTCTGTTGACTTGCAAGCTGACATTTTCTGGGCTGTTCCACCAGTGCAGAGGTAGTGTTACAGCTTTGGCCCAGACAGCCTGGGATTGGGAAGAAACCCGGAGCTTTGGAGGGTCGGGGGATAGAGCATCTGATGGACAGCTCAGCTTCAGGTGGGTGATGATGGGTCTCGGTGACAGCGTGACTCCTGGCAGTGGCCAGGAGCCAGGATTAGCGGCTGTGGCATATGACAGCATGCAGCATGTAGACACATGCACTGCTTGCCACTGACATCATTGCTCAATCACACTGCCAGGGAAAATACAAGTAAGAGCAGAACAAAAAAGATCTTCACTGAAACAGAAACATAGAATTTGTCCTCAGAAAAGGACCAACAGGCTCATCCAATCTACCCTATTTTTTCCTGCCTAGTCCAACACCTCAGACCCTATTTGGTCACCGGTATTTCTCCCACCCCCTTTTCCTCTACTTATGCCTATGTGCCTATCCCACGCATGCTTGAAACTCCCCACTGTTTTCACCCCATTACCTCTTTTGGCAGGCTGTTTCAAGCATACACCGCCCTTTATGAGAAGGCACACTTCCTCACATCCCTTTTAAATTCCCCCTCCTCTAGCTTTATTGCATGCCCCCCCTCCCCGTGTTCTGGTGCTTTTTCTCCTCTAAAAGAGACTCCTCACCTGCACCTTGTTCACTCCTGTGAGGAACTTATAGGTCTCCATCATGTCCCCTATTGTTCTCCTCTCTTCCAAGGAGCACATGTTGGGATCCCACAGCGTCTCCTAATATGGCTTCTCCCGCAATGCCCACACCATTTTGGTAGCCCTCCTGTGGACTGCTTCCACCCTGTTATGTCCTTGCAGATGCATGGCTGCCAGAACTGGACACAGTACTCTGGGTGGGGTCTCACTAGTGAGTGATACAGTGGCAACACCACATCCCTTCTTCAGCTAGAAATCCCCCTCCTTGTGTATCCCAGCATCCCACTATCCTACCAGCTATGCCTACTGTCTTGTCACACTGCCCTGCCACCTTAAGATGATGAAATATTACCTCGAGGTCGCTTTCTTGCTTGGTGACTGTCAGTACCTCTCAACTTACACACAGCTTCTGGAATTCCCCACCCCAGGTGCATGACTTTGCATGTTGTGGCACTGAAACCCAGCTGCCACACCCCAGACCACTCCTCTAGTTTTCCCAGATCCCTCTGCATTCTCTCCACCCCTTCCTGAGTGCCCATCCTGTTGCAGATCTTTGTATCATCTACGAAGAGTTACACCTACCCCTCCAGTCCCTCAGCAATGTGACTGATGAAGATTTTGAAGAGGAAAGCCCCAGTACTGATCCATGTGGCACCCCGCTAGTCACTCTCCCATCCACTGAGTGTCTACCATTTACCACCACCCTCTACCTCCTATCATTCAACCAGTTTGATACCCAGCTTACAACATTATCCCCCACCCCCAGACTGCTTAGGTTCTTAACTAGCTTCCTGTACAACACAGTGTGAAAGGCTGTACTAAGGCACAGATAGGCCACATTCACTGCCCTAGCCTGATCCACCTTTCTAGTCAACCAGTCACAGAAATGTATGAGATTTGTTTGGCATGACCTCCCCCCTATGAAATTGCACTGCCAGAGGTCCTGCAGCCATGTGCCTCCAGGTACACCATCAGCCGCTCCTTCAGCAGGGTCTACATTAATTTCTTTGCCACTGATGTCAGAGTAACTGGCTTGTAGTTGCTAGCCTCCTCCCTGCTACCGGTCTTGTGCAGAGGGACCACATCGGCCCTCCTCCAGTCCTCTGGAACTACTTTAATCTCCAATGAGGTGCTGAATAGTGTTGCCAGAGGGGTGGCTAGCACTGTTCTCATTTTTTTTTTAAACCCTTGGGTGAATCCCATCTGGTTCCATTGCTTTGTTCTCCTTTAGGGCTTCCACTCCCTTTTAGATTCTCTCCTCTGAAAATGGAGTTATGTCCACTCCCCCCTCTCCCTCTGGTGCCTGCTGATACATGTTGGTCCATCCCCCAATGTGAAGACCAAGTAGAAAAACTCATTTAAAATGTTATCTTTTTTCTGATCTTCTTCTGCACAGCCTCCCTGCCCTCCTGATTCTCACTATCCCACCCCTTGCTTTCCGCTATTCATTCATGTACCTGTATCTCTTTTTTGACCTCTTTGGCAATCATCTCTGCTTGTGCCTTGGATGACCTCATCCTCCTTCCTGCCTCCCTTTGCTTTTCCACATATATGTCCCTGTCCACCTCTGTCTGGGTCTCCTTGTATTTCCTAAATGCTGTTTTCTTTCTCCTTTACTGCCCTAGCCACCTCCTTTGAGAACCATAGTGGCCTCTTCCTCCTCCTTCTCTTGCTTACTTCCTTCAAACAGCATTCCATTGTCTTAGCTATTCACTGCATGGTCTTTTGCCACTGGGTCTCCGCTCCTCATCCGGCCATCCCCCCACCCATCACCCATAGCCCAAATGACACCCAAAACAACCTGCCAGGTGTTAACAGGTTGACCCTGGTCTCACCCCCGTGACCCCCCCCCATGTAAGCCCCACCATAGGAGGGAAGCCACGGGATGCACTCTCGAAGTAGGCAGGCCTGGGGGGGGGCAGGTTGGAGGGTGAAAAAGGTTGTACAAGGGTTGTTAAGATGTGCATCCCCATTAGCAAAAAGAAGGAGCAAAAATAGAATTGGGGGAAAAAAAGCTGACATTTTCTGCAACTACAAATCCCAGAATTCCCTACAGCTAACAGCAGAGGAGGACTGCAACAGTTGGAGGTTCAACAGCCTGCAGAGTATGTAAGAGTTTTTATTTATTTGTGTGTTTTTTCACTCTCTTTACTCGGATAGCCCTCATTTGGAGAAGTGCTCCAGCACCATCACCCCAACATCTGCCAGGACTTATTTGCCACTGTCTCCCCCCAGGGGTTGCCCCCCACCGGCAGGGTCGGCTGGGTCCCCCAAGCCCCACTGCACAATGAATCCAGTTCTGGTGGCATGCCCAAATGGCTGGGCACAGGGCCTGCAGGCGTTTCTCGTCATCCTGCAGCTGGCGTTTTCCTCCGATGTTTGGCGCCCCCCAAGGATGTGACATGCAATGATGTTATGGTGCATGCCATGCACGCCCACGTGACATGCACCAGTGTTTGCCAAGTCCCCTTTCTGACTTGCCACTGGGCTGCCTTTCCCCCAGCTTCTGCCAGAAGCCAGGCAAGCTGCGGGCTCTGTCCCCTCAGAGGAGGAGAGCGGTCCTGCGGATCCTCAGTCCTCCCCCCCAGCTGATCGTCTGACTCATGAGGTTGCTCCTGATCTCCAGGTTTTGCTGCTGCAAGCAGTAGCACTACTGCTGCACCCGTGGGCTGGCCATGTCTGAGTTTTTATAAGCGCTGATGTTTTGTTTGCTGGTCACTGTGTCCTCCCTGGGCTAAGCATTTTTATTTAATTATTTTTTTATTCATTCTCGGATTTCAAACACCTTTGAGCACAGTGTGGCTCATTTACAAAGGTTCCATGTCAATGTGGGAAGGGGTAACAAAACAGACAGAGGAGAATACATTTCAGATACAAGGCATAATAGTGTTTCGCAGTTGTATGCATTTCAGTTACAGCAGTATTTACAAAAGAGGGTCAGCTGACACAGAGCTAGTAATTTGATTTAAGTAGGGTTTACAGTGAGGGAGAAGTGACACAGGGAATGAGGCGGCAAAGAAAAATTAGAGGTAGAGGGTAGTGGTAGTGCAAGAAGGTGAAAATGGTTGCAGTCATATGTCGTTGTCAGCGAGAAGACAAGCGGTAGATGGGGAGGAGGGACGACATGGAGAGAAGTGATAGGGGAGCAAGTGACTGCTGTGAGGTGGTACATGGTCAGGAGTATGATTATAGGAGGCATTCACATGCACTTTCATTCATGATGTGCTGTTTCAAAAGACGCTTAAATTGGGCAAGGTGGGGAAGGTTAATCAGTTGATGGCCCAGTCCATTAAACCAGTTTGGGGCTCTGTAAATGAAGGATCACTGGCATTGAGTGGTCCACACCCTAGGAACGAGAAAAAGTTCAGTGTCGGAGGTCCGGGTGTGACGGGTCTTGAGGGATTTAGTTAGTAGTGAGGTAGTGCCAACTGGCAGGCTTCCGAGCAGCACTTTTTCTGCTAGTATGCATGAGTGGTACTTGATCCAGTCTTGTAGTTTTAGCCAACCAGTTAGGGCATATAGATCACATGTATGCGTGAGTTTATCAGCACTGGTGATGAGTCTACAGGCTTTGCTTAGGGAAGTGCTTAGCCGCTTGAGAGACGAGGCTGGGGCACCACCATATATATCACCAAGTTGTAATCAATAGTGGAAAGAACTGAACTTTGTACAGCAAGTTTAAGTACTTCTGTCGTCAGACTCCTTCTATGTCTGTATAGTAGTCCAAGTTTAGTATTTACATTCTTGGCAACATTGTCAATGTGCGGTGCAAATGTAAGATGGTTGTCCAGGGTAACTCCAGGGTATTTGAATTGTTGGATTTGTTCAACGGGGGGTTCCTCGGCTATTATTGACAGTGAGGGCATGCGACTTATACTTATTGTGAGATGATGTGAACAGCATGAGTTTAGTTTTCATATAGTTTAGGATGAGTTTGTGTGAGTGGAACCATGTTTTGATTTCCAGGAATCCTCTCTATAGGTTGTCCTCTAGCAAGTTGGGATCTGAGTGGCTTGTAAAGATGACGGCATCATCAGCGTATAAGAGGGTACTTAAATGACAGGCATTAGGTAAGTTGTTTAGGAAGATTCTAAATAGGAGGGGACCAAGAATAGACCCTTGGGGGACACTTGACCTGCCTACTTGCAGATCAGAGACAATGTTGGATATCTTCACCTTCTGTGATCTATTAGCGAGGTAGTATTCAAACCACTTTAAGGCAGTTGGAGAGACACCAGTGGTGGTGAGTTGACCAAGAAGAAGACTGTGATTCACGGTGTCAAATGCCTTCGTAAGGTTTATGAAGGCCACTCCAACAAGACTGTTTTTTTTGAAGGACTGTTGCATAAAGCTTGTAAATTCTAGCAAGCCAGTTGTTGTGCTGTGCTTTTTCCTAAAGCCATGCTGCTGAGGGCATTGTAATGAGTGGTTGTCAAAGCAGTCCATAAGTTGATCAGTTACTATGCATTCAAGTACTTTTGATAAGTGGGGAAGGATGGATATAGATCTGTAGTTGCTGTGCTGAGTGCGGTTCCCTGATTTATGCACTGGTGTGACCAGAGCCATTTTCCAGACTTCCAGGAACAGAGAAAGAGTGAGAGAAAGGTTGAGTATTTTGATTATTGGTAGAAGGACATCATCTAGGGTAAGTGCAATGATCTTGAGATCAAGGGAGTCCCCACTCTGTCTGGATTTATTTATTTATTTAGGAAATCGGAATTACAACCCTTTGAGTCATAGACTCGTTTCCAAAGGCTCCACGTCAGAATAAAACATAGACATTCATACAGTACATACATAGAATAAATGTGGGTAAGCAATCATACAGGGTATAAGCACAATGAGCTCTGGTTAATGCCTATACATTTGGTAGCTAAAACAGGGCAGAGCTATCGACATATTTACCTAATGAGTGGTTAAGACCTATGCAATTGGTAGCTAAAGCAATGCATGGTATGAGTTAGTACTAAGCCACCCAAGGGAGGCCTTGTCTTATACATAATACAATGCATTCATAGTCCAGTGCAACTATATGGTAACCGAGGGAGGTGAGGAGCCTGTAGGCTAGAAATAGTGAGAGCTCTCCACTGCCTGGCCAAAGGCGGGTGCGTGGCCTAGCAGCATGGTGCAGGATCCACAGGTTACCGGTTACACTGGCGTTGATATGAGGAGAGGATATGGGCCCTTAAGACAGCTTTAAAAGGACCTAGATTGCTGATTGATGTGACAGCTGGAGGGTGGGCATTGTACCAGGATGGAGCTCTAAGGGGGAAGGATCGCTGGGCCAGGGTGGGCCTGACCCTAGGCACCTTCCAGATAGTTTTTGGGGTCCCGTGTGGATGCTGAGATGGTGGCTGTCTGAAGAGAAGCCATGACACCTATTGGGGTTAAACCCAGGTGGATTTTTTTGGTGAAGAGACGGGTCTGGTATAATAGTCTTTCCTCAAGGGAGGGGATATTGGTGAGCACGTATAGGGTGCAGGTATGTGTATTTCTGTTGGCACCAGAGAGGAACCGGCAGGCCTTACTGATGACTACTTGTACTTGATGAGGCGCCGCAGGGTCGGCGGCAGCATAGATTGTGAGGCCATAGTCCACCAGCGATAAGACTGAAGAGGTAATGGCTGGGTGAAGTGCTTCAGGTGGCAGGCAGTCTTTATGTCTGTAAAGGAGACCAATGCGGGTAAGATTTTTATATGTTTGTGGAATGAGAGGGAAGAGTCAAATGTAATGCCTAGATACTTATACTTCTGGACCTGTTCCAGTGGGATTTCCCCAGTACTTTAGTTAGAAGTTTTCTAACTTGGGCGTGTCTGGGGTGCCCAGGCTTTGTGTCAGCTGGGCACCGAGCAGATCCAGAGGTGGCATCGCTGAAGAAGTTTTTAGGAAGGACACCTGATAGATTGGTGAAAGCAGTATTGAAGGTGTTAGCAATTGAGAGTGGGTCAGTAATGGGATTGCCGTTTATATTTAGTATTGTTGGAGAGGTCTTCTGTTCCTTGCCGGTAATGTCCTGTATGTTTGTCCAGAATTTACGACTTTCACCCCAGTTGTTTGACAGCAGCTCTCTATGGTGGTTCCATTTTGCCTGCCAAATTTCCCTTGTGCAGGCATTTCTTGCAGCTTTGTACATCTGAAGATTGTGCTGTTTCCCCATAGCTTTGACAAGATGCCATAGGTGGTCCCGTAGTTTCAAGTTGTTAACTATTTCTGGCATGATTCATGGGTTAATGGTTCCACGGACCTTCATTTTTCTAGGAGGGGCATGGATATCACAGGCCATGTTGAAAATCTTGATGAAATGTTCAAGCGCATCATTAATATTACTAGCAGAATCCAGAGCGGACCAGTCATGGGATCGGAGTTGATGTTTTAGCAGATTTAGGTGCCCATGCTTTAACATTCGGTTATAGATGGTTATAGGCGGGGGGCAAGGAATTTGTTTGACCAGCTACATATGATAGGGCAGTGGTCGCTGATGGAGTCAGGGTGCACTTGTACATTGGAGATGCGATTCGGGTGATTTGTGATGATCCAGTCAATGATAGTGCTAATACCAGTTTTATAATTTATCCTGGTGCGAGAGCTGACAAGTTGTGCTAGGTGCAGGGATGCTAAGGTGCCCCTTATAGCCCCATTTGCTGCTGACTGCCAGTCCCAGAGGGCAGCACTTAGCCCTATCAGAATAGCGGGACCGGCAAACATCTGACAGGAACTTATAAAAACTCTACCATGCACTGCAGGCTATTGACTCTCCCACTGCTGCAAACCTTCTCTGGTGTCAGCTGCAGGGGATTCTGGGATTTGTAGTTTCCGAAAATGGAAACGCATAAGTCAGCAGAATTAGTCTGATACAATCTACAATACTGCAATAAACAGTAAGTAAAAAAAAATAATGTTTTTGCACACAAAGTGCAAATTGTGACCAGCCCCGCACTTGTGCATCAGGCTCTTAGTGCTGCCTGTTCCCCTTTAATAGAACTGAGATCCCAAACAACATTATAGTGTATGGAGGAAAGCTGTTGTGCAGGGAGGGAGGGCACCTTCTTCTAATGCATGACCACCCCCTGGCAAACTGGGGGGTCATGGGGGAAAGAATAAGTTATCCCTCTGGGGTGATCTCACATCAGCCCATACCCACTCGCCTGATGGGTGATGTGGAGGTGTCACCCACTCAAAGTAGGGACTGGCAGGAGGGCACCAATGAAGGGATGGGGCTTACCCACCCTTCCAATGGCCCTGATAGGCTGATTGCTGGGTCACCTCTCAAGACTGCACCCTGGGGTGGGATAAGGGGAGGGCCCAGAAGGGGACAAAATACCCCCAGCAGCACCGGGCATAGAAACATAGACTTTGACAGCAGATAAGGACCACTTGGCCCACATAGTCTGCCCATTTCCCTACCTATTGGATAAGCTGCAGATCCTAGTTAACCAACTGCCTACTTCTTCCTACCCCCCACCAGAATTGGCATATGTCTGTCCCATGCATTCTTGAATTCCCCCACTGTTTTTAACCCCATAACCTCCTCAGGAAGGCCATTCCATGCATCCACCACCTTCTCTGTCAAAAAATACTTTCTCACATTGCCCCTGAGCTGTCCCCCCTCTATCTTCAAATGGTGTCCCCTTGTTCTTGCACATCTCTTTTTCTGAAAGATGCTACCCTCTTGGACTTTGTTGATTCCCTTGAGGTATTTGAAAGTTTTTATCATGTCCCCCTGCCTCCTTTCCTCGAGGGTATACATATTAAGCTCCTTTAGTCTTACTTCATATGGCTTCTGTTGCAGACCCTGCACAATTTTAGTTGCCCTCCTCTGGACAGCCTCCATACTGTCTATGACTTTGTGGAGATGGGGTCTCCAGGACTGCATGCAGTACTCCAGATGGGGTCTCACCAACTGTCTGTACAGAGGGATAACAACTTCCCATTTTCTACTGGTGATGCCTCTCCCGATACATCCCAGTATCACCCCAGCCATCCTTACTGCCTTCTCACATTGCTCGCTAGGTCATCTGATATGACTATCCCCACGTCCCTTTCCATTTGTGTTGTTGTTAATACCCCCCCCCATTGTGTACTGTTCCCCTGGATTTTTGTTTCCCAGGTGCATTACTTTTCACTTTTTTGCACTGAATCTAAGCTGCCATACTTCTGACCATTCCTCCAAACTTGCCAAGTCCCTTCTCATCCTTTCTACCTCACCTTGTGTATCGACCCTGTTACAGAGCTTTGTGTTATCTGCAAAGAGATATACTTTTCCTTCCAGTCCCTCTGCAATGTCACCTATAGACATTAAAAAGGACCGGGCCCAGTAGTGAACCCTGTAGTACCCTGCTAGTAACCCCCCTTTCTTCAGAGTGGACTCTGTTTACTATTGCCCTTTGTGTCCTGTCATCCAGTCAGTTTTTTACCCAGGCTACCACCCTGTCCCTCACACCACAGCAGGGTCAATTTGACACCTCCAATGCCTTGCTGACTCCTCTTCACAGGCCCCGACCTTTGAGTGAAGTTGCTCCTCCTGTCTTGGGGAACCAGGGAGTCCTGCCATGGGGGACAAGCTGTGGGTTATGGTCAGGGTGTCTGAGGAGGTTGTAGAGTGAAGGTTGGTGGTGGGCAGGACCGCTGAAGAACTCCTGCAGTGGGCATAAGTTCTTGGGTAGGTGGAAGGAGGTCCCAGCAGCTGGTGATGTGAAAATGGGGGACACAAATAGGGAAAAAAAAACAAACTGGCCTGTTTTGACTTCCTAATGGATAAATGTGTTAGTAGATGTTTGTTGGATAAGTATGACTAAAATACGGCTGAACTGTGGTTCCCTGTGTTTTGATTCTGTTATGAGCTTATCATGCTTTATACATAAACAAGTTACTTAGTGACTTACCCACGGAATTTGTACGCTGACTGACAGTGGTACTTTGTATTTTTCTATCTTGTATTGTGCGTTGTATAACATATTGTATTTTATTTTGTACTATGTGTTTATGTATCTCTTTCTGAAATCCAGGGGGTCCATGAAAATGGAATCTCTGTATTCTAGAGGACTTCCCTGGATAGCAAACAAACAAATGGAGTACAGCCTTCATTTCATGTCAGACTTCCCAGAAGGCTGAGAGACAGCACCCCACGAGAGGTTGATCCCATAACCTTCTGATTAAAAAAAACATGCAGATCATGACGTAACTAGCAGAGGACAAATTTGGCAATTTCATTGGTGAAAAGGTATAATCGATTAATCAGTTGAATCAGCCCCTTCACCAAGCAGCTATAGTTGCAGTTGGATGCAGAAGCCACTGGAGGGCACTCATGCTGCAGCTGTGACTCTCAGTCCTGACTTTCACTGTACATTAAACTGGTTCAGGGACAGTTGGTCATCCAATGTGCAACCTAATCCCCAGGCTAACAGTGGATGACACTAACCAAATAGTGTCCCTCCCATAAAACTAGAGACAGAATGTTCACTGCAGTTTTGGGAGCAACACTGCATGGCCCATCATTTTTTAAATGTGTCTGTGTATTTATTTTACTGTGTGTCATTTTTGTATACCAGACATGGCTGAAAACTGGCCCTTGTGTCCCAGTTTACCTGCTGTTCAAACAATAAAATTCAGTTCAGCTTCACTTGTTTTTGTTTACAAGAGGCTGCAGTGAGATTCTTTTTTTCCTAATGTAGAGTCTTGGCATCTGAAAAATTAATAAAAAAAATACTTTCCACTATAATATCCAGTTCACAACAGCTTGTTTTCTTAACCTGAGGAAAAATGTATCTGTTGTTTTTTTTTAAGGGAGACTCCAGCAAGCCTACACAGTGCAGCAGCTGCTGCACAAATGTCTGATTAGGGCTTTTAGCATTAAAGCAATGTTTTATTTACCAGCTGGGCTGTGAGGTTTACGTCGTAAAATCTGCCCTGTACATAATCTCTCCAGAGCTGCCCGCTGCCATCTTGTGCAGCCGGGCAGTTTCTGCTGCGTGGGTTATGCTAATGATGGCTACGAACCAATGGCAGAGTGGGTAGCCCTCATTTAGCATAACCCACCTGGTGGAAGCCCCCCGGCTGTGCAAGATGGCCAAGGGAGGCTCTGGAGAGGTTATGAACGGTGCTGATTTTCAACCTCACAGTCCAGCAAGTAAATAAAACATTCGTTTAATGCTAAAAGACCTAATCAGGAGTTTGTGCAGTAGCTGCTGCACTTTGTAGGCTTGCTGGAGTTTGCCTCGCGACTGCGCTCATGCCTGATGCGCGTGCTGAACCTGGCAATGCTTTCGGAGGTGGGTACTTTCAGATCGGGCAGAGGGACTGTTGAATTTTGTGAAAAATAAGCAAAACAGGTACAAAACTGTGTTTTTTTATTGCTAGGTATATTTTACAACACATGTAGAATGGGTCTGTGCCAGAACTTACACTGTATATGTATGCTCACAAACGAAGGGAGAAAGCTGACAGTGCCCCTTTAACTACTCCTAACATCCTGAAGCCAGCCTTAACTGCTCCCAATGCCCTTTCAGCATAATCATTCATCCCCAGATGGACAATTGCCTCTGGCTTCCCTCCTGCTCCCCTTTAACCAACTCATCTATCCTGGGGAGTACCCTATCTGCTGTCACCTCAGGAAGACAGCGCACCACCTGTCCTTTGTGGTCTGAGATAGTATTCACTCAAATAAATACAGCATTTTAAACAATAGTACTGCAAATATATATATATACACACACACACATATATGTGTGTGTGTGTGTATGTGTGTGTGCGTGCGCGCATGCATATACCTATATATTATAGTGGTGTGGTAGTGCCACTATACAGTAGCTAGGGTTGAACAGGCAGTTTAATGTTAAACTCCTAACTTTGCACTTTGATAGCTTTGTCCCTGTTCAATGGATTTGCAAGCAATTTTGCATTCATGGTCTCAGGGGCAAGGTCACTTAACGTGCCACGTTTTGTTCTGGTCGAATGTATGGATTCCAAGATCTGGATAACAAAATAAGTAAAAAAAATTGTGGGGTTTTGCTGTTTTTTTTTGTCTTTGCGTAGTGCCCAGACAATTTGGAATTTTGGTCTAAAAGTTTCAGGGTAGAAAGGACTTGGCCCAGAGTGGTGCCTTGCATTGGTTTGGTGAAAAAAATATTAATCTCTTACAGAATTATAAGGATTTGAAATTCTGGTTCTGAGCATCCTCAGTGCACTCTTTTATATAGCTGTTTCATATGAAAATACGTGGCCATACAAAAAATGATTCTGTTTTGTATGGTGGGTAATCTTGTTTCATGAGAAATAAATTATTTTTTCATATGGCTGCCATCTTGTTTCCTTTTTCTACAATTTTTTTTTTCAAAACCCATAATAAATCATATCCTGCAGACACCGAAACATGTATCTTGATAACTGGGACCCCATTAGCTGGATTCTGCAGTTAGTTTTGGAAAAATGACCCCAAAATATGTTTTTAACACATTTTAAAAATATTTTTCCATGAGACAATTTTCTTTTTTCGTACGGCTTCACAAAACACAAATAGGGACATACAAAACAAGACTGCTGTCAAACGAAAAGAGAATTTGTACTTCGTTTTTTTTTCATATTCTGTTTTCGTATGAAGGAATCTTTTTTCATGAGAACAACACAATCTCACAAAAAAGATTCCTTCATATGAAAAAATAATTTTGGACTTAGTTTTTCCCACCTTTCAACTTTAACAAGCCATAACTCCATCTATATTTGCAGTTAACGGACAATCTATATATCAAAAGAAAGATCCTAATGAGTGCTACAACACAAATACATAATACCCTAGAAAAGAATTCAAGGACCCTATTAAAAAAAACAACAACTTAAAAATTACAATTCCCATAGGATAACACTGCAACTTTAACAAGCTGTAAGTATGTCAGTCTTTGGAGTCAAGGGACAATCTATATATGGAAAATGGTCTCAATGAGTGCTACAACAGTAACAGATAATACCCCCCAAAAATGTAGGTGCCATATAAAAATACTATAAAGATTAAAAGGATAACATTGCAACTTTAACAAGCCATAACTCTGTCACTCTGTGGAGTTAAGGGAGAATCTATGTATCAGAAAAAGGTATCACTGAGTACTACAACACTAACACATAATACCCCCCCCCCCAATTTAGTGGCTATATAAAAAAACATAAAAATTAAACAGTGAAAATTCCCATAGGATAACATTGCATCTTTAACATGCCATAAGTCCGTCAATAATTGGAGTTAAGGGACAATGTATATTTAACAAAAAAAAAAAAGGTGCCAATGACTACTCTGTTCCCTGCAAGTAAACTGATCTCCCTGCCATGCACATGTGCTACATCTGGTCATAGCAGCTAAGATGGCGACCATGTTGGGTCTGCCACTGTGTTAAGCTCCACTATTTTAGCATTTTAAAGTTTATTTTTGTGTTGTTTTATTTTTTGTTTGATTACTGCAACTTATTTGGATCATTCTGAGACTTTTGTGATTGTCATCTGACTTATCCGTTAGTTATCTGGTTGTTACAGCAATATTGGCATTCTGCTGTTTTTGGTGGACTTTCGTCGGATTTACGTTTTGGAGCAGCTTTGCCACCCGCTGCTTCTAAATTCACCATAAATGTTTTATATTTGCTACATTTGCTGCTTTAAAACTTGTACTTTCATTAAGTATTCTTCGGACGCCTGTCTGACTTTTGGAGTTCTTGGGTTCGAATCTGGATCTGGCGGCCTTTCCTCATTCTCTGGCGGTGGTTGCTTGCTGTGGACTCGGATCACTGGAGTGGCTGGCGGTCTTCTGGATGTTAGATGCTGACTGCAGTTTTCTCGGATTGCCGTGTTGGTGCTGTTTTGCTGACTGCTGTCTGAGTTTTACTCGATATTCATCTCAAGGGAGTGTGTGGAGCTGAATCTGGATTGGAACTACGGTTCCTGAACAGGGCACCAACCTTGGGGCTCAGTTTTTCTGGATGGCATCAATATGTCCAGAGAAGTTTAGGTGTTTGTCCAATCAAACACCTAAGTACCTGAAGGAGGATGTGTCCTCAAGTCAAGTCCCATCAAGGGTATGAAAAATGGGTAGGGAGGGAAGCCTTGAGAGTCTCTGCCTTGTGCCAAAGGTCAATGATATTGTCTTCTTGGTGTTGAGGAAAAGTTGATAGTTAGCAAACCAGAGATGAACTTTGTCAAAGTCTTGCTGTAAGCTGGTTATAACCTCATCAGGACAGGAGCCAGATGCATACAGAACTGTATCATCGGCATACATATGTATAGCAGAGGATGGGGAGCAAACAGACAGAAGGTCATTTAAGAAGATGGAGAATAGGAGGGGCCCTAAGACAGAGCTCTGGGGGACTCCAGTGCTAATCGGAAGGGGAGGGAAAGTGGCATCCAAGATCCTAACTGACTGGGTTCTGCCAATAAGTAAGCCTTAAACCAGTTTGTAGTGGAGGGAGATAGGCCAGCAACCGGGAGTGAGTCGAGGAGAAGGGAGTGAGAGACAGTGTTGAAGGCCTTGGCCAGGTTAACAAAAATGGCACAGGTAATTTGGCCATTGTCTATCTTGGTTAGGATGGAGTCTATGAGCCGTAGGATAGAGGTGGTGGTTGAGTGTTTTTTCCTGAAACTGGACTGGAAAGGGGTGAAAAAGGAGGTGTCAGATAGAAAAGAGGTGAGTTGGGAGAGGACAATGTGTTCTTGAAGCTCGGCAAGGGTAGGGTGGAGAGAAATGGGGCAATAGTTGCCGGGGATGAGGGGTCACCCCCTTTGGGTAGAGGGAGGACCACTGCATGTTTCCATGAAGAGGTGACTGAGGCAGTAGAGAATGAGATATTGAGGAATCGGGATGTTGGGGATAGCCTCTGTATATCTTGGCTCTGTCCTAAACTCCACCAGACTATGTCAGAGCTGTTACAAATCCATAAGTCACACCTTCTTTAAAAATGTTGTACAGGGTTAATTTAAAGTAAGAAAATGGTATTTCCTTTAGGTAACATCCTGAATTTTTGCCTCCATGGCTGGACAATGGTTATGCCATTTGGGAATGAAGGGGCCTAACCCACTTTTCCCAATTTGTGGAACAGGGATCCTGCTTAACATTCCAGGCTTTACAGGAAAATTTTCAGCGTACTACGAAAGATTTCCATCGGTACCTCCAGGTCCATCACTTTATTAATAGTGGCAACAATAAGACACAGTTGACTATACCCTTCTCCTCTTGAGGGAACTTTTATTTACTGGGTTGTGACACTGAAAGGGAAATCAAAATATATCTCGGACATGTGTAAGAGATTTGGGGATGTTGATGCCTTTTTGCTCAACAGAATAAAATAGGCATGGAAGGGAGAGACTGTCTGTACCATATCTCATGATGATTGGGCTAGATATTTGAGGTATGGTTGGAGGGTTACCTCACCTCCTATGTGGTGAGAATTTTACTGGAGGATTTTGGTTAGATACTTTAGAATGTCCACAGTCACACAACATTTTAATCACACAAATACAGCAAACTGCTGGAGGGATGGTGGAGTGTGATCTCACTGGCATATCTTTTGGGACTGCTCTAAACTGGATGGCTTTTGGACAGCAATACAAGACATTGTCCACCAAATCCTGCAACTAGAAATTCCAAACACCTTTACAGATTGGGTGTTAGGATTTTCCACAGTGGTCCAGTTGCCTTCAACTAAACATAAGATGGCCCTGATCTTATTGGCAGTAGCACTGAAATGTTTGACAGCTCACTGGCTTTAGAAAGTACCCCCACAAGTAACAGAGTAGCATGACAGAATGAGGCAGTTCTATGAGATGGAAAATCTCACAGCCAAACTTCAATTAAGCAAAGAGCAACATCTAGGTAGGTGGTGTCCATGGCTTCAGTGGCAGGATGAACAGCATGATCAGGGAAATGCCACCCCTCAGGAAGATACCTGATCTTAACCTTTAGGAGAACCGTATGGGCTGGTATTTAGGGTTACCTTTCCCAGGCAGACTTTATGAGGGGAGGACATATGGCATGGGAGGGTTCGGCATTCCCCCTTACGTCAATACTCCATATGCTCATCGAGACGTGTCAATCAGGTTTACCCCATTTTCCCCCCTTTATGAAGTAACAGTAATACATAAACAAGCACACCATCGGACAACTTCATCATGGTGCATACCTACAGTAGTGTCCCCCAGGATGAAACCCAATTCTGCAGCATTTGGCAGCACTCTACAGAATGCTGCAGCAGACCTACTGAATAAAGCAATGTAATTTCAGTGGCAATTAGTCCCTATTGTCATTCAGGAACATGTGACACTGCCAGGATGAAGTGAATGACACAGTTTCCTGCATGACAAAGGGGGATAATTGCAATTGAAATGACATTGCTTTATTTAGTAGATCTGCTGCAGCACACTGCAGAGTGCTTTAAAAGTGGGTTTCATCCTGGGGAACGCCACTGTAGGTTTCTTGTAGTTTTTTTCTTTTTTAATGGCTGAGTTTTTCCTCTTTATGATTGAGATGAGTTGTTTCTTCAATTTTCTTTCCTGTTCCAACATACCTTCTACATTTTGTGTCTGATCCTATGGTAAACCTTTTGTAATCTACTTTGGTTGCCACTCATGAGTTATGAGTAAAAGCTGTATTAAGACATAATGATATATATTACTTGCTTTTTTCTGAGTGTGTATGGAACAGATGTTATAAATCGTATTCTGTTTATTATGCTTGAATAAAGATGAGTTTAGAAAAAAAAAAAGGTAAGGACATGTGGTGTTAGGGTAACTCTCCATTCCCACCCCAAGCAGGAAAAGGAAAAACATTATGGTTTTCACTGTCCTGACTCTTGGTGAATCAGGGGTGGGGTCTTCCTTGGGGTTCTCAACCCTAATGCTCACTCCATTGTGATACAGCCTTCAAATGCACAGAATTGTGTCCCCCCATATGTTGCCAACAACCTGTAGGCCCTGTCTGAAGAAATGGAATGGGGTGAGCATTCTGGTTGAGAACCCCAAGGAAGACCCCACCCCTGATTCACCAGCAGTCAGGACAGCAAAAACATAGAAACTGTTGGCAGAAAAGGACTGCTAGCCAATCCAGTCTGCCCGTAAGTCCTACCCTTGTTTGTGGCCTCTGACCCTACTGGAGCCATGACTTTCTCCTCTCCTTTCCACTTCTAGGGTTCCCATATGCCTGTCCCATGCATGTTTAAATCCCTCTACTGTACTCGCTCCCACAACCTTCTGTGGCAGACTATTCCATGCATCTACCACCCTTTCCGTGAAGAAAAACTTCCTCACATTTACCCTTATCTTGCCACCTTCCAATTTCATATCATGCCCCCTTGTTCTTGTACTCCTCCTATATTAGAAGATGTCACCTCCTTCACCTTGTTTATGCCTTTAAGGTACTTGAAGGTTTCTATCATGTCTTCCCGCTCTCTCCTTTCCTTCAGTAAGTTCATACTGAGGTCCTTTAATCTCTTCTCATATGTTTTCCTGTGCAAGCCCTGTACCATCTTTGTCACCCTTCTCTGGTCCTCTTCCACCTGGCCAGTGTCCTTATGAAGATGTGGCCTCCAGAACTGTACACAGTACTCTAGGTGATGCCTCACTCATGTTTTATACAAAGGAATCACCACCTCCCTCCTGCTAGTGATACCTCTGCCTATGCACCCCAGCATGCCACTGGCCCTCCCTGAAGTCTTTGTACTCTGCTTAGACACCTTTATGTTGTCTGAAATGATAACCCCTCCGATCCCTTTCTTCCTTGGTGACTGTCAGCAACTCCCCCCCATTCTGTAGCTCTCTCCAGGGCTCCCTTGTTCCAGGTACATTATTTTGCACTTCTTTGAATTGAACCTCAGCTGCCACACCTCGGACCACTCTTCAAGCTTCCCCAGGTCCATCCTTATTTTCTCCACCCCATCTGGAGTATCAACCCTGTTGCAGATCTTAGTGTCATCTACAAACAGGCAGACCTTTTCCTCCAGCCCTTCCACTATGTCACCGATGAAGACATTAAACAGGACTGGCCAGTAGTATTTGAGTAACAGAAACTTGGTTCCCCGAGTTTCAGTAACCCAACACCGTTTGCCCGACACATGGTTGTCCGACAGGCAAAGTTTGCCTGCGGCGAAGTTTGTTATATAAAGTAAGGGGGTGCAGGGGGCAAAGCCCCCTGAAGCATTAAAAAAACTCTGCCACGGGAAAACTTCACCAGTCGGGCAGCCATGTTTCTGGCAACTGGCATCGGGTTCCTGAAACTCAGGGAACCGAGTTTCTGTCTTTCATAATATATTCGACTGGCCCAAGGACTGATCCCTGAGGCAACCCATTGGTCATGTCCCTCTCAATGGACTGGATCCCATTTACCACCTCCCTCTGCCACCTGTCCATTAACCAGCTTCTAACCCAGTTTACCACCTTGTGGCCCATGCCGTAATGCTTTTTCCTTTTCCTGCTTGGGTGGCTGTGGGTGGGGAGTTAGGGTTGGTAATCCTAACACCACATTTCTGTACTTTTTTTGGTTTAATCTGAACCTTAGCTGATGCATTAACAGTTTTTGTAAAGAACCTATCTATCTATATATATATATATATATATATATTTTTTATTTTGATCAGGAAAAAAAGACTAGGATACATTTCATATTTCCAGCCTTTTCCCGGGAAATGATACTCTAAGTGTAGAAAAAATAATACAGTTACAGTGAGGTACAGCAAAACTAGAGACAGAATGTTACTTGCTGTTATAAAATATAGCATTACAAATATAGTACTGTACTAGGAAACCAGCTGTGCACTATCACTAGAACAAAACTGATCATGAGACCTTCCTGTGCACTGCTCTTTCTCAGAAATATCTGCTTAACCTTTTGGAAATGGCACCTTTTGTGTTCTCTCAGACTGAAGATCTGAAGTTCATAGTGTTAATCCCTTGTAAGAGAAAAAAACTGGCAGAATTTATCCACTGTAGGGAGACATGAAAGAGGAAGAGGCTTTGGTCTTTCCATAGCTATTTCTAAAGGCCCTTGATTCTATTTGTGATCTGGGTTGACTGCAGTCCCATTAACTGAGATTTAGAAAGCCGGTTTAGCTAGAAGTTGCATTTCAGTAACGGTAATTATTTGTATGGTACATGACACTACACTATGTTATGCTAACACTATGCTGCTACATTACGATGTTTACATGTAGCAGATAGTTGTCATAAATAGTACAAACCGAATATAGAACATATAAAAAAACCAATAGCTTTGCTTCTTATTGTTTTATGTTGCTATATATACAGGTTTTAAAGCTGAATCACAGTTAATTTTGTTGTATATATGCAGGTTTTAAAGTTGAATCACATTTAATTTTATTGTGTTTTCTTCGCTTTTTAGATCCCTCCCCCACATACATATGCAAATCACAGTTGTCTGTAATGGGTAACAGTATATAAACAAGTGTTTCTCAGTGGTTTACATGTTGCTGACATTCAGTGATAATTGAGATCCATATTTTCTAAAGAATAATAAATTATACTTTCAAAAACATTAAATATGATTTTTTTAAATTTTTGTATTTTAAAATTTTTGGCCAGAAAGACACACTGGCTGAAGCTCATTTCCTGGTGCATCCCGGGAGCACAGGGGGGGTTGTCACTTTTTCATGCTCATACAGTATGCAGTTAGCAGTTGTCGGTTTCAGACCAAGGACTACAGCTCTCGGGGCGCACAGCTTGGTGCTTTAACCTCTGTTGATATGAGCAAACAAACATGTGAAATGTCTTGAGAGCACAGGGAGGTTAAATGACTTTTTCATGGTCATACAGTATGCAGTCAGCAGTTGTCGGTTTCAAACCAAGGACTGTAGCTCTCGGGGGTCACAGCTTGGTCCTTTAACCTCTATTGATATGAGCAAATGAACATGTAAAGTTAAGCCAGTTTTCAAAGTTATTCTAAAATACCTGGTTACAGTTTTGTGATGCATATCAGTTACATGTAAACTCTATAGAATAGCATGCTGTACTAAAATGTGAAGTCCTTCAAACAGTCGGTGAAAGGGGAAGTGGTTTTCGACGTCCGTCCTCAATTCTTTGACTTGGTTGTTGGCAGCCTGGCTTCTGGGACCACCCCCCACCATCCTTTCTATTCAAAGCTGGGAGTGCGAGGGGTCAGCCCAGCAGGGAAGACCCAGGGGGCTGAAGGTTGCCATCAGCCCATCCCTCATGTGGGTAGGTCACCCGGGTGGGAAGGAGCAGGTGAGGGACTCATAAACTGCAGCATGGCAGCTCCTCTCTCCCTTTTCCACTCCTCCTCATCACTGTTCCATCCTCCCCATGCTCTTTGCTTCCACCAGGATGGGAGTGGGTTGAGTTCCAGATTTATGGGTGGAATTAGGATAAATATTATTGCAGCCATTCTGTAAATTGTGAGTTTGGCATCTCTGTGGTTTTTGACCTTAAGGAAGGGGGGGTCAGGTACCATCTGCCCTGAGGTGGGGGTGGGGTAATTTGTGCCTAGAACAGGCAAGTCCCCCATGGTTTGGTAGAGGGAGTTGCAAAGTGTGCAACCAGAATGGGAAAGTCAGAGCACCTCCTCTCAGTGTGCCATTTAACAAAAAATTATTGTAGTAATATTGTTTCTTCCCAGGTGTCCTTTGGCATCAGTAACAGTAGCAGTAAGCTGGCTAGGTTGAGCTGCTTCAGAGGTGGAGACTATGTAATGAGTTACATGAATTAGCCAATCAGAAGAGAGTTAGAGGGTGTGCTGAGTGGAGCTTGCCCAGAGGGCACCACAATTGTTTCGAAGCTATGATGGGAATATGCCCATATGAAGTCTGTCCTAACAGGCTTTAAAAACTACATAAAACATGAAAAAAAACATGCAAGTAATAAGAAAAGAAAACTTTGCTTTAAATGCAATTCAAAACTATAACAAATTTGGCAAAAAAACATTGGAAGCAGGGTCCTCTTCAGTTAGGTTACGAGGGGAGGAAGGGTGGGAGATAACTGATGCTAAAGGGCACCTTGGAAGAAATAATATTACTACGGTGAGTAATTTTTCCTTCACACCCCAGGAGTCCTTTAGCATTAGTAACAGCAGCAGACTACAAAGCACTGCAGTTGGGAGGCAGGTACAGAACCTACTTAGGGAAGAGGCTCTGTAGGACCGCCCTGCCAAATCTGGCATCAGATCTGGACTGTACATCCAGGCAGTAATGCTTTGTGAATATGTGTACAGTCTTTTAGGTGGCTGCTTTGCAGACATCAAGTAAGGGAATATCCCTTATGGCTGCCACTGTGGCAGCAGTGCCCCTAGTGGAATGGGCCCCAAGGCTTTGAGGAGGCTGTTTACCAGCCTTGCCATAGCAAAACTGAATGCAGGAGACTATCCAATGAGAGATAATTCTCTTGGTGGCTGTTTTTCCTTTGCCAGCCTCACCATAGGTGAGGAAAAGTTGTGTAGCAGAGTCCCTGAACTACTTGGTGTGCTCCAGGTAGTAAGTCAGGGCTCTTTTAAAATTCCAAACTATGAAGCTTACATTCCCCTGGAGTGGCTTTGTCAGTGAAAAATATAGGAAGGGTAATGGACTGATTAAGGTGGAACTCAGAGACCACCTTGGGGAGGAATTTTCTGTTTGTTCTCAGCTCTGCTTTATCCGTATGAGGGATGATGTAGTTTGGTTCAGTACGCAGTGCCTGAAGTTCTGAAATTCTTCCTGCAGAAGTGATGGCTACTGGGAAAACTGTCTTCCAGGTGACATATTTCAAATGAGCAGTGGCCAGGGGCTCAAATGGAGGCTCAATTCAATTTTTATTTTATCAGGAAATACACCATTGAGAAAAAATCATTAACAAGGTGGTCCTGGGAGTACAAGTACACAGGGTCAAGGGAAAACAATACAGATACAGAAAATATAACAGTATAATATACAGTTGTGACATAGACTTATTTTACAACAACTGTATTTAACAGAAATAATCAACACTTGATACAGTAATAAACAATAAAAATTGAGGGACAATAGTTAATTGTCAGATGGGCACAAATAAAGCTTGGAGATGCAGGGGGCTAGAAGAGACTAGGATTGAATAGTAGAGAGGAGTTGAAGTAAAGTAAATAAATAGTAGAAAAAAAGGAAAGGGAAGAAGTAGAGTGAATAAGTGCTAGAGGAAAATGGGAAGTGTAAGGTTGCTCGCAGATAATTTATGCATAACAGTGACAGTCATCATTCCCCTGGCATCTCAGCAGAGCATCTCCATGAGCTTAGCAATACAAAGATTCAGGTCCCAAGGGGGAACTGGTTCCCATATTGGGGGCTGGAGATGGAGCAGGCCTTTGAAAAACTTTGAAAATAGACTGTGAAATAACTGATCTGTCTTTCCCTGCGGAAAGGTATGCTGAAATAGCAGCCAGGTGCACCTTTAGGGATGAAGCCTTAAGGGCTGAGGTCTGTAGGTATACCAAGTAGTCCAAAAGACTGGGAGCTGAAGCCTTAAGAGGATTTATTAATTTTCCTTTGCACCAGACAGAGAACACCTCTTCCACTTAGCTGCATAGGTCTTCTTGGTACTTGGCTTTTTGGCCATATGAAGGATTTTCAGGACCTGTTCTGAGTATTGGGTGTCGGGGGAACTCTAACTCCTCAAGAACCAGGCCTTGAGGTGAAGAGATTCCAGACTGGGATAGGTTACCCCTGTTTGTGGTAGAGTTAGAAGAGTGTGACTCAGTGGAAGCCGAATAGGCTTCTTGTGAGGCAGGGCTAGCGGGGGGGGGGGGCACCAAGGTTGTCTTGGCCAGTCTGGGGCTACTAGAATCATAGTTGCTGAATGGTCTCTCAGCTTTGGCAGTACCCACAGAAACACAGACTTTGATGGCAGATAAGGACCATTTGGCCCACCTAGTCTGCCCATTTCCTTACCTATTGGATAAGCTGCAGAGCCTAGTTAACCAACAGCCTACTTCCTCCTACCACCCACTATAACTGCCTTATGTTTGTCCCATCCATTCATGAATTCCCCCACTGTTTTTGACCCCATGGCCTCCTCAGGAAGGCTGTTAGATGCATCCACCACCCTCTCTGTGAAAAAATACTTCCTCATGTTTCCCTTGAGCCCTCCCCTATCTTCAAATTGTGCCCCCTTGATCTTGCACACCTCTTTTTCTGAAAGATGCTACCCTCTTGGGCTTTGTTTGTTCCCTTGAGGTACTTGAAAGTTTCTATCATGTCCCCCTCTCCCTCCTTTCCTCAAGGGTATACATATTAAGCTCCTTTAATCTCTCTTCATATGGCTTCTGGTGCAGACCATTTTAGTTTCCCTCCTCTGGTCTGCCTCCATCCTGTCTATGTCCTTGCGGAGATGGGGTCTCCAGAACGGTACCCAGTACTCCAGATGGAGTCTCACCAACTGTCTGTAGAGAGAAATAACAACTTCCTGTTTTCTACCGGTGATGCTTTTCCCTATGCATCCCAGTATCCCCCCAGCCCTCCCTACTGCCTTCTCACATTGCTTGCCTACATTAAGGTCATCTGATATGACTACCCCCAGGTTTCTTTCCATTTTTGTTGTTGTTAGTAACCCCCCCTCCATTGTGTACTCTTCCCCTGGGTTTTTGTTTCCCAGGTGCATTACTTTGCACTTCTTTGCATTGAATCTAAGCTGCCATACTTTTGACCATTCCTCCAACCTTGCCAAGTCCCTTCTCATCCTTTCTACCCCCCTTGTGTATCAACTCTGTTGCAGATCTTTGTGTCATCTGCAACGAGGCATACTTTTCCTTCCAGCCCTTCCACAATGTCACCTATAAAGACGTTAGAGAGGACTGATCCCAGTACTGAACCCTGCGGTACCCCACTAGTAACCCCCCTTTCTTCAGAGTGTACTCCATTTACTATTACTCTCTGTGTCCTGTTGTCCAGCCAATTTGTTACCCAGGCTACCACCCTGGGACCCACTCCCAGGCTGGCTAACTTGTTTATTAATCTTTTGTGTGAGACTGTGTCAAATGCCTTGTTAAAGTCTAGGTAGGCCATATCCACAGCCCCTCCCTGGTCTACTACTTTGGTCACCCAGTCAGAGAAATCTATTAGATTCATCTGACACGACCTTCCCATCATGAATCCATGCTGCCTTGAGTCCCTGCCCCACTGGCCTCTAGGTACTCAACAATCCTTTCCTTCAGAAGTGATTCCATCATATTCCCTACCACTGAGGTCAAACTAACAGGTCTGTAGTTTCCTGCCTCTGCCTTGCTCCCACTTTTGTGAAGAGGAATCACATCCGCCCTGCTCCAGTCCTCAGGTACCACACCATCCTCCCATGATTTCTCAAAAATGGTAGTCAGTGGTGTCACTAGTTCTCCCCTTAATTCTTTTAGAATTCTGGGATGAATCCCATCAGGCCCCACTGCTTTGTCCAAATTGAATTTTAGGAGTTCTTTCAGGACCATTTCTTCTGTGAATGGACTGGTATGGAACCCCTGTCCAAAGTGCTTCTATTGTTTGGTTTAGGTGCCTCCTCCTCTTCTTCTTTTGTAAATACTGAGCAAAAGTACTTATTCAATATCTTTACCTTTTCACTGTCACCCTCTGTCCACCTCCCCTCCCCTTTATTAAGCCTCACTATCCCTCCCTTGGTCTTTCTTTGCTCCCTAATGTACCTATAAAAGGTTTTATCCCCCTCCTTAACTGAGCTCGCTATCTTTTCCTTGGTTTGGGCCTTCACTATTCTGACTACCTTCCAAGCTTCCTTCTGCTTTAACTGATAGTTATCTGTTCTGCTCCTTCTGTGATTCCATATACTTCCTGAATGCTATCTTTTTCTCCATAACCTTCCCTACCACCTCTTTTGAGAACCATAGTGGTTTTTTACTTCATTTTGTTTTGTTTATTCGCTTTACACAAAGGCTTGTTGCCTTTGTGATGAGAGTTTTGATTTTTCCCCATTGTTCTTTCCACCCCTCCTTCCTGCCCATTTGCTAGTGCATTCCTTAGGCACTCAGCCATTTTGCCAAAGTCAGTCCTCCTAAAGTCCAGTACCCTCATTTATGTATGGCTTGACTCTACAGCTGTGTTTATCGTGAACCACACTGTTTGGTGGTCGCTTGTTCTCAGATGGTTACCCACTTCTACATCTGTGATCCTCTCTCTATCCCCATTTAAGAGTACCAGGTCTAAGATTGCTCACTTCTGAGTGGGTTCCAACACTAGCTGTCTGAGGCATGCCCCCTGTAGCGCATCGAGAATGACCCTGCTCTTGGATGTGGCTGCAGCAAATATGTTCCAGTTAACATCTGGCATATTCAGGTCCCCCATCAACAACATCTCCCCTTTTTTCTGCCATTTTAAGGATGCCTTCTGTCATTTCCTTGTCCATTTCTTCCCTCTGAGACTGGGGTCTGTATACAACCCCCATGTGGATTGTGGTGCCATTTTCTGTTTCCCAGGTGACCCACAGTGCCTCCTCCCTTCCCCTCCCTTCCCCCCCCGTTTACCCTTTAGTTCCATTGCATTGATCCCTTCCCTTCTCTTATGTAGAGAGCTACTCCTCCTCTTTTACCCTCCCTGTCTCTCCTGTACATTGTGTACCCTGGTATGTTGACAATCCAGTCATGGTTCTCCATGTACCATGTTTCTGTGACTGCTACGATATCCAGGTGACCCTCTTTCATCAAGGCCACTAGTTCAGGAAGCTTGTTACCCAGACTATGGGCATTGGTACTCATCGCCCTCCATTTTTTGATGGCTTTACCCCTTTTAGCCCCATACCAAGTGGATCAGAGGAAAGGGAGGGAAGTCATAGAGAAACTTCCCTGTCCAATCCAAGGTTAGGGCATCTACTGGAAGGGTGCGCAATGCTGGGGGCCTGCAGCAATATAGAGAAAGCTGATAGCCAAGGTGAGATGCAAACAGATCTATTTCTGGGATGTCCCACCTCCTGAACACTGTGGCAAGACCCTGCTTGTTCAGGGTCCATTCATTATGGCCTTAGCTGATGTGGCTCAAAGCATCTGCCAGGGTGTTGTCTTTGCCCGGAAGATGTATGGCCAAGAGGCTTATGTCCAGTGAGTAGGCCAGGGACCAAGTTTTCATGGCCTCTGTGCAGAGCAGAGTTGACCTTGTACCACCCTATTTGTTTATGTAAAACATGGCAAAGGTGTCTGTTCTGATTTGTACTGCATGGCCTTTGACTTGTGAGGCAAAGGCCTCTAGGGCCAGGCACATGGCTCTGAGTTCTATAAGGTTGATGTGGCTTTTTGATTCCTTTGGGACTCCAAGTGCCACTTATGGAGTAGTTGTCCAGATGAGCTCCCCAACCCAAGAGGGAGGCATCTGTAGTGAGAATTTTTGTGGGACTTGAAATCTAGAAGGGAACCCCTACCAAGAGGTTATCTATTTCCTTCTACCAATCCAAAGCTTGAAGCAGTGCTCCAGTGACTGGTACCAGTTTGGACAGGGAATGCCTTTTTTGGGACTGGTGTGCTTGCAAGTGGTACTGAATGTCCCTCATTTGGAACCTCACACCTGGCAATACAGCAGTCATGGAGGCCATGTGTCCTAAATGCCTCAGGAAATGTCTGTCTGGCCTTAAGTAAATGAGTTAACCACTGACAGGAAACTCTGACTCCTGTCTGCTGGCAGAAAGGCCTTGCCCTGCAGTGTGTTCAGTTCTGCTCCTATGAAGTTTAGGAGCTGAGCTGGTTCTAACTGGGACTTCTTTTCACTGATGAGAAACCCCAGGGTGTGCATAGTTTGTCTTGTGAAGCTGAGAGCTTTTCTGACTTGATGAGGGGGTCTTGTCCACCAGGAACCAGTCATCCAGGTATGGGAAGATTGATATGCCATGTTTCCTCAGATGAGCTGCTACCACTGCTAGGCACTTGATGAATACTCAGGGGGCTGAAGTTAGGCCAAATGGCATGGCTGCAGACTGGTAGTGTCCTGACGGCAATCTGAATCTCAGGAACTTTCTGTGGGACTGCCTTATTGGTATATGAAAGTAGGTGTCCTTGAGATCCAGAGAGGCTAGCCTGTCTCCCTGCTGTAGAGAGTGAATCATGGTTGACAGAGTGACCATTTTGAATTTTGGTTTCAGTAAGTGCCTGTTTAAGTACCTGAGGTTGAGGATAGGTTGCCAATCCCCATTTTTCTTTAATGTGAGAAAGTATCTGGAGTAGAGGCCTTTTCCCCACTGTGAAAAGGGAACTCTCTCTACTACCTTTGCAGACAGTGACATTTTGACTTCCATCTCCAGCAGCAGCTTTTCCGTTGGAGTTAGGGGTTTTGACATTGTGAGACCCCGAAGGAGTGGGAACATTCTGAACTGCAAAGACAGGCCCTAGCCCACTACTTCCAGTACCCACCTGTCTGTGGTAATGTGAGTCTAATGCAGGAGGTAATGGGAGAGCCTGTCCCCTACTGGAAGAGGGGAGATGACCTGGTTGCTGGAGTCAGGATTTGGACTGGGTGGCAAGGACAGGAGTAGTAGCAGTTCTTCTCTGTCCTCTCCTGCCTCTTCCTCTGTAAAACCTCTCATTTGGGAATAGTCCATGGGCATTAGCATGGGGAAAAATGCCCTAGGATAGTAGACTCTGCCTCTGTTTCCCCTGTACTGTGCCTTCTGGGAAGTAGAGGCCTTCTCTTTTGCAGTATTACTCTGATAGGTGGTCTTATATTTCTCCACCTTTTTCATGTAAGATTCTGTCCTGTTTCTAAATAGAAAGTTATTTTCACAGGGAAAGTTCATTGCTTAGGTCTGAGTATCCTGTGAAAGATTTGTGGTTCTTAACCATGCAAAACGTCTGTGATATATGGCCTGGGCCATAGCTCTACAGGCAGTATCATTATTATCCACAGCCATGTGTAACTGATACTTCATTGCCTCAGGAGCAGTCTTTACTGTTTCTGTTATGTCCTTAACCATCTTGTCTGAATTCTGGTGTAGGATGGCCAGGACTGAATTCCAGAGAGCTTTCTGGTATTTGGCAGCATATGCCATAAAAGTGGACAGGCAGAGGAGCAAAGAGGCTGTAGTGCATGCCTTTCTAGCCATAGAGTCCAATTTTCTGGACTCTTTTTCAGGTGGCTGTGAGGAAAGAACAACTTTGGCTTTGTCACAAGCTGCAGCCTGCACCACCCCTTCATGACTAAGGTGCGCAAACAGAAATTAAGCATCAGTTCTAGCATGCCGATGTTTTCTGTCAATTTTTTTATCCACTCTAGGGGCTGAAGTAGGGGTTTGGAGTAACTTCATTGTGGCCTTTCTCAGAGATTTATAAATAGGCAGAACAATTTTTTGGAGTGGTAAGACCTATAATTTCTCTATAGTCTTCACCATCCTCTTCCTCAGTGGACTCCTGGGTAGGAAGATCCAGGGTGTCCACCATGTGTTGCATAAAAGTAAAAAGTGAGGAAAAATCCTCCTGGCCATTAAGAGAGGTACCAAATTCCTGGTCAGGGGATACAGCAGGTTCTAACGGCTGACCCTCTATCTCGTCATCGTCTTCATCCCCATCACCATAGTAACAGTGTGTCCCGTAAGGAGAAGCAGGACTGAGAGGGTTAACTGGGGTAGAAGGGGCATTGAAAAAGGTGCCCATGATTTGAATAGTCTGATAACGGTGCCAAGCCTATGCCATTTCCTCAGCAAAGGGTACATCTTTTTCCAAGTCTATTTGTTTTTCTTTATGAGTCACTGGCATCTCCTTTTGCCTCAGTGCATGAGGGGCAGTGATATGTTTTTCTTTAAATTTTTTTTTTGCTGGCACTAACTCCATGTCTCTTTTTTGGATGGTCACTATTATTGTTATTGTTCTTATATCAGACTTATTTTCAGTAGAGTCTCTAGGGGACTTATCTTTAGATTTAGACTGAGAAGAGGACCCCTCTTCAGAAGTTTTTGTAGAGGGGGAAGCAGACTGAGAAGCCATAGTTTCCAATCTTTTGGCTTTGTTTTTAATAGCCTGTGAACAAAATTTAAAGCAAACTTTTTTTTTTTTACCAATTATTTTACCAGGTGAGGCACACTAAGCTGAAAGCTTGTTTGCAGGTGCAACCTGGAAGCACGAGGAAGTTAAGTGACTTGCTCAGGGTCACACAGTATGCAAGTGGGGGCTGTGGGATTCAAACCCAGGTCTCCAGATCTGCAGCTCAGAGCCGTAAACCACTGCGCCATACTGCCTCCTTCAGAATAAAACTTCAGAATAGTGATCTGGACCTAAACACTTGAGACACAAATCATGACCGTTTTCTTTAGCCACTATTTTGAAGCGCTCTATACAATTTTTAAAACCTGTAGGTCCAGTCCTTTCCTTTGGTTTTCCTGACATGCCAGTTTGTCAGAAAACCTGTACAATTATATTCCCAAATAGGGAAAATAAAGATTTGCAGTTGGTTCCCTCGAGGTGAAGAACCGCAAACTAAAGCAGCAGAAAGTTGTCAAAAGTAAAGAAAAAATGCAGTTCCCACTAAAAAACATGAACCACTAACTTTTTAAAGTATAAGAAAATAAAGAACCATCGATTTTACTTAGATGCGATAAACTTTTACCTCAGAAAAGAAAGCGGAAACTGCAGGGGAACTGCAGTATAAGGGAAAAAACGTGGTTCCCTGGAACCAAAGGAAATTGTTAAAAATGAATAAAATTACTAAAAAGTGTGAAAATACTCACAAACTCAGCATAGAAGTAAAGAAAAAATACAAGAAACTTCTATAGAAATTCTCTTCAGCAGAGAGCGAGAGAGAGAGAGAGCACCTCAGAGGCAATGTTGCTCAGTCAGGTGGAGAAAAAATTCTGGTGCCCTCTGGGCAAGCTCCACTCAGTACACCCTCTAACTCTCTTCTGATTGGCTAATTCATTTAACTCATTACCATAATCTCCACCCCCGAGGCAGCTCAATTTAGCCAGCTTACTGCTACTGTTACTGATGCTAAAGGACTCCTGGGGTGAGAATCACAGGATATGAGACCACCAGAACAGTTGAAGTCCCATGTCAGATTACTCCTGAGGGAGGCCAGCCTCCATGGTTGGTAAGGGCAGGGACTAGAGTTGTACCCGGCAGGCACATCTCAAAACATGCCCCCCTTCTCCTAATTTACCCCACTGACAGAAGGTCAGATGGGGAGGAGGATGGTTTCGGCTCTTACTCTCTACCATTAGAGGGGAGAGTGACATTTTAAAGACTTCCACTGACAGATGTCAAGTATTCTGTTTCCTTTTGAATAGTTGTGTCAATAAACATATGCCATTTAACCAAACAAGTGAATTTTTTATTGTCTTGCGGGGTAGGGGGTGCAGCTTGAACAACCTATGTAAAAAATTCCCTCAGCACTGAGATGCCTGACACTTACCTGCTGCTTCAATGAAGCTTCTCCTCACCTGCAATTTATGGAATTCTAGTCACCCCTGGCAGCTAATCTACAGAGACTGCAATTCCCAACAGGTCTGAAACATAAAATCAATTTTTAACCCTTCTCCCCAGACTAGGACTTTCTAGTTTCCTAGGACTGGAAAGGCTTTGCTATTTGAATTTGTTAATATTCGACTGAGGATCCTCTCTGTTGTGTGCAGAGTTCTTCCATGGTTTGAAACTTTTGTTTTTTCGAAGAAAAAAATACATTTTGTTTTTATTATATTATGAGTCTCTTGCCCACACCTGGAGGCATTAGCTAGTAATGGCATGCTGAAAAGCTGCTTTACCTAATATAGAGACATGATATGTGCTTCAAAGATGCCTGCAATTGGAAATTGATGGGACTCCTGTGATCACCCTTGCAGAGCACAGTTGGAGCTAATGCATTTTTTTACTGAAAGCACAACACTTGTTTTGTACAAATGTGTTTGAGTTGCCACCCATTGTGAGTCCTTCAGTACAACAAGTAACCTTAAGTGTAAAGAAAAGCTTACCACTGTTGTGGGCCTCAAGTTGGGACGATGAGTTGACAGTCACTTTACACACTGCACAGTGGAGGTGTGCTTTGCTTTTCTTGCCCTCTTTCTCACTTTCCGGTGCAGAGATGATACTACTGCTAGATCCGTTGACCATGGGCTCAGTACCAGCCACTAGGGATGAGGCTGTGTTGCTGTCTGAAATGACTTCAGATGATTCTGAAGCTGGTGGTGAAACCAACAAGGAGACACTGCCCACAAGCTCGGATGACGATATGTCAGAGTTTGGAGTAAGCATCACAGAACTGCTCTCAGCTTCTACCTCCTTCAATCCTTCTGGGCCATTCTGCTGGGCTGTTTAGAATTCAAAAGAAAGTTCTAAAGGATTCAGGATAAACAGGCAAAGAGCACACCAATATCAAAGAGGCGGTACTAATTGTAAATCACTAGTGAATTGGGGGTTACCTGTGAGCGCTTGAATAACTCATACATTAAAAAGCTGCTGATGCCTCAAAGAAAACTTTGAAAAAATATGATATTTAGGTACAATTCAGCTTGCATTCCATATATATTCTATAGATTTCTCCTCATTATATATTACTGAGGAAATTTGCATGAATACATGATCTTTATCCCTTGGAGTTCCCTTAGAGCTTATCAGCCTTTATAGCTTACTCCCTACTTAAAGTCATAATCCTCTGTTGTGACATCACAATCTGTTGCCATGGGAGTAACTGTGATGTCACATGCAGTGCATTATGACCTCAGGTATGGAGAAAGCAACAGGAATAGATTAACTCTTCAGGAGCAAAGATTCTGTTTTCATGCAAATTACACCAGTACCAGATAATGGGGAGGAGGAATATAGAACAAATGTGAAATACAAGCAGAACTGTGTCAAAATATTATGTTTTGTTAAAGTTCTCTTGAAGGCATCAGCTGCTGTTCAACTAAGACATTGGTTTTCAAACAGTGGATCACTACCCACATTTGGGCCACAGTGCATTTGATTTGGGCTATGACAAGTGCCCAGTCCCAGTAGATTAGAACAGCAGTGCAACAAAGTTGAGCAAAAATGTTGACCCTACTTTTTTTTCACTATACAAGATCCCCAGCATCTCCCAGTTTCATCTGTTGGTAACAGTTTCTAGTTCTACCAAAATCTGAGTATTTTATAAATGCGGTAAGTTTCTAGTTCCACGAAAATCTGAGTATCTTATAAATGTGGTAAAAGTTTCTAGTTTTACCAAAGTTGGAATATTTTATAAATACTTTAATTTAGTTTTTTCCTCAAGAAAAAAAGATGTCCACCACAGTTGGCTTAGAAATTTAGAAATACCATTGTAGACCTGGTAAGGGTTAGGATCAATATAATAAAAAAAGTCTTGGTTACGCCTTCTACTTTAATTTAGCATGAATATGCAAGACTAGACTCAAGGAACATCTATTATGTTTGGGTGCAAGTTGATGGGGCAACCCAGACCCTTCTTTAGTTTGGTTCTGAAGAAAAAATTACTTACCATAGTAATCTTGTTTCTTCTAATGGAGTCTTGCTGTATTCTGACAATATGCAGTTAGCCCTTACAGTTCAACTGCTGTGGCGAGGAAAGAGTTAACTCCATGCAGAAGCATAGAACGTTGAGCTCGAGCTTGGTTTTCAAACCTCTGTCCCTGGTACATTCTCTGTAACTGTCAGATTCTTACAAGCACTAAGTGATCTAAGTCTATTACTCTAGTAAAACTATAAAGGCAACAGGCCAACATCAACCACTTTGGCCAAAGACTCAAGTTGAGAACCCAAGAAAAACACCCAACACTAAAAAATATCATAAAAACATAACCCATCTTCCCCTGAGAGGATGGGGAAGAGGGCAACACCTCTGGGGTGCAGCACTGGCACATGCCATCCCCCGAATCAAAAGCTCTTAGGTTCTGTGAGGGGAGGCAGGGAGGGAGGTCAGAATACAGCAATACTCCATTAGAAGAAATAAGATTACTATGGTAAGTAATTTTTTCTTCAAACAACATAAAGTCTTGCTGTATTCTGACAGTATGCAGACTACTAAGCATTCCCCCTTGAAGGAGGGTACAGAACTTTCCTATTTAGGGAACAAACTCTGCAGTATGCTGTGCCAAACCTGGCATCACTCCTGGCTTGAGTGACCAGGCAGTAATGTTTGGTAAATGTGTGAACAGTCTTCCAGGTGGCTGCTTTACAGATCTCCAAAAGGGGAATGTCCCTAGCAGCTGTACCTCTGCTTGAGTGAGCCCTCAGGCCTGAGGGAAGCTCTCTGCCCAGTTTACCATAACACAACTGAATACAAGAGACAATCCACCTAGCAATGGTCCTCTTGGTGGCAGGCTTTCCTTTGCCCACCTCCCCATAGATAAGAAACAGCTGGGAACAGTCATTTCGATTGGGCCTTGGTTTGATCTAAATAATAACTAATGGCCCTCTTTTGACAGCCAAACTGTGCAATCTTCTTTCCCCTGAGGAAGAATTATCAGTGAAGAACGCTGGGAGTGTCATTGTTTGGTTTAGATGAAAATCTGATACCACTTTGGGAAGAAATTTCCCATTTGTCCTGAGAAAGACCTTATCCCTGTGAAAGGAAATATGGTCAGGTTCAACAGAAAGGGCTTGTAGTTCACTAAAATTCCTGGTGGATGTAATGGCTACAAGAAAAACAGTCTTTCAAGTCAGGTACTTAAGCTCGGCTGAAGACATGGATTCAAAGGAGGTCTGCATAAGCTGTGCAATGCAGACATTAAAATCCCAACCAGGAGTAGGCTCTCTATGAGGAGGATACAAGTGCACTAACCCTTTGAAGAACTTCTTAAAGACTGACTGAGATGCCAGGGAAGATGCCTTCCCTTCAGAGAGAAAAGCAGACACAGCTGCCAAGTGAACCTTTAAAGTAGCAGGCTGAAGGCCCAGTGAATGCAGATGGACCAAATAGTCCAATGTTTCAGGCAAACCTGCTGAATTTCGGGTCCAGACCCTTCTGAGAACACCAAATGGAAAATCTCTTTCATTTGGAATTATACATTTTTTCTGGTGGCAGGTTTTTCGCTGCTACCTCAGAGGTTGCCAAGAAAGAGGAGCGGCTGGACCAAGGTGGGCTCAGGGAGGGAGAGGGTGGTGGAACAGAGGTGCATCCCTCCAGCTGTACCTCTCCACAATTCATATGCTGTTCTGGTGGATAGTGGTTCCTCTATGGAGGCACCTGCAGTGGAGACCAAGGAGGATTCTGGGAACCTCCACAAAGGAGACCCACAGGAGGGTGGCACAGGACTCCACAGGGGAAGGAAACAACTCCTGGTGAGGGACTCAGTCGTTAGGGTGGTAGAAGTGGGGGGGAGAGAGGAAGGGGAGAGATAGGTAAGGTGGCTGCCTGGCGCGCCACGGCTTGGAGGGACAGGAAGCAAATCTTCAGGATCGAGGGAGGAAGCTGGATGTCATTGTCCACCTAGGGACAAATGACCTGGCTGGGAATGGGATCTGAGCAGTGCAAGAGGAGTTTGTAGGGAAGGGGCCTTAGACAAGTAGCGCATACGGTAACCTTCTTGGATGTGCTGCCTGTCTGTGGCAAGAGTGAAGCTATGGTACTCCACACCATGGAATTCAATGAATGGTTGAAAAACTGGTGTGGATCACAGGGTTTTGGCTTCACTGGGGACTGGGGAGCCACCTGGAGGGACGCAGGCCTATACTGGCGTGATGGTCTGCATCTGTTCAGGGGCGGAACCAGAATCCTAGGTGATAGGTTTAAATGCTTCATTGGCAAGCATTTAAACTAGCCAAGGGGAGAGGCACTGAAAAGGAGCAGGGAAATCCCAGCCTCCCCCCACAAAACATGGTGATTAGCGAGGTAAACACCAAGGTAGAGAAGTCATTAGGGAGCAGGACAGGGGTAAATGCAAAAAAAGGCAAAGGCAGTAAGGACAGGGATGGGGCTAAAAGGGGAAAGGCCATCAAAAAATGGAGGGTGATAAGTACCAATGCCCATAGTCTATGCAACAAGCTCCCTGAACTAGTGGCCTTGATGGAAGAGGGATGTCTGGATATTGTAGCAGTCACAGAAACATGGAACACAGAGAACCATGACTGGGATGTCAACCTACCAGGATACACAATCTACAGGAGGGACAGGGGGGATAAAAGAGGAGGAGAAGTAGCTCTATATGTAAGGGAAGGGATAAAAGCAAGAGAACTAAAGAGTAAACAGGGAGCAGATGAGGCACTCTGGGTCACCCTGGAGACAGGAAATGGCACCACAATCCGCATGGGGGTTGTATACAGACCCCCATCTTGGGGAAGGGAATGGACAAGGAAATGATAGAAGGCATCCTTAGAATGGAAGAAAAAGGGGAGATATTGTTGATGGGGGACCTGAATATGCCAGATGTTAACTGGACCACCTTTGCTGCAGGCACATCCAAGAGCAGGGTCATTCTTTATGCCCTACAAGGGGCATGCCTCAGACAGCTAGTATTGGAACCCACTAGGGAAGGAGCAATCTTAGACCTGGTACTCTCAAATGGAGACAGAGAAAGAATCTCAGATTTAGAAGTGGGTAGCCATCTGGGAACAAGCGACTACCAAACAGTGTGGTTCACGATAAACACAGCCATAGAGTCAAGCCATACAAAAGCAAGAGTATTGGACTTTAGGAGGGCTGACTTTGGGAAAATGAGAGAGTGCCTCAGAAAAGCACTAGCAAACAAGCAAGAAGGAGGGGTGGAGGAACAATGGGGGAGTAATCAAAACAGCCATCACAAAGGCAACAAGCCTCTGTATGAAGCAAATCAACAAAACACAATGAAGGAAAAAATGCTATGGTTCTCAAAAGAGGTGGCAGGGAAGGTTAAGGAGAAAAGGATAGCATTCAGGAAATATAAGGAATTACAGAAGGAGCAGGACAGAGAACTTTATTAGTTAAAGCAGAAAGAGGCAGGGAAGGCAGTCAGAATAGCAAAGGCCCAAACCGAGGAAACAATAGCCAATTCTGTTAAGAAGGGGGATAAGACCTTTTATAGGCACATTAGGGAGTGGAGAAAGACCAAGGGAGGGATACTGAGGCTTAATAAAGGGGAGGGAATGTGAGCAGATGGTGACAGTAAAAAAAAACAGGGATACTGAACGAATATTTCTGCTCAGCATTCACAAAGGAAGAGGAGGAGGACATACCTAAACCAAACAAGAGAAACACTCTGGATAGGGGGGTTGATACCAGTCCATTCACAGAAGAAAGGGTTCTGAAAGAACTAGTAAAACTGAAGGTGGACAAAGCAATGGGGCCTAATGGGATTCACCCAAGAATTCTAAAAGAACTAAGGGTAGAACTAGCAACACCACTGACTACTCTCTTTAACAAATCATGGAAGGATGGGGTGGTACCTGAGGACTGGAGGAGGGCAGATGTGATTCCTCTTCACAAAAGTGGGAGCAGGGTAGAGGCAGGAAACTATAGACCAGTTAGTTTGACTTCAGTGGTAGGTAAAATGATGGAATCACTTCTGCAGGAAAGAATTGTTGAGTACCTAGAGGCCAGTGGGGCACAGGACCCAAGGCAGCATGGATTCACAGTGGGAAGGTCATGTCAGAGGAATCTGATAGATTTCTTTGGGTGACCAAAGTAGTAGACCAGAGAGGGGCTGTGGATATGGAACTACCTAGATTTTAGCAAGGCATCTGATACAGTCCCACACAAAAGATTAATATACAAGTTAGTTAGCCTTGGAGTGGGTCCCAAGGTGGTAGCCTGGATAAAAAATTGGCTGAACAACAGGATACAAAGGGTAATAGTATACGGAGTCCACAGTGAAGAAAGGAGGGTTACTAGTGGGGTAACTCAGGGTTCAGTACTGGGACTGGTCCTTTTCAATGTCTTTGTAAGTAACATTGCAGAGGAACTGGAAGGAAAAGTATGTATCTCTGCAGACAACACAAAGATCTGCAACAGAGTTGATGCACAAGTTGCAGTGGAAAGGATGAGAAGGGACTTGGCAAGGTTGGAGGAATGGTCAACTGTAGGGCAGCTTAGATTCAACGCAAAGAAGTGCAAGGTAATGCACCTGGGAAACAAAAACCCAGGGGAAGAGTACACAACGGGGGGTGAGATACTGACAACAACAAAAATGGAAAGGCACCTGGGGGTAATTATATCAGATTACCTAAAGGTGGGCAAGCAATGTGAGAAGGCAGTAAGGAGGGCTGGGGGGATATTGGGATGCATAGGAAGAGGCATCAACAGTAGAAAACAGGAAGTTGTTATCCCTCTGTACAGACAATTGGTGAGACCCCATCTGGAGTACTGTGTGCAGTTCTGGAGACCCCATCTCTGCAAAGACATAGACAGAGTGGAGGATGTCCAGAGGAGGGCAACCAAAATGGTGCAGGGTCAGAAATGCACATTAGTGTGTGCCACCACAAAAACTCTCCTACCCCAAGCATCAGTCTCTGCAGAGATGGTTTCGAGCATGGTCATGTACTGGGCACATAGGACCAGAAGGGGTCTACAGCACCAGAATCCTTGAGGTGGGATGAGGGATAGAGCCTAGAGACCCAGTGGGAGTGCAGTACTCATGCTGGATGACCCTAGAGGCTGGAGAGGGGGCAAAGGGACAGACATTCCTGGATGTCTTTGTAAATGGCAGGGGCCATGAAGGAATGACAGAAGCATCATCATTGTATTCCACAAAGAATGACAGTGCTAGGGAAGCAGTACTGCAGCCTAAAAAATGGTGAATACTTGGCCCCTCCATCATCTTCGAAAGAAACCACTGATATTGGCAGTACTCAGCATCAGATGAGAGAAGGACAGAAAAATCCTCTTCCTCAGAGGAGGAAGTGTGAGAGGAGAGGCTGGATTCAGGCAATGGCTGTGCAGGGACCTCAGGCCTAAAGAGAGCCTGCTCTACTCTGAGGTGGAATTGTTGTAACACAACAGTCATTGACCTGAATTGTTCCCATGTCATGGGCCCCAGAGGACCCAAAATACCTCAGATAGCAGGAGAATGGGGGAAGAGAAGGGGGAAGGGAGGTGGATCATGGATGACCAGACCAGGTCCTCTGCCAGGGCTGTGAAAATGCTCAGGTAACCTTGCCTGTCTGAGAATAACCAACATCAGTGGACCAGTCCAGATAGAGCCCTTGGAAGGGTGGGGAGTACGGAGCTGTATGCATCCCACGGGGCCCTGGTCCCCACCAGTGACAGGGCCAGGTGGTTCTGGAGAAAAGCTGGGTTACAGGCCAGCCCTGCAACCCCTGCCAGAGTTTCCACCTCCTTTAGACAACGGGTGAGCCACTGGCCCAGTGCTCTACCTCATCTCCTCACCAGGACTGACCCTGCCACCCAGGCCAAGTCGAAACTTCACACCACAGCCACCCCTAGAGCTGGCCCTGGATCCATACTGTGAGTGGTACCAGAACCTGCCTTGGCACTGTGAACAGCACTGGAACCAGACTCAGCACTGAGGATGCCATAGTAACCCAAACCAGCACTGCGAATGGTGCCAAGAAAGGTTCCTGTCACCCCAGAAGTGACTCCCAGCCCTGGGTCAGGCCCAGAACCAGGTCAGGAAGGCCTCCATTCTTGCCATCCCCATCTGCAGGTCCAAGGTCCACACCCCATCACCCTTCCCCTGGTCATCTGACCAATCAGGGATCTATGACAGGGTTAGCTCTGGAACCCTTCCCTCTTCTGGTACCACGAATGGTGCCAGAAGGGACCTGGTCTTATGGCTGACACTACCCACACACTCCAGTACTGGCCTTAGTACTAGGAGCTGGAGTGGCACCAGATTGCAACACTAGGGTGCTCACTGGTGTAGACCAAGCATATAGCTTTGACCTCATCACTGGGGGAATCTGCTCCTCTGAAGGGCCGACGGACTGGGAGGGGTGCTCAGCCAGCCCCCCCAGAGGAAGCCGAGACTGTCCACCAGACCCCACCCTTAGGGCCTCTGCCATCTTGGCCAAGCAAATGTGGGCAGTGACCTGGTCTGCCTCCATAAGTATAGTACTGGGAAGGGGCTCAGGGACTCTACTTTGGTGTCCTTGGTGTGATGACAGCCTCCAAAGGTGGGTGGATCATGGTCCCACCTCCACATGCACTTCTCAAGGGTACATACGAACATATGAAAATGCCAGCAGACACAGGCCATGTGTTCTATCAAGTGTTCTCAAGTGTGCAGCTCCCAGTCCAATCTACTGCAGCTGCCCCCTCCACCCCTTGCCATCCATCTGCTTTATTGCCCCCTTCAGCCAACTCCCCCTCCCCAGCTTCCCCCAGTTTTGACCATACCTTTGACCTTGTCCCAACCCCTCTTAAAATCGCCCACAGATTTCAATGATATCACCTCCTCTGGCAGTGCGTTCCACCTCACTACCACCCTTTCTGTGAAGTAGTGCCTCCTCATTTTCTTCCTGAATCTTCCACCCTCCAGTTCCAGACTGTGTCTCCTTGTGTCCCTCCCTCCCTCCCTTTAATCTAAACATGCCCTCAGTACTAAGCCTACTCATGCTCTTTAAGTATTTGAAGGTCTCAATCATATCCGCTCTCTCCAAAGCAGCAAACTCCGCTCAACTACTAGCATGTGCTTGGTATGAAACAAGTCCATCCATAGAATGCAAACAGAGTAGATGCCCCTGATGATGCTGACATAGTGAAACCAGCTGAGGTTCTGTATTTGCACCTGAGCTGCATGGCATTTGGTGTTAATAAAGCCTTAAAGCCTTAAATCACTTTGTTTGCATGCTGTCAGTGTTTGCTTTCTATACATATCCCCTTTCTCCCTTCTATCCTCCAGGAATACATGTTGAGCTCCCCCCATCTTTCCTCATATGGTTTGTCCCTCAGCCCAGGGATCATCTTTGTTGCCCTGCCCTAGACCCCCTCCAGTAGTTTGATGTCCTTCTTTAAATAGGGGCACCAGAATTGCACACAGTATGCCAAGTGAGGTCTCACCAGCGATCTGTACAACGACAGAATGACTTCCTCTCTCCTAGAGGTGATTCTCCTTGCAATGCACCCCAGCATCTTATTAGCCTTGGCCGCCACCTTCCTACACTGCGTTGAGTGATTCATGTCCCCTGTGACTATATGTGCAATAGTCCATGGAAAAGCAGGCATAGAACCTATCCCTATCACAGTCTGGGTCAAGGGAGGCCCAGCAATCACCATGCCAATCCTGAATGGCAATATGACCCCTACAAGAGCACTGACAATGGGGAAGGGGCACAATACTTCTTTTTCTGCTTGTCCTGATTGGGAAGCACAAGTTGATGGAATAAAATAAGAAATAACTGACAATTCATTGCATACAAAAAAAATCAAGATACATTCCAAAGGAGAGGGCAGCAGGAATATGATTCCATGCACGTTGTGTAAAGCCTGGTTTGCTGTAGCAGGACTGTTAGGGTGAAAACGAATAAATAATGAGGCCACTGCAACGTTCTCATGGCTGTACTATGGAACTATCAGGATCTGGGGTTTGAGAAACCGTGCACTCGATCCAGTTTTAAACGTAGCAGTTAATGTTGGCCGAAAACAATTCTGCCATGAAAACTCCATTTGCCCAAGTAAAGCAAGTAGCTTAGGAACAGGAATCACAGCATTTTATTTAAAAAAATTGCTTTGCAGAAGGTTTTTAAAAAAAAAAATAACATGTAATAAGAAAAAATGCTCACCTTAGTAATTGTGTTTCTTCTGATGGAGTCTTGCTGTATTCTGACTTATTGCAGTTAGCCCCAGCACTTGAACTGCTCCGGAGAGGAAAGAGTTAAATTCTATGCAGAGCACAGAACGCTGAGCTCGAGCTCGGTTCAAACCTCTGTCTGCTGCACTTTGAAGTGTAACCATCAGATTCTTATGAGCTAATACTAACTAACTAACCCACTATGTGGAAATTGTAACATTTTTACTAGCCAATGACAACCAAATATTTTGGATCCCTAAAAGATTCAAGTCGAGGAATCCAAAACCAAAAACCAGGTAGTGAACAACTTATGACTACTGAAATAAAGAACATAAGCACTCCCCCTCTCTAAAAAGAGGGAGTGTCCAAATGCACCCTTGGGGTGCAACACTGCATCTGCCAGCCGACTTCCCAAAAACCAGGTTCCGAGAGGGGAGGCAGGGATGGAGGTCAGAATACAGCAAGACTCCATTAGAAGAAACACAATTACTAAGGTGAGTAATTTTTTCTTCAAACAACATGAAGTCTTGCTGTATTCTGACTTATTGCACACTACCAAGCAGTACCTCCACGGAGCAGGGATTCAAACCTATTTTGGGAACAAGCTCTGCAGTACTGCTGTACCAAACCGAGCAACACTTCTAGCCTGGATATCCAGAGAGTAATGCTTGGTGAATGTATGGACTGTTTTCCAGGTGGCTGCTTTGCAAATCTCTAGCAATGGAATATCCCTGGCAGCAGCCAGGGAAGCAGCTGTACCTCTAGTCGAATGAGGCCGCAGGCCTGAGGGTGGTATTTTGCCTAGCTTCTGATAGCAGAATTGTATACAAGAGACAATCCACCTGGCAATAGTTCTCTTAGTGGCAGGTTTGCCCTTACCCACTGCCCCATAAATGAGGAACAACTGAAGGGAGTCAAACCTGAGTGCCTTAGTACGTTCAATGTAGTAACTAAGGACCGTTTTAACATCCAAACTGTGTAATCTTCTCTCTTCTGAAGAAGAATGATCAGTGAAGAATACAGGTAGAGACATGGATTGGTTCAAATGAAAATCTGAAACCACTTTAGGTAAGAACCTCCTACTGGTTCTAAGGACCACCTTATCCCTATGGAATGAGATAAAATCCGGCACCACTGACAGTTTGTAATTCACTGATACACCTGGCAGAGGTAATAGCTACCAGAAACACCGTCTTCCAAGTCAAGTACTTGAGTTCTGATGAAGACAGAGGTTCAAAAGGGGGTTGCATAAGCTGAGCAATGCAAACATTAAGGTCCCAAGGAGGAGTAGGATCCCTAAAGGGGGGATTGGTATGAAGCAATCCCTTGAAAAACTTACAGAAAACAGGATGAGAGGCCAGTGAGGAGGGTTTTCTTACAGACAAAAAAGCAGAAACAGCTGACAAATGTACCTTGAGGGTAGCTGGTCTGAGGCTTAGGCTATTAAGATAAACCATATAGTCCAGAACTATGGACAAGTCAGGAGAATCTGGGGTTATATTCTTTTTGGAACACCAAATGCTGAATCTCTTCCATTTAGAATTATAAGTTTTTCTGGTAGATGGTTTTTGAGAGGCCTTGAGAATGTCCAGAACCCCTGAGAGAGATGCAAACCTGCATATTCTAACTCTTCAAGAGCCATGCCTTGAGATTGAGGGACTGCAGGTTGGGATACCAGATCCTCCCCTGACAGGAGGTTAGTAAGTTGTGATTCCTGGCAAGACAAAGGGGGAAGCTGGACTGTTAGGGACAGCAACAGGGGGTACCAAGGCTGCCTGGCCCAATCTGGAGCAATCAGAATCACTTTGCAAGACTATGATCTGATCTTTATCAGAACCTTGAACAGTAGAGTAAAAGGAGGAAAGGCATACAGAAACTTCCCTTCCCAGTCCAGAATCAAAGCATTCAGAGGGACTGAACCCAAGACTGGGGATCTGCAACAGAAGAGAGGGAGTTGGTGATTGTCTGGGGCTGCAAAGAGATCTATCACTGGAGTGCCCCACCTTGAAAACATTTGTTTTAGCACTAGGGGATCCAGAGACCATTCGTAATGGCCTTGGGAGATTCTGCTCAATGTATCTGCTTGCACACTGTCCTTTGCTGGAAGGTGGACTGCTACCAGAGAAACTTGTAGGGAGTAGGCCAGGGACCATAACTTCATGGCTTCCGTGCACAAGGCTGTAGACCGAGTGCCTCCCTGCTTGCTGATATACCACATGGTGGTGGTGTTGTCTGTCCTGACCTGTACCACCTTGTTCTCTACTGATTGTAAGAATGCTTGCAGGGCCAGGAAAACTGCCCTGAGTTCCAGAAGATTGATGTGGAGAAGAGATTCCTGAGTGGACCACACTGCCTGGGCTGTCAGAGTCCCTAGGTGAGCTCCCCACCCCAGGAGGGAAGCATCTGTGGTTAGAACCACCGAATGAGACTGAGTGATGAAAGGAACCCCTTGCCTGAGATTGTCCTGATCCTGCCACCATTGAAGAGCCTGGATCAGGGTCTGAGTCACTGGAATAAGTTTGGAGACAGGATCTTTTCTCTGAGACCAAAAGGACCTCAGGTGAAACTGAATGTCCCTCATCTGAAATCTGGCTCCTTGGATCACTGCAGTGGAAGCTGCCATGTGGCCCAGAAGCTGAAGGAAGTGCCTTGCTGGTCGAGAAACCAGAAGGCAGAAGAAAGAAGCCAACTCTATGATGTCCTTTGTCCTTAAAAAGGGGAGACAAGCCCTTGTTTTGACAGTGTCCAGTTCCACCCCTATGAAGGTCAAAAGTTGAACTGGCTCGAGAATTGACTTGGGAAGACTGAGAAGGAATCCTAGAGAAGTGAGCATTTGCTGGGTCACTTCCAAATCTGCCTTGACTTGGTCTGGAGACTGACCCACTATGAGCCAATCGTCTAGGTATGGGAATATGGAGCTATTTTTCCTCCTTAGGAATGCCACTGCAACTGCTAGGCATTTTGTGAACACCCTTGGATCTGATGTTAGGCCGAAGGGCATTGCTTTGAACTGGTAATGGCCTGAAGGCAGTTCGAACCTGAGGGACTTTCTGTGGGAGTACCTGATGGGAATATGAAAGTAGGCATCCTTTAGGTCCAGGGAGGCTAACCAGTCTCCTGGCCTTAGAGATGGAAGAATTATTCCCAGAGTCACCATTTTGAACTTTGGTTTTAATAAATGCTTGTTCAGGTATCTTAAGTCTAGGATGGGCCGCCACTCCCCTGTTTTCTTGGGGGTAAGGAAGTACCTGGAGTACAGACCTTTGCCGCTGTGGATTGTAGGAACTCTCTCTATGGCCTTTAAGGCCAGAAGAGATGAAACCTCTGCCTCTAGGGCAATGGTTTTGGAGATGTTTGCAGGTGGAAAAGATCTGGCTCTCAGCTTTGGAAACTTTTTGAAGCTGGGTGCCAGTCCCTGGCTTACTACCTCCATGACCCACTTGTTTGAGGTAACAGATTTCCAGTCCTGGAAGTAGTAAGCCAGTCTGCCTCCTACCAGAATGGGGGAGCCGACCCGGGCTGACACATCAGGGTGTCTGCTTGGCAGGAGCCTTAGGCTGAGAGGTGGATGCAGCCCTGCTCATCCTCCTTCTGCCTCTCCCTCTGAAAAACCCCCTGTGAGAAAAAGGAGAGGAGGCCTGTGCTTGGTAGAAAGGCCTATGAAAAGGCCTGCCCCTGCCCCTAACTTGCTGCCTCTGAGGAGTTGACTGCCTTTTCTTGGCCTGTGCACTCCTATAGGTGGTCCTGTACTCATCCATCTTTTTCATATAATTCTCTGTTTGCTCCCCAAATACAGAATTATTAACCACAGGGAAATCCATAGCCTTAGCCTGGGTATCCTGTGATAGGCTAATACATCTGAGCCAAGCTAGTCTCCGAAGAGCCACAGATGTAGCCATGACTCTTGATGACACATCATTGGAGTCCACAGCAGTATGAAATGCCTCAATCCCATCAGCAGCCACCTCCTCCAGCTCCTTAGCAAGCTGGGGGGAGGCCTGTTTAGCCAGTTCCAGAACAGTGTCCCATCTGGACTTCTGGTACCTGGCTGTATAGGCCATGTAATTAGCCTGCCTGAGTCCCAAGGAGGATGCCAAGTACTGCTTCTTTGCCATGGCATCCAGCTTCCTGGAGTCTTTCTCTGGGGGGGTGAAGCCAAGGGTATGTTAGCCTTATCACAAGCTGCAGCCTGCATGACCCCAACATGGCTGCATTGCTGGTACAAGTACTCCGTACCTGAGCCTGACAGCATATACCTCTTGTCCATCCGTCTGTCCAAAGGAGGTAATGAATTTGGAGTTTTTAACAGCTTTTGTGTCTGTTTCTCAAAGGATATGTGAAGGGCAATAGACAACCTCTTGGACTCTGGGATGTCCATCATCTCCACAAAGTCAGGCTCCTCTTGCTCCTCAACAACTTCCTCCATAGGGAGCTGAAGGGTTTCTGCCACTTTCCTGTAAAACATAAAGTGGGAAGGGGACTCAGAGAGCCTCTAGGAGGGGAAACAGAAGGCCTGTCTGGGGAGATGTCCGGTTCTATGGGCTCATCCAGGCCTTCTATTCCATCATCATCATCATCATCATCATCATCATCATCATCATCATCCCCCTCCAGATCTGGTTCATAAAATTCTTCAGGGGCATAATCTTCAACCAGAGGAACCGATCAAACCGAACGCCTGCCAGAAGGTGCCGGATTGATCGGAAACCAACGAAGCGATTCCACTATGCGAATTGCTCGGGCAATTTCCTCGTTGGTCAGATGATGTGGTTCTGAATCCGAACCGGCCAATTTGTCTTTCTTTTTCTTGATGGGACCGATCCTTGAATCAGCTTCCTTTTGCCCGAAGGAGTCTCGCCCTGGTCAGAGGGCACTCCGTCTGGTTTGGTCGGAACTGAACCGGGCTGGCCATCCGGGTCAGTGGACATCTCGGCCTCCCTTTCCCTAAGCCTGCCCAATCTTTTGTCCAGGGTGGCTTTAGGGAAATTCTTGCAAATTTGGCAGTCTGATTCGAAGTGGTCAAACCCCAAACACTAAACACAAGTGGTGTGGGGATCAACCTTTGCAAAGGCCTCCCCACACACACACTGCAGTGTTGAAACCCAGTGAGCCCGGTTTTCTTTCTGGATTTCTCAGACGTGGCCATCCTAAATCAAAAACGTACCCTTTACTCGGCTTAAGCCAGGCAAGACACCCTTATTGGTTTCTAACCGTGTCACGGTAATTTGAAAAACTGCAAAAATACGTTTTTTTTTTTAAACCGATAAGGAGCGGTACCACAATAAACCTTTAGAAAGAATAATCAAATCAGATACACTCTACAAAACAACCGGTTCAGCCGAACCGGTTGAAATAGCAAGTTTACAATTTCCACAAGTTTTCCACTAAAGTCCACTACCTACGTACTTACTGTACCACAGACAGGGATTTGAACAGAAAAAAACAAAGTACTTATCGGAAAACCGATGACTTTAACCGACCGAGAACTGTGAGCAGAGGAGAAATCTCTGGAGCGCCTGTTCAGTTAGGCGGAGTAAAGAATCTGACGGTTACACTTCAAAGTGCAGCTGACAGAGGTTTGAACCGAGCTCGAGCTCAACATTCTATGCTCTGCATAGAATTTAACTCTTTCCCTCCGGAGCAGTTCAAGTGCTGGGGCTAACTGCAATAAGTCAGAATATAGTAAGGCTTCATGTTGTGTGAAGCACAGAACTGAAAAACAAAAGTTCCTGGTCTTAAGTCTGCCAAGCTGATGCTACATTCGTTTTGATGGATGTCATGATTGGATACCTACTGTAATTTGTGTAGTATCAGAAGGGTGGGCCTAAGACCAAGAACTGTTTCATTTTCTTTGCTTTTCACTTAGTACACATAACATTAAAAAGTCTTCTGCTGAATACTTTTTATTGTTTTTTTACATTAATTTGTTTCTTCTTGGGTCCCCACCAGTCAGCGCCACCCACTCAACCCACACCCGACATCAAGCAGCTAACCCCTTCTTCCCCAAGGTTTACCCTCCATGGCAGAGAAGTGAGGAGCCCCCTTGCCTCGACTTACCTCAATAGGATCCACTCCGGGAAGCGCTATTCAGGGTCGGGCTCATGCGTGGTGGCTGCTGCCATCCTACTCGACCTGAGACCCCTGTTTCCTTGTTTGGTTTTCCCACTGGGTAGAGCGTGCAATGCTGGCATAGGCCGTGCAGTGCGTGCTTCCACCCACAGCATGCCGGCCAACTGCTCCACCCCCCTCGTTTGTGACAAGCTCATGGCGTGCCGGCACCCAGCCTCCGCTAGGTGTCAGGGAAGCGCTGAGCCTGTATTCCCCCCCTCCCCGGGAGAGGAGAGTTGTCCTATGGATGCTCAATCCTCTCCCTCCCCAGTTGACCCCCGGTGGCCCACTCGCACCGTGAACACGGGTTGCCAGCGTGGCAGGAAGTAAGGCACGGATGCCTCAGCCCTCCATGCCACTGGGCCGGCCACTGAATACTTTTTATAAAAGAAAAACAACAATCAATTTCATCAGATTTAGAGGGCGTTCCCTCCTGCATGTTATGTGTTCTGGAGGAGGTGCTGAGCGAAAGCTCTCGGGCTGTGACCTGTCATAGAATGGTTAGCCTAAAACAGTTTTGCTTGAATTCAATGTCAGCATTCCCTTTTTCTTCTGAGGTCCATGTTAATGCATTTTTACTCTTGTTTTACAATTTGAAAAGCCTGAGATCTGCCAGTCAGTCCTCACAGGTTTGTTCTCCTAGCCCCTTAGCATCTTTGTTGCTCTCCTTTGGACTTTTGCAAGCACGTCAGTATCTTTTATCGGCTAAGTTGACAAGAACTTGAGCACTCTACTCATGGTGGGGCCTGACCAAGGATCAGTTCTAGGGTATTATAATATCTCTGATCTGCTTATAACCAGTGTTGGAGTTACAGGAGGGTTTCCAGGACTCACCCCCCCAGCTCTGAAGCGAGCCACAGTAGCTCACGTATCATTGCAATTGACTTATAATTGGATGCCGGGCTCAATTTACAGATAGTGACCCTTATTTATTTATTTTTTTAAACTGTTTAACCAGGAGTAGCACACTAAGCTGAAAGTTTATTTACAGGTGTGACCTGGGAGCACAGGGAAGTTAAACGACTTGCTCAGGGTCACACAGTATGCAAGAGGGGGCTGTGGGATTCAGACCCAGGTCTCCAGGTTTGCAGCTCAGAGCCTTAAAGCACTGTGCTATACTGCCTCCCCTTATGGGCCCCCTGGTTTCCCAAAGCTCATAAAGTGTAATTCCAGTACTGCTTCTAACATTTTCTTGACGCATGTCATGATTCTGCTTGCCTTGCAAGTGGTCATCCCACACTGTTAGTCTCATTTGAAAGTGCTGCTAATTGCTGCACCCAGGTCTTTTCCCTCATGACTTTTGGTAATCGCTAAACCACTGAGGTAAGTAAATGTTTTAAAACTGTTTGTAGGCACCATGGAAACCAGCTGTTACAACTTTCTGCCAGGTACATTTTGGATTCTTTTCCAGGTGTGGCGTAGTGCTTAATTCCCCTCCAGCTATTAAGAGGAAATGATATGTGAGGTGGCCTTGTTTATGTTACAGTCTTGCTGAAAAGACCAGAGATATTTCAATTCCTCAGTGAGGAAGCCTGTGTCTTTAAATTTTTGTTAGCCTAATAAGGGTATTGTCTTTACCCAGCAGAGTCTGTTTCTGTTTCTCACCTGTTCTTTTGTGGGCTAACATGGGACAACCCTACCTTGTTCCTCACTAAGGAATTGGGAACGAAGGCGCCAAAGTGAGCCCAGTAGTTGTCTTTTTATCACTGGGCCCCCGTGTGACCTCTGAACCCCCATCACCTGTTGCAACTGGTGAGGTTGTGGTCATGTGTAATGTGGTATTGCTTATAAACAGCACCATTACAAATTACAACAGCCTAGGAATAACTGTAGTGCTCCCTCACTATAATGAATGAAATCTGAGCCATTGTCTATGTTCTTTACAGGCTGTCATTCGTTAAAGGGAGAACCAGTGTTTTACAAGGGACGCAAAAAGAACAAGCAGAACTCTTACTATATAGTCTCCATAGTTTCCATTCGCAAACTGCTGCACATCCAAGAAGTTAAATAATTATTTCATATGCAATCTAATATAGTTTCTGTGCTGTTTGTTTCTTAAAAGATTATAGTAAATTACTTTGCCATGGCTTTTTGACTGCTATACCGTATCTCCATTTTTTAATGCCACTGCCACCAGTCTCCCAGCTGCCTTTTCCCGGTGTTTTTGGAAACACGAAGCTGATGCTGAAATCTGGAGCAAGTCCTGTCTCTGTTCTTGGTCTGCCCTCAGCCTCTTGCACTGACTGCTCGCACTCACACTCCACCGACTGCATTCCACTCAACCCTGCAACATCACAGATCATAGACTTTGACGGCAGATAAGGACCACTTGGCCCACCCAGTCTGCCCATTTCCCTACCTACTGGATAAGCTGCAGATTCTAGTTAACCAACAGATCAGCAGTTTTTATTTAGTTTTAGCTATTTTTAGTTAGTTTTCTAGTTCCTAGTTTTTAGTTAGTTGACCTGTGAGGGTGAGCAAAAGAGAGTGAGATAGAGATTGCTTGCTGGGGGGAGAGAGAGAGAGAGAGAGAGAGAGAGAGAGAGAGGGAGGGAGGGAGGAGAGAGAGAGAGAGAGAGAGATCATGTTTCATGGTGAGGTAAGCTGTAGATTGGGGTAGGTAGGCATTAGCAGCAATCAGCAATTGTCAATAACCTATTGTATGTGGGGAGATGGGGAAATTGTATAGCTGTGAATGCAAACTAAAAATAGAAGACTACAGTCAGGAGCCACGAGAACTGTTCGTTATAACCAGGAGTTTGCTATAATGAGGTTTGGTATAGCGAGGGAGCACTGTACAATGATTATTACCTTAAAGTAACATACAGTACACCAGGGTCCATACAACACTATTGCTTATCAAAGCTATGTCAGTTAAATTAAAAAGTCCTCATTTTAAAATGTAATCTCAAGCTATGCCTTATAAAGCAACACAGTGTGCATGTGAATTTTGAGATTTCTAGAGAAGTGATCACAGGTAATGCAGTTTTAATGCAGTTGTGTATGACAGAGTAGCAAAGTTGTCCATGCTTAATTGCTTCTGCCACAGTTGCTGCTGCTTAATCAGTATCATACTCATTTGAAAGCACTTTGAGATGTAGTGTGTATGAAAGGCGCAGTATAAACCCGAATTCTGTTCTAGTCTCTCTTTGCAAGACAGAGGTTGCTTATTATATACTGACAATGTTTTCTATGCATTTTTTGTGTGGCTAATATCTGGTTTTATCATTTAGATTAGAAAATAAATTTTATTTTTTTCAATTTTAATAGACAGACCTGTTTTGCTGTCACCTTAACTATCCAAACAGCTTTCTTTCCGATGTTTTGTAAGATAGGATTAACTCGGGTGCATTCATCATGGATTCAGTTTGTTTGAGGTTCGGCTTGTCATTCTTGGTACAAAACGTAATGACTAAGCTGAACATTGCATTGTTTTTTGGGAATATTCTTTACATCAGAATTACTCTTTTCACAAAAAAGTCTGTCCTTAAAGAACAATTTGGTCATTACCCCCACACTGCTTTAACACCCAGGAGCAATGAATGCTTCATTTGGCATTCTGACTGTTGCCCGGGGACAAAGACTAACCTAAGAATTCATATTGTAGGCACATCAGTCCTATCTGTCTTTTGTTCGTACACAGAAAAGACAAACTGTCTTTCTTTAAACTCTTTCAAATTAATGAAATCAGTTCCCTCCAGGGCTTGTAATTAATTTTATCTGTTCGGAATCCTCTTGTGAGCAGGAAAAGAATGCCCCTGTAAAATATCTCAGTTGTCAAACAAGTGCCGTTTTGCAGTTATCATTTTGAGTAGGTCTCTAAAGGGAACTGTGAGATAAAATGAGACATACAACACTGGTGAATTCACACTTTATAAATGAATTGAGCATGACATTTTCTAATTATTGTTTTTTTTTCCTTGAAAAAAGTGTCACTGAAGCATGGAAGATGCAGTCAGCAGTACTGATAGCAATAAATACTAATGGTATCTGAGAAACTAATGATGTATGTGGAGGTAGATTAAAGTTCATCAGTGAAAGACCACTGAATGTCCCAGTCACACTAACAAATGAAAAATCATATTGAAAAGAATTCCTCAGCTCAAACCCATTTCTTAGCCTATAAATCCTCATTAAAGCATGATGAAAGTACCTGATGTATTTTCCTGATACTGGTCCCACAGTTCAGTTGCTATTATCAGAGTGGCTTGGTGCTGCGGGAATGGGAAAAACACAACCAAATCAGGGGGCGTAAAGGGGCTGTGTGTGGGACTGGTCCCAAGTTGCAGTTTGTGTGCAGAAACTTTTTTTTTATTTACTGTTTATAAGCTCTGATCTTTTGTTTGCTGAACCCACTGTCCTCCTGGGGCTGACTACAGTTACAGAAGACTGCACTCTGCCCTGGGAGAACAGTGAAACTAGCAAACATCTGATATGAGGTCATAAAAGCTGTAACATGCACTGCAGGCTAATGATTCTCCCATGGCTACAGTTCTGCAGTTTTTGGTTACAGTAAATGATGGCTTGGAAGTCAGCAGAATCAGCCTGATACAGTCTACTATACTGCAGTAAACAGTAAGTAAAACAAAATAAAAAGTTTGCACACAAAGTGCAAATTAGGACCAGTCCCACAGCTGGGTGTGGGGCCCTTAGTGCTGACTGTTCCCCTTTAATCCTCAAATAGATCAGGAATTGCGATGGCCTGAAGGACACCCCATGTGATGTAAACATACGCCACAATCCATAACATGGCTGCCATGATTAAACTGCAGTGTAAACACAGCTTCCCCACTGCTGCTACAGTGTGGCTACAGCCCCACACTGCCTTCCACATCACTTCTACTCTGGATTCAGCTGCAGAGTGAACGGAACCACCCCACCATCTGAGTCCAGGTCAAAACCGCGATGGAAGAATGGCACAGTCAAACATGCACTGCATGGACACCAGAAAATGGGCACGGTCAAAAAATGCACAACTATAAATAAACCAACTCCAAAACCACACACGCTGTAATGTCAGCATGGTTTTCGACCCTGTGTTTCCTCCTTCACGGTGTTGATCGGATACCCCACCATTTACAACACATCTGCTCCTGACTGCTGCAGTGTGAATAAAGCCAAACCCTACCATTTACAACACTTCTGCTCCTGTCTGCTGCAGTATGAAAACCCAGTCCACCATCTACAACACTTCTGCTCCAGATTGAGCTGCAGTGTTAACATAGCCCACCAGCACTCACAACACATTTGCTTCCGATTGAGCTGTAATGTGAAAACAGCCCCCCACCCCCACCATCCACATCACTTCTGCTCCAGATTGGGATGCAGTGTGAACAAAGCCCACCAGCACTCACAACATACCTGCTCCTAATTCAGTCAGCCATTCGCAACACATCTGTTCCTGACCGCTACAGTGTGAATACAGCACCACACCACCTGGCATCCACAGCACTTCTGCTCCAGGTTGAGCTGTGGTGTGAACACAGCCCACTTCCATTCGGAACATATCTGTTCCTTATTGCTGTGGTGTTAAGTACAGCCCCCAGCTTCATCTACAGCACTTCTGCTCCAGATTGAGCTCTGTGTGAACATAACCCACCAATATGCACAACACATCTGTGCCTGACTGAGCTGCAGTGGCTGTTGGTTATGAACTTTACTGACTGTAACTTTTCCTGGAGATGACTAAAGTGGCCTTTGGGTGGAAATCCTTGAAATGCTGTATGTAGTAACTGACGAATCTTCAGCATGTGCATAGCCCTGTAAATTTATCATTTTTTTATTGAAACTCATGTATCTGTGCACCGTTAGTCTCAAGTGTAGACTTGATCCAGAGATCAGAGAATGTAAGCTGCTCATAGTATAATTGCCAAACATAATAATTCTGCATGTGAATTAGTATTCAGATAAGATTTGAACCTGTCACTTGTAGTCCCCATTACAAGCACTATTTCCTCAGGGGTGCTAGCTACAACCAGGAAAGCCAGTCCATAACGCTGAGGTACAAGTGTCTTGGGCACTCTATATCCCCAGGTGGAAGCACAGCACCATATATACTCAATTTTTATCCCTTGTACATTACTGAACACAAGTTGGCACCTTGGTTTAAAGGGACATGTCCCTCAAGGGCCCCAGTATAAGGCCTATGCCCTTACACTGAGTGTGTGGGGAAAAAGGCTTACCTATATGTTAACAGTGCAGTCTAGAAAGTGCTGCACCACCAAATTGGCAGCCAGTGCAGTTCACACAGGAAGGAGTAATTTGCTAGGTTTTTTTTTCCCTACATAGCTATTTCTCAGGCCAGACTCATCTGGCGGCACCCCCCCAGCACTGTCTCCAGCCTCCTCACAGACTTACTGGTTACCCACCATTTGCCCAAGATGGCAGTGTGGTAGATGGCAAGCCATGGTGGTCACATGGGAGTTTATGGGGGGTGCCAGTGTGGACGGCTGGCATTTTCCTTCTGCCACCTGAGGTTTCTCCCTGGGGTGCTGGAAGGCAGTGATTCAGTTGTGGATGCATGACAGGCATCTGGTGATAGCCAGCTGTTCACCACCTGCTGGCAGTCATGCAGTGGGAGTAGCAGCCCCTCCCTGGGATCCTCAATCCTTCCTCCCCATAGCCAGCCCAACAGCCCATGTTCCTTCCTGAAGGTGGGTCGCTGGGGTAGCAAGCAGTGGTGCTACCGCGGTGGTACCGGGCTGGTGGGCTTGGAGGTTTTAATGTTGCCAGTCATCCTGGCTGCGGCATTCTGTACCAGCTACAGGTGATGTAGCAACTTTCCACACAGCCTTGGTTACAGAGCACTACAGTAATCAAGTCTAGATATCACAAAAGCATGCACTAAGGTCACCAGGTCATCATGCACTAGATACGGCCTGATCCATATGATATTCCTTAGTTGGTAAACTCAGCTACAGATAGCAACCACCATCTGATGTTCTAGGTACAGCCTGTTGTCCACAATGATGCCCAGGTTCTTAACCCTATCCACGGCTCACTGGGGAACACTATTTAAGCTCATAACCAACACTGGGCCAGGCTGCACTCAGCATGTCTGGCTGAGTGCATAGTGTGCCTACTGCAGTCACCTGCTCTAGTGGTGCTACTCCAGGTACGGACTACCTGGGGTAGTGAAAAAGGAGTCCCTGGGGTCAGGGTCCCTGAAGAAACTTGGAATAATGATATAGGGTGGGTTGCTGGGTGCCTCACTTGGGTGGGGGGTGCTTTGATTTTGGTAGGGTGTAGGAATGCTGAGTACACTTCTAATGTCTGGGCAGCAGGACTCAACTAGCACAGGGGGTAGGAGGAAAACTATGTTTTTTTCTGACCCTGAGAATCTGACTAGCTCCCCTTTCCCCTCACCAGGCAAACAGGAGCTCAGATCTGAGTGAGACCAGGGAGCAAAAAGAAATATTTAGGTTAGTTGTGAGTGTGTGTGGTTCTGTAGTTGGATGGGACATGGTAGGATATGAAACTGAATGTCAACCAAATAATAGCCACTGGATAGTTTGATAATTTTTATGCCCTTCGTGTTAACCGGTCCCAATCCACTAGTCCTCCCACCCGTCACCCTGGCGTCCTCTGGGACTTACCTTGTCTAGCTCTTCCCCCAGGGCTTGCACCCCCCATGGTGGGGTTGGTGGAGCCTCCCTCTGGCCCCACTAGGAACAGGATCTGGTCCACCTGAATGCACCCAGATAGCCAGGTTTGGGGCTTGCGGAAGACCAGTGTCATCCTGCTGGTCGGCAGTTTTCCCGTTTTTTATCCCCAGCACTGAGGAAGTGGCGTGCAATGATGCCAATGGCTGTGCCATGCACACTCCCATGCACAGCACGCTGGGGGTCTTGCCCCACCTCTGCCCACCCATTGTACAATGTCAGTGTGCCAACCCCTCAGCCACTTCTAGGGGCCAGGCTAATGCCAGCTACTGGTCCTACCCCTCTCCGGAGGAAGGCAGTCCTTGGGACGCTCAGTCCTCCAGCTCCCAAGGTTGATCCCAACCTCGGGTCATTGGTGCCTCAAGCAGTAACATTACCGCTATGCCAGCAGGCCAGCTGATACCTTTATTGGACCAACATATGTCTTGTACACAATTTGGTTTTGGTCCACACAGGTCTGTTCATCAGAAGTGAGTATTCAGCATTTACTCCTAAAGGCCACATATAACAATATCCACTATATTTTGACCACTGATTTGGATCCATTTCACATCCCTAATCAGTACCTTAAACAATGTGGGAGAGATTCTAACATTACTTGCCTGAATCAGATGTTCTATATGTACATAAGAACCACAAAGGGTGGATTAAGTTGACCAGCATAATTATTTTTTTACAGTTTATTTATGCAGAATAACCCTGCTAAGAAGTAATATGTTATTTTTAGGTGGGCCCTATTATTGGTTCTTTAAGCTGGGAAGAGGCGCATACATTTTGTTTCACTGTCCAGTGTAATAGCATATAATATATAATATCAAATATGTAAGTGATAAAACCCACCACAGCATGGGTTCTTGGGGGATGCCCACTGCCCAGGGTGTAGTGAGCCCTGACCCTGCAGGCAGCAGGCCTTACAGCCCTGGAAGGGTGGGTATCCCCAACAACCCACACCCTCTATGGTCTAATTGTATTTAGAAAATGGGCTGTGTTGGCCCAACACCACCTATTTCCTAACCATGATTCGATGGGGTTGTAAAGTGCTGTAAGTAGCAGACTGGGTGGGCCAAGGGGCCCTTATCCGCTGACAGATTCAATGTTTCTATGTTTCTGTGAGTGGAGCAGAAGCAGTGGTGAGTGGAGCGAACAGGTTTCAGGTTTAGCATAATGGAAATTAAGGCACATACTGGCTCTTTTTTTGTTTTACTGGGTGGTAACTGATACACTCATCCCTTGTAACTACAGTCAGCCAATCAGGTGACAGCATTTTCGTAACCCATTTTCTAAAATGCTTTCCAGCTTTAAAGGGACACTGTCAACCCCCCAGGCTTCAAATTTTCTCTATCCCATTCTTACTGGTAGCATCATATGGCATCAAAACCATCCAATGCTTAACCTGACCCAAAATGGGCACACAAGATTGAATGAGCTAGTTAAAAAAACACATGTTATGATCAAGCAGACTCTGTATAGACTGCTGGTGTAGATGGTTGTTTATGATTCTTTTTCCTTTTTAAAAGTGATACATAGACTGCCCACCATACTGGTGTTACCACACAAAACCCTGTTTGTTTACAGTCCTTGATCAACTCCCATTGCATCTTTTCTGGACTTGGGAATGCTACCAACATAGTCTAGAAAGGGTGCCAGAACATGGAAAAATGTGTGGGGGAAGTGGGGCTGTAGTAACAACAAAAGAGACCATGATTGCTTCCCTTTTGACCTTGCATGCATTAAAGGGGCACTTTGAATGCTCTTGGGCAAAAATGAGGGGGGGGGGGCTGCCACCACCCTTCACCCACAGGTTCTGGCACCTATGCTAGACACTCATGATGAAGTGGAAGGAGAGGAAACTATTGCATCATGAGTGGCTGCACTATTTAGGAGTATTCATAATGCTCATGAAGTGTGCAATAAGTAGATCAAGAGCTTTAAACAAAACACGGCTGGGTATAACTACACCATTAGCATTTATTTCAGTTCTACTAAGACAGGAAGCAGATACAGTCTCCTCCAGTTATAACATCTGCTGTTTGAGTGGTGGATGCTTATAAATGGGTACTACTCAACCACCAGTAATGTAACGAGCGGAGTGCCACATGGATTAGTGTTGGGCCCAATACTATTTCAAATTTTTATCACTGAGATGTGTGAACAGTTGGAAACCGGACAAGTGAATACGCTGATAATACAGAATTTGCCGGTGGGTATGCACTCTTGAAGACAAAGTGTCAATCCAAATTGATTTAGATATAATCCAAAAATGGGCCAACAAGTGGGGAATGATGTGCTGTTCTGACAAATGCTGTGTCGTGCACTTGGGGAACCAGCCTAACAAACAAACATATAGATCAGGGTGCAAATACCCCTAGGGAGGCTCAACAAGAAAGGGACCTAGGAGTAATAATGAACAAAAATTTAACTTCTGCAAACCACTGTGCCACTCAAATAGCCAAAGCTAAACACATATTGTGGACAATTATAAGAAATTTTTGGAGTTGAAGTGAGGAAGTTATTATGTCCCTTTATAGAACATATGTTAGGCCTATTCTGGATTACTTGATTCAAGTTTGGTGCCCTCTTAATGAAGGAAAAATAGGAAAAATTGAAAGGGTACAATGACAGGCAACTAAAATGATATATAACATCAGACACCTGAGCTACATCAATTGTCTAAGCAAGCAATAATACTCAACAGGGTGGGCGGTATTGGGCAATACTGGACCACCCAGGGGCATTATGAGACCCGACACCACAGGTGGAGGGCCTTATAGCACCTGGAAGGTCCGGTATTGCCTATACCGCCCACCCAGGAGAGTATTATTGCGCTAAGAAAATGGGCTATTTGGGAAATTGTTTATAAAATAATCTAAAAATGTCACAAATTTACTTAAAAAGTAGTGTAGATTAAAATTATTTTGTTGTAAAGTAGTCCCTCAGCTGCTGGTGTGGTAGTCAGTAGAAGGTGCTTTTGTTTTTAAATACACTTTTTTTCTCACTCTCATTGTTTTGTTTTTTTTTAACTTAAGAGGGGCTGTGATAGAGGGGTGGGAGTGATGGCGCTGGAACAATGTTTGTGGTCAGCAGCCAGGACCGTAGTCAGGAGCTGCTGTGGTCTGTGACTAGAGCTGTCACGCTGCTCGTAATGAGGCGCATCATGGTCAGGCAGCCAGCAGGAGTGGAGAAGGAAGACCCAAGCTGGATTTTTTTAGTGGCATCAACAATCATTGTGTAAGCCGTTTAAAAAGCCTACAGAACCAGCTCGGTGGCGCTGATGGTTGAGGTGCTGGACACCACACCTCGCGCCACACTGGCGACCCGGGTTTGGTAGTGGACTCAGGATGCCAGGGGTCAGATGGGGGAGACAGGCTGGAGCGTCCGATGACAGCTCGCCTTCTCTGGTGAGGGGGATGGTGTTTATCCTGGCGTGCGCTGACCCCTAGCGGAGGCTGGGGGCATGCTGGTACGCCAACACCTCAGAGGTTGGATAGGCCACGGGTGGAGGTCTGTGGACCAATCAACTCTGGTGTGGCACCATTGGGGGGTGGAAGCTGAGGACATCGGCGTTCGCGCCTGACATAAGGGTACGCAGCTTCCACACATAAGGGAGGAAAAATGCACCCAGCACAGCTGGGAAGATGGAGCACCGACCAAGTCCTGATGTGCCATCAAGCCATCACTGCCCGGGGACCTGATGCGATTTCAAGATTTGGGGGTTTGGCTCCCTCCCGACCCCGCCAGGGGGGTAAATCGAGGCAGGATGGAGGGATCCGGGCAGCAGATGAGCTGGTGGCAGGGAGGAGGTTCATAGGCGACTCCTGATGCGGCGGCTCCGTTGGGGCAGTAGCAGGGAAAAACAGAAATTATTTAAAAAAAAAGCCTACAGAACTGTTGGAACTGCTGGAATTAAGGGTTCATTTAGGCATGACTAGCGAGGGGGGGGGCCGGAACAGAATGCAGCAGCTGGAATGTGTGTGCGAGGTGAACTGTGCAGCATGTGGATGGTGCTCAGCCCCCCCCCAGTGTTCTTCTCATAAGTAGAAGATTTTTGTGCAGGAAGAATATCGAGCAGTTCACAGACGTGGCTTTGCTTACTTCTTTACTGTGGTACTGCAGGCTGTGTGTGGCAAACAGCGAGGGAAGGCTGCACTTGTGACATATTGTGTGGACAGGCGCGCAGCTGCCCTTTTGAAAACTGCGCTGGTGATCGCCGTTTACGTGGTGCAGCCGATCACACCGATGGCTTTCTTTTGCTTTTTTAATATGTTTCAAGTTTTAGTTAATCTATAGAGGTTAAAAGAAGATAGAGCCCTGTAAAAAAACAAATGGCAGGTGTGCCAACCCCATGAGTGGTAATTCGCCTGCTAAGCAAGAGAAAAAAATGGTGGCACATCGAGTTTGAAAATTCTAACTGGTACCATGATAGCAGTGATGGGGTTGGCACACATGGTACTTATTTTTTACAGGGCTCTAAGTGGCAGTTAATGCACACCCCTGGCTTGCCTGCAGCCAATCAGCAACTTCAGATTTCTAAGCTCATTTTCTACAGCATCTTAAATGAATGACTTTAGAAACAAGATGAATGATAAGTGACCTATTATTATGTTTTGATATTATACAGGATGACTACTTATTCAGTGAACTAGGCCTAGAATTCAAAAATGATGAGCTGGGAACCAGAGGTCATCCTCTACAAATCAGACTGCAAAAATGTCATACCAACAGGAGGAAGAGTTTCTTTACACAATGAATAGTCAACCTTTGGAATAAATTACCCACCAAAATAATAATCAGTAGGGACAAGATAGAATTAAAAATAAGCTAGACAACTGTATACTGAAGGGTCACACTCTATCATACCACGGATAAAGGCCAGGAGCATATATGGGCTTTCTGTTCCGTATCCACCTTATTATGTTATGTACCCTTAGCATAACAGGCAAAATCACAAACCAGTTGCCCATTCAATAGAACTCAAGGCAATACTGCCCACATGTACTGAACTAGCAATGCATAGTGTGTCCGCCAATTTCTGATCGAAAGTTGCACCTCAGGGGTGCAAATCACGCAACAACAGTTGCTTCTGTAGAGCCCACAGAGAAAAACTAAATGCTGACTCTGCTGGTGCTGACAAGCAACTCAGTAAAGTCTTGCCTGGTCTGTTGTCTGATTATGAAGCACAGTACACATTCAATTCCAATGAGTCGGCATTTCTTTTCAGGTGTGTTGGCTATGGGGCACTGTGTTTTAAAAGTGACCCTCTGCTTATATTAAAATGGTAAAGGAATGATTATCCCTGCTTGCTCGCTACAACATGATTCAGATTTCAGATTAATTTTATTTATTCATCAATTGATATTATGAACATAAAAACAGGTACATCTCATATAAATAGTCACATAATAACATGCGATATTATACATTTATAACAGATGTTAAAAACTGTTTATAATAAAAAGATGTCCCCCAGACATGAAGAGCAGTGTAAGTTCATAGCAGCTAGTTCTTGCCTTTAGAAGGGGTATAATTTTCTTTTGTTACCTTCTGGCCTTCTAATCATTACTGCATCTCTAACAGAAAAGCCTCTGAATAATATATTAAAATTCAAATTATTCATTAAATGCACCATTATATTGCCGTTCGTTCTTTGTTGTTTTTGTAGGATACCACCTAACCATTTATCTCTGGTCATGTCATACTTCAGATAGATTATTATTACAAGAGCCAGATTTTTCTAGATGTCCATAATTACAGGAACAGTTATTTGTACATTCTAAGTCAGCAACATGGATGGCAGAGAGAAACTTAATTTAGTGGTGATAAGGAAGTCTGCCATGCCCTGCTGCTTCTCTGCCATTCAGTATCTGCCCGTTACCTACAAATCTAACCACACAGTTTGCATGATGGGACAGATACTGTATTGACAGAGTGGGTGAGGGCATGGGATAGGTAACTATCAGTCCTAACCAGGGTCTGATTATGTCTGCCATTTTTGTTGATCTTGCTAAAGCATTTGACACAGTGGTACACCCCCTCCATCTGGAAAAGCTTAATTCAGCGGCTCTTTCTGACTGCCATCAGCTGGTTCTGTTCTTACCTTGTGGGTAGGTCTCAAGCTGTCAGGATAGGTAACTCAATTTCCTCTCCACTCCCTATCTGCTCAGGTGTCCCTCAGGGGTCTGTCTTGGGTCCTATTCTTTTTTCATATTTTTAAATGACCTTCCCACTGTTTGTTCTTTGAAACATACAAACATAAGCTTTGACAGCAGATAAGGACCGCTTGGCCCACCTAGTCTGCCCATTTCCCTACCTACAGGATAAGCTGCAGATCCTATTTAACCAACAGCCTATTTCTTCCTAGCCCCCAACAAAAATTGCCTTATGTCTGTCCCATGCATTCTTGAATTCTCCCACAGTTTAAGACCCCACAACCTCCTCAGGAAGGCTGTTCCATGTGTCCACCACCCTCTCTGTGAAAAAATACTTTCTCACATTGCCCCTGAGCCGTCCCCCTCTATCTTCAAATTTTGTCCCCTTGTTCTTGCACATCCCTTTTTCTGAAAGATGCTACCCTCTTGGACTTTGTTGATTCCACTGAGGTACTTAAACATTTCTATCATGTCCTCCCTCTCCCTCCTTTCCTCAAGGGTATACATTTTAAGCTCCTTTAGTCTCCCCTCGTATGGCTTCTCTTGCAGACCCTGTACCATTTTAGTTGCTCTCCTCTGAACTGCCTCCATCCTGTCTATGTCCTTGCGGAGATGGGGTCTCCAGAACTGGATGCAGTACTCCAGATGGGGTCTCACCAACTGTCTTTACAGGAGGATAACAACTTCCTGTTTTCTGCTGGTGATGCCTCTCCCTATACATCCCAGTATCCCCCCAGCCCTCCCTACCGCCTTCTCACATTGTTTGCCAACCTTACGGTCATCTGATATGATTACCCCCAAGTCCCTTTCCATTTTTGTTGTTGTTACTACCTCTCCCCCCATTGTGTAATCTTCCACTGGGTTTTTGTTTCCCAGGTGCCTTACTTAGCACTTCTTTGCATTGAATCCAAGCTGCCATACTTGGTGTTCATTCATATGTACACTGATGATACAGTACTGTTGGCATCTGTCTCCTCTGCTTGTGATCTTACCTCACAATTACAGCTGGATTTTGACAATATTCAACACTGGTTCAGGGCTAACCAGTTAACCCTCAATACCAAAAACAGTTCCTATGACTTTTGGCACCCATCAGAGGCTTTCCAGACTTTCCCCTCTCCCAGTTTTCCACACCCTGGATGGTGCTCTGATTGAGGATGTATCCTCTTCTAAGTACCTCGGCGTTTGTCTTGACTGTCATCTTGACTTTTCCATTCATACTGATACCATTCATCAAAAACTTCACCCCAAACCTGGTGCTCTGTGCAGGAACAGAGCGTGTATCCCACATCCTGTCCACCGTGAGATTATCTTAAAAGATATATTCTCCCTATCCTTGATTATGGCAATCTGGTTTATAGTGGTGCACCTAAATCCTCCTTTGCCAGACTGGATCCCCTTTTCACTCTTTCTCTCATTTCGCTCTGGACTGCTCCTCTCCTACCCACCACTGTTCTCTCTACTCTGCCCTTTCTCTTCCAGCCTGGGATTGGGTCCCAGGGTGGTAGTCTGGGTAAAAAATTGGCTGGACAACAGGACACAGAGGGTAATAGTAAACGGAGTCCACCCCGAAGAAAATGAGGTTACTAGCGGGGTATCACAGGGTTCAGTATGGGACTGGTCCTTTTTAATGTCTTTATAAGTTACATTGTGCAGGGACTGGAAGGAAAAGTATGCCTCTTCGCCGACAACACAAAGATCTCCAAACAGGGCTGATATACGGGGGGGGGGGTGAAAAGGATGAGAAGGGACTTGGCAAGGTTGGAGGAGTGGTCAAAAGTATGGCAGCTTAGATTCAATGTAAAGAAGTGCAAAGTAATGCACCTGGGAAACAAAAATCCAGGTGAAGAGTACACAGTGGGGGGGGGGTGTACTAACAACAACAAAAATGGAAAGGGACCTGGGAGTAGTCATATCAGATGACCTAAAGGTGGGCAAGCAATGTGACAAGGCATTAAGGAGGTCTGGGGGATACTGGGATGCATAGAGAGAGGCATCACCAGTAGAAAATAAGAAGTTGTTATCCCTCTGTACAGACAGTTGGTGAGACTCCATCTGGAGTACTGTGTGCAGTTCTGGAGACCCCATCTCTGCAAGGACATAGACAGTATGGAGGCAGTCCAGAGGAGGGCAAGTAAAATGGTGCAGGGTTTGCACCAGAAGCCATACAAAGAGACTAATGGAGCTTAATATGTATACTTTTGAGGAAAGGAGGGAGAGGGGGACATGATAGAAACTTTCAAGTACCTCAAGGGAATCAGCAAAATCGAAGAGGGTAGAATCTTTCAGAAAAAGAGATGTGCAAGAACAAGGGAACACAATCTGAAGATAGAGGAGGGACAGCTGAGAGACAACATGAGGAAGCATTTTTTCATGGAGAGGGTGGTGGACACATGGAATGGCCTTCCTGAGGAGGTTGTGGGGTCAAAAACAGTGGGGCAATTCAGGAATGCATGGGACAGACATAAAGCAATTCTGGTGGGGGGTAGGAAGAAGTAGGCTGTTGGTTAACTAGGATCTGCAGCTTATCAAATAGGCAGGGACATGGGCAGACTGGGTGGGCCAAGTGGTCCTTATCAGCCATCAAAGTCTATGTTTCCTTCTCTTGAGACCAGGCACCTTTCCCATTGTGTTTCTTTTATTTCTAAATTCTGGTTTGGTGCTCTTCCCTCCTACCTTTCATCCCTTTTAATATCCGCCCCTGTTGCCATCTACCCTCTCCGCAGTAGTACTTCACACTCCCTCACTATTCCTTCTAGAAAAACTACTGCTGGTCAATCTGCTTTCTCTTACTGTTTCCCTAAGCTCTGGCCCTCTCTCCCCCTATCTATTTGCTCTGCTTCTTCTGCCTTTTCCTTAAAGTCTCTTCTTCATGACTTATGCTCTCCCTCTTGTAACTGTCCATGACCCTCTTACTCTAAATCACACTTTGTTTTTCTCCCCTCCCACTTTTTACCATACACTTTAGTCTATTTCTTAATTGAAATGTTTTCTCTCACCACCATAACTCTACTTATACCTGGGGTGGGATATTCAAAGCGGTTGTGCAAGGCGCAAGTGAGATGCGCCAGCGCAACAGTGGAAATGCGCCAAAGAGTGATATTCAGCGGGTGACAATGCACAGTGCAAATCACAGTGCGCCTACGCGCAACCCTAATGAATGCAAGCATAAGTGCAGGGGGCATAGCCATGAATAAACAGCGCAGTGCAATATTCAACAGCAGGTCGATGGCGCAAGTGTGGAGCAACAGGGACATGCGTGGAGCAAAGTTGAGCCTATAAAAGGATGGAGCAAGCAGGTGATGGTGGCTTGCACCCAGGGGAGCAGGGGTGAGAGAGGGAGGGAGAGAGAGAGACAGAGTGAGGGACAGAGACAGTGTGAGACAGTGACAGGGTGAGGGCCATTTGGCCAGGCAGGACAGCAGCAGGGGTGCAGGACAGTCACAGAAGCAGGAGGTGCAACAGGCAGTGGGACGGAGTGCATGACCCAGACTGAGCCTGTGGGCAGGCCAGACCATGCGTGTGGGTCCCCAACACAGAAGTGCGCTCAGTGCAGGGGGCCCAAGCAGCAGCATAAAGCCGGGGAAGCCCTGGGAGACAGCTGCGGGGGGGACAGGCTGGGCCATGGCCAGTGCAATATTCCAGATGGAGGCAGTAATGAGGAGTGTAAGGAGGCAGGCGGCTGAGCGGCGTGGCCGTGGAAGGGCCTGGTGACAGTATGTCCGGAATAGGTGGTACCGTGCCCGCACCACCTTCGAACAGTACATCGACACTGAGATTGTGGGCCGGTACCGCCTGAACCGGGCAATTCTGAGGCAGCTCTGTGAGCTGTGCAGTGATGAGATGTAGGCACCCACAAGACGGAGCCACACCCTGTCAGTGGAGATCAAGGTCATGGCCATGATGTACCTGCTCACCACGGGCACCTTCTAGAGACCAAAAGAGGACACCACAGGCATAACCCAATCAGCCGCGTCACGGCTCCTCACAAAATTCCTCAATGCACTGCTGCCACATGCTGCAGAATTCATTCACTTCCCCAGCACACAGGCGGAGCATACAGCAAACATGCAGGAGTTAAACAGGGTTGCATATATGCCTAGCATGCTAGGGGCCATTGACTGCACCCACGTAGGCATCCGCACACCACCGGGGCCAGAGGGGGTGGCCTACATCAACAGGAAGGGCTACCCCAGTGTCAACTGCCAGGCGGTGTGTGATGCCAAGGGGCGCATAATCAATGTCTGTGCCACACACCCTGGGGGAGCACAAGATACCTTCATCTGGCACCAGTCTGCACTGTGCCGCAGGTTTGAGAGTGGGGACATCCCTACCGGCCACCTGGTAGGTGCGTATGCAGCAGGAAAGGGCAGCCCTGCACAACAGGGCAGAGCGTGGGGGAGAAGATGCTATGCATGGGGTGTAGAGGGTTTGTCTGTGTAGGAGGGGGGGCAGCCACACTGACCAACGTGCTAACCCAGCATGTTCCCCCACAGGTGACAGTGGATACCCACTCAGGCCCTGGCTGCTCACCCCGTACCGGCACCCGTCGACCCCAGTGCAGGAGAGATACAACAAGGCACACAGAACATCATCGAGCGTGTGTTTGGACTGCTGAAGGCAGGATTCCATTGCCTGAACAGGTCTGGCGGTGCCCTACAGTACAGCCCCTCGAAGGCATGTTGCCTATTCCTGGCTTGCTGTGTGATACGCAACATGACCACTGACTGTGGGGTAGCTGTCGAGGTCAAAGAGGAGAACAGCAGTGGGGATGACTCAGACGCAGGGGCCAACGGTGGTGGGCATCCCCCCCCAGACAACGGAAACCCCGGCTGCACAGGATGGCCCAGCGGCACAGGGCCACCATTGCAGAGGAGCACTATGGTGCTTGCAGATAGGTGAACAGGTCCACACACACATGTTCCAGGGACCAGGGCACGGTAAACAGGCATGGCTGGCAGGGTCCCACAACAGACATGGCTGGAGGGGGGCATCGACGTACATGCGATGGGTCACCGTGGAAGCACCCCTGACAGAAGAGTGGACCCCACCCACACAGCCCGACACACCCACACTCACACAGGTACAGTCACACGGACACACGCACACACGCACACCCGAGGCTGCCAACGGGTGTGTGTCAGACGCTGAACACCGTTGCACTGTGGCGGCTGGTGCTGTGATGGCATCGTCATGCACATGCCATGATGGCCAGCGGCCAGGAGGGTGTGCACAAGGTAGGCATGATGTGCGGCCTTGGATGTCATGGCCCAGGTATGTACATGCACATACCATACCTCCGTGCATACAGGGCTGCGGCAGGCAGTGGACAGGGAGAGCGGCAGATCATGTCGGCTGCGCAGGTGCACGGCTGCCATGGTCACGTGGACAGCCCCACCTAGACTGACCAGCAGACGTAGGCTGTGTGGTGGCCACAGGGAGTGTCACAGATGTACCCCCAGGCATGTTGCTGCGAGAACACAACCGTTCCCTCGCAGGTGTCTGCAGGCCCCTGAACAGGCCCGCCCAGGCATGCCCGGATGCCCACTGAGCTGATCCCAGATGACAATGCTGGGGTCGCATGACGCCGGGACCAGGGTGGAGAATGCACTCCGCAGTGACTGCCACAGATGGCCCTGCACCAGGGTGGCCAGTAGCACCAGGCCAGCTGTGACTGCAGCGGTAAGCCGATCCAGGCCTGTGGTCGTGTCCTCCCGTATGCGTGTGGCCTTGGCCAGAAGCAGCTGAAAGTCCCGGTCACGCCTCCCTGCAGACTGGCGCAGCTCAGTGCAGAGTGCACGCACCCCTGCCATGACCTGCATCTGTTGCTTCACGGATGCTCTGAGCAGACGGGTGTGCTCGTCAAGCGGGTCGGTGCCCTGGGGGGCTTGGGCATCGTGCCAACCTGCGGGGGTTGTGAGGCCCTGCGGCACAGCCCCCCACGCAGGTGGGGTCTGCACAGCAGGGCCCTCATGGGCCTGTACTGTCTGTGGTGCACTGGCGACGGACACTGCACCCGGTCCACCCTCAGCACCGTCCTGCTGCCGCCACTGCCCCTCTGGCTGCTGTACATGTGACGTCGCCGGGGAGGCTGCACCCCCACCGCCAGATGGGCTTGACTGCGCTGTAGGTACGGTGGCCACCGCAACACCGGGTGGTGCGGCTGGCAGGTCTGCCAGTGCCACCCATGCACCATTGGCGCCGCCATGTCCGATGCGTGGTTGAGGTGCCTCCCCCTCTACAGCATCACCACTGTCCTGGGTAGTGGTCATGTCATCATCGGATGCAGACCCTGCCCCGATCACTGTCTTAGCATACTGGACGCCATGGCTGGCATCCCGCAGAAACACTGCCTGGGCCTCGTCTGCGCCCATGCCACAGGCATCTGTGTGGATAGTGTGGTGCTGCCACATGGCACCTTTATAGCGCATCACATGCAAATGAGGGAATGCACAACTGTAATGAGATGCAAATGTCTCTGATGCGCCGCGGATATGCTGATGTGCTAATCTGCATATGCCTGCTGAATATCACGGAAATGCGCATTGCGCAGTGGAGTTTCTCACGTGCCTGTCATGGTACATCTGTGTGACGTGCGCAGTCTGCATGGTACAGCGCATTCACACACTGACATCGCGTATGGCGGTGGTGCTTCCTACGCACAGTATGCTACAGGCGGCATGGCGCTCTGCCACTATTTGGCAAGTGATGCACATGCTCTGTACAACCATTGGCGCCCATGCACTATTGGCACATGGCCCATGGGGTACACTGGACCCAATCACGCACCATGCTATCCATGCCCTATTGCGTGGACGCGCACGGTGCGCATGCCGCCCTTTGACCCCTGAGTGTGCCCCTTGATCCCCGGGTGCCTGTGACACGTGCCAGCATTGCCACAGCCATATCACGCATACCCTGCTGATGCGCGATTGGGGATGGCAGTGCATCGCAAGGCATGTTGCGTATCCATCGCACGTGGGTCTCGTGCGCTCACCAGCGCCATTATGCTTCTGTGGTTCTGGATACAGCCATGCCTCACAGGAGCATGCCTAGAGCACCAAATTGGACCCAGGTGGAATTGGTCAACCTGGTGGCATTGGTGGAGCCACATATTGGTGCTCTCTATGGGCAGGTACCCCTGGACCAGCCACGCACTGAGGTGTGGCAGGAGGTGACAGAGGCACTCAAGGAGGCCACAGGATCGCATCGTGGTGGGGAGCAGTGCCGCCACAGGTACAGGGAGCTGCAGAGGAGGGACCCGGACCATCTCCGGACACTGCAGGCACGCGTCCAGAGGGGCGCTGTACCACGGCCAGGTGAGTGCACATATCCCCATCCATGCCATGTCGATGTTGTGTGGGTTGCCAGCGGGTGTCATGCCGTGCTGCTGTGGGGGGGGGGCAGTGGCTGGGAATGCCACCGGCCATGGCAGTGCACCGTAAGTGTGCTATGCCACGGCATTGCCGCTGTGCTGGGTCATGGGGTATACTGTGCTGGGGGGGGGCCGTGTGTTGCTGCCTGGTGCTGATGTCTGTCTCTCAATGTCTCCCTACTAGGCCCTGATGATCAGCGCAAAGCACAGATGGCGGGTGCCACTACAGGATGGCAGCAGCCCGGTGGTGTCACACAGTGGAGGGATGCTGCCTAGCCGGGAGTTGCAGGTGGCCAGGCGTCAGTTGGGCTGCAGCTTGCAGGTAGGCACTTTGGTGGTGTATGCTGTTGTGTGGGGTAGGGGTGGGCCACAGCCCCCCGTGCACATGGCCAGTACATGCCGTGCTTCGCCAGCATGGTCCATTGCACTATGCTGCGCCCTGGGCACGTGTGTGTGGTCGCTGTGGGTGGGCTGTGGGTGCATCCGGGTCCCAGCCAGGCCATTGACAGCCCCACGTAATGGCCATTCACTTGGCTGCCATGGCTGTGGCATGCTGCACATGGCTGGTGGTGGTGTGCATGGCTGTGGGTGGTCGGGATGGTGACTCATGTGGGCATGCATGCTGTGGTCAGCTGTGTGCCCTCTACAGGGCGCATGCCACCACTGTCCGCTGCGCACGGTGGGTGGGGTACAGTCATGTGGGCGTGCACTCATCCATGTCCTCTCCTTTGTCTTAGGTGCCCATCTGGTGGATGCGCATACCAGGCTGCTGGAGCGGATCTTGAGGGTCGCCACGGCCACACTTACGGTGACCTGAATCATGCGGCGGGCCCTGTTTCAGCCACAGAGGAGAAGGCGGCAGAGGTGCCGGTAGTCGTGGACCTCCCGAGGGGCCCATTGGCCTGCATCACCCTCCCTTCCACTGACACCCCTCCCATTCCTCCATTGTGCACAGCCTACCATGTCCCCTGTCTCCCCACCCCCTTCCTCAGCCTATGTTCCAGATTGTGGCCTCCCCGTTCCATGCCCCCATCCTTGTTCACCTGTAAATAGTCTGTTGTAGTTGGTTGTTGCTTTTAATACATTTCTATTTTGGTAGCCATCTGTGTCCGTGTCTGCTTTGCAGCTGGCTTTGGTGCCATGCTGCAGTGGTGTGCATGGTGGCTGTGTGGTACGTTTGCGGTTGCCTGGGGTTTCTGTCAGGTGGTCTGCGCATAGTGGCTTGTGTGTGTGCCCGTGGTATGCTTGTTCCTGCTGGGCTGTGTGTCCGTGTGTTGTGTGCTGTCGGCTTGTGTGATGTCTGCTTTGGTCCAGGTGCCATGTCCCGTGCCGTCCTGTGGGTGTTGCCTGTGGCTGCCTGCCAGTGGTCATGGGTGTCACACCACCTCCATGCATTACAGTAGATTGCATGGTCAGGGCATGCGGCCGTGCGCCTGCCTTGCCCCCCTCCGGTCATCCCCTGCCCTGTGGTGGCAGTGTGTCCTGCTCTTGTGGCCTATTCCACACTGTGCCAGGTACCCTGTGCTATGGCCCATGCGCCTCTGTCCCTTGCCCAGCCCATGCTATGCTCCTGCACTTCCTGCCTTGCTCCATTGCACAACCATGGTTGTGCAATGGTGCCTACTGGCTTGCTCCCTGGCGCAGCCCTCATTGCGCTATGGTGCATCCCTGTGATATTCAGCTGTTTTGTGCTGTCACTTGCCTTGGTGCTCAGCCTTTGAATATCGCGTTGGTTGCGTATCTGTGCAGTGTACCTGAGCTGCTCCGCCCTTGTACCTGCTTCTGGTGCATTTCTGAATATCCCACCCCTGATTTGTATAGCTTTTTTAATGCTGATTTTATGACTGTTCTGTTGTTTTACTTATGATCTTCCACATCCCCTTTCCCCCAGGATGCATCTGGAAACGAGCTGTTAGCAGCTCAGTTATGTCTTTCTTGGTGAAACTTTTTCAAATAAATAAATAAAACTGGGAAATCACACTACAACCCTTACTGTGGACAATTTCTCTGGCCATCCTACTGTCCTTGGCAGAAGAGATTTTAAATTAAACTTCCTGCTTCCCAACACCACCTGTATTATTCAGCCCCTGGATGAGGGGATCATTTACTCCCTCGAACAACACTATGTATAGTCTATGTGGGAGTGAGTCATAAATGTTCTCGATGCCAATTCTGAGTTCACAGCAAGTCAGTGTGTAAAGCAGATTACATTGCTTGATGCAGTTTGGCTGTTGAAACAGTCGCGGCTCTCAGTGATGGCTCAGACTGTTCAACGCTGCTTTAATAAAGATGGCTTTTCTGTAAGTAGCCAATCAGAATCAAATGAGAGCCTGGATGATGAGCCTCTGGGACCACCAACAGGGATGACAACAGAAGAGGTCAGCGGACTGTTTCTCCAAGGCGACGGTGACGCTGAGCCAAATGGTGATAATTTCAAGGAGGTGGTCACTTTAACGTGGTTCGATGCCAGTGCTGACTGTAGGGACCCTATGAATGTGGAGAGCAAGGAGAAGTAGAACAACAGAGCAGCGGGGTTACCTGGCTCCAGACTGGGAGGTACTGTTGGCAGCCGAGAAGGTTTAGAGGCCATACTTGAGGATCGAGAAGATCCAAACAAAAATAACAGACTTCTACACCCAGTAGGAGTACTGTACCATTTTTCTTCAGTATGTCCTTTGGTAACTGAAATGAACTACAGTACTGGAACTGTGAAACAAGAAAGTGAAAACAAGTATAAACTGAACTAAGCCAAACCCCTGCATTTCCCTTCCTTTCCACCATTAAGAATATTTCACTAAATAATGTCTATTTTTTAATGTTAATACAGTACTTTCTGTTGAGCACTTGTGTGAACAATAATGCATAGCAGTGTTTATATAATTTTTTAAACTTTAGTGCCTTTTTTACAGCATCCACTTCATATAACAAGCAAAACCTTGCAACACAAATGCTTATAAGTGGTGGGGACTGTAAAACAACTAGCAGCACCAACAAAGTTTAGAGAAGTAAGCAATCATAAAATGTGGATTTTCAACTAGAAATAATATGCAGAAGGGTTGCCATTGCCAGTATCCCTTTAACAATGTTTTTTGCAGGCTTTTCGACGTAGTGTGGGTATATAGTAATTAAACTGATTTTAATTATTAGATGCTGCACTGTCTAGTGTTTAAAAAAGGCTTGGAAACAAGAAGAGCCCACCTTAAATCCCACCAGTCACTTTCTCACTGCAGGACCCTGAGTAAGTCACCTAAACAATCAGGGCTTCTGTGCACTCAGCTGTAAAAGTGGATAAAAAGCAGGACCCTACTGAAAATGAGACACAGTACTGCACTGCTGCAGGGCTATCCTGGGTAAACAAAGTGCCAACAAACAAAATAATTATTCCAATAGTACTAAATGTCAAAAGTCAATAAACGTGAACATAAGGATCATGGAGAAACATGTGAATAAACTGAATTCCTTCTGTACTCTTATTACAGGGTGACAGTGTGACAACGGCATCATCACACACAGGGGTGGCATTCTGGTGTGAATTTGCAGTATTACAGACACATTCAGACTTTCTCACCAGAGGTCGCTTAGTGCACTTACCTGTGTTCTCAGGGTCAGTGCTCATGTTAACCTCCAAAACTGGTGGGGAGTTTGTTGCGATGTTGTCTTTGGCAGCTGCAGACGCTTTCTGTTTGTTTTTCGTGGCCTCCATGGCTTTCAGTTTCCGGGCATGCTTGTGGCCTTTGTAGTGTGCTTCAGCTTGCTTCTATAAAAGAGAAGATTAACAAAACACAGAAGTACTTCTAAGTTTGTTAGCGTTTAACACTGCATTGCTAATTTATTTTTATTTTTTAAGTTTTGGTAAATGGGTGGGAGCACTAGACCAACCACCTATTTTCCAGCTTGACCACACAGTGCACATAATACATACAATACACACAACATATATTATTTGTCATTTTAGCATACAGTTTAGCGGTCGGCCCGGTGGCACTGAGGGTTGAGGCGCTGCATGCAACACCTCGCGCCATGCTGGCGACCCGGATTTGGGAACGAGCCCAGGCAGCTGGGGGGCAACGGGGGGAGGGCAGAAGAGATTGAGCCTCTGGAGGACTGCTCTCTCTTCCCTGGGGAGGGTTGGAGAGATGACCGCTCAAGGAGCGACCTCTGGCGGAGGCTGGAGGTGGCAAAAAGTAGCGTTGTGACGTATGCCAGGGGAGTGGAGCCATGGTAGTACGCTGCCATGGTAGCTGGGCTCCACAGGGGCGTAATTAAGCAAGAAACCCCCCCTCCTCCCTCCGATAGGCAAAATCACCTCACACCCATGAACCACACTCCCGCAGTCGGACACGGCTGCCCTCGTCCTGCCTCCTCCTTGGCCCGGTGCTCAACCCTACAGAAAGAGCACCCTGGGCAGGGGCATCCCTTCCCTGGAGGGTAGACCCAGGGGATGCTTGGTGCCAGGGAGGGAGAGGAGAGCTTAGGCCATGCAAGGAGGTAAGTCTGTGGTGTTGGGTGGTCGCGGAGAGAGTTCGGTGGGATACAAGGAAGGGGAGCAAAAATAGAATTAAAAACACAAACAAAAAAAACCCCCAAAAAACATACAGTTTAGCATATGATCAGTTGCAGTTCCAGGTACATGAGGTAGTCTTTAATGTGTTTTCTGAGATGGGTTTTATTACACATAATGGACAATAATACTTCAATGTTTGTTGGTAGCAGAGTCGAGAATTTTGGTGCAGTAAAACCAAAGGCTTTTTGGCCTATGTTTGCTGATACCCTGGGTACTTGGAATAAATGTTCTCTATTTGCTCTTAGACCATAAGTGCTAGTGGAATAACTTAAAATACCATACAGGGATATTAGAGTTTGGGTTTTCAGGACTTTGAAAAGAAAACAAGCTAGAGCATACAACTTACTTACACTAGTAGGTAACCATTCATAATTGGAATATAACTAATGGGTTTTCCTTTGTCCCATAGGGGAAACTGTGGCATAATTTGCCATTATAAAGGAGTGATTATAATGGCAAACATGTGAACGGTTTCCCTAGGTCTATGTATGCGCCCGCTGCAGTCCTTCCTTTTGGACCGCTGGCCACCTTGTCTTTTTCCCTGGAGACTGAACCACCACTCAGACTCGGCAGTAAGTGACTTTTAAACACAAAATCTACTACCATGGAAAAAGAAAAATGTATCTTTTGACTGCCGAACAAAACAAAGAAATATAAAAAGTTTTAAGTAAATAAATAAATAACGGTGACCGCGGACTGCGTGCTGAATCCTAACTGGGCCACAGCCACATCGTTTCATTTTATATAATTGCTGTGGTGAAAAAGGAAAACCCAGCAAATTATATAAAATAAAATATGGGGTGGTGTGTTTAAACTCGAAGTTTTACACACACTCTCAGTGTCAGATGCTTTCACAAACCCCTGAAGCTTCACTCTCGGGGTTTATGTAGCATCTAACACCTCGTGCGTGTGTAAACTTCTTATTCCACACACCACCCCATATTTTTATTCTATATATAATGTACAATTATGGGACATTTGATGTGCACCTTGGACAAAGTGGCATATGCTGTTATACACAATATCCCCATTTGGCAAATATTCGAGGTGAGGCTGTGTGGTACAGTGATTGAGTATGCCATATGTAAACGTTGACGGTAAGACGGTGGGCTTTGTCAGTTAGGTTTTCCACTCTGTAAGTCATTCCAAGTTTACAGTTTACAAGTTAAATGCTGTATGGTCTAGTGGCTTATGAATAGGCTTGGTAACAAGAAGATATAAGTTCAAATCCCACCAGAGCCACTTATTGTGTGGCTGTGAGCAAGTAACTTCCCTGCGATTCATCGACCCAGCAGTGAGAATGAGTACAGCTGGACCCCACTGAGAACGGGACATACTGTATCACAACTGGGCTATCCTGGGTAAACATATTTTAAAAATAAAATAAATACAGAAAAAATGAAACATTAAACAAAAAAGAACTGTATTAGTAATGACTACTAACAACAGTTTATATTGTTCACTCTAGTTAGACTAATTTTATTTCAAGCTGTAAAATTATCTCAAGTCACACAGGAGACTAATATAGCTAGAACAAAGTCATATATTTAGCTGAAAGAGCACAAGTACAGTCATTTCCATGCAAGATAGACAATCAGAAGGAATCAGAGAAGTTAGTCCTGTTCTTCGTGGGTGGCCATCCCAGCCAGAACAAAACAGCTACTTGTCAGTTCTACTTCACGGCAGAAGGTTCCATTCTGTAACAGTCTTTCAGGGAGCTGTATCTGAGCTGGAATCCATCATAGATTCCCATTTATTAAGTCTTTCCTAGTTTTATGGAGGCTTTAAATGTAATTTTGTAATGACTAGAAATCTGCATGTTGTCAATGTCATGATTAACAAAATAGTGCTCCGCTTCTGGGCATTCTAAAGTGTACAATGTAAGCAATAAGACATGACAGGGTGTGTAATTATGGGCCAACAATTAAATGTTGTGGTGGTGGGAGGGTTGTTAGGTACGAAGGGCAGTCAAGTGCAATTACATACAGGGCCAAGAAGTGCAGTTATTAGCCATAATTCACCATTGCTGAAGTGCCTTATGGAAAATGGCTTTCAAAGCAAAAACTACAAGGGCTAAAGAGGGAGATGAAAAGGTATGCCCTTTCCAGATCTCAGTTGTCATGCCCACTCTCAGGTATTTTTCTTTGAAACACTTCCCAATCAATTATTATACATGCTCTACTATATTATGTGACTGAGAAGTTTCATGTGATAAATTATGTATCGTGTTATTTTATCCTCATGTTCATTTTGATACTATTGATACTATCTGAGTAATTAAGGAATGTACCTGAAAAAGTAGTGCTCAAGCAACTAACGGATTACATTCCACAGAATGGCACACTCACTGATATTAAATCAGGTTTCCATCCATCTTATTCTACCTGCACTGTACTATTAAAGGTAATAAATGACATTGCATCTGCTCTTGATGCCGGCTTTCTCACAGGGGCATCTTTATCGACCTAGCAAAGGTGTTTGATACTGTAAACCATAAAATTCTTCTTTAAAAGTTACTTTGCCAAGCTTTATTGCACAAGGCACTTCCCTGGTTCAAATCAGATCTGGCTGATAGGTCCTAGATAACAAAGATCAACTACATAACCCCACTGGCAGGCCACCATGGAGTACCCTCAAGACTCCATCCTTGGCCCCATATTATTCAACTTCTTTCTTAATGACCTGCTGTTTATCTGCATCAACACTGATGCACAAATCCATCTATATAGAGATGATACAGTCATCTACATAAAATCAAAGAGCGTCATTGACCTCAGCAACAAACTCCTAACTGTATTTGAGAGACCCATGCCTAGATGCTGGTGAACAACATGCTATTCCTTTGACAGACAAAAAGAAGGCCTTCTCCAGGTACAAGGAAAAATAAGGGAAGGAAGAATGCGGAAAGTACCAAATGAGAACAAGGGAAATCAAAAGGATGGTCAGAGAAGCAAAGGCAGACAGAGCTGTGTATTGTGAAGGGGGTCAAGGGTGGGGAAAAACAGTTTTTTATATCTATTAGGGAAAATGAAGAAGGGGGGAGGAAGAATTATTAGACTAAAAGAGACAGGTAGAGTAACTGAGGGTGAGGGGCAGAAAACAAACATTCTTAACTACTCTTGCTCTTTACTCACAAGGGAAGACACAGGGCCTCTGCCAGAGAATGGCATTAAGACAGCTGGAATGAGGATCCCTGAGATGAAGCAGCAAGTATTTACCACTGAAAGGATTTGGAAAGTGCTAGCAGCCTTTAAGATAGATAAAGCCCCGGGGCTAAAAGGGATACATCTGAGGATGTTCAAGGAACTGGCAGTGGAACTAACTGATCCCCTGCTGGGGCTAGTCAATAGTTCAGTTCAGACAGGGGTCATTCCAAAAGACTGGAGGGTAGCAGACATAGTCCTGTGCCATGGGGGGGAGGGGGACAAGGAGCAACTGAATAACTACAGACCTGTCAGTCTTACATCTATTGTGGGTAAACTGATGGGAAAACTAATCAAAGAGGACCTCGTAAACTACCTGGAGAGCAGTGGACTTCAACACAGTAAATAGCATAAGAAGGTCTTGTCAGACCAGCCTGATAGCATCCTTTGACTGGGCAATGAGGGTAGTGGAAAACGGCAATGTTGTGGATTCATTCTACTTTGATTTCAGCAAAGCTTTCGACTTGGTGTTTCACAGAAGGTTGCTGAAGAAGCTAAAGGATCTGGGTACAGTGAGAGACACAATTAGATGGGTGAGAAACTGGTTGGAAGGAAGATATCAAAGGGTTGTGGTTAACGGAGTCAAATCAGAAGATAGGGAGGTCACCAGTGGGGTGCCACAAGGATCAGTCCTGGGTCCAGTCCTTTTCAATATGTTCATTAGCAACATGAGAGAAGTAATCCAGGGAAAGATGTGTCTCTTTGCAGACAACACTAAGTTCAGTGACAAGTGATGCACATAGGGAACAGGAACTCAAGGAAAGAGTACAGGATGGCAGGGGAGATAAAGCTGTGCATGACCTCTGAGGAAAGAGACCTAGAGGTCATCAGTGACTCTCTAAAACAAACAAACCAGTGTAACAAGGCCTACAGTAAGGCAAACAGGATGCTGGGGTATATAGGAAGTGGTACTGACAGCAGAAGGAAAGAGGTATTACTACCGCTCTATAGATCATTGGTGAGGCCCCACCTGGAGTACTGTGCCAATTTCTGGAGTCCTCACCTAAGGAAATATAAGAACAGGCTGGAGACAACAGAGGTTGACCAAAATAATTAGGGACCAGCAGGGCGCTCTTTCAGGGATCAGCTCAAGGCACTGAACCTGTACTCGTTGGAGGCCAGACGAGGGGAGATGTGATAGAGACCTTCACGTTCCTGAAAGCAATGTACAAGGCAAATTCCGAGGAACTATTTAGCACAAGTAGTGGATCAAAAACACAGAGGCATGAGTGGAAACTGATGGGGAGGAAGTTCAAGAGAGAGGTGCGAAAATGTTATTTTACAGAAAGGGTGGTGGAGCAGTGGCACAATCTCCCAGCTGATGTGGTAGGTGCCAAAACTATCAGTGATTTCAACCACAGCTGGGACAGAGTGAAGGGCTTAGTGGCTGTTCCTTTTTCCATTAGTTTAACATTCATCTCTTGGAAAATGTGAACCGAAGTGAAATATCTCAGTATCACTTTTGACCCTTCCTTAACCTTTATGCCCCATATTGACAAAATGGCCTCCAAAATGTGACAATGTTTGGGCTGTTTGAAATGTGCTAAGCACTGCCTGTCTAGTATGGATAGACAACTCATTGCTGTTGGAGCCATTCTCCCCATTTTGGATTATGGGTCTCTTCATTTTGGATTATTGGAAAACTATCGCCATGCTGCTGAGTCCCATCTTGTCCCTTTAAACATTTTTTAATTTCAATTGCTATGGTTTATTCTTAAAGTCAAATGGGATGAGAAGCATTGCTCATTGCTCAATAATTTTAAATTCTCACCCTCTTCCAGGTGCAATTTAAATTGGTATTCTCTTATACTTAAAGCAGTCAATAATTAAGTTCCCCTTACCGCTCAGAGAGATTAACCTAACCACAAGTGCAGTCTATGTGGCGTGGCTCACCATAGCCTTTTCCTTCCGAATTTCACCATGCATTATGGCAACGGCAACTTTTCATTCAGTGCTCTGTTTTCATAGAATAGTCTAGATCCTCAAATCAGAAATTGCACTAATTTGGGATCTTTAAAAACTCTTTTAAAAAGAAATTTCTATGTTGCACAATCTGTGTGAACTTCGTTTGACAGTTAATGCTGTATATGTATACTTACTGGATGCTTACTGGATGTTATTTGTTGCTGTTTGTTTGGTACTAATATATTTGACGTGGGACATTCTGTGAATGAGACCTTTTTCTTATTGAACCCATCCTGTATATTTTAACTTTTAATAAGTAAGTATGTAAATAAAGTAATAAGTAGTACAATAAGTGGAAAAGTAATAAAGTAAAACAAAGTAATTACCTAGTTTGGGGCTTGACCTGAGAGGCTACAAAGGTCGCAGTAGCAATGTCACACAGTAAAGAACTGAAGGTCACAGGCATACTATATAGTTCTACTGTTCTTACCTCTAAACCTGTGATTGGCCTGGTCTTTACTGGTCCTTTGGGGACATGCATTTAAATTTTTGGCACTTGCAACTGGATGATTTTGCTGATGCTAACTTGGATTATGTATATGCGCAGTCTGTCATCACTTAGGACTGCATGGCTGGTCTACTCAGCTACTGCAGCTAACCCCCCAGGATCCTCATAAAAATGAAGCCAGCCACCTCACTATGGATTTCCTGGTGTGCAAAATCTCAAACAAATAAATGAATAACTAAAGTATTTTTGAAGGCAATTAATTGGGGACAACACTGGAAATAAGATGCTGCATCTCAGTTAGGCTTGCCTAGGAAAAATTTATACAAAATAACACACTTTTAATTCAGAGCTATTTATAACAACTATAACGGATTTCTTTTAGATTTTATTATCTTCTGAAAAGGCTGTGAAAGTGAAGAAGAACTGGTACTGCTGGTAAGGAGAGTGAAACGTTAGCTACGCAATTTAAGATATAAGATGAATATTTATGGGTATTACACATATAGATACCAATTAAATTATGGGGATTAATACCAAAATTTAGAAAAAGTGCAAAACAATATTTTGTTGAACTTTATTTTTTAAAACCGTCATGAAATTTTCCATGTTGGTATTAAAAAATTTTATCAATATACTTTATCGTTATGGAAAAAGTATATTGATAACATATAGAATAATAGCTAGGTGGGTGGTTATAATGAGAATTTTACACACACACCTGAGGTGTGGGATGCCACATAAACCCCGAGAGCGAAGTTCAAGGGGTTTATTAAGGCATCCCACACTGAGGATGTGTGTAAAATTTGAGTTTTATACACCTACCCAGCCTATATTCCATATAATTGCTGGGAAGAATTTTTTCACCACAGCAATTATATAACATAAACAAAGAGGTGGACTGGTTGGATTTCAACGCGGTCTGCAGCGGATGGCATAAAAATAACATTTGCCTTTTCATTTCATTTTTTTACGTTTAAGTGCAAAAATACAAAGAGAGGTCTTTTTTTTTGTTTTTAACAAACCTTACCACCGACTCTGAGGGGTGGTGAAGTCTCTAGCAACAAGAAATGACTCTGGAGAATGGTGCTGAGGAAGGGAACACTGGAGGATGATGCATGCGCAGATCAGGGGAAACCCAGCAAGTGTTTGCTGTTATAACAGGCAAATTATAACTGGGTTTCCCTAGGGCAGAAAATGCTCCCCTGTTATTATATTTATTTTACAAAAAAACTGTTCTGTTGTTAGGTAAATATGTATATCAACATAGCAAGAGACATCTGCCTGTTTTTAATATCAATAACGTAATTACCACTGTTACATAATAATGGTATAATATCAATACCATTTCTTAATGACTGGACTCCATGCTTTCATTTAAAAAATGAAGTGTCTAGCCCCAACAGTTCCAGAGTTATACCTTTCAAAATATATTTTCTCTAAAATAAGATAACTTTGAAACCATTAGGGCTAGAGACTTAATTTCTTTTAATGAAAGCTCAGAGAAAGACAAGTTATATTGTTAATACATTACCACGGTGACCATACAGCAATAAAAAAAAAAGTTCCATATTGATATAAAAAAAACATAAAATGGTTCACTGAATTTTTGAAGTCCTGTCATTTTCACTACAGTATATCGACATGTATGTGCATGTAGAATCACAGGAGAACTGTATTAACTGCTGAAATGTTATAGCTTTCAAAATGTAGTTTCAAGAATCATAAAAACATCATATAGGATTATTTTTGGAAATGGTCAGAAGATATTAATGGTTGTTCTGTCTAAGAATAAACACATTTCTTTCTAGTGTGTTGGAGGTGGGTGTTTTAATTAGCATTGTTTTGCATGCTTTAAATATCTGATTTTTAAGGCAAAAACCACAAGTCTGCACCTGGGAACCGTGCTCAGGCTAAACAAATAAAAGTATGCACAGAATCAAAAAGCCGGCACCGGTAAATACAGACCGCTCCAGATGAGGTTCGAATCAGACACAGGAAGCTCAAACTCTGGGTGCTAAAGTGCTTCATTTTATTCAAAAACACCCTGCTTCCACATCCAGCTAAAGACCACCATCTTCCAAAATGCGTTTCCGCCCCCTGGCGCTTGAAACCGATTAAAGCGCCAGAAGCGTCTTTGGATGAAAGATAATGATCTTAGATGAAAGCAAGTATTTGAAATAAAAATAGCTTACTAACGCAAGTAACATTAATTTCTCATCTGAAATGACCTGTATTACTGATGCCCTTTTTGATTCTGTGCATACTTTAAATATCTGATACCTGAGTGCTGGGCAGAAAAGTGCCATATAGAAAAAAATCACTCTTACATTGAAAATACTGTGAGACTACCACTAAAGGCAGACTTCCTATTACTCATGGGTGCTGTGCCTAATAAATTACCCATGCCCTCTGTTCTGTGTATTCTGCTGTGTGCATATCACTTCCAGTCCTTTCTATCTAGTTGTGGAAGAGCTGAGGTGTGGGGGCGGGGCAACACTGGGTAAAGCAAGCTGGAAATCCATTCTGTGTCAAGCAGTAGTAGCTTCAGACTCCATTGGTTACCAGGACACATGGGGGCACAAAAGCTAGCAGCCATGGCACCTATACAAAGTACTCATATTATTGCTATTTGGGGTAGCTCTGCACAACATGGGATACTAACAGGGGCATGGCATTTTTTTTATTAACTTTATTAAGATTTTTATAAGTAAACAAGAGAAAAGACAAGAACGCAGGAACAATGCAACAGTAGGGCACAATAATACCAACCAGATAAAACAAAACATTAGCAACCCTCAACTACATGATAAAAGAGAATATATCCCAAAGCAGTGAAACATTAAATCCCTAACTCTCGCCCCTCCCCTAGACCTGCGTTCCTTTGAGCATGGAATTTATTTCAGCAGGGCATGTGCCCTGGTATTCCCTGATGTCAAGGGTGGGGGCACTGTAGTGTGAAACAAAAATAAGGAACTTAAATAACACCAATGTCCATTGGACCCATCACATTTTGTTAAGAAATATGTCTTTGGGAGCAGGTACAATATCATAACAGACTCTGGTCAGAGCCAATATGTCTGCTCAGTGTGGCAAAAGTGATTACAGGAATACTTGGTGCTCTTGCCACGCAGGAGGCTACCATACCCAAGATGGTGGTGATATCAGAACTGCGCATGTGCGATACTCGCATATGCACAGTTTAAATTGATGGCCACCTTGGGTATGGTGGCTGTCACTTCCGCAGTTGCGGAAGAAAAATTATAAGTCTAATTAATTATTCATGAGCTTAACTAGCTCATTCATTGGCTGCCTGCTGGGCTGAAATCTCTTAGAAATACCCAGCATGGCAGCTGCTCAGCTATTCTTGCACACAGTCACTGATGAAGCGTAACAGTCTACAACAACTAACAGAAAACGAGGCAAAACAACAAAATGAATGATTTAGGAAGCATCCCAAAAAGAAAACAGTAAGTCCAAAACCCCTGTATTGTAAAAATATTGTACCTCCCCAAAAATGGTGACCTCCACTAAAGTGTACGGTATGCAAGTAGGACACCATGTGGCACCACACAAACAAAAACAGTTTTAAAAAATACTCAGATAAACTGCTCCCAAAAGGTCATTACTGTGATTAGACTTATAATTGCAATAATGATGTCAGATCCAGTCATTTCCTGTATATTAACAACTGTGCCTCAGGCCACGCTCCCTCCCCCAGCCAGTCGTTAATCTCCAGGAAATGACCAGCTCTCCAGTCATTATTGCTTAAGTGGTGCCCTGCGAAGTGGGTGTGTTTATGCAGTCAGCAGAGGGGAAGGGCCACATAAACATAACCAGTGGAACTGTGCCATAGCACTGTGGAAGCACGCCGGATGGCGGTCTGGTCACGTTGTTTCATAGTGCTACACTACAGAATTGTAGCAATATGTCTGTGGAGCTCTGCCCACACAGCCGTTAACATGTGAAAGAATACATATTTGATCTAATCTGGTCCCCAAATAGAACAGTTGTTCAGAACTTAGTGAACTACTTTATTACATAAAAAACAACCAGATGCTAACTACCTACAGTATGTCCAACCTTTTCAACCCGTCAATAGTATGTACCTCAATATTATATACCTGAGTCGTGCCTGAAGATAGGCATTTTTAATGTTTAGTGCACTTACTTGGTTATCAAAAACAAATAAATAATGTATTATTTAATGAACTGATGCAGTTAAACCCATATCTTACAATACACTACTAACTTTGTACTGCTTCTTTGCTTCTAATAAAAAAAAATATAAAAAAAAAATAATGTTTTCCTGGGGCGGGCAATTTTATCACTATAACGGAAATAAATCAGCATAAGTGGAAATACATTTAAAAGTGCATCTGTGTGGTGAATAATTACATGGGCATGTGACTTGTTTCAGGCATTCCAATGGCTTTATTTATTCATGCCATTTTACAGTTTTTATTTGATTCTTGTTTTTTTATACAATGGTATTAAATCAGTGGGTAGTATATGATACCCTTTATTGAACTAGCATAAATATTGTATAAAGATGGTGATGTACACAAGTTTTGGGGGGGTGTATAGAGCCCTCATATGGTGCCTGTGTGGCCCTGAAAGCTTCTGCTCTTTAACATCTATATACACTATATATGTTGACTCAATATAAATATTCAGCTATTCAGTGAATCTGGTCTAGTCTTGCTTGGACCAATACATTTACAAACATTTATTTGTACTGTACATGGTATGCTATACAACTTTCACAGTATCGGATTAAGAAGAGCACTTCTGAATGTTTTAAGTGACTATCTGGCATAAAAATGTTCTGGATACACATGACGACTTCCCTGATAACATTTACTTTGGCTTGCATGACCAGCTGTGCAAAAGCAATGAGAAGCTCTAACAGCGAGTGAGGCTAAATCACTGACTGTGGCGTCAAGGGTCAAAAGAGGTACAAGTTATTATATTTCAAGTAGAAAACTTAATTAAATTGATCTTTTATTACATCTAGGCAACATGATCCATTGGTGGGGAAGGGGTTGATAATTTTATGACATGGCAGGATTTAGAATGCGTTTTTGCATAACACTGTGTCATAATGTTCTAATTTTTTTTACATGAAACAATGGTTGAGATACATAGTTTTGTTTTCATGCAATTTGTAAAAATGATGAAAGCAGAATTAAACAGCGTGGTCTGAATTTTGTTTTTAATACAGGTAGCTAGACAAGCATTGTACCTCACTTTTGCACAAAAATAAACTTTTCACTTGTCTTCTATCAATGCTGTGGCTCAATCTGATTTATTCCCACAGGGGAATACTGGGCACTATAGGTAGTATAGCCTGCTGGTTACAGAACAGAGCTGTGAACCTAGAGACTCAGTACACTTGAGTTGGAATCCCACAGCCACCATGTGCATACCCTGAGCAGTCACATAACCTCCCTAGGCTTAATTATCCCCTGGGTCTTCATACCTGGAAGTGAGCTTCAGCTCAGTGGGCCTTTCTTGACCCACACATCAGGATGTGTACCTGATTTGTTCTGCATTTTCCTCATTGTATTTGGTATACAGTAGTACCTTCCTGGGCTCAGAGCGCTTCAACGCAATATATTAACAAGAAAACATGAAATACAAGACATAAGAAAAACAATACATTTAATTACAGCAAATCTCTTAATACCTTAAATACACAATCCATGAACAATATAGCTGAGGAAGACCTGGTCAAAAAGTTGATGAAAATGTGTGATATTTATGCAGCTGCCTGGAGGCATAGTTAAAAGATTATGTGCAGCACAACAGGCTTTGGAGAGATATTCTATGATGCTAAGTTTGCAGAGGGGAAGCTGGTTAAGGACATAATGGGGGAGGGGTGTAAATGAATACAGTGTGGGGGAACCAGATGCACAAATCTCATGTGTTGTTGGGTGGGTTTCATAGCTGCTATGGCTCTACCATCAGACAGCTCACAGTCAGCCAGTCTGCTGGTGCAGCGATAGAGGTACACTCACGATGCCGTCGACCTGGGTTCGGAAGGATTGAGCATCGTAGGGGTGCTCTCCTCCTCCAGGAAGGGAGGAGGAGGGCTGCCATACCTGCTGCAACACTGCCACCTGGGTGACCATGGTTGGCAGTGCAGTCTGGGATGCCACGAGGGAAGGGAGGACGTCAGCTGAGGTCTGGAGTGGCAGCATATCCTTGCATACGCATGCCTCCTTGGACTCCCTTGCATGCTGCTGTCCTCAGGGATGGGGGAACTTAAAAGGGGGAAAATCCCATGCCTTAAGACCTCCTGGGTCGCTCCTGGCCCTGGGCATGGCTGCCGCAGGAAAAGTTCTATGGTACGGAACCATGGGGTTGTCATCCCATGGTGGGGTATATTCCAGTGCTGGGGGACAGTCTGGGGTGAAGCTACTGCTGGGCCCCAAAAGTATAAATTAAAAAAATAGAAAACTCACAGTAGCATTGTGGCTGTTCCCGATTCAGTGCCTGGTTCCAGTATTGCATTACTCCCCCGGGAAAAAGTTATTTCTGCCATTGTAGCACAGAGGATGGTCCCTGCTACAGCTACCTGTGACCCAATGCAGGATCTGAATCAGGTCCCTGTGCCTGTTTCCCATGGACAAACTGCTCATCTAGAAAAGGTGGATACTGTGGGGGTAAAATCTGCTTTTATACAAGAACAGCACCTCCCAGGCTCCAGCTGAATGTCATTGAGCCATCTGAGGAAGGGAGAATGGGGGAGGATGTTGTGGAAGAAACTGGACAGCCTGTTTCTGTATCAGTCCCATGGCCTTCTGAGGAGCCTGTGGGGGTATCAGAGGGTCCTGAGGAGCCTGACATCCCTTTGGTTGATACTGTGGACAATACTCGGAGGGAAGGGGCCCCACTGAACATGTGGGGAGAACAGAGATAACCCCCAGGGGCCCAAACCAAATTACCCCAGGTTTACTATGACAGACCTGTCAAACACCATTCTGAACCAGCTAAATGGTGGAACGCAGTTCACCTCCAGTACAGAGGAAATGCAGACACAGTCCCTGATCAGGTTCACATGGATAAAATTTACTTAAGGATTCTTTCAATTTTTTGCAATAGAGATTTATGCCCTTATTCACATATCAGGGGAGCTTATGTTTGACATCGATTTCAAGACCTCAAAACTGCTGGACAGTTCTGGAGGAGGTACTGTACTTGGAAGTGAAAAACTCCCCCCAATACCCATTTACAGTTATCCTACTCATAAAGCCTATCTTTAAAAACATCACAATACTGTTTAAAAAGAAATGAGGGAGTACGTATATCCAGTATCCTTTACTCGTTATAGCAATGGTGTGATGCACAAAGCTGCCCTGAGGCCATCTTTGACTCAGAGCAGATCGGGACTGAGGGTGGCGTTTCAAGATCCAGCTGCATTAGACTGACTCTGGGATCTCCCATCTCTCTAGCAGCTTTTTTTATTGGCAGGGACCATGGCATCATTTTCTATGCTGATCAATCTAAAGCTGCTACAAGTGTGGTTCTGCCTCACACTTGAGCAGCACTTGTCATCAACTTCGATGTGGCCTACGCTCTGCCTTCAGCCACTTAGTCAATCCTGTGACAATATCCTTTGCTGTAACCCATGCAAGGAAAGTGGTCACACTTATCGGTCTTGCCTGTGGGCAGCTTATAATGGGAGAGCACAGGTGGATCAGGAGAGTATTGTAACTCATGCAGAGAAAAGTGGGGGTCCTAGACCTTCTTCTTCTGAGAAGCTTACATCTGACACCCTGATTTCACATGGAGTTCTGCCAAGTACCTCTCGAATAACATAGGCACGAGAGAGACAACCACCAGCTTCCTCAGATAATATGGACCCTAGCATCCCTGTGACTGTCCTCATTGTTTCTCAGTCAGAAGAATGTCCCCTTACTCCACCTCAAGCACCTCCTGAAAACCTCCAAGAGGCAGCCAGTGAGATGGAGGCAGTATCAACTGAACCAATGGAGCAGCCTCCCCCTCCCAGTTTCTGAAATGCCCCCAGTCAGTTGTCGAAGGAATGACCATACTCAATAGGAAACATCAGACATGGGGCAAACAAAGCCTAAGCTACCCAGAAAGGACCTTATCAGACTATCCAATAAATATGAACTTTTGGCCCAAACAAGGAACTGGGTTGATTGTGAGGAAGGTGAGGAGGAAGAGGAGGATTCTGATGCATCCTTAAGAGCCTCTTCACAGAAGACTTTGACACCTGACAATGAGGAGGGGTCCCTGATATGGCCACTTTAAAGAAAAGGAAGGGCAGATCTGACTCGTTGAACCATACTCGCTCCTGTAAAAACAGAATATGATGGACAGTTGTAAATCGGGGCTATTCTCATCCTTTCTGTAATGTTTATGGCTGACTTATCCATTGCCTCTGCCTCACAATACTAGTAGTATTAAAAATAACAAAAGGCTTATTGCCACATTTTCCTTTTTGCAGAATTTGCCTTATTCAATGTTTTTTTCTGCTAGACACCAGGCTATGCACCTCTTAGGATATTCACCATTCATAGAATGTATGGGGTTGGGGGGAGTTCTTACTGTCCTGTCGGAGAAGACACCTGTTCTGGGGTTGACATTTGTTTCAGAAATTTTACTGGCACTACCACAAAAATGACTGATGTAGACCTGGGCAGTTTGGTAATTTTGGACATCACCCTCGTAGGCCACTTTTTTCATTTCATTAGTCTGTTTGCCCCAGTGCAGTCTAAAACGAAGCATACTGAATTTTTTTAAGACCATGCAGCCCTTTATATGTACCTCAAAAAAACTAATTACAGGGGGAGATTTTAATTGCTCTCTAGACATTGGAAAAAAATGCCTAGAAGAAATCTTACTGTAATTTGAACTTTCTTGCCAAAATACTTAGCTTGGCAAGCATGGTAGATGCCTATAGAATAATTCAAAGTTCAGGTGGACAAACTTATTTTAAAGAGCTAGTGTACTGCCTGGAAACTGCCTGCAATTAATTGTAACTTTCAGATGTAGTCAGCTATCACTTCTTATAGCTTAAGTATTTTTGCTTTTCTGTTTGATAATTAGAAGATTTTCCACCTGGCAGTAATGGGGTGATGTGTGGAGCAGCACTCTGTCTGGAGGGGGAAAAAGTCAGTTCTGTTCCTCCCACTGCATCAACACTGAAACCACACTGACTATGACATCACAAGTAACCAATGAAAACCATTTTTCACTGCCAGGTTTCACTTTCACATGAAGCAGCAGGGACTGGCTCTCCCTGGTTACTAGTGATGTCACAATTTCCAGCATTTTGATTGGTAGCTTGTGAAAGTCACTACTCAGGCTGCCAGGATTGTGGTGCTTCAAGGTGTTTGGTGTCATTTCTGATGGTGTAGTGGGAGGAACAGAACTGACTTTTTTTTCTCTCCAGACAGCATCCTGCTCCACACATCACCCCAGTATTGCCAGGTGGAAAATATTCTAATTAGCAAACAGAAAATAAAAAAAAAATACTTCAGATACTGGAAGTGATAGCTGACTGCATCTGAAAATTACTATTAATTCCAAGCAGTACACTAGCTCTTTAAGGGTCAAATTTTGGCCAGGATAGACTTTGTCTTGATATCTAACATTCTACTGGAATAGGGAGAGTGGTCACAGCGCCTTCTGAGACCTCAGACCATGCCCTAGTAGGCTGCGTAGTTAATAACCAGGAAACGTTTGTGGTTGGTACAGGCCTGTGGAAGGTTAAAAATTACTCACTGTAGTAATGTTGTTTCTTCCAAGGCATTCTGCAGCATTATTGACAGGTGTAGTATGCCAGCTGGGTTAAGCTGCCCCAGAGAGAAGGACTCAGTGTAAATGAGCAAGTACATTGGCCAATCAGAAGAGAGAGAGAGAGAGAGAGAGAGAGAGAGAGAGAGAGAGAGGAGTGCTGCCTGCAGTCAGCCTGAAGGACCTCAGAACTATTTCAACGTTGAAAAAAGGGCAAAACTCTCGCAAGGACAATAAAGGTACCACAAAGTTTTGCTGTCAGGAAACTGTCCTCTCAGGATTGAGATTTTCCTGCCAGTAAATTATCCTGTCAGGAACGACAATTGTCTTGTCAGGAAATTGTCCTATAAGGACCCACCTGGCACAGTTTTAACCAGTTCTATGTGATAATGGCGAGTGCTGAACCCCAACCTGAATTATCGTGACGTCAGGGTGGTGAAAACAATTTTGCCACCCTGACATCCTTGGCACATGGAAAAACAGCACCAGGGACTTAAATCATTTTCTTTCTGTGGGGGGTCTGTGTCCCCCCCCCCATCTAAAAGATTCTCAACTCAGGGGGTGCATGTCGAGGTGAAACAAAAAAAAAACAAGTTTTGGGCCAGATGCAACAAAAATACAGTAGTGCCTGGACCCAGACCCGAACCCGGTACCCCACGCACCGCAAGTGGAGGCCAACCCACGATGTCATGGTGCAGCTCGGCAGCCAACCGCAGCACCTCTCCCTACATCCCCTCTGCCCCCTCCCAGCCCATGCTCACCGTGCTCGCTCCCCCCTCCGCACGCATGTACATATAGCGGCATCCTGTTGCTGCAGTTGCCCACCCCACCACATCCAGTTGCCCTACCCGCCATCGCCATTTGGGGCTTTCGCTCACATCGCATCGCCATTTTGGATGGCGCCTTAATTCACACGCCCACCTCACGTGCTACCATTTTTAACCTCTATAGCCGAAGAGCTGAGGTTCATTGCTGCGCCAGCTTCATGGTGTAGTATAAAGGTCTACTGCCTCATAAGCAAGAGGTTGTGGGTTTGAATCCACACAATGTCCCTTCACTTTTCTTTTCTCAGAATTTCACTTGAGTGGTGATCCATGGTGGTGTGGAGTATAGTAAATATATATGGGAAAAGGGACTTAGATGGCAGAAGCACTAAGTCCTCACGGTTGTCCTGAGAGGACAACTCCCTGGCAGGAAGAATTTGTGGTACCTTTATTAAGCTTGCCAAACTGTGCCCAGAAACAAACACTATTAATGTAACAACTGTAAATTCTAGTATGAAAAAAGTCAATAAAGAGAAACAATGAAACTAGACAAATTTGGCTAAGACAAAAAAGTACAGCCATCCCCAGACAGGTTTCACAGGGGAGGATAGGTGGGAGTGTCAATAATGCTAAGGAATACCTTGGAAGAAACAACATTACTATGGTGAATAATTTTTTTCTTCTCACCCCAGGGATTCTTCAGCATCTATTGACAGGTGCAGACTACAAAGCAATACAGTTGGGAGGTGGGCACAGATACCTACTTAAAAGGCTCTGTAGCACCGCTCTGCCAAATTTGGCATCTGATCTGGACTGCACATCCAAGCAGTAATGCTTTGTGAATGTGTGTACAGTTTTCCAAGTGGCTGCTTTGCATACCTCAAGCAAATGGACATCCCTTGCAGCTGCCACTGTGGCAGCAGAGCCCCTAGTAGGATGGGTCCTGAGGCTCTGAGGGGGTTGTTTACCAGCTTTGTTGTAACCGAACTGGATACAAGAGACAATCCATCAGGAAATGGTCCTCTTGGTAGCCAGCCTTCCTCTGCCTACATCACCACAGGTGAGAAAAAGCTGAGTATGAACTCTGCACTGCTTAATATGCTGTAAGTAGTAGGTCAGAGCTCTCTTCACATCCAGACTGGGTAGCTTGCGCCTGCCTGGGGTGGACTTTTCTGTGAAAAAGACCAGCAGCGTGATAGACTGGTTAAGGTGGAACTCAGAAACCACCTTGGGCAGAAACCTCCTGTTTGTCCTAAGCACTACTTTGTCCTTGTGGGCAATGATATAGTTAGGTTCTGTACAAAGGGCCTGCAACTCCGAAATCCTTCTGGTGGAGGTGATGGCAATTAGGAAAACAGTCTTCTAGGTAATGTACTTCAGATCAGCAGTAGAAAGAGGTTCAAGTCCCAGGGAGGGACAGATTCCCTCAGTGGAGGTTGAAGGTGCAGCAGACCATTGAAAAACGTTTTGAAAATGGGATGAGAAATGAAAGACTTCTCCTTTCCAGTGGAAAGATAAGCTGAAATGGCTGCGAGGTGCACTTTCAAGGATGAAGCTTTAAGGCCTTCCACCTGAAGGTGAACTAGATAATCCAGGAGGATAGTAGGAGTAGCCTGCAAGGGCTCTATGTCCTTGTCCTTACACCACATTTAGAACTTTTTCCATTTGGAAGCATAAGTCTTACTAGTGCTAGGTTTTTCAGCTGTTCAAAAGATTCTCAGGACCTGCTCAGAGTACTGGGTTTCAGGGAACTCTAACTCCTCAAGTGCCAGGCCTTGAGGTGAAGAGACTGGATGCTGGGGTATGCTACTCCAGTCTGAGGAAGAGTCAGGAACCTGTGGGTTGCTGGCAGTCTGATGGGGTTTCTGACTGACAGAATGAGGAGAAGGGGTACCAGGGTTGCCTCGCCCAATCTGGAGCCACCAGAATCATGGTGGCTGGCTGATCTCTGAGCTTGAGAGGAAAGGAAAGAGCAACAGAACCCCCCATCCAGTTCAGAGTCAGAGCATCTACTGGGGTGGTCCCCAGAGTTGAGGGCCTGCAGCAGTACAGTGGTAACTGGTGGTTGTGGCTGGATGCAAATAGGTCCATGTCTGTTACCTCCCACCTTCTGAAAACTGTGGCAAGGACCTGTTTGTTCAGGGTCCACTTGTGGTGACCATGACTGATGCAACTTAGAGCATCTGCAAAGTGTTGTCCTTGCCTGGAAGATGAATGGCTGACAGAGACATGCCCAGGGAGTAAGCCAAAGACCAAATTCTCATTGCCTCTGTGCAGAGTTTGGTTGACCTTGTGCCCCCTTGCTTGTTGATATAGAACAAGGTAGTGGTATTGTCTGTTCTTATCTGGACAACATGTCCTCTGAGCTGTGGGGCGAAAGCCTTGATGGTGTAAGATTACTGTTCTGAGTTCCAGGAGGTTGATGTGGAGTGTGGACTCTTTGGGCACCCATGTGCCACTCATGGACTGGTCCCCTAGGTGGGCACTCCAACCTAGGAGGGAAGCATCTGTTGTCAGGACCTGGGAGGGTTGCTAACTCTGGAAGGGAACCCCTATCTGAAGTTTTCTGCTTCCTTCCACCAGTCTAGAGCCCGAAGAAGGGATTTTGTGACTGGTACTAACTTTGAAAAGGAATCCTTTTTCTGGGACCAGTGAGACATGAGGTGATACTGAATGTCCCTCATCTGCAATATGGTACCTGGGACTACAGTGGTCATTGAGGCCATGTGACGAAGCAGTCTGAGGAAGTGTCTGGCCAGTTTTGGCTGGCCCAGGGTGAAGGAATCTAATAAGCTAAGAAAAATTCTGAATTCTGCCTGCAGGAAGGAAAGCCTTCCCCTGCAATGTGTTAAGCTCTGCCCCTATGAGTTGCAGCACTTGGGCAGGCTGAAAATGGGATTTGTCTTTGTTGATGAGGAAGCCCAAAGACTGTAGGGTATCTACTGTCTGGATCAGAGTTTCTGAAACTGCCTCTGGGGAACTGGCCATGCTTAGCCAATCATCTAGGTAGGGAAAAACAGAAATCCTTTGTCTTCTGAGATGAGATGCGACCACTGCCAGGCACTTGGTGAAGACCCTGGGAGCAGAAGTTAGTCCAAAAGGCATGTCTGCAAACTGGTGATGGCTTGAAGGCAGTCATAATCTGAGGAATTTTCTGTGGGACTGCCCGACTGGAATGTGAAAATAGGCAACCTTCAGATCTAGGGAGACTAGCCAGTCCCCCTGGTTTAGAGAGTGAATGACTTGATTTAAAGTCACCATTTTGAACTTCGGTTTCAGCAGGTGCATGTTCAGGTACTTTATGTCCAGAATAGGTTGCCATTCCTCATTTTTCTTCAGAGTAAGAAGTACCTGGAGTAGAAGCCTTTTGCCCATTGGAGGAAGGGCACTCTTTCCACAGCTTTGACTTCCAAAAGGTTCTTCACCTCTACCTCTAACAGCAGTTTTTCTGTTGGGGTTAGTGGTTTTGAGAGCTTGGGGCCCTGAAGGGAGGGACATTTTTTGAACTGAAGAGATAGGCATTGGCCCATCACCTCCAGGACCTACTTGTCTGTGGTGATGAGCTGCCAATGATGGAGGTAGTGGGAGAGCCTGCCCCCGACTGGGAGAGGGGAGGCGACCAAAAAGGAGTCAGGAGGACTGTTGCCTGGTTTGAGTAGAGAGGACAGAAGTGGAGTTGGCTCTCCTCTGGCCTCTCCTACCTCTTCCCCTGAAAAACCTCTCATCTGGGAAAATCCATAGGCATCAACATGGGACAGAATGCCCTAGGAAAATAACCCCTGCCCCTACCCCCATGTTTTGAGATTTCTGGGAGGTAGAGAGCTTCTCTTTGACTGACTTACTCTTGTAAGTAGTTTTGTACTCATCCATTCTTTTCATGTAAGCCTCAGTTTGCTCCCCGAAAAGGGAATTCTTTTCACAAGGAAAATCCATAGCCTATAGTTGGGTATCCTGTGTGAGATTAGTAGTTCTTAACCAAGCAAACTTCCTGAGAGAAATGGCCTGCGCCATGACCCTCGAGGCTGTATCATTATCATCCATGGCCATGTGAAACTGGTACTTAGTAGTTTCTACAGCCAGTTTAACTGTTTCAGTGACATCCCTGAGCATAGTGTCTCCCCTATGATGCACTACAGCCAGGATAGATTTCAGTAATGCTCTCTGATACCTAGCTGCATATGCCATGTATGTAGGCAAGCCTAACAGCAAAGAAGCAGTAGTATAGGATTTCTTACTCATGGAATCCAGTTTTTTTGACTCTTTTTCTGGAGGCTGAGCAGACAGTGGCACATTAGCTTTATCACAGGCTGCCGCCTGGACCACCTCTTTGTGGTCAGGATGTGAGTAGAGAGAGTCAGCAGATTGTTTCTCAAGATGGTATTTCCTCTCAATCTTTCTGTCCACCCCTGCAGCAGATGAAGGGGTTTCCAGAATTTTAAAATTGGTCTTTTTAATGTATTATGTATGGGCAAGATGGGGAGGCAGTATAGCGCAGTGGTTTAAGGCTCTGAGCTGCAAATCTGGTGACATCCAGCAGATCAGCCCTGGGTTTGAATCCCACAGCTTCCACTTTCATACTGTGTGACCCTGAGCAAGTCACTTAACTTCCCTGTGCTCCCAGGTCGCTCCTGTAAAAAAGCTTTCAGCTTAGTGTGCTACTCCTGGTTAAACAACTAAATAAAAAAAAAAAAAAGATCAATCTCTTTGAAGGAGTAGGACCCATCATCTCTACATAGTCTTCCTCAATCTCTTGTTCAGTGTCGTCCTGGAGAGGAAGATCCAGGGTGTCCACCAGTTGTTTAACAAAAGTGAAAAGGGAAGAGACTTCATCATTACCATCTGGTAAGTCATCACCGAGGTGACCATGGGGATCTAAGGGGTCACCCTTGTGGAAATTCCTCCTCATCCGCTCCCTCTTAATAAAATCCCTGGGTATACCCAGAGCCATGGAGCAGGGTACTAGGACCCAAAGGGGCCGAGATAAAATTGCCCATAGATTGTAAAGTCTGATATACATGCCAAGCTTTAGCCATTTAATTTGTAGAGCGCACATCTTCATTAACCACTGGTGTCTCCCTATGCCTTTCAGAGGGACGGGCAGTGGCATGTTTATCTTTCTTTATCTTTTTAGCAGTGACTGAATCAGAACCCCACTCACTTTGTTTTTTAGAGGCTTGACTAGAATTTTTACTTTTATCAGACTTATTTTCAGTAGGGTCCTTGAGGACTTATCTATATTTTTTTGTTGACTTGAGGTACCCCCTCAGCACTTTTAGAAGAGGGAGAGGCAGACTAGCAGGCCATGCTAATTTGTGTTTGGCCAAAAGCAATAAGCAAATATGTCTAATTAAGAATCTAACCTATTTCTAATTTTGTTTTTCACAATAGTGGTAAGGAATGACAGCAACAACCTCCACACCTCTTACCAACAGAAGCCCACTGCACAACAAATAGAGGTTTCGCTCAAAGACAATGCAGAGAAACTCTCTAGATACTGATTGAATACTTTAAATTACTTTGATAAACACAGTACAAACCAGGAACCTCTTCTGGGAAAACGGGGCTGCATGTACTAGAGCAATAGTTCTCAGACTTTGTCACAGTGAGCCTCCCCAAATCCATGGAAAGGATTTTGAGCCTCCCCCCAAAAACTGAAATAATCTTGGGCCTCCCCATAGAAAAATAACATACTGTACTTTGCACAGTACACCATGAATAAATTGAAACCCCTTTGAGTACTTGGCTCACATTAAGTTCTTTGTCTTATACTGACGTGGAACCTTTGAAAAAGAGCTACTGTGCTCAAAAGCATTATCTGAATAACAAATAAATTAAATAAATGTTATTCAGCTTACTGTAACCCCCCCTCACATGCCAGCCTCCTTGCTCTGCTATTTTTATTCTTGAACCATTGTTACCCCTTGTTGCAGTACCTTCATGGGTCAGACTACTTTCTCTGTTTCCTCTCTATGCAAAATAACCTTCCTACATACTTTGCTTCTCACTGTCCTTCCCTGCTCCTAAGCAATTTCTCTGGGATTACTTTGCTCCTTCCTGCTATTAGCAGCACTTCTATGCTCAACCCTTACATTTGGGCTGTTCTGCCATCAGTCTACAAATTGATCAATTACCACCACTCATTATTAGTTTATTGTTCATATTTGTTTGCACTATTGTTCATTGTGTATTTCCTGATTGTTTTGCAGTTACCTTTTGAAATGTATTCACTCCCTACCCTTCCCCGGGTACACCTGAAATGAGCCTTGGCTCATTCACCTTCCCTTGTCACCTATTACTAAATAAATACATAAGATTCACCTACTATTATCCTCTTTCAGTTTGCTTCATCTCTTCACACAGAATATGCAAAACTCAAAATTTAAATCCATTACTTTTTCAGACTTGCTTGAGCCTCCCCTGGAACAGGTTGGGGCCTCCCAAGGGAGGCTGGCCTCACCATTTGAGAACCCCTGTACTAGAGGACCCAACATGCGCCTGGTGGGAGGTAAATTCAAAACAAATGTTAGGAAGTACTTTTTCCCGGAGAGGGTGGTGGACTCTTGGAACAGCCTGCCACTGGAAGTAGTGTCAGCCAAAATGGTCAGTGAATTCAAACAGGCATGGGATAGACAGTATAGTCACCTTAGCAAGACAGATTGATAGTGGGGGGTAGAAAACCCGGGCAGACTAGATGGAACACACGGTGTCATTCTGCTGGAAAATTCTTATGTTCTTATGTTGAAAAGTGGTCCCCAGAAAAGGTGTGAGTGCAGGAAAAAAATACTGCAAAATAGCGATCTGAAACAGAAAAAAAGCCACTCGAACGCAGAAAAAATAACACTATACACTAAAAACTATAGAGGAAAATAAGAAAGATGCAGATTTAACACAAATGCGTAAACTTTTACCTCAGAAATGATGCAGACATGGGAAAAACGATAAAAAGTTTGCGACTGCAGGGAGCCAAAATACAACAGCGGAAAAACTGTGTAAAAATATAATAAATACCTTAAAAATGTAAAGGCAGCACTTACATGAATAAAAACCTCACAGGAAGGTCTCTGAAAGTACAGAAGACAGAGTTCTGGGGCAGTGTTGCCAGTTCAGCGGAGAAGAAGTTCTGAGGTCCTTCAGGCTGACTGCAGGCAGCACTCCTCTCTCTCTCTCTCGCTCTTCTGATTGGCCATGTACATGCTCATTTGCATTGACTCCTCCTCCTCTGTGGGGCAGCATAACCTAACTGGCATACTGCACCTATCGATAATGCTGAAGAATCCCTGGGGTGAGAATGAAGTGTTACAACACAAAAATATCAAGGAGGCCTTGCAGTTATTTTATGTAGACCATAGCACAGTAAAGTGCATGTATGATTTGGATAGGGCCTGGTGGGAGGACATAAAGAAGGACCTTCAGGTTTTTATCAAACAAATCAGTAAAGAGGTAGCCCAGGAAGGGTACAGAAAGTACTTAGAGCTGCATTCACAGTCACAGGAGTTGTTAATGTATGCTTATGAGAACAAGTTAAATTTATCTTCACAAATTGGTAAGGCGAAAGAAGATGACCCAGTTATAAAAGACCTCGTTACTAGCGGAACAACATTATGGTACATAAAGCAAACAGCCGTCTCGCTCTCCATTTGAGAGCTGTGCAGCCAAGGTTAAAATAAGGTAATGACAACTTTATGATTCAGCTAGAAATATAGACCAGGGGAGATGGGACAGTTTAGAGAGGGTTCATGGGTATGTGTCTGGGGCACAAAAACAGAATGGCATGTTGGTCCCAGACAATGAAGGGTTCTGAGTTGATTTTACTTGTCCAGTGGTCCAACAGCAGCTGTCGGAGAATATTATTATACCTATTACTACTGGTGAAGTTTTGGAAGCCATAAAATCTCTCAACTTGGGCATGGACCCAGGTTGGAATGGGCTGACTGCAGAAACTTATAAACTGTTGTGAGATTATGTAAGTTCTGACTTGGCAGATTTATTCAATTCTTGTTTGACTTCTGGGGCCAGATATTAAAATGTTTGCCCAGTGGGCACTACAGTGTCAGTATTGGAATGTAACCAAGTTCCTGGTGTGGGGCTAGAACCCACAACTCTCTGATCTTCTGGCAACTTGCTGAGCCACTGACACTGATTTGGTGTTAAACTGATATATATTTTTTTATTGTATTGTTTTTACTAAAAAAACTGCAAAAAGGGTCATACCAATTGTAGCTAACAAGCAAGCATGTGGAATCACAACACAGTGAGGCCAGAAGTGCTGGAATTGAGGGTGAGAGGGGCTCAACCGCCATAGCTCAGCTGTGAGTCCCACTAACTTGTGAAACACTACTGTATACTTGCAATGGGGAGGAGGGGTCTCATTCAAAATGCTGCTTATCCCTCTTGGAGCAGTGCTGCCCTCCTCTTTGCTTCTCACCCAATCACATTTGACCTTCCAGGCCATTGGCAGTATAATAACATGTAGTCATCTGTCACACCCCCTTTCTCCCTCTTTTTGAAAAATTACTCTGTAAGAAAATATATTCAGACCCTGATACCGCAATCCTGAAAACACCAGGTTGCAGACAGAGATAAGAGTGCTCTCTGATTAAATGCATGGCATCACATTCAAAGGCGCTTTCAGGCAAAAATTTATAACTTCTGAAACGTACAATGCATGGCTGATGTAAAAATACACTCACAGGGGACATGTCCTCTATTATCCCATAAATGGCTTGCTACATGCAATTTACATTCAGAGGCGTCTTTCTCCTGCAGAATGGAGAAAAACAAAGTGCATACTGATGGAAGCCTGCATGACACTGATAAAAATGTACACAAAGGGAAAGAACTCCAAACATTGGTATACGTTTGCACCCTTGTGACAATACAGCGGAGTAACACAAATAACCACAGCCTGACAATGTACCGCAATCATCTAGAATGAGACAATTTCTGCTTTAAAAAAACAACAAAAAACAAGCAGGCAGGGAGACATTTACGTACTAATTTGGAGGCAAATGTAAAAATCCTGGCTGGCAATGAAGATCGGTTCCCGTTTGCATTTTTTGAGGAGTGCGGGGGCTGGGTGGAACAAAATGGATTATCATGCAGTTTTGCTCCAACTGCTGCAGGCTCATAGCAGGGTCTGAAAGGATATTTCAGTACATTGAAACAAACTAAATATACAATATATAGAGAAGGCATGTGATAAGTCAGCACAACAGAATTGTGGTCTTACCCAGTAAGTATTGTTTACCAGTTTACCGGCTACATTGTACTTATTACATTATTTTATTTTTTCTACTTTGTGGTTGGCCAACCCTCCATCCACTGATCCCGCCAGCCCCATTACCCTGGCATCCACTGGGACTCACCTGTCTTGCTTCTTCTGAGGTGCCCAACTGGCCGAGTGTGGAGCCTGCAGGGGACTGGTCTCATTCTGACAGTTGGTTGCCATTCTCTCCCCATTTTTCTTCCGCGTGTGGCGCAGCAGCATGCAATGATGCCAATGGCTGAGCTACGTGCACTTCCACACACATCACGCTGGGTGTCTGCTCCACATCTGCCCCCTCTCTGTGAGTCCATTGTGCCAGCCCCCAGCTACTGCTAAGGGCCAGGCAAGCAGCGGACTCTGTCCCCACCCCTTTCAGGAAGAAAACAGCTGTCCTCCAGATACTTGATCCTCTCTCTCTCCCCCCGGCCGACCCTCGGTGACCTGCTCGCACCATGAACATGGGTCGCCAGCGTGGCAGGAGATAAAGCAGAATGCCTCAGCCCTCCATGCCACTGTGCTGGCCCACTTATTACATTATTAAGAATAAATTAATTTAGTAGTTTGAAGGTTTTGAAATCTGAAGGACCTTTTAAAAGAATTTTGCAATAGGTGAAATGGGAGATACTCTCAAGAGACCAGGGCCCTGCAATGTAAACCTGTACATGATCATATTCAATTCACTTGTTTCAGTGTCCTGGTTGACCTCAGTTTCAAATTGTCTAACTGTACAAACACTTGCCTTCAGATTTATTCCCAGGGATAGGGTGCCTTACGTTCTTGCAGATGTACTACTGAGTAGACACTAAAAACGGATTGCTTGAATGTTCTGAATTATGCCAGTCTCAGGCTGACTGGTGGTGGTTGGGATATCAGTGCAAAAAGATGGGAAAATTGCTTGTGTCTAAAACCTCCCTGGGTGCTGTTTAGAAAATAAAATCATATATGCAGTTGCATATGTAAAAATGGTGTTTCTGTGGCCTGTAAAAAGCATCACTTTTCTAAAAAGACAATAACCCCAACACCTCTATTAATCTTCTGTTTAAGTGGTTACTTAATATGTGTCTCTGTATAAAGTAAACACATTACACGCTGCTTTCTGGATGAGAAGCTGTGTAACACTAATTTTCCTCAGAGAAGGTCATTTTTTTACCACTGTGTTTATGACTATATATGGTAATGTGTGCCCAGCAAGGAAGCAAATTACTCTACATGTTTCAGGACTATTCAAGGTGAACAATGTTGCTGTGAACCAAAAGAGAAAGAAAAATAGCTCTGAAGAACAGGTAGATATCTGGAAACAACTGGCTGTTACATCTCCAGACTCTCTTGTGACTGATCCAATGATAAGTATATAAAACACTGGAGAAGCTTTGCCCATAGAAGTGGCTATCAGGTATGTCCCGTATTCCCTTTCCCTGTATATGCAGTTATGAACAAAACTAACAGTAACCATCCAAATGTATGATATAAAATGAGAGATGGGTATGTCCTTTATACTCAGTTATGTACTGGACAGGAAAAATCTGAGAAGCTGATTGGTCGGTAGCATTCCAGACCCATACTTATAGGGCGCTTTTACACACAGGTCTATGTAACAGAATAACTGTTACGGAAACAGTATTCCGTTACATCCCTTGTGTGTGAAAAGTATTTGTTTCGTTCCCTTGGTGAGCGTTCGTCCAAACTGCAATCTCTGCTTCTTGGGGTTTGCACGAGCGTGTTTCGTTGATTTGGCTGTATAAAAACAGCCATTCTGATCCTACACCGCGAAACTGCCATTAAAGCAGCAAACTCTGGGGGAGCTGAAACAAATGGAGGCGGGATTAGCCGGAATACTCGCAGGGGTGTAAAAGGAAACCCGAATGCAACAAAGTACATCGGCGCCACACAGGTAACGTTTATTTCCTTTTACAAACCTGTGTCTAAAAGTGCCTATATTGCCTCATAACAGAATGGCTAAAACAAGACCCCCCGACCAGAAAACAATATCCCTGAGCCCTCTTAAAACCCTTCTTCTAATCAGGTAAAAGGTACAGCAGCTATCTGATTAATGACTCCAGCATTGTACTATTTTAAGCACTATTTTTTATTTATTTTAATTTTAGTCTTTGGTAACCGGGTAAGGCCCACTTGGCACAAGTACCTGTTTTCAGGGGCGACCTGGGAGCACTGGGCGGTTAAGTGACTTGCTCAGAGTCACACAGTATGCAAGTGGAGGTTGTGAGAATCAAACTCCGGTCTGGTCTACTGGATGTATCAAGCTTGTTCACACCTCGTTCCTGTAATCTCTAGGCTATACTACACTAATGTACTTCCACAGTTTAAAATCAATAAAAAAATTAATTGTTAGACCTGTTTTGTGCCTTTTTTTTACTTGACTGTATGGGTCCAGTGCATAATCACAATAAACACACTCCAGGGTGTGCTTTATAGTAGGATATCGGCACTTCTCAGGTGCGTAAGGCACTTGGCTTTGCCTCATGCCTCACAACGCACCCAAGGTGTGCCGATATCCTATGATAAAGCACACCCTGTTGTGTGTTATTGCTTAATTATAAAATGGGTAACAGAAATATTGTACTGTGATTGGTGGAATCCAGTCACATAACCATGCTGTTATCCCAGCACAACAGCACAGGTCAGAAATGCTTAACTTTTTGAATCTCAGTACTTGGCCCTTAAATAAAAATAAATCAGGGAAAACATTTTATAATTGCAATAAGACATGCCAGGGTGTGCGTAACTGAGTGATAACGGCACTTCTTGGATGCATAAAGCCCTCTGCTGCCCCTCGGGCTTCACTTCCCGAGGTGTGCCATTATCCCACAGTAATGCACACCCTGTCATGCCTTACTGCTTAAGCATAAACCTGTTTAGGGGACTAACCAGATCATAATGCCACTCTCCCTTCATCAATTCCTTTTGTATGCACCCTGTTGGGGACAGCAATATCTGTGCATACATCTGAAATTGCATATATCCAGAAAATGAATTATATATTTTAAAAGCCTACAGGAAAGTAAGTTCAGTAACTAACTATCTTAGTTATTCCAGGCATGGAAGGTTTATCAAGCATTACACTTCATGCTCGATGGAGAGCCCAGTTCTGTTGGTTTCTGCAGTTGTTTGACAGGTAGCATACAGCGTTTACAGGACTCCTCATACCTTTTACGCAGCACATTCAGCACTATCCAGTACCTGATTTCACCCGAAGTCTTAGCAATTATCCCTCAGCCACATCAGAATACCAAGGAAAGAGGCTAAAAAGTTGCATACAAGCAAAATTTGACATGCATATAACTGCAAAAATAAATACAAACATAAACAAACGAACAGTATTAAATAGGAAATGATTTAGTACTGAAGAAAAAGGTGCATGTGTCCCAACATTGCATATATCTGAATTGCATATAACTGGAATTTGACTGAATATGGTGTGTATGCATCATTTATTCTAAACACTGTATATTGTATAGCAAGCCTGCAGAAAAATTGATAAGGTCTAGTTTGACTGTATCACCCTCAAAAAAAAATTTTAAACATTTTGCTATCACCCAGTGTTGCTTAATTATTTCAAGATATTTCTAGAGCTGTACAATATTGTTTTTTTGCTGGTGTTGTTATGTGGGTTTGCATTTTTCACAGGAACACTTAATTCCACCTGGGAAATTCTATCAGTCTCCGAAGGCAAATCCAGACAAAATCATAACAGCTCTGCTGGAATTCCACATTTCTCTGGTGGCATCCTAATTCTTCTTAGTTCCTACTGTGAAAACCAGCAGAATATAAACCATTTTGCAAAAGTTAACTTTTTAAAATGGGTATTCCTTTCGTGCAGAATTTGAAGCATCTGCAGAAAAGTTCTATACTGTTGTCAAAATTCCATGGAATGGAATTACCAGTTTTGCAAAGCTCTGTTTCTTTCTTTCTTGAAAATGAAGGTATTTCCAAAAATATATCCAGTGCTCAGGTTTGTGTGGTAATTGTTTACTGACCTTTGCAAACATTATGAATTAGGTTTAGCAAAACACATTTGTTCACCAGGCACAGCATTAAATTTCAGCCCTAAAGGACCAGAGTTGGAGACCCACTCCAGAGTCGATTTGATAATTACAATTATACTTTTTGTTTTAAGTTGTTTCTGGGCAGTGGATGGTGGCACAAAGGCTTGGTTGACAGAAGCTGCAGACAGAGAAACTATTACCTGTAAAAAATAAACGTTGTGCAGCTTTGTTATGCAGTGATACATTAAATACCTGTGTAACAGCACAAAAGAAAACATTGGTAAAAATATGCAAAACAGGTGCAGCCATGGGCTTACTGCACTAGCCCTACTGTCTCTAGAAGCAATTTAGTGGGCAGGTTCCTGTCCATTATTGAAATGGTATGGCAGCATTGACTCCTATACTCTAGCTGGCTTTTCCAAACCTCAGATAGATTTTCTACTAATGTTCCATAAATCTCTAGAAAGACTGCTTTTCAGTGAGCGCTAGGAAGTTAGCCTTTGATCCATGACCTATAAATGTTCCCTTGTGCTTTCCATAGTCATTGCTTCGTCTTCATCTCCAGGAAATGCATATTCATCAAGAGATGGACTACTGCTTGACAAGCAGGGCCAATGAACCCCCCCCCAATTATGCTCTGGCACGTACTGTAGTTCATTCAACTCTGTGTGTTTGATGCCATTTTTTATAAGACCTTCATTTGGAGATGTGCCCCCCCAAAATACACACATTACATGGATATGTAAACAGCGGGCCCCTACTAAATCGTGAAAATGGGGAGCTACAGCAACATTTGTACAACAAGGGTATCATCAACAAATGTCCTGGGGGTTATATTTTTGCAAGCTAGCATAGCACTCTCCACTCATTCTATGTCATACTACAGCCCAGAGTTATGTAAAGCAGACTGGCACTTTGTACATTTCCCAGTGCATGTGTTCTGCACATCACTGGGATCTTTCAAAACATGTAATCTGGTCTGGTACTCCCTCCAGAACAGACTAAACAGGCATCAGGCTTCATTTTTAAACTGTCATTCAGGTCTAGTTACTCTATGTATACTGTATATCAGTATTTAACACACTTTCCTAAAGTTATTCATTAAGGTCAGTTCCAAAACAATCCCTTTTATTCCCTAAAATCAAAACAGAAGCAGGGAAAGATTATTCATGTGGGGAAAACGGCAGTCATGTAGGGGGTGAGAGAAAGTGGCCATTGGCAAATTCAGTTCCTGTTCAGTTTGGCGCTGTTTGGGAATGTGGATTAAACATTTAGCTCCCCGATGTGATAACCGCCATGGAGATAAAGTAAAATACACATGGGGGGTATATACAGAGAATACTGGTTGGGCAACCATGCACAACCAGCCTGTGCTGCCACAGAGGGGTTCTGATTACATCAGACCTCCAGAGTGAAGCTTGATCTTTTGGTCCAACGTATTCAGAAGCTTGAGGTGACAGCTCAGGCTGGGTTGGGCATGTGGTTGTACAATCAATATTTTTATGGTGTATAGTTTTTTTTTGTTTTTTTTTTAGTTTTTATTTAAAAAAGTGTTTTTTAAAGGACACCCACGACAGGGAGGTAGTTTCACTTCAGAACTTGAACTGACTGCTGTGCGTACAGCAGTGCTCTGAGAAACACCAGGTGTCTCGATGCCTTCGGATTAGCTGGAACCTTGTTGTACCACAGAAGGGTACAACCACATTCCATGACCTTTGATTGTGGTACAACAATGTTTCAACTGGCATGGAAATCTATGCAGAACAAACCCTTGCTATATACTATCATAAACCTTGAGCACACCCCACTCATTTCCCACCCACCACTGCCTTCTCCATTCTCCTACACATATATTTAAAAAATGCTTTCTCCTAGCACTGTGCTAAGAGATGAAAACAGCTTTACAAAGAGTCGTCCCTCCCTAACCTGATCCACCAGTCCCCAAAATATCACCCTTTATTAGTGCCCTTCCTCCTGACCCCCAATGCAAGGTTTTTTGGGTCAAATATAGTGAAAATGCTGGCTTCCTCAGTTGCTCCCTCCCACAGTGCACCTACTGCCATTCTTTAATGCAGTCATCTGACTGCGGCTGGCCCACCGGTGAGCAGTAGCACTACTGCTTGCAATGCCAGCGACCCAAGTTCGGTAGCAAGCTCAGGCCATCAGAGGGCCAGCCAGGAGGAGGATCAAGCATCCAGAGGACCGCTCTCCTCCTCCGGGGGGGGGGATGGTAGAGCTCAGTGTATGCCTGACCCCTAGTGGTAGGCTAGGAGAAAGGCACTTGGGACTGCCCCAGAGTGAGTAGGAGGGCAGGCAGACACTGACACATGGCGCACAGGTTTGCAGGTCATGCATCATGGCATCATTCCATGCTGCACCCCTTGCAGGAAAAAGGAAATGGGGAACCCTCAGTGGCAAGTTGGTGCATGGACCCTTGCAGCCCCTGTATCCGATAAGCTGGGCTCACCAGTCTAACTACAGGATCTGGTTCATGATGACAGATTGGGTGACCCTGCTGACCCCACCTGGAGGGCATGACCTGGGGGTACTGGCCAGTAGTAAGCCCCAGTGGATGTCGGGGTGACGGGGCTGGGTGGTCCAGCAGATGGGTACCATCTGAAGTGAGGGGGGAAAAATGTGAATTAAAAAAATGCAGTCATCTGACTGCATGACCGATAGGCACAACCTGGAGAAGGGGGTGGAGTGGTCTGATCATTGATGATACTAGGTAAACTTACCAACCCATTCCAGTCACATGTTCGACTTGTACAATTAAATGATTGTATTAGAGAATGGGAGTGGGTACACGGGAGGGGGTGAAGTTAGCCATGGTTCAGAGTACTACTGCCTCCCCCAAATCATGGGTCGAGGGGCCATTAAATGGTGACATTTTGGGGATGGGGAGGTTGGCTAGGAAGGGAGAACTATTTAAAAAGATATTGTCAGCTCCTGGCATAGAGCCTGGCATACATGTAGAAAATATTGCAGTTGTTTAAGGAAACCTTCCCTTGCATAACTTTTTTTCAGTTCACAATTTTTCCAGTTTTGAAAATCTGGACCCTGGCCTGCAGTCTTTAGCACAGACAGCATGGTCTAGTGGTTACAGCACCAGCTTTGGGATCAGGAAATTATCCCACAAGTGGAAAAAAAAGCATTGTGTGACCTTGAACAAGTCATTTAAACTCTCAGTGCTCCAATTCAGCCAGCTGTAGAAATGGATAGAAGCAGGACCCCCTTGGAAACAAGATGCTACATCTCAGCTCCATGTTTTTTAGAGACATCTTACAACTACTATAGTGATAAACCAACTGAGATTTCTCTATACTAGTTGCAAGAGTCTGTGGAGGTGAGCGGGGGCTTGTGCCAGATACTCTGATAGAAGAGAACTTAATTATCTGAACTTCTCCCAGGCAAAAATGTGTTTTCATGAGATGTTTGGCATCACTGTTTTTTTGCAGAATCTCTTCTATAGGGCTGAGGAATTTGCTAATATAATGAACTGTACTCACAAATCAGTTTATTCCCAGTGTCTCAGTTCCGAACATTTCAAATTAGTTTTGTAAATGGTAAATTATGGGAGAATTGAGCAGTAAAATGGTTTCATCCATAATGTTTATGTAAAAGTGTTGTTTTATGCTTTTTGTGGCCCACCCTGCTGTTTAGTTTGACACAATAATATGACAATATTTTATCATGAGGTGTGGTGGTGGGAGATTTAGTACATTTTTAATATGATCAGCACACTGTCACTTTGATTGTACGGATTCAAGAAGTTTGGCCTCATAGTTAGAAATATATAAACACAGGAAATGATGGCAGATAAAGACCCAATGGCCTACCAAGTCTGCAACAGCCTTTCTAATTCTGTGAGTGTGCCACCGTCAGTCCTCCCTAGCCCTCCCCTGTCTTCCCCCTTACTCCCTAGTGTTAGACTGCAGCTGAGTCATGACCCCGAAGATGGCATAATCTACCAGAATTTCAGGTTCCATATTACCAGGTAGTAACAGAGCTGGGGGGGGGGGGGCAGTTGCCCCCTGCCCCTTGTTCCACTGACTGTGAAACTAGTGACCCTCCCCAAGACATGTGCCAATTCCTGACATCATCTCCCTAAGATAGGGTGACCAGACATCTCAGTTTTACCAGGACAGTCACAATTTTCATTGCGTGGTCCCACTGCCTCAACACTATACTTAAGGCTAGTTTTTTGTTCAAGTTTGAACTGCAAACCTGGTTTCCATCTTGGATTAACTGGCCCTTTATTGTTGCAATACTGCCTCTGACCTCTTGGCTCTTTACACTTCAACAATTTACTGGGCCTTGGTTGTCTCGCCCTGTGAGTAGAGTTGGACCCTTTCTCCTAGCCTACCTTCCAGCTAGCAGTCGGCTTACTCCTTTCCCTTGTACCCCGACACATGCAACATGCAGCCAGCCTTCAACTGTAATTGCCCAACTGTTAACATAGAACTCTGTGGCGTGCTTGATGAAGAGTGTACACACACAGCACCAAGCAAACTCATGCCACCAATGTGAGCACAGTCTGTATCAAACACACAGCAAAGATCATTGTAGATCAGAGTCTGCAGCTCAGAAGCTTGATGCGTGCATGCAATATGCACGAGCTCGAGGGACAGTTTGGGTTGGTGTCATATGATGGGTTGGATGACCACTACTCTCCTGCTGTTGTGGACAGTCTTCTCTTTTTTTTCTGGACTAGTGCCTCAATAATATAATTAAAAATTAAACACTGAGGTTGGGTTGGAGGAGAGACAGGACAGGTGGTGGGAGTGTGAGGTGGTGGGCCAGGAGGGGAATGTAAGAAGTCTGAAGTCAGTCAGGACTGCCAGCTGCTGTGTGAGAGGAAGGAGGAAGGGAGGTGGTGAGAATCACATAAGTGAGTAAAATATGTATAAAAAAAGAAAAATCAGTAAATTTACAAAATCCTGAGAAGACAAGAGAGCCAGGCTAGGAGGTCGGAGGAGCATGAGCTGTGGCCCATGCCACGAAGATCAGGGCTAACAGCTGTGTGACTGTGTGACCCCAGAGAGAGAGAGAGAGAGAGAGAGAGAGAGAGAGAGGGTGGTCATTGGTGTGAGTAAAAATAATTAACCTTTTCTCATCTGGATCCCAGCCTTTAATTAAAAAATAATAAATCCTGAGCAGGATTAGATTTGCTGCTCCTGAAACCACATGTGGGATAAGGCATAAAAAAAGTGTTTCTTTGAAATAAGCCCCAAAATGCACCAGAGAGCTTTTAAAACTCCAGACCTTCTGGAAGCTTGGCAGGGCCCCAGACTCCCAGCTTTATGCCAAAATAGTTTGCATACACAATCTATATCCAGGATTCTTTTGTGCACTTTGTGCACATGTCCTAGTTTCTAACTTACATGATCTGGTCACTCTATTCCAAGATGATTTAAGTTATAAATTTGTGCTGTGTTGCATTTGCCTACTAGACGAATGCAGCAGAGCAAACTGCCCATATATGTGTGTAAACGCAGAACAGCAGTAAGATAAGGTAGACACAAGTGCATGCACACACATACAATGATGTGCTCGCTCACTTACAGATAAGCCAGGCTACCTTTAGTTTAAAGGTGACCTGCAAAGAACCACCGCAGCCCGCTCCCTTCCCCACATACCTTACAATGCTGCTGCAGGAGTCTGGGGCTGCACTGATCTTAATTTTTAATCCACTGGTTATTTTGGTATAAACTGCCAGAACTTTTAGCTGAATGAGGGATCGCCACGTGGTCCCCGATCGAGCGGGCGCAAGGAGTCATGGGTATTACATCCATTTAGTGACATCGCTCCCACCGCTGCTCTTATTATAGCAGCAGTGGCGGTACTTCATTATGCTTATTTTATGGCTTCTAAGGGGGGCCTTGATACCTGTAATGTCACTTACAGCAACAGCCTGTCCATAAAATATAAAATGACTCCAAGTAATCGTTTGGAGGAGAAAAGTGAGATTCTTCACCTGACCATGTGTTTATAGAGCCTTAATACACAGTCACTTGGCCAATGAAACTTCTATATTTTTTATTGCCATTTCATAAAGAAGTTTAAAAAGGTACATTTTATATTTCCAATAATATTTAAACAAGATTTCTCTTCCTCTCTCTCTCTCTCTCTTGCAAGTCCTGTTTTCTAGCACTAATGGTCAGTAAATATAGAAAATAGTCCTATTAAGCACATATCCTTCTGTTACATGTTAGAATTGTCTGAAGTTCAAAACAATGTAATATTTTATCTTTAAGTATCTCTTAGACAAAACAAAGTTACTAGAACTTTACCCTGATTCAGCTCAGATCCATGATCTGATAGCAGTTGATTGAAGAGGACCCCATATAATTTACCATGCCCCCTTTTCTCCTGTTTATTTTTGAAAGCTGACCTCTAAGCATCTTATCAATGCAATTCTTATTAGAATTCAAAACAATTTCACTTACTGTCATAAAAATGCAAATAAGCAATGAAACAACTTGGAGTGCCATACTTCAATAAAACCAAATAAATTGCATTTATGAAAAAGCAATTTCATCCAGTATACTGACTGATTCTGAGTCAGAAAGTAATTTAAAAATGAGCTTAAAATACAGCTGTACATGTTAATTGTATTGATCCTTAATTAGATTAAACATCATTCTGAAAGGTTGCATTATGTGCAAATAATTTGATGTAAATGCACTTCAGAGCTGTCCTGATGATGAAACATTCTTTCTCATATGACATGGAAAAGTTCTAAAGCTAGAATAAAACCACGCTGTAATAAACCAAGAGATATCCCTGCAAAGCCACTGTAACTAAATAACAACTGCCGTGTTAAGATTCTTTCATAGAAAATTGAAGAATTAAAGAAAAAATATCATCTCTTCCATGTTTTTCTACTTTTGTGGAGGTCCTTGGCAAGAACCTAAAGACAGTTTTTGCTGCTAGGAATGCATGTTTATACTACCATGTGACCACTCTTATGATTCACAGACATGAGGGATTCGGATGACTCAAGAATTAAGAACACTGTGGCAGCATCATATTATTAAGGCTTGATCAATACTGTAGTACCGATTTAAAAACAAATAAAAAAAAACAAAAAACAAGCCTGTTTGCAGGGCGAGGAAAGCAGGAAGGGCCCACGCTCTAGTGGTGCTGCATACTGGGTGCTGTTATGGGGTTGACAACCCTAGTCAAAACACCGCAATGTAAGAATGTAGTAAACACTACTCAAGATGGCTAATTGCACCACAAAACATCCAAAAGTCCAAGTACTTCACAAAAGCTAGATTAATGTATTTAGAGTGCTGCAGAGTACACAAAACATCAGACAACCAACACACTGTAACACCGGCAAGGTTCCCCGGTGCTTTGCTTGCCAGGGCTTCATTATTGCAAGTACATACTAACATACTATTTGCCAGCAGATTAGGCCTTACGGTCTATCGAGTCTGCTCGAACCTAGATCCTTAGTTGGATGCCGAGACCCTCCCATCCCTTGATCTCCAGAAACCCCTATCATCCATCCCCACCCCCCCGGGACAGGCCATCATCTGATACATCCACTTTCTGTGTCTGTCCCACCCTCTCTTGAAGCCCTCCACTGTGGATCTCTGAACCAGCTCACCAGGCAGTGCATTCCAGGGTCCACCACCCCTCGGTGAAAACCTCCTCCTTTTCCCCTCACCCTTCCACCTTCCAACTTCAAACCATGCCCTCTGGTGATACCTCCCTGCTTTAGTCTAAAGATCCCCTCCATGTTTACCCTATTTATTCCCTTGAGGTACTTGAAGACCTCAATCATGTCCCCGCTGTCTCTCCTCTCCTCCAATGAAAACAGGCAGAGCTCCTCAAGTCTGTCCTCATAAGTCAAATCCCCTAGCCCTCGTATCATCTTTGTTGCCCTCCTCTGTACCCTCTCCAGGAGCTGTATGTCCCTCTTCAAGTGTGGTCTCCAGTACTGTACACAGTACTCAAGGTGTGGTCTAACCAGTCCATTGTACAGCGGCAGAATCACTTCCTTGCTCCTAGAGGTGATCCCCTTACGATGCATCCCAACATCCTGTTTGCCTTGCTAGCTGCTCTCCTGCACTGCTCAGAGTTATTCATACATGTATCCACCATGACCCCTAGGTCTTTTCCCCATTGAGGCCTCCAGCCCTCCCTCCCAGGGTGTACCTGTGTTTAGGAGCCTCGACCAAGATGCAACACCTTGCACTTGGTGATATTGAAATTTATTTCCATGTGTGAGCCTAGCCCAGGGTGTCCAGATCCTTGCAGGCCACCTCCCCTCTCTCCTCAACTACTGCTCCCATCTTGGAGTCATCCACGAAGAGACCTCATTTCACACCTATACCCTCCTGATGTCTGATATGTATGCATTAAACAGGATCGGACCCAGGACCGAGCCCTGTTGTACCCCACTACCAACCTCTCTAGGGTTCGAGAGCTCCCCACAGACCACTACTCTCTGAGTGCGTCCAGCTAGCCAGTTTTCAATCCATCTGACCATCAAAGGGCCTACTCCTAACCCCATCAGTTTCTCCACCAGACCATTGTGGGGGACAGAGTCAAACGCCTTGCTGAAGTCCAAGAATAATACATCCACAGGCTTACCCCTGTCCAGTTCTGATGTTACCCATTCATAGAACTCCACAAAGTTGGTTTGACATGATCTACCTGGCACAAACCCATGTTGCCACTGTCCAGACCTCCCACCTCCTCCAAGTACACCCCAACCTGCCTTTAGTATACTCTCCATTAATTTTCCCACCACCGAGGTCAAACTGATGGGTCTATAGTTACCTGGTACTTCCCTCGACCCCTTTATGGATTGGTACCACATGTGCCTCTCGCAATCCCTAGGTACCCTCCCTGTCTCAAGTGACCTGCTGAAAAGCTCCGCCAAGTGCAGCCAGTATGTCCGCCAATTCCCATAGTACTCTGGATGAATGCCATCCGCCCGAGAATTTGTTTTTCTTTAGGGCCTTGAGGGCTAACCACACCCTTTTGGTGGAGATAGCATCATCCGTCCCCTCCCCCTTACTGGTCTTTTTATCCTTATACAGATGTGACACCCCTGGGGTACCTTTCCCTCCCTCTTGCTCCATTTCTGTTGCTCCCCTGATCTCACTCCTTCTGCTTCTATCCCCTTCATGCCTTGCTTTGTAGATATCCCATCCCCCTCCCTAGTGAACACAGAGGCAAAGTACTCGTTAAATACCTCTGCCTGGTCCCTCGCCTCTTCCACCCACCCTCCTTCTGATCTCAATCTGCTGAGATGGCCCTTAGTTTTTCTCCGCTCCCCAATGTACTGGAAGAACCCCTTTTCCCCTCCATGAATCCCCTGTGCCAGCCGCTGCTCTTTACTGGACTTTGCTCCCCTCACCATACGGGTGACTTTTCTAGATGCAAGCTGGTACATTTCCTTATCCCTATCCCCTCTTGTTGGACTAATGGACTTTTCTTGCTGCAGTTAGCCATCTGGAATGGTGTACACAGCATTATACAATGCAAGAAAGAATCTTGGACTGTGATTGGTCAGTTTGGGACTGGACCCATGGCGTTATCCCAGCATAACACCACAGGTCTAGTCTTAACTCTGTGAACCAATGTAAATGATCATTTGGCACTCTCTTTTTTTCTTCTCTCCTTATAAAACAAAAATATTTTTCCACAATAATAAAAACATTTTTTAAAATTATTTTTTTTCATTTTATATATATAACAACAAGCCATTGTATAATAGGAATAATGCACTCCAGGGTGTGTGTCATGCTGGGATATTGCTATGCCTGGGGCACTGGATGCACTCGGGCTGCGGCCTCGTACTCAACTCCCCCAGGCATGGCATTGTCCCAGCACGACGCCACAGGTCTAGTCTCAGCACTGTGCATCCATGTAGATGTGCCTTAGATTGACTGTTTTACTGAGCTTGAACTTGATTGTTTCATCTTCTCTTAAAAACAAAAAATATGTTTCCACACAAAAACATCTTTAAAACTATTTTTTTTATTCTGTATAACAACGAGCCATTGTATAATAGGAATAATGCACTCCAGGGTGTGTGTCGTGCTGGGATAACACCACACCTGTGGCATTGGACGCACTCAGCCGTCGGCCTCGTGCCCAAACTCCCCAGGCGTGGCATTGTCCCATCACGACACACACCCTGTCGTGCATTATTTCTTTATTCTTGCATTGTCCATTTTCAGAGTTCCAGTGTGTGAGACATTACTTACAGAATAACATTGCCTTGCCCACAGGGGAAAAAAGTACTCCAACTGAAAGGAAGCACTCCCTCAATCTGTCATTTAAAAAAAAAAGTTGCAGGGGCTGTGATGTTCTTTTCTTTATTAGAGATTCTACTTAATTAGTAATACACAAGAGGGTGGACCACAGCGAATATCTTCAACCACCCAAGATGTGACAATATTTCATGATATACTCACCCTTGAGTATATTATTGCTATTATAAAATGGCCCCAAAGTACCGTATTAGTAAATGGCTGATCTTGGTAACCAGTTTTGAACCATTATGATATACTGATATGTTGTCACAGGTCAAAGACTGTTTCAGCTTCCAGGATTTCTTTTATTAATTTTATAATGTCTGTTACTTGCAAGGGACTATATTCAAAAACAGTATTATGTGCCAAAAAAGCAAGCCAATCCTGCATTTAGTTTCAACACGAAACTTAGTTCTAGCATGTAGATTCTAACTTTCTGAAATTAAAAAAAATAACTGCCACTGATGCTCTGCATATTCATTGCTGCTTAGTGATGCATGCATGGCAAGCCAAATCCTTAAATGTTTTATCCATGTGAATTGTCTTTGTTTTGATTTGCTGTGTAACGTTCCAGAGATTTTGAATGCTTAGTTTGGGGACCTGCTGAACTGGAACCTGCTAGAGCCATAAGTATCATATGCAACAGTGGATAAATAATGAATGTGTAGGAGTGAGAACTGTTATCTCTTATAACATGGGTATGAAAAACCAAAAAACCCAATTGGTGGAAGAGCATCACCTGACCATGGATTAACTCTCCTATTTAATCCACAGTTGGTGTGAAACTACCCAAAGCAAGATCCTTGTGCAGTATAAGTAAAGGGGGGGGGGGGGCGCAGAATTTATAAGTAATGAAACAAGAAGAGGGCCCAAAACTGAGCCCTGTGGCACCCCACATTTAATCTGCAGAGAATCTGAGATGCTTTCTAAGATTTTGTTCTGTGCCTTCTGTTATCAAACCACTCTATAACATCATTTGAAAAAATTAATTCCAAAAGACAGTCTAACAATTCGCCATGATGTACAAGGTTGAAGGCCTTGATGAGGTCCACAAGTACTGCTGCGACGGAGTGCCCCTTATCAATGGCACTCTGCATGCAACTTGTGAACCTCACCAAGGCTGTCTCCATGTTATGCTTTGATCTAAAACCATGTTGTGAACTTGTCATTAAATCAGTTTCCCAAATAGTCAATTATTTGATCGAAAATAATCCTTGCCAGAATTTTTGATAAAGGAGCCAGATATAAAAAATATCAAACCTTAAGGAGCTGTCATAGGAGGAAGAGAAAATGTTATGGTAAAAAGGTGGAGATGGGGTGAATTTGGAGACATGAAAGAGAAAAATGGAAAAGAGAAAACAAAAGGGAGAGATGAGGAGGAGGAGGAGCAGCACACGGGTGCCAGGAGAGGGAACAGAGGGTAGTAGCAGCAAGAGGAAGCTAACTGCAGCAGCTGGATAGGGGAATAAGCATTTAAAAGAGGCTTGAGGAACGAAATAGGAGAAATACATTGGGGAGAGAGAGCCTGTTCCAGAGGTGAGGATAAAGCAGATAGGTAGGTGAGGGACAGAAGAACCACTATTTTGCAACAAAGAAGAACAAATGAGACACCATGGGGCAGGATTTTTGAAACCGCAGTTGGGAGCTTGTGACAAATTCTGTACTTAGGCACTAGGTTCTGGCGGTGCACCGAACCCATTCACCACAACTACACCCGATTTACAATCTTGGGCGGTTACTTAAAGTTTCAGCATTTATGGCAGCTTGCAACCAAATATCTGGGTGGCTACCGTAAAAAGGCCCTCAGGATTACTGCAAGCTAGACCACAAAAGTTGGTCTAATATGCGCAATCAGCACACGGATAGAAAATCTGGATTGTTGGTTGGAAGAATGCTGCAAGCCATGTGCACCATATGTTCGCGCATCTGGGCTTTCTTCCGTGATTCTTACCGCTTTGAAAATCCTGCTATAACTTGAGAGATGAGAGAGCTAGGTTGAGGTGAGAAGTGGGGTGCCTAGAGCAAAGCAGCAAAAGAAGTTAAAATGGGGATCCAGTCTTGCTATTGTACTTTCTAGCCTCCTCCCTTTCTCTGTAGTCCTATCCTTTTCCAAGTAGGTTTCTTTTCCAGGTCTGTGCTTTCTTTCCAGACAGCTGTCCTACTTTCCTTTAGGCATTCTTCACTGACCTTTCTCCCGTGTCCCTCCACTGTTTCATAGACCTTCTGCTGTGCTTTCCACAGGCAGGTACATTTTGTAGATATTAAACACAGTATTTAAAATCTATCTGTGACTCTGTTTTGTTTGAGGGAACAGGCAACAATTTATTGGCAATTCATATCCAGTTCAAAAGGACACAATACCAATTAAGACTCTTTCCATTAGCAAAAGGAGCAGTGTTTGGGGCATCTGGTTACTCCTTTCCAGCTCGGGTGCTCTCTGACCTCTTTCCCAGACCCAGTGACAGGAGATTTCCAGCATGGGCACAGTAATAGGCTGCAGAGCTGCTGAAGATTGGTAATTGAGTGGAGGGTCCCAGACGTGAGTGTTTCTTGGTGTAGAGGAACAAATGAAGCAACAAATGGTCCTGCAGCCTAGGGATATAATGGCATGACATTATGTCAGTGTGGTAATCATGACTTGCAATATTGCAGTTGTCATGGATACTGTGGTATTACAGAGCTAGAGTCTGTGCAAAGAAAGTTTCCGTGAATGCTTGTGTGGGGGTGGGTGAGTTGGCACGGAAAGTGAGCACCTCCAGGTGAGAACAGTGGTCGTTGGCGCCAGGATGCAGTAATTATTTCTAAAAAATTCTGAGATTGGACAGGACATACTTAAGGCAACATACTGGAGTGGGGAAATCATTAAAATCTTGTTAAAAAGAAAACAGGAGTAAGAAAATCCACATAGTTGGACTTTGAGTTGGTGCTGTGTTATAGTCCTGATGAAGTGGTGGTAGGCCATGAAACTTTAATTGACTGGGTATTTAAAGGTAGATGTAAATAAAATTGAAGAATTTGAAAATAAATAGGAGCAGAGTCCTAGTCAGTTTATTTTTCAATTGCTGGTGTTGCCCACTGCAGGATCTTCCATATGAACATTAAGATTTGGCATAACAGGCTACAGCAGGCATCCTGGAACAGTTGTTGTATTTGGTTTCCTGACAGTACACGTCCTTCAAAAACACTATAAAATGAGCTGAAGTATTGAAACTTGTGATATATCAGGAACCAAGATTATTGCAGCATTGGAAATTGCCTGACAATACCGTGACTGGTTCTGATACTGTGGTGTACTGTGAACCTGGCATACCGCGACATCGTAGTGTAGTCATAGCCACAGTCTTATCTGTACCTTTGGACTTAGATGCAGCTTGTGGGAAAAGAGCTCTGAAACTCCATTCTAATTTAGGTGAAATGAAAACACCCCAGCTGTCTCCAAGAGTATCATTCCAACATCCAGTACAATGGTCTTCTATTTGGACATATGCTTTAGGCCATGCAGAGGGGTTTATATTCTTAGTATTTATCTTTACTGTAAAATGCAATCATCTACTTTTAAAATAGTAAGAAGGTGGAATTCCATTTTTAAATGTAGTCCCATGATACCCTGAACTGACAGCGTTGTCATTTGTATCTTATTGTTCTTGGTATGTGCTGTCACAACACGACCGAAACATTTTCAGATATTTGGAAGGATTCCCTCCTCAGTTTGAGGAATGATACAATTTAAAAAGGCAATGCTTCTTGATTATACAGTGATCTGGTAATAGCTGTGACTCACTGGAAGAAAAATATCTGGACTCAGGAGTTCTTGTTTTTCATTGGACAGTCTCCCTCGTGTGCCATATGCAGTGTTGACAATAGGAGGCTTCTGCCTCAGGTTACTTGATAAGACTGATACATTCATATCTAATGTTCTACATTAATCTACTACAATCTTGAAATGCAGTTTGACTAGCAGTTTTGACTGCTTTGAGTGTTTTATAAGGGACTTTCAACCAGATCCTACTTGAATTAAAAGGGCCACACATTTGGCCAATACTTTCAATAGAGATCACTTTGGTTATGGATATTAGATGATTATGGCCTATTAACGCATATGCTTTTGCATTTTTGCCACTAACAGCTATATCAAAGACTACAGAGCCTTGGATTTCACAAGTAAAACTTTTTTTTAAGGAGTGAATTAAAAAAGGTCTATGGCCAAGCCTTACATCCCATACTGCATATAATTAATGAACGTATAATTCCTTAGCAATTGTGACTGCTCCAGTTAAACTGCACACCCTGCAACTCTCCCACCATGACCCTCTCTTTCAGTGCCTTCCCCGCCACATATCCTGGTCCTATGACCTCTCCATGATAATGCCCCATGGGTTGTTCTACCAACTCACCTCTCTGATTGGCTCCCCTTTTCCTGCCCCCTGCCACTGACAAGGCCATCCCTTGACCGCATATTCTCTGGATAAAAAAAATTGTAAAATGTATAGTCTGTCTTAGTTGAACTTGTTCACGTTGATTTTTGATCTAACAATCTGATGTAACCTTGTAGCACTTGTTTGTTCTCTGTAATTATGCTCTCTTTATATTACTGAACCCTGTATTTGTTCTTGTCTCCACATGTATGATGTGGAGCCTTTATAAACGCAGCCACTGAGAAAGGTTGTAACCCAAGATTTCAATAAATAAAAATAAACAATTCCTGATGTTCTGCACTTTTATACCTTGGGCCAGATATTCGTGTGCATGCAACAGGGTTTGCATGCACAAGTCCTACATTGCGCTGAATATCTCAATATTCAGCAGGAGGCAGTGGCGCCACTGAAAACAGGTTGAGCAACAGCGCAATGCAAATGCATGCGCAACTGGAGGGGAGGAACCATGTAAACCGCGCAGCCCGATATTCAGTCGGGTGTGTAGAGTTGTGCAGGCGCAACCCCCAACCCGCGCCTGCACAACTTTGAGCCAAAAAGGCTTTGTTGAGGGCCACCTACAGGTGAGCTGCTGTATTGCAGGGTGCAACACAGCAGCTGCCACCCGTGGCTGGCCCCCAACTCAGTCTTGTGCCCCCACCAGCCCGATTATGGCATCAATGTGGCCCCTCCAGTTCTACATCCCTGGTGGTCCAGTGAACGCTCTGATTGCGTGGAGAATGTAATAAGAATCCTCAGTGCCGATCGCTGGCAGTAGTAGTGCCTCTTCTCGCGACATTTTCGGTGGTCCGATGATCGCTGGCAGAATGTTATTGACATTTTCACAACAGCCTGTGCCCAGGTTCTGCTCACCACCACGCTCACACCCGCCTCCCCGCAAATGGCGGGCGGGCGGGCGCAGGCAGGTGGATGCTGCCACTACCGGCCGCCGGGGAGCGGTGGGGGCTTCGTGGTGGGTGGGTGGGGGGACACTAGACACCAGGAGATGTTTGGGTGGGGGATGTCAATATACATTCTGCCCGCGATCGGGCATTACGGTCCACTGACCACCAGGGAGATATTCGGGTTGGGGAGGGGGCACTTTACTTACTGCCCGTGATCGGCACTGGAGGGGCTTTATTACATTCTGCCCGCCATTGGGCACTGGGGGTTCTTATTACATTCTGCCCACGATCGGGCACTGGGGGTTCTTATTACATTCTGCCCACGATCAGGCACTGGGGGTTCTTATTACATCTCTGCCCGCGATCGGGCACTGGGGGTTCTTATTACATTCTGCCCGCGACGAGCATTAAGGTCCACTGACCACCAGGGATGTGAACGGGAAGGGGAGCTACACTGATGCCCGCGATCGGGCTGCAGGGTGCGTCAGTCCCTGATGGCTGCTGCCTGGCAGGGCACCAGGCGCAAGTCCTCGGGGATCGGTGCACTACATGCTAATGGCATGCAAATGGGGCTATAATGACATGCAAATGGCCCCCCCTGCGCCTTGCATGTATTATAGCCCCATTTGCATCACGCCTTTTGAATATCGTGGATTTGCGCATGGCGCACTGGTACTTGCGCCACCACAAGTTGACTGCTCCACCTGTCAACTTGTGCTGACAAGTTCCACTGCGCCATGCACAGTGGTTGTGGTTGGGAGGATATTCAAAGGAGCGTCAATAGCGCAACTCCTTTGAATATCACACGGACAATAATTTCGCGTGATCTATTTTGGCGAGCGCAATGACTTGCAATTTTGAATGGCGAGTTTGAATATCCAGCCCTTGTATTTTTGCTGTTTTTTTTTCAAAGGCCTTACTGTAAATGTCATGTAGTACTTCATGTTTATTTGTACAGACATGACTGAAAATGGGACCTTGGCCCAGTCCACTCCCTAGTAAAACAAATAACATGAATGTACTGGTGGATACCCTCAAGCTACTTAAGTAAGGGCTTCTCATTAGACCTTAAAGGGACACTGTCAATCCCTGTAGGCCACAAAGTGTCTCTAGTTGAAAAAAAAAAGTTATGAATGGTCAGTTTCTGTAGAGATTGCAGATGCAGCTTGTAGTTTGATTCAGATTCATTTTTTGTCTTTTTAAAAGTATAAAAAAGACGACCCATTATACTGGTGTTACCACACAAAAATGTGTTTGCTTATAGTCCTTGATCAACTCCCACTGCACCTTTCCTGAAATTGAGAACACAGTCTAGTCATTCATGATGCAGTGGGAAGAGAAAGGACTACTGCATTATGAGTGACTTCACTGTTTGGGAGTGTTCCTAATTTTTTAGGAAGCATGCAATCAGAGTAGATCAAGGATTTGAAACAAAACAAGGTTGAGTGCTGTATAATTACATCATTACATTCATTTCAGTTATACTAAAGTTATACTAAGAAAGGAAGCTGATAAAACAAGCAACAACATCAATGAATTTTAGAGAAGGCAAACAATCATAAAATGTGGGTTTTCAACAAGAAGTAATATGATGGAACAAGGGTTGACAGTGTTCCTTTAAGCTGCAGGCTTCTTGTTTGCTTTATACAAGTTCAAGAAATGATCAGGCAGATTCTGTTCTTAATAACTGTTCAATCATGCAACTTAAAACAAAAGATCTTTTAGCATTAGGAGGCAACCAGCCTAACTCAGTATACATGGTGCAGTGATGGAATCTATGATATTGGCAAATATTAAGTAAAATGTTAAATCCATTTAAGACTGACTGAGATCACAAGCACTGGTATACACCAGAAAGGAGTAATCACGTGAGGGCATTAGAGTTCTTTTTACAATAGCCAAGCGAGCTTCCATAGTTAAATTCTGCATTGAGTTAAATGAACTTGTACGTGCACCTGATATATCAGTGCCTTCCCACAGGGAAACAATGTTAATGTGTAGATGCTCTGAAATATTCCAGTAGTAGTCCCTTATTAGTCGACCTGTGCCCTTGATTCATCATCAAATGACCGTTACAATGTTTAAAAACGATGTGAAAGCTGCCCCCCATAGATTATAATGGAGCATATCCAGCACACTCCTAGGATAGCATCATAACTTGGCTGGGCACGGGGCAGAATGTGGGCGGTTCTAAGACCAGGAAGTACAAGCGACCCGGTAAAACTCAATTTATGAGTTCTACTGCATTTTAACTACTGGAATACTTTGGGGCATCTACATATTAACATTGTTTCCCTGAGGTAAGACACCTATGTATCAGGTGCACATGCTGAGACTGGTAGGTCTCTTTAAGGTGATAGATAAGAGTTTTAAAAACACAACAAATTAAAGCAGATGATACACTGCACATGTTTTTCATGAATAAATAGAGCTAAACTACTAGTGCATCATGAATACTAAAGTTTTATAAGTATAGGAGTGTGTATATTTGTTTTTTTTTTCAAAATATTCCAAGGTTAAATATGGTAGCCAGCATTGCCAGCAATGAAACCTTTTGCAGCTGAAAAAGCAAATCAGCAGCACGAGCTACAAGTAACCTTTAAAAAGCAGCTCTCATTGGGTTCAGTTCAAGTCTGAGGTGGATACATACTGGATATCAAGGGTCCTCTCTCTTTCTCTAGGTTTTATAAATAGTCCTAAGTCTTCTCAGTGTGTAGGTGTCTGACAGAAATGAAATATAATGGGCTGTGGGAGACAATCATGTAAGTTCATGCTGTACTGCTCTACGTAGGGAGGTGGCTGTGTTCCAGGAAGAGGAGGGTACCTGCTTGCATATCACACTGGGTGGCTGGCAAGGTCCTGTTCTTTCTTAAGCAACAAAGAGTAAGAAGAGAGTACAAGATGGGGAAACTACAATACAAGGAAGTATATCTATGTCCAATGATTTCAAGAAAACATTTATATGTTGTATAGATTCATTTTCAGTTGCTTCCAGATCAGTGTTTCAGATGAATTAGTAATCATTAATCATATTTTTGAAGGTCACTTATAACTGATCATTGTTAATCATGAAATGATACCATCTAATCATCAAGGAGCCCATTATTTAAGATCATCATCTAGATCATGATTTTTTGTGTTATCTTTTACCCTCCTGCAATGCTCTGGTGTCTGCCTCCTTCGGCAGTCCTTCTCCACTCCCGGCCATCCTCTTCCCGAGCACTGCCTATACACCACATATCGCAGCCAACACTCGAGTCATCCCAGAGTAACCCATCTCCAGGTTGGTCCCCCTCCTCCGAGGAGGAAGGGGGAAACCCCAGCACTCTATTGTCCTTACTGTCTCGGGGTGCTGCTGTGGAGGGGGCAGGCTCCCAGAGGTTCCGGGGTGTGTGGAGAATGTAGAAGCCATCATCTGGCGGGTGCTGAAGTTGTTTTCTATTTTTTCTTAGTTGTCCCTTCTGCGCCGCTGTGTAGTAGTGTCCCCGGTCTCCACCGGGGGCCACTACAGGAGCAGGGCTACCCACCCAACCCACCCCAGGAGAGGAGAGCAGTTCTTCAGACACTCAATTCTCTCCTTCTCGCCAGCCCCCAATGACCGAGTCCATTCCCTAACCCGGTCAGCCGCGTGGTTCGGGAGGTGTGGTGTCCAGTGCCTCAGCCTCTATGCCACCGGGCCAACTATCTAGCTCATGATTTAATCATCAAATATGTAACTATCAAATCACCCGCTGATAATTATTATTTGTATAGCTTAAATCAACACAATGGTTTTTGATGATCTGTGGATGATCATTAATAATTATATTAGTTCTGTATTCTAAGTCACATGAGTTGTACTTAAAGTTTTGTCTATTACTAATATGAAAATATGAATGTTAAATTTCATCAAAAATTAATTAAATGTAATATAATGTAAATCATATGATGTCAAGTTTCAATCTTTAGAAAGAGTACATGCAATCTTAGGTATGGTATACATTTGCATAACTGATTTGCGTATTTCAAAAGCACAGTTTATGGACCAAAATAATGGTGACTTCTTTGTTTAAATTATTTTGCCTCAACAGTATTAGTTTGCAGACTGTTAGGGAAGGTTTTGAGCACAAACTAGGTACTTGTAGGAACGCACCACAGCCATGAAAGAAACCACTCAATGGAGCTACATTAACCAATGTGAACCTTTGTAACACTTGTAAGAAGTGTCAAAGTAAGTATAATGGAAAGTAATGTGAGTGTATAAAAATGTATCATAACTGATGATTCCAATAAAATGTCTATATGTAAAATGAAAAAAAATCCCAATTTACTGCAGTAATCTTGACCATGGGCAATCATGAAAAATCATGATGATTTGAGATCTTCATTAACCACAGTCACCATTTCCATAACAATATGGTTTCTGATTTGCAGCCATTTGATGCTTACATTTAATCACAGTCATGATTATAATGATGCTTTTTGAAGCTTGAACATGATCTTTGAACATGATCTATAATAGTTTTTTATGATACATCATTATAAAATCATCATCTTTTCAGCTGGGTAATTACAGACAAATCTGCCTTGCTATATTTTTATGTATGTATGTTAATAAAAAAAACTCTTAACATGCACTGCAGGCAACTGAATCTCCCACTGCTTCAACCCTACTCTGGTGTCAGCTACATGAGCTTCTGGGTGTCTGGTTACAGCAAATGTCAGACTGGATGCCAGCAGAATCAGCCTGATAAAATCTACCATACTACAGTAAACACTATGTAAAAGAAAACTTTTTTTGTACACAAAGTACAAATTGAGACCAGCTCCACACTTGGGTGTGGGGCAGCTCTTAGTGCTACCTGTTCTCCTTTAACATTTACAGCTTAATCTCTGACTCCTGCCCTTGTCAATCCCCCCCCCCGCACGTTTACCCATTGCTGTATTAAACAGGCACTTACTTTGCACTCTATCTCTGTTTGCCCCCTTCTCTATACTCCCTCTTAGCAATTACTCTCTTCCTTCCTCCTTTCTACTGTCTCCTTACATCTCCCCTATACCCACCCATATGCTAATCCCTTGCTCATCTAAGCAGGAACTTCCCTGCACTTTATCTCAGTTTGTTTTTCTCTGTATTCTCCCTCTTAGCATTTTTTCTCTTTTCCTCCCTCCTTTTTTATTTCTTCCACCCCCAGGCATATGTTTGATTGGTTTAATACTGTTGCTACTCTTTGTCAGTTTTCACTATCTGTAGCTCTGTATTACTGCATTTTTGCTACCTGCATTTAGCATACACTGTATAATCTACTCATATTATTAAACTTTACTTTACTTCCCTGTATAATAGTTCATTTGATGTATTGCGAACTTCCTTTCTCCCCTTCCCCCGGGTCGCACCTGGAAATGAGCTTTGGCTCAGCATGCCTCTGCTGGCCAAGCACGTTAACTAAACAAAATAATCTAGTTATCCCTAAATAGCTGACAAAGCACAGTACTGCTTGGTAAAACTGACATTACATATCAAAACAACATTGCTGGTTTTCATTCCGTAAGGGAACAACTAGGTCCCCTAACTAAATTTTGGTAGTGTAAGCAAAAACTTAACATAGGTTAAGTAGTTTATTTTTACCTTATTTTCTGAGGGAATGAAGACAAGATAGCAAATAAGTAAAATAGTTTATTTTTATCTTAGTTATTTTCTGAGAGTCTGAAGAAAAGAAGGTACTAGCCTGCTCCTGCCAACTCTAGACCAACTGGGGTAGATGTCCTTTTCAGATATCTATCGCACTTGATCTAGAGGTGGTACTAGCTTTCTTTCAGTTCCTCACATAATAGCTAAGGTAACTATAATTCATTTTACCTATGTTATATTTAGCTCAAAGTAGTACAGTTCAGTAGGAGAGTGTAGGCACCCCCATACTGAATTGTACACTGGCTTTTTTTAATGAGAGAATTGAACTGCTGCTATATGCTTAAATTCAGCTTAAAAAAGGGACAACACATCTTTTTAGCAGAGCACTTTAATGTTGGGTGCTAATAATACTTGCAGAAGGAATAAGTAAAAAAAAAACAGCCTTTTAGTGGGAACAAGACAGGATCATATAACCAACTAAACCATAGATAAAACTGCCTGTCTTTCTAGTTAAAAATATTGTTTACCGTAGAGTTGAATCTCAGGTGGCAGATATTGCAGGAAATGAACTGTTTCTTTTTCAGGGGTGGCGGAACTCCAAAGGTATGATTTATCACAGCCTTCTGCACTGGATCCATCTGGGCAACAAAATGCAAAACAGAATGTTTACTTTAGCTGATGACTGTGTTGCAGCTTACCTCGTACCTGTCTCACCAAAAGCACTCAACACTGTTCTGAAGATAATTCAAAGGTCTGATTTACAGCAAAACTGGCAGCCTACACAATTTGGGGGCTTCCCAGAAGGAGTAAGGGGCAACAAGATAATAGCCACTCCACTGTCTTGGATGCCATAAAAGGGTACCTTCCCAAGCCTCTGTGCTCAATTCATGTTGTATCTCCATGTTCCTCCTCTCCATCTGTGACTTTGCCCATGGGGGGGGGGGGAGCATGTTGAGGCCCTTTGCACACTCTACTTTACGTTAGCCACAGGGGCCATGGCTTGTCCATGGGGACATACCATTTACAGAAAATCTGCCAATATAAACATATGCACAGGTTTTCAGTTTAATGTGTTATTGATCCACTGTAACCACATTTAGGTAAATCCTCTACTTTTTAAGAGGGTGATGCAGGGACAATTACAGCAAAAGAGTTGGTATTTTAACAGTTACCGCTTAAGCTAGTCATAGTTAGTTTACAAAGCACACTACTGAATTACAAAGTCGCACATACCCCAGTAATGCAAAACATCATGGGAAGTACATGCAAATTTAGACTGGGTCCACTCCAATCAGGAGTGTATGGTGACAAATGACCTTTTACACAATTGGCAAATGCACAGAACAGAAGACAGACACATATTTTGTCCTGAATTGTTGCATTTAACATTCTGTTTCAAAGCAGCTCATCACATTGCTTGTAGAAAAACATGGTGGTGTCATTTTCAAGATGGTAAGGGAGTCACTAGGCTCCCTGACAGAACTGTGCTAATGTTAGTTAAAAACTGATGTAGGTAAAATTGTTTTTTTTTTTAAAGGAAAACAGTGGAAAAGACACAATTTTTCCCTGCCGCTACAAAAATGCCCAATTTGGGCTTTCAGACAGTAGTAACATTTTTCAAAATTACTTACAAATGTTTTTTTAATTATTTAAATGGTAACATGCAACGTCTATTTTCTGTTGCTGGCAGCCATCATCTCAGGATCAGCTGTGTGCTTCCTTGCTCACTGTATGCTAATATGTCCTGTTGACTTCAGCCATAGGTTGGCAGGACATAGTACCATAAAGTGAGGGAGGGAAGCTTACGGCTACCTGTTGAGATAGTGGCTGCCAGCAATAGAAATCAGAAGTTGTGGGTCACTGTTTCAATCATTAAAAAAGCTTTTGGAGGTAATTTTAAAAAATGTTGTTACTGTCAGAAAGCCCTAATCAGGCATTTTTATAGTGGCAGGGAAAAGCTGTGCCTTTTCCACTGTTCTACTTTAACAACAGTCATTTTCTGAGAGTCTGAGGAAAAGATAGTACTGGTCCATTCCTGCTGACTAGAACAATCACAGTAGATGTCCTTTTCAGACATCTATCGTGACTGGTTTAGAGGCAATGTCATCTTTTCTTCAGAACCTCAGAAACTAACTAAGGTCAAAATAAACTATTTTACCCATTTTATATTTAACTCACAGTAGCACGATTCCATAAGGGAGCCTTGTTGCTTCCTTACCAAATCAAAAATGACAATATAATTTTTATATGAGCAACATGAAGTACTGCTTTAAGTTTACAACTTTTAGCTTAAAAAAGGAATAATGCATCTTTTCAGTTAAACACTTTGGGACACTGGTACAACTCCCTATCACCCTGTCCAGTTGAACAGCCCCCTGGGAGATGCAGAATGTAAACATAAACAAAAAAATGATATGCTGGTATGGGACCCTAGAGCCCAGTTCTGGTCTCACTTTACAGATAAGGGGAAACTGTCCTAAATGGGTATCTTAGTGACAAAGCAGTTGTTAGAGCCTAGTACTTTGCAAAATCAGATCTTGTTTTGGATTCAGAACCTTTCCTTTAAAAAAACAATACATATATCACTATAATGCAATCACAGGTATTATATGCAAATTGCCAAGAAGGAACTACAAAAAGTTCTTCAAATCCCAGAAGGACTATTACATGAATCTCTAATGGAAGCCCATTCAAACACTATGGAAGATGCATGTGTTCAATGGGAAAAGGAACTGAGTGTGAACCTCCCATCCCAATGGGATCGATGTTGAGTGAACATCGGTAAAGGAGTGAGGAAGTAAACGAGCAGTACATTTTCTCAATTCAGAATCCTCCCTCTGGGTTACTGAATGACCACAATACTGCATGGGAGGGATTAAATGTGTGAAAGTCACTGTTGGAGGTGTGCTATGGAGAAAGACAATATAAAACATTTACTTTGGGATAGCCCATCCTTGTCACACTACTGGTAAGACATCAAAGGCATCTGCCAAACTATGGTGGCTAACTGGTATCATCCGTCTGCTCTGTTGTCATACTGGGTGGCACCCCCACTATCGCTGACTTCCAAGTCAAACATGGTACTCGACTCCTAAATGTGCTCACTATAGCGACTGGATAATTCTGAAGCACTGGAAGCAAACAGCTGCCCTAAATACAGAAGGATGGGTCACAGAAATGTGGGAGAAATGGGTCTTCAGGACAGTTACAAAAGTGTGATCGCCCTGACTCAGTACAAATTAAAGGATTTCCATGGAGCATGGGACCCTATTGTAGACCCTCGAGAATGTATTCTGATAGACCTTAGGAGAGTACTTCCCCCAGGTAAAATAAAATAGGGGGCAAAGGAATTACCCATACCAGAACACCCCAAAATCTGCTTTGGCAAAAATGTATTTAAAGTGAATAGTGCAGATAGAAAACGCCATAACAAAATAAACTTATGGGCCCCAGAAGACAGAAAAACTGTTACGTCACAGACTTACACATGGTTTCTCACTAAGGTGCTTCTTCATGGACTCCCACCCACCACAACAATGATCACTACAAGAGTGACTTGTAAAAGTGACACTGCCCATAATAAAAATGTGAACAGATACCTACTACAGCCATAAAAAGTGGAAAACAATGCATCTATCTTGGAGTGAAACACCCATAATAAAATGTTACATATACTATAAACCAGAAATCATTTTGTACTACTATACAGACACATAATATGCAATTCAGATTTAATGTTAACAAATATGGTATAATGATAACATGGGAAGCCACTAGAATCTACAAATACTTCGTAATTTAATATAATATGATTCAGAGGACATCCCTTTGCAGCAGACCTCACTATAGGATGGGAGACCACACATGAGAAAGAATAATTACCAATATATTTATTTCACTCTGCGAAGCGGCTACAAAGAGACAAAGCTGGAGCCACAACAAACCAAAAGCATAAAGATACAAGGAACAGAGTCCGGCATCACAGTAAACTGACTGAAAAATTTTCAGATAAATTACATTTCAGCATATTTATTATAAAAATATTAAAACAGCAGCAGCAATTCTCCCACAATCACCAACATTTCACATCTTACTTGATGCTTTAGCACCTTGACCGACTCTGTTTCTTGTACCAATATATTTATTGCTACATCATCTGGAACCTAAAAGGGGGGGGATAATAGTGTGATTTAAACATATTAATCAGATATATATCCTGATTTACACAATAGGTGTTAAAATAAGGGATATTCTTCCATGTATAGAATGCCTCCTATTGCCATGTTCGGTACACTCGAGACAGGACCATAGGAGGTGGCAGTGCAGACTCCAGGTAGTCCAAGATATGTTCTGCTTCTTGCCCTTCTGCCACCAACCCAAGGACTTCCTCAGTAAGACTGAAAGTGTCCTGAGAGAAACTGGAAACAGAAGGGTCACAGACCACTTTGTGTTGGTTCCCCCTTCCACTGTAGAGGGCATATGTGGAGAGCAGATCTGACATAAAACTGTCTCATCTCCATCTAAGTCTTTCAGTACTATTTTAATAGCAAAAAGATCTCTGAAAAGACTATGCTCGATGACACTTTCGGCAACGATGGTTAACTGAACCATCAGAGGTGGCTGTGGTGGCGTTGTAGAAAAATAAGGCACATACTGTACCTGTGGTTCATCAACAGCATCATACCACACCTGGAAGGCCCGGATGATGAATCCACAAGTGCTGGCAATGGCAAACCTTGTGTCAGAACTCAACAATAGACCCCATAGGAGAATGTTGCTTGCACTCTTTCTGAGTTGACGATACCTGCTAGAGGGTCTGTGACTTTCGGTACTGATGGGCTGAGACCCATCGATGATGGTAGAACATCATCCATAGTAGACACAATGACACCAGAGCCAAGCCCTGATCTTGGTGTCCCATGGACAGTGGGGATAGGGGCTGAGATCGCCATTGCTGAAGCCAACGTTGAGGAGACCTTACCAGATTCTTGAGGGTAACAGCCAGAGGAGTCCACTAAGAGTCCCAGTGAAGGCAAAGTCTGCCACTCGAGATCTGGTGGAATGTTCCTTACCAGAGACCAGCCTGGACTTCATGTGCTGGGCCTGAGATGCCAGCTTACTGTTATCATACAATATGGGTGTCCAGAATGTTCCCACATCATCCCTATGGCCTGGAAAGAGGTAATCTGAAATCAGGGTGCATTTAGATAGGCCGGAATGACAAAAATGCAAAAATAGTTCTAAAACCCACTTAACAGGAACACTTCATTGGTCGACAATGGGATGAACACATAATCAGTTACAGCCAAACCTGGTTAATCTATAAACATTTGTTTTTGCCCATTTTGTTATATAATAAAACTATATGTAGTAACCAGACAAGTCCAGAGGATTTTTATTAGCATGACAAAAAAATTCATTTCAGAGGTTCCCTGTTCAGATTACAAGGTCTAAGTAATACCAAGGCACAAATTAATCAGGTCTGACTGTACTTCCGTCAAAGAAAGGGTCAAAAGCAGCAAAAAATGATGGCATTGTTTCCTCTTCAGGTCCAACGAGTGTTTGACAACAGGAGAAATAACTAAGGAGCAATAAGCCCACCCATGACTATATAGGTGCCGACATCACACATCATCATAGGAAGCCTCCAGCTAGCAAATGTTTCCAAGTGGTCCTGATGCTGACGGCTTAGGCCCAAAGGTGTGGCCCATTGGAGAAGATGACCTCGATGAAGATCTATCAGTTCCTCAAGACTGATCTTTTATGGCTATAAATATGAAAAATTAATGGTTTGAGAAATTAATGTCTGGAAGAATAGCCTAGAGGTTAGAGCAGCAAGCTGTGAATGAGCTTGGTACATCCAGCAGATGTGGGTTTGACTCCCACAACCTCTACTTGCATACTGTATGACTCTGAGTCACTTAACTGCCCTGTGCTCCCAGGATGCATCTGGAAATGAGCTTCATCTCAGAGTGCCTTTCCAGACAAAAATTTGTAAAACAACAGCAAAATCTCAATGTGAAGAACTTGATATCATGATCCCAAAACACTGCTAACTTGGTCAATGTAATGAACATTTTCAGGCCACATATACATTTCTTTTTTTGTAAATGTAATCTTTATTAAACTTTTACATGCCTGCACATCCATAGTCTTACACTGTAAATCACATCTGCATATTCCACATGTGTGTATTCGATCATTCTGTACATCAAGCCATTCGGGGAATGGAGAGAGATATTCACTGTGATCCCATACTCCCCTAAGGGTCAGTGCGGGGAGATGAGGTAGGATTATATTAACTGACTGAAGTATTCTCTCCACATCTGAAACAGTAGGAACAGCCATTGCTATTGCCTTGTACACTCAAGCAGAGCAAAGCAAGGAGGTGGCACCACCGCAGTCCGATTCCCACCAACCTACCCCAAGCCCATCCCGAGGGGGGAGGGGAGAAAGAAGGAGGGGGGAGATGAGCCATATCATTGCATGTTGAGATGCTTACTGATGAGAATTAACGAAGAGGTAGTAAGTGATCATGGGTTCATCGTATATAAGTGGGCGCCCTCACAACAGGCTTAGTGTACTATGGAACAAATTCCCTGTCTATACTCATTACATGTAGAATCCATCTGGTCTAATGGGATGAACATAGTTTCTCTCTGTCATTTTGGGAATGTGTAATTTTCTCCATCCTATAAATTTAATTAACTATAGTTTGCCACCTTCTTAGAGTAGGGGGAGTTGGGGATTGCCACGCCTTCGTAATGGCTTTTTTGGAACCCTAAGCAAGATGCCCAGCAGGTATCTTGGGTTTGAATCATTCATTCCCCTTTGGAAGTTAGAACAATAGGTAAAGTTCTAGTGTAAGAGGTACAAGCTGACCAAAATGTTATTCCAACTCTGATTGTAGAGCTTGTAGAAAGAGTCGTAGGACTGGGCAGGACCACATTACATGAGAAAGGTGAGCCTGCATTTCTCTGCAGTATCTTCAGCAGGGAGCACCACCAGAACCAGAGCAGTGTGCAGTAATGACCAGTGTGTGAAAGTATCTCATCTGATGCTTCCAGGCATACTCTCTCCACTGGTATGAGCTGACAACCCTAGATGCAAACTGGCAGGATCTTTGCCAGTCTTTCAAGGAGATTGGCTGTCCAAGTTCTTCTTGACGGTGTTGGAGTATATCCTATGTGGAGTCCCCTGTGGATTCTAAGAGTGCCTGATAAAGATGAGATCTCATATGTTTGGCAGTCCTCAATCTCATGAAGGAAATGAGATGGGCAATGATGGCCGGGTGTGACTCAGGGTTGTGTAGACCAATTGCGAGTGAGGAAAAATAGTGTCTTAATTGTAGATTCCTGTAAAAGTCAGCCAGTCTGAGGTTCAATTCTGTTTGGACTTCTGCAAAATACTTCATCTCTGTCCTGTTCATAAATTGGTGTAAATATTGTAGGGAATGGCACTCCCAGTTCTTGAAGGCCATATCTACATGTGCTGGGTGAAAGTGTTCCAGTTTTGTGATTTAGGCACAAGAGAGGAAGGAATGGGACTAGGTGCAAAGATTTATGGATGTTGTTCCAGGACGTAATTTGTTACCTAAGTCAGGAGGGTCAGCTAGTGTAGTATTTTGGGATGGGGTTCACTATGATACATGGCTATAACAAAGTCTTCCACTAGGAATATAGTATTCTCCATTCTCTTTCAGGTTGTTTTGGGGGCACCAAGATGTCTGAGCATTAGGTTTGGAAGGGAAATTCTGCTTTTTGGTTTAGGAAGAAACAGGGTCCTCAGTTTAATGCAAGGGACATTGCCCAGCCCAAATAAACCTGGAAAGTCTCTTATTCCACTGGCAGAACATGAACATACAAACATACAAAATTTGCCAGCAGATAAAGGCCTAGAGGTCTATCACGTCTGCTCGAATGTGCAGCTAGCACCCCTTATTATGCAGCTGCCTCTCCCTTCCACCCTTCCCCTTCATTGACCCTCCCCCCGTCCTGTCCCATCTCCTTTTGAAGCAGTCCACTGTTCTACTGGATACCACTTCTGCAGGTAACGCATTCCACCCAGCCACCACCATCTCTGTAAAAAAGTGTCTCCTCACCTCATATCTCATGAAGTATTATAAGTGGGTTGTTCTGGAACAGGCAGAATGCCATTAGGAGTACCACCATTTGTGTCAGCTCTATTTTCCTAGAAAATACATATACACTTCTAATGGAATATTATAATTTATAATAGATGATGTCTTTTTTAATAACCTAATGTTATTTTTTGGACAGTGATGTCTCTGATATGGTGGTGAAGTAGTAGTTGTTATACTGTACAACAAATCTTTTGAAGACATAAACTAATTGATATTTGCTGTATTAAATCCCTGAGGCACTGAGTGGGAGTGGGAGAACCTGACTACAGTGCAGCGGTTGGTGGATTACTTGTGTTGATATTGTGAACTCTTTTTATTGATTTATATTTTTTCTTCTGCATCCTCGGATACCTCACAGAGTTTTACTGACCATTTTAATTGCTGTTTAGTATGGCTACATTTTTTGACTATTGTGCAAATTCTGCCTTTTCTTTAATATTTTTATAATGCACTCTAAAATGCAAAAACTGCATAAAAAAGTAAAAAGAAGTAAAAAGAAATTTGCCTTAGTGAGAAAATAATTCTTCATTTTATGGGGATCCTGAGGGGAGACAGCAGCAAGAAAACATCTGTTCACAGTGGAAAACACAATGAATTTTTGATATTACATATATAGAATAGTGGATAGGTGAACATCCACAACAAGGCTGTGTTTTCACAGTGGGAGTTGATAACATCATGGAGATCTTGACAGCGACGTTCAAGAGGTCTCGCTGATGTCATCAACTGCCCGAGATGGAAATGCAGCCTTAGCTGTGGATCTTCACCCATCCACTATTTTATACAGTATATGGCTTTTTTCTGTTTTGTTTTACATTATTTTTTGTCGTTACTTGCTGTAGGTGCTGCTCCCATTCCCGCTGGTGCTGCTGCTCACTCCCGTTCCCGCTGGTGCCACTTGTGCTCGGTCAGGCTTCTCAGTTTCGCCTCTCCGTATCGCTTATTTTTTAAATCATGAAAAAAAAAAAGAAATTGATTTTTCAGAAAGGGAGCCATGAATAGCTCTCTGTATCCCAACTTCAAAGTTGGTGGCTCTGCTGCCCATCACTCGCTAAATCGTGCCACCATGTAAATCTTTATTTTCTATAGAGAGCCTTGTCTGAGCCAATCAGGTGGTGGTCAAGGGTAAAAAGTTGTTGTACTATCGACGTGACATCAGAACGATAGTACAACAACTTTTTTGACCTTTGAACTGTCCTACAAGATTTCAGCAGTTGCTGAAATCCATGCACAATAGACGGCACTCATATACTATAGAAGTATTATAAGGGTATTATATAATTATTTAGCAAACAACTTACTCTGATATATCATGTGATTTACTAAGCACTGAAGACAGTTACAGTTGTCATATTAGGAAGCTTAGTGTGGGTGGAATTCCTAACTTTAGGGTCTGACCAACAAATGACTGTTCTTTTGTTTTTTGACCAGTGGTAATTTAATAAGGCTAGAACCTTGTGAACCTGAGATTTATGTAATATCCTGTGGGTAAGTTAAACTTGCCAGATAGTTCAGCAGTAAGTTGTGTTTATATTTAAATACAAGTATTAGTACAATGCCATGTTCTCATATAAAGAGGTACAAATGCTATTCACCTCTTCACCTCCACCTCTCCTACCCACTCCTCTCCTCCATGTCCCATGCAGCATTTCTACCATGCCTACTTTACTCCTGGTTTAGCTCTTAGATTGACAAAGTCTAGTATAGTTGACTGCGACTTTGCCTGTTTTTTCAGCTGTTGTGTATTATTATGTCTGTAGTGTTCTCTTCTCAATTGTTATACTTTGTACCACTTGTTCCTTCATTTGTAACATTGTTGTACCACCTTATTGTGGAACTCTACTGTGTATTTACCTCACTGTAATTATTATTTTTTTTACCTTTGTATACTTTATCTCCTGATGTGGAATCTTCGTAAAAGAACCCCCTGGTTCAAAGGTATTTGTAATCCTAGTAATGAGTAAATAAATAAATAAAAAAAATGCTGATGACAGAGTGCACAATGATAAATGGCGATGGTAGAATAAAGAATAAATGAAAATAAGCAGCTGTATAGAATGTTAAGCTTGCCTAAGAATGCCACGTTACTCACCACATAAATTATGTCACCAAACTCTGTTGATGGTACTGTTACTGCATCTACTTTATGATTTCTTTAATTTTTACATTTAAGCTATGCTTGTTTTTAAAACTGTACCACTTATGCACTTTTGAAGTTGAAATCAATGTGAACATTAAATCATAAGGTAGACTCAAGCCACACACTGAGATACTTATACATGTGTGTAGGATTTTTTATACAGCAAGCCAAGGTTTTAACCATGAGGGCCCTGTTGATTTTAATGAATCTTTGCTTAGTGACAAAAAGCATGTAATTTTGTCTCGTCTGAGTTTCATAAAAGATGGCTTTGTAAAAAGCAGTTTGGGATTGCTTTTACGTCCTGTTGTAGACATTGTTACAAATTATCAAGTGATGGCTGACTGCACTTGACAATAGTGCAGTCTGCGTAAAGACAGATATGGCGGGTGACATTCTAATGGCAAGCCGTTTATGTGCAAAGGTGATGATATTGGACCTAAAATGGATTCTTGAGACGCGCCAATTAAAACTAACTTTAAATTTTGATTTGTTAGATGAAACAGACCCTGCCTGATTATGGTCAGCCAAGCAAGTACAGCTGTAGCTATTGAAATGGTCAGACATTTCCTGAAATTTCTCTAAATATACAGCATCTAGAGAAATTCCCTACCTGCATACTTTACCACTGTAGGGCCATCAGACAGTCTCTTTAGAGATATCACAGAATATCTGGAACTGTCTGACAATGTCAATTGTTGCAACTGTAATTCACCAAACCATGCCAGAGTGTGGTTTAAAGGGCTTGACATGCATGACGTAGGGGGTGGGAAGCATGAAGTCAAAGCCCAAGTGTCCTTATGCCTCTGGGAATTGCAGCTCAAATCCTTTAAACCTTACTCTGAAGTGATTTATTGCAGTTATAAAATAACTTGTTTAAAATGAATAGGGAAGAATATTAAAAATAGTTAAACAGTTGTATGAGTGCAACAAAACAGTGAATTTGTGTTTTACACTGTAAGAAGTGATTGGATTGTTCACTGTGGATCCTTTAAAGAGCTGCTGATGCCTCAAACAAAACTTTAAAAACCATATTTAGGTACAGTTCAGCCTGCATTCTGTATAAATTCTACAGATTTCTCCTCCCTGTTATTTATTACTGAGGAAATGTGCATGAATACATGGAGCTAGATTCACAAAGAGAGCAAAAAAATCTGCACATGTGGAAAAAAGGCCTGCAAAACTGCAGAAAATGCAAGTGCGGCATACTCACGGTCGAAAATTCCACAGGTGTGGAACATCGCAAAACAGACGAGCTGCGAAATTCCGCAAGTGCTGAAAATCTGCAACATGTTTTCCGCAGCTGCATAAATAATATGAAAGTCCCAGCAGACAGAACAACAGCAGGTGATCCATATTAAGTGGAGCAGGAGACTTTGACAGTCTCACAAATGTTGTAGCAGACAGCACTCCCAGCAAAGCAAGCAACCAGTCCCACAACTGGGACCAGGTAGCACCACCTATACCAGAAGGACCTTGCACCCAGTGGCAATATGTATCCATTGGTTGTGTCTCTGAGGTGTTTCTTTCTCCTGCATCTATAGCACACACTTCTGGTTGTTACCACCTCTGCCTGTACTGCCTGTGGGGCTTCTTTATGGGCTGCACATGGTCAAGTGGTTGTGTTTTGTTGCCTTTCAATGGAAATGTGTGCTACTTTTGGTGTAGCAACTGACACTACTATACAGACCACATGTTTGCTGCTGTTTGATGCCTGAACCCCCACTATGATTGTTTCCCAAGTGTTAGTACACAGCCCTTTGCTCAGGGTGAGTTACGCCTCACTCTCCTTGGTGCAGCACGTGCGCAACATTTTTTCTGCAACTGTGGAAAAACAGTGGCTGAGAATAGCCTTTAAGGAGATATGCCATACTTTACAATGCCATTTTTTGCGCAGGAATTTTCCACAGCTGCGTATGTTCCACAGTCTGCAGTGTATTTTTCTCATAGCTGCGGGCTTCTTGTGTATATGCTGCAGTGCAATTACCCCCTTTTTTCCGCAATTGCACAAATTTTGGGGACTTGCACATTTTTTCCCCCTTCAAAGTGTTTTGTGAATCCTGCCCAAGATCCTTATACCTTAGAGTTCATCTGCCTCTTTAGGTTACTCCCTACTTCAAGTCATAAACCTGCATTGTGACATCGCAGCCTGCTGCCATGGCAGTAACTGTGAGGTCACACGCAGTGCTCTATGACCTCAGGTAGGGAGAAAGCACCAGGAATAGATAAACTCTTCAAGAGCAAAGATCCTGTTTTCATGCAAACTACATCAGTAATAAATAATGGAGAGGAGGAATACAGAACTAATACATGCTGAACAGTGTCCAAATATTATGCTTTGTTACAGCTGTCCTGAAGGTGTCAGCTGCTGTTTAGGAGCACTGTGACTGGCAGTAGCTCACCTGCTGCTGCCGATTAGAAGCTAAAACTCATCTGGAGTGGTAGCCCTACCACTGACCCAACAGCATGGCCTCTAATTCATTATTAAATATCCTAGTGCTAGGACGAGTGATCAAAAATTCCAGAAGTCTGTTCCACAGATTCTTAATATTTGACTATTTTTTACTATTTTAGAGTAATTGTGTCCTAATTATTTTTTGTTTCTTTGTCTGTACATCCAGTTTTATTTTTTGGTAAATGTATTCCCAGCTGGGTTTTAGCCATGTAGTTCACTGCTGTTTCCACCTACATACTTTACCTATCTAGGTTCGGGTTGTGCCTGAAAAAAGCCCTTTGGATCAAGGTATTTAACTGATCAACAAATCAATCAACCAATCAGTCTCTCAATCAATCAGTAAAATACTGACCACCCTTTGCGTGATAAAAATCTACTTTTTCCAGTTCTAAAACTTTCACTTTTTAGTTATAATGGATGTTCCCTTGTTTTTCCTGTTCTTATCTTTGGGTCTAAATGGAGTGTTTTGAGAAGAGATTGATTCTTAAAAACATTATAGGTGAACTTCATGTCTCTTCACATTCTTCTTACCTCCAAAGAAAAAAAGATTCAGCTCACACGTGCATTTATCTTAAATTATACTGGGGGAAATAGCTTTCAGCCAATCAGAATCAGGGCTACTGTCCCGTAATCCTGTGATGACTGGACGGCACACTCTATAATGCTATAGTAATCATGTCTTCTGATTAGCTAAGAGTAGTGCTACAGATTGTCTGTGAGAAACCATCAACAGTTTCTGGTATTCTCACAGACACACTGCCATGCTACAGAGCATGAGATTTTGGCACTCTGTTTTCCCCTCTTTTCTGTCTGTCCAATCACTATCATGGTATACTGGCTGGGGTTTACTGAAGTGACGCAAATAGGATGCTGGGATGTATAGGCAGGGGCATCACCAGCAGGAAAAGGGAGGTCATAATTCCGCTATACAAGACACTAGTGAGGCCCCACCTGGAGTACAATGTACAGTTCTGGAGACCATACCTACGTAAGGACATAGACAGGGTAGAGAAGGTTCAGAGGAGGGCAACAAAGATGGTGCATGGATTGCATCACAAGTCCTATGAAGACAGGTTGAAGGAACTGAACATGTACTCCCTGGAGGAGAGGAGGGAGAGAGGGGATATGATAGAGACATACAAGTATCTTACAGGGAGGAACAGGGTGCAGGAAAACACTATTTTAAGTGAAAAGATGTTCCAGGACTAGAAGGCATGGGATGAAGTTGGAGGAGGACAATTCAGAGGAAACATGAGAAAGAATTTCTTCACAGAACGGTGGTGGACAAGTGGAACACCCTGCCAGAGGAAGTGGTGGGGGCTGAAACAATCACGGGATTTAAGAATGCATGGGATAGACATAAAGGAATTCTGGAGGTCAGGGGTAAGGGGCAACAGACTTCTAGGAAAACAAACTGAACTTACAAGCTCAAATGGGCAGACTGGGTGGGCCATAGGCCCTTATCTGCCGACACTGTCTATGTATCTATGTATCTATGTAACAGTAATCAAGAAAATGGTAATTTCTGAGGGATTAATGACTGGTTGGGGTGATGGGTAGACCATGGCTGCACCTCGGGCCACCTTCCTCCAACCAGTCATTAATCCAAGAAAATGACCAACTTTGAGCTTGTAATTGTGATTATAAGTCTAATCAGAATAACAACTTTTGTTTTTACCTTTTTTTTACTTACTTTTAAGTTTTGAGCGGAGTGGTGCAAGCTGTGTGTATTGCACAGCATCAATTGGTAGCTGGATTGGTAATTTCTAAGATGTTAATAATTGATCCAGTAGCCAATCAGGAGCCTTGCAAGGCTCATGAATATTTTTAGTGAGACTTAAAATTGGTAATAACCAGACCGGGGGTTAATAAACACCTTGGCCTATTGCTTCGGTTTTTATTGACCCTGATCTGGTTAATAGCTCATAAACCTCGATCACGATCCCATTATCGCTATAATGTTTCACAGAGGAAACTGTAAGTACAAAATAAGGCAGTATAAGGAATTCAGGATAACAAAAAAACAACATAAGTAACAATCTAGAATGTAACTGAAGACTGGGTAGTGTGACTGATAGAGCAAAAAATACATGCAGAACCACAGCGACAGTCAGTAAACATAACAAACAGAAGTGAAGAAACTGTAATTAAAGACAAACATCAAAACCTGAAAGGAATAGAGTAGAGAAATGTTTTTGGTGAGATTTAATGGGGATAGTGATGTAGTTCAATGAAGAGTGAGACTGGCAGTCTATGCCAAATGGCAGGGGCAGCAGACAAAGAGAAAGCCCTCTGAGAGAGTGGAGTTGGGGGGTGTAAGGGGAGAGTAGATCAGTGAGGTAACTGGGAGCAAAGCCATCTGGGATTTTAAAAACTAGAGCCCAGATATTTAGAGCAGTTGCGCATGATGCAACTGAGTTGCACAAGTGCAAGTACGGAGCTGCCCCGAGGAGCGATATTCAGCGAGAGCCGTGGCACAATGCAAAACCCATTGTGCCAATGCACAACTGTAATATATGCTGCTCAAGTATAAGGGGAGGTCCCATGAATATGCAGCACAATGGTATATTCAACCGTGAAGCCAAGGCGAAAGTGTGGAGCAAACCGAAGATGGACTGACCATCCTTGTTCCTATAAAAACAGGGTGCAAACACACAGACAGCAGTTGTGCCAAGAGTGAGAGCGAGAGAAAGAGATAGTGAGACAGACAGACACAAGAACAGACACAGAGGAAGACAGAGAAAGTGGCATGGGAGAGGGAAAGAGGGGCAGAGAGAGAGAGAGAGAGAGAGAGAGAGAGAGACACACACACACACAGATAAGCAGTGTACCAGCGTGGCACACAGACAGCAGTGAACCACCCAGGGGGACACTGGACAGAAGGAGTGATGGAGAGTGTGCCATTCCTGATAGTGGCAGTAATGAGGGGTGTGAGGAGGCAGGAGGAACAGCTATGTGGCTGACGAAGGGCCTATCGGCAGTATGCCCGACACAGGTGGCCGCATCGCCTTTGAGAACTATCATGACACGGAGATCGTGGGCCAGTACCACCTGAACAGGGCCATTCTGAGGAAGCTCTACAAGCTGTGCAGTGAGGAGATGCAGGCACTCACCAGACGGAGCCATGCCACGTCCATGGAGACCAAGGTGACCGCCGTCATGTGCCTACTCACCACAGGCACCTTCCAACAACCAACAGGGCATCATCCAGTTGGCCATGTCCCTCCTCCTCACACAGTTCCTCAATGCTCTGCAGCCACGTGCTTCAGAATTCATCTGCTTCCCCAGCATACAGGTGGAGTGTACTGCAAACATGCAGGACTTCCACAGGGTGGCACACATGCCCGGCATGATTGGGGCCATGGACTGCACCCACATGGAATCTGCATGCCATCTGGCTCCAACGGAATGGCATATATCAACAGGAAGGGGAGCCTGAGTATCAACTGCCAGACAGTGTGTGATGCCATGGGGCACATCATCGATGTCTGCGCCACACACCCTGGGAGTGCACATGACACATTCATCTTGCACAGCTCTGCACTTTACCACAAGTCTGAACATGGGGACATCCCCCATGGGCCACCTAGTGGGTGAGTATGGCATGGGCAAGGGGTGATGGGCATAGCAGACCTGTGGACGGGGTGGGCAGGGTGTGCATGCTGGCATGGGCACCAGGGACAGGCAAGGGATGCAGCACAGAATAGCACAGGGCTAACCGTGTCATTCTCCGCACAGGTGACAGCACGTACCCGCTGGGGCCCTGGCTGCTCACCCCTTACCGGTGATCGTCATCCACATCAGAGGAACAGTACAACGAGGCACACACTAGCATGTGCAACATCATCGAGCACATCTTTGGCATGCTGAGGGCATGATTCCACTGCCTAGACAGGTCAGGTGATGCCCTACAGTACAGCCCCTCGAAAGCCTGTGGCCTATTCCTGGTCTGCTGCATCCTGCACAACATGACCACTGACCGTGGGATGGCAGTCAAGGCAGATGAGGGCAACAGTAGTGGGGATGACAGAGACCATGGGCTGGAGGGTGGTGGACAGTCACCCCCTGGGCAGAGGGACCCAGAGTCCAGCAGCAGGCACGATGACACCACAACACTGTTGCACAGGAACACTTTGGTGAATGCAGGTAGGTGGTGCGGTACACATGCATGGGCCACACAGATACGTACAGCACACATGCAGGGACATGCATGGTGAGGGGCATGCACACACGGAGGTGCGATGCAGGGTTAGGGGAGGCAGTGGCACACAACCACACACAGCAACACACACACACACACACACACACACACACACACACACACAGGCGCTGGAATGTGGCATGGATCAGACGCATGACACCGGTGCACAGGAGCAACTGGTGCTAGACTGCCCTCATCATGCCCAGGCCACATGGTTCAGTGGCCGGGCATGCACACACGCAGGCAGCATGCGTCATGACACACAGGTGTGCCAATATTGGTATTGCGCACACACACCACCCATCTGTGCACAGGGCATCAGCTGCAGGCTGTGGTCAGGGTAGCATGCAGATCAGGGCAGCTGCATGGTGCCATGACCACCATGGCCATGGGGGCAGCCATGTTGGGACCGATCAGCAGCCAGGGGGGTGTCCAATAGCTCCCCCATGGGTGGAAGCATGGGACCATGACTGTTTCCTCGTGGGGGTGTGCAGGCGCCCAAACAGGTCAACCCCGGGTGCACCTGGGATGCCTACATCTGAGCCCAGCATCCACTATGTTGGGGTCACCCGATGCTGAGTCTGTGGGGTGGACAGCACACTGCAGTGGGTCTTCTGTGCATGGCCATGCCCTGTGGCAGCCAGCAATGCAAAGCCATCTACAATTGCACTGGCATGCGATACAAGGATGCAGTTGTGGCCTCTTGCATGCACTGCATCCCCTCAAGGATGCGTGCAGTGCCCCTGTCCTGCTGCTCGGCTGACTGGCGGACCTCCACATGCAGTGCATGCATCCCAGTGGTGAGCAGCACCTGTTGCTGAGTGGACGCCTGCAGCAGCCAGGTGTGCTCAGCCAGACAGTCCACATCCTGGGGCTCCAGGGCAGGATGCTGATCATCAGGGGGCGACCTGCCATGCTGCACAGCCCCCCTCTCCAGTGGATGCCACACAGTGGGGTCTGCAGGGGGAATGGGTACGGCAGGCGCACTGGCGGTGGACCTTGTGTCCAGCTGGCTGGTGGCACCCGCAGCCTGCTGCCATCACCTGTCCAGCCGCTGTATGCCGCCCTGCGCCTGCACGGCTGCACCACCACCAATGCAGGGCACATCTGTGGCAACGCACACCGCCGCACCCGCAGTGGTGGAAGGCAGCTATGCCGCTGCTGGCATTGCACTGGGCATGGTGACAGCGTATGATGCCAGCAAGGGCAACTCGCCCACAATGTCGCCTATGCTGTCCAGGATGTGTGTGAAGTCGTCATTGGAGTCAGACCCTGCCCTGATCTGTGTCTCTGCGCACAGAATACCAAGGCTGGAATCCTGCAGGAACACATCCAGGGCCTCGTCCAACTCTAGATCAAGGACACCCACAGGCACCGTGGTGCTGATCTGCAGCCTGTTGGGCCCCCAGATGCTGGTGGATGTGGATGGTCTATCCTCTGGGGCCATGCCGGTGTCCATGGGTGCTGCTGCCGCTGCTGGCACCCCATCCTCTGCACGGATGCATGCTGGTGCTGCAAGAGAAGGTTGGCATGTCAGTGCTGCATTGCCCACATGTGCCCCCCTACACTGCTGCTGCATGTGTCTGTCAGCATGGCATGCACGTGGGTGTGCACACATGCACATGACATGCAGGATGGATGCATGCATGACAACATGCCTGTATACACATCCTCCAGGCCACCAGCTGTGCATGGCTGACATACATACCATGCAGTGATGGGCTGCCACCCATCTGGAAGCCTCCTCCAGGCACACCCTCCACCGAAGTGTGGCTGATGGTGGCTGCCACCAACTCCTCCATTGGCGTTAGTGAGGGTGCATCCACTGGCCCTCCTCCGGTGGCATTATGGGATGCTCTGACGGCTGCCTCCTTCTCCTTTATGCGCTGCCTGTCAGTCCTGACCTTCTTGCAGCACTCCTGCGCTGACCGCTGGTGGCTGCCATGCTGGTTGACATAGGTCACTACCTCCTCCCATCCAGCAGCCCTGTGCTGTGGTATGCCTGTGGCACCACTCAACAGGGCCTCCCTGTCGAGGTAGGCCTCAAACAGGGCATCCGTCTCTCCCTTCATGAAGTTGGGCCTGCGCTTCCATGCAGGTCCCCGCTCCTCACCCTCCTCCAGTGCCGACATGTTGCCTCCTGTGAACATCGACATCACAGTGTGTCAGTGGCAGCATCTCCCTAGTCTGTCCCACTTTGCAGTGCTGTCTGCTCCCAGCGTGCTGCTGTGGCATCCACCACTTACCTGTCACAACTGCAATACTGGTACATGGCCGTGCTGTTTTGTGGCACTTATGAGATGCAACGCATGCAAATGAGGTTGTGCGCAATGGTAATGATATGCTAATGCACCCCACTGTGCCATGCATTGGCTGATGAGCTCATTTGCACGTGGCATCCGAATATCAAGAAATTGCACTGTGTGCAATGGTATTGCACCGGAGCAAGCCGTGGTGCAATGCCCACGCATGTGCGGTGCGTGGGCCTTCAGTGAGCATGCATGCTGTGCTGTCATGGTGTTAATTGCACAACACGCATGACCAGTGTGATGTATTGGCACTGTGCATGCTATGCATGGCCAGCTATGTGCATGGTCGCGCATAATGGCATGTGCCCTATCGCGCACATGCGCATGTTGAACTGGTCACTGATCTCTGACCACTGGGTCACCTCCATGACCCTGTGACCCTACTGGGCCACACTTACTGCGCATTCCCAGCACTGCGCAATGGGTGGGCACTGCACATACTCCCGTGCATCCAGCACCTGTGGTGGCCACGTGCACCTGTTCCCACCATTTGCACCGCTGAACCCGTTCGAGGGCCATGGCGCAGAGTCGGAGACGCCATACCCTGAATGGAAATGACCTGGAGGTGATCAACCTGCGTCGCCTGTGTCTCGAGTCCTACAGCGCATAGTTGTCAGCTGTGCCTGCGGCAGCTGTGCGGTGTGTGGCAGTGGGATATTTCTGTCGGCCTGGAGAAGAGGACAGGGGTTCCAAAAACAGCACAGCAGTGTAGGCACCGGTATGGTGACCTGAGATGGAGGGACCCTGACCGGCTCCGGAGGTTACAGGCACGTGTCAGGTGTGGTGCACTGCCACAGCCAGGTAAGTTTTCCCATGTTGAATGTCTGCCCTGGTGCTGTACTGTAGTGTTGGCTTTGCTGCCTGGCATGCCCTGCAGTGGGGTACCCTGTCATTGTGCGCATCACTGAGTGGCATTGCCAGCTGCCACTTGCGTTGTGATGCAGCTGTGCTGGTGTGAGGGACATGTCAGGCAGGGGATCGCCATGTGCACAGAGGGCTGGGGGGGCAACTGGTGTGGTTGGGTACTGATGTGCACCTGTCTTCTTTCCTTTCCCGGGGTGGAGGACCACAGGCTGGACAGGGCAGCAGCGGATGCAACTAGGCAATGCACCCTGATGGGGGCGGAACTGCACAAGCAGCACTGCAGGGGTCAGGTAAGCACTGTCATGGTCCTTCTCACTGTACATGGTGGATGGCAGTGGGGAGTGGGTGCAGGCATGGCCGCCTGTGCCATCACAGCTGTGGCCATTGTGCGTCGGGGGCCACCTCTATGCAATGCCATGGTGTGCTGTGTTGCTGGCTGGCATTGGCCCACCCCCCTGCGGGTGTCCGTTCTGGGCCCTCCAGGGGTGTGTGGTCACGCTGCCCATTGCGCACTGTGGGTGGGCATGGTTCCTTGGGCCATTGCACTGATCACCTGTCCTGTCCCTTGCACTAGGTGTCCGAAGTCTGGCACGGAGAGCGCCATGCACGATGCTGAGTCATCTGATGCGGCAGACACTACTGCTAGTCTCCAGTATCCTGGAGGTGGTCGTCTCCATCGGGTGGATGATGGCAGCAGAGTGGAGAGAGCGACGGCATGGTGGGGCAGCTGGATGGGGGCCTCCGCTAATGTTACTGTTCTTTGCCCCCGTTTTCCCTGTTGCACCTTCCCCTACAGTCCCCCCTCCCACTGTACAGTCCCTGTTCCATCCCCTTCCCTCGCTGTACCTACCCTTTCCCTGCCCGTTATATTTATACAGTTACCTGTTATATAAATATTTTTTAACATACTTGCCTGTGTCTGTGTCTGTGTCTGCTTTGCAGGTGGTGTGTGGAGCCATGCTGCAGTGACCCAGTGTCTGTCCGTGTTGTATGCATGAAAGGGGGCACGTGTTGTGCTTCTGTGGTTCCCTGCTGTGTGCTGTGGTGTGTCCCACTGTGGTGGTGTCTCTCCCCTGGGTTGGTGGCTGTGCATTGGGGTGTCTATGGGGTGGCAGTCAGGGGTGTGTGGCGGGTGTGTATGTGGTGGTGGCACACGGCCATGGGCATTGTTCCAGTACTGTCCGCACACTGTGTTAGGGTCCTCTGCTTGGCGTTGGATGACCAGTCCCATGTGGTCTGCCACACTGTCTGCATCCTGGCCCATTCTGTGCCTGCTGTGTGGGCTCCCTGTGTGCCTGTGTGGCGTGTGTGTGCTTGGCTGCATGGTCCTGTGTGTGGCCTGCAATGGTCTCATGGGGGGGCATGGCCAGCAGCCTGCCTGGGGGTGGGGCCCTTGGTGGCCTTCCATTGGCTGTTGGCACCTCCTGTCACCTGCTATCCATGCCACCGTTGTGTTCTGGAGCCTGGTGTCTGGGTGCCTGTGTGTGCCCTGCTGGTGGGGGCCTCCTGTGGCTGCTTTCACTGTGCTTCCATGGCTCTGTCCCTGGGTCTGTTCCCTGTGCCCTGACCCCCTCTGTTGCTGTGCTGCTCTGCGCTGCCACGGTTGCGCTGGAGCATCTCTGTCTGCACAATGGCGCAACTCTGCCATATTCAGCCACATTGCGCTGGCGCCCTTTGGCTTGCGCAACCTCTGAATAAGGCTCAAGTTGTGCCATGGTGCATTGGATTCGCATTGCACCAGACTTGCAGCGGGCTTTGGTGCATTTCTGAGTATCCGGGCCTAGGAAGGCAATTTTAAACGGAAACAAGTAGAGGACAGAGAGCCCATGTAATTTTCTTAGAATAGGGGATATATGACCAGAATGTTTGGTAAGAGTAAAAATGGCAGCAGCATTATTTTTCCCCAATACATAATATTTTATCTAGCATTAGAATATTATTCACAGGAAAAGTGCCCAGAGTTTTTAAACTGGGTAGAAACATGAGGACTACCGATAATAAATGGCTGCTATAACCCCCCTTCTAATTTCTCGTATCCCTTACTTTTCCCCATAACTTCAAACTTGTTAATAAACCAAGATTATTTTAAAACTAAATGTAGTTTCTTTTAAGAATGACTTCTTTGTTTGAATACGGCTATCTTCTATAATGCAAGTATTGTTCTCTGTGCCTGTGGCATGGAGAGATTATCTTATCTGGGCCCTGCTGTCAGTGGAGTCCTGGGTTTTCAGGCGATCGTATTTCTCAGCAAAGCTATTTAGTTGCTGAGACAGGTGCATCAGTCTTCAAGGCACACGCCTGGACAACAAAGTCATTATCAAGACCCCAAATTCCATTCCAGAAGTGAGCAGAATGGTAATATCTAGTGATTAATGAAGTGCCTGTTTGCTATGAAATTTTATTCACTTATCTGGAATACAGATGAGGAGGATCTGGGTTTCGTCACTGAGGCTGGCACCTAGTGATGCCTGAACCCAGACTGAAATAGTGCTTTAGAGTGAGGGTGTCCACTGATGCAGACATAATTCAAATGCATCAATATTTTATTTTGCAACACACAAACTCAAAAAACAAATACAATGCAATACAATACAATAGAAACAGAAATGTTACTGATCCATTCTGTGACTGTCTCTGCAATAAAAACTTAAGCAGTTACAAACTAATGTATCTCTATAGCCAGGGCCAGTGTTAGACTTGACGGCACCCCAAGTGAACAAACCTGTGGCACCCCTTCACCCTTGCACTCTCTTGCTCATCCTCACATTCTCCTGCCCCACCCATTTACCCTTGTCTCGCTCACTTTCACTCACGCCATGCACACAAGGCAGTATTAAGGTATGGGCATGGGGTGGTTAGAGGAAGCTTGTGGGGATAGCACCACTGGGCCAGTGCTTTGGGCATGGCATAACACCATGCCACTGGCACTATGCCTAGAACCATTAGTGCCTAGAACCAACCCCTGTGCCTCTCACACTCTGTCGTTTAGGCTGTGCCTCCTAACGTCTGTAGTAATGCATTTCCATAACGAGGCTGGGGAACACTGGCACAGGGGGACTCCACACCCTGATCACAGCTTGTCACCTCTGCGTATAGCTATAAAGTGTGAAGACTGAATGGGGACACGTTGTGTGCCCTGTTATTGCACCATCACACCCTACAACTGTGTGTCATGCTGGTAACGGGAAGACTGCATAGCTTCTACAGAAGTGTACTGATAGTACAGGAAACAAACACAGAATGGAGCGCGGAGTACAGTAGTTCCAGGTAATATCAGGGTTGGGAACTGAACTCTGTGGTAACACACTTACATCTCAGTTACTTGTCAGTATCTGGAAAGCTGTTCAGAAATACATTATCTCTGTTATTACTGTTTTGACTGGCTTTATTTAACAGTACAGTTTGTTTTTTTTTTTATTTCTTTTTTATCCTCCTTCCTACCTCCGGAGCCCTTCCCTTCCGTCCGCTCATGTCCCCTAGGGTCACCTACCTTAGTGATCTGCCCCTAGAGTGCCTCCTCCTCCTCTCCTCGCACAGTGGGGTCTGTCCTGTAGGTGGCCCCTGGGAAGTACTGGAGCGGCCTTCATCTAGGCTGCCGGAGGGTTTTTTCCCGTTTTTCTCCCCTCGGATCCCACTCCCCCTGGGACGCCTGCACTTGGGACGTACGTCCCGAGTGGCGACGCTGACGCATGCCAACCCTCATGCGCGCGATGTCCCCTCCCGGCTCCAACGAAGTGAAGCGCCTCCATCCCCTTCCTAATGCCGGTGCTTCCACAGCTACGGAGATGCAGGCACTAGTGCTCTTGGTAACCGCCCGAGGAGAAGCGTCCATTAGAGACGCTCGATCCTCCCTCCCCTGCTGACCCCGCCGCCCGAAGTCCGCCCCTCAAGCCGGGCCGCCAACGTAGCGCGAGGTGTGGTGTCCAGTGCCTCAACCCTCAGCGCCACCGGGCCGGCAGTACAGTTTGTTTTAACGGTTTTCTTTTGTGTTTCACACAATTTTGGTTCAAGGGCAGAGTTTAACAATTTCCTGTTGTTTAACAGATAATCTCCCAAGACAGAGAGCTAGAGGTGTACTCAGAAAATGAGTCAGACATTTGCAAGTACTAGTCTGAAGCAGCAGTCCGTATTAAGCCAGTCCATCAACGTGCATAATTTAAACATACACCATTTCCCCTTTTGAATGGCCCAGCCCAGTTATGCTTACACAAAGCTGTGTGCTTTTTATTTAATTCAACATCAGTGTAAAAATAAATGCATGCTTTATAATCTGATGCTGGCGTGTTGGCATGAATGATATGTCTGAAAGATTGGCTGCCTTTCCCTTAAACACATATTCCCCTTCCCTTCCCTTTCCCTGGGGTTGCACCTGGAAACGAGTCGTGGCTCAGTGTGCTCCTCCCGATCACCAACTTCCAAATAAATAAAAATAAATAAATAAATGAATACAATATAATACTGTAAGCAGTTTATGAGGTTCCTGGGAGGTCTCACCCCGTGGTAGAAGTCAAGTGGCTTATCTCAGTCAATGGCTGGGCAAGGACACGGTCTCTCTCCTCCCTCAGTCACATTCAAGCTTTCTTCAGTGATGGTGAATAACAAAGACAGCGAATCACATCCTTGCCACTGCTTCAATCCCCCTGGGCCAGACTCCAACAATAAAAAAAACAGCCATGTCATGTCACTACGATCCTCTAACTCCTGGCTGCTGCTGCCATCCACCAACTTCCGAATTTCCATGTTCCCCACTGAGCGTGCCTTCGATTAGCTGCATAGAATGAATTCTATGATTGGCTGTGTTGCCGTCTGCTATGTCATGCCATTCATGAGCACAACTAGTCATGTACTTCAAATCCAATGAGGCTTTCCCTAGTTCTGTGGCCAAACAGAAAGTCTGGAATCATACCGAACCTGCTTGTGCCGCATGCCTCTCAACCTGTTGGGACCAAAATCAGGGACACTCCCCCCAAAATCAGGGACAAATGCCCAAAATCAGTGACACCTTATTTCATTCAGCATGGTGGCGCCATGCTATTGCATGATTTGTACATCACATCATGGTAACGTACCATACAACATACAGTATCTTCATGTTATGCTTTAGATGTCAAATTCAAACCAGAACAACCAAAGAGGGTAGACAAAATGCACCCTTGTGCCACTGCACCAGGAAGCTGTGTACAAGCCCAGCCAATATAACACAGTATGTTCTCTGTTTTTATTCTAGAAACCAAAATGACAATGGCACAGTTTAGCTTGGCACTACTCAAAGTAAACACACAACACTGTCAGTCGTCACAGGTCAAAAATGCAAAAGACTGACTTATCAAAGCACCAGGCCACACACTGTAGCTAGTTTTTGTTTTTTGCTTTTTTTGTTAGGTAGTTGCAACTTGTTTAAAGCAACAGTACTACTGTATCAGGAAGTGAGCTATCAAAATTCTATTTTTTCGGCTATAAGCAAGTGGCCAAAGTTCCAGTTTCCATACCTGTAAATGTTTTTTTCACTTATCTTTAGTTTTTTAGATACACTATTTGCAATTTATTTGAATTGTTGTAGCGCTACAACAAATATGGTGGCAGACTAATTTTCAGCTGTGCTTTTTCTACAGGTCACATCACGTCTTTTGACAACAGCAGAGGGACCCTCTGCTGACCATTCCCGATGTTCCTGCAAGTCATACACATGTGCAGTTGGCAGCACAGGGGGTTCCAGCTCAACATGCTTAGTGGCAGAAATGTAAACAAAAGCAGAGAATAACTGAACAAATTACTTGGCGATAGTACAATGCCGTCGAGAAAGAGTACCAGGTATATGATTAGCAGGGCACAGGGAATAAACTATCAAAAAAGCCCAATTTTTTTTTTGTAGTACTGCTGCTTTAAACAAAAAAAATGCTCAAAATCAGATGAATTATATTGCAGCAACTGGGCTTTAACCATGCATCACATCACTTCACTTGTCATTTAAAGATGACTGGAAACAGTTTTTACACCTCTAGATACCCTCCAGTTATTTTATTGGTTACCCAATATTTTGATATGCATTTTACCTTTTTTGCTAAATAACTAATCTAATTTTGTTGTCTTTGTAACTACCCTGAATCCCTTTCTCCTCAGCAGGTGCTGCTCCTCTCTCTTTTCATACTGCCTGAACATTCTGTGACATCTGTAACACCCGTTCTATGCCATTCAGATGAATAGCATGAAATGGGAGTTATTGATGTCATAGATTGTCTTAGAAATATGAAAATCTAACAGCAGTATTTGGTGAAGGGAGTGGAACTCTGTAGATCTGAGGGCACCCCAAAGCGAGATTATTTATCAAAAATTCATCAGAGCATAACAGAATACATAACTGGCACAGAAAGGAAGATGGAAGGGCAGATAACTATGTAAAAATCATTTCCTATCTCCTTTAAAGTTGGAACATTAGGTACTTATAAATGGTCCTGGAGCATGCGTGTGTACTGTCTGCTCTGTTTATCAGTGACTCTAGTAGTTTGTTAAATATTTTAAGAAAAAGGACACTATCAGAACCAGCATTATGTGCTAGCAAAGAAAGAGTTACACAGAAAAAATTGCTCAAAATAAGGATATCAACTGAATTGTGAATGTGTTGTGCCCCCAGTGGCAGATCCTATATATTATTACAGGTAGCTTAGGGAAAGTCAAAGATACAGGAGCTTCCTGTTTTTAAACAGGTGCTCTTTTTTTATTATTTAATTTTTTTTTTATGCTCATATTTTTTACCCTCAGACACTGCCGGGGAGATGAGATCCACCCCCAACATTGGCTTGGTCCAGGCACATGCCGGGATTCAAGTGTCATGGGGCTTGCACTGAGGGGTTTTCCTCTTGTGTCTCCCCACTCTCCACCTGTCCGAGGAGGGGCCAGCCATGCAATGACTTTGGCGCATGATTGGGTACACTCCCACACCTGATGTGCAGAGTTCTGCCAGTTCCCACCCTGACAGGTTCCTAGTATGGTCCCAGGCTGCCGCACCCCCCTTCCACATGCTAGAGGTCGGTAGGCACCAGGTACCAAGTTCCCTCCCACCCTAAAGAAGGCGAGCAGTCCCTGGGATGCTCAGCCTCAACCCCCAGCCAACCATCCGATGTCTGAAGTCCACTCCTGAACCCCGGTCGTTGGTGTCGCAGATGGAAGCGCTTCTGCTGGGCCGATGGGCCAGCAAACAGGTGCTCTTTAAATGTACATAGAGACTACTAAGTGGTCAATTGGCAACTAGGAAACAACAGGCAGACTGGATGGACTATCTGTAGACAACTACTGCCAAATTGCCATCTTATCGACTCTGTCCAAAGATCTTGAGAAAATCATAGCGGCCCAGGTCTCAGACCACCTGCACCTCCACAATCTTCTCTCTTCAGATCAGCATGGCTTCCAGCGGGGGCACAGTACTTTCACTGCCCTCATCCAGCTCACCATCGACAGCTGGTTGGCTATGGACAAAGGCCTTCTCACAGGAGCTATTTTCATGGATCTCACAAAGGTCTTTGATCTGCTGGATCACCCTCTGCTCTTTTCAAAACTATCCACCCTTGCTTTTGCTCCCATGGCAACCACTTGGTTCTCCAGTTACCATTCAGATCATCAGCAATTTGTGCAGATCAACAATGATAAGTCGTCTCCCCCCCCCACACCTGGATTGGTGTTCCTCAAGGATCCATTTTGGGTCCCCTACTCCTTTCTATTCTCATCACTGATCTCCCTGCAATGTCGGGCTCAAGTTCCACCCTTCTGTACGCAGATGGCATGGCCCTATACTCCAACTCCTCCAACCTATCTGATATCAACTTGAACCTGAACCTCTACTTCAAAACCATCCAGTTGTGGTTGAAGTAAAACAAACTCATCCTCAGGAACAAAAAGATAGTCTCCATGCTCTTCAGATCTGGGCTCCAAATCAAGACCTGCCCCCTGGCCCTAAACATTAGAAGAGCTGATGACTCCCCACTTGATACTGTCTCCTCATTTAAATACTTAGGAGTCACACTGGACCCGGTCCTGGACTTTGACCTGCATCTCTCTACCACAGTCAAAGCTATCAACATAAAGCTGGGGTTGGCGTACATAGTTAGACACAATCTGACAGTGGCAGCTAGGCTGGCAATCACCCAGGGGGTCCTGAGACCTAAACTTTTCCATGGTATGATTGCCCTTCCTGTATCCTCGAAAGGCCTTCTCCATAAGTGGGACATCTGCTATAATAGCATCTAACGCTTTGCTCTGTCTGTACCCAAGCTCACTCATCACTGTTCCCTCTACTCCAGCCTTGGCTGGCTCTCCCCCACAGTGTTCCATCAGTTCACCACTTGATGCTTTGTTAACAACATCGTCAATGCCCAGAAACCTGACAAGCTGGCTCTTCTGCCAAAACTGGCCCCCTCTGCCTCACCCCTGAGATTGGCTGTTATGTCATACCTTGCCATATTAAAATGTTAACACCAAAATGGGAGAAAATGCCTTCTGTTTTTGCTCCAAAATGATGGAACTCCCTACTGCTGGAGCTCAGGCACTCCCGAACTCACCAGAGTTTTAAACTGGAACTCCGCAAGTTACTTGATAGCTCAGCCCACTGTTCCTGTGGGTGGAGTTGACACCTTCTTGTCTGCCCCGGAACTTTTTACGATCATTAAGTAGGTTCTCCCCAAGCTCTGTTTGAACCAAGTTACCCCTGGTACTTAATACTCTTTGTTGTACTATTGTATTTGTTGTTATGTATGATGCTACTGTTGTACCAATTCCTTATCTCTTCTGCCACTATGATGTGTACATTGTATATTAGTGCTTTGTTACTTAAATGTACGGCTGTTGTTCACCTGTCTTATCCATGTACTTTATTGCTGTTTTTTACCCTATTGTATGTAACCTCCCAGGTCTTGCCTGACAATAGGCAGCTCTGCTGTCTAAAGCACCCACCTGGTCAACGAAAAACTAAATAAATAAGTACGAATGAACTTAAATCACTTCACAGAGCCTGGTGCAGAGCTACAATGTCTTGCAAATATAAACAACTGGTGGAAAATAAGTTTAATTCAAGACTTTTAATGGCCCATATCCTGAAAGTGGTAGCAGAATTGACTAAAAATAAATATAACAAAGCCATCAGATTATTCTCACGTCAATAGGCTCAGACCAGATAATAGAGCACTGTGCGACTCTGACAGTCTGCAGAACAAACCTAAGTACAAGCTATTTATCTGTACACGGCCCAGCTTTTCTGTCAGATGGCTCCATGTTTGGCTCATTACATAACTTCAGTTTCTGCTAAACAGCTACAGCTACTTTTGCCTCTCTGGAAAACTACCACCCTACACCATGATGAATGCTGCTGTTGCCATGAGCTTGGGCAATATGGTATAAAATAGCTCTGAAACAGCCACCCCCCCCCCACCATACCCCAAGTGATCACTATAACTACCGCTTCAACTTCAGACCCAACATGAAGTGGTAATGTGAACACAGAAAAGAAGAAACATTGGATCACCATTTACCCCGTAACTCAGTGGGAAACACCTACTACTTCAGTTTAGTTTTACAGTCTAAACTACAAATGGTATCTATTTAAATTAGCATCTCCTACTTGATGGGTAGTAGTTGAACAGTCATGCTGTTCAAACATTGTTCAAATGAAATAAATCCAGACAGCAAATTAAAATACCTAAAATGTCCATTATGTCTAGGCCAAATTCTATGTCACTTAACAAAAACACAATTCAACTCCTATGGACAGAACTAAAAGCAAAAAAAAGAAACACTTTAGTTTCTTTATTAACGAATTGAAACAGCACTGTATGGATGGACAGCCTTTTTTCTGTGATTGTAAAGCAGCTACCGGCCAACAAAACAAGTCTATCCCAATTGTAGCAGGCAGGAGTATGGCCTTCCTGGCAAAAGCATCTGAAATTAGCTAGGCGTAGACACTTTCAATGCAAAGAGCAGGAAAAGTCACGTACCATTGCTAGTAAAATAGAAAAACATTTCTGAGAATAAATACTTGACATACAGTCCCGAACACATACTGACCCAAAACACAGACACTCTCTGTACATGTAAACATGCCAGCAGTGATACACTTTGTACATTTAGGCAGTCCCATCCCCGATTACACCACATTCTCCATGCACCACCTGCAGCCCCTTCCCAGACCTTGCATCATAATTATGCTACTTTTCGGGGCAGGGCTGCAGCGCTCCACAGCCACTTGGCTTGTACCTAGAAGGTACAAGCTGGGCTTTACGAGTGAAATATTTTAAAATCCAGGGCACAAAAAAATATTAGTTACAGGCTGAAAAAGCTCCAGGGGCAGGCAGCTAACGTGTATGAGTTGCCTGCCCAGTCGTGTCAGGGGCTGTTTAACCAGCTGAACTAAGCAGTACATTTTTTGCTGTTAGGGACGACTAGAGACAGCAGGAGCTCAGGTTTCAGTATACAGTGTCACTCTCAGCATATCTATGTAAACTGGAGTCTTATCAGCATAATGACTGCCTCTGTCTGTCTCTTCCTCTCCACCATTTATCTCTTCTCAGTACATATAGTGGAGGTAAAATAATGGTTAATACTATGTCAGATCTACATTACTTGATGAAAGAATTGTTCTTCAGTCACTGACACGTGCCATCACTATGTTAAGTATTTGTGCAGTCAGCAGCATTCTTCCAGCTGCAGAGGTGGTACAGACAACAGAAAAAAGTGCTATAACTGTTGACTCATGAATAAAGAACATCTGGTAGGAGGAAGGGGAGTGGAAGGGGGTCTCTGACAGACAAAGAAGAGCTGGGATCACATGCATACCAATGAGGTGATAAGTTTCCACTGTGGAAGTAGCAGGAAATAAGCGTCAGTTCCTGTTACATACTTCCTCTGCCCTGCTCCCTCCTCTTGTTTGCAATATTCTACATAGCTCACCCTATGTAGCAGTTATGAAAGGGAGATGGAAATCCAGCCTCCTAATTGGCTGGTACCTGCGAGAACACATAGTATCTACACAGATCATATGCATGCCATGCTACTGCACAAGCAGGGGTACACACACATACAGAAATTTAAATGACAGAAAATGTCAAAGCGCATTTTTGCACTTTATAATTGCAGCAGGATACTCAGGGGTGTGGGTTACCATCCAGAAAATAATGCTAGACACATATAGCCATTGGATTTGCTTTGTACCATTTGTCACAGCGGGATGTGTGATTCAGTAATTGCCTGACCATAATCCCCGCTGCATGCCTTTCTGCTTAATTACAATAACCTAAATAGACCAAGGGTGGGCAGCAGATGTATCCCATCTGGACTTCAACAAGGCCTTCGACACTGTGCTGCACGGAAGGCTGATTAGGAAATTGACCAGCTTAGGAGTGGGGTCCAAATTGGGAAGTTGGGTTTAAAAGTAAGTAAGTAAAGTAAGTAAAATTTATTTTTTTAAGCGCTTTTCAATGCCAAAGCGCTGTACAAATATAACAATTAAAATACATATATATAACACAAACAACAACAATAACAATATAATCACAATAAAATACAGTAAAACTAGTTAATGGATAGGAGACAGAGGGTGGTGGCTAATGACACATGCTCTAAAGATGGCAGCGTGACCAGCAGGGTACCACAAGACTCAGTACTGAAACCAATCTTCTTTAATATCTTCATAGGAAACACTGCAGAGGAACTGGAGGAAAAGGTATGCCTTTTTGCAGATGACACCAAAATGTGTAATAGGGTGGACACTCAGGAGGGTGTGGAGAAAATGTGCAGGGTCTAGGGAAACTTGAGGAGTAGTCCAAGACATGGCATGTGGGGTTCAATGCCAAAAAGTACAAAATCACGCTCCTAGGACAAAGGAACCCTGGTGCTAAGTATAGGATGGGGGGAGGTACTGGCAGTCACTAGGCAGGAAAGGGACCTTGGGGCTATTATATCAGAGGACCTAAAGGTGGCAGCACGGTGTGCAAAGGCCGTGGGAAGGGCTAGAGGGATGCTGGGGTGCATAGTGAGGGGTATCACCAGCAGGAGGTGGGAGGTGATGCTGCCATTGCATCATTCTCTGGTGTGCCTTCACCTGGACTACTGTGTCCAGTTCTGGAGACTGCATCTCAGAAAAGACTTAAGCAGGGTGGAGATGGTCCAATCGAGGACAACCAAAGTGGTGCAGTGGTTGCAAGGGAAGCCCTGTGCAGAGAGACCGAGGGATCTCAATGTATACACCCCAGAGAAGAGAAGAGGAGAGGAGAGTAATAGGTGACATGACTGGGACCAACAAGTACCTCACAGTGGTGAACAGGGTACAGGAAGGGAGCCCTTTCCAAATGAGGATGAGCTCCAGGACTAGGGGGTATGCAATGAAGCAGGAGACGGAAGTTCAGGAGGGATGTGATGAAATATTTCTTCACTGAAAGGGTGGTAGATGCATGGAACCGACTGCCAACCAGACTGGTGGAGGTTAGAACAGTGGAAGGCTTCATGTATGCATGGGATAAATATAAGGGTATATCAGATCAGAAGCAGGGAGCGGGTGGGTTGCTGGAGACCAGACAGAGTCTGTGCAGGTAGAATAGGCAGGAACATTTAAGCAGACTTGGTGGGCTAAGTGGTCCTTTTCTGCTAGCAAATTCCATGTTTCTATGTTATATTGGTGTCACATTAACCCACATGTAACAGGCGCTGGTGCCCTAGTAAATGGAAATCCTTCTTTGGAGAAAGCACATTAATGAGATTAAAAAAATGATTAAATAATTTCAGATAAGTCTGTGCCATTCTTCGTAACAGGAAATAGTAGCAGTAGCTTTTATTTTTTACATTCCATGCTCTCTTCCACAAGCCCAGAGCACATGGACAGCGCAAAATATAACATTAATAGACGCAAATGTCAAACAACACAGAAGGACAATATAATCATGACATAAAGTAAAAACGCCGTAAATACACAGTATTCAGTCAGTATCACCCTAGGCTTGAACCCAAAATTGTTTTCTGAGTTTTGCCTTAAAGGATGGCACTGAGGGGGGTGGAACAGATTTCCTATGGAAGCAAATTCCACAGGAAAGGTGCCACAATAGCAAAGGCCCTAAAAAGGTATTTGTTTAAATTTTATTCTTTGGTAACTGGGTAAGGCTCATTAGGCACAAGTGTCTGTTTTCAGGGGTGACCTGGGAGCACTGGGGTGGTCAAGTGACTTGCTTAGAATCACACAGTATGCAGGTGGAGGTTGTGGGAATCAAACCCAGGTCTGCTGAATGTATCAAGTTCATTCACAATTTGTTACTCCAACCTCTAGGCTATACTGCCTGTTAAGTGGTGTTTATTTTACTTGGTCTTGAATATACTGATTGCATACTCTGGAATATCATTTTTTTTCCAGGGAATATTGCTAACAGAGTCATACTAAGGTTCATACTAAGGCTGTCTGGACAGTAGTGGGCAGTTGTTACCCACTGTAACTATCCCACTCTACTCAGCCGTGAAGTCCACTTGTACTGCTTCCCTGTAGATACTGTATCTATCCACAGCTTCTTTGAAAGCCAGTTTTGAACTTAGCTCAGCTATGCTACTCGGTAGGTATTACACTTCTCCTCTCCTCACTTAATACAGTAGTGCATCCTTTTGCTCATTTTAAACTGTCAGCCCTGCAGCGGCAGTGCTCACCTCCAAGTTGTCTGCCTGTCTGTTATAAACTGTAGATGCAATAATTATATCCTATGATCATCTCTTGTGATATCATGCATCATTAGCAGATCACCCAATCAGTTTCCTCTGTTCCAAACTGTGCAGTTTTAGCCTTTGTAGTCTCGCTCTTCCTAATGGACCCCTCCAAATCCCTCAACATCCTCCTAAGTACCCTCTCTGATCTCTCCGTGTCCTGTTGTGTGGATAGTGATCAGCACATATGTAGGCGGACATAATTCCAATACATTGGCAATACAACCCTTTCAGAGCTTCCCATAAAAATGTCTTTTAATACAGCCTACCACCCTGCTAGCCTTTGTTTCAGATTAGTCACACTGTCTTTTATGCTTCAGGTTATTGGTTATGATGTCTTCTGGAAAACCAGTAGGGTAGGTCCTTTTTTCGTGACTTAACAATTGACTGGAGGCCCTGGGAAAGTTCAGACTCTGGGGCCCCTACCAGCTCACAGCACCTTTCCTGCAAGCAGTATGCTGGGTGGCCTGGGCCCCTCTTGGCACTGGGCCCCGGGAATGATCCCCATCTCCCCCAACTCTCTCAAGGGCCCTAGACGGGACCATTAGGACTCGTCTCAAAATAGCAGTAAATCATTAAATATGATATCACATTTTATGGATACCAGTCAGGATGGCTAACCCTAGAACCCTCACACCTTGCTGGAAGTAATTGGGTCAGATACTATAGTTAAAGAATTCATCATCTTATGGTCTGCAGTGAATATCAACACAAAAATGATGATATGGCTTTGGACATTTTGTTCCATTACTAGGGAATAATCTTGAGTAAAACTGGCTATCAGAGTAGTTTAGGATGAGAAAGGGGTTAGACTAGTTTCAGATTTCAATGAAATGCTCAGGCAAGTCATGAATGGGAGCACTGTACCAATTATCAATAAACCCTGTTTCTTCAGGCATTCTTATAAACAGTCAAACCATAAGAAAAAAGTTAAATCTGCTAGACACCCTCCTAATTATTAGATTTCAAACTGTTGCATCAATCACTGCTTTAAACTGTCGTAGTCTGTGGAAATGTGTCATGCTTTAGGAATTTTCCCTCTTGTGTTGCATACTTATAGCAACAAGAATACTCAGCCTTGCTTTAAAGTTGCCACCCTAAGAATATGCAAGGTGGTTCACTTCTTATACAGAGAGAAGACGCAGGTGAGTACCCATTAATAAACGTATAGCAGAGTGCAAATCACAGGAGCAGAGAACACCACAAGTACTTCTCTCTGGGCTAAAACTGAGAGTGAGGTTTATAGAAAGAATTCCATGATCTATGACCGCATCCTGTGGCAATGTTTGTATGCTATAGTTATAGACATCGGGCTGGATTTTCAGTATTTACACCACCATTTTAGCACCTTAGCATTACTTTATTTATTTGTAATTTTTTTACCAGGAAAGGCACACAACGTTAATACCGCTTGTTTCCAGGTGCATCCTTGGGGGGTTGGCTGTATGGACCTGTTGTACTGATGGGGGAATGTTGGCCATGACACCGGGGAAACTCCTCTGCTCTTCGTCAACAAGTGCCATCGGATCTTTTACTCCTACATGGATAGTGACCAGAGATGGGTAGAAGGGATCTCAGTTTAATGTCTCATCCGAAAGACGGTACCTCACCAGTGCAGCTCTCCCCATGTATTGCACTACAGTGTCACTTATGGGTATTGCCCCAAGGGCCTGGTGTGGGGCTATAACCCACAACCATCCAATCTTCCAGCCCTAAAGGCAAATGTGCTACCTTCTGAGGCATGCTACTTGCCACATAAATGTTGCATCACATTAAGGTGGTCTGACGTTTTGTCACGCATGAAGCAAGTTGCACAAGAAAAAGGATGTATGCATGAAATAAATTATTCAGACATCATTTTCTTCTTGCAAAATAAGGAAATGGTCATAAATGCATCCAAACATTAGACATACAATAATTTCTGCGCATTTTACGTGCCGCAGCTGCAGCAGAATATCTTCCATAAATCTTCCCCCATTTCCTTAATACAGACACACACACACACACACACACACACACACACACACATCTGTCATGGTGCATGGTCCTTCTTTTATGGTTCCTGTTTTGGAGTCAGGGATGATGGCAGGAATGCAGACTCTGCAAGGATCTTGGGCTGCTACTGGTCTGAGTTGTCCTTATTTTTGGTGTGTCCTTGATGGTAGCTGTATCAGTATCAAAAATGTTATTTGTTCGACAATATCATGTTTTTACAATAATTAAAAATAAACATTGACACATACAATATAAAAGAAAGAAGACAAAATGTAGACAAATACAAGCATTAATATTTAGTCTCAGTACAAATATTGCACCCTAGATTCCATCTGTGGTAGTGATGTCTTTACAATAAACAATGTTTTAAAAACATCATCAGTGGAGCTGCCTATAATAAAAAAAAACACAATACCTTAAATCAACCAGGTCAGTATTCATAAAAAAGAAGAAGAAGAAGAAAAAACGTGTGAAAGCGTGAGCAAAGACTCCTGGTAGTACATTATTCAAATGTTTTCCTGTATTTTGTTAGTTGTTTCAGAAATGTGGCCAATACTATAGCATGTTTCATATCCATAGGAAGGAGTAAGCCGTTTTCAAGGTTACTTACATAAGGCATCAAAAGATGATCAAGATATGATTGTCTCCATTTACTGTGGAGTGGACACTGCACTATCATATGTATTAGCATCTCTTCATACCCTTTCTCACAGGGGCATATATTATTTGAATAGTTTCTTTCTGTCTGATGGTAGATGTAGATATGGAACTGTGGCCATGAGTTACAGATGGACGAAGTAAATACCAGAAATCTCTTTCGTGAGCCAGTTCATTTACTGTATGCATGTTTCAAAACTTTTTGCCTTTCACATTTGAACTGCATGATGCCTCTAAGTTTCTATCAGTGTTTTATCCACAAAGAGTTGAAGGCAAAGGCCTGGAGTTTCAACCAGTCTTGGGAGTAAGTCCTGCTCTGCAATGGCCGCTGACAACTCAAATCTCTGTATCTGCAGAGTTCCATATTTTCATCCGGCACAGCTGTGGAGGATGTTACGCCAGGTCCCACCAGATGTAACGTTTCCCCACAGCTGCACCCAAAATTGGCCACCAACTGCTGTGAATCAGGAAGCCAGTCATAAACCAGCTCCCCCTTTGAAAATACCATGCCTGTGGGAAAAACTGCGGCTCCGCAAGTAGAGGCCCAATTTCGCCAGATTTTTCCTGCAGTCAAGGGACCAAAAGAGGCTTTGAAAATCTAATCCCATGTTTTTGAGAGTCTTTCTGAAATACCCAGATGGGTTTACTCTGATGCTTTTCACCCATATTGACTGCCCCATGCTCAACTTAGGTTTAGTACGCAAAGACACCCTGTCTTTGTGGATAATCAAATAAGGCTGCTCACACATGAGAGCCTGTAACTCTGAAATCCTTTGAGCAGAAGTAACAGCAACTAAAAATAATGCTTTCCATGACAGAAAGTGTAGCTCACAAGATGCGGCCAGTTCAAAGGGAGGCAGAGTCAGCATTTCTAGAATTAAATTCAGGTCCCAAGCTGGGACCAAATTACGGATAGGAGGCTTCAAGTGGAGAATGCCTCACAACAAAGTACGGGCCACATCCAACTGGGCCACAGTACGGCCATCGATGGGCGCATGGAAGACTGATATAGCAGACAGGTGCACCCTAATAGAGGAATATTGGAGCCCTCCATTGGACAAGGACAGGAGACACTCTAGTCTAGAACCTGGTTCACCAGACAAGTGAATGGGCCCAGGTGATGGGAAGTGGCCCATATAGCAAAGCGCTTCCACTTCATCTAATAAGTGGCCTTGGTGGAGGGTCCCGTGATGGCCACCAGGACATCGGACACTTTTTCAGACACCCCAAACTGAGCAATGACTATGTCTTCAGGAGCCATGCAAGTAGGTGGAGGAACTTGAAGTCCAGATGGACTAGGGTCCCCTGTGCCTGTGTCAGCAGGTCCCTGCAGAGGGGAAGGGGGACTGGAGGTTCCACACCCAATTGTTGCATTAATGGAAACCAGATCTGATGAGGCCAGAATGGTGCCACCAGAATTAGGGTGACCCCCTCCATTTGGAGCTTGATGAGCACTCTCAGGATCAGAGAAAATGGAGGAAAGGTGTAGAGCAACCTCCCTTTTCAGGAGAGGGACAACACATCTTGCCAAAAAACTCTAGGCTCTGGATCTAGCGAGTAGAAATGCGGCAGTTTTGGATTGAGTGGGGATGCTAAAAGGTCCAGCTCTGGACGACCCTACCTGTCAAACAGGTCATCTACAACCAATGTCAGCAGCTCCCACTCATGCCTTTTGGATTGTGACTGGCTGACACTGTCTGCGAAGGCATTTTGGACACCTGAAACATGCACGGGCGATAGATCTAGACATGAACTAGAGTCCAATATGAGACTCTCATCACCTCTCTACACAGGGGGTAGGAATGAGTACTCCTTGCTTATTTATGTAATAAACTACACTGATGTTGTCCAATTGCACCAGTAGGGGACCTGGAGAGAGAGAGATGGTTCTGGAAGTCCCATAAGGCATACAGGACTGCCCTCATTTCTGAAATGTTTATGTGGCAGCAAGCCTCCATTAGAGACCAGATGCTGGGACCCAGGTGCACTACCAGCTCATACCCGAGGCATCCGTGGTAAGGATCTGTTGGGGAGAAGGTATGAGAAAGCACATCCCTCTTAGAAGATTGTGGTGGTCTATCCACCACTGAAGTACTTTGTGTACAGGGGAGAAGACAAGAACCTGCTGATCCAGATTGTCGGGTGCGTTGTTCTCACTGGACCTGCAGGATCCACTGGAGGATCAGCATATGCAGTCTGGCCAAGGCTACAGTGACACTGACCACAGCCATCAGGCCCAACAACTGCAGGAATGCCCTGGCTATGATGTACAGGCTTTGGGCAACCAACTGTGCCTGAGCTATTAGGCATTCTGCCCTGTCTTGGGGAAGGAAGACCTTGCCCTGGAGGACCGTATCCAGAATCGCCCCTATGTACTGCAGCTGTTGACATGGGGTCAGGACAGACTTGGGCAGGTTGACAGCAATCCCTAGGGCTTGGAACAACTGCCTGGTATGTTCCAGAGTGAGTAGCAGGACATCGCTCGACTGGACCTTCAGTAACCAGTCATCCAGATAAGGGAAGGCATACAAGCTTTTGTGACTGAGGGCTGCTGCTGCCGAGCTTTTGATAAAGACCCACGGCACACAGGATAAGCCAAAGGGCAATACACGGATCTGGTAATGTTCCCCCTGAAACAGGAACCTGAGATACCACCTGTTGGGGGAGCTAACCCTGATGTGCTGATAAGCATCCTGCATGTCCAGGGAGCATAACTAGTCTCTCTGCCTGAGCTGAGGCAGCAGGCTCTGCAGGGTGACTATTCTAAATTTCTTGTGTTGGATATAGAAATTCAGGCCTTTGAGGTCTAGAATGGGCCTCAAGGCTCCTGTTCACTTAGGAACGAGGAAGAACCGAGAATATAACCCTTTGTTCCTTTGCTGCCTGGGCACTGGTTCTATAACTCTTTTGTGCAGCAAGGTAGGCACCTCCTCCCGGAGCACAAGAATTTGGTCGGGAGTATAAGTGGAATGAACAGGCAGAAACTCTGGAGGCTATTGTAGATGTGCTAGACCATGGCCTCGCTTAATTAGCTGCAGAACCCAAACATCAGTCATAAGAGCCCTCCATTGATCCATATGGAGGGAAAAATTACCCCCAAGGGGGGGTCGGGCTAGGAGTCAAGCTGAAGCACAGTCAGCAGCAGTGGCTGCATCACCACCTCTGGGGCTTTTGGCAGAGACATCTGTGGTGGTGGAAGGAGCAGGCAAGGTTTGTCCTGCTCTGCGCTTGCTCTGAGGTCTGGTTCCTGACCCAGCCTTATGGGAGGCCGTACGAAAGGAGGGTTGCGGTCTGCTCCTGGGTTGGGTATGATAGAGAACAGACCTAATTACTCTGCCAGAGCCCTTTAGGTCATTGATATCCTGCATGTCAGGGACAAAAAGCTTAAAGCCCCCAAAGGAGGTGGTTAGAATGTTCTGCTGGACATCAACAGCAAGTCCAGAGACCCTCAGCTGTGCCTTCTAAGGCAGATACCAGTGGCAGCAACCCTGGCCTTGGATCAGCCATGTCATAAATGGCCCTTAGGAGATACCTGTTGACATCTGCCACAGCTTGGAGAGACTTAAGAAGTTCCAGCCTCTGGGGACTCTCAGGAAGGACCTGTGCCACAGCTCTGCCCTTTTTCCAGAGGGTGTTCTGGTACTTGGCCATGTGAGATAAGTTATTGGCAATCCTGAGGCCTAAGGTGGTCGAAGCAAAGGTCCTCTTGACCCAAAGGTTAATCCTTCTAGATTTCCTGTCAGGGGGGTGAGAACTAAGGTGATTGGGCACCTTGAACCTACCATGAGCCACCTTGATGACAACTGAGTCAGTTTCTGGTTGGACAGCTTAGAAAGGCTTTCCCAGAGGAGCCTGATAAAGCTTGTCATCCTTCCTAGGCATAGCAGGGACCATGTTAGGCCTGTGCCAGGCTGCAGTGGCAGCATCATCCAGGGCTGATAGAAAAGGAGGGATGATCTTGGGAGGAGAATCAGGAATCTCCAGGAAATCCACCAGGTTCCTCCTGTGATATCCTCCTCCTCAGACTGGAACCCCATGGTAGCCTGAAGTTGCTCCATAATGTAGAAGAAGAAGGGGTCCTCTGGGGGGATTTCAGAGTATGTTTCATAAAGTTCTCATTCCCTGAGGAGACACTAGATCTGTTTGAACAATCACCCCCAATATTGTGCTCTTCAGCCTCATCATCAGGGAGGATGAGATCTGGGTGACCTCGTCTGAGGCAGGGACCAACGGCAAAGATGCCGATAATGCCTGAGAGGGTGCTGCGCGCTGGGACTGAACTGGCATTAACACAGAGGCAGCGCCCCCTGTCAAAGGCAACTAAGGCACAGGCTGGGGTATGAACTGGCAGATTAGAACCATTGTAGTGGTGCAAAGCACCGTGTTTATGTTGACGGTAGGAAGAGGCAACACAGGTGCCAGTGGCGGTGATGGAGGGGTCAGAGGCCCCAGCATCACTGAAGCACTGTCTGCTGAAGCAAGGCTGGTGGGGCCCAGCACTGGTTGACCTTGCAGTTGCAGAGGTTGCAGCAGCAGAGCTGGCATCAATAACCTCGGTGAGCCCAAGGCCCTTCACCTGCCATAGAAATGCTGGTGGAGCTCACTGCCAGTGATGGCCTGGAGAGAGCTGAGGCCTGGGTGGCAGGAGAGGTCAACTCCAAAGCAGTCAATGGTGCTATCCCAGAGGAAGAGACAGTAGCAATCAGGGACCGAGATTGCCTCTGGGGGGAACTGTCTGTTACGTGCCTTGTCCCAGTGAGAGTGTTTCCCTGAAGACTTGTGCCGGGTATTGGTAGCCTGCGAGTCTGAAGAGTGAGCTGGCGACTAGGAGGGGGTAGGCCCCAAAGGTCTCTGCTCCATCCTGGCTAGTTGTTGCTCCAGAAGAAAGGACCACAGAGCTTTCTGGTGATGCCACCAGGTTGCGAGGTTGAACTTCAGGCAGAGCTCGCAGGTAAGGGCATCTTGGCTAGGCCCGAGGCGGTACATGCAGAGGTCGTGCTTATCTTTGGAGTAAATCTTCTTTCCACAGCAACAGAAAAGGTTGAAGGAATCTTTCATTCTTGACATGCAAAATAAAAGGAATCACTTTAAAATAAAGTGATTCTACACTAAAAAGAAAGAAAGTTAAACAGAAAATTGGCAGTCGACTGAACGACGATGCTCTGTGGAGTCTGTGCGAGTATGGCCGACGGCGGGAAAAGAACTGAGGAGGGAGTGGGGCCACCCATTCTTATATATGCAGGGATGTTGGTGTATGATGTCAGCATGGGTGACCCCTACTAGACTGCCAGAAAATTTTCCGTGTGGTCCTAGTGCCTAATGGCTATAAGTACCAAAGATGTGATCTGATGAAAGAGATATTCCGAAGAAGATAATTTGTTCTAGCTACATTGGGGTGACTTTTGCTGAGGGGGGGCATGATATGGCAATTATATTGTGCTAAGAATTGTGTATTCAACCCTGAATTCAGCTGGTACATCTCTGCTTGTTTAAATTAGGGGGTCATCAATAGTAAGTCATTTTCAGTTTCCAGATTTACTCTTATCACCTTCTCCTCCAAGAACAACAGCCTCGAAAATGAAAACGTTAAAAACTACCTTAAAGAGCTACTGATGCCTCAAAGAAAACTTTGAAAAACATAATAATTTTGCACAATTCTGTTTGCATTCCATGTACATTCTATATATTTCTCCTCCCCCTTATTTATTACTGAGTAAATTTGCATTAATATATTATCTTTGTCCCCTAGAGTTCCCTTAGAGCTTATCTGCTTTTATAGCTTACTCCCTACTTCAAGTCATAATCCTCTGTTGTGACATCACAATCTATTGCCATGAGAGTAACTGTGATGTCACAAGCAGTGTATTATGACCTTAGGTAGGGAATAACAAATAGAAGTGGATGAACTCTTCAGAAGCAAAGATTTTGTTTTCATGCAAATAACCTCAGTAATAAATAATTGTGAGAAAAAATATAGAACTAATGTGAAATATGAGCTGAACTGTGTCTAAATAATATGTTTTGTTAAAGTTCTCCTGAAGGCGTCAGCTGCTGTTTAACCTTCACATCTCCTCATGCTGTCATAGCTATTTTGTAATTGCTTATCTGCTCACTGTATTATAATTCTATACCATTTGTTTATCAAAGTTAACTGTTGTGCTTACAGTCCTATATTTACGTTGATCTTGCTAACCTGTGCAACCTTTGTAAATCAATACTAGCAGGCATTGTTAGATTTTTGTTCTCTCTGCATAACCAATTGTTTGTATTTATTTGTTTTATATTATACAATGGCAAGAAAGAATCCTGGCTCCTGATTGGTCAGTTGGCCATCACAGCAGGGATGTTATCCTGGCATAACATCCCAGCTGATCTTATTATGGCAGAGCTTGCATCTTTTCTTAAAAAAATATTTTAAAACAGAAAATAAAATTCTTTAATCTTATTTTTTTCTGTATAAAACAATGAGCCATTGTATAATAGGAATAATGCCCTCCAGGGTGGGTGTTATGCTGGGATAACATCCCTTCTTGGGTGTTGGACACCCTCAGCTGGTGGCCTTGGGCCCAACCACCCGAGGTGGGATGTTATCCCAGCATAACACCCACCCTGTGAGGTATTATTCCTTTAATAATAATTGGTCAACAATTTTTTTGTATGGGCTGACCAAGTTGATATTTTAAGTAATAACCCATGGGTTATTATGGATTTCATACGCACTGTTCTTTTAAAATGTCCGCTCCCTCATTGGCTGTCATTCAGCGTGTGGGTGGGCTTAACGCTTTTGTAAACATTGCGGCTCCATCTCTCACTTACCGAGGTGCCTCCACAACAGGCCTGCCCTGCACACTTTCTATTTTTATTTATTTTTTAAATCCTATGTTCTACCCTATTTAAAAACACGTATCTGGTTGATCCTGCTTTTTCTCCGCTTTAGAAACAGAGCCCCAACTTGACTTGAAGCATTAGCGTGATTGCGATCCCAACAACAGACTGTAACTGGAAAAAATATATAGTAAAAAAATAAATGAGCAAAAGCAATGACAAAAACCAAAAAACCCAAAATGATCAGTATATAAAGAGACAGAATGGACAGAGAGGAGGAGATACTTTGTGTGTGTGTGCGCGCCGCGCTCACGCGTCTGCGTGTCAGAAGTCCGGCTGCAATATCTGTGTATGACAGAAGTCAGATTGCAAAACAATTGCTGACCAGCAATTATATAAAATAAAAGATGGAGAATTGTGTGAAAAACTTGAATTTAATGTACACCCTCAGTGTGGGATGCTGTTTATGTAGCATCCCACACCTCGGGTGTACATTAAATTCTCGTATCACACACTTCCCCATCCTTTCTTCTATATACTGCATAATTCTACTCATGCTACTTTGGTAGCCAGCTCATCTCTCTTATTGTTTAACTTCACTGCTGTTTTATTGACATCTTGCTTGCCTACTCTCCCTCCTATTCCTTGCGTAACCCATCTACCTCCCATCCTCCTCCTCCTGCACCTCCCACCTCCCTTTGCTGCTTCCTATCCCAATCCTGTGTTGTTTTAACCCTTAACCTCTACCACTCCTACTCTTTCCACTGTCTAACCCAGTTACCCCCCTTTCAACTTCCTATCATGCTGCCATCTGGTCTGATGTCTGTCACCCTTTCTCTCCCCTATCCTTTTTCTTCCCAACCTCTCTCACCCCTGCCTGCTTACCTGATCCCACCACCTTTCCCGCTCCCTCTCCCCTCTTCCCTTCCCCCTACCCTTCAGCCTCTGCCTCTACTCTCCCCTCTTCCTGTCTCCTCCCCCCCCCCACTATACACCTGGATTCCTGACTTCTCCCTTCTGAGTCTTCCTGAATCCACCTGGTGTCCATTACAATTGCCCTCTCCTTCAGTCCTCCCTTCCCCTCTCCCCTGTCCTCTCCTTCACATCGCAGGTGCACCTCACTCCCCGCCAAGCTTATTCTTCTTCTACTGCTTCTCAAAGCTGGTGACACTGAGATCAACCTCCGACTTCCTCACTCCCTCCACACTGACCTTCCCAAAGGTCTTTGGGTGGCTCACATTGATATTCAAAGACTCTTGCCTAAAATTGATCTGCTCCAACTCATGATCTCCCTCCATCCTGATGTCCTAATTGTCTCGGAATCTTGGCTTTCCCCTAAGATCTTCAACTCTGCCATCACCATTCCTGGCTACTCTCTCTCTCTCTCCCGTCAAGACCATACTAAAAAGGGTGGTGGTATCGCCGTCTACCTTTCCTCCTTCATTCAAGCTACCCCAGTGCTCTCGATCACCTCCCCTACTGCTCCTCATACTTAAACTCTCCTTCCCTTTCTCCCTTCCTGTCTTTGTGGCGGGTGTCTACTGCTGCCCAGGGATATCTTCTGCTTTTGTCACCAAATTACTAACCACTACCTCTTCTCATGCCTCCTCTGGCAAGTTACTCATTCTGGGGGATTTCAACATTAACTGGCTTTCTCACTCTCATTTAAATCTCTGCCAAAACATTAAGTCCCTGCACCTAATGCAAATGATCTCTGTCCCTACCCACCATAATTCTCTATCCCAAAACCATTCGCTACTGGACTGGATACTCATTACTCACCCTCACTGCATCACTGACGCTGGTACCCTCCCTGATTCACTCTGTGACCACCACATGGTTTACTGTGTGAGAAAAATTCACCACCCCATAGCCCCCCCTGAAAATTAGTCAAATTAAGTCCTTCAGGTCAATTCACCTATCCTCATTACATGCTGATTTGCTTTCCACTGACTGATCTTCTGTCTCCATAGCCAGTAATATCAACCAAGCCCTCCAATATTTCCACACTAATTTCCTACTAATCTGAGATCTGCATGCGCCCCCCTCTGGAAAACTAGGGTCAGAGGTTCTCACCTCCCCTGGATCCCAGCTGAACATCTGGCCTGTCTCCGTGCACATGACCTGGCTTGGAAGTCCTACAAGACCACTGGCATTTTGACAAATCTTAATAAGTACCATGCCTTTAGGAGTACTTGTACTAGGGCCACTAGGCTAGCTAAAGCTGAGTTCTTTTCCTCATCATTCCAGATAAATTTAAATCACCCCTCTAAGCTCTGGAAAGTCATCCATGCCCTCTTCTCCCCCTCTACCTAGTCCCCCCATCATCAGTCCTCAAGGTGGGTGACTCCACTATTTCCGATCCCCTTTCTGTCGCCTCTGTTTTCAACTCCTACTTCACCTGTGCTTCCTCTCTCCTATCTGCCATCCCCACCTCCTCCCTTCCCCCTACATCCCCCTTGACTCCCCCAATACTTCCCTTCTCTTTCTTGTCAGTTACCCCATTTTCCTCTCTAAAGGCCCTCTTGGCTCTCAACCCTCAGAAAGGCAGGAGCCCTGATGGGCTTGATCCCAAGTTCCTGCACCTCTCTGCTCCTGCCATTGCCATTCCCATCTCCTTCCTTCTCAACTTTCTGCCTCTGTCCCAGACTCCTGGAAGTGTGCAACAGTCATCCCTCTCCCTAAAGGTGGTGACTCCTCCTCTCCTGGCAACTTCTGCCCTATATCTTTTTTCTTCCTACCTTATCCAAACTACAAGAACACATAGCTATCTCAACTCTCCACCTTCCTTGACTCATCCTCCATCTTCACCTCTTTCTAATCTGGCTTTGACAAACTGTACTCCACCACCTCTTCTCTCCTCAGGCTCATTGACGCCATCTTTACTGGCATGGACCAAGGCCACCTCACAGCCACCATATCTGTTGATTTAATGAAAGCTTTCAACACTGTCTCCCATCCTCTTCTCCTTGGTAAACTCAAGACAGCGGGTCTCACAGATTCAGCAACTAATTGGTTCTGCTCCTATCTGGAAGGTGGGTCTCAATCTGTGAGAACTGGAGATTCATTGTCCACCCCTCCCCATCCACACTGGCATACCCCAAGGTTCCATCCTTGGCCCATTGCTTTTCTCAATATTCCTCAATGACCTCCCTTCAGCCTGCTCTTCTGGTTCCATCCATATGTATGCAGATGACTCGGTCCTGTTTACATCTGAGTCTTCTCCCTCTGAGTTATCATCCAGGCTTCAACTTGATTTTGACACTGTCCAGAAATGGTTCTGGTCAAATCAATTAACCCTAAATGATAATAAAAAAAAAACAGTCTCCATGTGCTTTGGCACTAGACAGAGGCTTTCTAGGCTCTCCTCCCTCCCCACCTTCCTTGCCCTTGACAAAGGTACAACTGATGATGTACCCTCCTTTAAATACCTTGGTGTCTGGCTTGACAGGCACCTTGGCTTCTCTCAGCATGTAGACACCATTCACAAAAAACTCCACCTCGTGCTAGGTGCCTTTTATAGGAACAAAAGTATCCCTTTACCTGCTCACCAGGATATAATTTCTAAGATGATACTCCCCAGCTTTGATTATGGTGATATAGTCTATGGTGCTACACCCAAGTCCACTTTGGCCAGACTGGATCCTCTCTTCCACTCCTTCTGCTGTTTTGCCTTGGCCTGCCCTTCCAGTATTCACCACTATTCTCTGTACTCTGCTCTCTCTCTCCCCTCTTTGGTCGATCACCACCTAATCATCTGTGCCTCCTTCATTTCTAAAATCTAGCTGGCCTCACTCCCCCCTCATCTCAGTTCTTTTCTCTCCCCTATACCTCCCTCCTCTTACTCTTTCCATAACTCAAGCTATCACTCCCCTACTGCTCTCTTCTTGTAAATCCCTTGCAGGACAGAATGCCTTCTCCTACTGCTTTCCTAATATCTGGAACTCTCTTCCCCTAACAATTCATTCTGCCTCCTCCAAATGCTCTCGTTCCTTGCTACTCCATGTCCTCACATCCCCCACCTGCAACTGCGCATAGTTTAATGTCCAGTCTCCCCCCCTTTTCTCTTTCCCCTCACACTGCCGGTCCCCAAGCTACTACACCTCACTCACCTCCCAATTTTTCCACTACTAAGTGTTTCAACCTCCACACTTCCCCTCCTTCCCCTACCATCCTCCCTCCCTCCATCCCTTCAACCCTCTTCCTCTCTATCTCCCCTCTACCCTCCACTACTACCTTAACACTATTCCCACTCTCCCTGCATCCTCTTCCTGCTTCCCTGCTCCCTTCCCCTCTCTCCTACCCCTCCTTATCCTGTCCCCATCATGTTATACCCTCCTCTCCTCTATACTTTATTCCTAACCTTATTCCATCCCCCCTTTTCTTCTATACCTCAGCCTGTTTTTTCCTCTCCTTTCTTCCTTTGTCCCTTCCTTTCTTTCTTCCCTCAGTTTCTCTCTCTAGTTGCTTCTCCCTGTTGCCCTCTCCTGTTAATGTCTTCTTCCTGCCCTGCCCTGATGTTGCAGCCTGTGAATACCGGGTTTCCCCACCATCCTGATGTAATCAATCTATCTTGATTGATAATGCCATTAGTTTACTGTATATACTGTACATCGCTATGCCTTTTGCCTTATCAGATTACTGCATTTTTTGCTTATTATTATGCACTTATCCTCCTCCCTCCCCAGGGCACATCTGAGAACAAGATTTATGTGCTCCCTCAACTGTGGAACAAGCTGCAAAAACGTTGAAATTAACTCACCCCATTGGCCTAACAGCTTTTAAATCTCTATATCTACATCATAATAAGAGTCCTGTGCCTGTCTACCCTAAATAGTGACTCCTATAAGTCCAAGCACACTCTAATTACTACTGTTAAAAGACTGATCACATCTGTAATCGACTCTTCCCGCTTCCCTTTTTCTACCCCCATATCTGTTCCTTCCACACTCCTTTGACCCTGGTTCCAGCTCTAAATTCTCCATACCGTATCACTATATATCTATTTATATTAGTTTTTTTTTGTGTTTGGTGCACCTGTTACGTATATTTCTTTACTTTTATGAAAAATTGTGTCCTACCCAAAACTAGCTGTATCTTCTGTTCCAAACATATACTACTCTCAATGTTACCTGCTGATACTTTGTATATACTGTATTATTGTATCTCACTTTATTTGTATTATTACTATTTTCTTGTGTGTTGCATGCCATGTATATTGATTGATTGATTGATTGATTAAAATTGTATTTTTTTACAGGAAATAACATTTGTTGGGACAAAATCCCATTTACAACAAAGTCCTGCATGTAACTTCTAATACAATTAACATTTATCTAAACTAATACAATACTTTGTCCCTTGTTCCTTGTTAACAAACCTAGACCCACCTCGAAAATGAGCTTGCTCAACGGTGATCGCCTGGTTAAATAAAGACTTTGATTGATTGATTATGTCTTTCCTGGTAAATCTCTTTCAATAAATAAATAAATGAATCACTCAACTTTCTTATTCCATCATTGCCGGTAGGGCAAGACAAAGATCAGCTTTATGCCATGTTTTTTCAGGACAGTTTTACATAAATAGATATACACAGCTTTCAAAAGGAAAGAAGATCACTGATCCACTGAACTGCGCCATCCCTTCTTCCTTGCCTCCTTTCCTCCTTCATCAAGTATACTGCATTTAGTCTTCCGAGTCTGAATATAAAGGATGTTCCTGCATCAGCTGATCCCACATGCTCTGGAAGTGTATTCCAAGTGCTCAGCACTCATTCTGTGAAGTAGCTCTTCCTGATAGGTCCCTTGATGCCTTCTCCTTTTGAAGCCTTCTGCAAGAAATAGGGGCTCATTTTCAGGCATCTTGCTCTGGTAAGCCACACAGTATATAGTGGTATCATTGTGCCTCCAGTAGCTAATACTGTGCTTTGCTCTGACACTTTCAGTTTACTTTAGTCTAATCTGTACCAGCGCCACTGGCATGTTGGGTTCACTGTTCTTTATTACACTTGCAGCACAAAGCATTCATCAATCGACATTTCTAGGACTGTGACCACCTGCATCATAAAAACAATGCAATCTCTATGGATTTTATTTTTTTATTTTTATTTCTGTGTTTACCCACCTTGCTTGGCCTGCCCTATCTTAGTCCCCTCCAGCCCCATCACCCACCTTCCTCAAGTGTACTTACCCCATCCTCCATTCCTTATGGCTTGCCCCCCATGATAGGGCCATTGGGGATGTACCCCTCTAAACATTCCGATCCGGTGGAGGAGGGTGTCTGGTTGGTGGCGTGGGGCCTGTGAGGGGGCTGTCATCATTCTGTTGCAGTCAGCTCTGTTTTCTACTTCATTTCTCCCACAACCTCTGGTGGCACGCTAGCATGTTGTGGGGGGGGGGGCATGCCTCAACTATGTGCAGCGTGCTCCCACCAGGACCTCAAACTCCCTACTCCTCCAGTAGGAGCCACTGCCACACCAGTGTGCTGCTTCCCTTCCCAGCAGGGACATCCTGCAACAGGCAGTGCTACCTTCCAGCCTGGCTGCCTGGTCGACAGCACCAGAGTTCGTTCCCAAACTTGGGCTGCCGTTTTGGAAGTACAACATGCTTCAGTTGGGCTATTGGGCAGCCCCTCCCAATGGCTTTTAAATTTAAATAATTACTTCTCTACAGCCATAACTGTCTTTGCTTTTCATCAGCCTTGATTCCCATTGCATTTTCAAATACCTACTTTATAATAAAGTGTATCTCAATGAAAAGTTTACATTGAATTACAGTGACACTGCCTGTTAGGGATATTATGATATTATTGACATTTCTTACAGTCTTGATTGACATGTCTGATGTAATTTGCAAATTGCATACTGGGCCTTGTGCAGGTAGGAGTTATGCCCGAAATGCACGCAACCCACCCAGCTCAGCTCTGCAGTCCACATTGGTATGAGCTGGTTGGTATTCATGACCGCCGGCCACCTGTCTGTACCTCGCTCCCTTGGTGCTCAGCTGCACAGTGGATGATCATGGTAGTGCAGGGGTGGAGTGTGGGACACTGGGGGCATCCAGTGGGATGCCCATCCCAGGTCCCATAGTGGATCCCCATTCGCACATGGGCGGGAGCTCCTGAGATGGCGCATAGCCCACCTGTGTCCAACAACGGGTATTTGACTGAACGGCCAACCCCAGCCCACCCAGGCAGCCCAGCACACTGGTACAGCTGTGTGCAGGGGGATCCTGTTGCCACTGCCCCTGCTGTTAACATTTGAGGGGCATGAAAATACTTATGGTAGGGTCTCCCTCATGCAGAATTACCCACTCCAGTGCGACACGCAAGTACCATCATACATATGCATGGCTTGGGCACCCCCTTGGCACATCCCAGTCCTGACCCTGGCACAGACCCTGCTGCCTGCCAGGGGATGCAAGGCACAAGCGAGCCTTTGGTGAATGCTGCTGTGGGTGTGCAGATCACCGCTGTGTGGCATTCGGGCATAGGAATGCCTACATGCTGCCCTTACACAGTGTGCAGGCATCCAGATCCATTAGTGTATAGGACCCACTAAGAGTAAATTGATTTTAAGACAGAGTTGTTGGTACAAAAGGAAACCTCAATAGACAGTTCCACTACACTTCAATCTGAAGGCCACACACCAAGAATACAAAAGTGCTTCACACAAAAAAAAAAAGTTAAATCACAATACTCAAATAATTTCCTTAGGTTTGCAAATTAATGAAAAATATTGAATCTTTCTATAATGACCACAGATTTAGGATTGCAATGTCCCAATAGAGTTTCCACCAGGTCAAAAGATGCCTCATTAGAAGCCTTTGCTGGGTCTAATAACTCCCTGATGAATGTAAAGTTCTTCAGTCCAACAGCAGTCAAGAAAAACGGAAGCCCTCTTCTCTTCCTTTATCTCTTTTGCCAGAAACAATTTGCTGTAGCTGCTCCACAGAAGCAGTAAGGTCAATGGAAAAAGGATGCAACCACTTTGTGCCTCTCTATTGTTGCTGTGTATGGGGCCTCAGGAGTCTTCCTAGCAAAAAAGGTCGGCAGCATGAGGTTCAAGAATCGCATGTGGATCATTCCCTGCATTCATGCGACTCAGCAGCTCCTTACAGCTCAAAGGTCCTGCATTTGTGCTTTTCTGTATCACTCTTACTGTGCTCTGTAATAAAGGGATTCGGAACACTGAATCCTTGCTTGTTGGCATGCCTCTTATGTAGGACCATCGTTTAAAGGCCATATACATGCAACCTGACATACACAAGGATAGCCATGCAGCTGGGCCAATTAGAGACAATCAAGCATGGTTACTTAAATGGGACCATCGGCACTGCAGTGTACCCCATATTCTAATTCAGTGTCAATATCACCAACTGTGTTGTACACCTTTGTCAGTGTGAGGCGAGCCAGAAAACTTTCAAAAGCTTGCTGCGGGACTACCCAATGACCCGATGGTAAGTGTTACTGCTTACCAAATTGGCATCCTAGGTTGGTGCTGATGCTGACTGTACATCAAGTTGCAACGTCACTAACAAGAATCCATTTTGGATGCCTCGTGGCTCTTTATGACTGCCCCAGTTGTCCCAAGGGGACAGACTGCAGTGCTGGGCATGTTGCCAGATGTCAGCAGGGCTTCTGATGCCTGCCATCTGATGAAGAAACACCAGGCATTAATGTTATGGGCTTTTGTAGAGCAGGCTGGGCCTGGTGGATGGGCATGCCCAGAAACCCCAGCCTGATCAGGACATTTGTGCCTCAAGTCAAAGGGACAGCATTAGAACAAAGGTTGGACTATGCCACAGGATTGGCCAGCAAGATGAAGTCGCACCCTTTACAATATCCACTAGGGTCAGCTAACACTTTTGTCATCTCCTCTGTCCCTTAGTGGATTATGAGCACTCTATATACTTTCATGAGATCTAAACCCACATCAGATGTCCCAGTATGTGCGGGGGTGGAGTGGGATGGCAGTACAAAAGTTGCATCAGGATGCTATACAGAGGTTGGTGCAAGAGGGAGCCTATGGTTGCTTGGGCAGGACTGGAGACTGTGGAAATCTGAGGACACAGTCAAGAAGAAAAAATTACTCACCTTAGTAATTGCTTTTCTTCTCATGGAGTCTTGCTATATTATAACAATAGCAGTCAGCCACTGCAGCTGAACTGCCCCGGAGAGAAGGAGTTAACTCCAGAAGATCTGGAGTTCTACAGCGCAAAGGCGCTGTGCCAACCTCTATCTGGCAGTTTCAAATGAAACTGTCAGATCTTCTACCCAACATCAAAGGACGGAAAAAGTCTGTGTGGAAAAACTACACTAGCCTATGGCTACCTACTAGTAGTAATAACAACAATATAAACAACAAAGAAACACCCAGAACCATAATAACAAAGATTGATGGTATTATGGTTCGTTTCACCACTTGACAAGCACATATGAACCCCCTTCCCCAAGACTCAAGTCCAAGAAGGGGCAATAAAAAATAACCTAAAAGAACAATCTAGATCCCTAACCCAAAGGAAAACAGGGTTAGGGGAAAACTAAAATGGCATGACACAGTGCTTGCACCAATTTGCCACCTCTACCCAAGTAGGAGTTCTGAGAGGGCAGAGGAGGTGTTAGAATATAGCAAGACTCCATGAGAAGAAAAGCACACTAAGGTGAGTAATTTTTTCTTCAAACACCATGAAGTCTTGCTATATTATAACAATAGCAGATTACACAGCAGTACCTCCATGGAGGAGGGTCAGAACCTACTTAGGAAATAGGCTCTGAAGCACAGCTGTGCCAAACCGAGCATCTCTCCTGGACTGGATATCCAGGGAATAATGCTTGGTAAAGGTGTGAACTGTCTTCCAGGTAGCAGCTTGACAAATCTCCAGAATAGGAATGTCTCTAGCAGCCGCCAGAGACGCAGCTGTACCCCTGGTGGAGTGGGCCCTCAATCCTGAGGGGTACTCTACCAGTTTCTGATAACAAAATTGGATACAAGAGACAATCCACCTTGCAATTGTTCTCTTAGTGGCAGGTTTCCTTTGCCAACCTCGCCATAGGTAAGAAACAGTTGGAGGGATTCAACCTATGACCTCTGGTGCGCCTAGATAGTAACTTAATGCCCTTTTGACATCCAAGCTGTGCAGTCTCCTCTCACCTGAGGAAGAATGCTCAGTGAAAATACTGGGAGGAGATAGATTGATTCAGGTGGAAATCAGAAACCACCTTAGGCAAAACTTTCTATTAGTCCTAAGGACTACCTTATCTCTGTGGAAAGAGATAAAATCTTCTTCCACTGACAGGGCCTGTAACTCACTTATGCGTCTGGCAGAGGTGATAGCTACTAGAAAAACGGTTTTCCAAGTTAAATACTTGAGTTCTGCTGAAGACAGAGGCTCAAAAGGAGGTTGCATTAACTGAGCAATGCAAATATTCAGGTCCCAGGCGGGAGCTGGTTCCCGAAAGGGAGGGTTAGTGTGAAGTAACCCTTTAAAAAACTTGGAGAACACAGGGTGAGAAGAAAGGGAGGCAGGCTTCCCTGCTGACACAAAAGCAGAGACAGCTGCCAGATGAACCTTCAGGGTAGCTGGTCTAAGGCCTAAGGAATTCAGATGGACCAAATAGTCCAAAAGAATGGGAAGATCAGCAGATTCTGGGGTAATCTGCCTCTCAGAGCACCAGATGGAAAACCTCTTCCACTTAGAATTATAAGTGGCCCTAGTGGAAGGCTTCCTTGAAGCCTTTAAAATATCCATAACACCTTGAGAAAGGTGTAAATCAGCAAATTCTAGCTCCTCAAGAGCCAAGCCTTGAGGTGGAGGGACTTGAGGTCCGGATACCACACTCCCCTGTGCACAGGCCAGTAAGTCGTGAACTCTGGGCAGGCTCAGGGCAGGGTGAACTGCCAGGGACAGGAGCAGAGGGTACCAGGGCTGTCTGGCCCAATCTGGGGCAATCAGAATAACTCTGCAAGGTTGAGATCTGATTTTCACTAGTACCCTGAAAAGGAGAGGAAAGGGGGGGAAAGCATACAGGAACTTCCCTTTCCAATCCAATAGAAAGGCATCCAGAGGGACTGAGCCCAGTACTGGAGGCCTGCAGCAAAAAAGAGGAAGTTGGTGGTTGTCTGGGGCCGCGAAAAGATCTATCTGAGGAGTGCCCCAACTGGCAAAGACGGACCCCAGTACTTGTGGATTCAGAGCCCATTCGTGATGGCCCTGAGAAATTCTGCTGAGGGCGTCCGCCAGCACATTGTCCTTCCCTGGGAGATGAACCGCTATCAGGGAGGTGTTCAGGGAATAAGCCAGAGACCACAACTTCATTGCTTCGGTGCACAAGGCTGAAGACCGAGTGCCCCCTTGCTTGTTGATGTACCACATTGTGGTGGTATTGTCTGTCCTGACTTGAACCACTTTGTTCTGGACAGAATCTGAAAAGATCCGAAGAGCTAAAAAGACAGCTCTGAGTTCCAGAAGATTGATGTGGAGCAGAGATTCCTGAGGAGACCACACTCCTGGTGGTAAGGTCGCTTAGGTGAGCCCCACCCTAACAGGGAGGCATCCGTGGTGAGGGTGAGGGAGGGAGAAATGGGAATGAAGGGAACCCCTTGTTTCAGATTGCTTTGATCCTGCCACCAGTGTAGGGCCAGGATCAGGGATTGAGTAACTGGGACCAATTTGGTAAGGGGGTCCTTCCTCTGAGACCAATAGGCCCTCAAATGGAACTGAATGTCCCTCATCTGGAATCTTGCTCCCTGCACAACAGCTGTGGAAGCAGCCATGTGTCCGAGGAGTTGCAGGAAATGCCTTGCTGGTCGAGAGACCCGCAGGGTAAAGGAGGATGCCAGGGCGATGAGTCTGTCCACCCTTTCCGAGGGAAGAAAGGCCCTGGCTAACCTTGTGTTCAATTCTGCGCCTATGAAAGTTAGGGCCTGAACTGGTTCCAGAACTGACTTTGGTAAGTTTAGCAGAAATCCAGAGAAGTGAGAAGCTGCTGGGTGACTTGTAAGTGGGATTTCACCTGACCTGGAGACTGACCCACAATGAGCCAGTCGTCCAGGTAGGAAACACAGCAACCCTTGCCTTCTTAAATGAGCCACTACTACAGCGAGACATTTTGTGAATACCCTTGCGCAGAGGTAAGGCGTCAAGGGCATTGCCCTGAACTGGTAGTGGCCTGAGGGCAGTTCGAACCTGAGGTACTTTCGTGGGAAGGCCTGATCAGAACATGAAAATAGGCATCCTTGAGGTCCAGGGAAGCTAGCCAGTCCCCTGGCCTTAGGGAGGCAATATCATTGCCAGGGTTAACATTTTGAACTTTGGTTTCAACAGATGCTTGTTCAAGTATCTTAAATCCAGAATGGCCGCCATTCTCCTGTCTTTTGGGGTAAGAAAGTATCTTGAATAAAGCCCTTGCCCTGATGGCAAGGAGGAACCCTTCCACTGCTTTGCAGACCAGAAGAGAAGAAACCTCTGCTTCCAAAGCAAGGGCTTCTGAAGGACTTGCAGGTGGAAATGCCTGGCTCTCATCTTTGGAAAATATTTGAAGCTGAGAACCAGACCCTGGCCTATTACCTCCAGAACCCATCTGTCCGAAGTTAGGGACAGCCAGCTCTGGCTGAAATAGGCCAACCTGCCCCCCACTGGTACAGGAGAATCGGCCCTGGGCACCCCATCAGGGTGCCTGCTTAGCAGCAGCCTTAGGCTGAGGGAAGGGAGACGGTCTACTAGCGCCACGTCTACCCCTGCCTCTGAAGAAACCCCTCTGTGAGACAGCAGAGGAGGCTTGAAATTGGTAAAAAGGCCTGGAAAAGGGTCTGCCCCTACCTCTGGGAGCATGCCTTTGTGGCATGGCATGCTTCTCCTTAGCCTGGGCACTTTTGTAGGTAGTTCTGTATTCATCCATCTTTTTCATATAATTTTCTGTTTGCTCCCCAAACAGAGAATTTCCCACTACAGGAAAATCCATAGCCTTTGACTGAGTATCTTGGGACAGATTAGTGCATCTGAGCCATGCCAACCACGGAAGCTACAGAAGTGGCCATGACCCTAGAGGAAACATCATTAACATCAGCAGTATGAAATTGAACTTTAGAGGCTTCAATGCCATCAGCAGCCACCTGTTCCAACTCACTAGCCAGCTGGCCATGGGCCTGCTTGGCTAACTGCAATACTGTGTCCCACCTAGATTTCTGATATCTAGCCACATAAGCCATATAATTTGCCTGCCTGAGTCCCAAAGAAGCTGCCATATACTGTTTCTTACGCCATGGCATCAATCTTCCTAGAATCCTTATCAGGAGGATGTGAGGCCAGAGGAATATTAGCCTTGTCACAGGCTGCAGCTTGTACCACACCTACATGACTACACTGCTCAATAAGGAAGTCTGTATCCGAGCCTGACAAAGTATACCTTCTGTCCATTTTTTATCTACAGGAGGGACAGAATGAGGATTTTTAAAATCTTTGTTGTTTGCTTCCTAAATGACTTATGCAAAGGAATAGACAACCTCCTAGACTCTGGAATATCCATCATCTCCACATAATCAGGCTCCTCTTGCTCATCCACAGCCTCCTCTAAAGGAAGCTGGAGGGGTTTCTGCAACCTTTTTGTAAAAAATAAAGAAAGAAGGGGACTCAGACAGAATGGGGGAGATTCTAAAGGTCTGTCTGGAGAAATGCCCGGTTCGATAGGCACGTCCAGACCCTCCAGCCACATATATTGATCAAATTCCTCCTCCCCTCCTGTGGTTCATAAAAATCCTCAACTTCAAAATCCTGAACCACTGGGACTGAACGACCAACCTTTACCAACTGTTGGTGGTTCTATAGATCCCTGAGACAGTGACTGGACAATCTGAATGGCTTTGCTATCTCTGCAGCAGTTGGAGACACAATTCTGGATCCAAACCTCCTGATTTCTTTGTCTTTTACTTGGGACTGGTTCCTCTGAGCCAGTCTTCCTTTGCCTGAGTCTCGCCCTGGTCAGAGGGCACTCCCTCTGGTCAGTGGGTACTGAACCGGGCTGGCCATCTGGGTGGCGGACTTCTTGGCCTCTCGTTCCCTGAGCCGCCCAATCTCTTCTCCAGGGTGGCTGCAGGAAATTTTTACACACCTGGCAGTCTGACAGGAGGTGGTCAGCCCCCAGACAATAGACACAAGTGGTGTGTGGGTCAGCCTTGGCAAAGGCGTCCCCACAGACATCACAGTGTTGAAACCCAGTGGGCCCGGTTTTTCTTTTGGGTTTCTCAGACATAATGCCAGCCTAACCAAAAACTTGCCCTTTTGATGGCAGTGCCAGGCAAGACACCCTTATCGGTTCCTAACCGTGTCACGGTATTTGAAAAACCGTAATAATTTCGTTTTAGAACCGATAAGAACCGGGAACCGCACTCTAAAACCCACAGTATAATTTTAAAGACAGAAAAACCAAGCGATCGGTTCAAAACCGAACCGATAATTAATTTTCCACACAGACTTGAATTTTTGTACTTACGGTTACCAGATAGAGCTTTAGAACCGATGCGGTAAAATAATGACTTTTGCGGTTCAAATGAACGAAAACTACTCTTTAAACCGAGAATGAACCGAGCTGAAGGAGCTGATCTCGGAGCGACTGTTCAGTGAAGCGGAGTAAAGAATCTGACAGTTTCATTTGAAACTGCCAGATAGAGCTTTAGGCACAGCGCCCTCGCGCTGTAGAACTCCAGATCTTCTGGAGTTAACTCCTTCCTCTCCGGGGCAGTTCAGCTGCAGTGGCTGACTGCTATTGTTATAATATAGCAAGACTTCATGGTGTTTGAAACACAAGGGTATGCAACAGCAAGAAACTACTATTTTTAACAAAAGCTTGTCCCAAACTCTTAAGGGGGTTCTGCTATAACTGAATCAACCATACATGTTTTTATTGCTAAAATGACACATTTAATAATGAAAAAATAGTATATGAGAACAAAACATGTTTAGAAGACTGGGTGCTTCTGACTTCATCAGCAAGAATGGACTTGTGTTAGTGATTTCAATAGAAAGCTTTTTCAAGAAATAAAAATGTCTAATTCCAGAGACATGTAAGCAGTAAGGTACAGCAGGATGTGTGTAGTTATGTGATAAAGGCATGCCTAGGTGCATTTTGAGGCACAAGGCATTTATGTCGAGTGCCTTCAGAACCTGGAAATGTGGTTATCACATAACTACCCATACCCTGATGTGTCTTGCTGTGCATATAAAATGGGTAAATTAAGATGTCTTAAAAAAACAACAAAAAAAGCCAACTTTTTAAAAATTTTAAAAACAAGTATTTTCTTTTGTTAAAAGTAACTTGTAAAAAGTAGTCCATCCACCTATCTGTCCTGTCTTTCTACTCTTCCAGTAGATAGAATGTAGTAATTCAAACTTCTGCAGAAGTCTACTGGCAATGTTCGCCTCTCCCACACAAACACACACACAGAAGGCCTCAATAAAGCCAAAGATTCCATTTTATCTGGACAAGCTGAACAACAAAGATTTTTATGGTAGGCAGGTAAGGATAGGTAAGGGATTTGCCTTGGTGAGTAAAGAACTCACTGAAAGTAAAGCTATGAGTAGTACTTTTTTTTTTAATTGGTGAACAGTATGTGTGTAAGAAGGGGATTATAAAGGAGAAAAGCATTTAATTCATTTATTTATTTTTCAGACTTTGAGGGAGTTTCATTTTTAGGGCCTTGCTGACTTTTTTTTTTTTTTTTTAGTTGTTTAACCAGGAATAGCACACTAAGCTGAAAGCTTTTTTACAGGTGCGACCTGAGAGCACAGGGAAGTTAAGTGACTTGCTCAGGGTCACACAGTATGTAAGTGGAAGCTGTGGGATTCACACCCAGATCTGGTCTGCTGTATGATACCAGATTTGCATGTCACAGCCTTAAACCACTGCGCTATACTGCCTCTGAGAATAAAGGTGGCAGCCATATTTCTAATGGAAGTCAGGAGTGTTTTACAAAAGGCATTGATACGTTAGTGTACTATGTCCCGATTACCAGCACTTATTTAACCAGTGGTAGTACTCTGACACTGCACAGCTGCAGACCATTCATGACACAGTAATTTCTCTACCCGTTTTATAACTCAGACTCACACCTTCTACATGCTGTATCCAGTGACTGTCTAAGAGAGGAATGGAGAAAGCCTACTGTGAGCTTGGAAATAAACTGGGCAAAAGAAAACATTGCTTTGACTGCAGGGTCTACAGTACATAACTGTATCTTAACTGAAGCCCCGCAGTTGTTTTCCAGAGGCAAGCATTTCAAGTTTGTTAAGGATGCAACTTTGAAAATGGCCCAGTATTTGCTTGTAGATTGCATGCCAGATTCGAGATCTGCTTTTGTTTGTATAAGACAATATAAGACCTTGTTTTTTTTTAATCCTGTATTTTCTCGCATTCGGAGTCTGCCTGATGGCACCCCCCCCCGAACCCTGCCACCCTGTCACAGACCTTCTCTTGGGCTTACCAGATATCCACCACTTACACAGAACCCTTTTTGGGTGAGTGGCCAGCTGTATCCATCATGCGAGAGCCTGTAGGGGTGAGGGGGTTGCCGTCTTGAAGCAGCCCGGCATCTTTTTCCTCCAGGTATTTGGGTTGGAGCACTGGAACATGTGCACCAGCACCTCATGCTTCAGCCCATCCCTTGCATCCAGCATGCACTCCCACTGCACTGCCGCCCCTGGCATCTGTCAGGTGGCAGTCCCTGCACTGGGGAATGATTTCCCCTTCCCGAAGGAGCGCTACTATCAGGTGCTCGATCCTCCCTCACTCTGCCTGCCCACCAAGTGACCCTTGCCCATTCTCGAACCTTGGTCGCTGGCGTGGGGGAGTGGAAGTACAACCACTCCTCCACTGGGCCTGCTAAGACCTTGTTAACATTTGCACAGACTATAATGGGATTGAAGTTTGGGCCTTGGAAAGTAACCTGTTGGGGTACACTGTAATTATTTATTTATTTAAGAGTTTTACCAGGAAGGCGTACTGAGCGGGGTACTGCTCGATTCCAGATGCATCCTGGGGGAAGGGGACATGGAGCATACAAATAAAAGTCACAGTAAAATGTACAAGATATGCTAATACGGATATATACAGCAGTTGGTAGACAAAAATTTACAGGAGTGATAGGCAAACATACGAAGTATAGCCAATATATACAGAATGCAGAAAAATAGTCTGGGCATAGAGAGGTGTAACAGAACAGGAGCAACCATATAGACATATGCATGGCTATGCATGGTGGAGAATACAAATACATTGCATAAAAGGAATTAAAACACAGAGGCAAAAGAGAGAAGAACCAAACATTACCTTAGTACAGTGCAGAGGCTGCATGTGACACCCCTAATTCTGATCAGCTTAGAAGTAATTACTAGCCTTGGGCAGAGTGCTGTGAGCACTAGACAAGTAGCATATGGTGCAGCACATTTAAGAGGCCCTAAAATAGCAGAGGAGGAGCTGGGGCACCAGCCCTTTCGGTGGCCCTATGTGCAACGCATGATGAGGGGAAGTGAGCCTTGAGGAGGGGATTTAGATGGGAAGTATTGGTAAACTCCCGAATGTCTGCAGGAAGTGCATTCCAAAGCTTTGGTAATTTGTACCATTGTACATCCTGCTGGTTGAAACTTTTGCACATATGCATAGCTTGAAAAATGCATATTTGTTTTTAGTATTCCAATCAAAATAATACTGTATACTGTTTATTCAAGTGTCATTTTGTGATAACTTTGAGTAAAATTCCGTGTTGCAAAAAACCTCAACTATGTATCCACTAATATAGCTCTTTGGTGATCAGACCTGTCACAGCCGGTGGACACGTGGCTGTTGGTCTCCAAATGGTTGCAGACCCTTGGCCCAGCATGAGCTAAACTCCTCAATGTTTTATCGCTTTCTGCTGCTTTATGAAGGGTGTGCCATTAGATATCAGGTAGTCTTTATATGCAGCATATTTAAGGGGATCATGTGTGGCAAGCAGAGCTCAATTTAAAATGTAAAGGTACATCCAGCTTGTGAATTAATGTACCCCTTCAAACAACAGGCTTTGTGCTGTGTGTAACTAATCCAAAAGGCTCTATGCTGTGTTAAGGCACAGGAAGAGAGATGCGGTACAAGTAGTGCAGGAAGAAAGGACTATCATTGCTGGTAAAGAAGATCAGCTGGGGCTATCTGATGGCCCGTCAAGTAGCAAGTTGTCCTCTTGCACCAGCAACTAAGTTTCGGGAGTGAACTGTGAAGCTGGGTTGGGTGGCTGAGGGGGCTGTGGTGATGATGTCACATGGAAGTGCTTCCAGCTGGGAAGGGGTAGTGCTGTGGTGTCATCACCAGAACAACCTCTGCGGTGGGCCAGGGACCTTGCCTTTCCCACAGGGATGTCACAGTGTGCAAGTGAGGCCTGATGGGGCTCGGCTCAGTGTCGGAGAGTATGGAGGGCTATAGGGGACAGGGGAGAAAAATCAGAAAATTCCCATGTCTCCTGAGCCGCCTTTATGACAGCCGCTGATACACTTGAGCCCCATACTGTGTGGATCCACACTGGCTTCAACAGTGAGGGATGCAGCAGCTAGGCTGTGAGGTTGCAGGCATAAGGGCCTGATGGAAGATGCAGGCAGTGGTCCAGGAGCTCAATGCATTATAAAAAAAAAAAAAGGCTTCTTGAGGATGATATGGCGGTGAGGCGCTCAGTCCCTGGGGGACGATTTGTTGTTTGATGATTAGCTCAGCCGCCCCCCCACACACACACCGCCTGCTGGGGGCATCATCGACTGTGAAGGCAGTTGTTCATTCACACTTTATGTTGGGGGAGTGATGCAGTCAAATCTATGGTTTTTCACAATGCTAAAAAGAAAATTGTACCATCCAACAAACTAGTGTTAAAAGCTTTCCAGGGCACTGTTCTAGAACAAGGTACATATTTAAGTATTTAGGCTGCACCTGGGACAGCATATCCCCCTATGAATTACATATTGAAATCACAGTAAAAACAGTGCACCAGGGGCTGGGTGCCCTTTACAGACTAAACCCTTTCTTGCTTCCTTCAACCAGACTTCTTTCTCAGACCTTTTTGGTTCCTATATTGATTACGATATTTTATTCTAGTGTTCAACTGGGGAAGGACACTTTACAATCAGGTAGCCAGATTTGTTCCCCAATTATACATTCGTACTCATCACTGCACACTGTACAGTGCGCTTCATTGGCCTTCATTGGATCAGAGAGGTGAGGTGCAAACTGGAACCCAGGCTAAAAAATCTGCATTGGATAAAGTACCAGAATTATTATTTCACAGTATTTTCCAAAGTCAAAATTCATCTACTTTTGCATGGTTTGCTTCTCACAACTTCTTCCATATTCCCACAGTGAAAAAAAGTCTAGGTCAGACATCATTACTGTATCAACTGCCTTATTTCTACAACTCTGTATCACACACGTTGCTCAATGATATGTTTAGTATTTCTAGTTTTAAGATTGCTCTCTAGAAATACCTGGGGAATGATGACAGATGCCAGTGTATTTGAGATACCTGTTTTGTGTAAGGTTGTTAATTTATACTTTATCAGTTGTCTTGTATTGTATAATTTATGCCGTTTTTATGTACCTGGCCACCCATGAAAATGGGCTTTTCGTTTGTGGATTTACTAGATTTTAAATACACAAACCAAACCAAAGCAGCCCCAGAGTGATGGGAGAAGGCACTGAAATGAGGGGGATGGGGTTAGACATGGCTTTGCTCATTTCTGATTTGTGTGTGAAAATGTAAGGAGGAAACAGGGTTAAAAGATGAAGTCCCCACCAATGGCACAGCCAACAGTCCAACTCCAAACAGCTGGCTGGCTAGGTTTGCAAGCACAGAAGCCCTAGCTTGACAAGCACAGTCTAAGCCAGTAGGGGGCTTCTGCAAGGAATGGAATGCAGATGACAGAGGACTAGCTCAGTCATAAAGCAAATACTATTAAAAACGAATGCATCAAAAATGTTTGTTCCCTTGTCTCTCTGCCCTCATACGTGTCTTCACAGTTTTGCTATTTGAGTTGACATCTCTGTCATTTCTATAGGCAGTATACTGCTGAGTTATTGCTTTTCATCATACCAACCTAATCTTTTTTCCAAAGGAATTCATAAAATGCAGTGTAAAACACTCTTTAAAATGAAACCTGACAGTAAATTAATTCACGTTAGTCAATTTACATCCTTCATGCTAAGACAAGTCTAATGAAGTAAGAACGGAGCAACGCACTGAACTCCTTGTGACAGTTGCAATAGTGCACACAAATTTATCCTGACTTTACATTAATTCTGTCTGTGTCTGCCGACTGCTTAGCAGGACAAAAAGAGATCTTACACTTGTGTTGCACTATCAAAGCTGTTATGCTCTATCCTTGTGTAGGAAGTTCTTGTTTTGAATTGCAGTGATGTCTGTCCAGCCCAGCTTTAAAACCTCTCAGTCCACCCATGGTCTCAATTATGTCTCCCATGGAGGGAAACAACAGATAAACTCAATGCCATCTTCCAATATTCCCATTTTCCAACAGCTAATCTTACAGTGGGATATGAAAGTAACGACATCCACAGCTCCATTTAGGATAATTTAATCAGAGTTTTTTGGGGGGGCATAAGAGTTACATAAGAGTTAGGATCGAGCAAAAAATGGAATAAAAAAGTAGATGAGAAAAATGGAAGGGTCAGTAGTAGTAGTAGAACATTTCAGCTCTTGATAAGAATATTACCTTTACAGGGTAAATTGAAATATTTTGTCATACGGAAAAAGATTGTTACTAGGTAGTGTTTTACTATGATGCGCATTCTATAGTAGTGCTGTATTTAATGTTATTATTTTACATTCTTTCCTACTTAAAGAGCTAGTGCACTGCCTAAAACTAATACAAGTTTTTAAAAGTAGTCAGCTATTACATTTGATATCTGAGATACTTTTTCTTTTCCCTTTGGTTAATTAGAAGATTGTTTACCTGATGTTAGCAGGCGTGGTGTGTGTGACAGCACTCAGCCTGCCAGATGACATATCTATCTCTGTTCCCCCCAACTACATCATCAGAATTGTAACCTCACTGACTGTGATATCACAGCTACTTAGGAACAGCCACTCAGTGGCTGCCAGGTTAGTCACCTGTGATGTCACTGTCAGTGAGATTACAATGCTGATGATGTAGTGTGGGGGGGGGACTAGAGATAGATATGTCAGCTGCCAGGTTGAGAGCTCTCCCACAAATCCAGCACAACATTATCACATGAAAAACTTTCTAATGAGCACAAGGAAAAAAGAAAATTACTTCAGAAATAAAAAGTTACAATTGACTATGTCTTGAAATTTGTATAATTTTCTTTTCTGTTTTGGTTCCACTAACTCTAACTTTTGAAAACTGGTTTTCATTCCTCATTCAGCCAGCTTAGTAGATGGCTAATTTACCATGAAGAAAATACTCTTTATTAACATAAAAAGTTAAATAAGTACTGTGCTGCAAGCCAGAAATACAGGATTTAACTAAACTAAAAGCTATTTAGTGAGAACAAAAATACCACTTTGCTCTGTGTGATGTGTCAATATTAGACTGCAGTCTATATTTCTAATCTCTATCCTTTTTCTACCATTTATATACTCAAGGTAGCACAGCTGAGATGCAATATCTTATTTGTAGTGGGGTCCTGCATCTTACCTGTAAGCACCCCTTTTGGGCATACTTACTATTGTAATCCTCTCTAGCCTGTTGACCTTTTTGGGAGGTGGGGGGGGGGCTGGTCGGGCAGAGCTTGTGCCCCAGGGGTAGTATTTAAGGGAAGCTGTTTTGGTGGTTGGAGGAGGCCGGCGGGAGACAGAACAGAGATGCACAGTGGGGCCGGGGCATTGACCCTGGCCTGGTTCAGGCACAGCGATTCGTTGTTTGGGATTCCGCTCGGGGAAGTGATGCATGGTATTTGGGGACTGCAGTGGGTTGGAACTGGGCCTACTGTGTTTGGGATCTGTAGCCTGAGAAGCTGAGGTGCCCACCTGCGTGCATAATTCACCAGTGAGTCCCCCAGATTGCCTGCGCCCTGGATGCACTGAGATGCCAGGGACCCTGTCGAATAGGCCCTATTTTGCAGGGTGAAGGAAATCTAGGGACATGCTGCAGTTTGTGCTTTCAGCCACCGCAAATGTGCAAGAAGAGAGAGAGCTGTAGGCCCAGTAGTTGAGCTCCTGTGAGGTCTGGTGGGTTTATGTAAGGCCTAAGATGTGCTGCTGCCATCAATTTCTGTGAGGGAGCCACTCCGGCTCCATGGGGACTCAGCATCTCAGCCTTAATGACCAAAAGTATTGTGTCATGGCTTTGTGCCACAGAAGACTGCCTTTCTCTTTAAAGCCGTGCCCCCTGTTCCCGGAAGCAGTATGTACTGTTTTATGCTGCATTTTAAATACATTTTTTTCTTATTGTTAAAATGGACTTTGAAGCGGGCCTCTGATTGCTTTATGAATTTAACCTTTGCTGCCAGTGAACATTTTGCCCCACGGCCTCTGGTTTTGCTGCTCTCTACATCCTGTTTTAGGCCATGCTCAGTGACTACCTTCTGGGGAGAAAAAGACAGACCCAGGTATGTGCCAGCTTTCATTTGTTCTGGATATGTTGCTGCTAAAGTGGTGCCCCTTCCCTGAACTTTCCACCAGGCCCCTAGACATCAGGGAAGGGGAGGCTACATACCCATTTCTACAGCCAGGAGAACTGAAGCACTGGAGGGATGTAGACTCAGGGGAGATATAAGGAAGCACTTCTTCACAGAAAGAGTGGTGACTGCCTGAAACTACCTCCCTGAGGAGGTGGGGGCAAAAACTGTAATGGGATTCAAGAAGGCATGGGATAGGCATAAGGGAACCTTAGTGGTAAGGGAAAGGGGGAGAGTGTTAGCCAGAGATCAAGTAGGGTCTGTGGTGTTATAGTAGGTAGGGCTAATGGGCAAACTAGGTGGGTCAAGCGGTCCTTATCTGCCATCAAATTCTGTGTTTCCATGTTTCTATGTTAACTGAGTTGCTCAGGGTCTCATAGTGAGTAAGTGGCTCTGGTGGCATGCATTCTGCTGTTAGACCATGGCGGGGCTGGACAGCTCCACCCTGCACTTACAAATTTCAACACTGGGCACATGGGCAAGGGGGCATGAGAGACTGAAAGAGGCCTCAGACGTCCCAGGGAAAACTTAAAAAACTTCATATTTAGACTGAATTCAACAGCCAGTTTTGATATTTTCTGAATTTACCCCCACTTGTTCCTTATCACAAAGGACGTTTACATGAAAACAGCACCAAGTGACAGATGCAGTTTTCATGAAGCATTCAGTAGGCAGTAGGACATGACAGGGTGTGGGTTGTGGTGTGATACTGGTCTTATACACTTATAAAATGGGTAATAAGGCTATTTTTGTTTTAGAAAAAATAAGGAAAATGAGAAAAGAATTGAGCCCTTTTAAATGTATTATTAAGTATTTCCTCCACAGATGGGTGTCATTAGAGCATAGTAAGATGATCTGCTTAATTGTGGTAGTTGTCTATATTCTTCAGTCTCTCCCCCCCATTGTAATGCCCCACAATATATAACCTGTCCTTTATTTATTTATTTTTTTAACATCAACTGTGTGAGCTAGCGGCGAGCTGAGTGAGTGGGAGATGGTGAAGCAGCAATTAGAACAGAGTGTGAGCTGAAGAAATGAGTTTCAGACCCATTTAAAAGTTAAGGTAAATTAAAGCTTTTTTGGTTTGTTTTACAGGAATCATTTTTGAGAGGAAGAAACCATACAATGTGCCCCTGTGAAATCGGAGACTAACCAGGAATGCTGCCGTTGCCGCCGTGTTACATGTGGGCTTTTTGTGGCGGATTTGTATGTTGACGGGGCCAAGTCCAGACTGGCTGGGATAACAGCCTGGCTGAAAGTACCACTCAGCCAGTCAGGATCTGACATTCTTATTAGCCATTTCATAACAGTGATTATCATCAGAGAAGCAAATGCAAAGGCGGAATTGGGGCTAGCAGAAAGGGTCAAGGAGAACAACAAATCCTTCTTTAGTTTGTCCATATATAGGTAATTTTATCTCATCCCCTACCAAGTGGCTGGAGGTTTATCCCCCTCTGACCCCCTCCGGAACCCCTCTGGTTCCCCTAAGTCGAATTATGAGTCTAATCACTCTGTCTTAGTCATGTTTGAATCCATTTATAGTGCCCAACTCCACCACTTCCTCTGGCAGTCTGTTCCATGGCTCCACCACCCTCTCAGTGAAGAAGCATTTCCTCACATCCCTCCTGAATTTACCACCCACCAACCTCCAGTCATGCCCTTCATGACTGTATCACTATTCCTATTAAATAGGTGTTCGTTGTTCACTCTATTTATTCCCCATAGAAACTTACGCAGAGGATCTCTGTCAAGTCACCTCTCTCTCTTCTGGTCTCCAGCGATTACATGTTCAGGGTCTCCAGATGTTCCTCATAGGTTCTCTCCTGCTGGCCCTAGATCAGCTTGGTGACTCGTCGCTGTACCGAATAGAGTCTCTTTTCTTTCTCAGGTATGGATACCAGAACTTGTCACAGTATTCCATGTGAAGACAAGTGCAGTTAAATGGGAAGACAGGAATCAAGGAGACTCTATCATGTCTCCTCCCCCACTAGCACAGTGGTATATATATATATATATATATATATATAACATACTATCTCAAAGTGTCTTGTATGGAATGATGCTCTTTCTTGCCAGAAGCTATACTTAATTTGTACTAAATTGTTAATTTCTAAGACCCAATAGTCGAAACATCAGTCTTAACTTTTTTTCTGTTTTCAGGTTACATTTAATTTAACCCTTTGCTTTCACTGCCCTGCTGCTTTAATATCTGTCTTTCTAGCCATGTAACTGATGTATATGAGAAAAGGCTGACTGTGCAAAGCAGCCCCATACAAGTTGAGCAGCTTCAAAATAAGTTCTAGACTGTTGAGTTATTTCAACAGCAGAGGCACCTCTGGTAGCGATCATTGAGATTGCAATGGATGAAGTTAAAGGAGCATTCTAACCACCCAGCTAGGGTTACTTGCACTTTAGCTGGATGGTTACAGCTGCTTCCCTTGGGACTCGGAGTCCCCAGTTTGATTTCTAGCAAGGGCAGTTGAGGGTGCATCTATCTGAGTAGAGGAGACAGGCATAGTGGTGATGAGGCTTCACCCTAAGAAAGGAGAAGCAGTGTTTTATATGAGAAAAGGCAGTTTGTAAAAAGCAGTGCCATCAAATGTGAGAGGTACCGAAAAATGGAGTCCTGTTGTACATACATTCATGCTGCTCTTGTGGGTGTTTCTTCCAACAAGACTGTTATCTCGTGCTGTTTGGGTGACAGAACTGCAAAGTGAAGCTGAATGGCTCTGTCAGCCCAAACAGCACAAGACAACATTCTTACGTTGTAAGAAATACCTACAAGCAGTGTCGGCTTTAGGGTTTCGGGGGTCCCCAGAAGGATTAGTGAAGTCATGGGGCCCCTGTACTAGGCCCACCATCACCCTATGTGTTTGACAAAAGCCTATACATACACCATTTTATTTTATTTTCAGTACAACCCGTGGTATATTTAAATGTTTTAGGAGAGACAGTATTGTTTGTCCTTGAAGCTGTTCTTCCCATTCCATCCCATCCCATCCATTGCTGCCCATCCACCTCTTATTGATTGGATCATTCATAGCTTGGTGAAGCATTCATGACATCATGAGCCCACATCAGAAGGAGCTGCACATCCCTTTATTGCAGTTATAAGATGATAATAAGATTTAAAATAATGTAAACTTAAAAGCATAAACTGCTCTGGTTGGGGCCGCCACTGCAGGGTTCACTGGTACCTAAAACTGGCTATGCCTAAAAGTATACATATTAATATATTAGAACCGTCTAACCACTGTGAAAAAAAGGACTTTGAAACGTGTTTGAAGATTACATTTTTTTTCTAATACCCTTCCAGTTATAGTTGGTAATGGTACGACCCAGCCCACAGACTGGAGGCCGTGTGGATGCCGCTGATGCTCTCAGTATACACATAACGCAGAGCAGCTGACAGGTTTTCTTTTTTGTGATTTTTAAAAGTTTCAAAGTAAAAAAAACAAAACAGTTTGGAGTAACTAGTGAATGGATCATCTGCAATGTGGGACTGAATTCAATAAGTGAGACAGTCTGCAAGATGACAGCAACAGTCAGCGTGGCGGGAAGCAGCTAAGCAGTCAGCATGAGGAGGTGTCTGTACAAGGGATACGAGGTAGTGTATTCTAGGCACTGACTGGTTGGTGCAGTTAGACTGTTTTATAATGCTGAGCAATTGAGCAGCAGAGAAAAGACAGTGGTGGTGTTTCTTGAGACTGCGATGTATGAAAGTCAAGTAGTTGTAGTAGTAAAAATGTTTATTTTTATACAGGATAGCAAACTTTAGGTCAGAGACCTATTTTCAAAGTTGTCCTGTGTCAAGAACAAATTACATTCAATATAACATACTAAGATTCAGGCTACACAGAACAACTAATAAATAATTTTTGACATTATACAGGACAAAAATCTTCAATCAAATCAACAACTAACACATTTATCCACATTTTAAAAACAAATACATTCATCATAAAATACAGTGCTCAATCCTAATTTAAACTGGGATAGTTCAGTTACTTTCCTTAATTCAGGGGGAATATTATTCCAAATATTTGCAGTCTGAGCCTCAAATGTCATAGTACCCTATCTTGTATTAGTTTTTGGAAAAATGTAACCTCTATGCTTTACATTCCTTAAAGGATATGGATAATATTTACTAACAGAAGGCAATTCCATGTTTCCATCAATCATCCCATTTATTATTTTATAGATAAATACTATTGTTTTTTAAATTGTACTGATAAACTGTCCCAGTTTAGGTCTTTACACAAAATGCTATGATGATTATTATAGCTACAGTTCAGAACAAATCTTGCCAATCAATTATATGATATGACTAATTTATTTAAATGTGTTTGACCCTCAAAATTATACACCATATTTCCATATTCTAATACAGGCATTATTAATTGATTTGCAATTAACCTCCGAGTTTGTAGATTTAATATCCTTGATGACCTACGTAGTACCCCTATCTTATTATTAATTTTCTTTATTGTATTATTACTATGAGCTGAGAAAGATAAAGTATAATCAATCTCTACACCTAAATATTTATATTGATCTGTGATTATCAATTTTTTCCCATTTCTCATTAGTATTCCCTGTCTCTGATCTGTTTTTTATTAACCTTATTGAAAAACATAACCTGAGTTTTTTTTTAATCACTTATCACTAATTTAGAGCTAGAAAACCAATCCTGTAGAACATCAAAATCCCTCTGTAATTTAACCATCATTTCATTTTGAGATTTGGCTGATGCTAAAATTACTGTATCATCTGCGTACAACCTGATTTGTGTATTATTTATTTTAGTAAGTAATTCATTAATATATAACAAAAACAATAATGACCCAAATATTGAACCTTGAGGGACACCTCTTAGTATATGACCCACTTCAGAAAATTTACCATTTATTACTACTTGCTGTTTTCTTTGACTCAGATATGATTTAAACCATAATAATAACCTATGGGCTATACCAATCCTCTCCATCCTCTAATACAATAAATGGTGGTTGACTAAATCAAAGGCTTTGGACAGGTCAACAAACACTGCTCCCGTGGACTCTCCCTTATCCAAGGCCATTGCCACTTTGTCAACAAAGTCCACGAGCGCAGTGCAAGTTGAATAACCTGCCCTAAAGCCATGTTGGTATTTGGTCAATTTTGAATATTTTTCTAAGTAACTATACAACTGGCCAAACACCATTTGTTCCATTAACTTAGAGAGGATGGAGAGGATTGCTATTGGTCTATAGTTTGAGAGGTCATTTGAATCCCCCCCTTAAATATAGGTACTATTTTGGCTATTTTCCAGATAGAGGGAAAAACATTTTCCATCAAACTTTGATTAAATAAATCGGTCAGTATTGGTGATAAGACTTCAACTGCATCTTTAATAAATTTCCCTTCAATATTATCCATATCATATGATTTATTTTTATTTAATTTTAAGATCTCCCGCCTAACTTCCGAGATTTTTATTTTTTTAAAATAAAAAAGAGGACAATTTTCATTATTAGTTTCTTTATTTACTAAATCTGTTTGTACTTGTGAACCAGTTGGGATGGTAATATCAGGCAATGTTAAAAAATATTCATTCAACAACTGGGCTGTTTGCTTTGAGTCAAGGAGCTCACCCTTATTATTAGACATTTTTATACAAGACTTAGCTCTCAAAGAGTTTTCCAATTCTTTTATCATATTCCAGTATTGTTTAGGATCTTGAGTTGTCTCAATTTTAATGTCGTAAATTTTTTTTCTTGCAGATCTAATTAACCTTTTGCATTCATTTCACTTAATTTTGAAATTAACCCAATCTTCCTCCCTTTTTGTTTTATTTGCTCTTTTCCAGATTCTATCTCTAATACAAATTTTCTTTTTCAAATATTCGTTTATCCATGGAAGATGCTTTTTCTTTGTTTTAGTTTTTTTTTAATTGGTATATGCCTATTACAGGTCTCTAAATAAGTTTTTGAAAATTCTTCAACCGCCACATTTACATCTGGAATTAAATTTAATCTTCCCCACTAAACAAAATTATTTGGGTGATAGTTCTTAAACTTTCTTTTCAGGGTAATCTTTTCTTCCTCAATTATTTGATTTAAATATTTTACAACACAATATACTGGATTATGATCCCCCAAATTCGGAGGTAAAATCAAACATTTTTTGACATGAAAGCTCCTAGAGAGAAAAATCAAGTCCAAAATACTCCCCTGACTTTTAACCCCACTTTTCCTAGTACTTTGATTTATTATTTGGATTACAAAGGCTTAGTGTAATCCCCGTGAAGGGGAATTTTCCTTTAGCTAAATGGCTAGAGTTGCTGCTTCAGGACTCAGCTCACAGGTATTTTTTCAAATAAGGGCTGGAGGCAGGGCTGCTCAAGTACTGTAGAGGGGACAGATTCATTCCTTCCTTCCTTCCTTCCTTCCTTCCTCCCTCCCTCCCTCCCTCTGTCTACCAGATCTAGCCATCTATCTAGCTATAGCTACCCACCCGCCTGCCTATCTACTTGTGTTAAAACCATAGCATGAATTTGGGCTGTTTGATTTGCTATGCAAGAGACAAACTGAATCATCTAACAGATGTTCTTTTGGTAAATATGAGAGCATGGACCCTGCTATGTTGTCATTTTCTCTGCACATTCCCCACAATTCACTGCAATGTCCATAAAAAATAACCGCTTCTTACCGTGTTGAAGTTGGGGAAAAGGTTGAGAGGGGAGCCTCCATTCATTCGGAACGGGAGAAAGTGCTTGATATCCAATTGTGGATGCAACGTGCGGCCAAGGGTAGGGAATGATGATAGGAAAGGATTGCTTTGTCCAGTGGAACCTGCAGGAAAAAAGAACCAAAATGCATCTATTTTGTATCTTTTCTAAGTCAATCCAAAAATGCCATCCCATTCTGTTTATTAGTATGTCAACATTCTTAAAAAGCTTGTTTTTTCAGTTTAAACGGTTTATAATAAAAGTATGTGTTTTCCCCTTATTTGGGACTATGTTGTCCTTTTTGTACCCCCTGCTCCTAGGCATCTCTCTCCTTCAGGCCTCCCTTTGCCTTTTGTGCCAGTCAAGGACTCTGCAGACCTCATGTGGCCAACATTCAGATACCCCCAGATCTCTCATGGGGAGCCCCCTGTTGGAACAGGGGCAAAGCAGAGTGAGCAGGGCAGCCAGTGGCTGGGTGGGAGCAGAGGAGTGTAAGAGGCGGGGGGGGGGGCAAAGGACATGGAGGCCATAATCTCATCTGATGTACCAGACCAGCTTTTTCCATTTTCTCCCAATGCGCCTTCCACCTACCCAGGTAGGCAGCACCTTACAGGCAAGTCTGTTTGATGTCATATAATTACAGACAATGTAATGCCATGCTGTCGTAGGAGGCACTGATGAGGTGGGCGTTGCTTTGACACTCTCTCTCTACTGAGTCAGAATTCACTACCTTGGTAGCACACTCTGGGCTCCACTGGCCTGGAAGCATAGTTGGATTTGAGGTGCCAACCTGCGTTTCCACATGACAGCATGATGCACTACCACTGGCAGTGCTGCTCTCAGTCTGTTTGGTTTTTCTGATGGCAACAAAACTGCAGTCAAAGGCATATAAAGGCAGGTTCAACATGCTGGGACTCAAATGCTATTTTTGCTCTGAATCCAAGGAGCACAATGACACTGCATCGTTGTACCACTAGTCCCTAGAACGGTACACACACACACGCACGCCGCACACACACACACACACACACACAATACTGCACTGTTGCAGTGATGAATCAAATTAAGTAACATTATCATATTATTGATAATAATACAGAAAGACATTTGCATATAAGAACGGTCTGAGCAGGAATCCAGTTTCAAAACTGGTCCTTCAGGGCTCAGGACAAACAACTCATTCTACCCTCCTAACTCATAAAAACTGAGGCTTGGGGCTCTTTTCCTCATCCAGAGTCTTGGGGCTTTTTCCCCTCACCCTTCCATACCCTCTTTTCAGGCCCCATTTCTCATTGTCTGGGAAAAAAGTCTTCAGCCCCATTTGTATTGATCAAGCTGTTACACATCTGTGTGGCTCACACTGGTGTCAGTCTACACCTGGTCATTTTTTGAACCAGTGTGATGTGCACCACTTAAGGATGCCATCTTCCACACCGGTGTCAAACTGGTTTCTTGCAAAGTACATTGTGGGACCTGTTCTGCTAGGAGTACCCTGGTGCATTGTGATGCTACATTACTATCAGGCAGTGATATGTGAAGTGTCCACCGTTTACACTACACTTGAAAACACCCACACCAGGTAAACTCCTCTGTCTGGGACAGGACCAGAAGAGCCACACTGGTATGATACCTTGACAATTTACACCCACAAATAAATGCCAGTGTGGCACTCCAAACCACCTACACCAGTGCAGAAATGGCCAGTGTAAATGGGGCTTTCGATAACTTGTTGGCAGAAGCCCAAATTACACTGGTCACTTCTTCACCGGCGTAGGTGACTTGGAAAGCCATGCCAGTGTACATTTGCAAGTGTAAACTGCATAGGCATCAAATCAGTGTGGATCATCTGTTCCTCTTCCAGACAGAGGAGCTGAACTGGTGTGGGTGTTTTCAAGTGTAGTGTAAACAATGACCACTTCACACATCACTTCTTTGGCGTAATTTAGCACCACAGTGCACCAGGACACTCCTTGCAGGACATAGACACTGGTGTGACACCGCTGTGGAAGTCAGTGTCCACTGGTTTCAAACATTACCAAGTGCAGACTGAGACCAGTGTGTTTACACAGCCAATTTCTACAAAAGTAAAGTTGTATTTTGAGCCTTCACAAGTCAAAAGTGTAGCTACGACAGGAGGATTTTTACAGTTCACATTATCAAAATCAGCACACAGAGGTAATCAGATTTTTATGAAATACAGTTTCATCTGTTCCTGATGTGTGCTGGTTGGATAACTTCCTGACTAGGGGCAGCCTTTACATGCATGGTCTGACTATCTTCAGTCTCTGGAGGGGGTATTCAAGTGAAAAACACAACTACCTGTGAAGTGGGAGCCCTTCAGCAAAATGTCAGATTGTTTCAGAGGGACGGTGTCTGGCAAACTGTGAGCAGAACAGGGAATAGGACAACATATGCCACCTCTGTTTTCTTCCCAGATAAAGCTATGATGACGATGGCTTGGTTGTTGGTCACTTACATGTCACAGCGGTCTGAGAGAAAATGCAAACTGAAAACATCCTAAAGGTAGAAGACTTTTCATTCTAAATTATGGTCAGATGCAAAAACAGACTCGTTGCAAACTATATTTTTAGCCAAATCTTTCCCCATGTTTTTGAAAAGATTGTTTGTCAGCTCAATACATTACAAAACAAAGGAATGTTGGTGTAACATATAGCAGCATGTAGCACATTTCTTATCAACAGGGGCACACTACATCATGGTCTGTGCTAATTATAGCACCTGCTGTTATAACATTATTATAACAGTGGAAACATCATCTCAAGTTAAGGGAACATAAACCCTGTTGTTTACGGTTTTTAATATAGTTACTATAATTGTAATTTTGTACATGTGTTGTGTCTTTTTCATAACCAAAGTCTATTTTGTGTGTTTGCTTTAAAATAATCATATGTTTTCCATATTCAGGGTCCCCTTCCAATGCAGCCTTTATCCTGTCCAATATTCATTGTTTAATTACTGAGCAGTTACTGAACGAAGTGACATCAGTTGAGCAAAAGCCCTGACTGGAAAAAGCTTCATTGCAGGCTTCAGCTTAGATGATGCCACTGGGTTCTGGAACGTATAAGTAATTAAAAAATCAATACTAGGTGGTAAAAAAGGGTAGTATTAGATGGGCCCTCAATAAGGAAAAAATGACTATTTAGAAACAAACACATAAAACAACCCAGGGACTTTATTAAACAGATTTCACACATGCTACGGTGAACAAATATATTACAAATGTAAAAAACAGGATTTACATTCCCTTTAAATCTAAAAATGACTCATCTGAATGACATTTGTCAATGTAATGGCATGCTGTATGCCCATTCTCTTCCATATTTCAGAGGGCTACTACCCCTCTTAACCATCTTAGCATAGACATATAAAACAGAACCACAACTCCCCAGCCTAATTTGCTATGCATGTTATGGGGTTATCCTAACATTACCAAAAACTGGACTCTAATATGGAAAGCATGCATTCAGGTATTAAAGGGACACTGTCAACCCCCTTAGGCCTCAAAGTATCACTAGTTTAAAAATGCATTTTATGATTGCCAACATTATGCAAAGCTTGCTGATGTAGCTGGTAGTTTAATTCTGATTCTTTTTTTCTTTTAAAAAGTGAAAAACAGACTGCCCAGTATATTGGTGATACCACACAAAAACATGTTTGCTTACTTTCACATGATCAATTCCAGCTGCATCTTTCCTGGGCTTGGGAACACCCCCAACAGAGTCTTGCCCCTCGTAATGCAGTGGGAGTTTAGGAGGCTATTGCATCATGAGTGACTGCACTGTTTGGTGGCGTTTCTAATGTTCAGGAAGTATTCAGTGAGAATACATTCAGGATTTGAAACAAAACAAAGTTGTTTATTAATATACATTAGCATGCATTTCAGTTCTACTAAACAAGGAGACAAACAAAATAAACACCAACAGAATTTTAGAGAAGGTAACCAATCATAAAATGTAGGTTTTTAACTAGAAATAATATGATGAAAAACAGATTGATAGTATCCCTTTAAAGAGAAACATTCCCTTTGACCCTGGAATATTTATACTGGGGATACCTCTTCTTTGTTTTTTCTGAATAAATTTTAAAGGAAATGGCTACTGTTAGCAGCTTTAGGATTTAAAAGAATATTCTTGAGAAAAGGGAAAGAAAAATTATTCTACAGTAAGGAGGACTGGATCAAATTTGTGTCAAAAAATGGAAATGATGTACCTACCATAATTCTTGATCCTCTTGGACAGGTCTTCAGCATTTATTCACACTTCTGGGTTCTAGCCAGAGGCACTAAGACCCTGCAGAAGCCAAAAATCTTGAAGAGGGCCAGTGCCATGGTAGGACCACACATGCGTGGCTCTGCAAGATCAGGTTGTACCTGTATAGGCTACCTCGGCATCAACCCTCCAACCACCTCAGTACCTATTTTACCAATGAAATGCAGTTAGATAAACACCTAACCTAACCAGGGCATAAGATAACCCTGTTTGACCTGTATAAGAAGGGTCAATAAACAATGTCTTCGGCTTAGGGAATGCATGACCGTGGAATTCTTTAAGCGGGATTTTAAGACGCTTTTATGGAGTAAGGCTTTTATGAATTGATGTTGCTGAGAATATTGATTTTATATGTGTATTTTTGTTTTTAACATTCGTTTGTACAGTGCCTTGGTGCTTGAAAGGCACTTAATAAATAAAGTTTAATTTATTATTATTATTATTCACAACCCAAACCAGTGAGGGTGTGAAGACCAGAAACAGAATGAGTGAGCCCAGGGGATGGCGGGTGGGCATGTGAATAAACGGTAAAGACCTGTCCAAGAAGATCAAGAATTACAGTAGGCAGGTAATTTTCATATCTTTCTGGACTCAGGTCTTCACTATTTATTCACATTTCTGGGTTAGAGTACCAAGCTAAACCAATCCCCTGAGCAGGGTGGCAGGAGACAGAGCTCATTCAGGACAGAATCCCATTAAGGATTGTCCTGCCAAAGGAAGCATGCTGTCTGGCATGGACATCTAGAGCATAGTGTTTCACAAAGGTGTGCACTGAGCTCCAAGTCACCACTTTGCAAATCTCAGTAAGGGGAACCGAGCGTATCGCCACCAGGGACGTGGCAACCGCTCTAGTTGAGCGGGCACATACCTGGTCTTCCAATTTGACCTGTGCCATAGGCCAATGACACCTAGGCAATAAACGCACGTTAGGTGGAAATCAGTGCATGACATCTTCTGGCCGCAGGGGCACCGGCAAAATCTGGGGAAGATTTTTCCTCCATGTCCGATGCGGTAAAAATCGGAATCACTACCTTGAACGAGCTTTATTTTTGGCAAAAACCAATGCTTTGAATCCAGGGCCTATGAATTGCTGCAAGAGCATGAGGGAACCTGTATCTTCCAGCGGAAAGGAAGATCTGGCATCATGGGGCAGAGCTAAGGTATTTACCATCCGGGTGGGTGAGGGAAGCCAGCTTGAAGACTTCCGGCAAGATTTAAAGGGGAAAGGGACATGCCAAGAAGTGTGGATGAAGAACATATCCACGCTCCTAGAAATATTATGTTTTCCAAATTTTTCCAACAGTCATCAGCAGCTCTTTAAAGCTGCAGTATTTGTCAGTGGAAAAAAATGTCATTGTATAGTTTTTTAGTAATTCATTTTTTTGGCAAAATCATCAATAAGGATACTCATTTTTCTTTTGCTTGTATTTCATGCCTCAACTGTGATATAGAGTTTTGAAGTTTTTTTAAAGTAACTAACTGCTCTGTGGGCATTCCCACTACAAACAAATTAAAGGGAAGGCCCCCTCAGCCTGTTACTCTGTTTACCAGTGTAGACTATAGGCATGAAGAATGATTATTTTTATTTATTGAGGATTCGGAAAATACCTTTGAGTCAAAGACTCTTTTTCAAAGGTTCCACGTCAGTACAGATAAACACACTAGGAGAACAGTACAGATCAAATACAGAAGTAGTAACACAAGCAAGCAAACACTATACTACAAAACATTAAATCGGCTACATTTTAGATCCCGGTTATACTTTGTGCTAGTCACAGAGTCCAGGGAACATTTGAAAACTCTAGTGCAGGGCTAACAATGAGCGATTCTAGAGTTTGTGGGGAAAACTTAAGTCCAGTCAACAGATATTGGGAGGAGGGACGGTGCGGTGGCAGTCACAGAAATTTGTAGACTGTAGGTGGTTCCTAAGGTGGGTTTTTGTAGGGGCCAAGTCTATTCAAGTTTGTGAGGGCATTTGGCAGGCTACTGACCCAGGATGGGGCTCGGTAACTAAAGGACCTTTGGATTGGGAGGTGTGGCATTGGGGAACCACGAGGAGTTACCTGCTAGCACTGCGGGTGTGCTGCTGTGACGGGGCCGAATGTATTAGGAGGGGAGAGACCAATGGGGGCGAGACCAAGGGAAATCTTTTTGGCCATGAGGCAAGTGTGAAACCTGATTCTGTTATCTAGGTTAAGCCAGTTTGTGGCACTGTAAAGGGAACATTGTGGCTTAGACGATCACAGTCCAGGGTGAGGCGGCAGGCTTTGTTGAGGGTGAGCCGAAGTCTGGATAAGGCCGAGGGGCTGGCAGCGCTATAGATAAGAATGCCATAGCCTAGAAGGGAGAGGACTGAGGAGGAGACCACAAGGCGAAGGGCATCAGGAGTGAGACAGTGTTTAAACCGGTAGAGGATGCCCAGCCGGATGTTGAGGGCTGTAGACAGTAGGTGAATGTCGTGGTGGAAGTTGAGGGCTGAGTCAAGAGTGGTGCCCAGGTATTTAAAGGAGTCCACTTGGTCAAGTGGGGTCAGGTTGGCTGTTAGTAGAGGTGGACAGTGGTCCTTCTTGGACCTAAGTGGGTGACAGAAGTACATAACTTTATTCTTTTTATAGTTTAGAATAAGGCGCTGCGAGGTGAAGCACTTTTCAGCATCACTGAAGGAGGATTGAAGAGAGAGGTGGAGCTGAGTGGGGTCATGGTTGGAGGAGTACAAAACAGCATTGTCTGCATAGAGTAGGATGTTTATTTATTTAGCTTTTGTTGACCGGGTAAGTACACTAGACAAGTATTATACCTATTTTCAGGAACGACCCAGGAGAATACAACACAGGGATACAGAAATTGTACAGAGAAAATGCAAGTACATAACGACAGCATAACAACATATAGGAGTGGTAACGTTATCCAAGGGAGTAGTAAGTTATAATACAACTTATAACATTATAGTTAAGACACCACCAGGGTGAACTGGTTGCAGACAAATTATAACAAGTCATACACACATTAGAGACATATAAATTAAGGCACGACCAGAGTATGTAGATGTAGACAGTTATGCCCACAGTTGAGTACCCGGGTAAGTGATAGAATCGTGGGAACAGCAAGAAGTTTCAGGCAGCACCTGTTAGAGGCAGCTTGGGTCAGGTTGACAACAGTTGACATTGCTCTAGGGAGGCTTGGGGCAGTCAGACGCTGAGGCAAGTTTCAAGAAGCCCCACAGGGATTTGCGAAAACTCTGATGGGAGGGGGGCCAAACGGACATACTCAGGGAGGGAGTTCCAGAGTCTGGACGCACATTCGGCAAAGTCCCTGTCCCCCATGAGGGTATGGGTGGAGGAGACTTTGAGCGTCCCTGAAGCCTGGGACCTAAGAGGGTAGGGAGAAATGTTGGTTGGTGGTAGAAGCTGGGCCAGCCCGGGGGGTGCCAGTTCGAATCACTTTGCCTATGAGGCATCCTACCCCGAAGTCGAGGTAACTAGCTGGAGAGAGCCAGCAGAGTTAATTGTAAAGCTCACAACGATGGGTGAGACGGGGAGCAGCCAAGGCAAAATGACAGATGTTGTTATATGTCGTGTGCCACTGAGTGAGGTGAGTCTTGGAGGAGCGAGCAAATTGGTGCAGACCATAGCTAAGGGAGGGAAGAAGTACACGTCTTGCAAGGGCAAGTCTGGCCGCAGGTGTGAGGTTGTACTTGGCCCTATAGGCCAGGCTCAGCTTACAGTTCAGTGCCCTGCAGACGTTTAAGATGTGATTCCCCATGTCAAGTTGGGGGTCAAGTGTGACCCCTAGGTATTTGACAGAGTTCACTACTGGGAGGGAGGATCCATCAGGACTGGTAATATTTAGCGGGGCTGACGAGGCTTTGATTTTGGCTGCTGAGCCGAACAGCATAGCCTGTGTTTTTTTCAGGTTCAAGACTAGCTTATGGTTAGTAACCCAGGTCAGGACATTGTTAAAGTCCTCGGACATGCACTGGTTAAGAGCAGCGGTGTCCCAGGAGTGAGTCATTATCACCAGGTCGTCTGCGTATAGGGTGGCACTGCAGTTGGTTGTCATCATTGGAACAGGACTGGTGGAGGGAGTTGAGAAAGGCTGAATAATAAAGGTCCGAGGATAGACCCCTGTGGGACACCAGAGTGGACAGGCAGCTTGCCGGATAAGGTGGTTCCAATTCTTGCTTGCTGTAAGCGGTCAGCCAGATAGTCAGTGAACCAGCAGGGAGCGTCACGAGAGAGTCCATGTTTAGAAAGGGTAGTTAGTAGGAGGGAGTGGTTGACGGTTTCAAACGCTTTTGTGAGGTCAAGGAATACTGCACTGGAGAGCTGACAATGGCCATGTGGAGGTGGGTGGTGAACTCAAGTAGGGCGGTGGTCATGCTGTGTCCCTTGCGGAAACCATGTTGCTGGTGGCAAAGTATTTTGTGTTTGTTCAGGTGGTCAGTGAGTTGATCAGAGATTATACACTCTAGGGCCTTACATGGGGTGGGGGGGGAGAATAGATATAGGGTGATAGTTGTTGGTGGAGGTACGATCTCCGTTTTTAAATATAGGTGTGATGGAGGCAGATTTTCAGCACAAGGAGAATTTCCCAAGACATAGGGATTGGTTAATAATGTGAGTAAGGAGGATAAGCGCCTCGGTGAGAGTGAGACGAAGAAGTCTCAGGTCTAAGGAGTCACTACTGTATTGGGAGTGGCTTATGGCTTTTTTAAGGTAGGGCTCTGTAGACTTAGGGGAGATGCAATGTAAGTGAAATGGAGGGTGTGCGGGGGGGAGGAGGTGTAAGAGGTAGGGATGGGACAGGGGATGGGTCAAAGAAGTGGTGAGGGAGGACATGGCTGAGGTCAGTGAAGGCGTGGTTAAATACCTGTATTGCACCCTCCTAATTTCATCAGGATTTAAATGTAAGTGAAGGTACTTAAGTCCGGTCTGAAAACCTGCTTGACTCCATTGCAAAGATCATGACATGACTTATGGGAGGCATCCTGGAATTTTATGTTTTAGTGCTAAAACATGCAGTAGTTATACTGTATTATTCAGTACTGTTGCTGTCCTCTGTAGTCCCTATGTTCTTGTCTTATGCTGGCCATGAAATGTTTCAAGGCATAGTAATTGCCCTGCTGTTTTCTGTAGTTTGAAGTATATCCAAGTTAGAAATAAAATGCTTGTAGGAGGGTGGGGTGGGTTGGATTGGAGTGAAGACACAGAAGGCGAGATAAGTTCTTTTAAAATGTCCCATAGGGCAGTGCACTTTATTATAGAAGGACTTCCACACACTTTGCAATAAAATAAACAGTTCAAACAGTGCAAATCTGGAATGTCTGTGTTGCTTGTACACTTGACTAGTCAGGCTGATCTTGGGCAACTGTCAAAACTTGGCTTAAAGGGCTGTCAGTTCCCGCTCAGCCAGTAGGCTCACAGGGACAAAACCAGTACGTGAGAGTGGTCCTACCTGCACCTGCAGCTCTGCAGCCCATACTTTAGGTATACCAATTACCCCTCTAGCTGCTCGACTCAGCTCTGGTCCAAAACATCCCAGCCTTGGCTAGCACCGCCACTGGTCAGTCTTTCTGAGACTACTCCCAGCACCAACTACTCCACTCTTGCATTAGCCAGTTTTTACTCCTGCAGAGAACTGCTCCCTCCTCGGGTCTCATCTTATCTCCTTATCTGCCAGACTGTGCTCAGCCAGCTCCTTTTATAGAGCTGGAGATCATGTGACCTGTCAATCATAGCTTAAATGTTAGTTAAATGTTTGCAACAATTTTAAATATGGCTGTTTCATACAGAAAAGTAAGCAAATCATGAAACAAAACAACATTTTACAACATATCGACTTTTAAACAATCAGAAAATAAAGCATTAAGACAAAAAAGAAAGGAATGTCGAAACAGGAAGTCCCACCTTTCTTGTTCCCAGACTCCCTCATGCTAGAGCTCTATAAATCACACAGAGTTCAGCCGGCCTGAGCCCATAGTAGTCCACAAAATGGACGCCAGCAAACTAAAGCACATGGAGTCAGGCATTCCCCAAACAGGTCAATTTTCCTCAACATACAGCAATGTGTTCAGTTTTGGCTTAAAGAAACATTCCATCTAGTATCAGAAAAATACAAATAAAACAAAAGGCATTGCTAATGCATTGTTTATAGCAGTTTGCAAAACACTGGTACATTTCATCGAACAGTAAGAACTTTAGGATTTCTGATACCTTCATTACCTTCCATATAAAACTAAAAGTGGTTATAGTAGTTCTCCTTCAGTATTTTGTTTTATATGACATTTAGGACCAAAGCACAGATTCATGTTATATAGTTTCTTCCCCTGGTACACTATTTTGCAAATGGAAACTTTTAACAGGGGAATACAGCACCAAAGTGCACAACCTTTCTTTTACCCTAACAGTGCTAGGGCAGCATGTGTGTACTTAATGCTAGATGTGTGTGTGTGTGTGTGGGGGAGTCAGAAAGAGAAGAATTAGAAAGAGTATGAAAAGTTTCACTGCTGGGTGATCAGTCCAGTATAGACAAGAGAGAATATTGGAAAGGTTAGTATAGAAGAAAGGCTGCAGGCAAAAGGATAGGACAGAAACATTAATTTGACACGCTGTAACACTATTCCTGCACTGAATGTTTCAGGTCTCAGCACACTTTCATTTTTTGGGGTACCTTAGAGCAGTCTTATTGTGGCTGTATGGCTTTCTAGTGGCCCCTTAGGACCTCATTCTCTACTTTTATTAAACAAAAATACAGTGGGAGTGTTTCATCCTACCACAATGCTTTTAGAGAATACAGAGATTTGACAAGACATGTAACAGAATTGACTGAGAGTATAACTTCTGCTGGCTTGTGCGGGTATGCATCATCAACTCCCATGACACCTTGTATGAGTGAGGTCATGACCTTTGCAATGGAGAAAAACAGGTTTTCACACCAGGACAAACCAGAGTGAAGCAACCTCATTTGTATTTAAATTAGGATGAAATTAGGGGGATGCAAGAGAGGGAATCATTGTTCATGCCTACAAACTACACAGGTATACAGAAAATAGGTTGAGAGGGCTTTCTCTTTTAACGTTCTGGTGTGGTGTTATGCTGTTTACCATCAGAAATGTGTGACATCGCACTCCTAATGCATCCACAGTATGAATCCAGTACAGAACGTGAAAAAACAACAACTTTGCAGCAGGGAATTTTTTTAAAAATTGCTAATGGTGGCCATCTTAAATGGCTTGGGTCATTAATTACATAATTATTAACAAAACTTGTTTTAAAAACATCTGTGAGAAGTAAATATATGCTGATGATACAGCTAACTATGCCAGAAATACACTAATGCTAATGCTAAGACCCTGGGTGGAACAGTAGGACCAAGGGTTATATAGGCTCTGCTGGTGGTAGCAAGGGTAGAGATATCTCAGCTGTGTCACCAGCTCAGCAGGAGCCCACCCCTCATCCCCACCCCCACACTTCCCCAGAGACCCACTGGTCCAGGGGGATGGAGAGTGGTGAGAAGAGGGACGAGGAGGGGAAGCAGAGTTATTTAAGGAGGTTTTCCAGTCTCTCACCATCTAGACGGTGAACAGCTTCACACCTGTAGAAGAGGTTGAGCCACCTGACTCTGCTGGGGGGTTGTCTCTGAGAGAGTTAATGGGAAAGGGCAGGACAATGTGATGGCCCCAAGGAAGCAAGTCTATCAGGAGAGTCTTAGTGGTTGGGGACTCAATGATTAGGGGATAAAGAAGGTGGTGGAGGGAGGGATGGCTGGAAAGGGAATGGTCCCATGTCTTCCTGGGACATCTGCCATCCATCATCTACATGGGATCGGGAAGATAGTTGAGAGGGAGCAGGTGGAGCTGGGGGTGCTGGTACACCTGGGTACCAATGATCTGGCAAACCAGTCAGTTGGAATGGTGAAGCGGAATGCGTGGAGACTGTAGGACAGATTGGTGGCACACTCAGCCTCCCTGGCCTTTTCCGAAGTCCTCCCTGTGGGGAGCAGAGAGAGAATACAAGATAGGATAATGAGGGAGGTAATAAAGGAGTTTAATGGATGGCTTAATGGTTGGTGAAAGGATAAGGGATACCACTTTGTGGAGGACTGGGGAGACTTCTAGGACAGGAGGCTCTTCAAGGATGATAGACTTCACCTGAGAGAGGGGGTCTGTGCACTGGGTTAGATGTTTGATGTTTATATCAGATGTTTAAACTGACTGCAGAGGAAACTGGGTCTAGGGGAACCTTAATGGCAGAGGAGAGGAAGCGGGTCCTAGCTAGTACTACCCCACATCTGGGGGCTTGTAACAGCATAGCAGGTACAAAAAAAGCTGTGACTGATACTGGACTAGGTGAAGGGACTTTTGAGAGGGAGAACACAAAGGGTGCAAATGCTAAGAAAAACAAGGGAACGAGAGGACATGGGAAGTGCAAGGGTAGTAGCAGAATAGGATCGGGGTCAGATGGAAGGGGGTATGCCTTAATGACAGAAGCCCAGGTAATAAAATCAGTGAGCTCCAGGCACTGTTGGCAGACACTGAGGTGGACCTTGTGGCCATAACGGAAACATGGGCTTTGGAAAATAACAACTGGGAACTGATGATCCCAGGGTGCTCCGTTTTCAGGAGGGATAGGGGAATTGTTAGAGGGGGAGGAGTAGCCTTTTTTGTCAAGGAGGGCATCGAAGTGGTGGAAGAAGGGTGCATCAGGGGTAAGTAGGAGGTGACTGAGATGCTGTGGGTACAACTCATGGCAGCCTCAGGCAAGAAACTGCGACTAGGGGTGATCCATAGACCACTGGGGCAAAGGGAGGAGAAGGACAGAGAGGTCAGGGAAGAACTGGAAAGAGAGGTACTTAAGGGGGAAGTAATAGTGGTGGGAGAGCTGAACCTGTTGGACATTGATTGGGATGTTCCAGTGGCCAAGAGCGCAGATGTCAGGCCTTGCTGGACATGTTCCGGGAATATCTACTGGTTCAACTAGTTAAGGAGCCCACCAGGCAGACCACGATTCTTGATGTATTACTCACTGATTCAGAAGTGGTAGGAGCTGTGGGAGATGGGGAACCACTAGGAAACAGTGACCATAACTCTGTTTGGTTCAAACTGGCCCTGGGGTCCAGTAAACAGCAATCAAGAACTGAAGTCCTTGACGTTAGAATGGCAGACTTCAATAGCCTGAGGAAGCTGATCAGGGATAAGTTAGTTGGGATGGACAACATAGACAGGGTGGAAGAGGACCGGGGCAAATAAGATGGCCATTCTCAGAGCCTCAAAAGTATGCCTGAGAACAGTACCCAAAAAGAACATGTTCAAGAGACCACTATGGATCTCAACAAGGGTCAGGGAAATGGTGAGGGCCAAAAAAAAAAAAAGCCTTCTACAAATTTAAAGTAGAGTAAGGACAGGAAGAAGGGGGGGTATGTGCCGAAAAACAGGAGGCAAAGAGGGTAGAAAGGCAAAAGCAGACACAGAGCTGCATATTGCAGAAGGGATCAAGGGTGGAGAAAAACAGTTCTTCAGCTATATTAGTGAAAAAAGGAAGAAAGGAGGGGGATTTGTAAGGCTAACAGGGGAATAGGGTGATTGAGGTGGATGGGCTAAAGGCCACTGTCTTTAATGATTGCTTTTGCCCAGTTTTTACTAAGGAGGATGGTGGGCCTGTGCCAGAGAGTGGCATCAAAGTGGCCACCATGGGAGTCCAGGAGATGAGGAAGCCAACATTTACTAGTGAAAGGGTCCTGAAAGAGCTGGCAACCATAAAGATTGATAATGCCCCTGGTCCATATGGGTTATATCTGAGGATACTCACAGAACTGGCAGTGGAACTGGCTGATTCCCCTGGTCGGTTTGTTCAACAGCTCTCTAAGAACAGAGGTGGTTCCACTGGATTGGAGGGAGGTGGAAGTAGTTCCACTCCATAAGTGAGGGACAGGTAACAATCAGGGAATTACAGACCTGTCAGTTTCACCTCTGTTGTAGGGAAACTGATAGAGTCACTGGTCAAAGAGGACCCCGTGGACTACTTGGAGAGCAATGGACTCCAGGATAGTAAACAGCACAGATCCGTGGCAGGGAGGTCTTGTCAGATTAACCTGATAGTGTTCTTTGACTGGGTGACAAGGGAAATGTATAGGGGCCATGCTGTGGATCTGCCCTGCTTTGACTTCAGCAAGGCTTTTGAGTTGGTGCCTCACAGATGCTTGCTGAAGAAGATGGAGGATCTGGGTGCAGCTAAGGTCATAATAAACTGGGGAGATAACTGGCTAAAGGAGAGGCAACAAAGGGTAGTGGTCAATGGGGTTAAGTCAGAAGAAAGGGAGGTCACAAGCAGGGTTACAGGGATCTGTCCTCTTCATCATGTTCATCAGTGACATTGGTGAGGGAATCTGAAGCAGATTGTGTCTCTTCACAGATGACACCAAGCTCTGTGGGAGGGTGGATAGTGACAAGGGAATAAAGGAAATGCAGAAAGACTTGCAAAAGCTGGAGGGCTGGTCAAGTGTTTGGCAGTTGAAATTCAATACCAAAAAGTGTGAGGCTATACACCTATGGAACAGGAACTCCAAGATGGAGTACTGCATGGGAGGGGTGAGACTCAGTACCACGGCTGAGGAATGAGACCTTGGAGCTATCATCAGTGACTCGCTAAAGCAATTGAGTTGGCGCAACAAGGCTTAAAGCAAGGCAAATAGGATGTTTGGATGTATCGGGAGGGATACTGATAGCAGAAAAGAAAAAATTACTCACCTTAGTAATTGTGTTTCTTCTAATGGAGTCTTGCTGTATTCTGATATATGCAGTTAGTCCCAGCACTTGAACTGCTCCGGAGAGGAAAGAGTTAACTCTATGCAGGAAGCATAGAACGTTGAGCTCGAGCTCGGTTTCAAGCCTCTGTCTGCAGCACTTCAAAGTGTAACCATCAGATTCTTATGAACTATTACTAACTAACTATACTTCTATGGTGGAAATTGTAAAGGAACATGAGCCAACAGGCAACAAATTGGGTTCCCCAAAGACTCAAGTCAAGAACCCAAAATAATAACTAGGTAGTGAAACAACAAATAACTACAAAAAACAACATAACAATAACCCCCCCCCAGAAACGAGGAGTGCCAAGTACAACCCTAAGGTGCAACACTGTACCTGCCAGCCCACTTCCCAAAAACAGGTTCTGAGAGGGGATGCAGGGAGGGAGGTCATAATACAGCAAGACTCCATTAGAAGAAACACAATTATTAAGCGGAGTCATTTTTTCTTCAAACAACATGAAGTCTTGCTGTATTCTGACATATGCAGACTACCAAGCAGTACCACCATGGAGGTACTGAACCTATTTTGGGAATAGGCTCTGCAGTACTGCTGTTCCAAACCGAGCATCACTCCTAGCCTGGATATCCAGAGAGTAATGCATGGTTAAAGTATGGACAGTTTTCCAGGTGGCTGCTTTGCATATCTCTAATAAAGGTATATCCCTGGCAGCAGCCAGGGAAGCAGCTGGATCCCTAGTCTAATGAGCCCTCAGGCCTGAGGGGGGTATTTTGCCTAGCTTTTCATAGCAGAATTGTAGACAAGAGACAATCCACCTGGCAATAGTTCTCTTAGTAGCAGGCTTACCTTTCCCCACTTCACCATAAGTAAGAAACAATTGGGGACATTCATACCTATGTGCCTTAGTATCCTCAGTGTAGTAGCTAAGTGCCCTCTTAACATCCAAACTATGTAATCTTCTTTCTCCTGAAGAAGAATGATGAGTGAAAAACACAGGAAGAGACATGGACTGGTTCAGATGAAAATCTGAGACCACTTTGAGTAAGAACCTCCTATTGGTTCTAAGGACCACCTTATCTCTATGGAATGAGATAAATTCTGGCTCCACTGACAGAGCTTGTAATTCACTAATACGCACGGCAGAAGTGATAGCTACCAGGAACACAGTTTTCCAAGTCAAATACTTGAGTTCGACCAAAGACTCAAAAGGGGGTTGCATGAGCTGAGCAATGCAAACAGTAAGATCCCAAGCAGGGGTAGGGTCCCTAAAGGGAGGATTGGTATGAACCAAACCTTTAAAGAATTTACAGAAGACAGGATGAGATGCCAGAAAAGAAGCCTTCCCTGCTGACAGAAATGCAGATACTGCTGCTAAATGAACTTTTAAAGTGGCTGGCCTGAGGCCTGGGCCATTAAGATGACCATGTAATCCAGAACTATAGCCAGGTCAGCAGTATCCAGTAAAACATCCTTATTGGAACACCAAATACTGAATCTCTTCCATTTGGAATTAAAAGTTTTTCTGGTGGCAGGTTTTCAAGAGGCTTTGAGAATATCCAGCACCCCCTGAGACAGGTACAGACCTGCATACTCTAACTCTTCAAGGGCCAAGCCTTGAGGTTGAGAGACTGAAGGTTGGGGTACCAGATCCTTCCCTAAGAGAAGGTTAGCAGATTGTGCCTCTTGGGAAGAGATAGGGGAAGATGGACTGCTAGGGACAACAACAGGGGATACCAAGGCTGTCTGGCCCAGTTTGGTGCAATCAGGATCACCCTGCATGGCTGTGACCTGATCTTGACCAGGACCTTGAATAACAGGGGAAAGGGAGGAAAGGCATAAAGGAATTTGCCCCCCCAATCCAGAATCAGAGCATCCGGGGGAACTGTGCCCATGACGGGAGGTCTGCAACAGAATAGAGGAAGTTGATTATTGTCTAGGGCTGCAAAGAGATCTATCTCTGGAGTGCCCCACCTGGAGAAGACTACTTTCAGTATGAAGGGGTCCAGGGCCCATTTGTTTTGGCCCTGAGATATTCTGCTCAGGACATCTGATAGCACACTGTCCTTCCCTGGTAGATGGACTGCTACTAGGGATGCTTGCAGTGCATAAGCCAGAGACCATATTTTCATGGCTTCCGTGCAGAAGGCCGTAGACCGAGTGCCACCCTGCTTGTTGATGTACCACATGGTAGTGGTGGTGTTGTTTGTCCTGACCTGAACCACTTTGTTCTTCACTGAGTCCGAGAAAGCTTGGAGAGCCAGAAATACTGCCCTGAGTTCCAGAAGATTGATATGAAGTAAAGACTCCTGAGGAGACCAGACAATTTGTGCTGTTAGGGCTCCCAGGTGGGCTCCCCAGCCCAGGAGAGAGACATCTGTGGTTAGTACCACCGAATGAGTCTGACTGATGAATGAGACTCTTTGTCTGAGATTGTCCTGATCCAACCACCATTGGAGAGCTTGGACCAGAGTCTGAGTCACTGGAATCAATTTAGTTAGAGGATCTTTTTTTCTGAGACCAAAAGGACCTCAGGTGGAACTGGATGTCCCTCATTTAAAAATCTGGCTCCCTGTACCACTGCAGTGGAAGCTGCCATGTGGCCCAGGAGCTGAAGAAAATGTCTTGCTGGTCGAGACACCAGAAGGCGGAAAGAGGAAGCAAGATCTGTAAGGGCCTTCACCCTTGTCAAGGGGAGAAAAGCCTTTGCCTGCACAGTATCCAACTCTACCCCTATGAATGTGAGGAGCTGTACTGGTTTGAGAACTGAATTTGACAGATTGAGAAGAAAACCTAGAGAAGTGAGCAACTGTTGTGTAACTTGTAGGCCTGTCTTGACTTGGTCTGGAGACTGCCCCACTATGAGCCAGTCATCCAGGTATGGGAATATGGAAATCCCATCTCTTGAGAAAGGCCACTACTACTGCTAGGTACTTTGTGAATACCCTTGGAGCTGATGTTATGCCGAAGGGCATTGCTCTGAACTGATAATGGCATGAAGGCAATTTGAACCTGAGGTACTTTCTGTGGGAGCACCTGATTGGGATGTGAAAGTAGGCACCCTTGAGGTCCAGGGAAGCTAGCCAATCCCCTGACATTAGAGAGAGAAGAATTACTCCCAGAGTCACCATTCTGAATTTTAGTTTTAGGATGTGCTTGTTTAGATATCTCAGGTCTAGGACGGGATGCCACGCCCCTCTTTTTTGGGAGATAAGGAAATATCTGGAATACAGACCCTTGCCCCTGTACTGAGTAGGAACTCTTCCTACAGCCCTGAGGGTTAACAGAGAGGAAACCTCTGCTTCTAAAGCAGTGGTCTCAGAAAGGTTTTCAGGTGGAAAGGACCTGACCTTCAATTTTGGGAACCTTGCAAAACTGAGGGCCAATCCCTGACTTACTACCTCTAGGACCTGCCTGTCTGAGGTAACAGACTTCCAGGCCTGGAAGTAGTAAGCCAGCCTGCCTCCTACTGGGGTTGGGGAGTTGGCCCGGTCTGACACATCAGGGTGTCTGCTTGGCAGGAGCCTTCAACTGAGAGGAGGATGCAGCCTTGCTCATCCCCCTTCTACCTCTCCCTCTGAAGAACCCCCTCTGTGGAAAGGGAGAGGATGCCTGCACTTGGTAGAAAGGCCTGTGAAAAGGCCTGACCCTGCCCCTAGACTGCTGCCTCTGAGGAGTTGCCTGCGTTTCCTTGGCCTGTGCACTCCTGTAGGTGGTCCAATACTCATCCATTTTCTTCATGTAATTCTCTGTCTGCTCCCCAAACAGAGAATTACTCACCACAGGGAAATCCATGGCCTTAGCCTGGGTGTCCTGTGAGAGGCTAGTACATCTGAGCCAAGCAAACCTCCTAAGAGATACAGATGTAGCCATGACTCGTGATGCCACATCATTCGAGTCCACAGCAGCATGAAATTGAATTTTGGATGCCTCAATCCCATCAGCAGCCACCTCCTCCAGCTCCTTGGCTAGCTGGGGGCCTGTTTAGCCAGCCCAGAACAGTAGCCCATCTAGACTTCTGGTATCTGGCTGTGCAGGCCATATAATTAGCCTGCCTGAGTCCCAAGCAGGATGCTAAGTACTGTTTTTTGGCCACAGCATCCACCTTCCTAGAGTCTTTATCTGGGGTGTGTGAAGCCAAGGGTATGTTAGCCTTGTCACAGGCTGCAGCCTGCACTACCCCAACATGGCTGCATTGGTGGAACAAGAACTCTGTGCCTGTGCCTGAAAGCATATACACCCCCTGTCCATTCTTTTATCTACAGGAGGTAAAGAATTTGGGGTCTGAAGAATTTTCTGTGTTTGTTTCCCAAAGGATTTATGGAGGGGAACAGACAATCTCTTGGACTCTGGGATGTCCATCATTTCCACAAAATCAGGCACCTCTTGTTCCTCGACAGCTTCAACCAAGGGAAGCTGGAGGATATCAGCCACTTTCTTGTAGAACAAATAGTGGGATGGGGACTCAGAAAGCCTGGGAGGGGAAACATTAGAAGGCATGTCTGGGGAGATGTTCAGTTCAATGGGTTCATCCAGACCTTCATCACCATCCTCATCATTATCGTCTTGCTCTTCCTCCCCCTCCCACTCCGGTTCATAAAATTCATCCGGAACATATTCCGGAACCGGGGCAACCAACCAAACCAAGCGCCTACCGAGAGGCACCAGATCGTTAGGAACCGGATGGAGTGATTCCACAATACTTATCGTCCTAGCTATTTCTTCGGTGGTTGGATTATGCGGTTCTGGATCCAAAATGGCCGATTTTCTTTTACTCTTCGATGGAATTGACCCCTCAGGGTCGGATCTCCTCTTGCCCGAGGGAGTATCACCCAGGTCAGTGGGCACTCCCTCAGGTTCGGTAGGAACTGAACCGAGCTGGCCATCCAGATTAGCGGACTTCTCGGCCTCCTTTTCCCTGAGCCTACCCAACCTCTTTTCTAGGGTGGCCTTCAGAAACATTTTACAGATTTGGCAGTCTGAATTGAGGTGGTCAAACCCCAGACAATAAGCACAAGTGGTGTGAGGGTCTGCCTTAGCAAAGGCATCCCCACACTCACTACAGTGTTGAAACCTAGTGGGCCCGTTTTTTTTTCTTGGGTTTCTCAGACATGGCCATGCTACAAACTTACCCTTTACAGCTTATTAGCCAGGTAAGACCCTCCCATTGGTTACCAACCGTGTTATGGGTCATGGAAAAAACTGTATAAAATCAAATTTTTTTGAAACCAATGGGAACCGGTACCTCACACTAAATAGAAAGAATAAAGAAAAACCCTAAACAATCTGTTCCGAACCGGACTGATCCACAGGTCTTTACAATTTCCACAGAAATATGACAATTCTACCATACAGTCCACTACCTATAACACTTACTGTACAGCAGACAGGGATCTGAAGCCGAAAATATGACAAAATCGGTGATAAACCAACAGATTCTAAACCGAACCTACCGTTAGCGAAGGAGCAATCTCCGGAGCAACTGAACAGTTAGGCGGAGTAAAGAATCTGATGGTTACACCTTGAAGTGCTGCAGACAAAGGTTTGAAACCGAGCTCGAGCTCAACGTGCTATGCTTCCTGCATAGAGTTAACTCTTTCCTCTCCAGAACAGTTCAAGTGCTGGGGCTAACTGCATATGTCAGAATACAGCAAGACTTCATGTTGTTTGAAAGGGGAGGTAATCCTTCTTTGCTCTGAACAGATCCTTGGTGAGGCTACACCTAGAGTCCTGCACCCCATTCTGAAGTCCTCACCTGAGGCAGGATATGGAATAGGCTGGAGATGGTGCAGCACAGGCTAACAAAAATAATTCAGGACCAGCAGGGCAGGTCCTATGAAGAGTGCTTCAAGACACTGAACATGTACTCGCTGGAGACAAAAAGATAGAGAAGAGAGATGCTAGAGACCTTTCGAATAAAAGGAATAAACAGGGGGAACTGTGGGGAACTATATAACTTCAGTACTAGCTTGTGGTCATGTGCTTGTGGGTGGAAGTTAACAGGTAGGAGGTTCAGGAGGGACATGGGGAAATACTATTTTACAGAAAGGGTGGTGGAACCATGGAATAGGCTGCCAGCCGAGGTCATGGGTGCAAAAAACCATTAGTGGTTTTAAGCATGGCTGGGACAGAATGAAGAGTATAGTGATTACTTGGGGTGTCAGCATGGGGGGGTGACGGGGGGAAGGCAAAGACCCAGGCAGAACAGTAGGGCCTATGGCTATATAGGAAACTTGGGCAGACTGGATGGACCTTGGTCTTTTTCTGCCATCATTCTCTATGTGTCTACATTTCTAATGCTAAAAAAACTATTCAACATGATTTGCTGACTAACAAATACTGTATTGATCTAGGATAGCCCGAGATGCAACATTTTGTTTCCAGTGGACACTGGTTTTGACCCATTTATTACAGCTGGCAGGACTGAAATATAATTAGGTCAAGCGTCTTGCTCAAAGGTCATATAGAAATGTAATTATTTGTTTTAGAAGTTTTACCAGGAAAGTCATACTGAGCTGGTATCAGCTTCATTCCCGAGCTATCCCGAGGGAGAGGGTAAGGGAAGGGAACAAAACAGTTACAAAGTACAACGTACAAAAATAATACAGTAATATGCAAATAAGCATAAATTAATATACAATTTACAAGAAATGCTTCAAGAGTAAAATTGCCATACTGTAAACTGTGGAACAAACAAAAGAGCACTAAACAACGAAAAAACAACATGATCAGTAGGGAGTAGTGACCGATGAGCGGGGGGAGAGGGGCTGTGCAAGTGTCAGTGTAGGGTGGAAGGCAGCTGACAGAAGTCCAGTCCAATATCAGAAGCAACTGCAGGAGTGAACAGAGAAATCAACCGAGTTTATGCCAGTATTTTTCACATGGTGTTTTCATGCCCCATGCTTTCAAACAAGAAGTGAAAAGTGCGTTCAAAAGTACCCCCCCTCCAAAAAAAAAATGATTTCACGGATGTGTTTGTCTCAATTGAGAAGTGTGAGAAAATGCTTTCATAAGGAAGTGATCTGTGAAAGTATTTTTTCATAGCTACAGGATGGGGTGGAAATGGGTAATGTAATATCAGATTTCAGACATGAGACCCCACTAATTCCTGAAGGAAGGATGGAAAAGGGGTCAGTTTAGTGTTTTGGTACAACAAATATAAAATCTGCTCACTTGAAAATACAGTGACCGCACATGTGCACCAGATACCTGGGACTGCTTGGCACAGGGTGCGGTATGGTTGGGGAGTGGTACTAGGACCAGGTACTGCTTGGCACAGGGTGCGGTATGGTTGGGGAGTGGTACTGGGATCAAGTACCACTTGCTGTTTAAAGTACTGGTGCTGGCATTTTCTCTACTGAATAGTCTACATCTGTTACTTGGTAAGGAAATTTACAGAAAAAAAGAAACACGTCCAGGTATCCATTAAGACAGAAGCACAAAGCCTCAAATGTAGAGAAATAGGAGCCTTGGCTGTGTGTGGGGTGGTTTTTCTAGGGGTGTAATTGATCACAAGATACAATGTTGGTACTACACCAACTGCTGCATCTTCTCTCCAACCATTGGTATCGGAGTATTTTTCTGTGCCTGGAAAGACAGTGCCAAAGTTAAGGCAGTGCCAGCACTGCAACATGTGACTATTCACCCCCCCCCCCCCCCCGAAACACTACACCACAGGTTTCCCTGGACTTGGGACTTTTATTTCCCCTAATGTTGCATTTCCCTACTTTTACAATGCCAGTGGCTGTGATAGGATTCAAACTAGTGATCTCTGGTTTCACAGTTCAGTTCTCTAACCACTAGGTCATGTGCCTTTTTTTCCTCATAAACATATTCTGCCTGTCTCGTTTGCTCTCATAGAAACATAGACTTTGACGGCAGTTAAGGACCACTTGGCCCACCTAGTCTGCCCATTTCCCTACCTACAGGATAGGCTGCAGATCCTAGTTAACCAACAGCCTATTTCTTCCTACCCCCCCACAAGAATTGCCTTATGCCTGTCCCATGCATCCTTGAAGTCTCCCACAGTTTTAGACCCCACAACCCCTCAGGAAGGCTGTTCCTCTTTCAGTATATATGACATATACCTCTTCTTGAATTTAAAGCATTTTGCAAAACCAGCTTCATGTGCAGTATCTTCATCAGTGACATTGCACAGGATATAGAAGGCAGAATTTCACTGTTCGCTGATGACACAAAGCTCTGTAACAGAGTAGACACACCAGAGGGTGTAGACAGAATGAGACGGGACCTGCAGAAACTTGAAGAATGGTCAAGGGTTTGGCAGTTGAAATTCAATGCAAAGAAGTGCAAGATAATGCATATGGGGCACAAAAACCCTGGCACAATATATCAGTTGGGGGTGAGGATATAGCATGCACCAAGCAGGAAAGGGATCTTGGGGTTGTCATCTCTGATGACCTCAAGGTAGGAAACACTGTGACAAGGCATCAGGTAAAGCAAATAGGATGCTGGGATGTATAGGCAGGGCATCACCAGCAGGAAAAGGGAGGTCATAATTCCGCTATACAAGACACTAGTGAGGCCCCACCTGGAGTACAGTGTACAGTTCTGGAGACCATACCTACGTAAGGACATAGACAGGGTAGAGAAGGTTCAGAGGAGGGCAACAAAGATGGTGCATGGGTTGCATCACAAATCCTATGAAGACAGGTTGAAGGAACTGAACATGTACTCCCTGGAGGAGAGGAGGGAGAGGGGATATGATAGAGACATACAAGTATCTTACAGGGAGGAACAGGGTGCAGGAAAACACTATTTTAAGCGAAAAGATGTTTCAGGACTAGAGGGCATGGGATGAAGTTGGAGGGAGGACGATTCAGAGAAACATGAGAAAGAATTTCTTCACAGAACGGGTGGTGGACAAATGGAACACCCTGCCAGAGGAAGTGGTGGGGGCTGAAACAATCACGGGATTTAAGAATGCATGGGATAGACATAAAGGAATTCTAGAGGTCAGGGGTAAGGGGAAATAGACTTCTAGGAAAACAAACTGAACTTACAAGCTCAAATGGGCAGACTAGGTGGGCCATAGGCCCTTATCTGCCGACACTGTCTATGTATCTATATATCTAGTAAACACCTCCTCTAACACTTATAGGAGCTCATCAGCTATATGAGGCCCCTCGTCTCATTTAGCAGGCATTTTCAACTTGCCAAACCTTTACAAAAGTCATCTTAACAATTTGAATGGATAGTTTTGTATGGCTTACACTGCTTATTGAAGTAATACAATTGCCAGGTACTACAATTTGAAATTTTGTGAAATTCAAGTTGGAAATATTTTAGATTTGGAATAATAGGACTCATTCAGCCTCCCAGGCAAAACTGTCCTCTTTCCAGCTGAACAAACATATTTTTTTTCAAACAGAAGCTAACCCAAAGCCAGACCAGGCTTCAGGGCAATGAGAGCAGTCTGCTTCATCGGGCATGCAGCGATCGCATTAGTTCCAAGCTCACCCAGGAGGCGAAAATTAAATGCAAACGTACAACCAAGTAAACTTGGTGAACAACAGATAATTAACCTTCAGAGGCTAAAAAAAGCTTTTCTGTATCACATCACTAGGTATGACATGGTTGGTAATGAAAGAGACCAAAGCCCTCAAGGAAGCAATGTCCTAAGTTTTTGTTTTGCGATTATGATAATGTCATTAAAGCAACAGCAGCAGGGAAAAAAAAAATTAGTTTCTTCTGTACTAAGAAGACTTAGATCGAACCTACAAGTCATTTTTTTCCTGAAGAAACTGTTGCTCAGATGCTGGTTCACATTCTTTTATTGGTCCACCTTTACAGGCTTTGCAGTAAATTCAGTGGGTAGTTTGGAGTTACACACTGGTGGGAACGGAAGGACCATTTTAGAACTGTATGAAGTAGTTTATGTCCTTGTTAAGCTCCTTTAAAACACATGACCATATTTTGATCCTCTCATCCCCCCCTAACAGTACCTGATATGTAAACTAACTTCTGTATCTTGGCAACATAATAGGTGATAGTCGAAGAATTCTACAGAACTCTGTGGTAACAATACACTTGCCTTTTAAAACGATAAGCAGCAATACCACATTATTATAGTGACATGAGCAAATTTCAAGTCACTTTTTGAACTAATTTTTAAAATGTTCAGTTTTTTTCTCAAATTTTCTGAAAATACCATTTTATAAGCATCCTTCCCTCCCCTCCACTGCTCCTGTATTGTAGCCACCTTCCCATGCTCCATCCTAGCCAGCTACATAATCACTAGAAAACTTTGCAACTGAAAACTCCAGTGAGCCCCAAGGTGGTAAACTGGGTCAGAAACTGGTTCAGTGGCAGGACACAGAGGGTGGTGGTAAATGGCGTTCAATCCAAGGAGAGGGGGTTGACCAGCAGGGTGACACAGGGATCCATGCTGGGGCCAATCCTCTTTAATGTCTTCATAAGTGACGTTGCAGAGAGGCTGGAGGGGAAGGTATGGCTCTTTGCAGATGACACTAAAATCTGCAACAGGGTCAACACTCCGGGGGTAGAAAAAATGAGAAAGGACCTTAACATGCTTGAGGAGCGGTCAAGAGTGAGGCAGCTAAGATTCAATGCAAAGAAGTGCAAAATCATGCACATGGGGCACAGAAATCCAAGGGAGGAGTACAAGATTGAGGGGGAGGTACTGACGACCACCAGTCAAGAAAGGGACCTGGGGGTAATCATATCTGATGACCTAAAGGTAACCAACCAATGTGAGAAGGCTGTGGGGAGAGCCAGTGGAATGCTAGGGTGCATAGGGAGAGGTATCACCAGCAGAAAAAAGGAGGTGGTTATGCCACTGTACAGATCACTAGTAAGATCTCATCTGGAGTACTGTGTTCAGTTCTGGAGGCCACATCTCCAGAAGGACATAGACAAAATTGAGGCAGTCCAGAGAAGGGCAACAAAAAGGGTGCAAGGACTGCACCAAAAGTCATATGAGGAAAGATTAGAGGACCTCAATATGTATTCCCTGGAGAAGAGGAGAGAGATGGGGATATGATAGAGACATTCAAGTACATCAGGAGTGTAAACAAAGTACAGCAGGGTAGCATCTTTCAGAAAAGAAGGTGAAAGAGAACAAGGGGGCATGATATGAGGTTGGGGGGGTAGGTTCAGGGGCAACATGAGGAGGTACTTTTTGCACAGAAAGATTAGTGGATGCTTGGAACAGCCTCTCTGTGGAGGTAGTGGGGGCAAAAAAAGTAGGGGAATTCAAGAATGCATGGGATGGACAGAAGAGTGCTCTAGCAATAAGAAGAGAGGGTAAGCCACAGATCAACTAGGGTTTGTGGTAACGCACTAGGTAGGGAAAAGGGGCAGACTAGGTGGGCCACATGGTCCTTATCTGCCATCACCTTCTGTGTATCTGTGTGTATCTGCAAGTCTCCATTACTTTGTATACTGAATATTGTTCTATTATAAATTCATACTTGCATTGCTTTGTATATTGCAAATTATACAATGGGGTATGAAAATCCTGTAACCTCACTGGTCAGAACATATCACATGACCGTGGTATATCCTGCAGTAACCCATGGCTGAGAAATGGCATTTATAAAAAACATACTTAAACACATTTTAGATGTATTTTACACATGGATCCATTGTATAATCATAATAAGGCACTCTAGGGTGTGGGTTATTGGTGGATTTACCCACCTTTTGTGTGGTTAAGTCTTGGTTGCGCCTCGTGACACACCACACAAGGCGTGGGTAAATCCCCAATAGCCCACACCCTGTCATGCCTTATTTAAGCAATAAGCCATGAGGGGGTGTGGTTTATCAGGGGATTTACCACGTCTAGAGCGGTTTAATTCTCACCAGCTGTGGTAAATCCCCTGATAACCAACATCCTGCGAGTGGCTTATTGCGATTATACCAAGGTTAATTTTTTTTACTATGATAAAATGCAAAAGGTCCTTAAGGAAGTTTTTTTTTACTATGATAAAATGCAAAAGGCCCTTAAGGTCCACCTGACATCAGTCTCAGCCTGTCTCTTGGTGGGCGAGGGTGACTCTCTGGCTGCTAACCTTATTTTCAAAAAAATTCTTCAGGGGGGTAGCTTACTTGCACTCTTCCCACAGGGAGTCAGTGCCATCCTGGGATCTCAGTGTCTGTATTGTGAAGCTCAAGGAACTCCCAGTAGAGCACATGGCTACAGCACATCTAAAGTTTGTAACTTGGAAAGCTGTCTTCCTGGTGGCTATTACCTCAGCCAGACAGATTAGTAAGCTACAAGCTCTGTGTACAGAGCAAAACTACATCTCCCTCCACAGGATAAAGTGGTCCTCAGGACTAATAGGAAATTCCTTCTGAAAGTAGTTTCTGATTTCCACCTGAACCAGTCAATCACTTTGCCAGTCTCTACTAAACACTCTAGTTCAGGGGAGTGCAGGCTGCATAGCTTAGATGTCAAGAGAGCTCTCAATTACTATCTTGAACACACCAAGGCCCACAGGCAGGGCAGACAACAGCTGTTCCTGACCTATAGGGATATGCAAAAAGGAAAACCAGTTTCTAAATTAACCATTTCATGCTGGATAGTAGCATGTATTCAGTTCTGCTGCAGTAAAGCTGGTAAGGAGCCCCCAGTAGGCCTGAGGGCACACTCCACAAGGGGCACAGCTGCTACAATAGCAGTCGCCAGAGATACTCCCCTGTTGGAAATCTGTAAAGCAGCTACATGGAGGTCAGTACACACCTTTACAAAGCACTACAGTCTGGACACTCAGTCCAGAAGCGATGCCAGGTTTGGCACAGCAGTGCTGCAGAGTCTGTTTCCTAAATAAGGTTCTGTGCCCTCCTCCAAAGGTACTGCTTTGTAGTCTGCTACAGCTAATCATATTAAAGAATTTCTGGGGTTAGAAGAAAAAAAATTACTCACCATAGTAATCGTGTTTCTTCCAAGATATTCTTCAACATAATTAACTCTCCCACCCTACCTCCCTTTCCAAAACCTGCTGGCCTCTGTGTCACAGCTGGATTCTCTGATTGTTTGGATTGTCATATCCTGGTTCGGTTTAAGTTTCTAAAACCAGGTGGCTTACTGTTTCTTCTTGTTGGTCCTATCTGACATTAACAGGGTACAAATTAAAAGGGGACTTGTTACTGAATTATTATCATTATTATTAAGTTTTAAGGAATAGTTAGTTAGGGGGTCTTACCCCACAGGCTTCAATGAATCTGAGCATTATAGAATGCAGCAGTTGGTAAGGGCAGCAGTTTGAATGGTGGCACGAGCCTATGGATGTTCCGTCATTTGCATAAGTTCCATTTCTCTCCGAGGCAGTTCAGCACAGGAGGTTTACTGCTACAGTTAATCATACTAAAGAATACCTTGGAAGAAACAAGATTACTACAGTGAGTAATTTTTTCTTACCCCTCTCTTGAACCCTCCTCCCCACCAGTATTAGGCTGTGCCCCCTAGTGAACTTGTTTCCTCTAAGGCTGAAGAGGCTCTCAGTATACACCCTGTTGACACACCGTTAAGGTACCTGAAGGCCCTGATCATGTTCCCCCTCTCTCTTCTGTCCTCCAGGGAGTACGTGTTGAGCTCTCTCAGGCTTTCCTCATAAGTATTGTCCTGCTAGACCTGGATCATTTCATTTGCCCTTTTCTGGACTGTTTCCAGCAATCTGACATCCTTCTTCAGGTAAGGGCACCAACACTGCAACTGTATTCCAGGTGCAGCCTCACCAGTGATCTGTACAGTGGCAGAATGACATCTTCGTTTTGGCTTGTTATCCCGCTGGTTATACACCCCAGCATCCAGTTTTGCTTTGGTTACTGCTCTCTTATAGTGTTCCAAGTGTTTTAGGTCACTCTTGATTACCCTCAGGTCCAGGTTACAGTTAAAATAATTACTTCTTGGTGCAGGCTACACTTGAAATAATAAAGGAAGTGCTCCTTTAAATATGGCTCAGACCAGGTTTTCTTAAGGATTCTCTATTGTTTTTGAACACCCATTGTTTAAGATCCCTTTCCTTGTCATTATAATGAACTAGCATGCAGTAAACACTGCTTCTTGACTTTATGGGACAACTGATAAACAAAAACTGCTGAGGCACTACTTTTTTTATTTCAGCTATGAATAAAGTGCTAAAGCTGACTCAAAATGGGGAAAGAAGGATATCGTACAAGTCAGGAGATAAAGGGTAATCTGACATAGACTAAAAAGGCATAGGTCACGACTGTCAGTGCTATCATGCACAGTTGCTTTAAGTAGTAAGGTAGGATGGGGTTACTCCCAGTCAATCTCTCCCATCCCATGTGTACCAAACATTATGAGCCAAAGATAACCCCCACCACGAGTCACTTTACTGCTATTACTGTGTAAAACATGGTAAGGTATTTAATTTTTTTTACTATTTGTTTAAATCACCTCACACCGCCTGTGCACACACCTGCTTTACACAATGGCAGGACACACACATGGAATCCAGCCAACCAGGATGCTGCATTCTGAATCACAGATTAGAGGTATTAATCTTTTTTTTTTAATTTATATTTTAGCCCCAATTCTACCAGTTTTCTCCTGATCCTGCCCAGCAGCACACATGTGTGGAGGCATGCTCATGCCACGGTACTGGGACACCCTCCCACAGCTTGCACCTGCTTACATGCACTGCCTGCAGACCTCCACCAGGGGGCAGTGGAACTACGGTGGGCAACACAGTCCTACCCCAGGAGAAGAGAGCTGCTTTTTGGCTGCTCAATCCTGCTCCCTCCCCGTGCCGGCTCTCCGATGACCCAGATTCATTCTCGAACCCGGGTTGCCAGCGTGGCGTGAGGTAAGGTGTCCAGTGCCTCACCCCTCAGTGCCACTGGGCCGGCTAGTGGTATTAATCTTAATGTAGTTTAATTATTGTCTATAAAACAGGATAATGTAAGTCCCCCTGACAGGTATGTTGAAGTTCAGCTAAATAATTTTCTAAGTATGTTATTCCATTACAAACACAGTTATTTGACAAAATCTTTTTAATATAAACACAATTTTCATTTGATGAGATCCAAAATATGGATTGTCAACAAAATTATTTTCCTGGAATTTTACAGAAAATGTGTTCTTTATTGTAAAAATTGTTTTGGAGGTTCTCTTGGCCATCTGTCATAGACCATTTATTTAATTAAGGCATTTTTGGGCATGTGTAAGGCAAACTCTGCACTGATTCCTCCAATGTAAGGCCACCATTGAGTCCGAGTGTAACAGCAAAGTAGCACATTGCCAGTAGCAACAGTTTTAATGAGCAGTGTCCGAACCTGAAGAGACAAGAGTTGGCATACCATCTAGCACAAGCCTGGCATACCTTGAAGGCTTGTGACGTAAACAACATTCATGTGTTTGCACCAAAACCACAGGCCAGAAAATCTGAGGCCGAATAATGATCTAGTTAGAACAGTTTATTTCAAAATGCCAAGTGCTGTTATGTAAATGCTGTGATTTCACAGTGAGTGCAGCTTAAACCAGCTCAGCCAGTGCATGCTGCAGATTCTGATGCACTGTTGGCTAAAACTGAAGTGTCATTTACTAATAGAGAGCTTTAAACTCTCACAGACTAGATGGTCATGTCATTTTCTGGCATCATGAAAACTGCCATTTCCAAATAAACAACAAAAAAGGTGATTCAGATGTAATTTATGCTCTGTAAGTGAAAAGGAGCTGCCACATAGTTCCATCTGACTGCTTGTTACTCCTCATGTCATATTCTCAGGCCAACAGCGTTGGTTTTATTAATGAAATGGAAATACAGAATTTTTATTTAGCAGCCTTTATATTTCCCTCCCTCCCTCCCTTCCTCCCTTCCTTAAAATTTCACCTTCTTATTTGAAATACTGTATTGGATGCTTAGTGTTTTCTAAATTGGTGGGCAGATTAGAATGCATGTCTAGTACTATAAACTGTACCTTTGTCCAAGTCCAGAGATTGGCTATTTGGTTAGCAAGAACCAAATATACTGTCATTTAGGGTTAGGAGCTCATTTGGTAAAGAAACAGTAATAACAGGTCAGCTCCAGGGACCTTTTGTGTCATACCCTAACTCGTCACTAAAACAATGTCTGAAAACCCATCCCAGGTGTTGAATCCAAATCAAAAAATGGGAAAAAGCTAACTACAAATAAAAACAGACATGTTAAGCAGAGAAAGCGGGATATTTGTTTTTCAGTTGTATTGTTTTTGATAACCCTATACATACATTAACAGAATGATGTAAACATCATTGATTAAAGAAATGGATCCTTTCAGCTGATGCAGTATCTTTTTCTCACTGGTCATCTGCCCTTTCACCCAGCTTCCCCCTGTTATCCCCACATCTATGCTGGTGTTGCCATGGTGATACTTTGCCTTCTAGCCAGGAGGGCAGGTGAGTGGCTACCTTTGTAGCTGGTACTAATCCTGCTCAAAAGTTGAACACTGTGCATCCCATGACCTCCATCCCTTGGAATACAGCATCTCAAATGCAAGACACATTGGCTGGGTGGGCAAGAAACCTGAATCCACTTTTACAACACAGAGGTACTTTATTCTGAGCCAAATAACTACAATTTCTCACCTGAAGAACAACTTAACACATATTCCAGAGCACTGATCTACTATTTACTTACATATCAAAGAAGCAGAAATTGTACTGTTAGTTAAGAACATAGAGGATAATGTATGGTCCTCTATCGTTAACCGGTCAGTTAACAGTCGAGAGGTTGCCAGGGCGACCATGTAAACCTCGAGGAGAAGCTCGAGAAGGTTCGTGTCATATAACGGCCTCGAGACGGTTAAAATGACCGTTGCCGATAGAGGGACCATACATTATTTTATAGTGTATGGTCCCACCTCAAAGGCTGCTTACTTTTCCATAAGTAGTCACCATGGCAGCCCTTCAGTCCTTCTAACCGCTGCTGTTCGCGATGATTCCCGTCAAAAAAGCACGCTTTGTCGCGGACACTCGCTGTTGTTAACCTATCGATGTGACATAGGATCGATAGGTTAACAACATATCTACGTCACATCGATAGGTTAACAACCTTAGGAAATGATGATTTCCTAAGGTTAACAGCGTTCTACCATACATTATATGTACTTATTTATTTGTATTTATCTGAAATTTGGTAACTGGGAAAGGCATGCTGAGCCAAGGCTGATTTCCAGGTGCGACCCAGGGGAGAGGGAACAAAGGGTGCTTAGTAAAAATGAAAGTAAACAAGGTACAATAATGCAGTACGTGAGATCATATAAATTATGAAATCAAGTACAGTAATTTAGCTGAAATAAAAAAATGATTATAGCTCTAATTCAGCCATAGGGCAAAAATCTATTAAAGAACATATCTGCACTTCATCATGGGCTTTCATAAGTAAGATGTTTCACTGTCACAATTTACATAGAGGATAATGAATGAGCATCAGATGGTAACCAAGCTGTTATCACTTCAAGAGGTTTCCATGACAACTGGTAAACCTCAGGCGCAGCTCAAGAGGTTTACCATTGTCATGAAACTCGAAGCAATTCTGCAACAGTTACCGTCTGATGCCCGTCCATTAGCTTCTATAGTGTATTCGCACCTTACTCTATAAAAGCTGATGGACACTCATTTTTTTAACCACATAGAGGTTTAGATGCAGTGCCATAAAGCCGTCACTTTTCTCACTGGGGAGAAACTGATTTTTGAATGTTTGCACGACTTTGCTAGCTTGCTGCTGACCGCGCAACCTAGTTTCATGTTGTTAGCCCACCGATGCCACATCGCATCGATAGGTTAACAACATGGAACTAAAGTTAACAATGGTATAACCACACAGGGAAAAGATAGATTTCCCCAGATAACAACGTTCTAACATACATTATTAAAGAATACATATTTTCCTGTTCAAGGTTCCATTCCAAGATTTACAACACATCTTGGTAGTCCACCTAAAAAGACTGTATAGAAAACATTTTCCTTGCCCCAGTTAACCTCACGGTGCCTTTGTTTATGGCCTCATAGTGCTCACCATGACAACAGACTGTGATGTCACAAACAGCAATTGTGAAGTCAGCAGGGGAGTGTCAGCTATATTTTAAAAGACTCTGTGAAATAATTGTTGCATTATTTACAATATTTAGTAGACCAACAGCAGGGGAAATAAAAAACAAACAAACTAGAAAACCATAAAGTTAAGACATAATTAGTGTACATCTAGTGTTTTTTTAAGCTTTTTATTAAAATAGAGAGTTGCTGTTTAAAATATAGGAGAACAGGGATGGGTGAAAATAATAGAATATATAAAAAAGGGTAAACATGCATCACAAAAGAAAAACTCATGTCAAATCTGTGATAACGATTCTTTATATTGTAATCATCAATATAGAAAAGCAGTACTATACTGTGTGTTATGACTGTAATAGCGCATTAAAGCATGTATAAGATGAATGATCATCAGACAGCTGCTACAGCCTGTAACGATTGATGCTTATCTGCCCTGTATCTGCAGAAAAAATGCATTTTTAATTAACAGACTAAGGATCAAACTTTTAACAGACCACCCAAATACATATATTATCTAAGAAAGAACAAAGTAATTTTGTGGGACAGGTTAGTGTCCTGCATCAAGGGAAGGTGGCATCAATGCTCACCCAGAATAAATGATGCCAGTGAGTTACAAGGTGCTAGTTCAATTGAAGAGTTTATTGAACATGATAAACCCTGGAGAGTGAAGCTTGAGTGATTTATAATGTTCCATAAAACCCGAGAATGCGTTTCTACCTGGAAACTCAGTTTGTCTATCATTTTGTTTTATATATTTTATGGATAATTAGTTCCTAACCTGACACTGGAATTTTTTTGTGGCATTGGCACTTTGCTGCTTAGAAATGATGTTCCCTTTCCTCACTGTTTAAAAGTGTAAAGCATGACATCAGTGTGTTAGTGCGAAAGAGTTTGAAAGCAATTATACTACAGTGCAAGTGTAAGATGTTTTGGGGTTCAATGTTAGAAGCATAGGGTTTAAGGTATTTGCTTGATTGACAGGTTAACAATATTTACTGTGAATTATGAGGTTTATAAAGGGCTTTCTAGCTGTGAATTATCGGTCTTATCAATATAATATGCAAGCAATAACACACGATGAGGTGTGGGTTATGGCCTGATAAGAGCACACCTCAGGTGTGTTATAAAAGTGCCTTTGGTACCTGAGAAGTGTTCTTATCAGGCCGTAACCCACACCTAGGATTGCGTTACTGCACTTATAAAATGGGTCCTCCAGTAAAAAAAATTTAAAAATACACATAAACGGTTTACATAAAAAGACTAGAAAATATGATGATATCATAAAAAAAGTATTCCTTGTCACTGTATTGTAATGGACATGTTTCAATGCAGAGGACTGTGATGTCTGTCTGCCCCCCCCCAAACACACACAAAATCCTCCAGAATATGTTTCCCCCACATATCTTATTTTGGCTATGTTTTTGCATGCTTGAGGAAATGGCCAGTGAATTTTTCGTGAATGAGCATGTCCCACATCAGCTGCCGTAGTTAGCATTGTTGTTCATACCACTTTGTGGAGAATCCTCCAGGATTAGTTCCCCCCCACTCCTACATTTCTCACCCCAGTCGCTCGCTTCTGCACAGAAATCCACCAGAAGGAAAAATGACTTACCATAGTAATCTTGTTTCTTCCCAGTGATACTCAGGTATTCATAACTTTCTGCAGTTAGCCTTCTAGGTAGAACTGCCTGGAGAGAATAGAACATGAAAATGATGGAATTCTTTGCACGTGACAACTTTTCAAATGCTGCACTGTACTAACTGCCAGTGTTCTAAACTCCTCAGATTTCCTAGGAGCCTGGAAAGGCAGACCCATGGAAGTAGAATATTATGAGTATTAATGATTAATATTATTTAAGATTTGAAAAATCCCAACCTCCTAACAAAAAACTCCAATTGGACGGAGAACACTACAGTTAAAGAAACCCCAAGAAATGTCAGAAACACCTGAAAAAGGGGGTGAACACAATGAACCCTGTTTCCTAAAAATTGTACCTGAATGTGGTACATATACATTTATAGGGATGTACCCTTTTCTGGTAGCACAGCATGCAGGAGTACAGAGGCTGATGTTCTGGAAGGGGAGGTAGGGTGGGAAGTTATGAATACCTGAGTATCACTGGGAAGAAACAAGTTTACAACGATAAGTTATCCATTTGGAAGAGTATGTTTTCTTAGTGGAGGGTTTCCTGTAACCTCTCAGGATGTTTAGCACTGCTTCAGAGAGGTGCAAATTAGCATATTCTAGTTCCTCAAGAGCCAAGCCTTGAGATTGAGAGACTTGAGATTCGGGTACAGCAGGGTTCCCTGGTTGGAGGTCAACAGGTTGTGCCTCCGAGGGAGGTGTATTGGTTTGGCTACAGACATGGAGAGCAGTAGAGAGTACCATGGCTGCCTGGGCCAATCTGGAGCTATCAAAATTAGAGATGCTGAGTAGGATCTGAGCTTGAGCAATACCCTGAATATCAGGGGAAAGGAAGGGAAGGCATACAGATGCCTCTTTGACCAATCCTGAGCCAGGGCATCCAGAGGAAGTGTACCCTGATCTGGTGGTCTGCAACAATACTGTGGCAGGTGGTGGTTCTGGTGGGATGCGAACAAGTAAGTCTATTTCTGGAGTGCCCCACCTCCTGAAGATCACTTGCACCACTTGCCTAATCAGGGTCCATTCATGATGGGCCTGATTGATTCGACTTAAGGCATCTGCCAGGGTATTGTTGTTTCCTGGCAGATGGATTGCCTGCAGGGATGCTCCCAAGGAGTAAGCCAAGGTCCAGATTTTCTTGGCTTCTGTGCACAGAAGGCCTGACCTGGTGCCTCCCTGCTTGTTTATGTAGTACATAGTGGTGGTGGTGTCTGATCTGACCCACACCACCTTCCCTTGTACCAGTGCTGAAAAAGCTTTTACAGCCAGAAACACAGCTCTGCGTTCTAGCACATTTATGCACTGAAAGGACTCTGCAGCTGACCAGCTGCCCTGGGTCATGTGATCCCCTAGATGGGCACCCCAACCCAGGAGGGATGCATCTGTTGTGAGAACAACTGAGGGAGACTCTCTCTGAAAAGGAACCCCCTCTCTTAGGTTGAGTTCCTCCTTCCACCACTGAGTGCTTTTAGCAAAGTCCTTGTTACTGGGATGGGCTTTGAAAGAGGGTCTTTTCTTTGACTCCAATGAGCCCTGAGGTGGAACTGGATATCTCTCATTTGGAACCTGGAACCGAGCACTGTGCCTGTGGATGCAGCCATATGGCCCAGTAGCTGCAGAAACTGCCTCGCAGGTTTGGGTTTGTGCAAGCTGAATAAATTTGCAATCAGCTGGAGACTCCAGACTCTGCCCAGAGGCAGGTAGGCCCTGCCCTGCAGGGTACTGATCTCTGCCCCTATGAACTGCAGGATTTGGGCAGCAATGAGGCCTGATTTTCTGTGATTGATTAGGAACCCCAAAGACTCCAGGAGCCCTTGGGTGATCTGTAGATACTGTCTGACTTGGTCTGGTGATTTGCCTACCACCAGCCAGTCATCTAGATACGGGAATACTGTAACCCCCTGCCTTCGAAGGTGTGCCACAACTGCTGCTAGGCACTTTGTGAACACTCTTGGGGCCAAGGAAAGGCCAAAAGGCAGGGTTGAAAACTGGTAATGGCCTGAAGGGAGTCTGAAACTGAGATATTTTCTGTAGGACTCCCTTATGGGGATGTGGGCATAGGCATCTTTCAAGTCCAGGGATGCCAACCAATCTCCTTTTTGGAGTGTTGGTGGATATTCAATGCCAAAGTTACCATTTTGAACTTTGGTTTCTTCAGATGCTTGTTTAGAGCTCTGAGATCCAATATAGGCCGCCACTCCCCGCTTTTCTTTGTGGTGAGAAAGTACCTGGAATAGAAACCTCTTCCTCTCAGGGGAGCTGAAACAGGTTCCACTGCTCTTAGCAGTAACAGGTTTCGAACCTCTGCCTCTAACAGTTTATTTTCTACTAGGGAGGGCGAACTGAAGACCCTGATTTTTTGAAGAGGAAGGAATTTGAAGTCCACAGACAGACACTGACCCACCACCTCCAGGACCCACTTGTCTGTGGTGATGTTCAGCCAAGCCTGGAAGAAGTGGGACAGTCTGCCTCTGACGGGGAGGGAGGAGATGGCCTGTGCCTCAGGGGGTCTATTTTGCTTGGGGCTGAGGCTGGGCCTGTGACCCATGCCTAGAGCCCCTTCTACCCCTGCCTCTGAAGTAACATAGAAACAGAAGTTGATGGCAGATAAGGACCACAAGGCCCATCCAGTCTGCCCATTTCTTTTTCTACCTTATGAATGTGCCATTGGCCTTTGCTCTGTCAATGGCCTATCTATTCATACTCATCTGTATTGCTCCCTTATGCCTATCCCATGCCTGTTTGAAGCCCTGTACTGTATTCATAGCCACCACTTCCTGAGGTAGGCCGTTCCATGCATCCACCACCCTTTCTGTGAAAAAGAACTTCCTCACATTACCCCTTAATCGGCCTCCCTCTAATGTCATGCTGTGTCCTCTTGTCCTGCTATTTTTCTTATATTGAAACATGTTAGACTCTTTCATCTTGTTAATGCCCTTAAGGTGTTTGAATGTTTCAATCATAACACCTCTCTCCCTCCTTTGCTCTAGGGTATACATGTTGAGTTCAGTTAATCTGTCCTCATATGTTTTCTGATGCAGTCCCTGCACCATTTTGGTTGCCCTTCTCTGGACTGCCTCAATTTGGTTAATGTCCTTGTGAAGGTGTGGCCTCCAGTACTGCACACAGTACTCCAGATGGGGCCTAACCAGTGTCTGGTAAAGAGGGATTATTACCTCCCTCTTCCGACTTGTGATACCCCTACTAATACACTCCAACATCCCTCTAGCCTTACCTACTGCTTTAGTGGTCTGCTTGGATGATTTCAGATCATTGGTGATGATGATGCCCAAGTCTCTTTCTTTCCTTGTGACTGCCAGCAACTCCCCCTCCCAGCCTATAGGTGGCTTCAGGGTTTCTCTTCCCTATGTGCATGCTCTTGCACTTCTTTGCATTAAACCCCAGTTGCCACTCTTCCGACCATTTTGCTAGTTTATCCAGATCTCTTCTCATTCTTCCCACCCCATCTGGATCATCTACTCTGTTGTAGATCTTGGTGTCATCTGCAAACAGACAAATCTTACCCTCCAGTCCAACTGCATTGTCACTGATGAAGATATTGAAGAGGACTGGCCCCAGGACAGATCCCTGAGATACCCCACTTGTGACTTGCATCTTTTCTGACTGTATACCGTTTACCACCACTCTCTGTTTTCTGCCCGTCAACCAGTTTGCCACCCAGCTGACCAACGTCTGACCCATCCCGAGCCTACCCAGCTTATTAATCAATCTTCTATGTGAAATAGTATCAAAAGCTTTTCTGAAGTGAAGGTAGGCAACATCAACTGCTCCCCCTTGGTCCACCACTCTGGTTACCCAGTCAAAGAAATCTATGAGATTAGTTTGACAGGACCTTCCTTTTGTAAACCCATGCGGTCTTGGATCCTGTGCTCCTATGGATTCCAGGTGTTGCACTATCCTTTCCTTTAGGAGTGTCTCCATAATCTTGCCCACTACTGAGGTAAGATTGACTGGTCTGTAGTTCCCTGCCTCCTCCCTGTTACCACTCTTGTGGAGCGGGATCACATGAGCCCTTCTCCAGTCTTCTGGAACCTCTCTTGTGCTTGGAGACTCACTAAACAGTTCTGATAATGGCTCTGCTAGTTCCACCCTTAGCTCCTTTAGTACCCTGGGATGTATGCCATCAGGTCCCATTGCCTTGTCCACCCTGAGCTTCTCGGGTACCCCTGTTGTGGATACTGCTGGTACTGGGGTGTGACCACTGGTTGGAAAAAGGGCCTGGTGTGAAAGGTCCTGCCCCCCCCATATGACCTGGTGGATGGTGAAGCTTTCTCTTTGGCAGAGTTGCTTCTGTAAGTGGCCTTGTACTCATCCACCTTTTTCATGTATGCCACAGTGGATTCCCCAAATAAAACATTCTCTTCTAAGGGGAAATCAAGTGCCTTAGATTGAGAATCCTGAGTGAGATTTATGGCCCTGAGCCAAGCAAATCTCCTCTGTGCTAGAGTGTTAGCCATCCATCTGGCTGCAGTTTCATTAGTATCAGCAGCCATTTGGAACTGATATTTAGCCACCTTTAACCCAAACCTAGCCGTTTCAGCTAGGTCATCTGACAGGGGTGAGGGGGCTTTCTGAGCCATGGCCAAAACTGACTGCCACAGTGATTTCTGATTCTGGGCAGCATAGGTGTGAAAGCTTGATTGACGAATGGCCAGAGAGGCTGACAGGTACCTCTTCTTGGCCATACTATTTTTCTAGAGTCCTTGTTTGGAGGGTGTGAGGACAGAGGAACCCTAGCTTTGTCACAGGCTGCTGCCTGCACAACCCCCTGATGATCAGGATGGCAAAAGAGGAACTCTGCCCCTTCCCTGTCCATTTGGTAATTTTTATCCATCCTTTTGTCTAGGGAAGGGGTGGAATTTATAGTTTGAAGGAGTTTTAGTGCATCCTTCTTAAAAAACTTATTCACAGGGAGAATGCGGGCTTTAGTGAGGGTTAGCCCCATCACTTCCTATATTCCACCTCCTCCTCATCCTCAATCTGTTCTGTAGTGGTGCTGTCCAAGGCATCAGCCATCTTACGAACAAAAGTAAAATGAGAGTAGTAGTCCACAGATACCCTGGGGGGAGAACCAAACACCTGCTCAGGGGACACCTCAGGCTCCATAGGTTCCCCTTCATCTTCCTCACATTCTCCATCATCTTCTTTCTCAAGGAAAGAAGAACTTCCTGTACTGCCAGGCTGGGGACCCGGGGTCCGAGCAGGTGGCTGCTGAGGAGGAACAGCACTTTGCAAGGCCTGAATGATCTTAAATGCCTGCGCAATCTCCATAGGCAAAGGCATAATAAGGCCAGACAGAGAAGTCCCCAGTTTAGAAGGTGGGGGTTCAGTGTGCTTAAGCTGCTTGGCTTTTTTAGAGGGAACTGGGGAGTCAGCCGGTTCACTTGCCTCTTTGTGCCTTTGTCACCCATCTCAGGGGTAGAGGCAATCACAGATGCGGTTTCACCAACATTAACAGGGGGTATCGGCTGGTCAGAGCCAGAGGGACACTTCAGTGGAGGAAGCTTCATTTTTAGCCATTCCAGGCATTTCTCAACAGTTTTCTCTGGGAATGTTTTACATATATCACATTCCTCTTGTAAATGATCATAGCCCAGGCAAGACACGCACAAACTGTGCTTGTCTGCCTTGGCAAAAACTTCCTCATATTGAGAACAGTTCTTAAAACCGAGCTCACCGGTTTTCTTTTTAGGTTTTTCTGACATCCTGTCAAGAAACAGAGAAAAAACAGTAACTGCTAAATAATAACGCTTTTTAAATAAAATATAGCGGTTGCAATCGGTTCTGGAACCGAAAAAGAACCGGAGGAACCGAATCAACGAGATAAAAGGAACCAGGATTAGCGGTTCAGTAACTGGAGTTATCGGTTACAAAATAATGTTTTTTTTTAAGAAACAGAATTATAAACTATGGAGTTTTTTAGTCAGAAAACCCCTGACTAATAGTAAACTAACCCAGTTCCCCCACGGTTATACTGAACCAAGAGGAACCGGGAAAACAAAACTAACTAGCGCAAAACTAAGTTTAATAACAAAATACACTTAGTAAAAGGCAGCAAATGAAAATAAAAAGACACTTATATGTATTTTAAAAGTTTCTTCACATAGATGAAAGGTAGGCGAGCGACACTCCGTGCGACCCGACTTTTCAGGTGGAGAGTGAAATCTGAAGAGTTTAGAACACTGGCAGTTAATACAGGGCAGCATTTGAAAAGTTGTCACGTGCAAAGAATTCCATCATTTGCATGTGTTCTATTCTGTTCAGGCAGTCCTACTTAGAAGGCTTACTGCAGAAAGTTATGAATACCTGAGTATTACTGGGGTTAGAATATGTTTTTCTTTCTCACAGTTCTCACTCAAGTTGCTGGATTGTTCACTCTGTAAAGGGGGGTGAAGACAGGACATCAGAGAAATGGCAGCACTGAAAAGGAGGAGGAGCTGAGATGAAAGCGGAGTAAAAGCAAAGGAACAGCACAAGTTTTAAACAAGAAGTAGCTTTGCTATGATTTTTGCCATGGGGGGGGGGGTTGAGCTGCTCAGGTGCTGGTGGTTCAGGTTAATGACTGAAGTTGGACGCAGTGACAAGAAATCCTTGCTTGTTTGGCAGGTATGGTACCAGCACTCTCCCACTGCACCTGTTGTGCTACCTGAGGAGCTGCAGCAGGGAGAGTGGTGGCTTGCACAGATTTCACCCTGTGCTGCGTTTCCCTTGGCACAACTAATGCTGGTTTTAAAGTATGTCCTGATACGGACACAGGCGGCAAAGCATTTCAGCCAATGATACGGCAGGAAATTTCAAACCCATTTTATAAATACCATTACTACAAAGCATGCATATGTTCTGAGTTGGAAGCAACAAACACATTTAGAAATACAATATTACTAGCCTATTTCAAATGTGTTGAGTACTGTTTAAAGAACAATGACTGATGAGCCAGTCACTTCCTGAGGATTTATGACCAGATGGGGAAAGTTGATGATCTGAGTCGAAGCTGAGGGTCACTAACCACAGCCAGTCTTTAGTAATACTGGAAGTGTATGTATTTATTTATTTATTTATTTGAGTTTTGGTGACCGGGTAAGTCCACTGAGACAATACAATCCCTTTTTCATGGTCGACCCGGGTTGCAAAAAGCAGTTGATAAATAACATGCTCCAAACTTGTTATTGTGCTGGTCATTCTCAGGGAATTAACGATCTGCATGACAGCCAATAATAATGCACCTGTCCCTCATGCCTGTTTATTTGGACTTATCATTTCAATAAAATTAAATGCAAATCCTTACATTTATATTAAAATAAAACATTTTGTAAAAACAAAAAGCAATAGAAGCTACAGTTGTACATATTCAGTGTAACATTGGAGCAGCCATCTTTGTCTGTGTGTCTTTTAAGTTTTGCTAAACCCTAGGCTAGAAAAGCTTAGGGGCCACTGGCAGATGGCAACTTCAAACTCAACAGTGGCAGACAGCAAGTATAATTTTCTTGCTAGAATTCCTGTTATTATCCATATAAAGACTTGGCTTGTGCCAGTAAGGGCTGGCTATATTTATGGTGGTCTCCCAGGAGGCACAAGCCCTCACATACTCATACATACTGTAGCACACAGAGACACACACACACACATATGCAGTCATGCACACACACATGCACAGAGGTACAGTCACAGGCAAAAGTGGATGCATACAGAAATGTAGTCATACGCAGTACTGCATTCATACAAATATGCACTGACACAGCTATGCACAAAACCCCACATATATGCACAGACATACAAACATAATAAGACTATTTGGTTCATCTAGTCTGCTCATATTGTAGGGTCCTCAGCTTATGCTACTGACCCTGTCCCCCCCAGTCATCTCATGCTTTCCATCTGCCCCTCCCATGACCCATACTTTCCCATTATGCCTATTCCAGCCACTCTTGAAACTGTCCACTGACTTTATCGAGATTGCCTCTTCCAGCAGTGCATTGCAACTGGCCACCACCCTCTCTGTGAAGAGGTGCTTCTTAACCTACCTCGTAAACCACCCCCCCTCCCCTCCAGCTTGAGACTGTGTTCCCTCATTTTTAGACTGCCACTTAGCTTCAAGAGACCCTCCTCATCCACCCTGTTTATCCTTTTCAGTTACTTGAAGGTCTTTATCATGTCCCCTCTGTCCCTCCTCTACTCAAGGGAGTACATATAGAGGGCACCCAACCTCTCCTCATATGTTTTACCCTGCTGACCTGCAGTCATTTTTGTTGCTCTCCTCTGGACTGCCTCCAGCAGTTTGATGTATTTTTCAGGTGTGGGCACCAGTACCGTACTCCATGCTCTAGATGTGGCCTCACCAGTGACCTGTAAAAGGCAGTATAACCTCCTTTTGCCTACTGCTAAGTCTTCTGGCTATACAACCCAACATCTTGCCCTTGCTGCTGCTGTTTTGCACTGCATGGAGTGCTTCAGGTCACTAGTGATCTTCACTCCTAGATCCTTATCCTTCTCAGTTGCTGCTACCCGGATCCCTCCCAGATCATACTCTATTCTTGGATTCCTGGCTCCAATGGGCATAACTTTGCATTGAAGTCAAGCTGCCAAATCCCAGACCACTTCTCCAGCTTTCATGGATCTTCCTGCAGTTCCTGTATCCCTTCAACTAAGTCCACCCTCCCACAGAGTTTGGTATCATCCATGAATAGGCACATTTTGCCTTTCATGCCATCCTCAATATCATTGATGAAGACATTGAACAACACCAAGCTCAATGGGACCCCCTGGTGACTTCCCTGGTGCTAGATAACTAAACTCTCCTCCCACCACTACCATCTGGGCCCTGTCCCTCAGCCAGTTTTCTACCCAACTGGTCATCTTCTCCCCAACCCCAAGATGCACCGACTTCCTGATCAACCTCTTATGGGGTACAGCATCAAAGGCCTTGCTGAAGTCCAGGTAAAGGATGTCCACTGCTTGTGCTCCTGTCTACTGCTTTACTGACCAGTTCAAAGAAGTCAATCATATTCATTTGACACTCCCTCCCTCCCATAAACCCATGCTGCCTTATAATGGAGATCATGCTCCGCTAGATACTCTACCAGCCTTCCCTTAAATGATCTTCATGAGCTTGCACGTGACTGAGGTCAGATGGACTGGTCTGTAATTCCGCAGGTCATCCCTGGGACTGCTCTTATGGAAGGTGTATGACCTGGTCATATCCACTTGTGCACTCATACACACATTCAGTGACACAGACATGCATAATAATTCACACATTCGCATATATAACCATAACCAGTAGTGCATTACACACACACACACACACACACACACACACACACACACAACTCATACATATGTACAGACATGTGGTCATACACTTGTGCACATTCACACTGGTATACAGTCACTGACACCCACAGAAACATTGGATTTGACGGCAGATAAGGACTGCTTGGCCCACCTAGTCTGCCCATTTCCCTACCTATTGGATAAGCTGCAGATCCTAGTTAACCAACAGCCTATTTCTTCCTACCCCCCAAAAGAATTGCCTTACGTCTGTCCCATGCATTCTTGAATTTCCTCACTGTTTTTGACCCCATGACCTCCTCAGGAAGGCCGTTCCATGTGTCCACCACCCTCTCTGTGAAAAAATACTTCCTCACATTGCCCCTGAGCCGTCCCCCCTCTATCTTCAAATTATGTCCCCTTGTCCTTGCACATCTCTTTTTCTGAAAGATGCTACCCTCTTAGACTTTGTTGATTCCCTTGAGGTACTTAAAAGTTTCTATCATGTCCCCCCCCCCTTTCCTCAAGGGTATACATATTAAGCTCCCTTAGTCTCTCTTCATATGGCTTCTGTTGCAGACCCTGCACCATTTTAGTTGCCCTCCTCTGGACTGCCTCCATCCTGTCCATGTCTTTGTGGAGATGGGGTCTCCAGAACTGCATGCAGTACTCCAGATGGGGTCTCACCAACTGTCTGTACAGAAGGATAACAACTTCCTGTTTTCTACTGGTGATGCCTCTCCCTATACATCCCAGTATCCCCCCAGCCATCCCTACTGCCTTCTCACATTGCTTGCTAACCTTTAGGTCATCTAACATGACTACCCCCAGGTCCTTTTCCATTTTTTTGTTGTTACTACCTCCCCCACTGTGTACTCTTCCCCTGAGTTTTTGTTTCCCAGGTGCACTACTTTGCACTGAATCTAAACTGCCATACTTCTGACCATTCCTCCAACCTTGACAAGTCCCTTATCATCCTTTCCAACCGCCCCCCCCCGTGTATCAACCCTGTTGCAGATCTTTGTGTCGTCTGCAAAGAGGCATATTTTTCCTTCCAGTCCCTCTGCAATGTCACTTATAAAGACATTAAAAATGACCGGACCCAGTACTGAACCCTGCAGTACCCCACTAGTAACCCCCTTTCTTCAGAGTGGACTCCGTTTACTAGTACCCTCTGTGTCCTGTTGTGCAGCCAATGTTTTACCCAGGCTACCACCCTGGGACCCACTCCCAGGCTGGCTAATTTGTTTATTAATCTTTTGTGTGGGACTGTGTCAAATGCCTTGCTAAAATCTAGGTAGTCCATGTCCACAGCCCCTCCCTGGTCTACTACTTTGGTCACCCAGTCAAAGAAATTGATTAGATTCATCTGACATGACCTTCCCACTGTGAATCCATGCTGCCTTGGGTCCTGTGCCCACTGACCTCTAGGTACTCAACAATTCTTTCCTTCAAAAGTGATTCCATCATTTTCCCTACCACTGAGGTCAAACTGACAGGCCTGTAGTTTCCTGCCTCTGTCTTGCTCCCACTTTTGAGAAGGGGAATCATATCCACCCTCCTCCAGTCCTCAGGCACCACTCCATCCTCCCATGATTTGTTAAAAAGGGTAGTCAGTGGTGTCACTAGTTCACCCCTTAGTTTTTTTAGAAGTGGTGTAAGGCTCTGAGCTGCAGGGAGGTAGTATAGCACAGTGGTTTAAGGCTCTGAGTTGCTAATCTGGAGACCTGGGTTTGAATCCCACAGCCCCAACTTGCATTCTGTGTGACCCTGAGCAAGCCACTTAACTTCCCTGTGCTCCCAGGTCGCACCTGTAAACAAGCTTTCAGCTTAGTGTGTCTCTCCTGGCTAAACAATTGGGAAAAAAAAAAAAGAATTCTGGGGTGAATCCCGTTAGGCCCCATTGCTTTGTCCACCTTCAGTTTTAGGAGTTCTTTCAGAACTCTTTCTTCTGTGAAAGGACTGGTATCAACCCCCTATCCAAAGTATTTCTATTGATTGGATTAGGTACCTCCCCTCCTCTACTTTGTGAATACTGAGCAAAAGTATTAGTTCAATATCCTGCTTTTTCACTGTCCCTCTCTGCCCACCACCCTCCCCTTTATTAAGCCTCACTATCCTCCCCTTTGTCTTTCTTCGCTCCCCAATGAACCTATAAAGGTTTTATCCCCCTTCTTAACCGAGTTGGCTGTCTTTTCCTTGGTTTGGGCCTTTGCTATTCTGACTGCCTTCCCTACTTCCTTCTGCTTTATCCGGTGCAGTTCTCTGTCCTGCTTCTTCTATGTTTCCTTATGCCTCCGTAATGCTATCTTTTTCTCCCTAACCTTCCCCGCCACCTCTTTTGAGAACCACAGTTGTTTTTTCTTTCGTTTTGATTTATTTGCTTCACACAAAGGCTTGTTGCCTCTGTGATGGCAGTTCTGATGTTTCCCCATTGTTGCTCCACCCCTCCTTCTTGCTTGTTTGCTAGTGCTTTTCTGAAGCACTCTCCCATTTTGACAAAGTCAGCCCTCCTAAAGTTCAGTACCCTCACTTTTGTATGACTTGACTCTGCAGCAGTTATCCATATTCTGAAATACCCTTTCCCAAATGCACACACTGACCTGCATTCTCACATATGCAAAGAGACACACACAGAAAACAACCATCCAATCAGCTTTGATAACTCTTTTTTTAGATGTATCACAGGAGTATGAAGATATATAATTGTCACCGGCTCAACGTAGCGTTGAATTTTCTGCTACCCTGATGTTAGGAAATGAAAATTACGTACCTACCGTAATTCTGATCTTTCTGTGTATCTTCAACATTCATCACAGATGGGTACTGGCCGGAGTTCAGGACCCTGTGGGAGCTTTTTTTTTTTTTTTAAAAAGGGTAGGCGGAGCCGATGCAGCATCGGCGCCGCCCTCGAGGCCGACGTACTGCGTGGTGCTCGAGGGTTGGCCGTTAGGCTGCGTCGACTCTGCCTGCCTACCAGTTCTGAGTCGCCGGAGAGGTAAGAGGAAGGGATGGAGGGTGGGACAAGAGAGTCCAAGGGACAGAAAAAGGAAAGGAAAAACTGAACTAAAAGGAGAAATAACGACTGAGAGGACAGCAGAGAAGAGATGAGACTAAGGGGATTGGGTAGGGGCCCCAATCTCTGGAAGCGGAAGAAGGGAGGAAGGAGGGAGAAATTTAGGAGAGTGGAGAGGTAACAGAGTGTCTGACACCTGTCCATCACCAGATTTATAAGAACTGCAAGGAGTAGCAAAGCTCTCTGCCAGAATTCAAGGCACAGAATAACTGGCAAATACCCCAGAAGCAGAGTCGGCTATTTTGGAGAAGGACAGGGTAGAGGGACTTAATACTCTCTCAGGAAAGATGTTTGGTGAAAAAAAGGAGTTTTTTATTTAAAACAGTTGGATGGAAACCAGAAGGAGAACAGGAGGAAGGCAACTACCAAGTCCCACCCCATCGGGGTGGAGACATGTAGTAGAGAAGGAGTGCCACTCGAGCTGTACTCCTTAAAGGAGAATACACCCCTGTGTGTCCCTGCTTTACCCCGCTCCAAAAAGGAGAGGGGGAGTCACAGAGGAGGGACCCAGAGACTGAGGCCCCAGGGGATGGTGGGTGGGGTTGTGATGAATGGTGAAGATACACAGAAAGATCAGAATTATGGTAGGTACGTAATTTCTATATCTTATCCGTGTGGACCCTCACCATTCATCACAGATGGGCAAGGCATCAAGCCCCGAAGGGGGTTGATTAATTACACCCTAAGGGACAGAGTCCCTTAGCCCTCAGTGGGTGACACACTAAGGGGGGGAACCTTCCAGGCCTGAGGAGGCCCGAGAGTGGGGAGAGCGAGACGGGGTCCACCTGGAGGGGGAAGGAAGCTGCCCCGACAATCGCCGCCTCGCCCTACGGGAGAAGAGGTAGGTTCCCTGGTGGGCGGAGCAAATCACCCTACGCCGGGCCAAGGGTGACAACTGGGAAAGACAAAGCCACGCTGATCTCCTAGTGCAGATCGCTGTCCCTACGACCCTGGTAGCTACCTCATTGGCACCATAAGATGCCCTCGCTTGGTGCCTTGCTAGCTCCAGGCCACGTGCAGAGAGCGCGATGGCTTGTCTGGTTTGCTCCGAGTCAGGCAAAGCAGCTAGGATCTGACCTAGTGCGGACCACAAGAACCTGTTGTAGGCTGCATAGTGGGCCTGGTGAGCTGAAATAGAAAGGAGCAACCGTGCCGAGTAGAAGGTCCTCCTCCCCCAAAAATCAAAATCCGAGGAGTCTTGATCCGGGGGCTGGTCACGGTGGAGGGTGCAAAGCCCATCAGGGGTGTCCAAGTGCGTCAATCCGGACTGCGGATGAGGCATAGAACCTGGAGACTCCGGGGGAGCACAATACCTCTGGCTGAGGTCCCTAGGGGCAGGGACTCCGGAGAAGGGCCTCTGCCAGAAACGCAAGGACGCCTCCTGAAAGGGAGCAGGCCAGGGTGGCACCACAAGGGTGGCCCCCAAAATCACCTAAAAAGGCGTGCGCCGCATGCTCAGGATTGCTAACAGACAGGGGAGAAAGGTGCAGGCCCTCCAGCATCCTCACGAGGAAGCGCTGGTACTCTGAGAGATCAGCAGCCGGAGAGATATGGACAGAGGGTTCCTCTCTCCCAGAAGAGGGGGATGAGGAACTGGAGGTCACCATACATTCTGAGGGTGGCTGCACTGGGGGAGGTTGAAAACCCTGGCTGTCCATAGCCCTAACATAGGCAGGGAACCGAGCAGCCACCGCTCTGAACTGCTCCCAGGTGAGAGGGCCACTAGGACCAAGAATGCCTGGGAGCGCTGGAGAATGTGGCAGAGGGATAGGGGCAGAGCCGAGAAAGGAAGTCGGCTGACCTCCGCCAGGGCTAGGGAGTGGACCATGAGCACCCGAGGAGGATGTCACAGAAGACTCCACAGCCGACAGCTATACAACCACATTGGCACTGCCTTGTCTGCACCCAGAAGAATCCCCCCAGTGAGGCGATCGGGGCCGTAAAAGTCCAGAAGGACGGTCCCCTGCCTCTAAAGAATGGGACCCCCTCAAGGAACCGGAAGGGGAGGGATGGAAGTCTGCACTTCGGCTTTGCCCAGGGCCCGGGTGGACCCCAGAGAAAGGCCGACACGCCGACCCCACACCCCTCGACCCCTCAGAGTCTGAGAGAGTCCTCCTCCTCGAGAGGGCCAGCCTAGGTAGCTGACAGCTCTGGGCCGCCCCCGAAGGGGAGACCCAAGGAACAGCACCCTCCCCTCCTGCAGGCATCTGGATGGGCCCCAAAGTTGGGCAATCAAGACACACTACTGGAGGGGGTACCACCACCGAGGGGTCAGAGAAACCCCCAAGGCCAGGTTGCAGAGCAATGGTGGCACGCATCACTGCCTGCTAGTCAGCACCACTGACCCTAACCTCGGGGACTACCTGACGCTCCTCAGTAGGGGGCCAACTATGACTTGTCAACGAGACCACTGGGTCGCCCTCCTCCGCAGACAACCCCGAAGGGTGTGACTGCCCGTCTGACTCCGAGCCCGACTCTGAAGAAGTAGAGTCCGAGGCTCTGAGCCAAACAGTAGGAGGGCGGGCGAAGACGACTTTGCCAGAGGGCCCAGCAGCCAGAGCAGTGCCCGAGGTGGCACCCGTGCCCTCCGCAACCCTGCGGGTGGGGCTCACAGAAGGCACCAGTGCAACTTGGGCCGAAGGTCCAGAGCCAGGGCCAGCCACGGCGCCGGGCGGTACCAGGGACAGAGACGGCGCCGACAGCAGCCCTAGCAACAACCTCGGCGCTGACAACACCGCCAGGCCCCTCGGCATCGCGAGCGCACCAGGACTCGCGGCGCCGACGGGGCCCTGAGGGCGGACTTGGCGCCGAACGTGACACCGACCGGCCCCTTGGCGCCGCGAGTGGCACCGAGAGTACCTATGGCATTGAGGACGGCACTGACTGCCGAAGCCGAAGGCCCGACGACGCCGAACTGTGCAGGCACGGCGCCATACTCAACCTCGACGCATGGCAAAAGACGACGCTGGGTCCTGCCCCATGGCGCTGCGAGCAGCGTTGGTGCCGCGAATGGTGTCGACAGGTCCCATGGCACCGAGCGACAAGTCGGCGCCGACGATGGTGCTGACAGGGCCCTCGGCGCGAGGACGGCGTCGACCCGGGCCTTCCGAGCCGTGGGAGCAGCACCAGGGGAGCCTTCACCCCCAAAGGGGCGATTGCCATGGCGGCGCCTCCCACCCGCTCCCTGAAGGAAGCGGGATGGGCCTCTGCACTGCGGGAGGAGCCTCGGCAATGGCCAGGCTACAAGTAGCCGAGGCTCCCTCCTCCTCGGTCCATGTAGAACCGGGAGGGGACCCGGAGGAAAGGCCGAGAGAGTGCGGCTTGGCCCGACGAGTGCGAACCATACCCCCGAAAGTCGGCGGAGCTCGCCCCACTTTCCACGCACGCTGTTCGAGGATGCGGCGGTCCATGGAGAAGCAGGCATCGCACGAATCCATGTCGCGAAGTGGGCCAAGACACGCGAGACACCAGTCATGCTGGTTGGGTAACGGAATATTTTCGCTGCAGGGCATCGAGCACATAGGGGTCAATTCTTGAAAAACTTTTTGCCCTCCGACCAAGACATAACCTATGGAGAAACAAACACACAAAACAGACTCGACATCGCAGAATTTGAAAAAAAGGAAAGATCTTACCGCGACGCTCAGTTGAGGCAGAACCAGAACCGCAGGCGACCGACGGACTGAACGTCAAAACGAAAACAGGCTTGAAGGCCCAACAACTGGAACAAGCTTCCCACGCAGGCGACCTCAATGGCGGGAGGCAAGTACTGGTAAAACAGGCAGTCGGCGGCAGCCTGGCCAGCCTGAAGCCATGCAGTACATCGGCCTCGAGGGGCGGCACCGACTGCGCGCGGCTCTGCCTACCCTTTAAAAAAAAAAAAAAGCTCCCGCTGGGTCCTGAACTCCGGCCAGTACTCATCTGTGATGAATGGTGAAGATTGACACAGATAAGATTAACAGTTTCACTGTCTGTTTATATGCAGGAAAGCTAATCTGCTTTCTTTCAGCACAGCTGTTCAACTACAGCTGTTACTTGGTTACCTGACATGCTACAGCAGACCACAATAATACATCGTTTGCATAAAGCACTGGCAAAACTGAAAGAGAGACACACTTCTTATGTGTTACATTTACCTATGTGTATACCTCTGCTGTCCTGCAAAACTGGGATGGTCTGAAATCATATCTGAATCTGGATAGGGACTTGGAAAAATGTAGTCCTATATATACTACCAACCAGAATATGCCAGATTCTTAAATATTAGATGTAGAAAGACAATACCCCTGGCTGGTCTTTCCTTTCGGGTAGGCCAAATTCCCCTTGTAAAACCTTCTGTTGTCCCAAACTAGTTGTTTTACCTAACTAACTCACTAACTAACCAACCACCCAACCATACATTATGCACATAGGAAACCACACTAATAGTTTGTTTATTTATAAAACAATACTGGATCACATTACCCTCCCAAATCTTTATATTGCAGCAAGAGTTCGGCTTTCAGTCAACTGTAATAACTGGATATAAATCTATGACACCAGCGCATTAACCATAGACTAGGCAAATGTTAACTGGGCTGAAGAATGAAACCACAAAGTCTTATGTATTTAACTCCAATTAAGTTCTGGACTTTGTATTACTTTGAGTAAAGATCTATTAATGGAAATCCAGGCAAGAAACTAATATTATTCCATCCAAACTAATCTTGAATAGATATTTGGTTGAAAATAAGACGGTGATGTAATTCTAACCATCTGGATCAAAGGAGGAGAAAAAATCACACGTATCTCAGCTGGAATTAGGGTAAACTGAGAAAATGCAACTGGAATGTTTAATGCTTTTGAATCTTAAACAAGATGATTTTCAGAGATTTAATGAGCAGCTAAAGTCACAAGCAAAAAAACACTGCTGGCATTGACAGTACACAACTTACCTCAAAGATTTGAACTGTAAGCCATCCTCTTCTTTATTTTTAAAAATGTATTTTTACAGTGTATTTACTGAGGATAACCCAGCTGAAAGGTAGCATCTTATTTCCAGCAGGATCCTGCTTCTAACCATTTCCGCAGCTGGGTGGACTGGATCACTGGGAGGTTAAATGACTTGCCCAAGGTATCACTGCTGGTATTTTGCTGTAGTGGGGGTTTGCAAATTTTTTTATTACTATTTTTTTCCTCCTTCATGCCATCAGCCAACTCCCAGTCCCATCATCTGCCTTCTCTGGGACTTACCCTATGCTTCCCAGTCCTCATGACCCCCCCATGGTAAGGCCCTCAGAGCAGAATCAAACCCCTTGGGGGAATCCAAATCCAGTGGCAGCAGGAGCTGCGCCAGTGGTGTAGGACCTATGGGGGCTGAACTTCATCCTGCAGCAGCCAGAAGAGTTTTTCCTCCATGTTCCTTCTTCCCTCACCCTGAGATGCAGACGTGTGAACATTTATTTATTTAAGCGTTTCACCAGGAAGGGCACACTGAACAACAAGTTGCTTATCTCACGGTGCGTCCTGGGGGTTGGGGGAGTTTTAAGCATACAATAAAACATAATCAGCACAACAGTAGACATTGCCAATATATGGGAATTGGAAGACATACAAATAAGTCATAGACAAACAACAAAACAGTATATAGTGCCAATTATGCATAGGGTACATTACCAAGTAGAGAACAATTAACAAGCAGTAACAGGCATCAAGAAATAACAGTTGGTATGTATATTCCATTACATCATAGTGAACAGAAGGTCTGCAAGTGCAGTAATAGGATAACTATTACAGCTCATTTAGATGCAACATGGTCTGCTCAGTTGCAGTTGCAGTTCACAGACACAGGTAATTGTGTAAGGCTGAGGAGACAGAGGAAGGGGAAGAAGAAAGGCGAATCGGGGGGAAGGAATTCCACAGTTTAGGGAAGTAGTACGAGAAGGCTGCCTGTCCAACAGTAGTCCTATGGGTATGGGAAACTGAGGACCTAAGTGAATGGGTGGATGGTGGGGAGATTGTTAGGAAAGGGTTGAGCCAAACCAGAATTTGGAGATGAATTTAGCACAGTAGAGGAGACGTCTGTTATCAAGAGGTGGTAAAGCCAAAGTGTGGTTAAGTTGACAGTGATGAGTGAGGGTAGGAGCGTTGAGTGCGAAGCAGTAGAAGGAGTTCAAGTGGGTGTCCAATCTGGCTAGGGAGGTCTCAGGTGCAGCACTGTAGACTAAATCACAGTAGTCAGAGATGGGGAGGATCATATTCTGGACAAGATCATGCCTAGTCAGGAGAGGGAGGCAGTTTCGGTTTCTAAATAGTGCACCTAACTTGGGGTGCAGCTTTTTTAAGGATGCTGTCCATGTGACCAGAGAAGGTGAGGTGTTGGTCAAGCCAAACCCCCAGATATCTGAATGAGGAGGTGTCCTTGAGGACTGTCTCACTGAAGACGAGGAAAGTGGGTAGGGTAGGAGCCTTGAAAGTCTCTGCCTAGTGCCAAAGGTCATGGAGACAGTCTTGGCATTTAGGAAAAGCTGATGTGAGAAAAACCAGTGTTAATGTTGTTGAAATAATTCTAAAATCTGGTTGCAGCATCGGTGGGGGAGTGGCTGGAGGTGTAAAGGACCGTGTCATCTGCATACATATGAATAGAAGTAGATGCGCAGACAGACGGCAAGTCATTGAGAAAGATGGAGAAGAGTATGGGGCCCAACACTGATCCCTGCGGGACCCCTGCGGGATAGGGAGGGGTGAGGATATAGAATCTGCTATTCTAACTGACTGGGACCGACCTACGAGGTAGGCATGGAACCAGTTTGTGGTGGCAGCCGACAAGCCTGCACTGGAGAGAGAGTAACAGGATAGAGTGGGAGACAGTGTCACAATCCTTCGCAAGGTCGACAAAGATAGCGGACGTGATTTGACCACTGTCCATCCCTGAGAGGATGGAGTCAGTGAGACTAATCAGGGAGGGGGTGGTGGAGGGGTTTTTATGAAAGCCAGACTGGAAGGGGGTGAAAAATTTAGCATGAGAGAGATAGGTAGAGAGTTGGGAAAGAACTAGGTGTTCTTGCAGCTTTACGAGGGTGGGAAGTCGGGATATGGGGTGATAGTTCCCAGGGAAGGATGGGTCACCACCCTTAGGGAGGGGAAGAACAATGCCATGTTTCCAGACAGAGGGGGTAGCTTCCAATGTGAATGACAGGTTGAGTAGCTCCGTCAGTGGGGCAGAGATAGCCATAGCAGAAAAGTAAAGCAGCTTGGGGTCCAGCCCATCAGGTGAACTGCCTTTAAAAGAGTTTAGGGTAAGCAATGCATCCAGGGTGTCAGAGAGTGTTATGTTAGTGAATGAGAAAGGAAGGGGCTGGGGATAGGTGTGTTGTGAGTTAGGGGGAGGATCAGATTGAGGAGACGGTGAGGAGGATAGAAGGGCAAAGGCACAGGAGGTGAAAAAAGAATTAAATTCAGAGGCAACCCTCAAGTGGTCAGAGGTAATAGTGTTGTGAAAATGCGGGCCCAATGCAGGCAATCCCCCTGCTATTCCACCTGGAAGCATCCAGGTAGCACTAGTGTGGTGAAGCTAGATTCCCTCATTCCCCTGCAGGAGGGAAGCATCCTATGGGATGCTCCAACCAACCTCCCTCAGGCTGGCCCAGAGAGCTGGGCTTGCTCCCGAATCCAGGTCACTGGTGCTGTGAGTAATGGTGCTACTACAGCATCAGTGGGCCAGCTGGGGGTTTGCACATGTGACCTCCAGGCTGGTCCTTGAACCACTAGACTACACTACCTTCTTATTGCTAAGGACAACTTCATGAAAACTGGAGCTTTGTCAGTTAAGCAATAATGCCCGACAGGGTGTGTGTTGTGCTGGGATAATGTCACGCTTCCGGTGGTTGGGCACGAGGCCGTAGGCTGAGTGCATCCAATACCTGAGGCGTGATGTTATCCTAGCAGAACACACACCCTGGAGGGCATTATAGCTATTATACAATAGCTTGTTGTAATACAGAATAAAAAAAATAATTTTAAAGAATGTTTTTGTTAGTATGGAAGAATATTTTTGTTTCTTAAGAAAAGATGCAAAAAAAGAGTAACTAAAGGTCCTCATGGTGAGCATCCAAACTGGTTCACAGTGAGGCTGAGACTAGACCCATGATGTTGTGCTGGGATAACATCACAGGTCCAGTCCCAGACTGACCAATCAGAGACCAGCATTCTTTCTTGCCATTGTATAATCACAGTTCATTTACTGCCGAGTCTTGCTCAGGAACAGAAGTAAACTCTCCTAACGTACAACATTGTAGTCTGTTGCTGTGAAAATTATTGTGATAAAACCAAAGGCACCGAAATGTCAGCAACTAGCTGAAGACACATTACTTTTGTTTTTATGTAACTATGCTTAACCAGTAGTGGAAATGGAAACAGATTGCTGTGGAGACTGAAGAACATTGGCATAAGAAGAAACTTCTCTGTCAGGGGTCCAGAGGCATGTTAGCATTAAACACTGCATTTTTTTGGTATACCATTAGTGCAGCGACTTTATTTTGGTGCCACAATTAGGACGCTGAAACAAGGGCGATCTTGATTTTAGATCACCCCTCACTCATGCCATCCTTTGCACCCACAGAATTTCTGTCCCCTCCAGGGCATGCCAGCCCCGAATGTGGTTATCTTTAGTTTTGCGGGGTGTGGGGGGCAAAGCATCCCACAAGACAGGACTGTTTTCTGGGGCAGCGCTTTGGCGCTATATGTCCCGGAAGCTGCAATACCTGGTGTCGCAATGCTGGGTAGCATATTGCCTTTGCCCATATTGGTGTTGACAAAATGATTGTTGCACCACTATGAATGAACCCATTTTTTTCAGCTTATTTTGTGCAGTTGCATTCATTCATAAGGTAGACATAACACAACACAATAATTTTCTACAACATATTTCCCCGGGAATTAAGTCACAGTTTTCATTTCACTCCCTGTGCTTCATTTTGTGGTTCTAACAATGTCTTCCATTGTGCTTAGCAAAACAAAACAAAACAAAAAAAACCAGAATAAATGTCTTGGAATTCAAGTTTTTTTTTTGGGGGGGGGTTACTTAGTACAATTAATTTCCGCAGATGCAGCTATGATCTCTTTTGCAGGTGAAATGATCCCTTCTTTAAGGTTTGAACTATATTTTCAAAACTAATCAGCTTAATTAGGAAAAAATGATTTGTTAGGAAATACTGCCTAACAGTTTCTATCAAAACAACGTACACTAACACAATTGAAAATTTTGTGTACGTGTCCCTTTAAAAGACAATCTCTGTTCTGGTGAAGCCTTGTCAGACCGACTTGCACAAGAATTTGCATACCCACAATGCCTTGGTTGCTGTGAGAATAAGGCTTGTGAATATGCATATGCTTTGGAGGGATACACAGAACCAAACAATTTGGATGCTTTTAAGGATTCCATATACTGCTTTCCCTGCAGACTACCATTTTGGTATGCTCACTCCATGTGTGGTAAACTGCCATTGCCTAGGGGCCTGATAAGGTGCCTGGTTGTTATGATTATGACTGCAGTAGACTGAGGGGTTCCAGGGAGAATGAAATATGTGTCTGTATAGTAAGTACTTTGTCATTCTCAGCCTAAACTAGATCAGGTGTAGGAGCCTGATTAAAAGGCGATGTCTGTTCTGGTGAAACCTTGTCAACTTGACTTGCACATGGTTTTACATACCCGTGATTGCTCTGGGAATGAAGGTGGAGAGTGTGGGTATGATTTGGAGCGATGAATAGAAAACAAATAATTGTAAATGTTAGTGTCAGATGATGTCTCTGCAGGCTATAGGGGATCCCTTCCTATCAACTAAATAGTGTTTAAAAAATGTCTGACCAGAGCTGGCCAGTAGTGTAGCAGCAGTGCATAATGTAGCAATCTGGGAGATGGTTGCTTTTTGACCTATGCGACTTTGTGAGTGGCAGAGCCATCAGTTAGGTCTATAGAGGTCAAGCTCTGCAGATAAAAATAAAGGTGATAGTTTTTGTGACATTTTTAGCTTATGGCTTACATAATTTATTTATATGATTTATTTATTCAGTTTTTGTTGACCAGGTAAGTGCACTAGACAATAAAATATTTTATTTTCACGCATGACGTGGGAGATTACAAAACAGCAGGGTTTAACAATGTATACAATGAAATAGTTAAACAAAGTGGAATATAAGAGAAGATGCCACACAACTGTCTACAAATCAGATGCCATGAGGGAAAACAATGATAATAGTACAAACATGTCTGATACAGACAAATAACAATAACCAGGGAACAAGCATAAAAGCAAAAATGACCCAACAATAAGTAGAGCTAAATTAACAATTCATAGAATCAGGAGCAGTAACGAGTGACGTGACCAGCAAAAAACAGTAAGAACAGTACATCATGTTGGTACTGGCAGAGCATCCAAATAACTAAAGGTAGGCATAAGAGCAAAAATGAACAAACAAAAATGAGAAACAGGAACAGATGTCAAATGTAGCATTAGGAGTGAGTCAGGAGCAGGAGGACTTCAGAGGAACTAAGATAATTGAGTAATTCTCTTTTAAATGTGAGGTGGGACTGGCACACCCAAAGGTGAGAGTGTAGGGAGTTCCAAGCCCTAGGGGTGAAATGAGTTAACGCCTGCTCACCCATTTTGGAGGAGCACTTGGGTACAGCCAGGAGGGCTTAATCTTTAGAGCACAGAGGGTAGGCAGTGTCAGCAGGCGTGAACATAGAGGCCAGTGAGGCAGGTTTAGAGGACCTGAGGATGTTATCAAACAAGCAGCATAGGGTACAGAGATACCTCTCTAGCAATGCAGGCCTTAGCACTCAAACCCTAGTATATGGTTAAAAAATAACTTAAAAGTTTGATACTAGACTTTTTGTCTCTCTCTCTCTCTCTCTCTCTCTCAATGAATTCATCTACTGTTGCTGTGCACTTTCAGATGATCACATTCAAATTAACTATTTCAAATGAAGGAATCATTTCAAGCATTCCAAATAAGCCTCTGTAAGTATTTTAGTAATCATTTAGTAATTTTGACACAGGGTTTGAAAATTGATAAGGCTGCCAGAGTAGAAATAAATCATTTATTTCTGTTCCAAGCGTCCTTACTCATGAGTGGCCTAGACATGAGTGTGTTATTAGCTTGGAGGTGGAAGTGAAAATTAATCTGATTATACCACCAGGGCAAGTGTAATAACTGCATTATGCAACATATAGAGGATAATGTGTGGGACATTATCCATAACAAGTGTGTGGAGCCATCATGTGGTTATCTATGGCAATCATTGAAACCTTGAGAGGTTTTAGTTGCCATGACAACCGCGAGATGGCTACTAACGCTTGTTATGGATAGTGGCCCATACATTGTCTTTGATAGTGTACGGGCTGCTAGCATAATGAAAAATACAATCAATTTACTGAATGTTCCCTGCAAAGTCCTTACTTGTTTGCTGATTTCATCGGGCGTCCGCTACCATTCTCACCGCTAAATACTTCCTTTGGTGACTGTAATCAAACGCATGCATGAATGCATTTTATGTTGTTATGCTGCAGTAGCTATGTAGCTAGTGCAGCATAACAGCTGCGATGACATAGCTACTGCAGCATAACAACTCCATTCTAGTTATGGTTTTCTATCCATAACAACATTCCACCATACATTACAAAGATGTGTTGCTAATATAAACAGTTGTTCTTGATTAGCTAAATTGTTGAAGACATACATACATACACGGACAAAAAAACATTTATTTTTATGGATGTACATGAATATAAATGTCTATTTCCATATATGTGTACCTGGAGGTCTAGAGCATAGGATTTATTTGCCTTTATTTATACCAACCCCAGCTGTATAAATGTATATATCCCACATCAGTGATAAATAAATTGGATAAATAAATTGTGTTATTTTTGGAAAATATTTATTTTCACTTAGAACATGTTATTTCCACATACAAAATGTTCTTTCCCAATTAGAATTTGGAAATCAAACAAAGAAATATGGGTTAGATACAGAATTTACAATAAAAAGAGGTACAGTTTGAAACTAAATCAAGGTAAAATACTAACAAAAACATTAAAAACAGTGTGGTATATATCAAATACATAATGAGTTGCAGCAGAATAACACATTTCTGTCGACACAAGAATAAGACCGTTATAATTAAGTTGTGGCTTCACCACTCCCAAGTTATTTGTCTTACCAATCACTAGTGGAGATAAATGTGTTATTCCACTGCAACCCATTAGGCAGTTATTCCCTGTTTTTACTGGGTCATTTTTAATCTCACAGTGGTTGTGTAAATATTTCTTTTAAATAAACTGCTGACTTTGAAGTTTGTATCTAATTCAAAGTTAATTTCACTCTTCTCCTGAAATAGCAGTGATGGGCATTGCTGAACTAAGCAGAGATCAGCGCTGTGACATCGGGATGGCATTAGGGTCCCAAACACATAATGCCATCACTGGCCTGAAACACATTAAAATGCTGTTGCTCTTGCATCTTGTTAGCACCTTGGATCTGACTGCATTATTTATTTATTACTTTTTTCTGCTGGTATCCTAATTAGAGTTTACGGTATGTGTAACTGCAAACTGTGTCTATGTTTGTGTTCTGTAGGTCATAAATTGATTTTCAGGTTGTCCTTGGCAAGATCACCCTAGCAAAAGAGATGCAAATCTCAGTGGGTTTCTTACAGTGGATGAAGGTTATTATTGTAGAAATAATAATAATCATCATAATGATATTAAAAAACGTTGCTCCAACTGCAAACTAAATTGATGCACAATGGCCCAATGGGTAGCATGTTACATTCCCATGCAGGCGACCCACGTTCGAGAATGAGCTTGGGGAGCCAGCTGGGTGGCCTGGGGCCTGGGGTGGCACTGCTGCTTGGTAGCGCTCCCAGCCTACAAAGGAATGGTGGTGCGTTCTGCTGCACTGGTGACTCCTGCAGTGAGCCACGGATGCAATTAACATGTTGAGGCCTGCAGGGGCTATGCCTGACATCAATGGAGGGAGACGGGGAGAAAACAGAAAAAAAGGGGTGCAGTCTTAATTAAGCCCTGCCTGCTTGCCTCAGACCCATGCCATTGCCAGGACCCCTGCCACATTTGGCCCTTCCTCTCCTGGCCCCACCACAGAGGGAGGGGGTTCATCATCAGGTAAGGTCTAGGGGAGATGATAGCCAGTCGGAAGGTGGCATGTACAGGGCTGATAGCTACCTGACACTGCAAGCTGGAAAAGCTTTATAGTAATAAAAAAAATTACACAAGACAGTTTTAAACATAGAATTATTAGAAGGTCAAAATTTGGAATTTGTTTAGCTGTAGGGTCATTTAGCTTCAAGAGTGACCCAAATGTGGCAGTTCAATTTTGCTACAGCCATCAGTCAGTGAGAGGCAAGTGTGCTAGCCTTTTCCAGACTTTGTTTTATTCAGCGATGAGAGCAGAAATATGGTAATTTTGCTACTTTGTTTTTAGAAATATGTTCATTGTAATATTTTTATGAATGCAACAATTACAAGCATTGCTCCAAGATGCATTACTAACAATTAAAGAATAAAACTGGCAGAGTGGTGCATATAAAACCCGCTATATAAACAAATTCATGCCACATATAGATAGTAATACAGTTTATTACAACATAATTCTATGAGGATCCCTGTCATGGGAGGAATGTCCATGAGTTTTTTATATACCCAGGTTAACATTACCTAAGTCAGACAGGTCCAAAGACATTTGAGATGTACTGTAAAAAACTGTAAACAGGGTAATTTTAACAAATGCTTTCAAATGTTAGACTTTTAAACCATTTTACAAAAGCAGACTTCTTGGAAACAGTGAATGATGATAACTATTAGTTACAACTTACCCTGTGCAATATTCTACAAAAAGACGGTGTCAAAAAAACAAAATGATTGCCAACTTTGGAACATCTAAATTAGGGGTGTATTGTGTACATGGACTGAATATTATTTCTTGAATACCATGAACAGTAGTGCTCTTGAATAGGGAGCTATTTTTATTCTGAAACCATTATTCATTCACAGGTAAATAAAAACAAACAAAAAAACCCGTGGTTGCCATTTATGACACTTGTAGATGAATTAGAAGGGAAATCTATGTTATCAGAATGAGCGGAAAGGTACTGAGGATGGTTTCTTGCAATCACTTCACTTTTCACATGAACGGGAATTCCAAGTATTCAGTAATATAAATGAGGGTTATGTTGTTATCAGCTTATTTCTTTTTCTTCCTGGTTGATCTTATGGTTTTGTAGGTACAATATTAGTTCTCTCCAAAGTTTTTAAAATGCAGTAATATGTTTTACGGGCTTGTCCACTTGAACATGACGTATATACAACTTGACACAAAATAATGATAGTACAAGGGAAAATATCAAAATACACTTTGTAATGCACAGTATCAGACAGGACAGCACCTATATATAACACATTCTCCATAAAGACATTTTGCTGAACATTGACAAGAAAATGTTTCCTGTCTTTTTCATAAGCTTTGATTTGACATTGTTCTTCCAAAATGCATTATTCTGTACTAAATGTCTCACGATATATTATAAATCCTAATAAAAAAGTTTGGAAAAAAAAAACTTCTCCTATGCTTACTTATTTATATTGTCCCACCCAACCATAACACGCTTACTCACCCCCCACCCATTGCCTGTACCTTTCCCTTCCCCCAGCACCCATGCAATATTTGTTAGTGTTTTGTCTCTAGGTGGGTATCTGACCCAACCAACCCACCTCTATGGCTGGCAGGTGTCTTGATCAAGAAAAAGCACTTGTTTACCCTAAACTCAAATAACCCCTATATCTCTCTCCCCTTCCTGCCACTCTGGCCGCCACCTTATTTCACCCATCTTTCTCCACAGTAAGACAGTAGCACACTGATAAAGCAACCAGCACAACCCACTCTCCTCCATGGCTGTCCGCTTTCTAATGAATGGACACATTCACATTATCTAATAAGAAAACCAACTGATCACATTGTTAGTAAAATAAAATTTAAAAAAATGAAACGTCCTTGTTGGTCTTAATGTTGATCTGGATGCAGCACTTGCAGCAGCTGCAAAACCTGGAAACCATACTGTGATATACCTAGTAACCATACTGTGATATATAGTACCTAGAGACCACTGTGCTAAACTTAGCAACCATACTGTGATATACCTAGTAACCATACCGTGATACATAGTACCTAGAGACCACTGTGCTAAACCTAGCAACCATACTGTGACATACCTAGTAACCGTACTGTGATATACTGTACCTAGAAACCATACTGTGATATACCTAGTAACCATACTGTGATATACCTAGTAACCATACTGTGAAATATAGTACCTAGAGACCACTGTGCTAAACCTAGCAACCATACTGTGATATACCTAGTAACCATACTGTGATACATAGTACCTAGAGACCACTGTGCTAAACCTAGCAACCATACTGTGATATACCTAGTAACCATACTGTGATATATAGTACCTAGAGACCACTGTGCTAAACCTAGCAACCATACTGTGATATACAGTATCTAAAGACCACTGTGATAAACCTAGTAACCATACTGTGATATACCTAGTAACCATGCTATGACATACCTAGTAACCACTGTGCTAAACCTAGTAACCATACTGTGATATATAGTACCTAGAAACCATACTGTGATATACCTAGTAACCATACTGTGATATACAGTACCTAATAACCACTGTGCTAAACCTAGTAACCATACTGTGATATACAGTACCTAGAAACCATACTGTGATATACCTAGTAACCACTGTGCTAAACCTAGTAACCATACTGTGATATACCTAGTAACCATACTGTGATATATAGTACCTAGAGACCACTGTGCTAAACCTCGTAACCATACTGTGATATACAATACCTAGAAACCATACTGTGATATACAGTACCTAGAGACCACTGTGCTAAACCTAGTAACCATACTGTGATATACCTAGTAACCATACTGTGATATACAGTACCTAGAGACCACAGTGCTAAACCACGTAACCATACTGTGATATATAGTACCTAGACACCACTGTGATAAACCTAGAAACCATTCTGTGATATACAGTACCTAGTAACCACTGAGCTAAACCTAGTAACCATACTGTGATATACCTAGTAACCACTGTGCTAAACCTAGTAACCATACTGTGATATATAGTACCTAGAAACCATACTGTGATATACCTAGTAACCATACTGTGATATACCTAGTAACCATACTGTGATATACAGTACCTAATAACCACTGTGCTAAACCTAGTAACCATACTGTGATATACAGTACCTAGAAACCATACTGTGATATACCTAGTAACCACTGTGCTAAACCTAGTAACCATACTGTGATATACCAAGTAACCATACTGTGATATATAGTACCTAGAGACCACTGTGCTAAACCTCGTAACCATACTGTGATATACAATACCTAGAAACCATACTGTGATATACAGTACCTAGAGACCACTGTGCTAAACCTAGTAACCATACTGTGATATACCTAGTAACCATACTGTGATATACAGTACCTAGAGACCACAGTGCTAAACCACGTAACCATACTGTGATATATAGTACCTAGACACCACTGTGATAAACCTAGGAACCATTCTGTGATATACAGTACCTAGTAACCACTGAGCTAAACCTAGTAACCATACTGTGATATACCTAGTAACCACTGTGATAAACCTAGTAACCATACTGTGATATACCTAGTAACCACTGTGCTAAACCTAGTAACCATAATGTGATATACAGTACCTAGAGACGATTGTGCTAAACCTAGAAACCATACTGTGATATACTGTACCTAGAGACGATTGTGCTAAACTTAGAAACCATAATGTGATATGCAGTACCTAGCAACCATTGGACTATACCTAGTAACCACCGTGCTAAACCTAATAACCATACTGTGATATATCTAGTAACCACTGTGCTAAACCTAGTAACCATACTGTGATATACCTAGTAATCACTGTGCTAAACCTAGTAACCATACTGTGATATACCTAGTAACCACTGTGCTAAACCTAGCAACCATACTGTGATATACCTGGTAACCACTGTGCTAAACCTAGTAACCATACTGTAATATATTGTACCTAGAGACCTCTGTGATAAACCTAGAAACCATACTGTGATATACAGTACCTAGAGATGATTGTGCTAAACCTAGAAACAAAACTGTGATATACAGTACCTAGCAACCATTGGACTATACCTAGAGACCACTGTGATAAACCTAGAAACTATACTGTGCTATACAGCACCTAGTAACCACTGTGCTAAACATAGAAACCATATTGTGATATACCTAGTAAACACTGTGCTAAACCTAGTAACCATATTGTGATATACAGTACCAAGTAACCACTGTGCTAAACCTAGTAACCATACTGTGACATACAGTACATAGAGACCACTGTGCTAAACCTAGTAACCATACTGTGATAGATAGTACATAAAAACCATACTGTGATATACCTAGTAACCATTGTGCTAAACATAGTAACCATACTGTGATATATAGTACCTAGAGACCACTGTGCTAAACCTAGTAAACATATTGTGATATGCAGTACCTAGAAACCATATTGTGATATACCTAGTAACCACTGTGCTAAACCTAGTAACCATACTGTGATATACAATACCTAGAGACCACTGTGCTAAACATAGAAATCATACTGTGATATACTGTACCTAGTAACCACTGTGCTAAACATAGAAACCATATTGTGATATACCTAGTAATCACTGTATTAAACCTAGTAACCATACTGTGATATACAGTACCTAGAGACCACTGTGATAAACCTAGAAACCATACTGTGCTATGCAGTACCTAGTAATCACTGTGCTAAACATAGAAACCATATTGTGATATACCTAGTAAACACTCCTAAACCTAGTAACCATATTGTGATATACAGTACCTAGTAACCACCGTGCTAAACCTAATAACCATACTGTGATATATCTAGTAACCACTGTGCTAAACCTAGTAACCATACTGTGATATACCTAGTAATCACTGTGCTAAACCTAGTAACCATACTGTGATATACCTAGTAACCACTGTGCTAAACCTAGCAACCATACTGTGATATACCTGGTAACCACTGTGCTAAACCTAGTAACCATACTGTAATATATTGTACCTAGAGACCTCTGTGATAAACCTAGAAACCATACTGTGATATACAGTACCTAGAGATGATTGTGCTAAACCTAGAAACAAAACTGTGATATACAGTACCTAGCAACCATTGACTATACCTAGAGACCACTGTGATAAACCTAGAAACTATACTGTGCTATACAGCACCTAGTAACCACTGTGCTAAACATAGAAACCATATTGTGATATACCTAGTAAACACTGTGCTAAACCTAGTAACCATATTGTGATATACAGTACCAAGTAACCACTGTGCTAAACCTAGTAACCATACTGTGACATACAGTACATAGAGACCACTGTGCTAAACCTAGTAACCATACTGTGATAGATAGTACATAAAAACCATACTGTGATATACCTAGTAACCATTGTGCTAAACATAGTAACCATACTGTGATATATAGTACCTAGAGACCACTGTGCTAAACCTAGTAAACATATTGTGATATGCAGTACCTAGAAACCATATTGTGATATACCTAGTAACCACTGTGCTAAACCTAGTAACCATACTGTGATATACAATACCTAGAGACCACTGTGCTAAACATAGAAATCATACTGTGATATACTGTACCTAGTAACCACTGTGCTAAACATAGAAACCATATTGTGATATACCTAGTAATCACTGTATTAAACCTAGTAACCATACTGTGATATACAGTACCTAGAGACCACTGTGATAAACCTAGAAACCATACTGTGCTATGCAGTACCTAGTAATCACTGTGCTAAACATAGAAACCATATTGTGATATACCTAGTAAACACTCCTAAACCTAGTAACCATATTGTGATATACAGTACCTAGTAACCACTGTGCTAAACCTCGTAACCATACTGTGACATACAGTACATAGAGACCACTGAGCTAAACCTAGTAACCATACTGTGATAGATAGTACCTAGAAACCATACTGTGATATACCTAGTAACCATTGTGCTAAACAGTAACCATACTGTGATACATAGTACCTAGAGACCACTGTGCTAAACCTAGAAACCATACTGTGATATACAGTACCTAGAAACCATACTGTGATATACCTAGTAACCACTGTGCTAAACCTAGTAACCATACTGTGATATACAGTACCTAGAAACCATACTGTGATATATAGTACCTAGAAACCATACTGTGGTATACCTAGTAACCATTGTGCTAAACATAGTAACCATACTGTGATATATAGTACCTAGAGACCACTGTGCTAAACCTAGTAACCATGCTGTGATATACAGTATTAGAAACCATACTGTGATATAACCTAGTAACCACTGTGCTAAACCTAGTAACCATACTGTGATATACAGTACCTAGAGACCACTGTGCTAAACCTAGAAAGCATACTGTGATATGCAGTACCTAGAGACCACTACGCTAAACACAGAAATCATACTGTGATATACTGTACCTAGTAACCACTGTGTTAAACATAGAAACCATATTGTGATATACCTAGTAATCACTGTATTAAACCTAGTAACCATACTGTGATATACAGTACCTAGAGACCACTGTGCTAAAACCTAGTAACCATACCGTGATGTACTGTACCTAGTAACCACTGTGATAAAGATAGAAACCATATTGTGATATACCTAGTAACCACTGTGCTAAACCTAGTAACCATACTGTGATACACATAGTAACCACTGTGCTATACCTAGTAACCATACTGTGATATAGCTAGTAATCACTGTGCTAAACCTAGTAACCATACTGTGATACACATAGTAACCACTGTGCTATACCTAGTAACCTAGTAACCACTGTACTAAACCTGGTAACCATACTGTGATATACCTAGTAACCACTGTGCTAAACCTAGAAACCATACTGTGATGTACAGTACCTAGAGACCACTGTGCTAAACCTAGAAACCATACTGTGATATTCAGTACCTAGTAACCACTGTGCTGAAGATAGAAACCAAACACTGAGGGTGTGCATAAAATCTGAGTTGACACACATTTCCCCATATTTTATCTTTTATAATAACTGGTTCCTTTGATTTTTTTTTGTTGGAGAGGTGCTTGTTGAACAGCTTAACGTTGATCTTGTTTTTCTTAGAGTGTTTCTTTTTTCTTGCTGCTGTATGAATTTTTGTCTTTCTAGGTCACTAGTTTGTTGAAATGGTGATGAATGTGCCATCTTTTAGGTGGATATACAGATGTTAGTAGACTGCTGGTTATTTTTTGTTTCTGTGAGAAACGTGTGATTCTTCAGCTGCATGTAAGTTAGATTCCCACTCAGTGGTTTCAGTGAGGTTAGCACAATCAAGTTGACAGTGCAAGCTGACAGCGCAAGAAGTCCGTAGCGCTAGCATGAGAGTGATTTTAGAATTTTTGCAAAAAGTGCTTAATCAAACTCCATTATACATGGGTGATTACACACATATGTGTATAATCAAACTCCATTATACACTGGTGATTATATATGGCCATGTATAAAGACATTTGACAGCTTCTGCCCACAGTTGATAATCATCACTAAGCAGTTATTATAGTGAGTTACAGTATGACATTTCAGGTCAGGGATTTGGTGCCTCTGCATGAACCCTCTTATTTGGGTTAATGCTATGGGCCTTATTATTGTCTACATAATTTGCTGCATAACATGACATGGAACTCATCACTGGTAATAATAATAGCTATATTCCTGTTCTTTTTTGTTTATTACAGTTTATTTTCCCGGGATACCCAGCTGAGGTGTAACATCTCACTTTCAGTGGGTCATGCTTCTGCCAATTTTTGCAGCTGGGTGATCTGGAGAACTGGGAGGTTAAATAATTTGATCAAGGTCATACACTAAGTATTTGGATCAGTCAACATTTGAAAAAGTGACCTCTTGGTTTGCAAGCCTGGTGCTCTAACCACTAGACCATATAGCCTCCTCCTGTACCAGGGACTCTCTTGAAAACTACGTATTACCCCTATATGTAGATTTACAGCTGCAGAAACATTTAATGAACAAAATGCATTTCCTTTCTAACATCAAGAGAATCAAACCTGAGTCTCTAGCTGTGAACAGCTCATTGACTAAACCAACACAGCCCTCCCCCCAGCAGTCCATCCTTTGCTTTCTGAAACCACAAGTCATTTAGCCCTTGTGTGAGATGCCGCCTAAATTATCATCCTACGTAGTATTTGATCTTGATCCCATTTGACTGCTGCTCTTACTTTATCATGAAGGAGCCACAGCAATTTCTGAACACTTCAAAACTATCTGTTCTTAGTGGGTTTGATCTTTAATAAGCCTGACTCTTTAAATGTATTATCAAATACAGCAAAAAATATTAAATCTTCAAACAGGATAAAATAAGCATTTACACTGGATACCACATGCTTTATTAATTCAGTGCTCTGCACTACACATTATGCATAATTTATAATAGTTCATTAATATGCAAATTTACAATGACCTGTTAGTTTTTTATGGCTTTCGCTCCAAGCAATAACATAACTGCTAAATAGGATAACAAGAATAACGCAATTCTCTTTATGCAAAAACCCTCTCTTGAGGATTACAAAAGTTCAGCATTGTTGTTCATTTTTTTTCTTTCCCATATTCTTAACACTTGTCTTGCAAAATCAAAAACATCATGGAACAGGATTGCCCTTCTGACTGAGAATGTGATTGCAAATCTCCCACCAGCAGGAAAAGTCATCACAGCCTCTGCATGTTGCCTAGCATCATTGTGTAAAACTCAACACTGTATCCGTTGTCAGAAAACAAAAATATTTCGCACATCATTAAGTATCAGGATGAATAGAACAACTCAATTTATGAAGGGTCAGTGCTGAAACATATGCAGGCAACTAGCAACCTTGTGCTCTCACAAATATGTAAGTACTATCTTCACAAGCAATCACCAAGAAAGAACCTTTTCAGCTCACGGAATGTCAACGATGATATAGATATAGATCTGTTGTGCGAGCTGAACATTATTTTATTTATTTAGTTACCGTTTGTTGATTGGGAAAGGCAGAACTATAGAAACATAGAAACATAGATTTTGTTGTCAGAAAAGGACCTTTAGGTCCATCCAGTCTGCCCCTCGTCCCTGCCTACTGCACCACCACTCACCCTAGTTGGACATAGGCAGGGCCCCTAGTGTTATGTGGCACTTTGTCTTGAGTTCTGCAGCAGGGCTCCTAGCTTTCTGCAGAAACGTTTTCTGATTTCTGTGGTATGATTTTGATTTATTCATTTCCGTTGCAAAATGCAGTCCTGTCATTGGGTAAAATATGATGTGATGTCATCAGTGACATCACATGCTGATCACAGAAAAGGGGCTTCAGGATAAACGAAATGAAGAATGGAGTCGGGAACTATGGAAAACTGTATATCTGAATGACAATTCACCATGGACAATGAATTCTGCTGCACTATATATATTCTATGGCATGATACAAATTCTGTGGAAAATTCCATGGCTGTGGAAATGCAGAATTCCAGGGGTCTTGGTCATAGGTGTCACTCCCTCCTCCATTCCTCTACCTAATATGCTTCTGTGCCTATCCCATGCATGTTTGAAGATCCCCACAGTCTTTGCCACAACTACCTCCTCTGGCAGGCTGTTCCAGTCATCTACCACTATTCCCATGAAGAAGTATTTCTGCATATCTCTCTTAAACTTACCCCTCTTAGCTTCACTGCATATCCCCCTTGTTCTGATGCCTTCTTTTCTCTGAAATAGACTCACAACTTGCACCTTGCTCACTCCTGTAAGGAACTTGTAGGTTTCAGTCCTCTCTCTTCTTGCTCTCCTTTTTTCTAGGGAGAACATATTGAGTTCCTGCAGCCTTTTCTCATATGGCTTTCCATGTAATGCCTCACCATTTTGGTTTCCCTTCTCTGTTATGCCTCCACCCTTTCAATGTCCTTGCGTAGGTAGCACCTCCTCCCTCCTCCTGCTAGAAATCCCTCAGGGGCAATGCAGTAATTGTAAACAGTACAGCTCTAGAACAATGACATCAAAAATAATAGTAAGATGAACAGTGCAAAAATATGAATACAATTTTATAAGGTTAAAATAATATACAAGATGCCATGAGGTGATGGTGCAAAATTAAAAATCAGGTAAAGTGTAAATAAGAAAAACTAAAGACACTCAGAGATGTTAAGAAATTAAAGTGGGCTGGTGAAAACATGACAGAATAAATAGAAGATCCGCAGCTGCCCAGGAGGGCCAAAAGGCAGGGATAAAAAAGGTGCAGGCTCAAATGAAAGGGGCAAAGAGAAAAAGAGAAGGATTGTTTCTGTCTGCATGGAGTGGTCTGCTTCCCTTAACTCTGTATCAGTGTAACAGGCAGGATAGTCAATAAAAGAGAGCGGAATGCTGGGTAAAGTGCAAACACAGACACATAAGTGTTTGAGGGTATAATCTCATCAAGCCAAAAAGAGTTATTTACTAAGTAGAAGAATTCTTTATTAACAGCATTCCCTGATGACGTGGCATTCATCCACAAAATGGTGGACTCATAAAGGTGGACTAGAAAGAAATTTTAAACTGTTTTTGACATGTAAGGAGTAGAGCTTTCACTTTCCTCTTTGCATCTATGTCATGGTGGCCAGTAGAAGCTGCTCCTTTAAATTACCATAAGCATTGAGGCCACACAGATGGCTAAAGGCATCCTGTAATGTCCCATTTTCCCACATTTCTTAAATAAAAGCAAGCGAGAAAGAAGCAGGTGCACTAATATATACACTACTAGTACAGCAGCTGGCCATAGGTGGTATAGGCAGGGGGGCTGGAGATTTGAAATGGGAAGGCAGGTAGAAGAGGGGACTAAATGCCAGAGCAGCTGTGTCTGTAGAGATCACAGAGGAGGGCTCTGAAGCAGAGGAAGGAAGAGGAGGAAGTGAGTGCAAGATGGAGATTATTCCAAAGGAGGGTAAAGCAAGGAGGGAAGGTAAATTGCTCAGCAGAGGTTTTTACTTTGGGATAGGGAAAGGAGTGAGAAGAGGCATCAGGGAATAAAGCTGAGCCCAAATTTATAAATGTTATGGCTGAATCTCTAGGCCTGTCTTAAAAAAAAAACACTATTCCTCTAGGCCTATTGGATTCTCACAAAAGAGAACACATTATTAGAAGGGGCAAATAGGCCCAAATACATTATTAGCTGAGGGTAAGCAAATATTAGAGACTGCTACATGCATACCTCAAACAGTTGTATGTCAGCAAAGTACTGGAAGTTATTCCACTGTTATAGTAATGATCGCCTGAGAACCTGAGAGGCAGATCCTGGTGCAGATGGCCTGCAAAAAATAGGTCAATTTTTTTTAAGAACAATACATTTAATTTGTTTCCAGATGTTTCTTACACTGACCCAGGACAGGAGATGCAAATTCCGAAATTTGTTGACTAAAGGGATGAAATAAGAGAGTTAGGTGGCTCCTTCTCAACCCCCTTACCACTAAATATGTGGTGAAGATGGAGCAAACAGATGTGTTTGTCTTGACCTTAACTACAAAACTGTATACTGTTACAGAAGTTAAGAAATTAAGAAAATAAAATAATTAATTAAAATTAGAGGGACGTGGGTGATATCCCAGAACTACATGACTGGCTTGAAACTATTTTATTTATTTTTTGGTGGCTGAGGCAAGCCTGAACCTGGAGATCATCACTGAAACCTGGAATTGGTGCTGATCACAGAAAAATGGACTACCCAGTGCCACAACTGGGACATGACCATGTCAGGATATACTGTGTTCAGGAAGGATAGAAAGGGAAAGAGATGAGGAGGGGTGGCATTATGTATTCAGGAAAACACAAAAGCTTCCAAGATTGTGGATATGGGGCAGAGCAAACACACAGAAGCAATATGGGTGCAGCTGGCTCGGTTACAGTATGGTTTCTAGGTTTGGTACAGTATAGTTTCTAGGTTTTGTACAGTATGGTTCACAGGTTTGGTTACAGTATGGTTTCTAGGTTTAGTTACAGTATGGTTTCTAGGTTTGGTACAGCATAGTTCCAAGGTTTTGCACAGTATGGCTCACAGGTTTGGTTACAGTATGGTTTCTAGGTTTAGTTACAGTATGGTTTCTAGGTTTGGTACAGCATAGTTCCAAGGTTCTGCACAGTATGGTTCACAGGTTTGGTTAAAGTATGGTTTCTTGGTTTGGTTATGGTATGGTTTCTAGGTATGGTACAATATGGCTTCTAGATTTTGGTAAGAATATGGTTTCCATGTTTGGTTACAGTATGGTTTCTAGGTCTGGTTATAAAACTGTTTCTATACGTACAATAACTTGGTCTTGGTCATGTCAATGTACTTCAATAGGGGCAATAAGAAACTGAAAATGGAAAGGGGAGGTGTGAATGAGATGGGGAAGGCAGAAAATTAGTGATAGTAAATGTCAGGGTGGGCAATTTTTTTATTTTGGTTTCTGACTGGTTTCTGATCTGAAAGATCAGTAGTACAGATTTGTTTATTTAATTTAGTTTTTTTGACTGGGAAGGAGGACTAAGCCATTCTGCCTATTTTTAGCCTCGTCCTGGGGGAGGGGGATACAGATAAAAACCACCTGACCTTGAACCAGATTAAGCTGTTGGTGGTATTTTTAGTGAATGGGTGGAATCTGGCCAGGACAATGGGACAAATTCCTCTACTCTTTTCAAGAAGCGCCATGGGATCTTTAATGTCCACCTGAACTACCACCAGAACAGGTAGATGAGGCCTCAGTTTAAAGTCTCATCTGAAAGACAGCACCTCAGGAGTGCAGCACCCCCCGCATGCAACACTGCAGCATCAGAATTTAACCCTAGTTCCTTGTGTGGGGACACTGGACAACTACACATAACTCAGCAACAATGTTAGTCTCTTCTTGAAAGAGGAGCTGGGAATATTGAGCATGGAGACATGCTACGAATACTCTTGGGATGATTGAGCATGGAGACATACTATGAATACTCTTGGGATGATTGAGCATGGAGACATGCTATGAATACTCTTGGGATGATTGAGCATGGAGACATGCTACGAATACTCATGGACAAGTTGACCTTGCATATAAATCAAGCCCCTCTACCCTGTAAATTTTAGAAAAATTATAGTTGGTATAATGAGACCCCAATCTGATGCCAAAACATGTTTCTGTGTGGCCAACAGTGTGCTCCAAATCAGTTTCTGTGGCCAGAACAGTACACAAAAATCAGATTTTGCTGTTGGAAAAATGGTTCATTTGTAAATGTTGCAATTAATGTAACTCAGTCTTCCATATACGTCTAGCACATGCCCATTTTATGTTGATTGCGCGCAGCGCAAGAAACATATTGGGACAGCTTTCTCAGAAGCAGGTTGTGAAGGCGCGGCACTGTTGTGGCCAATGCCCTCACAGCCTGCAAAGGCTTGTCCCACTTCCCCCAATGCCATGGCATGCTGCTGACACTAGTTTGGAACCTTGCCACCAACTTGAGACAAATCAGCCTCTGCAATCAGGGGCCGCCTCGTCATTGCAGCATAAGCCATCTGCTGCAATGAGGGAGCAACTTGTCATTGCAAACAATATTAACCCCCCACCGTGTTTACTTGCAGATGGGGCCCCAATCCCATCCTTCAGTGCCCTGTGTTTCTGTTGCCCGACCGAGGCCCTCTACATCGGCATTAGGTAAACCCCTCCCCACTTTTATTGTCTGCCGGCCGGGTGCCCAATCCCGTCGGCATAATGATAACCCTTTGTTGTGTGGCCGACGGGGTGCCCAATCCCATCGGCTACTGCTGCCCCAAAAAGAAAGCCTCCAGTGACACGCTAGAGCCCACCCCAGCGTGCCACATGCCCCTGTAAAGTAAAAAATGGTCCCGTGATGTCTTTTGTGGGGTTTTCCTGTAAAAAGAACGTCCCTCGGCACTCTCCTTGCCCACCCACTGCACACCCTGCTTCCCCACCCCCCCTCGCCCCATACTTACTTCCGGAGTCCGGCGCGATGATCTTCGGTGGACCAGGAACACGTCTGCACTCTTCAAAGCCGACAGCGAACTGAAGAAATGCCGGCAAGCTGTATAATGGTAGAAATAGGGTTTTTTCAACTTTAATGCATATCTCAGTCATTTTTTGGAATTTTGGCACCAAATTTTCAACTTGGGGTTTGTGGGACCCCTCCTCATGAATTCTCAAACTGTCATGGCGTTAATCAGCCCTGAAAGGTGATTTCGCGGTCACTGCGTGGAATCACCTTTCGGTGCCGACTAATGAAATGACAGTACCAGTGTTCATGAGGTGGGCTCTCAAAAAGCCTATGTTGCAAATCTGGTGGAAAAAATCAAAATGACTGTTTCACGACCGGTATACAGTAGCGTTGTTACGCACACTCGTAAATTTGCGAATCTGCAATATTTTCATGCCAGATTTTTAACATTGACATTTTTTCACACCTCCTTATGAACAGTACAGCTGTCATTGTTCACATCCTGGCCAAAATGTGTTTTCGCACTTCCGGCGCAGAATAGCACAGTCGCTGTAGGAAATCCATGTTCGGGACAGATTAAGAAAATGACAGTGACACTGTTTATGAGTAGATGTCCTAAAATGCCTATGTTGAAAATTTGGTAACGATACTCCATAAAATGACTGTATTACGAGCGTGTGTTGCGCAGTTTGCATGCACGCTCGTAACTTAGCAAATTTGTAATATTTTTACTCCAGATTTTCAACATTATCATTTTCCCACACCTACTTATGAACAGTACAGTTGTCATTTTTCCCATCCTGGTTGAAATGTGTTTTTGTACTTCCGGCGCAGAGTATGGCAGTCACTGTGGGAAATCACTGTTCAGGACAGATTAAGAAAATTACAGTGATACTGTTCATGAGCAGAGGTCCTAAAATGCTTATGTTGAAAATTTGGTGATGATAGCCCATCAAATGACTGTGTTACAAGTGTGCGTTGCACACTTTCCATGCACCCTTGTAACTTTGCAGATTTGTAATATTGTCACAACAGATTTTCAGCAGTGGCATTTTTTCACACCTCCTTATGAGCAGTACAGCTGTCATTTTTCACATCCTGACCGAAATGTGTTTTCACAGTTCTGGCGCAGAATAATGCAGTCGCTGTGGGAAATCAGTGTTCAGGACACATTAAGACAATGACAGTGGCAGTGTTCATGAGCAGAGGTCCTAAAATCCCTATGTTGAAAATTTGGTGACGAAACTCCATAACATGACTGTGTTACAAGCGTGCACTGAACTGTTTCCATGCACCCTTGTAACTTCACAAATTTGTAATATTTTCACGCCACATTTTCAACAGTGGCATTTTTTCACACCTCCTTATGAACAGTACAGCTGTCATTTTCCACATCCTGGCTAAAATATGTTTTTGCACTCCTGCCGGAGAATTGCACGGTCGCTGTGGGAAATCAGTGTTTGTGACAGATTAAGACTGAGCGAGTGAGAGGGGGGAGTGACTGAGCTCAACTGAGCTCTGTCGGGACTGCTGCGGATTTGTTTGTGGGCAGAAAAAGGCCCCAACGCAAGGGGCCAGTACAAAAGGGCAGCCTACAGCACTAGGAGAAACAGAATGAGAGAGCGAGTGAGGGAGGGGGAGTGAGCGAACTCACCAGAGCACTGTCAGGACTGCTGCAGATTTCTTTGTGGGCAGAAAAAGGCGTCAATGCAGGCAGGGGCCTAATACAAAAGGGCAGCCTGCAGCGGCAGGAGACACAGAATGAGTGAGTGAGGGAGGGGGAGTGAGTGAGCTCAATGGACTTGCATTGTAATTGCTGCAAATTTCTTTGTGGGCAGAAGAAGGCGGCAATGCAGGCAGGAGCCCAGCACAAAATGGCAGCCTGCAGTGGTGGGAAAACCAGAATGAGCGAGTGAGAGAGGGGGAGTGAGCGAGCTCAACGGAGCTGTATTGTAATTACTGCAAATTTCTTTTTGGGCAGAAGAAGGTGGCAATGCAGGCAGAAGCCCAATAGAAAAGGGCAGCCTGCAGAAACGGAATGAGCGAGTGAGAGAAGGGGAGTGACTGAGCTCAACTGAGCTCTGTCGGGACTGCTGCAGATTTCTTTGTGGGCAGAAAAAGGCGCAACAGGGCAAGCCCAGTACAAAAGGCAGGCAGCAGCGCCAGGAGAAACAGAATGAGTGAGTGACACAGGGGGGTGAGTGACCTCAACGGAGCTCTGTCGGGACAGCTGTGTATTTCTTTGTGGGCAGAAAAAGGTGCCAATGCAGGCAGGAGCCCAGTACAAAAGGGCAGCCTGCAGCACCGGGAGAAACACAATGAGTGAGTGAGAGAGGAGGAGTGAGCGAGCTCAATGTAGCTCTGTTGTGACTGCTACAGATTTCTTTGTTGGCAGAAAAAGGCGGCAATGCAGGCAGGAGCCCAGTACAAATGGCCAGCCTGCAGCACCAGCAGAAACGGAATGAGTGAGTGAAAGAGGGGGAGTCAGCAGGCTCAACAGACCTGTGTTGGGACTGCTGCAGATTTCTTTGTGGGCCAAAAAAGCCACCAACACAGACAGGAGCGCAGTACAAAAGGGTAGCCTGCAGCGGCATGAGAAACAGAATGAGTGAGTGAGAGAGGGAGAGTAAGCCACCTCAACGCAGCTCTGTCGTGACAGCTGTGGATTTCTTAGTGGGCAGAACAAGGTGCCAATGCAAGCAGGAGCCTAGTACAACAGAGCAGCCTGCAGCACTGGGAGAAACAGACTGAGCGAGTGACAGAGGGGCAGTGAGCAAGCTCAACACACCAACGCAATCAATATTCAGCATTGACAACAGAGTATGGAAGAAGAGTAGGGTTATGGGTTCCAGTGTCAGCAATGCCTCAGCTATCATTAGCACTAAATAGCTTAAACTGAGTAATAAAAAAAATTAGTCATGTGTGCGAAGAATGCCTGACATGTTTTTATAAATCAAGGCCTTAAAAATTCTGCTTCTCAAGTGGTCAAAATATGGTCGCACGAGGAGGATAATTTAATATATCCCTTCAAAACAGAAATCAGAACTGTGGTGTCTGTTTATTGAGCAAAACATAAACTGTTTTATAAGTGGAATAACACATTCCAGAGTTTGTGGATTAAACTACACTGTCAAATGGACAGGAAAATCCCTGTAGCCTGACTGGCTAAAAATCACTCCAAGCATCATTTACTGAAGAAGTAAAACGGCATAAAATGTACTTTAGAAACTCAGGTTTGAGGTATTTTAACATCTCTAGGCCTCAAACAAGCATAGGGTTGTCCAGGAATTCAGGGAACGGAGGCTGTCCCTGAAGGACGTGAAACAATAACATGACTATGAAACAGGTGTGGTTCTGGAGGACTGGAGAAGGGCTGACATGGTCCTGCTACATACGAGCGCCAGCAAGGAGGAGGCCAGCAACGACGGGCCAGTCAGCCTAACTTCAGTGGTGAGGAAAGTAATGGGAACCCTACTGAAAGGCTGATTGAGCATCTAGAATCCAATGGGCTGCAAGACTAAAAGCAGGATACATTCAGAGGGGAGATGGGCATGTCAAATGAAACTGATAGCTTTCTTTGACTGGGTGACCAGGTATACAGGCCAGGGGAGGACAGTGGACATAGCCTATCTGGACTTTAGCAAGGTCTTCAAAACTGTGCTGCACCAGACATTGGTTAGTCAACCAGCTTAGGTGTGGGGTCTAAATGGGTAAACTGGGTCCAGAACTGGTTCATGGATAGGAGACAGAAGGTGTTGGTTAATAGCACTCACTCTAAGAATGGGAGTGTGACTAGCGGTGTACCATAGGGTTCAGAACTGGGACCAGTCCTTTTCAGTGTCTTCATAGGGGACACTGACGAAGAGCTGGTGGTAAAGGTATGCCTTTTTGCAGATGACAGCAGTATGGCAGTGTCACATATCAATTCAAACATCAGAAGAATAGGACGTTGAGCAGCTTAAAAATAAACAAACAGAGGGCACATATTATATCACTGCTGTCTTGTGAGAGCCCTCCTTTTATTTCTTTTTAAGCTGCTCAGCTTCCTGGTCTCTGCCAGTATTTTAATTCTTTTGTGTGTTGGCATTTCATTTACGTATTGTGGATTTATGGTTTGGATTAAGGGAAGTTGCTTTGTATACGATGAGCAAATGAGCTCTTTTAAACGAAAACGGTCATTTGCAGGGGCTCCCGCCCCTGCAAACCTTACTCTCCGGTTTAGCTTTTTGGAGAAAAGCAGTTTTCTTGCACCAAAAAGTATTTAATTTAATTACGAAAAGTCCACTACCCGGAAATATGGCGAATGCTGGGGCAGCTCCATTATGTGTAAAGGTGAGGTGCCGCACCATGTGCTCCAATGCATTTGAACTGAAGCTCATAGTGCGGTGCCGCACCTTTACACAAAATGGAGCCGCCCCAGTGTCTGCCATACTTCTGGATAGTGGACTTTTTGTAATTAGATTAAAATACTGTTCAGTGCAAGAAAAAAGGTGCTTTTCTCCAAAAAGCTAAACCGGAGGGTAAGGTTTGCAGGGCAGGAGCCCCTACAAATGACCGTTTTCCTTTAATGTTTGAATTGATATATGGCACTGCCTCTGTAAGATTACACTTTAAAACTGCCACACTATATTTTAAGCTCCACCTCGTGATGAAGATGTGTTTGGAGTCAAAGCACTGCATTATTGGGTGAGCGCTTTCACATATGGCACCTCAATACATTTTTGTGTACTAGCAAATTACACACAGCTCCTGTTGGATCTTTATCTGTGAAGTTCACCTTTATACTGCTTTATTTTAGTTTAGTTTATTAGTCTAGGGAATTAATACCTTTGAGCCAGGGCTCTTTTACAAAGGTTCCACGTCACAAAGAACATTTAACAAAGCACGATACACATTACAGGTAAAACCAGACAGGAAAGTTACATCATAAATTTGCTATTAACAGTTTAAGGCAGTAACGTTTTTAAGTTTCATAGAAAAACAAGCTATAACAGGTTCAAGCGAGTAGACAATTTCGAGGTTAAGGAAACTTCCAGGGAGAGGGTGATCATTAGGCGCCAAAAGGAGGCTAGAGAGGAGGGAAAGGTGGTGAGCGGGAGAGTAAGTGAGAGGGGACAGGAAAAAAGGGGGGGAGTGAGTTTGGGTGGGAGACAGGAAGTAGTAGAGGTACCAGAGGGTTCATTAGTCAGGGAGGAAGAGGCCTCAGATGTGAGGATGGACATGAGGAGTAGTAGTCTTTATCTAGCGCAATCACAGTTGCTAGTGGTGGTGAGGTGGGCATAGAGCATGGATTTGAAAGCTTCAAGCGAGGTTGAGGATAGAGTAGGTGGACTAAGTGCATTGAACCATGTCGGGGCCCTGTATGTGAAAGATCTTTGTCCCTGTGCAGTCCGGCATCTCGGAACCAGGAAAGGTTGGCGTTCAGATCTGGTGGAGGGTCGTGAGCCAGGATTCAGTCGGAGTAGGTTTTGAATACAATAATGGAGTCAGTCCCAAGATAGATTTTTTTGCCATTGTGCAGGTGAGATAAATAAGACGATTTGATAGGTTCAACCAGCCTGATTCATAGTACAGATCACCGCGTGTGGAGTCAGTCTTTGAGCCCCAGTGAGGAGCCGGCAGGCCTATTTAGAGTGATTGAGATACGCCTTAGAGCAGTGGAGGTAGCTGAGCCATAAATAATAAGGCCATAGTCAATGATTGAGATTATGGAACTCTGTATAGCTATTCTCAGTGCCGCTTGATTTAGAAATTGACGGTTACGGAATAGTATTCCAAGCTAGGTTCACTGTTTTCGCAGTGTTGTCAATGTAGTTGCAAAGGTGAGCCCTTGGTCAAAAGTGATGCCAAGGTATTTGAAAGTATTTACTTGGTCCAGTGTAATTCCTGCAGAGGTTTGTATGGTGAGTGGAGTATGCCTATTTTTGTTTTGGTGATTGGAGAAGAGCATGGCTTTTGTTTTATTGTGGTTTAGCAAGTTTACTATCCAGGAACCACCTTTCAACACTAGAGAAAGCAACTTGCAGGCTTTTCGTGAGGAGTTTGGATCCTTGTGGGAAGAGAATTACAGCATCATCAGGCGTATAAGATTATTTTCTCCTGGCAGATATCTGGGAGGGAGTTAAGGAACAGGCTAAAGAGGAGCGGTCCAAGAATTGATCCCTGTGGTACACCCGAGAGAACTGGTTTGAAGTCGGAGAGTTCATTAGCGATTTTACAGCCTGTGACCGATTGGACAGGTAACTTTTATCCCAGCACAAGGACCTTGCGCCAGGCCTAGGCTAGAAAGTAGGAGGTAAGTAGCCACGATGGACTGTGTCGAAAGCTTTTGTAAGATCGATAAAGACTGCACCTGTTTGGCACCCTTTGTCCAGGGCTGAGTGGACTTCTCCAGAGAAATCAAGTAAGGCTGTTGTTGTACTATGCCCCCAGTGTACTGCTATTAGTGAACATCTGGAGATGCCTAGAAGAGACTGCCAGCCAAAGTGGTGGAGGGTAAAACAGTGGGGGGCTTCAAGCATGCATGAGATAAACATGGGGTATATATTAGGGCAGAGGCAGGGAGGGGGGAAGGTCACCAGAGACCAAATAAGGTCTGCGGATATAGATTAGGCAGGGAACACTTGAGCAGACTGGGTGGGCGGTCCATTTCTGCGGACATATTTTATGTTTTTTATGATATGCCAGAATGTGCACATCTAAATCTGAAGCCTCCACACATTTTATAGAACAGTTCATTTTTTTATAACCACCAAAAGCAATTCTTCTTCTTCAGCCCTCCCCCACCATCTATGCCATCGAAGTTCTGTTCAGATAACCATGCTTTTAAGTTGGAACTTCTTGTCCCACTCTGTGTTTTTTTGTACAGATATGAAATCCACTCTTTGCATTATTTTTAAGTATTCTTGTCATAAATTTTGTTAAATTCTGAATGGTATGAAAAACAAAAGAAGAGCATACTAAATCTGTTTATGGCATACATAAAATGTTTTCATAAAATATTTTTAAATGCAAGAAAAAAAATATTTTAAATTTCAGAAACAACATAGGGTACATTTTGTTTCACAAGAAGTGATGCCTTCTTTCTAGCAGTACAAATATACATATTTTTTCTAACAGGGCCTAATCTAAATCTAGTCCTGACTTTAGGGTAAAAAAGTGCAGTTTGCTTCATCAACTTTGCTATGATCATATTAGTGACAAACTCAGCCAGGAGGGAAAATCAAATGTAAGAGTAAAACCAAGCAAACTTAATGAACAACATATAATTAAGCTTCTTAGGCTAAAAATTGCATTTTCTGTATCAACTCACTAAATATGATATGGTTGGTGATGAAAGAGAAGCTAAACCCGCAAGCAAAGAACATCCCAAGCCTTTATTTGCAAATTGTGACAATAACGTTACAACAAAATTTAGAACTTCTTAAACGGCTTTAATATCAAAGTATAAAAGCATGTTATTTCGAGAATTTCTTGTCGGGTAACACTCCAATTCAAGTTTATCTGTAACTATGATGTCATTCTTCAGTACATATGGTAGCTTTATTTGATTCAGAATGAACTGGAACCATTGACTGTATCACCATTATTGATAGGTAAAGATATTTAAGGTATGTATTTAGGAGGGGAAAGGAACATTGTTTTTTTAAGGGCAAAGCACTGATAGAAATGGGAAACAAAGCCTTATTTGCAGATCAGATAAAGACTTCCTCCTCAGTCCTCTCCAGTGTGCCTCAACCAAGACCAGGAAAGGGTGTTGGTGATGGGGCTTTCATGTCCATTTAAACCTGGGTATTTCATATGTTGGGGTCAGGCACCCCATTTTACCAATATGTGCCCCTATTGCCAGCACTCCTATAGCATATTGCATCACCTAAACTTGGCTGGAGGGGCACAGGTGGTGGTTTCCCATAAGACCTCACCTAGTCCTGCTCATAACTCAGAACAGCAGATGCTGGAAAGTAATTCACTTGTCTGCTCTCTTTGTAGAGGGAATGCATCACCTCTGCAACGTACCGGCTGGCCAATGAGTAAGAAACCCAAGGTCACTCCTGCACACATGTCTCCCCTGTATCACTGATGAGAACTGATGCTGAGCTACTAGGCCAGCCATTTTGGGATTTGTTCAGCAAGAAGCACAAATGAGAGTATAGTGCATCAAATTAATGGGGTTATAGTGTGGGTCACTGTGGACTTGAAGCTGAGCTGAGTACTGCCCTACTCCTGGTATTTCAGATGTGACAGAGTTGGGGCTTCAAACTGATGCCTCTAAGAAAAGACTTGTGCAACCCCAGCCCAGTGGTGCAGTGACAGCACGTTACTCTACCCCCTAGGGGACTGGAGTTTGCATACAAGCCTCAAAATTCAACAGTGAGGCTGGCTGGGATGATGAGAAATTCATGGAGGTGAGACACAGCTCTCAGGGACAGAGGGTGCATGGCACCAGGCATTTGCATAACCCCAACTACCAACCAAGGAGCGGCATTGATGTTGGCTTTGAAGATAACTCCTTGACTACCCTCCCAGCTGGACCAACAGTATAGCAGCACTAACCCCTGAGTGACTGGGGGAGTGGGGGGGGGATCAGGGGGAAAAAGACTAGCACATTATCTACTGTACTACACTAAAGCTGCTTTCTCAGATGTCTTATTAAGTACACTGGCCTTATACAGCACTAAAATTTGCTGTAGTCAGAGAAAATGCATTTCTAAAACCCTTTTCAACTTTATGGAAGTCCTAATTTAAACTACAACACTACAAATGGCACAATTCAGCTGAATGACACAACAGAATAGCTCCATCGTAGAGGACGGGACTGACCTAAAAGATAAATAACCTCAGTTCACAAAGAAACCAGAGGTTGGTGTACATTAATTTTGTCATTCAATGCTTCATTACTCCTACTTACATTTAAATGAGTTTCACTAGAATAATGGAGGTGTAACCTTGTAAGGACCCATTTCTACTATGTGCTTTTGCTGGTGACAAAGTGAGTGCAAAGTCAGTCCACTGGCCATAACAGAGAGAGAAAGTTTACTGTCAGCTTCATCAGGACAACACCATTGTAATAAAAAACACTTAGAAAGGGCACCCACAGGACGGATTGCTTTTTTATGAAAAAACAAGGATTCATTCTCTTTAAATAACCATTTCAAAAGTCAATAAAATAAGAAAGTTCTCATCAGCTGGGGGAATTAATCTCAGCAAAACTTTGAGTTGAAACATTTGTTGCAACTAATAACTCATTATATGTTGATATAACTGGTATGACAGGATATCAACCAGAAATCGGATCCTGTATTCTCTATATTAGCCTGGTATGACATCACACCAGGTTGATATGGTGAAGGTCACAGCAGATCTCTCCACCATGCAAGAAGCTGTCGAACTAACTGAAACAGTGGTGACAGCGTCGGTCGGCTTACTTGCATTCTCTCTCTCACTTGTTCACCCCTCTGGCTGATTTCAGACCTCAATAGAAAAAGTAAATAAAATATGGGTGACTGTGTGAGTACTCACTTTTGTTTCTTTATGCTCCCTCTGTGTGTTTTGCCTTTATAAATCACTTATGCTTCCCTCTTTTGGTTTATGTGGCAAAACACACAGGTTTGAAAAGAAACTGCTTATCACTGAGTCATCCATACATTATTCTATATATACAGTACATAAGTTATTAGCAGGACAAGAATGTCTGGAGCATTAATGCATGGCTCAGGAACTTTCAACCACCCAGGAAGTACAATACACCCACGCCCTGGAGTGAATCAGTGTACTTATAACATGGGTACATGTTAATTATTTCTTTAAAGAAGTTTAAACCTCAGAAAAATGAAGAAACTCTGTGGATATTCATCCTCTTGGTAAAATAGTTTATAACTGCATTTCCCTTTTCACTGCATTTTGACTTTATATTTTGCAACTGAAAACTGTGTAGTGCTTTAAAGGATTATCACAATACAAATTGTTTTCTGTTTTTTTATTTCAGTATGTTTTATTATATTCTGCTATCTGATCTGTCTTGTTTTATGTATTGGTCTGATCACAGCTGTGCACCACTTTGTCTCCATGAGGCCCCCCTCCCGAGGTCTGTTCATACTCGGGTAATCAGAGGTCCCATTTTTATGCAATCCCCAGCTCTGTGCATGAGCCACTCTCTTTCCCCCAACCCCTCCCATCCTGTAGATCTGGTCAGGCTTGAGAAGTTAGCTTACCGTATTTGGATTGGTGCTCAGAGTTGTGTTTACTGACGCTGGCTACAGCCAGTGGTTCTACCAACTGTGCTTTTTTTTCATACAGACTTTAGTGGAAGGAGGAGAGTAAGAGCCATTAGGAGGTACTGTTGATGGTGAAAGGTTATGCGCAGCTACGAGTGCAACATTAGCACCAACGTATGCAAATCTTTATATGGCTTATTTTGAGAAACAGCACATACACACAGCAAAGAATCCCTTTTTAAAACATATTGTTACTTACAAAAGATTTATTGACGATATAGTGATCATTTGGGAAGGCACTGAACAACAAGCATTGGACTTTAAGGAATATTTAGTCAGCAAACACACATTTAGAATTTACTGTGGTTTGCGACCAGTCAGAAATTCCTTTTCTTGATTTAAAAATCATTAAATCTGGTGGGATAATCCTCACAGACTTGTTTAGGAAGGAAACTACTAGAAATACAATCCTTCATGCTAAGAGTTTCCATCCTTATAATTTAAAACATAATATCCCCTTCAGTCAAATGTTGAGAATAAAAAGAAATTGTGGAATAGAAAATAGATGCTTTGAAAATCTCCAAAAAAAATCTATGATATTTAAAGAAAGAGGTTATTCAGACACATTAAAATAAGAAGCCAAACAGAAAGTAATGTCCAAAGAGTGCACATCTTTACTGGAGAACAAGTCTGCAGTTTCAAGTCCCACCACAGAAAAAATAATTATGTCGACTCAATATTCTGAAAGTTTAGGCCAGATTAAAAACATTATTCTTTCTAATTGGAAGATTTTGCAAACTAATGAAATAGGGTTAAGAATATTTGCTTAGAAACCATGGGTCACTGCATGCAAAACTACAACAATATGTAATAAGATTGTTAGGAGCCAACACTGGAAACCAGAAATTAATACCTCATGGCTTAAAAGTGACGTTAAGGGATTCTTTCCATGTGGGAACTGTGTCCATTGTAATAATGGAGTAAAAAGAAAATCTTTGAAAAGTACGTGGGATGATAAAGAGTATATGATTAAAGACTCCATAACATGTAATTCCGATTTTGTAGTATATTGTATCTACTGCCCATGTGCTTTATAATATATAGGGGAAACTACTACGTTATTAAAACAATGAATAACCGAACATAAAAGTAATATAAGAAGACGTGATTTAAATTCCCCCTTAGCTAGACATTTTATAGAATTTAAGCATCAGATTTCTAGCTTAAAGTTTTTTGGAATTGAAAAGATTCATGACTTACCTAGAGGTAGCAGTAGAAAGACCACTCTATTAAAACGTGAAGCCTGGCAGATTTACACTTTGAGAACTTATCAGCGTCATTATGGTCTAAATGAAAATCTGATTTGGACAGGTTTCCAATAATATGTGTATATGTGCAGTTTCTTCAGGATGAAAGTCTAGTTTGATTATGTGTACATTCTTGAAGACTATCTTGAGAACATTAGACCATTGTAATTAATATAACAGATGTATATCTTCTGTCTTTTTCATGATTCGTGTCTCCTTTTGCTCTATGACCTTCTACCCCTTCCCTCACCCCTACCCCAATTTTTCCTTCTCCCTGTATGTTTACCCAATATATATATTTATCTACATTTATGGTTAAATTGCTTTGAAATTACTTTTTGGTTAAAACTTGCCATGTATTCTTATTAATAGTTAGCGGTCCTGAGATTATCATTATTCATTTAGCATTTCCTTTTTGATATATTGAGTTTTGAATGCAGTTCAGTTTTGTTAATATAATAAAAAATATAGTGTTTTTTTTCTAGCAATAAGTATCCAAATACTATATAACATGGGGGGGGGGGATGCTACAAGTCTCGATGGCTGACAGGGACCTGGGGGTGGTGGTGGATGTCAAGATGAACAACTCTGAGACTTGTAGGAGGGCAGCAGCCAAGGCCAACAGGATGCTGGGATGCATAGCTAGGGGGATCACCTCCAGAAGGAGGGAAGTGATACTCCCTCTGTATAACTGCTTGGTGAGGCCGCACCTTGAGTGCTGCGTACAGTTTTGGAGGCCACACTTAAGAGGACATTAACCTCCTGGAGAGGGTCCAGAGGAGGGCAACCAAAATGATTTGGGGCTTGGGGGACAGGACCTATGAGGAGAGGCTCGAAGAGCTAAATATGTACACATTGGAAGAGAGAAGGGACCGGGGGGACATGATAGAGGTCTTCAGGTACATGAAGAGGGTAAATAGGGGAGGAACAGTCAGGGTGCTTCAAAGGAAGGAGGAAGGGGCCACTAGAGGGCATGGGTGGAAGCTGGAGGGGGGAAGATTCAGGGGAGAAAGGAGGAGGTGCTACTTCACTGAGAGGGTGGTGGAGCCATGGAATGCACTGCCTAGGGGGCTGGTGGAGGCAGAGACAGTGGAGGGGTTCAAGAGGGGGTGGGACAGGTACGGGGAAGGGTTCTGGAAGCAAAATCCAATGCAGCAAGAATATCCAGAACTGGGAAGGGCGAAGCCAGAGAAGGCGAGAGGGGACAGCAAGGTCAGCACCCAGGGTGGGGGCTGACCAAACGAGCAGACACGAAAGACCGTTAGGCCTATTCTGCTGGCATTTTAGTATGTTAGTATTTATTTTTAGTTTATATATTAAACATGAGCCGGTATCAGTTATTTTATTGTATGTAATTCTGACCATGATAGGTCATTTAGAAGGGGGGGACTTCTCTCTATTTTGTGAGTAGTTTCATTTTATGACCGGGTCGTAGGAGGTGTGTGTTACTTTGGTAACGTCAGCACGTGTTACATGCTCACCTTTGTGACCCGGCCCACTTTCTTCATCACGTGGAAGGTGAATTCAGTTTGAGTCAGCTAGAGCATTTTCAACACATCTGCTAACGGCAGTGGGAGATTGAAATGGACGGGAAACCTTGTTAAATCAAAAAGGAAATACTGACATGTTGGCTTTATTTCTCTTTGAATCATACAAAGGTAAGGTCATCCTGACTTACTTTGTTCTGTAGAAAACACACTGGTATTTGACAGAACTTTAGAAGCTAAATACATTTTTCTATGATTTTAGAGCACTAAGGAGAATGCAGTTCACTTCGGTGATGATTGAGATGAATCCTATAAAAGTAAACTATCTTTTTCAAAATATTAATTCTAACTCTTAAACGTTAAAATAATTTCTGGAATCAACATGATAGTTTATAATAAAATGTCCTCCTTTTGTTGGAATAGAAACTGAAAAGGAATGCATTTGAAATACTAAGAGATGTACCCCCGCCCCCATTGCAGACGCACTTTCTTACACCAACAGTAAATGTTATTTGAGATTCGTTAGATTGGGTCAGTTCCACCTGAGAGTATATACACTCACTTATCATGTTGTGATAATATTTAGTGCCTTAATTTGGATGTATTATAATTATTTGTATTTTTTTATATGCAGAAGTATGCTCCAGTGTCTGATGAAGGAACTTTTTGTTCTGAAACGTTACACAGGATTACGTGATGGAGCTGTTTTTTTTTTCATTATAAAATTGGAAACATTACGATTGAATTTTACAACGAAGAATCTGAAAATAAATAAGAATTTATTGAGAACTGGTTAAGAAGGTTTTTCTCTTGACTTTTACTACTTATCCGTTGACTACCTTCTCCCTGAAACATCTTTAAAGGCATTTAAGACATTTATAGAGCTGTTAAAAGGAACCCTGGGAGACTAAATTGTCAGATGCATGTGCAGCCAGTCCCATCTGTGTGATTAAATGAGTCAAGGACAACGTTTAAATGCTGGTGTTCAGTTTTCAGTTCAGCTAGGGGAGAGCGTGATAGTACCAGCATAATAAAACCACAGTATAAATCTAGTATTTACAGTCAAAAGGTACCCTCAACCATAGAGATTGTTAAATATTGCGAGCTGCCGCCATCTTTAATGACTTGAGTCATTGATTACAAAAATAGTTATAAAAGATGTCTTTTACTAAATGACTGAGGAAATTAAAATGCTTGTATCATATTTTCAAACATTCTGATTCATTTACAACACTTGTTGCAGTTTAAACAATGATGCATGTGTAAACATTCTGAGGAATACATCATTTTGGGGTTGCAGGATGATCTGGCAAAATTGGAGGCCTGGTTGGACACTTGGCAGCTGGGGTTCAATGCCCAAAAGTGCAAGGTGCTACATTTCGGTACAAAAAACACAAGGAGGAGCTACCATCTAGGGGGATTCAACTAGCCAAGATGAAGGAGGAGAGGAATCTGGGGGTGATCATTATGGGAGCAATGAATAACTCAGCACAGTGTAGAAGGGCAGCTGCAAAGGCAACAGGATGCTGGGTTGTACTGCCAGGGGCATATCCTCCGGGGTGATCCTACCACTATATAGGTCACTGGTTAGACCACACCTTGAGTGCTGCATACAGTACTGGCGACTGTGCCTGAAGAAGGACATTAGGTTACTGGAGGGCAATGAAGATGATCCAGGGGCTAGTGAACATACCCTATGAGAGCAGGCAGATGGAGCTTAACATGTACTCCCTGGAGGAAAGGAGGGATGGGGGACATGACTGAAACATTCAAGTACTTGAAAGGAATAAATAAGATGAGCACAGAGGGGCTTTTCAAATTAAGGAGGAAGGGAGGGAAGGACACTCGAGGGCATGATCTGAGATTAGAAGTGGGTAGGTTCAGGAGGGAAATGAGGAGACACTTCTTTATGGAGAGGGCGGTGTCTGGGTGGAATGCACTGCCAAAGGAAGTGGTATCCTGTAGAATAGTGGGCTGCTTCAAAAGGGGATGGGACAGGGTAAGGGAGAGGGTCATGGGGAGGGAGGGGCAGCTGCATGTTAAGGGCTGCTAGCTGCACAATCGAGCAGACTTGATAGACTTTAGGGCTTTTATCTGCTACCAATTTCATATGTTCATATGTTTTTGGGCAGCGCGATTGCTGTGACTTGTGCTGATGGTCTAACAGTGGAGGCAGATGTCATGCTACCATGTCTGAAAAACACAGTCCATGATGCTTTGCATTATGGGGCCATGTGTGATTTTGTATTTCTTTGAAACATGGCTTCCTGGCCAATGCCCTTTGGGGTAACCATTGCCTCAGTACTCGCGCACAGAGGTTCTTTGTCTTTTAACTTGTTTTTTGTTTTAATTGGGTTCACCACAACATAACCCAGGTAGACCATCTTAGGGTAGCTGGTTCATTCCACTGGGGTGTCAAACAGACGAGGCATACTGATGAGTCCCGGTAGGACGAAACACGTGTCTATGTCTTCGGCTGACACCCTTTGCTTTGCAAACTGTGAGAGGTCTTTCGGCATCATGCATTTTTGCTTAAAGTTGAACCCGCATAATATTCTGTGGTGATTTGCATATGCAGTCCATGATGCTTTGCATTATGGGGGCATGTGTGATTTTGTATTTCTTTGAAACTTGGCTTCCCGGCCAGTGTCTTCTGGGGTAGCCATTGCCTCAGTGCTTGCGCATAGAGGTTCTTTGTCTTTTAACTTGTTTTTTGTTTTAATTGGGTTCACCACAACATAACCCAGATGGACCATCTAAGGATAGCTGGTTCATTCCACTGGGGTGTCAAACAGATGAGGCATACTGATGAGTCCTGGTAGGACGAAACACGTGTCTATGTCTTTTGTTGGCACCCTTTGCAAACTGTGTGAGAGGCCTCTCAGCACCATGCATTTTTGCTTAAAGTTGAACCTGCGTAATATTCTGTGGTGATTTGCATATGTAGTCCATGATGCTTTGCATTATGGGGGCATGTGTGATTTTGTAAGATATCACATCCCACTAGTTAAAACACTAAACAGTGAGCCACAAGATCCTAGGTTCCAGTCCCACCACATCCACCCAAGAACTCATTGTGAACTTGAGCACATCACTTGACCTCCCGTCAGTCCATCCAGCTGTTCAATAGGGTAATAGCATGATCCCACTGAGTATGAGATGTTGCATCCCAGTTAAACTTTCCTGGGTAAAGGAACTATAAAATAAAATGATAGTGCTGATGAAAGGTGCACTGATGTTACTGGAACCTACAGTTATCTCCTTCTTCAGGGGCCTGAAGGCATGTAAGGTTTGCTATCACCGTGGAGACAGATTCTGACAGATCTCAGAAACAGAGAGTCAGACTGGATTTGTAACTGGATGGGAGACCTCCAGTGAACACCTGGTACTGCAGGGAACACTCTCCTCTTATAAGAAGTCACTGCAGTACCACAGTTTGCTGTATGCAAGACACTATGCTGTCATGGGTGTCACTTTTGAATGAAACACTAGACCAAGGGTCCTCTCTATTTTGGTGGATGTTCAGGTGGACATTAAAGATCCCATGGCACTTCTCGAAAAGAGCAGTAGAATATCCCTGCTGCCCTGGCCAAATTTCACTCATCCACCATATAACTAATCTAGTTTAATACCAAATCAGTTCAAATTCGGGCATAGAGAATAGAAAGATGTGATGTAGTGTGGTGGCATAGAATGGCTGCCACACTCAGCCCCAGAGATGGCTTTACTTGAGTGATTGTCCCACTCGGACTTGTGGGATGATTGTAACGGGACTGAGATGCTCATGAAAGGTATGGTATTTTCTAGATCACCTTAATACTAACCTGATGGGGCTACCTTTATTAGTCTCTCTGCTCATTCAAAAAGAGCAAAGTTTTGGGACAAAACACTGACAGCAGTGCAGAATCATATTCACCAGCAAACGGAAGTGAAATCTATATATATATATATATAAAAAATAATATTCAGGCGTGTGCATGTGTGTGTGTTATGAGATTCTTTTTTGCACATCCAAGGTGCGTGATGACCCATATGCCATTACAGTGAAGCTCGAGAGGTTTATGAGGACATCACACACTGAGGGTGCGTAAAAAAACTCATAAAGCACACATGCCCTGAGTGTTATTTTTTTATAATAATTGGTCCCAGTTTAGGTACAAGAAGTTGCATCAGTTTCAGTTAATCAATCTCAATCTTTATTTATTTGTTTAAGGCGCCTTTCTAAAACCAAGGCGCCTGTACAACACTAGATAAAATGATTTCAATAAAATACAATACTAAACAAACAGGTACAAATACAACAAACACCAATATTAAAAATCATTGTATGAAGATTGAGATTGAGATAAAGTTTTACTGCTGAACGTCTCACATGTGACAGCACCTGACTACAGCTCATGCTGTCAGATGACAGCTGGTCACAAACAATGCTTCACGCTTCTAATGAAATGCTGTAATAACTGGTTGTGATGTCACTCTCAGTTATTGTGTAGTTTCACATAGCCAAATTCTGGTTGATAAAGGGGCTCCCCAGAAATTATAGTACATTTTTTTTTTTATTTAATCTTTTTGTGCCTGCTTGTACTGCCAGGCATCCACCCAGTCATGGACCCCTTGCTGCAGCTTTCCCATATCGGCCGCCCTCCCGGGACCCCCTGACTTGCCCCCAGGGTGGGGCTGTGGCACCCAAACCGCTTTGAAAGGTGTCATGGTCAATGGGATAGGACAGGAGTCGGCCTGGGGGAGCTGATCGCAGCCAAGGGGTGGGCATTACGGAGGCAGTGGGTGGGCTGGTTTTTCTCCCTATTAGTGGGGGTGGGAACGTGCAATGATGCCAGCATCCATCCCACCCTCTTAGTGCCTTGCTGTCTCCGGCTGTTGTGGTGACTCCCAACCTCCGCCAGGGGTTGCCAAGTGCCGGTGACACCCCACAACCTCCCCTCAGAGAAGGACAGCAGTCCTGAGGATGCTCAATCCCTCTACCCCGGCCAGCCCTCCAATGACCCAGGTCTGTTCCCAAACCCAGGTCGCCAGCGTTGCAAGTGGAAATCCAACCACTGCATCGGCAGGCCGGCTTCAAATTATAGTACATTTTACTTGTAGCACTTAGTGGTATTAATTTTTTTCCTGAGTATGTAACTGACAATATTCAGATACTGCAATCCAAAGGCTTTAAGTCAGAACGTTTTTTATTTCTTTTTTTTTTCCTTATTTTAGTCTTTGGTAACTGGGTAAGGCCCACTAGGCACAAGTGCCTGTTTTCAGGGGCGACCTGGGAGCACTGGTGATTAAGTGACTTGCTTAGAGTCACAGAGTATGCAAGTGGAGGTTGTGAGAATCAAACTTAGGTCTGATCTGCTGGATTTACCAAGCTCGTTCACACCTCTTTCCTCTAACCTCTAGGCTATACTGCCAAGTGTTTTGATTTAGGAAAAGGTTCACTAGCCTGTCTGATGGTCTTAGTCTCTAACAGTGATCCCCATGTCTTTGAGCAAGTCTGAGAAGTATGATCTGTTCAATTTGTATCTCTACTATCTGTGAGCTGATTACAATTCATCAACCCACCCCCCTGCATCCTTGCTCATCTGTGTACTAAATTTTATAACAGTCTGCAGCGTCAGTTTCTACTATTTGTAATAGAACTGTATTTCTAGAGAAAGAGGGGACAGAGCGATATGGTAAGAAGTAAAGGGGTACAGACTGACCAAAATGGGACAGGTCAATGGGATCACATGGTAATGTCCTGCTCTTATATTGCCGGTGTAGGACAGTTAATACCAGTCAGGTGAAAGGTGTTTTCTCTCCCAGATTCAAGCTTGCTTTTGTCAGTTCCTCAGTAAAGAAACTATTCAGATGTCATGGCTAATTTTAATTCAATTTATAATCTGTTTCAGGACTAAGGGTTGAAGCAAGTGGTGGCTTCATGACTAGTCTCTCATTTTCACAGCAATGAACACATTCAGAAAATTCAGATAGTCTTTAGATCTGAGCATAGCACAGTGGTCTTTCTGCTTTGGGTGTTTTGACTGATGAATTCTGATTCTGGTCTCCTTTATGTCCCATGCAATCCTTCATATTAATACTGAATTCAAATCTACAGTATAAAGCGATTCATATGGGTTGTCTGGAAAATACTTTTTCCCTTTCAGGCATTGGTTTTAAATCCTGTCAGTATGTTTCACTGGGTAGCTATCTGCTGCCAGTGAAGTCTATTTTTGGTGTTCAAGAACTTTTTTTTTAAGTTTTTATTGATGACATTTAGCACATGTCATGACGTGCATAAATACTTGACCATGTACAGCAGCATTTATAATACAGAAATACATTTATTTAAGTCTTTGTTTACTGGATAAGTGCGCTGATCCAAGGACTGTTTTCAGGCACTACCTGGGACACAGACAATGGCACATAATCAAACAGTTGAAATAATTTACAATCCAATAAGAGTAGCAAATTACAAGCTGTACAGACACAAGTCCCAATGGAAACATGCATAACATAATAAGCAATGGTACAGAGAAGTAACTGAACAATGTACAGTAGCAAGCCCAATGAAAGCAGATAACTAGCTGTACAACAATAGACTGACGCAGGATAGTGGAAAAAAATTGGTTACAAGCAGTAATACTAATTTGTAACAGGGTAACCTAGTAGGATAAACAGCTTAACAAGCAACAATACCTAGGTGGAGATGAACAGAGAGAAAGCAGGGAAGTCAGGTGCTGGTGGTGATAAATAGAGGCACACACCAAGGGTGCTGGAGAGGAGATGGAGAAAAGCAGAGAAACTAAGGGCCAGTGGTGACATGAAGGCACACACCAAGGTCACTATGTACTAGGGTAAGGGGAAGGGAATGTAGAGCAGGAGGACAAGGGTAGGACAAACAGGGAAAAGATCCAGGGATAGGAGGAGGTGAAGACACAGGGGAAAACAAGGTAACTAATAGGGGTAGGGATGGGGAGAGGGAAGGTAAAGAGAGCTAGCACATAAGGGTGAGGGAGGAATGAGAAAAAGGGGTGCAGGAGTGAGGGAAAGGGGGTATAAGTACCTATACCCCAGAGGGGGACATTACTAAGGGCTCTATGCTGCCGGTTTGACAAATATTTTGTCGACCGACGTTACAGTGATGGATTTATGTCAACCACAATTGTGGTCAGCATAAATCCATCCAAGAACACTTTGTTTTCTTCAGGGGCTTTGCCCCCTACCCCCCATACTTAATATAATCAACTCCGAGTTGGAGTTGATTTGGGGTGGGGGTGCAAGATCCCAGGAAAGCAGTGTTGGGGTTCCACAGTGACAGTACAGCGACCCGTCACTGTGTCGTTGTACTATTGTTTGCTGTAAGAGTGTCGCAGTTTGATCGGCATACGATTATGAAGGAGGAAGAATACAAGTTCCATAGGTACATCATTGGGCAAGATACCAATACAAAATAAAGTACAGAAATGTCATCATGAGAGCTATTCAACAGCCAATGCCACAAAGATGCTTTGAAAGCCATGTCAAGCAATTAATAATAACTGACCTACCCAGATATATTAGTGAATTTCTCCATTTAAAAAAGCATGTATTAAGGTAACCACAGGCTACAGTGCAATAGAACCAAGAATGTGATCAACAGCGGTGCTTACTCCTGTCTGAGCCCACGAAGTAAGAATGCATCTCGCTACTTAGACACCGTGTGCCCAGTGTTTGAGCATCTGGCCACACAGTGTGGCCACTGCTGTTAGCGATATCCAGACTACCCCGTAATACAGCTTCTTTGCCCCAGTGCCCACTTTCATGCTCCAGAAACAATTGGAGCTGGCTATACCAGCTACCTGGGACAATTATCTGGAGCCACCCCCATATTTAAGTGTGCTACTAGCTTGAGGCCATTGTGAACTCCTTCCTCTTTAATGCCTACTTTACCAATTTGTCAAATGATTATCCTTGGTATGGTTTCCCTTCTTTGGTCAAGGTACTCATATTTTCATCTCTCTTAACCCTACTATTGATTAGAAGGTCTCTGCATTGTCATCATGCCTGGCTAGCAATGATAACTAAATGCAGACTATCTGCTTGCAGTGAAACTCAGGAAAGGCAGATGCTATGAAGAATGACAAATTATCAACATCGTCTGTGTGTAATGCCATCTTATTTGCCTTGGCCCCTGATGGCCATTTGTATAATTTGATGCTGTATATGAACTTTTGTGTGACACTTGATTCAGGGCTCTGTAAATTGAGCGTCATGTATATAATAGTTCTAAGTTATGCAACTACCATCTCAGAAACACTGGCAAATGGTGCCTTTTGTCATCTGTGGTGAGGTGATCATAGAATATGTTATTGTTTACTGCAGGACTGTTTTATCTTCTGCCTAGCTGGGCATTTTAGCATAGTCATTAAGTGATAATGTGCTAGTTTGCTCACCATAAGAGGAAATAATGTGACAGACAAGTGACTAAACAACACGGAAGGCCGAGGAGACAATCACACTATTACTGAGGATAATGAGTAAACTAGCACATTATGGCTTTCTGTATCGCTTCATGCTGTCAATGGTGAATATTTACATCTGTATAATGTGCTCCCCCACTGGGGTAGTGGTACAGCTCAAAGGCTATGGCCTCAGCATAGAACCCTAAGGACATGAACCTTCTGAATACAGCAATTACTCGGTTTCAGCCGTACCACTTAAGGCGCAACATGCATAGAGCAGTGCTTTCTGAAAAATTTGCCTTTTTTATTTAAACTTTATTATTTTCTGGTTTGCCAACTATTAGGCAGGCTGGGGCTGCCTGGTTTCAGGGAGCACCTGTATTTTTAGAAATTGTGCATGTTAAGCTGTGGCTTTCAAATTGACTAACCTGCTAGCTAACTTCCATTCTAGTTCCTATAGTGCCTGAATGGAGGCCACTTGCCCCTTGTAGGGCGTGTTTGTTTTTGGTTGGTCAGCCTTACATTGTTCTAGTCTGGTGCTTTGGGGAAGTAAATCCTTTTCTTTTAGTGTCTGGAAGGACTTAATTGGACTTCTCCCCCTCTCCAACAGTGGCTATCAGCGCATGGCCCCCGGCTTGTTTTGTATTTTTACTTAGATTAGTGTGGTCAGGAAAGGGGTTGTATCTGATTTCTTGTTTTTTCCCTTCGAGTCCTATGTGCTGTGGGATCCTTATAGCAGTCTTGCTGCATGTGGGAGTAAACTGTTTGTTGATAAGGTATCCTTTAGTAACTTTTGCTTTTCTCCTCATGTCTGAGCAGGGTCTCTGTTTGGTAGGAGGCCTTTTTCTGCTGTCAGTGCAGACCTTGGGATCGTCAGAGTTGCCCATTCAAGTTTTTTTTTTTTTACTTTTCTCATTACCATCATTGCTCCTTGGTGGCCTGGTGCCAGCTGCCATTGCTGTAGCATGTTTTCACACGATGCCTGTGACAGATCAAACAGGTAAAGGGGCAGATATGCAGGCGAGCGAGGCACGCTCCGACATTCCGATATCACAATGCTGAATGTGTGCATGACATCAGACATCACTCCCCAGGTGGAAACCTCAATTTAGGCTCCAACAGCAGCTTCTTCGCATGGCCGTGGTAGCGGTTTTAAGAACTTATCGGGGCAGGGCTTACAGTAATTAGAGGAACTGACAGAAACTTCATAGGCAGAGCTAAAGACACGAGCCAAAGTGTACTCCTTAGAGGCAAATTAACACAGCTTTATTTCCTCTTTCAGTATTCCAAACGTAGGTGGTCACTTGGAAACACTGGTCTCTTCAGACAAGACCCAGCTTCTAGGGTAAAAGGTAAGGCTGCATGTTACAAGAACTTAACAGCAGGTCTGTACAGAGTTGTACTAAGCCTGCTGGAGTGAGTTGTGATTCATCAGAAGGCCAAACTGTGTGAAATCTATTTTTTTTTTTTTTTTTAGGAATCCGTGAATTATGTGTTGGTGACTAGTAGGGGAAGGCCATATGCAGAAGTGACTTAAAGGGGCAGTACCCTCCTAGTGCAGCGCCAGTTATTTCTGCAGTACAGATGGTTGCACAGGCTTGTTGTCACTGTCGTAAAGGACCAGTGACTTACCACAACAGCTCTTCATTTTTTTCCTCAGTATGTTCAGTGGTACCATGATTTGTTTGCAGACCCATATGCTTGAAGAGCTGTAAAACCTGCAGGACAATGAGACCTTTTTCAGTGGGGTCATACTGTCTTTTTTAACTAATGTATTCTAACATGTTGATTTTGGTTCCCCCCAGCCAAACCAGTGGGCTGGGAGGAGTGGGTGCACCTGTGGTACTGTCTGGCAGTCGTAAGCTGAATTGCACACGTCCCTATTACTTCTCTTAAATGAGGTGCTTCACTCTGATGACCTGCAGGTTGTACCTGTGAAGACACCTGAACTCAGGTTGGGCCCTTCTAGTTAGAGGGTCCCACGCAGGCACATCCAGGTGCGCCATAGCAGACCCTGCTCACCTAGACTGTAGGTGACCCTCTGACCTTGATGACAAGGAAGGTTAAGAGGATGACATTGTTGTGTCTGGGGAGAATCCTGACCCAAAAGAACCAGATCCATCCGATGAGGAAGACTGTCTGTCTAAGGATGAGGTGTACTGGACAGAACTCAAGAAAAAGATTTCGATCCTCCCCATGTCTGTTCCAAGTTCCTGTCCTATCTTATAATGGAGGCTTGCAGAACACTGCAGTTGAATGAGGTTCAGAATAGAGAGTCTAGGTGTGAACCCCATCCTGTCCGCATCGGCCCCGAAGTGTTTTTACAACTCCCATCACTATGACAAGTTTATAGAGCAGGAATGGGCCAGGGCAGACAAACACAAGCAGCAGTCCAGATCTAGGGTTGGGATGCTGTCCATTTCAGGAGGAAAACTGTGTACAGTGGGAGAATACTCCGGTGCATGATTTTAAAAGGTTGGACGGCTCTGTCAGATGCCCAAGACAGAAAGACAGGAGGGCAACTAAAATGGTGCATGGTTTGCACGAGAAGCCCTATGAGGAGAGACTGCGGGATCTCAATATGTACACCCTGGAAGAAAGGAGAGAGAGGATGTGATAGAGACCTACAAGTACTTGAAATGGGTGAATAGGGAACAGGTGGGGAGTCTATTTCAAATGAGAATAAACACCAGGATCAGGGACATGCAATGAAGCTGCGGGGGGGGGGGGGATTCACAAGTGAAGCGAGGAAATGTTTCATCACTGAAAGGACAGTGGATACCTGAAACAGATTGCCAGCAGAAGTGGTGGAGGGTAGAACAGTGGAGGGCTTCAAGCATGCATGGGATAGACATAGAGGGTATTTCAGATAGGATTTTGGGACACAGGAGGGTGGATGGGGACCAGATAGAGTCTGCAAAGACAAAATAGGTAGGGAACATCTGGGCATACTAAATGGACTAAGCAGCCCTTTTCTGCCATCAAATTCTGTTTCTGTGTAAGACAGAAAGGTGGTTGCATTGTGCAGACCTACTTGTGCATCACATGGCATCAAGTAATAGATGAAGTAGGCATTTTTCATCTCCAGGGCATTAAACTCTTGGGTTGTTGCCTTACGCAAGTTCACCCTACGGAATTTTTTTTTTGTTTTGTTAGTTGTTTGACCAGGACTAGCACACTAAGCTGAAAGCTTTTTTACAGGTGCAACCTGGGAGCACAGGGAAGTTAAGTGACTTGCTCAGGGTCATACAGTCTGCAAGTGGAAGCTGTGGGATTCAAACCCAGGTCAGGTCTGCTGGATGTCACCAGATTTGCAGCTCAGAGCCTTAAACCACTGCGCTATACTGCCTCCCTCAGAGGGATCAAATATTTTGCAGCCCATATTGATGACCTCCGCCTTTTTGAAGGATGCAGCTGTAGACAGTCTGTGGATTTTGGCTCGTTCAGTCTGCCATTTTGCAGTGGCCATGTGGAGTGGGTGTCTTCTACACGGGGCCATGGATCAGCCATCGAGACAAAGCTGTTCCATGTCTTTTGGCCTTTGAATTGCTCTGCGGCCCAGAGCTGGATAGTTTTCTAAAGGAGCACAAGGACAGTTGCTAGGATCTTGGCTGCCACAACTACCCAGCCTGATGTCAAACGGATGGGAGGTTGGCTGGTCAAGACAACCGTAGGGCAAATATTTGCCCTTATGCGAATTTCAGTAACCAGAGAAATACAGGAGCGTATTCTGGTTTCCAAGGTAGCAGTACTACAGGCACCTTTGCCTGTAGTTGCAATGGAGAGGATGGAAGGATGCAGATCTGTTCCTCTTGTATAGCACTGACGTGGAATGTGTCATTCCTATGTTTTGCAAATAGACAAGCTGACCTGTATGTGCCTATATGTTTTGTGCACTAATGATGTGGAACCTTTGTAAATGAGATACCAGCTCAAAGGTATTGTAATCCAAGAAATAAATAAATATTGTAATCCAAGATCTGCACAGGAAGGTACATGTGCCCATCTCTGCCCCTCTTGCCTTGGTGATGGACTACAGAATTTTTTCCATAAAGGGGTCCAACTAATGTCAGACTCATGGGTATGGGAAAGTCTGGCACTGGATTAAGCCACAGTATTCTCGTTGGTGCCATCCAGAGATAGCATCCTTCAGTTCTTGATCTTTTTTGATCCAGGTGAAGTATCAGACAGTAAGCCAGACTCTAGGCCACCTGATCCAGATAAAGGCAATCTCCCCAGCTCCCCTGAATGAGGAGTGACTGGGATGTTTACCTGCTTACTTCATTGTACCAAAGAAATCAACAACTCCTGGATATGTCTAGCCATGAAGCAGTTAAGCAAGCCTGTTGGACACGCAGCATTCAAAATGGAGTCCCTGTGACTCATCATACAGGTGGTCCAGCTGGAGGTTTGTCCTGGCATCTACTGATCTGGATGATGCATAGCCTCACATCATGATCTGTCAATCATATCAGAAATACTTGAGATTTGCAATTCAGGGGCAACACTTTCATTACTGTGCTCTCCTTTTTGGTCTGCACTGAGAGTGCCTTTGAATGTCCTGATTGTGCCTGTGGTGCAGCTGAGACAGGTGGGACATCACGTATACCCCTATTATGTCTATCTTCTCAGAGCATCGACTGTGCAGAGAGTGGAGAGATAAGCATCAAGGACTCTGGAAGTTTTGGAGATGCACGATTGGATAAGCCACAGAAAACATGCTGCCTGATTCCATCCAGGAGATCAGTGGCTGTGATCAGAGTCCAATGGTCTCTGCCTCCAGTTCACCCCAGACCTGGGGTCTGTAGGCAGCAACAACAGAGTTTGGGCCATGGGCTGGATTTTACATGTGGCTTATCCAAATCAGGATGATGGCAGTGTGATGATCCTCTGCATCAGAGGACTACAAGGTCAAACTTTTGTTGTCCCCTATGGTGTTGTAGTTGCAATGTGGTGAGAGAACCCTGAGAATCTTGCAGGGGAACTCTCCAGATTGAGGGGGGTATTAGACCAGATTCAAGTACAGGGAGTTTGGACACCTTGGGAACAGGGCCTGCAGATAAATGTCTTGTTGGCCCAGCTTTATCCTCAGGCGGGTCTGGTCTCGGATGGTGAAGACAGGGTAAGATGACACCAACATCGTGGCATATACAATAGTAAATTATGCTATGATTGATCTGTTTACATTGGAAGAAAATTCTCAGGTGCCAAGGTTCTTCAGCCTGTATTAGTGCCCGCTGGTGGAGGCAGTGGATGCTCTATTGCAGCAGAGGGACTTCGACAGATCATAACTATTTCTTCATTTTCCCTATTGTCAGGGTTCTACAAAAGATCTGGCAGTCAAGAGGAAGCTTCCTTTTCATAGCACCACAGCGACCAAGAAGGCTGTGGTGTTCAGATCAAGTGAATCTGACATCCCAGGCACCACTGTTGTCTGCAGTACGGCAGCCTGCCTGTGGGTGGCCACCTACTTACGTCTACTTGTTGTAGACTTATCTTCTGGAGGCACATCTCCGGACTTGCTCCAGGAATGTGCCTCCAAATTGGGTTATGAATAGGGCTGCACACCATATGCATGGGCACGCCCCCTGCACAACCCCTCCAGATGCGCCGCATCTCATTGTGGGTGGTGTGCAGCACATCTGTGATGTGCCAGTGCATTGGTTCCCTTCCAGAATTGCACCAGTGTGCAAGTTGGGGATGTGCTGGGTGCATCCCTTTAATGAATCCTGCATATGAAATCTAGTGGCGTGCTATGACCCTAGGTGTGATGCTATCATTCTTTAGAAAAATGTTTCTTGTGAGTTCAATTCATGTAGCACAGATCTTGCAAAAGAGTGGTGGTGGTTACAGGGGCTGTTGCTGTTATCACCATATGTTTGGAATTGTTTGTCCAGGGAGGTAGAAGAGGCTTCCCTCTTCAGCATTTATTTTCCCTAACAGCAGTTATATTCACTTAGCATGATTAATACTCTTTCTTTTTTTAATATAAGCTTTATTAAAGGAAAGCTGTCGTCATACCAGCCTCCCGCCCCCGCAAGGCTTACCCTCTGGTTAAGCCCTTCAAGTATGTTGTGGCATTTTTCTCTTGCCACAACATACTTTATTTTAATTGCAAAAAAGTCCATTACCAGGAAGTATGGGGGACGCTAGTGGGGCTCCATTGTCTGTAAAGGTGCGGCTGCACAGTGCGCTGTGCGCATACTGCTTTTGTACTGAAGTAGGCGCGGTGTTGCACCTTTACAGATAATGGAGCCTGATTAGCGTCTGCCATATGTCCGGGTAGTGGACTTTTTCCAGCTAAAATAAAGTATGTTGTGTCGGGAAAAAAAACGCTGCAACATACTTAAAAGGCTTAACCTGAGGATAACCTTGTGGGGGTGGGAGGCTGGCATGATGACAGCTTTCCTTTAAGTTTCATGGTACATGTGGTTTAATGACAAGTTTACATAGAAAGAAGGGTCTTTACAATGGGCATCTACATTTTTTGATTACGCTTCTTGATTATGGATCCATTGTATACTCATCTTCCTTGTGCCAAAAGACTCTCCTTAAGCTAAGAGCCACCTACCATAACATCATCAGGTTCGTCACTGGCCTCTCCAGACACACTCATCACTGCAACTTTTACAAGGCTGCCAATGGCTAACTCTGGAAGATAGATTTAACTACAATACCCTGATCTTCTTCTTCTTTAAAATCCACCAGGGACTGCTCCCTAATTCCATCACGTCCAACTTCAAGAGACCCTCCAGGGCCTGTACAGCTAGATCCAGCCTCAACACCTCCTTCAAAATTCTTTTCTGCCACACTACTCATGGCCTTCACTCCCTAGCCACCAGGCTCTTTAACATCCCTTCCACTCTCCTGCAATGTTCCTCACTTGGAAAATTTAAAAGCCACTTTAAACTACTCCCTACTCCCTCTTCTCACTGTAACATTATAATGTATGCGGATGACCTTGTGCTTTACTCGGCTTCCAAGTCTATTGCCGACATCAATCTTCATCTCTCCTCCGCATTTCAGACCCTTCAATCCTGGTTCTTGTTCAACTATCAAGCCCTAAACATATCTAAGACCCAGGCCATGCTCTTTGGGTCCTACAGAAAGGTGCCCTCCGAGTCCCCTAAACTCCTGGTGCGCAGCTGTGATGGGACTGCTGTATCCAACACTTCATCCTTCAAGTATCTAGGGGTTATGCTGGACCCAGTACTGGACTACTTGATGCATGTTAGCGAGGTGTGTCATGCAGTTAATGCCAAAATCGGGGCGGCCTACAAAGTGCGACACTCTCTCACTCCAGCTGCCAGGATTTCGGTTGCGAGAGGGGTTTTACTCCCACAACTGCTTTATGCCCTGCCAGCACTTTCTTATGCAAACATGGGTGTCCTTCACTAATGGGACACATCTTACAACAATATTTGTAGATTTGCCTTATCTGCTCCCCGCCTAACACATCATTGTCATCTCTATGATGCTTTAAAATGGCTGCCTCCTGATGCCCTTCGTTCTTACTCCCTAGGATGTTTTGTTGATTCCTTAACCAGAACTCCTCATCCCGCCTCTCTGGGGGACATGTTTACCCCAGTCTCTCACTCTCTCTCTCCCTCAGGTCCTCTGCCTCCCCATTACTATCTATTCAGGCTTGCTTCACGAAAATGGGAGAGCAAGCCTTCTCCTACTTTGCTGCTAGGTTTTGGAACTCTCTTCCTGGCCATGTCAAGAACTCCCCATCTCACCTAACATTTAAGCATGCCCTATTTTCCCACCTCCTTGCTCTTGGAACCTGTAACTGCACTTAACTTCTGTTCTGTCTCTCTTCTTATCACTCCTCTCGACGTTGCCCATCAACTCGTGACCTGCCCACCCTTCTGAATTGTGCCTTTTGTCTTGGTGTTTCTGATCTGTCTGCTGCTCCCTTCCTTAGTCCTGATAAACTTGTCTATCCTGTGTTTTGTATCTACGGCTAGCTCGCCCTCAGCTAGGCCTCCACACTTGGTCTACACTGCTCTTTGTAAAATGGTTTGCTACAATAACTTCATTGCTGTTTTTGCTGTTATCCAGGTGTTGTACTATCTTCTATGGCTGTCCTCTGCCTATGTATTTTGTAGTCAGTTCCACTGCATTATGCTCCTGATTGTTGTCACTGCTGTATTGTGTTTTTGTACTCTGCTGTATTGACATATTGTTCTCTCCTGGGTCGGGCTTGAAAATAGGCAGGTTATGTTGCCTAGTGCACTTACCCGGTTACCAAAAGCAAATAAATAAATAAACTTCGCCGCTTATCTAACTCAGTCTGTTCCTGCCCTTCTCAACACCCCCTTAGTAATGCTGTCAGCCAACTCTCTGTCACTCTGTCATGTGTTTAACGTGTCTTCTGGCTTCCAAAGTGTATATCTTGGTCACATGATCCACCTCATTGTATATTTAATTGTATATGTTATATTTTCAGTTGTGTATTACATTGTTGCCCTCTGATGTTCTCCATCACCTTGTATTTTACCTTTGCTTGTTTGTTCTTCATCTGACTGGACGATTGTGAAAACGGGCAGATTTGCTCACATGCCTTCCAGTATAAAAAATAAAACTGAAACGGAAACGTTTACTTCCAGCAGGTTGAGGTATCTGCTCAGCTTCCACTTAGAGACCTCTCTTTGCCTTTGGGACAGCGGAGGGAGGCGGCTTTGCATTTCTTGAACTGTTAACACAAATAAGTCTGAGTTTCCCTCATGCTCCTTTAATAAATGCTAATACAAAATGCCCCGGAGCGTGGCTACAGCAGGAAGGGGGCACCCACTGGGGGCAGCCAGTGGCTGGGCACTAGGACTCATATCAGTAGTGCTATAGAATGCCCTCAAGCTAAGCAAAGTAATCAAGCAGGCTAACTAGTATTATATTCAGTTAGGTATGTCATTCCAATCAGCCTAAGGGATTAGGATCAGGTCTCTGCCCATGGCGTGAAGAGGCCATGCATTCCAGAGTGGGAGCACATCTCTGTGCAACCGTTTAGTGAATGAGCAATCCTCTCCATCTGGTATGTCAGTCATATTCCCTAACTCTATTTTATACATTTACTTAAAGGGAAACATCCACATACAGTTGGGCCCCACCTCCATGTGAAGTGGGGCCCGATTAGCAGATGCGATAAAAAAGAAGTTAAAATAAACTTACTCACTTCACATTTATTTGAAAGTATATCTGGTTGATCCTGCGCCCCTGTTGCCCGGCATTTTAGGATGCAGAACCCTCCCCATCATACAAGCACCCGCAGCTGTCCCGTGATGACGTTTCAGGCGGGGAGCAGCCGGGGGCATCTATATACTTGATATGAGACTCCTTTTTAAAATAGCTCCGGTTTGGAGCCTGGACATTCGTGGGCATGTGTCTTATAAGCAGATGATGACCAGTACCATGCCAGTTGATACAGTTATTGTATTGCCAAATATTCAAATAGCTCCGGTTTAGAATCTATGCGTCTCCGGGCTACACCGAGACCACGTATCAACTGGCATGGTACTGGTCATTTCACACCCGGTGAAGTAGAGAATTCCACAGGGTCGGGGCCACAAAACCAAAAGACCCGGCCCCAGATGTCTTTAAATGAACCCTGGGACTCTCTAGCAATCACTCGTCGGTGGATCAGAGAGGGCGGAGGGGACAGCAAGGGCGAAGGAGATCTTGCAAGTAACTAGGTCCCTGATCGTGTAGGGCTTTATAGGTCAGCAAACCGACCTTGAAGGTGATCCTCCACCGCACTGGAAGCCAGTGCAGTCTGCAGAGCACAGGCATTTTATGACTGGTTCTAGATGTACTAGTCAATAGCCTGGCTGCCACATTCTGCACTAGCTAGAGGCGGAGGATATCAACCCTCGGTAGCCCTAGGTAAAGGGCATTGCAGTAGTCAAGGCGAGAGGTAACGAAGGCATGGACCAACGTTGGAAGATCCTTGGGAGGAACCAGGTGTTTTACCCAGGCGATATTCCTCAGATGGTAAAAAGAGGTCTTGAAGACTGCTGACACCTGCAATTTCAGGGTCAAGCCATCATCAACGATAATGCCCAGGTTCTGCACCTGGTCTGAGGTAGTCAGCTGAACACCCCTGAGACATAGTCCCGAGGGAAGACCTGCCGACAAACCCGCCTCCCTATGATCTGGGTCCATGACCAGCACCTCAGTTTTAGCTGGGTTGAACCGCAGCCAGCTTGCACTCATCCAGTCCTGGATCTCGGCTTGACAGTTGTTAAATACCGAGAGGAACACATCCTGACCAGGTGCAAAGGACATGTACAGCTGAGTATCCTCTGCATTGGTATTCAGGCTAAATAGCTCACCACAGTTCATGGTCATGTTCAATATTTTCACTCCAAATTTTCAGTATAGCCTTTTTATCACACCACCTCATGACCAGTACAGCTGTCATTTCTCATATCCTGCCCATAATGTGTTTTCGCACGTGTGGAATACTGTTTTCCCACATATTTGAAACATTTCACCTACAGGGTTCATGAGGTGGGGTGATAAGAAGACTACGTTCAACATTTAGGATCAAAATAAGAAAAAATGACAAAGTTATGGCAGCTTGTTGCAATTTCGATACGCATGCTAGTAATTGTGGAAATCTTAAATATTTGCACCCAACATTTTTTTTTACAATTATTTGTACTCCTGCTCCACGGCCCTCTCTATCTGGAGGGAGCCCCAGCCCTGCCCCCCAGATGTCCACCAGCCAATGACAACCAGCTACTCCCAGAGCTTACCCCCTCAGCGGGGTTGGTGGGGGGCCACCCCAACCAAGACCGGATCCAGTACAGTGGTCGGCACCGTGACTATTCGGGGGTGGGACCTGTGAGCTCCCTCCATCATCCGCTGTGAGCTTTTTTCCTACTGGTTTCTCCCCTTCAGGGGTGGAGTGTACAAGGATGCCAGTGATGGTACCATGCATGCTCCCGTGTGTGCACCCCATCAGGCATCTGCTCCGCCTCTGACCCGATGTCTGCAGTGTCAGTGTGCCAGCCCCCAGCCACCGCTAGGGGCCAGGCATGCACCAACTGCTCGCCCCTCTCCCTGGAAAAGGAGAGCTGTCCCTGGGACATTCAATCCTTCTCCTCCCCTGCCGACCACCAGCGGCCTGTGCTTGGTCCCAAACATGGGTCACCAGCATGGCATGAGGTGTGGCATCCAGCGCTTCAACCCTCAGCACCACAGGGCTGGCGATGTGCCCCAAATTTTCAACACAGCCTTCTTATTACCTGAGTTTCTGAATTCAACTGCTGTCCAAAATATGACAGTTTGTCAAAACATAGTTCAGGCAGGCTTTTCCTCCCACCAGAAGTTCAACTAACACAATACACATCTGCCACATAAACCATGCAAGGAAACGTTCGGCATTGACAAATGCTTGTTCAGAACTATTCCTTCCCATCCCTACTGTCTGTACATTAAAATTCATAAACCTAGCAAAATGCTAGGCGTAAAAACTATCCAGTCTGGTTAAAAACATTTTGTAAATATTTACGAACTGTACCATTATTGCACAGCAGTAAGCACAGGATATCCTGGCTACCCATTTACCCAGCAGAACTGCAACTTGTTTCCGTGTGAGCGACTCAAGTTTCAGAGCGGACTTGGTAGCTCATAACTGGGTGATCAAGGCTGAGGAGTCCAGGGTTGGCACCATAGTCTGATGCTATTCCGACCCCTCATAATAGGCCGGGGAGCTTGCCCTCTCAGGGGGAAGCACCACTTGTGCTCGACACCAAATTCCCCGATGTCCCACACAGTGATGGCACAATACTGACATCGGTATTGTGCCATCACAAAAGACAGTGGGCCAGATTTTCAAAGGGCCCTTAGATCCAGGCAAGCTGCGTCAAACAACCAACTTGAATCAGATCTTGGTGCGCCAAATACTGTGCGCCATATTTTGCAAGAAAAGTGGTCCGTGTGACAAGTCCCCCAGACTGACGCATGAGGTGCACTGCGTCAACACAGTGGTGTAAGGGATGGGAATGACGCAAGCTGCACCAAAATAAATGGTGCAAGTTGAGTCAGAAGTGATGCAAGGAATAAAAATGACGCAAACTGAGTACACAAATGGTGCAAACTGAGTAGAAATGTTGCAAACTGAATGGAAATGGTGCAAGCTGAATAGAAATGGTGCAAACTGATGAAAAATGATGCAAACTGAGTAGACATGGTGCAAACTGAGTAACCAAAATGGTGCAAGCCGAGTCAAACAAATGACGCAAAGGACAAGAAGAAAAAATTACTCACCATAGTAATCTTGTTTCTTCAAAGGGATCACTCATTATGATTAAACTGATGCAGTCAGCCTCCTTTGCTGGACTGCCCTGAGAGATGGAATTATATGCAAATGATGGAACTCTTAATTGGCTCATGCCACTTTCAAACAGGAGAATACTGGCCCTTAATATTAGCATAGTCAGGTCTGACCACCTGCTCTGAGTCTCTTTATATGCTCTAGTGTCCCTTAGACCAGCTCTGGCTGGTCTAGTAGCTGACGGTACTTTGACATGTTTGGTGTCAGTGGTGCAGCTTTGAAATTCCCACAGGCCTGGTCTTGTACCATTTCTGAGGCGCAAGATGGTTTTCGTATCGGCGCTGCCGTTTGTATGCACAAGGCTGATGCAGCCACCCTTGACACAGGAAGGACTGCCTTTGATGCAGTGCTCCTTTGAAAAGCAGGTCTGGCACAATATTTGACTCTCGACTCCCTTGCGCCACTATTGTTTGGCATACGTCCCTTGCATCATACCTGGGGCTTTGAAAATCTGGCCCAGTGTTTTTTGTGAGGGGCTACCTCTCATGTCGCATTGAATTATAATCAACTCCAGATTAGAGTTGTTCCAGGGAGGGGGCAGACCACCAGGAGAAGCCGCATCAGTGAAAACAGACCATTGCAGCAACTGTCACTGTAATGGTCTGTTTTCGGGTTTCGCTGTTGGGGTGTTGCGCTAGAGTGGGCCACTGCTCTCGGGAGGGGTAGAGGTCTGCTGATGATGCTACGAAACACAAGGCAGCAAGAGGATATATGCAATGTCAGGGGAGGTGGGTGAGTCTAAGAAAAAAAGGAGAAAAATCTGCTCCCAGATCAGATGGTGGTTTGTACTCTCAGACCCCCACAACCATGGACTCTTGTGCCCAACCAGATATGTTCTTTGTGTGTGTGTGTGTATGTGTGTGATTGGGCACCCTCTCCTACCCTGCCATGGGGAGTAAACTGGAAAGGAAGAAGGTGAGCAGCTAGTGGCTGAGCTGGCTGAGTGGTCACCAACCAGATGAAGAACTGGGCTGGGGCTGGGAGAAGACAATATTGATTAAAAACACAAAAGACACAAACAGGATATGCAATGATATACAATTCCAACAAGCAGCATAGCCCTTTCTGCCATTCTGCATCACGGTGGTTTCCATCACGACCATACATTATTCATAACATTTGTAATAATTACATGGTGCCTCCTTCCAAGGAAACTAAAGTGACTGAGATGACAAGCAGCATTGCCCTCTGGAAAACCCTACCCACCACCTGTGGCCCCACAGGTTCCATCTACTGAAAACCTCACAGTGCAATAGCAGTTGACACTGCAACAATCACTTACCACTCTAACAACAGCAAGCAGTGACACAGAACTAAATGCAACAAAGCAAGGGATTTTACTGGGGATCAGGAGCCAGGCTCATGGGGAAGGGAAACGGATAATCACCAGCACAGTGTAAATGACAGGTAAGCACTGCTAGCAAATAATCCTAGCTATGGTAACGGACTGTTAGCAAGGCCCACACGCACTCCTTTCACTGCTACATGTGTCCTGCATTGTATACATTGTAGGCCCTAACTATTACTGGTACATGCGTACACTGCAACTCTCTTAGGGAGATCCTGGCACGTCACCTGGTACCCAGCCATCGGATCAGTGTAGACCCGTGGACAGTTGTGCTGCATGTGAAAGAATACAAAACCAAAAATAAAGGGCCCAATATGTATTCACGGGCCTGTTGGCCTACTTGTACTCCAAAAGGAAAAATCTGGACAGGTGCTTAACACAAACAGCACGGTTGCAAATAAAGTTCTGAGTGCAAATTAAAGTAACTTTAATGCAGAGTTTCAGGACCAAGGCCTTGTTTGTTTAGTTACTAACACAATGTAGGCACTGCAAGTCTCATTGGATATACTGGATCTCGGCTGCAATCTTGGGTTCTGATTCTCTCTCAGGATGCAGCTCCTCTTGGGCTCAGCTCTACCTGAATTAGTTCAGCTCTGACCACTCTGCTCAGCTCTCTTTCCTTTCATTGGTCAGATTCCCACTCAGCAGCACCCACCAATCTTACCAGTGCAACTTCAAGACAACTCCCTCAGCACTGCAGACAAGTCATCCAGCTGTAGCGACTGGTGATGATGGTTCCTCAGAGTGGCATGACAGTCTTTCTGAGTACTGACCCTTAGGACAGATTCAGCACAAATTCTCTTGGTTCATAACCTCAGAGCTCACCAGTAGGGCAGCTTACCCTAATTGCCTGTTGCTTTCTGGTCTCCAACAATAGTCTTGTTAATGGTTCTGTATATCATAATGTCCTCCATCTTGGCTGGGAATATACAAGTCTGTCTCCAAATGTTCCACGCAGCTGTGCTGCTCACAGGACAGATGAGGAGTCTGTTCACTTACTTGGTCTCCAGTAGACCGACTGTCTGCTGGAAAGTTCTCTCAGTTCACTTGAGAATTCAGCCCACTAGGTGGTAATCCCTGTGGCACACACACACACACACACACACACACACACGGAAGGGATGCATGGCTGTCTTATAAAAGGCAACTGGCTCTTAATCTCACAGGTAAATTAATGAACCCTCCCAATGTCCCTTTGTGCTCACCCTGGGTTCCAACTTGTGGATTAGTCAAAATACAGTGCTGCCCACTGTCCCCATTGCAGTGTTTCAATGGGTCAAAGGCCTTCGACATGGCGATGGCCTATGGTGTGCAGGAGACAACAATGTAAAGTCTCTAATGGCACGTGTTCATATTTAATGTTGTGTCAACACCCCTCAGCAAATTCAGCGGCACATGCACTGCTGAACTGAAGGAGTATATCATGAGTCAGAACTTAACATGTCTACTAGAAGGATGGAGTCAATGTATGTATTCATTATACTCAGTGGTGCAAGTGGTAGACAAGAAGTACAGGAACTCAGGCACTGGCAATTATGAAATACAGAATGAAGATCTTCAATCAAAGAATAGCGGTGTCAAGACACAACTATCTAATTTGACGCTAGTAGATTCAGTTAGAGATATTAAAGTATTTCTAGGAAAATACCATTGTTGTAAGTCAAATGGTGTTATGGAAACCCTAATAGCAGATTAGAGATCCAGAAACTGTCTCTATGTTGCTGGTTTAAGGAATTTCAGTTTTAGTGTCAGTGGGAAGAAGTACAGGAACTCAGATCCTGCTGCAAAAAAGGTACAGGAACTGAGTTCCTGTGCGTTCCTGCTCACTTTCATCTCTGATTATACTACATGTGAACCCTCTTGTCCAGTCAGAATACAGATCTACTCACACTTTATTTTACCACAAATTGACAAAAACCTGCATTTAAGATGAAAGAATCACAGTTACATCACCTCAGTCATTTTTATTATGCATAACATGACAGGGTTGATGTCATCACAGTGTATTGAGAAACAATGACTGCAATGATGCCCTTGTGGTTCTTTCCACTCGGAAAGCACTACCACCTTGTATAGGAGAAGACTAGCAGGACAAACTGGCAGTTCAAGAATAACATTTTTCTTAAAAGAAGAGAGAGACCATTAAAGTATTAGGCACATGCAGAATAATAGTGATAACATGACAGCGCGATCAGTATCCTAGTCAGTAATCTGATTGTTTCATTGAAAAAAATACTCGCCCTTTGATCTTATACTTTATCCACTTGATAATCCAGATTATTGTCTCATATAATGATCACACTGTCATATTATTACTTAAACATATAACAGTGCGGAGCGTAACCACAATTGGAAGCAATCATACTTTAACGTGGTTCATTGTAAAGACATTATTTATAGTGTGCGGTTAGGACTTATTGTACATGGAATTCAAGCAGCTTAGAAACCTTGCTGTGCATATCCTAAAGTTGTGCATGTTCTAAAAACCTTATTGTGCATGTTCTATCATTAACTGCAGCTACGATTCCCTCGTGCTGACTCCTGCTGCTTAGTTTCACTTCTCTGCTCACTGTACCTCAGCGTTATGGTAACCGCGGTTTAAAAAAAAAACAAAAAACATATCAGCGGCATTTTCTTTTAGCCATACACTATATATAAACTCACTCTCTTGAGAGGTCCATGCTGGTATCTCAACCCCTTCGAAACACAGGCTTGTTGTGTATGGGTGCCCACACATTATTCCTTATATCTTTTTAAAGTAGCTTTACAAACTGAACAATATATGAAATAGCCATAATCTAATATTAATAACATTAATTTTTGTTTATTTATTTATCTCATTTTTGTTGACCGGGTAAGTGCACTAGACAAATCCTGCCTATTTTCAGGCACGACCCGGGGGAGGAGGATACAGATGAATGCCAACTGACCTTGAACCAGATTAAGCTGTTGGTGGTATTTTGGTGAATGGTCAATGTTGTTTTTAACTTTATTTTTTATTGAACTTTCATAGCAATATACAGACAATCAAACTGTTACAAGAGACATGTTAGTACCTAAAACAGGACTTCAAAATCACCATTGCAATGGCAGACTGGCTGAGATGAGACACGGGGCCTGATTCACGAAGGATGACGCAGGGCATGCACCAAGCCCTGCATCATCTGCAATACCTGGCACAGCTGCACCAACGCACTTTGCTGCAATACAACCTGATTCAAGAAGGGCTGGTGCATTTGTGACCCTTTTCACAGTTTACGTCAACTTGCACCAAATGTTTGACGCATGTCCTGAAACTGGATCTCTCTTGGAGGCAAAGTTAGATCAGGGGGAGTTGGCGTAACTTGCTGCATCTCGCATACCCAATCCAGAATTGCGACTGGCACCAAATGTCTGCCACAAGCCCCCTGCACCATATTTTTGGCGCACCAGGGACTTGCAGCAGACGCAACCCATTTCTGAATTGGGCCCCTAATCTTTTAATGGTTAATGTTCTTACAATTACTACAGAAGGATCCTACCTGGATATGTTATTTTGCCAATTCTCTCATTTATACTGTATTGCAGTTTTGAACTTTAGGGTATAACATGGTTGAGGATAATTACTGCAGAGTTAACAACATAATAAGGAAAATATTATTGTGGCAATAACTTACATATACCTCTTACAGCCAGTTCATAATGACAAGACTCCTAATGTCCCAGGGGTGAGCTAAGGCTGATTTGTAGAGAGATAGTAGTAGAAAAAATGCAAAAAGTAATGTTTCAAGACTTGCCCTGATGAAATATCACTTTCTCATCTTTCTACTATTTTGCAGTCTTCAGTATCAGACTGCCTACACAACATACATCGCTTTAAGGATTTTGCAGCTTGTATGATAAACGGAATGGTTTATCAATTCAAACATAAAGGATCTTATAACATATCCAGCATTTATCCAAATAACCCAATATCTCCATCCATGTTGGAAAATCCAAGCTCAGCTAACTATATATTTAAACGTATAACATCACCACCATCCAGGTCTGTGCATTAATACACTCTCTAGCATAATATCACTATCAAACATAAGGAGGGGGTTACGATGTGATATGAGCCCCTCCCCATTATAAATATGTTCATGAGGGAAGGATCTGATGATTAATAGAGTGTACTGTATAGTACCTTGAATTCATGGTGACTTAGTTTTGGGTTATCAGCTGATCATCCACAGTCACACACGTTGGAATTAGCGTAATGGCGATCAGCTGATTTGTCCGCAATAAAAATCCTACACCTGTCTGTGAAATTCACCCTTTGTATAACTAGTGAGCTGCTAAAAACTCTGTTGGAATACCGCCGAATACAGTACCTCAGCATGTCCATACTTACTTGGCTCACCAGCGGCAGCGAGAGAGAGAACGGCAATATTCTCTGGATGTTGCTAATGCTGATGCAGATGGATCTTGCTGCCTTAACAGCAGGAGAGAAGACTGCATCAGACGTTTCGTGTAGTCTGGAATAGCCGAAGTGCATGACACATGTCTGAACCCATGTAAGTGCCAGTACTGTCTAAACCCCCTATTCAGTTACCTGTTCTTATTTTTTTGTTTTATTTGTTTTTTTTGTGTCTGTTACAGGTGTTGCTATGCAACCAGTGAATGGGAGTGACACAGAGGACGTACAGGATGCAGAGGATGAATGAGCTAGGAACACTCACCGGAACACGTAGGGTCAACGGCGGCGACAGTAGAACGCCTGTGGACTTTTTTTTTATTTTCCTTTCCACTTCATTTCATGACATTTGGATTTTTCTGTTTCTTTTTCAAAATAAATAAAGTTGGATTGTGGATTACCATGGAGTCTGCTGCAGTTCAAATTCGAGTGAACGAGTGTGACTATGAGTGCGAGTGAGTGAGTGCGAGTGCGAGTGACTGTGAGTGCAAAAAGTGAAGGTCTGTATACAAAAAACTTTGACTGTAAAACTTGGGTTTGTGGTACCGACAGTAAATGCCTTCTGGGGGGCGTGGTCTAATACTGGTACATAACTTGCAGTCAGTATATTGGTAGGTTGCCAGACAGGCACAATATATTTAGCTGATCCTATGAATTCATTGATGAAACACAGTTAGCTAATATAGTGAAAATTTAGTATCAGAGTAAAAAAAGGTACTACACAGTAATTACTGGTAAGGGTTGATTACAACCTGAAACCAATGTGTTGACTTCTCTGTTATACACCAGAATTATGTCACACTTATGTATAATGGAAAAACCTACCTCCCAGTCACACAAACACATTTTAAATCTTGAGACCAGTAATTATAACAAATAAACCATATGGGTACCAAGTAACAGTTTTCACACCCCCTTAATGTGAAATGCCTGCACAAACCACTTCAGCTTCACTCTCATGGTTCATGTAGCATTGCACACCTCAGGTGTTTAAAAGAATTGTTACACACTGGTACCGTATTTAAAAGATGAACCACATGACTAATACCAACCAATCAGAAAAGTACTTTACTGTCCACAGTCTTATATAACCAGGCATATTGTCCAGGAGCATATATAAATCAGAATATATATCATTTGGTCTATAGTAGTGAAACTGTTGACACCTTTTTAAACTGGGAAGACTTTTTAATTTTTTGTCCAGGAAGTATTTTAGCAAAGCCTTGGAAAAACAGATGTATGATATAAGTAAGATGGCTTTTGCTTGGTAGACCATGATATGATAGCACCACTTCATCAAAGGCTGCTAGACTTCAAATTTATGAGCTGCATATATTTCAATGATATGGCTTGGCTGATATCTCAATTGTTTATCCTCGTCAGGCTAAGTTAAGCGTTTAAGCATTTGATTTGGTCTGTTGATAAACAAGGTAAAAGTAAGAACAAGCACCAGGACAAGGGGGCATGCAATAAAGCTGGGGGATTTCAAGAGTGATATGAAGAAATATTTCTTCACTGAAAGAATGGCAGAAACCTGAAACAGACTGTCAATGGAAGTGGTGGAGGCTGGAACAATGAGGGCTTCAAGCATGAATGGGACAGACACAGTGATATATTAAATAAGAACCAGGGAGTTGGGAGGGTCACCATAGACCAAACAGGGTCTGCAGAGACAGAATATGTAGGGAACATCTGGGCAGACAGTCCTTTCAGCCTTCAGATTCTGTGTTTCTAAGGTGCTTTGTTTACTTGTACCGTCGCTATCTATTAACCATCTATTTCTAACAACTCAGTAAATATGTATTTCTCCCTTATTCAAAGGTAACTTGGTGTATACATGTATATGTTAAATAAGTGTGTTATATGATGGAGGATCTAACTGTTGTGATATGCAGTATTTTTCTATCATAGATGTTTTATTTTCTGCTTGCATAGAAATCGAAACATTAATAAACAGAAAATGTAAAAAGAACCACTGTCTTACTCATCCTGAATGTTCAAGCAAAGTCTGTCAAAGAGGCTGGAGTGTGTAACTCTGTGAACACACACATTTCTTACCTGTGATGACCTAAGCCAGACTTAAACTTAGGTCCCCAGAGCTAAAAAAACAGGCAAACAGACAAGCTCAGTCAGTTCCTCCAGTTCCATCAGAATTAAAACAGGGACTTAAGAGTCTGACAAAATGCAAACCTTCTGACACTGTAAAGAAAACAGAGAAACATAGACAATGATGGCAGAAAAAGACCAGAGGTCCATCCAGTCTGCCCAAGTTCCCTATAATCCTTGGAACCTACTGTTCCTCCAGGGTACTAACCCCCCCATCCTCTCTCTATTCTCCTTCTTGGTCCTGTCGCCCCCAGTCACCACTATTCCTTTCATTATGTCCCAGCCCTGCTTGGTCCTGTAGCCCCCGGTCACCACTATTCCCTTCATTACGTCCCTGCCCTGCTTGGTCCTGTCGCCCCCGGTCACCACTATTCCCTTCATTACGTCCCAGACCTGCTTGGTCCTGTCACCCCCGGTCACCACTATTCCCTTCATTACGTCCCAGACCTGCTTGGTCCTGTCGCCCCCGGTCACCACTATTCCCTTCATTACGTCCCAGACCTGCTTGGTCCTGTCGCCCCCGGTAACCACTACTCCCCTCATCATGTCCCAGACCTGCTTGGTCCTGTCGCCCCCGGTAACCACTACTCCCCTCATCATGTCCCTGCCCTGCTTGGTCCGTGCCCCGATAACCAGTATTCCCTCATCACGTCCCTGCCCTGCTTGGTCTGGTCGCCCGTAACCACTATTCCCTTCATCACGCCCCGCCTCTGCTTGGTCTGGTCGCCCCGGTCACCACTTCATTCCTTCATCACGCCCCGCCTCTGCTTGGTCTGGCCGCCCCCGTCACCACTATTCCTTCATCACGCCCCCGCCCTGCTTGGTCCGTCGCCCGTCACCACTATTCCTTCATCACGTCCCCAGCCCTGCTTGGTCCGATCACCCCGGTAACCACTATTCCCTTCATCACGTCCCAGCCCTGCTTGGTTCGGTCGCCCCCGGTAACCACTATTCCCTTCATCATGTCCCAACCCTGCTTGGTCCGGTCGCCCCCGGTCACCACTATTCCCTTCATTACATCCCACCCCTGCTTGGTCCGGTCGCCCCCGGTCACCACTATTTCCTTCATTATGTCCCCGCCCTGCTTGGTCCTGTCGCCCCCGGTCACCACTATTCCCTTCATTATGTCCCCGCCCTGCTTGGTCCTGTCACCCCCGGTAACCACTATTCCCTTCATTATGTCTCAGCCCTGCTTGGATCCCTTGACTGTTTTTGCACCCACCACTTCAGCTGGCAGACTGCTCCAAGGTTCCTCCACCCTTTCCTTAAAGTAGTACTTCCTCACAGCTCTCCTGAACCTACCTCCTGTTAATTTCCATTCAAGTCCATGTGACCACAAAGTGGTATTCAGGCTAAATATTTCCCCGCAGTTCACTTTGTTAATTCCTTTAATGAAAACTGCAGGATAGAGATCCAGTAGCAAAAAAATAAAGACTGTGTGAACTGAAGCTGTTCCATAAATGATGTTAGGATCATATTAGCTGAATGACAACTTTTGAGGTAGTTTATCATGACTGTAAATATAGCCTGATCATTACTGAATTTATTTAGGTGGGAGGGAGAAGATGAGTAACCATAATCCCTATTTATGGTAACCAACTTTTCTCCATGAAAGATAAAAGTTTTAACTAAGTTGTGCTTTGGAAAAAAAGAAATGAATGGATCAAGTGACATTAACTTTTTATGTTCCTTGTTCCATTTATCAGCATTTACAAAACAACTGTATAACTAAGTATGGTGTTCAGTGTTCGTATCACAGCTTTGTGAATCCATACTCCTTGAACATCTTTGAGGGTGAGGAGAAACAGGTCTCTGCCTCCATTTTACAATCTGTATGCCACAGTGTTGGTGAGGAAGTTTGACAGGGGAATGCAGTTATTAAAGAAAATAATTACTCACCGTAGTAATCTTGTTTCTTCTAGGGGATCACTCATTATGATTAAATAAATGCAGTCAAGCTTCAGTGTTGTACTGCCACGGAGAGATAGAATGTATACAAATGATGGAACTCTAATTGGCTTGTGCCAATTTCAAACTGCTGCCCCTAGTAACTGCTGCACTCTTGAGTGCTTCAGATTCTTAAGTTTGGAAAACACTTTGGAGTGGAGGATGCATACAGGACAGGGTTAACATCTAATGCCTCCATAGATTGCACCTCCTTCAGCTGTAAAATCCTACATGCCTCTGTTATCAGATAGGACAAAGATCTGACATCAAAGAGGGGAGGGATAGGAATCCTCCTGTTTGGTTCCATCCACTCCCCTTCCTCCCCCCCTCCTCCAAGGGTTCATCCTCATCATCATCAAGTAACTTCCTTTGGTCAGGATTTTCCCCCAAATCCTGGCTATCCTCATCCTGACCCTCTGAATGGTCAGGATCAGGGTCTGTCTGAAGATCTATAATAGCAGCCCTGTCCTGCCGTGGCAGACCTGGACATGCCTGAAAGGGCCCCTCCTGACCTGAGGGGCTTGGTTTGGAGTTGGATGTGTCTGATTGAATGTCCTACACAACATCGGGGCCCAAAAGCCCTCCTAAGAGCAATAATTAAGATTTATACAATTCTGCTTTGCCACTGCCTATTGGTACATGAGGTGCTCCCCCCAGCTCAGATGTACGACTGGGGGGGGGACTGTAAGAGACATATTAGCCTGAGTAACACAATGGTGACAATAGGAACCCAGATGAGAGGACTGTATTACCCTCCTGCAGGTATTACAGCTTTTAAAGGTTAGAGGTCTCCGATAAGTCATGGTGCCAATAGAAAAATCCCTGCAGGTGCCCAGGCGAAGGAACAGAAAGTCTGTCTCTTTTTTTTTTTTTTTTGTTAAAAGTAAATCTACAGGACTACTGCAGAGATCCCCACCACTGATTGTGGGGAAAATAGGAAAAATCAGAAAAGAGTATACCTCTCAACTGAGCTGGCTGCCTGGAATGAAAAGAACAAGCAGGTAATAAGGAGCAGACATGGGAAAAGAGAGCCACTGTGTCTCTCATTCAGGAAGTGCAGGTGCACGCTCTCACATGGGCATGTGTGTGATGTCAACTTGGTCAATGCCAGGGACCTTTATTATATCTATTTTACATAAAAGCATGTAAACCTCCTTGGAAGTTATACCCTCTACATCTTTCTCTGCTTCCCTAGGATTACATTTAGCCAAGCTACCCACATGTTGTTCCAGATTTGTAAAGTCATTATAAACACATCGGCAATGTCTTTTTCCTCTCTAAACATGACAACATCCTCACTGTCAAATTTATTTTATGTCACATATTTGGTCTGATCTTTCCATAAACTACTTTCTAAGACTTCTGAGGTGCCAAAACGTTTCAACTGTTACTGTTTATAAAAATCAATTGTAGCCTTTTTTAATTCATTTTTATACTGACTTTGTAAATTTCTGTAGATTTTCCAACCCGTTTAGTTAATTAGCATTTCTCCCATGCTAAATCTCACTGCCTTATAAGCATTACTAAATTCTTACTTTTTAAAATATTTTTGTTACCATCATCCTTCTTTGTGTTAATGGCGTGTATCTTTCCAAGGCTGAAAAACAAGGCTTTTAAGAAATGATCTAATGCCAAATTTAGTTCAGAAAAGCTGTCAAGCATATTCCAGTCTACTTTTGTCAATTCTTCTCTAGATGCATTTAACAGAATCTATAAACTTTCTATACTGTATAACCGTAGATTATTCTTTTATTGCTCCAAATGCAGTAAATTGGTACATGATCGGTAATGGAGTTTGGTAAGACCTCTGCTCTGGTAATTTGTTTTTGGGTACTGGCTAAGACCAAGTCAATTATTGACTCATTTTTTATTACCCAACAATTTTAACTGCTTGAAAACCCCTGAACTTGCATTCTAAAGTCTCTTATACTCACTGAGCATTGACATTGGGTTTAAAACATGATCAAATGAAGAAGAAGTTTGGGGCACAGAGTCTTGGACCATGACATTGCTAGAATTCAACAACAATATTGTTATTGTCTAAGGGTCAATACCCTCAACATCTTCTTCATTTGAAGTTTACAATCCCCAAGCAAATTTACTCCCTATGTTCTGGGACTGTCCTTATATTAAGCCAGCTTGGTTAAAGGGACACTCTCAACACTTTTTGCATCATATTATTTCTAGTTGAAAACCCGTATTTTCTGATTCCTTACCTTCTCTAAAATTCATTGATGTTGCTGGTTGTTTTATCTGCCTCATATCTTAGCAGAACTGAAATGCATGCTAATGGTGGTTTTATACCCAACCTTGTTTTGTTTCAAATCCTTGATCTACTCTTACTGCAAACCTCCTGAACATTAGGAACACTCACAAACAAGTGCATCCACTCATGATGCAATAGTCTTCTCTCCTCACACTGCATCAACAGTGGCTAGACTGTGCTGGGGGTATTCCCAAGTCCAGGAAAGATGCAGTGGGAATCGATCAAGGACTGTAAAGAAGCACATTTTTGTGTGGTAACACCAGTATGGAGGACAATCTAGTTTTTTCATTAAAAAAAAAAAAAGAATCTGAATCAAACTACCAGCTATATCAGCAGTGTCTATAAAATGTGACCAATCATAACAAGTGCTTTTTAAACCAGAGGCACTTTTGAGTCCGAAGGAGGTTGACAGTGTCCCTTTAATAAGATGGAGAGCTTGTAAAATACTAAATAAAAACATACCCTTTGATACTGGAATCTTTATATTAGGAGACACTGATACTTTGTTCAATCTGAACCAGGGAGAGAGGAGATGGTTGCTGATAGAAGCATTAGGATACAAATGCCTTTGGAAAAGGAAAGACCCACCTACTATAGATGAGTGGATAAGGTACAGTATACAGTATGTCTACAACTGCCTTAAATGAACATACAAACCATATTTTTACTAACACCATAGAGAAATATGACTTAGTTTGGTATAATTTTTTTAATTGGTTAGCACCAGGGTAATATGTACTGATAGGTATAAGTGAAAGTACAGTCATACATATGAGATATATAATATTTAAAACAAGTCATTTGAATTCATCATACATGTATTTATTTAACTTACGTAGATGTAATTCATGAAATGTATTCCTTGTTTCATTCTCTTATACTACTTATTAAAGAACAGCTGACCCATTTAGGAAAACTTTGGGAAACATAATAATCAGACACACAGTTCAGCTTGTATTTCATATCTCTAATATAGATTTCTCCATCCCAATATTTATTACCAAAGAAATTCCCACAAAAACAATATTTTTATCCCTCAGAGTCAACCTACCTCTGTAGCTTATTCCCTACTTGAAATCATAATGCTGTATTGTGACATTACCATCTGTTACCATGGGAATAACTGTGATGTCACAAGCAGAGTATTATGACATTTGGTTAGGAAGAAGCAACAGGAGTTCATGAACCTTCAAGGAACAAGACTCCTGTGTTCAAGCACATGACCTGAGTAATGAATAATGGGGATAAGAAATACAGAGCAAATTAAAATTATAAACTGCTTTGGGTCCAAATGTTTTGTTTTTAAAAGTTCTTCTTGAGGTGTCAGTGGCTCTTTAAAATAAACAAACTTAAAAAAAAATCCAATGTTTGCAACTAGTATCAGTACTGAATGGCTGGAGTAACCTAACTGCAGAATGCCTGTGCAGTAGTTCTCTTTGTTTTACACTTTTTATTTATTTTTATCTGCTGATGCTTATTAGTGCTCTTGGTGAGGACAGTGACATGTTAGCTACACGATTTAAGAAGTAACATGAATTTTTATGGGTATTACACTTATATAGATACCAATTAAATTATGGGGACCAATAACAAAATTCAGAAAAAGTGCAAAAAAAAAAGATTTTTGTTCATTTTATTTTTTAAAACCATCATGAAATTTTCCATTTCTTTATTTTAAAAAGTATATTGCTTTACTTTATCATTATAAAAAAGTATATTGATAATATTTGTTTTACAAAAAAAGTTCTGTCATGTTGTAAATATGTATATTGATATAGCTAGAGAAAACTGCCTCTTTAATATCGATAACATAATTACTACTGTTACATAATGTTGATATAATATCAACACCTTGTCTTAATGGCTGGACTCTGAGCTTTCATTTTTTGCAAATGAAGTTTCTAGCCCCACTAGTTCCAGAGTTAGATCTTTGAAAGTATATTTTCTTTAAAATGTGATAACTTTGGAACCAGTAGAACTACAGACTTATTTTTTTTTGGGGTCAGACAAGTAGTTATATCATTAATATATCGCCACAGTGACCACATAGCAATATAAAAAAACAGAGGCTTGGATATTCAAGGGGATTGCACATGGTGCAACAGAGTTGTGCCGGCGCAACCCCGCACTGCGCCCAGGTGGGATATTGAAAAGGCTGGCAGGCGCAGCGCAAATCCCGATGCACCGGGGTGCAACATTAATGTATGCAGCGCAGATGCAGGGGGTGTGCCCTTGCATATGTGGCACATCCCGATATTCAGCCTGGGATGTGCGGCACATATGCCAGCACAACCCTGCACTGTGTCGCATGGGGGGCTCAGAGTTGAGCCCGTGAATAGCAGGAACAACTCCTGGCCACCCACAAGTGGGCTGCTGTAGTGCAGCCGCCAGCCGTGGGTGGCCACCCGCCTACCCAGAACACCGTCCACAAGCACCTATTGCTCCCTGGTAGTCTAGTGGTACCCCTTCCCTCCCATTTCCACGATCACCGGTAAATGTGCTCAATATCTTTCCCTGGTAGTCTAATGATACCCCCCCGTCCATTGCCATGATCACGGTGAATTACCGTATGAAAATTCCCTGGTGATCCAGTGGCACTCCCCACCCTCCACCCACACAGGACCCTTGCCCACCCGGCTCCCCGTCATCGGCGGAGGCTGCTACCACCCACATACCACCTGGCCACCCGCCCCAGCAGGTACAGTACAGGCTTGCAGGGCATACTGTACTAGACAGTCCCAAATATGTGAATGACTTAATTCACATATTTGGGACTATCTAATACAATATGCCTACTAACAATAATCCACTGTGGGCCAATGGGCTTACAGCCCGTACTATACCTCTCATTCAGCAGGTGGCAGGGTGGTATACGGTGGATTGCAGCTCACCCCAAAATGGGGAATGGGGTGGGCAAGGAGTCCTGTGTGGGTGGGAGGTGGGGTGCCACTGGATCACCAGAGAATTTTCATACAGCGATTTACCATGATCACGGCAATGGGCGGGGGGGTACCACTAGACCAGCAGGGAATATTTAGGGCTATTAACTGGCGATCGTGGCAACAGGAGGGGGGGGTTACCACTAGACTACCAGGGAATGATACTGAGGACATTTACCGGTGATCGGGGACACAGGAGGGAGGGGAGTACCACTAGACCACCAGGGTATTTCCTATGGCATTCAACAGTGATCGCAGCTATGGGGCAGGGGATGCCATGGGATCCCCTCTGCACACGTCAGTCTGTGCAGGGTGCCCAGTGCAATTCGCCGGGCTGCCCTGTGCAAGGCATGCAAATGGGGTCATAATGACATGCAAATGGCCCCATTTGCACCCTGCATATATTATGGCCTCATTTGCATGCCCTCTGCTGAATATCACAGGAGATACACCCAGTGCAACTGCGTTTGCACTGGCGCACCCCTGTGCTCCCTATCTGTGGCTTGCAATGGTGCAGTGCCACTGTGCCATGCGCTGTCCGTGCCATATTCAATGGTGCTGCGCCATGGCGCATCACCGTTGAATATCACCTGGTCCTGGCCCCGGTGCATCCCAGTTGCGCTGCACCCACACTTGCACCACTGCCAGGCACAGTCTGAATATCCGGGCCAGCATGTTTTATATCAATATAAAAAAAAAATGGTTGACTGCATTTTTAAATTCCTCTCATTTTACCACATTATATCAATATGTATATGGATGTAGCATTACAGAACTGTATTAACTGACCACATGTCACAGCTTTCAAAATGTTGTTTCAAGCATTATAAAAATATCATATAAGATTATTTTTGGAAATGGTTAGACATACTAGTGGTTGTTCTGCTAAAAATAAACACATTCCTTTCTAGTTTCAGTTGTGTAGTTCAAAGGAAAATTGCATTGTATTTACACACAGTTCCACAGTGTGCTGCTTGCAAATCAACAGTGCAGGGTCGGTGCTGTACAGAGGGCAGCCAGGCCAATACAAATAAAAAAGTCACGATAACAGTACTCATGGCAACATGAAGAATCACACAAAAGTATCTTTGCTAATGCAAGTGTGTTAGTCCCAGAGTCAATCGCCCTTACCCTAGTGCTTTGGCTGCGAAGCCTTCTTGAGGGGGTGTGACACACCCTCAAGAAGGCTTCACAGCTGAAGTGCTGGGGTAAGGGCAGTTGGCTCTAGGACTAATACACCTGCATTAGCAAAGATACTTTTGTGTGATTCTTCATGTTGCCATGAGTGCTATTATTGTGACTTTTCAATTATACACAGTACCTTAAAGAGTGTTAATAAGAGAAAAAAAGGTCTTAGTGTACAATTCAGATTAGAACCACAGTAATCAACTGAGTATAGGGACAAGGCACATACAGCAATTTAGTAATCTAATTAACAGAGCAAGCTAAGATATACATTTCTTAAATTAGAGATCTACAATTCTAAGTGACTAAAGTCTACAATCAAAACTTAAGTGTTGAGATATGAAAGCAAGGTAGAGTGTAGAATATGCAGACATCACTTTTTAAGGAAAAATAAATATTATGCCCATAAACTAAACTTTACATTTCTTAAAAGGAAAATAAATACTTGTCAAACAATACTTTGTGTCCCACAGAAAACTTTCCCAGTTGTGGTTGAGTCAATCTTAGTTAAGAAACAAATCTAGGCTCTGAGAGCTCACTGTGACTGGATCCTGAGTTGGCGGAGATGTGGAGGTCTCTCCACCACCCCACCACGGGGGTAAGCCACAGGGGTATACAGTGAAGCCCCAAGTGGGAGCCAGGAGCGGTCTGGATGGCGGCCAGAGAAAGGTGGATGCCAGGATGTGGTTAGCAGACCGGGGGCCAAGGTAAGAAAAATGACTAACTAAAAAAAAATAAATAATGGTGGTTATCATGCAATGAAATAGGTAGCTAATACAGTTCCTAAATTATTCTTAAAATCTGTTTCCTGTAGTCACTTGTTTTTACAATGATACTATTCAATATACAGTAACTGTAAGTGGCCAACGTCATTTTTCAGTTTAAAGTAATACAATATAATAGGGCTTATTATGTATGGAAAGCAACCCCTTCAAAATACTGTTGTGCATGTTGTAAATTGTTGTGTATGTTCTAAAAAAGTTATGTCCACATGCACGTTCTATTGTCAAGTGCTCTTGCTGTGTCCTTGCTCAGGTTGACTCCCATGCTTTTATGTTCCACAGATGCGTTTCACTTAGTAAACATTATTAATAAAATGACCAAAACCAAAATGTTAGTAGGGGGTTTATAAAAAGAATTTCTGACTGAAAAAAGTTCATAATAAGGTAAGTGATCACAATTCACAAAATATCACAAATCACCACATGCAAATTATCACAAATTAACAAACTTATTTAGCAACACACAACTTCCTTACTTGTCTTTATAACATAAGACCATTTACTATAAAAAATAAAATATGGTTAGCAATACACACCTCACTACTGTTATATCTTGGGGTTGAGATAACAGAATGGACCTCTCAAGATTTGCTATCCAGCACCATATGCTGTTATCCCAACCCCTCGATGGCAACATAAGCTTGTTATATATGGCCACCCATACATTAATCTATATATATTTACTTGTTGACATTGTTTATCACCCGCTGGCAGTGGTTGGCAAACTCCATTATTCACACGTGTGAATAATGAACTGTGAATAACGGAGTTTGCCCAAGCACCTTCTTCAAACCCTGTGCCAGCCTATCCAATGCCAGCTGAGTACCTCCATGGCTTTTTTCCCTTCCACTGTCAACCCACTCATGCCACAGCGAGAAAACAACAAACAGCAAACAGCTTCCGCATCAGTTTGAAGTACTTGAGTTGCTCTTTGAGACACTGTCAATTCACTCGCACCACAGCAAGAAACTGGCAAACTGCAAACAGCATCTGCATCAGGCACCACAAAATAAACAGCAAAAACTACTTCAAATAATTCTCAGGAAAAATAAAAAAAATGTCAGCATCTTCGTGCTTATTTTTTTATATTTACTGGTTCTTTGAGAATTGCAGTTTAGAAAACAGTTAAACAGTGCTGTGTCACTAATTAGTCCATGTAACACAGAAAACTGCAATTCTCAAAGAGCCAGTAAATATAAAAAATAAAACATGGGGAACTCTGATAAATGAGGATTTTGTGCACACCCTTGGTGTGTGATGCCAAGATAAACCCCTCTGACTTTGCCCTCAGGGTTTATGGGGCATCACACACCATGGGTGAGCATAAAATCCTCATTAACCACATTTCCCCATGAATTATTCTATATTTCTTCTGGTAAACAATGTACTGTTTCAGAAACATGCCTGATATGTATTGTACAAAATATCACAGATGCACGTGAATGCAAATCAAAAAGCTCGAAGGTGGAGAAATGGTTCCTCACCAGATCATCTGCTTACATCTGATGAAGTGTCAAGAGGATAGCAAGCATCTTGGGATAGTAATTATTGGGTTAATAAAATCTCTTTAATAAATAATAATATACTTTTAATTTGATGGAACCTAAAATACCAATTGTCGGGAAACAGTGTTTACTGGAGTGTCATAGAAAATTCTGATTCTTTCCAATAACCAGTTTTGACTTTAGTGTATCTTATAGTTATCTGTCACAGGCAATTTTGCTAATTAGGGGTTTTGTGCACATGCAAAGGCAAAAAACAGCACTGATTTCTGGAATACGAGGCCACCACTGAGCTTCATTGCAAATCCAGAATAATACATTGCCAGTGGCTGCAGTTTTAATGAGAAGTATGTGAACTTGAAAAAACAAGAGTTGACATCCCGTCCAGCCGAAGCCTGGAATACCTTGAAGACTTGTGGCACGAGAATCTAAATCAAGTTATTTATGCCAAAACCATGTGCCAGAAAATTTGTAGTCAAATAATGATCATCTGTTTGGAAATGTTCATGCTGAATGATCTGTTAGTTGTAAGAGGAAAGCCAGAACTTGTGTGTAAGGGTAATTTTCAGTTTTCCACAGAACATGTATCATGGAGTGCAACAGTTCTCTTAATAACTTGTTCTGGGAACCCCGAGTATCCTTTATGCGCGGGGAAAAGGGAACATTGACTACCTTTTTGATCATACAAGTTTGCCTGTTAGCAGTCCTGATATTCTTCAAGAGTGGCCTAGTGAGATGCTGCTCAGAAGTTATCCTTGTACTGAAAAACAAAATGCAGAACCCAAAGCAAACAATTTTCCGGTAAGTAGCACCAAGGCCCAGACTACAGGCCTTCCTTTCAGAATTGGTGTCTTAAATGACGGATCTCTATATTGGAATGTACATTCATAAACATAAATTATCCGTCTGTCTGTGTGTCTATCTGTCTGTCTGTCTATCTATCTACCTATCTATCTTTGCTGTCTATACCCCCTTTCTACTACTACTACTCCATGGTCCCTCTCAGTGAGGCATCCTCCCAATCATGTCCACAGCTTTCTCTGCCATGTACCCACCTTCTCTTATGAACATTCCCCCTTCCTGGCATACTCCCCCTTAGGACAACTTTGTTTCTGGAAGTTGGTGGACAGTGGGCTGCATCATGGCCCAAGAGTTTCTGGTGTCATGATGTAACGCTGTTTTTTCTCAGATTTTTCCTTTTCTTGAAGGAAGCCAACAGCAGGGGCTCTATGGTACACAAGTGCATGCAGTGTATGTCTACACACCAGGAACCAGCAACTGTCCCCCATCCACTTGCAGCTCTAACAGCACCACCATCTGTAGTCACCCAGGTGGTAGTAGCACAGTGGAGACTGCAGCTATCCTTCCATGGAAGAAAGCATTTTCCTGGATGCTTGATCATCCTCCAGCTGACCCCAAGTGACGAAGACTAATTCCTGAACTTGGCTTATCAGTGTTGCAAATGGTAGTCCTGTTACTGTGCCAATAGTCCGGCAGGTAATCATCATTTAGTTTGCTAGTAAAACATACAACAGGACACCTTTTTTTGACAGAAGAGGTCCAGCTAATTTATTCAGTGTACTCACATTACAGGTCCAGATGGGAGAAGCGTGGACGCACCACTCTAGAAAAGCAGTCAGGGTGAGACTGAGATGGAGCACCTTTCTCTGCAGAATTCTTCTTGACAAGCAATGTTGCTATGCTGATTTACCTGTATACCTCTGAAAATACTATTAGTGCCAGTTATTATATCTCCTTCAACACTACAGAGGAGAGATATTAACTGCACTATTAATATTTTCACAGGTATACAGGAAAATCATCGGAGCAGCATGGCTTGCCAAGCTGAACGCCACAGAGGAAGCTGTTCTGCCTTGCTCTCGCTAACTGCATTCTGGAGCGGTGAGTTCACTCTTTTTACTTTTGGAAAAATAAATTAACATTCCTCTTTTCAGGGTTACATTTTCTCAGTTTGTCTGTGACAGCTGTACAAAAACCTTTGTGGACATTTATGACATCACTGTTCTTTTCCAAAAGACTGTGATGTTACAAACCCAGGCCTTATGAACCCAGTCACTGCCAATGTGATCTGTTTAAAATACACAAATAAATAAGCACTGTAGTAGTACAAGAAAGTACTTACAAATTAATAAAGGGGGAAAGTCAGCAAACTTGAAAGCATTAAATGTAAGTGCATTTCTAATTATGATTGCTTTATTTTTTTTTAGTAGTAACAACTTGCTCTTCAAGGGCCATGTTCTGAAAAAATAGTTTTGTTGCAGGCACAAATGGACACAGCCCTTAGTGAAAATAAGACCTTAACAACAGATGCTATTAATATAAACTGCAAAATACTTCAGTACAATGTCTATGATTTATTGTTGTAAGTTACAACAGTAATTATGTAGCTGGCTAACAATGAAAAATGTCCCTTGTAGAAATGTTAAATATGATACTACTAGTAAAAAGATTGCAATTAGCATATACTACAGACAGAACTAAAATGCACAAATTAGAAATTGCTACACAGAATAGGTTAGCTACCCATGTACTTTACTTCATGAATAGCAATGGACTATGTACTTTTGGCTGTAAGTTACCTGCTTGCTGTTCTCAGATGGGTGACAAAAGTAGTCCAAAACTTCAGTCTAGTCATCCGAAGAGGCAGGTGGTAAGGATTTTCTTTGGCTACAATAAGCTTGATGGGCAAAGTGGTATCAAGGAAAAGACGCAACTGTATATGCATGGCCTGAATGGGGAAGTCGTGGAGTGCAAACTCTGGAGTAATGTAAACCATTTATTCTGTTCATATTAGATTATCTGAGTTTACCATAGTTTTAAAACTAAACAAATGGTAAAGTGTTGTACGGTAAGGTGGCAACTCTAAATACAAGGAAAAAGTATTGCCCAGAAGTACTGCTTCTTTGGGTAAAAGGGAATTTGCATATAGTGCCAATCACAGAATGCAAACAATGTTTTATGCAGATGCCTGCATGGCCAGCAGCTTCGCAAAATGAGCAGTTTTGTTTTGCCAAACAGCAAGGGGATCAGACTGTTTTAATGCAGATAACGTCACCATTATTGGAGCTATACTGTAGTAGAAGGAAATTCAGAATTGTATAAACTCATGATTTCTGACATATTGCTGTACTAACTGAGAAATACATATCACAATAAAAATAGAATTATGTTAAAATAACTAGACAAATATTGTACCTACTAAATATCTCTTAATTGGGATCAGAATATTTTTTATGAAAATTAACTAGCACAATGAAATGTAAAATGGCCCTTACCAGGACAGTAAACAATGAAATATGACACAGAAACATAGAAACATAGAATTTTGAAGACAGATAAGGACCGCTTGGTCCATCCAGTCTGCCTAAACAGCAAACAGTAAATATAATATAGGAGTCCCAAATATTATAGAGAAAATAGCTACAGTAACATTTAAAAGTTTTTGCTCAAGAAGCAAAAACTGCACAAAAATCTTATGGTTACAAATCTGTGCCAGTCTGAAAAGCCAAAGTAATCATAAGCATATTGTTTTTCTTACTCAAAGAGTACATATTTTGTTTATAATCTCAAAATGACCATCGCCCTCAGTATTAAAGTTTTAAAAATGTTGGCCCACATTTTCAAAAGAGATGGATGGCGCATCTCTGAAAAAAACTGAGATGAGTCACCCATCTCAAAAGTTTCTCCAAACTCCCATATTCAATGGAGGGAGATAGGCTGCCCAAATTGAGATAGGTCATGGCCCAAAGTTAATGTATGCAGCCCAAGATGAGGGGGCATGTCCATGAATATCCCGCACAATGGGATATTCAGAACAGATGGGCCGCCCAAGTGCAGGAGATGAGCTGCACAAAGTTAGGCATGAAAAAAGCATGCCTACCTTCTGGCCACCCACAGGCAGGCTGCAGTATTGTGCACAGCAGCCTGCCAGCCCCTGCACCCAGTGGCACCCCTTCCCAGCCCCATTCTCCACTGACCATACACTAAAAGTCCCTTTTCCATAGTGTAGTGGACCCCCTCCAGCCCCATTCACTGTTGCCCATGTAATAAGAACGTCCCTGTTCCATAGTGTAGGGTCCCCCACCCCGTCCCATTCATTGTGCCCACTGAATAGTAAATGTCCCTTTCCACAGTGCAGTGGACCCCCACCCCATCCTCAAACCCTGATCAGAAAAAAAAAGCCAGGCCCTGGTCCGAACACCCTCATTAAAGAACAATCCCACGTTGTATAGTTTCCATAGTGTAGCAGCCCCAACCCCTGTGGTAGGGACCCCCTCCCACACCACCGCACCACCTGTGTGGAACTGGCCAGCCCTCCACACCCTGCCACGGCCAGCTGCCAACTGAAGCGTACAGAGCTGTACTGTACATAGTACAAGTTCATTGGTCAACCAAAGGGCTTGTACTATGTACAGTACAGCTCTGTATGCTTTAGTCGGTGGCTGGCCATGGCAGGGTGTGGTGGGCTGTACCAGTCAATGGTATGGGTGATGTGGGGAAGGTGCGAGGAGGGGGTCCTGCCTACAGGGGTGGGGGGCACTACACTATGGAAAATATATGATATGGGATTGTTATTCGGAAGGGGGTGTTTGGACCGGTGCAGCTGGCTTTTTTTTTCTATTAGGATTCGGGGATCAGGGACAGGGTGGGAGGTCTGCTACACTACGGAAAAGAGGCATTTTCTATTCAATGGGCACAGTGAACAGGATGGAGGGGGGCCCTACACTATGGCAAAGGAACATTTATTATTACATGGGCACAGTGAATGGGACAGGGTGAGGGATCCACTACACTATGCAAACTGGGGTTCTTTTGGTACTGACTGTGCAGCAGTGCACGGGATTGGACGGCAGGCTGGCCCAGTGCATCCTGCCATGTGCAGGCATGCAAATGAGCCCATAATGGGCATGCATGAGGTCTGTTTGCTCCATGCATGCCTAATAGGCTCATTTGCATTTCCTGGCTGAATATTGTGTTTGGGGGCGCAGAGCATCCCCATTGGTGGTATTAAGTCCATCCCCATGATACGCCGGGTGCATTGTCAGCTGCCCCCCATTTGCGCTGCCTGCCCAAGTTGCAATATTCAGACAGGATGGGATTGCGCATCTTGTTTGAATATACCATTTGGTTGTGCTGGAGCAATTTTTGGGGGGCGCCCCCTTTTGAATATGGGGGCCACTGAATGTATTGTTATTCTACTGGGAGCACTTAAAACAAATGAAACAAGTTGGGAAGGTCTGCAAAAATACTTAAACTTTAAAATGATGTAAAGCCTAGTCTATAAAATAAAATGAGATTCCAAATTAACAATAAAACATTCTAGATTCGTTCATATATGAAGTAAACTGACTCTTTTATAGAGGTAATCTCCAGAAAAATGCTTTCCTATCGCTAGATTTGATTTTCTTTTACAGTGTCAAAGTATTCAATCGCTGCTGTGAAATCAAACTCATTGATAGTAGGTCCGTCTATGGCAATTTTGATTACATTGGATAACCCCTCCTGTTTTACAGGACGTCTGTGGTTATGCTTTGCCATTTGTTTGGCCTTGTTAATCTTCTCATAAAGTAGTGAACCAACTGGCAAAGCCAAAACTATTCCAGCAAGGGTAGCAAAATCAGGGAACAATTCATGCATTTCAGAGTCTGTGTACACTAGTTTGACACACAGGTCCTTGAAGGATAGTTGGCTGAGACTGAAAACAATCCGCTTGAATAATGGAAAGTCATTCACAGCTCTCTCTCCAACAACTGCATGGGAATAGTAATGTAAAAGAAAACATAGTTCATCATTTCCATAATTCCCAATATCATCTAAGGACTGGGGATATGCCTTGGGATTAAAAATAGTTGAGAAGGCATTTATGGCATCCAGGACTCGATTAGGAAACCTGTCCTGCAGGTTCCCGCTCACACTTTCAAGATACGTTCTTTTAAAGTGTTCAAAACATTTCAAGTGTGCTTTAGAACAGTTAGCCAATTCCACCCCTTTGTAATAAAATCTAGTATTTTCATAGTCGTCTGCAGGATGCTCATTCATTTCATTTAGAAATTCTTGAAAATGTTGACCACTTGTATTTTTATGTGCATCTAGAGTAGCAACCGTGGCACTGACAATTGGCTTAACCATGGAAAGATCAACGTCCTCCATTTGGAAAAATCTGCAAAGTTTCTGGAAAATAGGAAGGACGTCCAGAAGAAGTTTTGTAAAAGCCACAAACTGGAATTTCTTTAGCTCTTCACAGAGTCCAAATGCCACAGGGGATCTACTTGATTCACCTTCGAGAAGTAGAACAAGTGTTGGCCATAATGAATTAATGGCTTCCACTGCTTGCAAAATGGAGGTCCAGTGAATAGTTTTATGTTCTTCCAGGTCTATCTCACACAAGTTAAGAACCTGCTGAAGTTCCTGGAGACTGTTGCTCTCAACTTCAAAATTTGAATAAAGTCTGAACACTGCATCAATGGTTTCTTCATATCTCTTAGCATACTCAATGTCTATGACACTTTCTGCAGGAAGCAATGCATTTTTATGTGATACGCAGTGAATCTCTGTTAACAGAGGACAGAAATGTTTCAGTTTCATCCCAACACCATTTAATCTATCAGCCATCACTGAAGAACCATCAGAACTTAACCAAGATATCTTCATCATAGGAACATCAAGAGTTTGCATTACTTGAAGCACTTTTTCTGCAACAGTGTGGTTTTCTGCAACAGGCAACTCAAAGTTGCCCAGAAATGTTACTGATGTTTCTCCATCACACGGGGAGACAGTTGTTGAGAACATGATAAGGTTTCGGTGTTCCTTAATGTGTACTGTGTCATCCACAATAAGTCCAATGAATGGTGAAGCTTTCATCCTGTGCCTATCTTCATTGTGGAGCACCTTAACAATTGCTGCCTACATTAATTAATAAAAAAAATATAAAAATATAATGAATAATTCAATTTGAATCATCAAAGTCAAATTCTATGAAGATGGGAAGCACATTATCAAAACCTATGTTATCATGACACTGAATCACGGTTCAGAGTTTGTGCCTGGCAATATTTCTCATACTAACTGTGTAAAACTATGTTGCTTTTGTTAATCATAATAACATCTTTTTTGGCAAGATCCATTAAAACATTACATGTTAACAACTGGAAAAACTTTAGAAAACAACATGTTAAGGATCCAGGAATTCCACAGTGGCTTTTCTAGCCGGCCCTACCCTTGAGCACCCAGAGACCGTAGGGGCTCCGAGCCGCCAGTGGGCGGGCGGCCACCGCATAGCCGAGAAGGGAACCAGGAGGCCGGGAGAGACAGCCAGAAAGGTACGGGAAAGCCGCAAGCCAATCAGAAGGTGACCGCCAGCTTTGCCTTGCCTCTGATTGGAGCGCCTTCCCCATTGACTTCAGCTGTACTTGCACCACCAAAACTGGTCGGGATTACTGCTCTTTTAATGTAAAATGTAAAATTCTCTAAAAAAGGAGCTGTTTTTACTTTTATTACTGTACACTTTTGTGAAATGCCTTCTTGCTTGATTACTCTGTGATTACAGTCTTTTGGGAGACTTGTGTTGGGCTAGACGCTCAGGCGCCTAACCCCCCCCACCCACCCAGTCTTTGTTGTGTAAATCTGGTTTTTAGCACCTCTTGCAGATTGCTGCAACTAAGTGCTTTTTCTGACTGCCCTCTCCTCTGTCCACCTCCTTTCTTGGCCCTGCCTCGAGCACCCAGGGCCGTGGGGCTCCGAGCATGTGACGAGGCCTGCCCACCTGAGTCGGTAGAAGGGAACCAGGAGGCCGGGAGAGACAGCCAGAAAGGTAAGGAAAGTCACAAAATTTTTCGCCCTCCCCCCTCCTGGGTGTTTCTTTTATACACACTTTCCCCTGAATCTCTTATCCCGCCTATAGCTAATCTCCTAGCCAATTCCGAGCTCATTTCTTCACATCACCTTTAGTATCTTTAACCTCACCTACCCTCCACCATGCTACTGTGCCTCCTGTTGCTGCTTTGTCTCTCACCTTCCCTCGGATCCAGAAGAGAAACGAGTGTAGCCCATGCCATAGTGATTAGGCTACTCGGGCTGTCCCCTCTGCTGTCCCCAGTGGATGCCCTCAATTCCCAAGTATATACTGCCGCTTCTGCACTGTAATCCTTGGGGTATCCCAAAAGGCTCACAACCAGTTCGGTACTCCATAAGCCCCTGCTCCCTTACTGGCACTCACAATGACCCCTATGCCTGTCCATTAAGCTGGTACTTTATGACAAAATCTATAACCACACAGCAGGATCATCACCCACTATACATTGGATCCCAAGCAAGAAGAAAATCCTCTGACTACTCCCTATTCCTATCACTTGGTGCCCTCATCAAACTAATCTTCTTTCTGCTGATCTGTGTTGGCACTGTTGAAATCAACCCTGGACCCACAGAAAGCTCTATCTCCCCATCTGACTTAGCCTCCATAAATGGCCTGAGTTTTCTTCACATCAACGCCTGCAGCCTCCTAAAAAAGTTCTCATTAATACAGGCCTGGGTTGCAAACACCTTACCTGACTTTCTGGTTATCTCTGAAACATGGCTCAAATCTGCAACAAAAGACAGTGAAATAAATCTTCCCAACTACCAGCTCTTCAGATCTGACTGTCCATCCAGGGGCGGTGGGGTAGCCATCTATGTCAAAGCAAACATCTCTGCATCCTGCCTCAATATTACATCACAGCCAAAGGAATTCGAATGCTTATCAATTAAAATAACCCTTACCAATATATCATCTTTTCAACTGATTGGCTGCTACAGGCCCCCTCTGCAGGCCTCAAACTCCTATCCCACCTAGGATCTATACTTAATCTAGGCCCTGAAGATACCATCATTTTAGGTGACCTGAATTTAAATTGGCTAGCCAATGCATCTGCACCTAGTAACCTTCTGTGACACTTATGGATTCACTCAATTAATCAAAGAACCAACAAGGATTAACCCAAAGAATAATCTCAACAGCACACTCCTGGACATTATGTTGGTAAATAAGCCTCATCTGTATTCTCATGCTGGAGTGCTATTCAGTGACATAAGTGATCACTCTCCCATAGCTGGCATAAGATCAACAATCAAGCCATCCAACCCTGCAAAATTTCTCCCAAGAAGGTCAAAAAAGAACTTTAATATTTCAGGATATATCCATGATTTGTGCCACACCACACGTTGGCAAGAATTCTATCTCACAGCTTCAATAGAGACAGCTCTTCAGATCTTAAGTGATATTATCACAAGTGCCCTCAATATACATGCACCCCTCACCAGTGTCAGAACCAAACTCAAATCTTGTCGCTGGTTCTCTGCTGACCTTAAATCCGCACTGCTTGCCAGAGATAAACTCTGGAAAAGGGCAAGAAAGACAAAGGATCCAAATGACTGGCTTCAATTCAGAAAAGCCAGAAACTCCTGCACAAAACAAGTAAGAAATGCCAAGGCTGCCTTCTACACAGCTGAATTGGATGCCTCCTATCACAACCCTTCCAGGTTCTGGGGTACCATAAAGGGATCCTAGGTCAAACTTCTACCCTGTCTTACCACCTAAAGTGCACCTAAATAGTATTGAAATCACTGACAAGCACGAAATCTTAAATGCCTTCAACGATCATTTTACTACAGCTGGCCTAGCTTCGACTCCTCACCTGCAAACCTAATGAGATCATCACTAAACTTACAATCTACTGAGGACAAAAGGCTGCTTCCACATTCTCCTTCAAATCAATACCCTTAAAAGAAGCAGAAGACCTTCTATTCCAACTAGATACAACTAAAAGTGCAGGTGCAGACTCCTGGATCCCTACTTTCTAAAAGTAGCACTGCACTTAGCTGCCCCCTCACTCACCTCTTCAATCTGTCCCTAGCCACTGGTTCTATCCCTCAATATGGAAGACAGCTCAAGTGTTTCCACTACTTAGGCAGGTGATCCCATGGACCTCAACAACTATAGGGCCCATTTCCATCTTACCAGTACTGTCCAAGATGCTTGAAAAGTTAGTAAACTTTCAGTTAAGTGCCTACCTTGATACCAACAATCTCCTTAACCCAGCTCAATCTGGGTTTGAATCTGTCTGCAACACCATCTCTGCCTTAGCAAAAAGTTACAAATGACTGGCAGACTGCCTTAGACAAAAAGAATAACACCTGTGTTGTGTTCCTGGATCTAAGCAAAGCCTTTGACACTGTGGACCATGAACTACTAATCTCCTCTCTGAACTCCATAGGCCTTGACTCACTCTCTTAAATGGTTCAGATGCTATCTCTCCGAAGATTACAACTGGTAAAAATGAAGGTGACCTATCTACCTCTAAACCACTCCTAAGAGGTGTACATGAAGGCTCCATCCTGGGCCCCATCCTCTTTGCCATTTACATCAACAATATTGACTCCAATCTCTCACAATCTAATATTCACCTTTTGCAGATGATACTGTACTATATGTCAGTAATCCCTCACCATCAAAGCCTGTGAGCTTTACAGTCTGAGTTCTCCTCCTACAGCACAACTTACTAGAAAAGAAATTACTACTAAATGCCAAGAAAGCAAAGCTATGTTCTTTGCCACCAGAGCTGCTCTTCCACTGTCCCATCATTCACCCTCCCACAATTATCTACCATCCTTGGTGAAAATCTGGAATACGTGGACAAATTCAAATATCTTGGAGTCTGGATTGACAATAAACTTGACTACACCAGCCACATTGAAGAGCTCCTGAAAAGCTTAGACAAAGACTTGGCCTATTTTATAGGATCAAACACTACCTGACCAGAGAATCCAAACAAAGGCTAATCCTGGCATCATTCCTATCCCTCATTGACTATGCTGACTTCCTCTATAGCCTGCTCCCTCTCCCATTTAAATAAATTAGACACCTTGTATCATAGAGCTATTAGATTCATTAAGATCTTCCCCAGCACCCATCATTGCTCTCTCTACAATGCAGTCAGTTGGACATCCCTACAACATAGAAGAAACAAAATGCTGCTGTCTGATCTACAAAGCTCTGACAAACAAACTCCCTTCCTACATCTCAGATTGTTTCAACCGGATCACATCCAGGCCTTACACCCTAAGGATCAATAAACTCATCATGCTGAAGATTCCTATCACTTGCACCCGGTATGGAAGGGCTGCAATCAGCTATTCCCTAGCACTTATCAGGAATTCTCTTCAAAAGACCTTAAAATTGGATACCCTCATTCCTTTAACATCCTTCAAAAAACTGTACACTAGTCTATTCCCAGAATCATGCAACTGCTTCCATAAGGCCTAGTCCTCTCACACCCCCTCCTTCCCCCACCCCTTTTTATGCTACCCCTATTTCTCCATCGTTCTTCTAGCTTGTTCTCCAACCTACTTCATACAAAAATGCCCACCCAAGTCCAACTACCTGAGCTTTATCCCTACTATACTGTTTGTTTCTTTCCTTTTAATATGATTTAGGTTTATTGTCATTTTGCCTTGTATATATGTAAATATTGTTTATCTGTCTCATTCATAAATCATTGTATTTGTGTTTATTCAGTACCATGTTTTATGTGTAAAATTTGTAACCTTATATTGTTATGACCACTCAGGTCCATCTTGTAAATGAGCTATGCTCAATGATGTTCGCCTGAATAAATAAAGATTTTGATTGATTTTTGATTGAGTATAAAGCTTTGTTCATACCATAGCACCTATGGCAAACTAATCCTAGCTATAATCACCTAAGAGAGATTTATTTTTAATGTAATTTTATGTTAGAATTTTTGGCCAGGAAGGGCACGCTGAGCCGAAGCTCATTCCCAGGTGCGTTACAAGAGCAGAAGGAGGTGAAGCGACTTGCTCAGGGATACAGAGTATGCAAGTGGAGGATGTGGAACTCAAACCCAGGTCTGCAGGGTCTCTATGTTCACAGCTTGGTGCTCTAACCTATGCTACCTCTTTTGGCCAATCAAAAAATGTAGAATAAGGACATATAGTTAAAATCTACAGCTACCCCTTGAACTGCTGGCCTTTAAAAGTTTCCTGTTATGATTTATCTGCATTTTCAAAAAGCTCTGAAAATGAACCAGTTGTTTCAGACTAGGGCAATGACAAAATACAATACTTCAAAGTAATTCAGACAGACAAAAAACTTTGGTATTTGCCAGTTTGAAAATACATCTGACCATTTGGTGTCCCAAAAACTATCTATGGACAGTAACTTAGGATAAATATTTCACATCTGATTCAATTAAAACACTGGCATGTCATGGGGGGCGGGAGAGCTGGCACTTAAGAAAGGTCAGACATTTTTGCTATTTATGTTTACAGCAAGACTGTCTCACTTAGTGTTGGTTCTCTGAGAGGAAGGGCTATCCTATACTGTTTAACAGAGGTTTGGAAACTACCATTGTGGAAACAACAACCAAAACTGATGTGTGGCACCATCAAATTGGCAATGACCCTAAATTAGGGTGGGTGTTTGTAGAGGTTCAGGTGAACCAAGTGGGCTGGGGAGGCTGCCAACAGACTGCACCTGATGAGAACCTTGAGCTGATGGACTCAAATAAGGATCCCCGGACACCCAGACCCAGATATATCAGAGATGCCATGTGAGGAGAGGCAATGCCAGCAGAGTAGGCCAGAGCAAGACTTAAAAGACAGAAAGAATCAAATAAGGTCCCTGATCCACAGGTACCAGGTGGGTACTAGAGAGAGGCAGGGATGAGTAGGAAGCAATACTAGTCATGAGATGGGACCATACCTGTGCTGGTGAGGAACCTGTGGTTTGTGGGCAACTTAACAAATCCATACCTGCTGTCTGAACAAATGTTTGGTGCACAATAAAAAAGAAACTGACAAGTAACCATTCTTATTGCATTGCTAAGGTGTGTGTGTGGGGGGGGGGGTTAAGCTTCACGTTAGTAAACTTAAGGAGGTGGTGAATGGTGTTTACATTAAGTCCACCAACCTCAAGCTTTTAGTCCCATTCTTTGTGTTCCTTATCCTTCTACTCTTTGCTCAGAACAAATGAAACCAATTTCCTCAGGCTAATTACCTGTATAACGACACATGTACTAGTCATAGGAATGGTGGTGGTGGTAGAGGGGCTACCAAGTGCTGCTGCTGGCATACAGAAACGTCTCCCAGCTCTGTGTGTGTGTGTGTGTATGTGTGTCTGTGTATATACTTGCACATGTTCAGTCCACTTCTGGTATTATATACCCAAAAACATTTTACAAAGGGGATGCTGGGGAGGGGGGGAGGAGGATTTGTTACTTTTTCAAGTCAAGTCCTCATCATCTTCCCATCATTGTGCAAATTCTGAAAGCTATAATAGTTTACCAAAAAGCTTAATGTACTATTTGTAATTTTTATGCTTTTTGAAGTTTTAAAAATGTTTCTTTTAATTAAAAATGTACCTCTTGCTGATATTTGTGCCTCATTCACATCTGCTTAAAAACTCTCTCTGGTAGATACAAAGGGATATGTATGTATAGCAAATGTTCATAGTGCATGTACATCTGACAAGTAATAGAACTGGCACCCATCTTTTTTTATTTGGGAATAGTTTAGAACAGCTACCACTGCACAACTGTCATAGCTATATTGTGAACTAAACTTTGGTTATCAGAGGGTAAACCCCCCACCTAGGCCCAATTTTTGATCTCACGGGACTGGCAATAATTATTTCTAAGTGGTTCTGTGCCAGCCCTTTGCCTCAGACACCCTTTTACCTATGCTTGCAGTTGGGGGGGCACTTCCACATCAGCACATATCAAAATGCACTGGTGCATGGAAGGGGACAAAGCTGGCATGCAAATACCATGCAGTGCCATTCACATTGCCAGCTACCACTGGTATAGGCATTGCAGCATTTCATGACGGCCCACAACAACTGCCAGAAAAAACTAGCAGTAGTGAGCTGGAGTGCTGTGTCAGGTGTGACAAGACATTGAGAGACACAGATTGATGTTTGGCCAGATTGTCGAGGGACCTGTTTGACCATGGGGGTGGGGCGAGGAAGGGTTCTTAGATTACCAGGGATGATTGAGTGTATATAGCTATAGATTGGGGAGGCCAGTTTACCATCAGGGTGGCTAATGAGGGTAACCTATAGGGTTTCTGTGGAGGGCCATAAGTAACCCAAAGGAATGGGTTGGGTGAGTGGGGTAGGACCCCCGTTCATTGTGTACCACACTTATGCACACGCATGCCACTGTGCTACGTATATACATGTGTGTAGTGGCAATCAGCAGTATTACTGGGCACAGACAATGTGACAGTAACATCTGAGCATCTGCACTTGCATATTACGATCTGTGCCAGCCGGTGGGGGAATCTCTGTTCCCACAGCGCAGATCTTTAGTTCTTAGTGTAACAGTTTTTGCGTTCTGTGCACAGGGCTCACTTTGCCTCTATTTTCTGGCAAAAAAAAAAAATGCCATTTAGAATCGGGCTGCTAGACTTTACTTCCTTCCAGTTCACCACAAGTCCATTGGAAATTAGAACTTGATCTAGAGTGTTAGCAGTGAGGACAGAACTTAAAATCTCAAGAGATATTCAAATGATATGGGGGGTTCTGCTTCTCACTGACCTGAATAGCTGTAAATGACAGACCAAATTTCTTTGTTAAGTCCGTGACTCGTCCATTACAGTACTGGGTGTCATGACTCATGAGCCAGTTGTTAAATAAAACTGCTCACACCAGCCAACCTGTCTACAGATCAACTAATCACACTGCTGCCAATAATTTACTTTTATGGAATGTACTGAGGAAATTAAAAAAATGTAAATATTACAGCTAGTCCAATGACCCAGTAGCAGGACTGCCACTTGACATGCAAGGGATCTGAGTTCATATCCTGAGCAGGGACTACTATGATGGGACAGCATCGAAGAAGACACTCTACTCCCTTGGTCAGGCTGGCAGATGTCATCTACTTCCAATGAGCCTGAGCGATAAAGACACAGGGCACAACCTTGCTGGGGGCTCACCACAAGCGCCACTGGAAGCTTGTACATGAAGGTGTATTCTGGCACCTCCCTGATGGCAGTTTATACTCTGTGTAGGGGAAAACAATGTGAGCCCTTTGGTAAAGATGATACAGCAGACACTTCCTAACCTCTTAACACAGAAAATGTATTTCAATGGACCTGTGTGTGCATGTGTGTGTGGGGGTGGGGTGGGGTGGGGAGGTGTCACTGCTGTAGAGACAAACCACAAGCTATCAGTGAGACTGAGGCAAGTGGAGGAATCATGAATCTAATGGTTTCTGAGGAGGTCATGAGAAAAAAAGGTATAAATACAAAAAAAGGCAAAATATTTCTTTACTAAACTAACTACACACCTGCATCTCCTTCATATTACTTGGATAATAATACTCATATGGGTCAGTTGCCAGCAATGCTTGGCAAAAGTTAAACTTCTGAAGCTCCAAAAGTGATGCACACTTCTCTTCTGGAATATCTTCTTTGACCATCCAGTATATGGTTGTCATTACAGCAATCTTGAAGGGATCACACTCCATTTTTATGACAGATTTCAATTCCTGAGAGTTTTGAGATGGCTGCTCGTGAGAAAATTGACCCTTATTGACTGCCAAAGCCTGTCTGTGAGCTCCAGATGTCACATGACGTAAAAGAGCATGACGCTGAAAGTTGTCCGTGCCGACAGTAAAAGCGTTGTCGGCCTTTCCATGCTTGTTCTTCACCAGTGCTTGACGGCATTCCATGCAAAACATTAGCTTTTTGTCGTAGTCAAATTCCAGCCAGGTAAATTCGTCCTTCCAGTGCTCATTGAAGTAGCGTCTGCATTTTTTGTTCGAGTTGGAGGCTTCACCAGCTGGTTTTTTTCCCAGGAGGCACCATGCTGTTGTAAATCAGACACTACAGGCGAACTGAAAATGTTTCCTTGTAGGTGCTGGATCTGTACTTAATTTAGTAAGTAAGTCATTTACCACGTCAGGGTTGGACTGGGAATGGAAAGAAACAAGTGGAAAGGGATTAGGGGTGTGAAAATGTTTGCTTTTTCTCATATTTTGTTTTTCAGGACTAAGCAGTTTAAAAGTCTATTGTTATCTACCAACAAAAAATTTCTAAGAACAGGAGTCCAAACAAAACCTGAATACTTGAGGAGGATATTTTCAAGATGTACAGTGTAGGAAAAAATGCAGCCTCTGTTTCATAGGAAAGGTATTTTATTCACCGTACGTCAGCTAGCCTACTAAGAACTTTTACATGAGTGACACAACAATTATCAGCATCTATTGTCCAAAATAGTAGATGCCAGTTTTCAAATGTCTAAAGTGTGGACTAGTGGTAAGTGGGCAAAGCTGAGAAACAGGACCCCCAAGTTTGAATCCCACCACCGCTCATAGTTACAACTGCTCATGATGTGCAATTCCACTGGCAGAATTCACGTCCAAAATCCTTTTTATAATTTTTTTTTATTTCACTGAATTCTGCAAAGCATTTCTATGTAAATTATAGATCAAGGTAACGCTCTTGACCAATCAGAGCTCTATTTTTCTCTGTGCGTGAGACACTCTTATTCTGTGAAGAGTGTCTCTTGCCCAGATGCCCTGGAAACGGTACATTCCAGGACAGTTTTTTAAATAACATATTATTGATCACATTTGATCAATAATATATTAATACCACCATGAAGGCCACTCATACACTTATAACAGTGATCTCACTTACATTCTAAGGGTATCAGAACCACTTATCGTCGGTTCGCAGTTCTCATGCCCTAAGAATGTCATGAGACCACTCTTACAAGCGTAAGAGTGCTGTCCATGGTGGTATTATGACACGCAACAGAATAATATTCTGCAGATTACAAAATCCACAGAACATTATTCCACACTTTGCAAAAAATTATTCCACAGGTTATGTAACTCATTGAGTACTATTCCATGGTTTATGTTAACCGGAGTTTACTAATCCACAGTTTAGAAAAGAAATAATCTGCTGCTAGAATTCTGCTTTCAATGGAATTTTGTGGAAATAGGCAGAATTTCCGATATTCTGCAAAATTCTGATGGAAGCAGAAGCTGAAAATTCTGCACTGCTCTACTCACTGTATGACCCTAAACAAGTCACTTAAAGCAATAGTGGTTGTTAGCAAGCAAAGCATTTCATCATATAGTTTTTTTTTTTTTTTTAGTAAAAAAGGATTTCTGTCATCCTTACATTCATCCTCAGTGTATTTTTAATTTTCTCAGATATTTTTAAACAGCCTTTATGGCTAATGTAAAGATGGCTGCCAGTTGCAATTAAAAAAAAAATCCCTTCCACTGAGGTTACTTTGTTGGATGTGCCCACTAGAGTCATACTGTGGGTGTATTAAGAGGGCATCACGACACGTTTCGGAAGGTAAACAGGACAGCGCAGTATCAGGATTGTTACTTGTTCTATGGCGGTTACTGCACAGGAGCAGGCACTTTTAAAACTTCAAAATCCTATATCTTAGGTCAGGAATGAAGGGGAATGTAAAGAAAAATGGTTATATAACTATAATTACTGATGATCCCCTTTAATACACAGATTAGAGCAGTGTTTCAAGTGCCGTAATAACCAGGTTACTGAGTTATTACGGCATTTTTTTTTAACTCTCCCATTAATTCCATTCCTTGTACTACCTCACTTGCTCTTCTGTGTGTGGGCAGGGTGAACAGTTCTGTAAACATTGCAGCTCCATTTGGTTGCTTAGTGATGAGCTGCTAGAACAACTCATGGTTTCCCAAAGGTAAATCTCTTCTACTCATTGTTATTCTTTTGTAAGTATTTATCTGGTTGCTCTTGTCTTTACAGCTTGTAAAACGTATCTGGTTGATCCTGCTGTGTATCGGGTTCAGGAAACTGTGAGTGTGACCCAGATTGATCTCCAGTGGGACTGTTTTGTACACTTCCTACACCACAGCTTAAGCGCAGCTCAACAGTTTCATTTTTTTAAAGAAAAAAATGTGTGTGTGTGTGTGTGTGTGTGTGTGTGTCTGGCAGAACTGCTTCACTAACTTTAGCATTCACTTTCAGCACTAGTAAATTATACAAAATAAAGGATAGACAACTGTGTTCTTATGGATTTTGTTACACACCCAGGGTGTGTGATGACCTCATAAACCTCTTGAGCTTTGCTCTGGAGGTTTCTGGGTCATGACACACCTTGGCTGTGTAAAGAAAATTCATAACACACAGCTGCCTATTCACTATTCTCCATGCTTTTGCCAGAAAAAAAACATCATACTGGCAAATACTGCTGCTTTAAGTGCCTGTGCTTAACCTGTTTTCTCTCCGTCTTTCTTTCCATGCATTGAAGTGCCCTGAACCTCCCCAATCATCTAACTTCAACACTGTCTGTGCATGCCTAGTGGCTGCTAGCAACTGCTTCTGGCTTGTAAAGTGCTTTGGGAGTAAGTAAGTGTGAAATGTGCCACATAAAACTAAATTCCTTTCTATCCAGTTTTCAGTTTTGTGAGAATTGTATGGTTATGTCAACCGCACATAAACATTCACTATAACTTTCAACAGTTCACTTACACCAGCAAATGCACCAAGGGCTAAACTTCCAAAACATCAGTACTGGCAAACAAATTTAGCAACTGCATCAAAATTCTGGTGCAGTTTCAATTCGCACCAGGATTGGGACTGCTGACATTTTGTGTAGCTTTCTGATCTCTACACAGGCATCCATTATCAGTTATCTGTGGAACACAAAATGGCCAGGAAATCCCAGAAGGGGGAGAGTCTAATGAGGAAAACGTAGTATGCATGTGAAAGTGACCCCAGAACATTTTTTATTTCTTAATTCAGTAGTTTGTGTGTTTGTTTGTTTTTTTTTTTTGGAGGGGGGGCGAGGACCTTCATAAAGTTGATCCAGGGTTTTCAGTCATAAATGTGTTAAGGTTGCATCGCTCTGTTTCCAAAAATCTATTTGCTGATTTACAGGTGGGCTTGTCCGTGGTCAAGTGCTACCAAAGAATTCTGGTTAATATGACATCCAACCCAGCATTGCTAAATTAATTACTTTTTCTCTGGCTAACAGAAGTTTGTAAAACTAATGCATTTACATTGAGAAAAATGATGGGAAACAATAAAAGGGAGTTCCTGTATAAAATATTTGCTTTGCATGTTGTGACAGGTGGACATGCCTCAGACAATGACTTTAGTTTATTGTTTTAATTTAAATATATTTGGGTATTACAGCCTTGTTAGGGAGTCAGTCAGTTTGGGGTGTTATGGTGCTACATTTGTGAATTTTATTATAATGGCTTTCCATGGAAGGGGGAACAAATGCACTGGCACACTCAGGATAAAACTTGAGGTTGGGAGAAGCCTAGGATGAAATAAGACCCTTTCATTGCCATCTCCCCCAGAATGCATTTCCTCCAATATGTTTTTTAAAGTTCTCAGAAATGTGATGGTGTGTGTGTGTGTGGGGGGGTACCCCAAGCATCCCCCCCCCCACACATGCCTCTATGAGCCAAGGAAAAGCATCATTCTACCTGAAGTACCCATATAAAAGACAGCTATATGAGGAGAGGCTAATGTTTTTGAGACTGTAGCTTTTTATTTAGCATTATTTTGTTCTGCATGAACATGATTTAATTACAGCAAAGGCCAGTTCACAAAGGGAAGAGTAATTTACTTGCAGTAGTTTTTGATGATTCTGACTTGATACCACACATACATTTTGAAACAGGCTTAGTGCCCCTGGACAAGCCCAAAGCCAAACAAACCAGCAGAAGTAAACTCCAATTGTGATATGATCTCTATTGAAGAAAACTGTTAACTTTCCTTTTTTGAAAGTTTTATAGCCTTTCTTACAGAATCCACAACTATTCTGGTCTCTCCAGCCCCGCCCCCCCAAAACATTTAATGGTATGACAAAACCAAGAATAAGTTCAAAAATTATTCACATTATACAGAAATGACAATTATTCTGTAGCAGAATTTTTAAAAGCTGATGAGGAATTGTACACGTGCCAGAGAAATACCATCAAAATACAATTTCAGTAAGTTAAAGAGTTTTATAAAATAAAATCATTTTCATTTTTATATATTTTCTCTTCTTTGGTATTTTCCTGGGTATTTCTATGTATTCATATGCGACCTAAGTGACAGCACAGTTGTTATCCTGCACAGAACCTACCTTTCAACATCCTGTCTCAGAAGTCAAAATCAGGGACAAATCTTAAATAATGCTAATATCAGCTCAGAAAGCTGTTACAATAAGTAACTTAGAGGGAAAAGCATTTTGTGAAAAAGAACTAAACTGTATTACTAATGTCTGCCATTATTTTATTTTTCAAATTCCCACTTTTAAGGGACAGAAATACCAAATTTAAGGGGGACTAAGCACATCTGTCAGGGAAAGTCCAGTATAGTTAAGAAGTATGACCAGCAAACTGATCCTTTGTGACATTTTATTTATAAGAAGCAGCAGTCTAGAAATGTTTTTACTAACAGCTTGCTTTCTTAACCTTACAACACCAAAGTGCCCTGCCACATGTCCAGAGGCTGAAGGAACAGCTTTGGAATGTAGTGTCAGATCCCCTGTTACGTTATCACTCTGTTTATATGCTTGCAATCGTATCTAAGGAACTGAGAAACTTTTTATGACTGGTATAACAGCGCATATTATAAAAGTTTTATAATCATATTTCTTCAAAAGACTGACAGGAATAAAATAAATATTAAGATACAGATCACAGTTTACATTTTTATTAGGCAGTGAAGACAAATAAACACTGATTTTAAAGAGGCACTGCAGCTTTAAACAATAGGTGTTTATCTGCAATCAACCTGTAAATGCATGCACGAATCTGCAAAATTCCACTATACTGTAAGTATAACAGTATACCACACGTATCTAAGAATTCCAAAAACAATTAGTGCAGTTAGCCGCCTTGTAAATGAGAAACGTAGTAACAATGCTCACCCAGAGGATACATACCATTAATAATAAAAAGCAGTCACACCGTATATTTTGAGTTGGCAAGTTCAAACAAAATTTAGGAACACACAAACAGCAACCTTTAGATGCTCCACGTCCTGCCTTTTTAAACAGACTTTTACAATGCCAAGGCACACATGCATATTCGACTGCCAAATCTTTTTTTTAACAAAGCAATACAAACAGTGCCACATTCAGTGTGACATGGGAGCAGCCATCTTTGTTTGTGTGTCTCCTCTTGCAGGGTTGGATTAACCCAGCCTGGAAGAGCTATAGAGGCCACTAGTGGACACCAAGGAAACAGCAGCCATGCCGGACAGAAAAGCTTAGTTAGGTTTTTGTCAGAAATCCATTAGAACAGGAATGCTTCACAATCCTTAAAAAATAAGAAGTGCTTTTTATTGTACAAAAAAGCCACAAAATATACAACGTGGCTGTATGGCTAATGAATGGTTAAAGTGTTCCTTAAGTATCTAACCATTTGTAAAGTTAAGAAAGCAAAAAAAAAAAAAAAAATAAAATAAAATCTTGGAAAACAATACTCCAGTAAATATGACCATTGTACTACTCGACCCATGCAGCTTTATTAGGTAGTTATTAAAAACAGGCCATGTTCATTATTCTAACTAACTAGCTACAGAGCTACAGAACTACTAGAATGCTAAGGGGAGCTGTAATTTGTTGGCGGCATGCAGTCCAGAGCCGCTTCGGTGGTGGGAGAGTCCGGGGAAGGAGCACCAGGGCCGCATCGGCGGTGGGAGAGTCTGGGGAAGGAGCACCAGGGCCGCATCAGCGGCGGGAGAGGCTGGGACCACATCGGTGGTCAGAGAAGGAGCTTTTGGTCGGCGGCTGAACTGAAGAACGCTGTGGGACCAATCAGCACACAAGGCGCCACTTTCAAACTGCATGAAAGGGCTATAAAAGCCAATTAGCCCAGTCACAACACAGAATGCTGAGAGGAGCTGTAATTTGTTCCACACCACCCACCCTGGCCTCGGCCTCTATTAAATGGTCAGTGGGGGAGGAGCCTTGGAGGAGGGCCTGTTGTAATTGGGTGGGCTGGGACACTAAGAATTTTTTAGACTAGATGCTGACTGGGTGAACTGGGGCACTAAGCAATTTTGGGTTTGATGCTGACTTGGGGGTCAACGTGGTTACATACATCTTGCTTGTTTGGGGTTGCTGACTACGGCTGGGGGGTAAACTGAATGTACAAATTGATTGGGTATTGTTGACTACTGCTGGGGGATGGGCAAGTGATTGTGTACTGACTGTGTAAGAACTATTACTGCTGGTACAGGGCCAAATTACTCATGCCCAAAATGAGGATAGGTTTGGGAGTCGCAAGAGTGGGCATCTTCGGTAGGGTAGTTGGATGTACAGGGTATGGGGCAGCCATAATATTGGACTGGGCATGGTGGTTCGGAGGATGCCCAGTGTGTTTCCAGTTGGCAGGTCTTAGGGAGGAGGGCGAGGGGGATCAGGAGGCAGTTGGGGTGTAGTGAGAGGGAGGGCTGGAGAGGTAAGGTGGGGTAGGAACCATATGATGAGGGGATCATGAGGCAGTTGGGTGTAGTGGGAGGGAGGCTGGAGAGGTAAGGTGGGGTAGGAACCATATGATGAGGGGATCAGGAGGCAGTTGGGTGTAGTGGGAGGGAGGGCTGGAGAGGTAAGGTGGGGTAGGAACCATATGATGAGGGGATCATGAGGCAGTTGGGTGTGATGGGAGGGAGCTGGAGAGGTAGGTGGGGTGGAACCATATGATGGGGGATCAGGAGGCAGTTGGGTGTAGTGGGAGGGAGGGCTGGAGAGGTAAGGTGGGGTAGGAACCATGATGATGGGGATCAGGAGGCAGTTGGGTGTGAGTGGGAGGAGGGCTGGAGAGGTAAGGTGGGGTAGGAACCATATGATGGGGATCAGGAGGCAGTTGGGTGTAGTGGGAGGGAGGGCTGGAGAGGTAAGGTGGGGTAGGAACCATATGATGGGGGATCAGGAGGCAGTTGGGGTGTAGTGGGAGGGAGGCTGGAGGTAAGGTGGGGAGGAACCATATGATGGGGGATCAGGAGGCAGTTGGGTGTAGTGGGAGGGAGGGCTGGAGAGGTAAGGTGGGGTAGGAACCATATGATGAGGGGATCAGGAGGCAGTTGGGTGTAGTGGGAGGGAGGGCTGGAGAGGTAAGGTGGGGTAGGAACCATATGATGAGGGGATCAGGAGGCAGTTGGGTGTAGTGGGAGGGAGGGCTGGAGAGGTAAGGTGGGGTAGGAACCATATGATGAGGGGATCAGGAGGCAGTTGGGTGTAGTGGAGGGAGGGCTGGAGAGGTAAGGTGGGGTAGGAACCATGATGGGGGATCAGGAGGCAGTTGGGTGTAGTGGGAGGGAGGGCTGGAGAGGTAAGGTGGGGTAGGAACCATATGATGGGGATCAGGAGGCAGTTGGGTGTAGTGGGAGGGAGGGCTGGAGAGGTAGGTGGGGTAGGAACCATATGATGGGGGATCAGGAGGCAGTTGGGTGGAGTGGGAGGGAGGGGCTGGAGAGGTAGGTGGGGTAGGAACCATATGATGAGGGATCAGGAGGCAGTTGGGTGTAGTGGGAGGGAGGGCTGGAGAGGTAAGGTGGGGTAGGAACCATATGATGAGGGGATCAGGAGGCAGTTGGGTGTAGTGGGAGGGAGGGCTGGAGAGGTAAGGTGGGGTAGGAACCATATGATGAGGGGATCATGAGGCAGTTGGGTGTAGTGGAGGGAGGAGGGTAAGGTGGGGTAGGAACCATATGATGAGGGATCAGGGCAGTTGGGTGTAGTGGGAGGAGGGCTGGAGGGTAGGTGGGGTAGGAACCATATGATGAGGGATCAGGAGGCAGTTGGGTGTAGTGGGAGGGAGGGCTGGAGAGGTAAGGTGGGGTAGGAACCATATGATGAGGGATCAGGAGGCAGTTGGGTGTAGTAGGAGGGAGGGGCTGGAGAGGTAAGGTGGGGTAGGAACCATATGATGAGGGGATCAGGAGGCAGTTGGGTGTAGTGGGAGGGAGGGCTGGAGAGGTAAGGTGGGGTAGGAACCATATGATGAGGGGATCAGGAGGCAGTTGGGTGTAGTGGGAGGGAGGGCTGGAGAGGTAGGTGGGGTAGGAACCATATGATGGGGGATCAGGAGGTTGGGTGTAGTGGGAGGGAGGGCTGGAGAGGTAGGGTGGGGTAGGAACCATATGATGGGGGATCAGGAGGCAGTTGGGTGTAGTGGGAGGGAGGGCTGGAGAGGTAAGGTGGGGTAGGAACCATATGATGAGGGATCAGGAGGCAGTTGGGGTGTAGTGGGAGGGAGGGCTGGAGAGGTGGGTGGGGTAGGAACCATATGATGAGGGATCAGGAGGCAGTTGGGTGTAGTGGGAGGGGGCTGGAGAGGTAAGGTGGGGTAGGAACCATATGATGAGGGGATCAGGAGGCAGTTGGGTGTGTAGGGAGGGCTGGAGAGGTAAGGTGGGGTAGGAACCATATGATGGGGGATCAGGAGGCAGTTGGGTGGAGGGGGGAGGGCTGGAGAGAGGTGGGGTAGGAACCATATGATGAGGGATCAGGAGGCAGTTGGGTGTAGTGGGAGGGAGGGCTGGAGAGGTAAGGTGGGGTAGGAACCATATGATGAGGGATCAGGAGGCAGTTGGGTTGTGGGAGGGAGGGCTGGAGAGGTAAGGTGGGGTAGGAACCATATGATGGGGGATCAGGAGGCAGTTGGGTGTAGTGGGAGGAGGGCTGGAGAGGTGGGTGGGGTAGGAACCATATGATGGGGGATCAGGAGGCAGTTGGGTGTAGTGGGAGGGAGGGCTGGAGAGGTAAGGTGGGTAGGAACCATATGATGAGGGATCAGGAGGCAGTTGGGTGTGAGTGGGAGGGAGGGCTGGAGAGGTAGGTGGGGTAGGAACCATATGATGGGGGATCAGGAGGCAGTTGGGTGTAGTGGGAGGGAGGCTGGAGAGGTAAGGTGGGGTAGGAACCATATGATGAGGGGATCAGGAGGCAGTTGGGTGTAGTGGGAGGGAGGGCTGGAGAGGTAAGGTGGGGTAGGAACCATATGATGAGGGGATCAGGAGGCAGTTGGGTGTAGTGGGAGGGAGGGCTGGAGAGGTAAGGTGGGGTAGGAACCATATGATGAGGGGATCAGGAGGCAGTTGGGTGTAGTGGGGGAGGGCTGGAGAGGTAAGGTGGGGTAGGAACCATATGATGGGGGATCAGGAGGCAGTTGGGTGTAGTGGGAGGGAGGGCTGGAGGTAGGGTGGGGTGGAACCATATGATGGGGGATCAGGAGGCAGTTGGGGTGTAGTGGGAGGAGGGCTGGAGAGGTAAGGTGGGGTAGGAACCATATGATGGGGGATCAGGAGGCAGTTGGGTGTAGTGGGGGAGGGCTGGAGAGGTAAGGTGGGGTAGGAACCATATGATGAGGGATCATGAGGCAGTTGGGGTGTAGTGGGAGGGAGGGCTGGAGAGGTAAGGTGGGGTAGGAACCATATGATGGGGATCAGGAGGCAGTTGGGTGTAGTGGGAGGAGGGCTGGAGAGGTAAGGTGGGGTAGGAACCATATGATGAGGGGATCAGGAGGCAGTTGGGTGTAGTGGGAGGAGGGCTGGAGAGGTAGGTGGAGTAGGAACCATATGATGGGGATCATGAGGAGGCAGTTGGGAGGCGGGGAGGAAGGTTGGAGGTGATATTAGATGAGGTCCAATCGCTTACCCCAGGGATAGGGGTGGGATGGGTGGGCTAGGATCACATGATCACTCCGGGAGGGACACGGATCAAGCAACATACGAAAATCACGCTGTAGGGAGGGTGTTGCCCAGAAAGAGCCAAGGAGGGAGGGGGGACAGGAGTGGATAATCCTGGGGCAGTCATCACACTTACAAATTGCTTCACCCTGCTGTATTCAGACGATGAGGTGGAGGAGGCTAGAGGGCGGGGAGAGCAGGTGAACAGGGAGGGACTGGTCAGAAAGCAGAAGGGGGGCAATGGGGGTGGTAGGGAGCACTCGGGATTGGCCAGTTTTGGGGCGGGAGAAAGCAGCGGGGGAGAGTAAGGAGAAGGGGGTGCAGGGAGCAATAGGACAGAAGGGTTGGGAAGTGAAGATCCTAAGAGGGGGACGGAGGAAAGAAGGGAAGCAGTAAAAGGAGGCAGGGGTTGGGGATCTGCAGGCACCAGTTCAAACAGCAAGGCCAGTGTAGAGCCGGGGGGGTGCAACTTGTGGCACCCAGGCGGTAGGGGGTGCAAGGAGCAAGCTGGAGGCTGTAGATAGAAGAAAAAGTCTGTTCAGGAACACACAGACTTGTGACGCACAGGCTGTGGGGGATGGGAGGAGCAAGCTGGGGGTTGTTGACAGAAAAAGGAGCCTGGAAGGACACAAACGGGCTAGGAACTTGGGGGGTGAGGTGAAGGTGATACTGCTGGGTGACTCCATGACCAGGGGTGTCCAGTGGCAGGGAGCTGAGGAGGGAAAAAGCAGCCCAGTTAAGGCTAAATGTATCCCAGGCCCTATCTGTACACAAGACCAAATTTCAGCCATACTTGATGGCAAGGGAATGTGGAGGATCCCCAGACTTTCTAGTACACCTGGGTACAAATGACTTAGAAGGGAACAGTGAACTGGTGATACAGGCGCGATTCTGGGAGCTGACCAGGGTTTGCCACTCTATAGGAAACTCAATCTCTTTCTCTGAGATTCTGCCAGTACCAAGGGCGACCGGGGAGAACAAACAAAAAGTTAGGGAGTGTGAACCAGTGGCTCAGGGACTGGTGCAAGACAGAGGGGTATAGGTTGGTGGGGGACTGGGGTGATACATCAGAGGATAAGGGGCTATATGGCAGGGATAGGCTACACCACAACCTGGAGGGGAGGGAGATCCTTAAACTGAAACTTTCTGGATTCATAGGCGAGAGGTGGGGTTTAAACTTGTAAAGGGGGGGAGGCATACAAAAAATGGCAGCTCCTGGGGGGCTGCTTGAGGGCTCAGGACTAGGGCATGAAATGGAGGTTGTGGGATGTGTTGCAAAGCCAGGGGGCACTGTTTGGGATAGTATGACAGGGGACTGCACAGGGCTGCGAAGACTGGGAAGGGGACAGGGGTTGGGTGGAGGATGGTCCTGATCAACGTCAGGAGCATGGGCAATAAAATGCCCAAGCGCCAGGCGATGCTAGCTGAGGGAGCAGCGGATGTGGCAGCAATTACTGAGACATGGGCCACCCAGAGGAATGATTGGGACCTAAACTTGGAGGGCTACAAAATGTTCAGGAAGGATAGAGGGGTGGGAAGTGGGGCCGGGGGTAGTGCTGATTGTCAGAAATGACACAGTAGTTAGTGGAGTGGAGGAGGCTGATGAGGAGGTGGAGGCAATTTGGGTAACCCTGCAAACGAGGAGGCGGTAAAAGTTTGAAAATAAGTCTGGTGTACAGACCTCCACAATGGAGGTGGACCAGGAGGACAAGTTGGTTGAGAACATCAGGGGTCACTGTGACCTTGGAAAGGGTAGAGTGGTGGTCAGGGGTGACCTTAATATGCTGGGGCAGACTTGGACACTATGACATCCTCTGTGACCAGGGAGCAGAGACTGATGGATGTCTTTCGGGATGCCTTCCTAGTCCAGCAGGTGGGGGAACCTACTAGGGAGGGTTGGATATTGGATGCTGTCCTAGCAGACAGTGACCAGATAAGGGGCCTGGAGGTGAGCAGCCCACTGGCATGTGGTGACCACGCCACAGTCTGGTTTCTGCTGTACCTGGGAGGGAGGATAACTGTACTAATACAGTAGTAATATGCTTCAGGGGAGCGGTCTTTGAGGGCATTGGAAGGATTCTACGGGGGTGCTTGGACAAGATAAGGCCAGACATGGATGCTGAAAGCTTGTGGGAGACCATTAAGGGGGTGCAGGAGGCTACTAGGTCATGTGCAAAAGTAAGGCAAAAGCAATGTAGGGCCAGCAAGCTGTGTTGGTGGACCAGGGAGGTACAGAAAGCGGTGAGGGATAAAAAGGCTGCCTACACATGCTTTAAGCACTCAAGGGGGGTGAAGAGACTGAGGAGAGTACGAGTTGCTGGCTAGGAGGGCCACTAGAGTGGTGAGAGGGGCCAAGGCGAGGATGGAGTAAAACCTGGCCAGGGATATCGGGGGAGGGCAAGGGGTTCTATAGATATATAGGGGAGAAAGAAAAGCGAGGGCACAGATCAGCAGGATTAGGACTGGGAAGGGATGGGCTCAGGAAGCAGGGGAGCAAGCATAGGTACTAAATGAGTACTTTGCCTTGATCTTTACCGAGGGAGGAGGGGGATCCTTCCACTGTGATGGGAGGGAATGAAGGCCCACAAAATCAGGAGGTCAGTTGGAATCTGGAGGACCAGAAGAGGCTTGGGTAGAGGTTGGGCAAAATAGAGGGGAGGGTGGTTGCAAGAGGAGGTGGGCTGGGAGGGAGAAATCACAGTGGATAGGGTGAGGGAGGCCCTCCAGTCACTAATACTGAGAATGCACCGGGACCGGATGGGTTGCATCCGAGGGTTACGAAGGAGCTCGCGGACGTGCTGGCAGCTCCTTTGCCTGCACTCTTCAACATCTCTCTGCAGACAGGATGGGTGCCTCAAGACTAGAGGGTGGCCCATGTGGTGCCTATCCACAAAGGGGGTCTAGAGATGAGATGAGGAATTACAGGCCTGTCAGCCTAACATCTGTGGTGGACAAAGTAATGGACGGCATTGTCAAGGAAAGCATTGGGGGGCAGCTGGAAGGGTTGGGGCACCTGGATGACAAGCAGTATGGTTTTGTCCTGGGGAAATCGTGCCAGACCAACCTTGTGGAGTTTTATGACTGGGCAACAGGTGTCCTGGACTGACATAGGCTGGTGGATGCCCTCTACCTGGACTTCAGCAAGGCGTTTGATTCGGTACCCCACAGCGGCCTGCTAACAAAGTTGAGAGGATGGGGTGGGGGCAGTTGCTCAGGTGGGTAGAGAACTGGCTTACGGTGCAAATACAGATGGCTGTGGTTGGTGGGATAGTCTCCTCCCCCAGATGGGTCACCAGTGGGGTCCCCCAGGGCTTGGTACTGAGACCACTCCTGTTCAATGCTTATGTCTCGGACATAGAGAGGGGTGTTAGGAGTAGGCTGAGTCTCTTTCTGGATGACTCCAAACTAGGAACGCTGGTGAATGGGGAGGAAGGGAGAGAGGCTCTCCAGGGGGACCTGGATACCCTGGATAGGTGGTCAAGGAGGTGGGGATTGAGGTTTAATGCAGGAAAATGTAAGGTACTGCATCTAAGAGTGAGAAACCCGGGCCATGTATACACCCGGGGTCACACTGCAAGCCACATTGGGTGAGAGGGATCTAGGGGTGGTGGTGGACGTCAAAATGAATAACACTGAGAATTGTCGAAGAACCTCAGCAAAAGCAAACAGAATACTGGGCTGCATAGCCAGGGGGATTACATCCAGGAGCAGGGAGGTGATCCTCCCTCTGTATAATGCCCTGGTCAGGCCGCATCTCGAGTACTGTGTGCAGTTCTGGAGACCTCACCTTAAGAAAGACAAAGCACTGCTGGAGAGGGTCCAGAGGAGGGTGACCAGGATGATTCAATGTATGAAGTGAGGCCCTATGAGGAGAGGCTGGAAGAGCTTGGGCTGTATGCACTGGAGGAGAGGAGAGACAGGGGGGATATGATAGAGGTCTTCAAGTACTGTATGTAAAGGGGATCAGTAAGGGCAGAGCCAGGGAGGTGTTCAGGCTGAAGAAGGGAGGAACAACAAGGGAGAATGAGTGGAAACTGGAGGGGGGAAAATACAGGGGAGTGTAGGAGACACTACTTCACCGAGAGGGTGGTGGAGCCATGGAATGCACTGCCCAGAAGCCTGGTGGAGGAGGGCACAGTGGAGGGATTCAAGAAGAGGTGGGACAGGCACAGGAGGAAACTAAAGCCAGGAAGACTCTCTTGGGGTGGGGGGCAGGAGGCGAGACACCCAGTAGGTGGCTGGCAACCGAGCAGACACAACAGACCAAGAGGCCTATTCTGCTGGCTTTTAGTATGCTAGTATATTAGTATTCTAGGTAATGTTGTGTTGATATTTCTATGGCTAAATGAAGGAAGTGATCACAGTATATTTATCTGGGTACATATCTTAAAAATGATGCTTACCACAGATTAAAAAGAGTCTTCGTGATTAGGGCTAAGCAATCTTTTTTTTTTGAGAGTCAAAATCACCTGATTTCCTATGATCTGTACCATACAATGGCCGACAAATGGTCATTTTTAAAGCACAATCAATGTTTCACATGTGACTGGTTTTATATATTTATTATTCAAGCAAAAATGTGATTTTCTATTAGTCTGCCACTCTGGATTAAGCAAAAAACTGCAAATATGTATGTAAATCTGGAATATTGCAGGGATTTGGGTAGACTGACAAACCAATGGGAAAACACAAAGGGCAGGATATTCAGACTGTGCCAGGCAGGGGCGCAAGCCTGGGCACAGCACAACTGGGATGAGCCAGGGCATGGATCAGGTGATATTCAATGATGCTGCACCATGGCAAGTGGCAGAAGGGGAGCAGGGGGCTGCGCCAGGGCAAGTGCAGTTGCGCTAGGTGCAGCAACTGCGATATTCAGCCGTGGGCATGCAAATGAGGCCATTATGCATGCAAGGTGCAAATGGTGCCATTTGCATGTCATTATGGCCCCATTTGCATGCAGTGCATCGATCTCCGCGACTTGCGCCCTGCCAGGCTACAGCTGTTGGGACCGGCGCCTGTTGCCCTCGGTGGGCTCCTCCCGTCACGCCCAATTGTGGGCATGTGTAGAATGATTCCCCGGTGGTCCAGTGGACCGCTATCCATTGCCCGATCATGGGCATGTGTAAAAGTACTCCCTGGTGGTCCAGTGGACCACTATCCATTGCCCAATTGAGGGCATATGTTCAAATAATCCCTGGTGGTCCAGTGGACTGATCCCCAATGCCCGATCACGGGCATATGTTTGATCCATCCCTAGTGGTCCAGTGGACTGCACCCCATTGCCCGATCACAGGCATACGTTAGAACTCCCTGGTGGTCCAGTGGAAGCCCCTCCAGCACCCAATCGTGGGAACGGAATGAATAATGGACACCCTCGTGGTCCAGTGGTACCCCCTCTCCCCACCGCCCACTGGGTTCCTGCCACCCTGCCACCCGTCAGTGGTGGCAACCTCTCCATAAGCCAAGCCGCCTGGCGCCATGCTGACAGTGTACGAATGCATGCTCTGATTGGTCCACTGCATGGGCCAATGGGCGGCAGACCATACTGTACTACACAGTCCTGGAATGTGAATGAATGCTGATGGGGGTGCAGGGTGGGGGACTCAGTGGTCGATTCTCCACTGGACCACCAGGGATTACTTTACACATGCCCGTGATCAGGTGAGGGGGGGCACAATTCCCCCTGGGTAGGGGGCATGTAGACTGTGTCCTGGGTGGTCGGGCGGCCGCCCACAGCAGGTGGCTGCCGTGTTGCACCTTGCAATATGACAGCTCACCTGTGGGTGGCTGGGACTTGCTCCTGGTTTCACCAGGCAGATCTTTGCGCCCCCCCAAGTGGCGCAAGGCAGGTATGTGCCAGCACATGCCCCGCACATCCCGGGCTGAATATCGGGATGTGCTGCATAGTCACAAGCACGCCCGCACTTGCGCCAGAGATACATTGGTGCACCCCGCGCACCGGGCGGTTGCGCAGTGCAACCTGCCCCTTTGAATATCACGCCGGGGTGCATCTGTGGGTTGCGCAGGCGCAACTCCTTTGAATATCCCACCCAAAGTCTTCTAAACCTATTGAGCCCATTTTGAAAAGCAGTGTGTCCTGATTGATTAGAGCAATAATTCTACCAGTCTTTGGAAAACTCACAACCTGGCATGTGTAAAACTGGCAAAAGCACATTCTTTCTAACTTTCTTTTTATTGTTTCATGTACTGCTTTACAAAGAAGCAGTAGTAAATATACATGGACAAATCAATCTTAATGTAAAGATACACTTTATAACATGGCCAAGTAAAACCAAAGACAGTAGAGCGCTCCCATTTGTCAGGAGGTGTCAGGTGACTGTGGATTAATTCTCAATTAATCCTGATTGCTGTTACGAACATACAAACTTGCCAGCAGATACAGGCCATATGGTCTATCTAGTCTGCTCGAGTGTGTAGCACCTCAGCCCATTAGACTGCAGCTGCCCCCTCATTAACTCTTTCCTCCCCCAACTGTATCCCTGGTATGTACTTTTCCTTTAAATTTATCCCACCCCTTCTTGAAGCACCCCACAGTCTGCACTGATATGAGTTGGTCAGGCAGTGCATTCCACCGTTGCCACTCTTTCAGTGAAGTAGTGCCTCCTCCATTCCCTCCTGAATCTCCCCCCCCCTTTAACTTCAGGGAGATCCCTCTGGTATCTCTTCCGTTCTGGAAAGAGTGAATCCACCCTGGAAGCCTATTCTGTTCATCCCCTTCAGGTACTTGAAGGTCTCAATCATGTCCCTCTCTCTCTCTCTCTCTCTCTCTCTCTCTCTCTTCTGTCCTCCAAGGTATACATATTGAGCTCTTTTAGTCTTTCCTCATAAGTTCTATCCCCCAGCCCCTGGATCATCTTTTTTGCTCTTCGCTGCACTGCCTCCAGTAGTTTGATATCCTTTTTCAAGTATGGGCGCCAGAACTGCATGCAGTACTCCAAGTGTGGCCTCATCAGGGACCTGTACGGGGCAATATGACTTCATTACATCTGGATGTAATCCCCCTTGCTATGCACCCTAGCATCCTGCTAGCCTTAGCAGCTGCCTTCCTACACTGGGCCGAGTGGTTTAATTCCCCAGTCACCAGCACCCCCAGATCCTTCTCCTCGTTGGATGTGGACAGTTTGATACCATCCATCCAGTAGCTGTATCCTGGATTTTTGGCTCCGAAATGCATCACTTTGCACTTCTTGGCATTGAACCCAAGCTGCCAGATGTATGACCACTCCTTGAGTCTTGCCAAGTCCTCCTGTAGTAATTTGCCACCCACCTCCCCATCTACCTAAGCATAGATCTTGGTGTCATCAGCGAAGAGGCTGATCTTATTCTTGATCCCAACCGCTATGTCTGCGATGAAAATGTTAAACAGGATTGGTCCCAATACTGATTCCTGTGGGGCACCACTTGTCACTGCCCTGGGCTCCGATGCTTCTCCCCCCCCCCCACAACTACCCTCTGTTGCCTGTCCCTTAGCCAGTTCTCTACCCATTGGGCTAGCTTCCACCCTATACCAAGACTCCTCAACTTGCAGGTCAACCTTCCATGTGGCACTGAATCGAAGACCTGGTTGAAATCCAGGTAGACTACATCTACCACATGGCTCTCGTCCAGTGCCCTCGTGACCCAGTCAAAAAAAAAAATCATCCAAGTTTGTCTGACAGGATCTGCCAGCGATGAACCCGTGCTGTCTGTCATCTTGCAGATCATTATAGAAACATAGAAACATAAAATTTGATGGCAGATAAGGACCGCTTGGCCCACCTAGTCTGCACATTTTCCTACCTAACAGATAAGCTGCAGATCCTAGTTAATCAACAGCTTACTTCCTCCTACCCCCCACTAGGACCGCCTTATGTCTGCCCCATGCATTCTTGAATTCCCCCACTGTACTTGACTCCATGACCTCCTCAGGAGGCTGTTCCATGCATCCACAACCCTCTCCATGAAAAAATACTTCCTCACATTACCTCTGAGCCATCCCCTCTATCTTCAAATTGTGCCCCTTGTTCTTGCACATCTCTTCTTCTGAAAGGTGCTACCCTCTTGGACTTTGTTGATTCCCTTGAGGTACTTCAAAGTTTCTATCATGTCCCCTCTCTCCCTTCTTTCCTCAAGGGTATACATATTAAGCTCCTTTAGTCTTTCTTCGTATGTCTTCTGGCGCAGACCCTGCACCATTTTGGTTGCCCTCCTTTGGAAAGCCTCCACCCTGTCTATGTCTTTGCGGAGATGGGGTCTCCAGAACTGTACACAGTACTCCAGATGGGGTCTCACCAACTGTCTGTACAGAGGGATAACAATTTCCTGTTTTCTACTATTGATGCCTCTCCCTATGCATCCCAGTTTCCCCCCTGCCTTCCTTACTGCCTTCTCACATCGCTTGCCCACCTTTAGGTCATCTGATATAATTACCCCAGGTTCCTTTCCATTTTTACTGTTGTCAGTATCTCACCCCCGATTGTGTACTCTTCCCTGGGTTTCGTTTCCCAGGTGCATTACCTTGCACTTCTTTGCATTGAATCTGAGCTGCCATACATTTGACCATTCCTCCAACCTTGCCAAGTCCTTTCTCATCCTTTCCACTCCATCTTGTGTATCAACTCTGTTGCAGATCTTTGTATCGTCTGCAAAGAGACATACTTTTCCTTCCAGTTCCTCTGCAATGTCACTTATAAAGACATTAAAAAGGACCAGTCCCAGTACTGAGCCCTGCAGTATCCTGCTAGTAACCATCCTTTCTTCACTGTGGACTCCGTTTACTACTACCCTTTGCGTCCTGTTGTCTAGCCAATTTTTTATCCAGGTTACCACCTTGGAATCCACTCCAAGGCTGGCTAACTTGTGCATTAATCTTTTGTGTGGGACTGTATCAAATGCCTTGCTAAAATCTAGGTAGGCCATGTCCACAGCCCCTCTCTGGTCTACTACTTTGGTCACACAGTCAAAGAAATCTATTAGATTCGTCTGACATGACCTTCCCATCGTGAATCCATGCTGCCTTGGGTCCTGTGCCCCACTGGCCTCTAGGTACTCAAAAATTCTTTCCATCAGAAGTGATTCCATCATTTTCCCTACCACTGAGGTCAAACTAACTGGTCTGTAGTTTCCTGCCTCTGCCCTGCTCCCGCTTTTGTGAAGAGGAATCACATCCACCCTCCTCCAGTCCTCAGATACCACCCCATCCTCCCATGATTTGTTAAAGAGAGTCGTCAGCGATGTCACTAGTTCTACCCTTAGTTCTTTTAGAATTCTTGGGTGAATCACATCAGGCCCCATTGCTTTGTCCACCTTCAATTTTATTAGTTCTTTTGGAACCCTTTCTTCTGTAAATGGACGGGTATCCACCCTCGTCTTCAGAGTGTTTCTCTTGTTTGGTTTAGGTACCTCCCCCTCCTCTTCCTTTGTGAATACTGAGCAGAAATATTCGTTCCCACAAGAAACTGCACCAGCCTTTCTTTTAGGATAGATTCCATCAGTTTCCCCACAATTGCAGTGAGGCTCACTGGTCTGTAGTTCCCTGGTTCATCCTTGGGCCCACTTTTGTGGAGAGGTACCATGACTGCCTCCCTCCAATCTCTGGGCACACATCCCGTATTTAGCGAGGTGTTGAACAGATCCACCAGTGGCTCTGCCAGGACCTCTGCCAGCTCCCTCAGCACCATGGGATGTACCCCATCTGGCCCATGTGCCTTGTCTACCCTCAGGGACCTAAGGCCCTCCAGCACCCTTTCCACCGTGATGACCCCATCTGTGGTAGTCTCAGCCCCCATGCCTGTGACCCCTTTCCCTGCAGGAAAGGGCCCATCCCTCTCCCTTGTAAACACTGAACAGAAGTACTCATTAAGTACTTCTGCCTTCTCAGCCCCCTTGTCTACCCACCCACTGTCTTTCCTGATCCTAACTATTTGATCCTTGCACTTCCTCTTTTCCCTGATATACCTAAAGAAATCCTTTTCTCCTTTCTTAATCCCCTATGCTAATTTCCTTTCCCTGGCCACCTTTGCAGTCCTGACTGCTCTGCTCACTTCCCTGGTTTCCTCACATACTTCTCCCTATCCTCTGCCCTGTTGGTTCTCTTGTAGGTTTGGAAGGCCCTTCTCTTATCTCTTACCTTCTCCGTTACCTCTCTGTTCATCCAGTTTGGATGCTTGGTCCTTGATTTCTTTTGCTGACTCTTGACACAAGCTTTAGTGGATTCAATCAGCCCTAGTTTTATGATCACCCATTTCTGCTCTGTGACCATGTCAGGGTGGATGCTACCTATGTGTGTTCTCATTAATTGCCTCATTCTGCCAGAGTCTGCCTTTCTGAAGTCCAGAACCTTTGTTTTTGTATTGTGGATCTCTCTACCCAAACTGATAGAGAACTGCACTGTGTGGTGATCACTGCCAGCCAGTGGGTCCTCCATCCTTACATCAGTGACCTGTTCTCCATCCTCCAGCACAAGGTCTAGAATATTTTCTTCCCTTGTTGGCACTGTCAACCTTTGGGCCAGGAAGCCATCCTGGATTACTTCCAGGAGGATCTGCTCTCTGGCCCATGTGGTGGCTGGGGTGCTTCAATCTACCCCTGGTAAACTGAAGTCTCCCACCACAACAGTGCTCCGTTTGCCACAGAGTCTCCTTAGCTACTCCCCTAGCTCCCTATCCACATCCTGTTTCTGGGTTGGGGGCCTATAAACAACCCCCAGTTGGAACCTAGCCCCCTTTGGGGCATGGAGTTGTATCCAAATGACTTCTGACCTACCTTCTTCCCACTCTTCCCTGATGCATCCAATTCCTTCCCTTATGTAAATGGATACTCCCCCCTTTACCTTTTTCTCTGTCCCTCCTGAATAATTTAAATCCTGGGATGGCTAAGTCCCAATCATGGTTTTGGGTTGCCCACATCTCAGTGATGGCCGCTATGTCTACCTCTCATTCAGCCAGTCGTGCCTGCAGCTTTGCCATCTTATTCCCCAGGCTCCTAGCATTTAGTGATACCACCCTCCACCCTGACTCTCTCCCAGCTGCCCCTTCTCTCCCTCCCCATCCCAGACAAAGTAGGCCCTATCATTTGCTATGGGAGGAGGTCCTCTGGACCTCCTCTACTGATTCACTTCCCCTTCGCAACCCCCCCCCCACAGCAAGTTTAAATACTTTGTGGTGATAAATTCCCTCAGTCTCTCCTTTAACACCCTGAACCCTCCTTACTTAGATGTAGCCTGTCCCCTGCATATAGATCTGGGTTCTCCTATATGTTGCCCCACTCTCCCATCTAGCCATACCCCATGGACTCACCATTCTCTCAGCCACTTGCTGAAGTCCATGATTCTGCTTTTTCTGTCTGTACTTGCACTTGGCACCAGCAGAACTTCTGAGAATGCCACTGTGCTTTCCTCTTCTCTGCGTAGCTTCCCCACTTCTCCGAAGGTCCCTGAACCTCCTCTATCTGCCTTCCTTCCAGATCATTTGTTCCCAGGTGAACTCAGCAATACCATGAGCAGCCAAAGGTCAAAAGCAGAGTCCTGCATCTTGAAAGCCTGTGTGATTCTTTGTCTGTGTTGATTCTGTTCCCTCCCCACCCACTCGCCCTGCAGATCTTGGGGCACTGAGCCCACACTGAATTGTGAGAGGTATGTGTGGGGGTGCAGATCAGGGTTGAAACCCGTCACTGTGCTGTGCAGGAAGCATTTGCCACAATTCGTGAACCACTGAGGCCGAGCCGTACAATCAAAAAGTGATCTGTTCCCAGACTTGCAGCCTGTCCTTCCATACTCCCCTCTTCCATTTCTTTTCCCTGACTCCTGCTGCCCGTCCCTTCGTAGTGTTCAGTGCAGCTCCCCACCTCAGTTTCTGTTCCACAATTCCTGCTACCCATCCCTCCGTACTGGTTAGTGCAGATCACTGCCTCACTTCTCTTCCCTGACTCCTCCTGGCCATCTGTCTGCAGTATTCAGGGCAGCTCCCCGCCTCCACTTCTCTTGCACAACTCCTGCTGCCCATCCCTCCGCAGTGTTTAGTAGCTCCCCGTCTCCACATCTCTTCCCTAACTCCTGCTGCCCATCCTTCAGCAGTGTTAAGTGCAGCTCTCCACCTGCACTTCTGTTCCCTGACTCCTGCGGCCCGTCCATCCGCAGTGTTCAGTGCAGCTCCCCACCTCCACTTCTGTTGCCCAACTCCTGCTGCCCATCCAGAACACTGCTTGCAGTTCTCTCCCCCCCACTCCTTGTACTCTCCATTTCCCATGGCCATCTGATATGTGTAGCTGAGTCCTTGTAACCTTCCCTCCCAACTATTCTTCAGTGCACCTCCTCATCTCTGTGGGCTCTGAAGTAAAAGTACATCACTCTTCACTGCAGGTTCTGCCCTTGTTCTGTTCTCCACAGGCGATCTTGTGACATCCAGGTATGTTGTACTGCTGTACACTGAACAACCCCTGTAGCAGTTGACAGAGTGTGTGTTACGGTTTAAGGTTATAACATGGCCAGGGCAAACTGTGTCATCTGTGCATGTCTAACAGAACAGCCCCCATTGTCCCTGGCCATGTTATAAGTGGATTAAGTGGATTAACCCACTCGGGAGCTATGGGTTACTGGGGAAATGAATCCATGGTTGGGTGGTTGTCAATATTTGGCATGTAGCCTTGTGCGACAACACTCCCCCAGCCGTGGATTAATTCCCCAGGAACCCACAGCTCCTTTGTGGGTTATTCCTTACTTATTACACTCCTGTGTTGTCACAAACACAGGGAAATACCTTATACAGCCAATCAATAACTGACATTTGTAGGCAGTGCATTAAGCAGCCTTGCATTTTACTGATATTGAAATTAATAAATCATAAAGATATGAACTACCCCAACAGGTCAGTGAAATGTCTATATGATTAACAACAGCAGACACTATTGCTATGGGAGAAAAGCCCATCTCCAAAGAGCAAGAATGTCAAATGGAAAAAAAATCATCCACTTTTAACACCCCAAATCATCAAAGGGAACATAGTATAGAGGAAAAAAATCATGAGACTTTCTGTTCGGTTAGAATAATATCTGCAGAGAGTTTATATACACAGTTCCCTTGGTGCAGGAGAATCCTTGTTCCTGAGTGTACAGCAGTATGGAAACAGCACAAAAATTAGCCATTTCGTGAAGGAGTAAATAATATGCCCTGATCGAGCCAGGAAGATAAAGTACATCATGTAGTAAAAACCTAAGGACTACAATAATGGTGGCCTGGGTTCAGGAGCAAACTTTTTTATAGTTCACTTATGGAGGAGAGATGTTGGCGCCCATACCCTCGCGGTGTGACATTTTCAGAGGTGATACTAAGGACCTGGGAATTATGAATGTGTTTGGGGTGGGGGGAGATATTGAAAACCCACGGTTCAACCACATCAGTGCATACAACATTGTACCCGTTGCAAATGAGAGCACAACCAAAATAGCAAGAAGAAGCATCGCGGCAGACCATTAAACTGGCGGAGAAGTACACAGCCAAAGTCGACCGTGCAAACCCTGTAAAATACAAACAAAAATATTATGTTTAACAACTCCTCACCCCAGAACAGCAGAACAGTGCATCAAGAGTAAAACAAAGTACTTATCCTTTGCAGGATGGGGGGATTCACCCCCTGCACTCACCAATGTAGGGGCTCCGCCCCCTCACCCTCCAAAGTACATATAACAAACTCCATGGCCGAACTTCATGGAAAAGAATGAAAATAAGATGGAACATGGAAAATCTGGACACAGAGCAACTAACACACAGACACATTATATCATACATGTTCCAAATTTATTGCGGACAGGAAACAATGACACCGCAGCAGAAATGTAGTAGTGCAATGTCTTAATAACAGAATTAACCCATCCAAAACCATACCAGTTAATAACAGAATCACAATTTTTAATGAAACTCCCCTTACCCTTGCAACTGAAAGTTGACAGCAAGTCCTATGATTGACGACACACTACAGAAATATGACCACACACCAGCAGATACCCAAGTACAACTAAGAAAACATAGCAGGAGCAATGCAACATAAAGACCACAACTACACAAACCTGACACACCATTATCCCACGGCAAAACCACGTGTGCCTGCAGCCCATAAGAACATTAAAACTCTGACATACGCTGGTCACAGCAAGCCTAACATCCTGTAAACACCTGTCAAAGCAAGTCTAATATGCTGTAACTGTACTGTGCTGTAACAACCTCAATGGCAAACACGCTCTGATTAAGCCATGCTCTAACATCCTCCATGGCATTATTCCTCATGAAATAGTTCAGTCACTCTCAACATGAAGCCCTCTTTTTGGTGCCCTGACAACGATATACTGAAAACCCACTAACAAAGGAAAACATATGGTTCCATATGCAAAGCCAGCCAAGTACATTGCACAATCATTAGTGGTGCACATGAGAGAGTGTGTAGCCAGCTGGGTTGCCACGTTCAAATGGGCAATGAAACCTGTCCAGTGTGTGCTGTTTGTCTTAATATGGGGCCATGTTAGCCCTGTGCACAGCGACTATGCAAGATAGTAACACTGCCCCCCTGCTGGAAACTAACAACTAGGAGCAAAGGAAAAGAGCACCTCCCAAACAGATAAAACCTATGCTCCTGGAAGCCATAATCAGCTGCCGGCATGCTAAACACCACATATGGCATGCAAGGTGCTAAGAAGCCATTTGAATGTTGTTATGTGGCCATTAGTGGCTCCGCATGATGCTGCTGTACATGAATACATCACAGCACTGCGCAGAACCTGAGCGCCCCCATCAGATCCCTGAACACCAGTCCAACAAGTGCTGTCATTCCCTGGCAGTCTAGTGCTCTCTGCCCCCATACTCATCTGATGTGTAATATAATAGGATGCAATGTCCGTGGAAGTCTACTGCTCCCCCGTCACCATGCACATCTGATGTGTAATATAATAGGATGCAATGTCCATGGCAGTCTGCTGTTCCCTCGCCCCATGCACATCTGATGTGTGATATAATAGGATGCAACATCCCTACAAGTCTAGTGTCTCCCCAAACTCTGTTACCCATTCATACACTGTATAAAGTTATCCCGATGTCCCTGGTAGTTTAGTGGCCCCCCTCCCTGCCAGATCACTGATACATCTTCTGTACCTCTCCATATCCCAGCCACTCAGTATCCATCACACACACCCTGATTGCAGGCAACTCACCCTGCAAATGAAAAGAACCTTCATCATCCCTGTTGCAGTGACAGTGACTGGCACAACTCCTCTGCACATCACCTCAACCAGCCACTGTCCACATGACAGGGAGTGAGCACACATGTACAGTAAACCTCAATTTGATATTGTCCCACCAGTGAAAAAGTCTGTGCCACCATGGCATCGCCAGACATTGCAACATCCCTGTCCCCACCCAGCAGAAGAAGGAGGGTAGCTCTCCAAATGCCCCAGTATGATCCACGAGAAAACTGAGTGCAAAACAATAAGCACCCAACAGGAACCAGGAAACCAACCTCTGCCAATCATATAGGAGTGGCAGTAGAAGCATAAAACACAAAGCTTACCCAGGAATGCAATGGGCAACCAAATGGCAGACATGTAGTGAATGATAAGAAACAGTAAAGTCCTCCAGCAGGGGGCCAGAGGGTGGCGAAGCATGTGGCTCTGTGGAGGAGATTCTCTTGAAAATCTACTGTTATTGGCAAGTAACAAACCTATCTTTTTTTATTGCGTATTTTTGCCCATTTGCTGGCCTGGGCTCGGTGGCGGCGTACCCCTGATCCGTAGCACCCATCCCCCCCCTTAGCGGGATCATGCTGCATGGCAGTGGGGTTAGGGTTGTTACGTGTAGGTAACCACGTGGTCCCTAATACCACCCCAGAGGATGCCGGCATGAAGGACCGAAATCCAGGCAGGGAGCCGTGCTGAGACATGCCTTCTGCCAAACGCCTAGCAGTGTCCTCCTCCTGACACCATCCATTAGTCAGAGGGCACCCCATCCTCCCAGGAGAGGGAGCGCCCAATGGTGGCTCTATCCACCTCCTCCTCCCCTGGTCGGCTCGGCGAGACCCGGCCTGTTCCTGAACCCGGTCGCCGGGTGTGGCGGGTGACGTCCAGTGCCTCAACCCTCAGTGCCACCGGGCCAACTCTAACAAACCTATCTCATCCACAGAATCACACAAATAGGATGCATCCCATGCAGTAAAAAACACTCTGCAAGTGAGGTAGAGCACTAGAAGGAGGACTATCCTTCCTAAGATGAAAGGCCTTGCAGTCCAACACGGCAAAACCAGCTTTCCAACGTGAGCCCAGAACCAAATTAAAAAGTGAAGGAAAGTGAGTGCTAACAGATCCCATTAGGGGCTCTAGGACCAGTATCAACTCCTCAGGCAGAACTGGCATACTGACTGGAGGATGGCAGTACCCCACAAACAGCAGTGACCCATATCCAACTGGGCTCTTGAGAACCCAGCAATAAGTGCTAGATAAACTGAACATGCCAAGACATGCACCATGGTACACGGCATGTGGTACCTGCACCAGGACCCTGGGTTGACTCAGCAACTACTCCGTACTTTGTACTACATTATGTGGATCATCTAAGCTGCAGACAAACACACATCATGAGTGGGAAGGTCCAAAAATGCACAGTACAACCTCATCTGTGGCCCAATTGCAGGCCTGAGTTACTGGGTCCAAAAATCTAGCCAGATGGGCAATTGTGTTGACGATACTAGCTAATACAGCAAAAGCTGAATGGCTGAGTGCCTTTGATGTTTTTTTATTTTATTTATTTATTTATTTGTTTGTTTGTACAATCGGATTTGCAACCTTTGAGCCAGAGGCTCATTTACAAAGGTACCTCATCACAGAGAGGACAACAGTGCTACAATATTACAGTAGGTTGACATACAGATTTACACAGATTTTACACAGTAGTATACCGACACTGTTACATATATTTTGTACATTTCATAAAACAGTAGTTACATAAATACAGATATCTGGCAGGATGGAATGAAAGAAACCAGGTTGGGGGGGTGAGGGTGGGTGGAGGAGGCAGTCCGGAGAACGTTGTCGAAGTGTACTTAGTGATATGTGAGCAGCCTGTTAGTGACAGGAACAGCAGCGGGTGTTGAACAGGTGGTTCCGAAGAGCATTTTTGAAGGAGGCAGTTTTGGGAGTGTTAGTGATGGTTGCAGGAAGAGTGTTAAACCAGTAAGGGGCCCTGTAGCAAAAGGATCTCTGAGCTAGGAAGGTCCTAGTTCTGGGTGCCAGCAGAGTGGCCTTGTCCGAGCTGCGGGTGGAGACTGTGGGGGAGGTATGTTGGAGGGAGACAGATACCCTGGTGGGGGGAGCCGAGCAGAATTTTCTTGGCAAGAGGCAGGTTTGGTAGTGGAGATGTTCTTCCAGGTAGAGGAGATTAGCAATGGAATAGAGATGACAGGTGTGGGTGAGCCTGGGGGCACTGGTCAGTAGTCTACAAGCCTTGTTCAGAGTGAGTTGGATCTTATTGAGTGCCGTGTAATCAGCGGCTCCATATACTGGTAGGCCATAATCCACTAGGGACAGTACTGAGGATGTGATGGCCAGTCGGAGTGCATTGGGTGTAAGGCAGTTCCTATGGTGGTATAGGAGGCCAATCTGGGTGTTGGTGGCAGACGTGAGGGCATTAATGTGGGCGTGAAAAGTGAGGGCAGTGTCAAAAGTAATCCCAAGATATTTGTAGGCGTGCACTTGTTCGAGCGGGTGTTGAGTGCTCGGGAGGATAAGGAGGGGGTTATTTCTTGCTTTGTTTTGTTGGTGGATGAAGAGCATCGACTTGGTCTTTTTGAGATTAATGACAAGTCTGTGCTCCTTGAACCAGCTTTCTGCTTGGTTGAAAGTGTGTTGGAGAGAGTCCTGGAGGGAGGCAGAATTTCAGTGAGAAGCATAAAGAATGGCATCATCTGCGTACAGAAGAATTTTGCTGGAGCAGGCACTGGACAGGGTGTTTAGGCAGAGACGAAAAAGTAGGGGTCCAGGATGGAGCCCTGGGAGACCCCGGAGCAGACAAGGCAGGGCTCTGAGAGTGTCCCATTGATTCTGATGCACTGGGAATGGGCTGAAAGGTAGCTAGAGCACCAGGTGAGGGGACCAGTAGAGAAACCAATATGGTAGAGGGTGTCAAGTAGGAGGGGATGGTAGACAGTGTCAAAGGCCTTGGAGAGGTCAATGAACACTGCTCCAGCAAGGTTGCCAGAGTCAAGAGAGGAGTGCAGAAAGTTGGAGAATTCCAGTAAGACTGTACCAGTGCTATGGCCTGCATGGAAACCTTGCTGCTCTGGGCACAGAACAGCATATTTAGTCAGATACTCAGTGAGCTGTGTAGCCACCACTTTTTCTATGGCTTTGGAGAGTAGGGGAAGGATGGAAATTGGCCGATAGTTGCTGAGGGCGGACCTGTCCCCACCTTTATGAATAGGTGTGACAACAACCATTTTCCAAACACTGGGAAATTGACCCAGGCAGAGGGATTGGTTCAGTAAGCTTGTAAGTGGAACTAAGATGTCATCCAGGACCAGTCGTAGTATTTGGGTTCCAAGGAGCTGTTGCTTGGGCTGTTGCTGCCTAATGCTTTTAGAAGGAACAGTCTGGCTTCATGGGTAGATATTTTGTGCAGGTAGAACTGGGGATGTTGAAGGACAGGGGGTTGTGACTCGGGAGCTGGGTCGAAAAAATTACTGGGAAGGACAGAGCTAAGGTCCGTGAAGGAGGTGTTAAGGCAGTTAGCTATGTTAAGGGGGTCAGTGGTAATAGAACCATCAATAGTAAGCTGGGACAGGGGACAGGAGCCAGATTTCCCATCCAGTTCTTTAATATTGCCCCAAAAGGTCCAGGCAGACCCCCATGAGGAAGTGAGGATGGCCTGGTAGTGAGCAGTCTTGGTTTTACGGATGGCCCACGTGCACCTATTCCATGCAGCATTGTAGACTTATCTGTCTGTCGTCCTGCCGGCCTCAGTAGCTAGGTGCCAGAGGTTATCCCTTTCCCTGAGTTTTTGGAGTAGGGCGGGGGTGACCTATGGTGCATTCTACTTTTTGGTGCAGAGCTAGTAAAGGGTGCATAGAGACCACAGGCCTTGTTAAAAGCCTGTGTGAAAAGGTCGAGGGCAGAGGCAATGCTGGGTGCCTGGTTGATGGGGGACCTGTCGATCTGGGCGAGGAATTGCTTGAGTTTATTCAGGCCACCCGGGTGGAGGCACCTACGGAGGGTGGTTTGGGCTACTGGTTTGGGGTACAGGTGGACCAGAGGAATAGGATAGGGGAGTGGTCACTTAAAAAGTCAGGGAGGATTTGTATGTCCTGGATTTTGCAGGGGTGGTTGGTGACTATGACATCCAGGAGGGTGCTGGTTCCACTGGAGGGATTAAGTCTAGTGGACTGGGAGACTAGTTGGGTCAGGTCAAGGGCAGCGAAGGTGTCCCTTGCTTGGGAGGCGGAGGGACTAAGCCAGTTGACATTGAGGTCCCCAACAAGGACTTGTTCTGCTTTGTTGGGGAGGGTGGTGAGATAATCTGCAAGAGACGAGATTGCCAGGTTCTGGTTCCTTACGGGAACATAGGAGACTGTGAGGTACAGCAGTCCCCTAGAGGGATCAGGAATGAGTTTGAGGGTGAGGGTCTGGGCACCATTATCGAGCTTGGGGGCAGGTAGTGCGTGACCAACAATAGTGTCACGTATGAAAACAGCACAGTCACCCCTATGTTTGCCTACTCGATCCTCCTGGTAGAGGGTGTACCCAGGAAGTGAGACAAAGGAGTGGGGGGTGGATCTGGAAAGCCAGGTCTCCACAAGGGCAATGATGTCAGGCTGGTTGAAAAGTCATTATGAAGCACACATGTGCAAGCTTACCAGAGCCTAATAAATAAGCAGTGGTTGGCACAAACGTCAACCTGCACTGCATGTAGTGGGTCCAATACTGATCCTTGCCTGGAACGATGGCCTCCCCAGAAACAGACTTCAGTCTTGAAGGAAAATGAAAGGCTTCAGTTGTTGAGTGCTGCACTGTACATGGTAACCCTGCTGGGCCAAATACTGTCCCTTTTCTTTATTTGTGTCTACTGAACTTCGGCTAGGTTTGCTGCTATTAGCTCAATTGGGATGTGCAAAAGTTGTTGATTTTTAACTAGTTTTTTAGACTGTATATTGTATTAGTTAACATTCTGCACATTACATTTGCATGCGTATTATATATTTTTGTATGCTTTGTTAGCTGTTTTGATATATTCAACTTCAACCCTCCCTTGTGTGAGTTAGCTGCAATGGTATCCAACAAATCAAATTGAAAACCTACTGGAGGAGAAGGCCAGAAAGCCAGACTACAGGATGCGGCTACGCCACAAACATGTATAGAAACAAACTGTCTTGGTAAGTAAGTACTGCATCACTGCTTCTTGACAAACATGGCTGCACCAGAAAGTAGTTTGTGCTGAGATGCAGAAGGAAAGTCCTCAGAACTACAGTGCTCAGTTACACACAAGGAGGGGAGCCTGACTAATAGGGACCTTAGAAAAATAGTCACAGTGCTTGACATACAAAGGTACAGCACTGGCAGTGACCTGTGAGGGGCATACTGAAGTCCGGAAATATTTCAGTACATGCCAGACAGAAACAGAAGTACGTTTGAAGACACATGCCAGGTTGACTCGCAGTTATGCATCTTATGCATCCAGAGCACAAAAGCAACTCCTTATATGAACAAATAGAGCAGAACATCCAACAAAAGCACACAAGAATACTGATATGCCATGTGCCCATGGAGAACCTGAAGGCCAGGATGAGACAGAGCACCCCACAGAACATGTAACTTGGAAGGACCCGGATAAAAAAAAATTATTTATTTATTTTATTTATGACTTTGATAACCAGGTGGGTGCGCTGATCCCAGGGACCGTTTTCAGGCACGACCCGGGCCATGTTCAGAAATGGCACAGATAACAATACAAACAGAAAAGAAACATGAGAAGGCAAACAGAGAACAGAACAAAAGCAAAACTGTGGATACAGGTTACACAGGTCAAAAATGAAGCAAGAATTTGATAATATAACGTCAGTTATTTAAAATAAATAAATTAGTTATTACAGAGGTACATTTGTGGTAGGCAACATTAGTACATTACCCATAATTGAAGTAGAAACAGCAGTTTGTAGTGAGTGGATGTGGAGGGAAATGGTGGGAAAATCCTAGGAGAGGGAGGCAGAATGTGGCTCAGTGGGTGACAGACAGATTAGACAGGAACAGGTCGACTATCCAGGGGAACAGTGACAGGAGGAGTTTGCTAGAAGCCAACTTTTGAGGCGGGATTTGAAGATAGAGTGTGTGTCAGCGGAGCGGAGTACAGTTGCCAGTTTGTTCCACCAAGTTGGGGCTGCTGCCGACAAAGCTCTCCCACCCATATTCGTGTGAACCCTAGGAAATGAAAATTACGTACCTACCATAATTCTTGATCTTCTTGGACGAGTCTCCACCACTCATTCACACTAGTGGGATCTGCGCCGGAGGCACTAGGACCCATCGGGAGCAAACTTTTTGCTGGAGGGTCGGCGCCAGAGATGGCGCCGTGAGGCATGGCACAGCGGCGGAGGCCGCGTAATGACTATCTCCGCGACGACCCTCCAACCGCCTCAGTACCTTTTTACCAAGGAGGTGCAGCGAACTAACGGAAGAGTAAACCTAACCTTACAAAACGGACATAAGATAGTCCGGACGACCCGTAGAAGGGTCAGCAAAGAAGTCTTCACGGCCTAAAGATTTGAGGGTGAAGACCAACACAGCGGTGAGCTCGGGGATGGAGGGTGGGCGTGTGAATGAGTGCTGGAGACTCGTCCAAGAAGATCCAAGAATGACGTGAGTGCGTAATTTTTCATATCTTCCTGGACATAAGTCTCCACCACTCCATTCACACCTAATGGAGAGTACCAAGCTGATAATCCCCAAAAGGGCGGCAGGGAGCTAGAGCTCACAACGCCTAGGACAGAAGTCCATTAAGGATAGTTCTGTCGAGCTGAATGACGCCTGGCATGAACATCCAGTGCATAATGCTAATCGAAGGTATGCACTGGAGCTCCAGGTGGCTGCATTGCAGATATCTGCAATTGAACATTGCAATTTCCGCTAGGGATGCCATGACCGCCTCTAGTAGAGTGGCATACTCTACCTTCCAATTTAACCTGTGCCATGGAATAGCAATGTCGAAGACATGCCACTAACCATGATGAGATGCATCTGATAGCGACAGGCTGACCCAGCCGGGTCTCGCTTGAAGGAAACAAACAATTGCTGAGTCTTGCGAAAATTCTTGGTTCTATCTAAGTAGAACCGCAAGGCTCTCTTAACATCCAAGGAATGAAGAGACCGTTCTCCTTCATTTTGGAAGTTGCCGAAGTAAGAGGGAAGCACCAGAGGTTGGTTTAGATGGAATTCTGACACAACCTTGGGAAGAAATTTAGGATGAGTACGAAGAACTACTTTGTCCTTATGGAACACAGTATACGGAGGGTCCGTAACCAGGGCATGTATCTCAGAGACCCTGCGGGCTGAGGTAATGGCCACTAGGAAGGCTGTCTTCCAGGTAAGAAATTTTAGCTCACAGGTAGCTAGGGGTTCGAAAGGCTTCCGAGTGAGCATGTCTAGCACAAGGTTAATGTCCCAGGCTGCGACCGGACGTCTAACAGGGGGTCTGGTATGCAGAATTCCCTTAAGAAATCTCTTCACCATAGGTAACTGAGCCAGAGACAAGGAAGAAACCGGCTCATGGGCGAAATGGCACTAAGGTGAACTTTAACCGTGGAGTACTGGAGACCTGAGTTTGATAGGTCCAAAGGTACTCCAGAACCTTGTCTGGAGGACAGGAAAAGGGATTCCAAGAGGACTTTGCACACCAGAGAGAAAAGCGTTTCCACTTAGAAGCGTAAGTTTTTCGGGTAGCTGGCTTCCGAGCAGCCAGAAGGACGTCTGAGACTCTACGAGAGACATTGAACCGGTTCACTTCTACCTCTTCAGGAGCCAAGCATGAAGGTGAAGTGACCTCAGGTTGGGATGGACCAACGAACCCTGAGTCAAAAGATTGATTTGCAAGGGAAGTGGTCTCGGAGAGGCTGCCGACATACTGTTGAGTAGAGGAAACCATAGTTGCCGAGGCCAGGAGGGAGCAATGAGAATCATCTTGGTCCCCTGAGACTCGAACTTGAGGAGAACTCTCTGAATTAAAGGAAGCAGTGGAAAGGCGTAAAGAAAGCGTTTTGTCCACCGCAGCCTGAACGCATCCTGACAGAAAATGCCAGGCCCTGGAATTCTGGAGCAGAAGAGAGGCAGTTTTGCGTTGAGTGGGGATGCAAAAAGGTCCAGGTCTGGAGTCCCCCACTCTTTGAACAGTGACCGAGCTATGGCTGGGTCGAGAGACCACTCGTGAGGGTCTGCCTCCGTCCTGCTGAGGTGATCTGCTAAGTCGTTTTGTACACCGGCAGATATACGCTGAATTAGAGACTTGTGCTCCAAGCACCACTCCCACCTCTCATTGCTTCCTGCAAAGAGGATAAGAGTGAGCACCACCTTGCTTGTTGATGTAATACATCACAGCTTTGTTGTCCGTTTGAAGGAGAATGTTCTGTGACAAAGAACATCCTTCAGCACTCGGATTGCATAGAGGGACCGCCTCATCTCCAGAACATTTATGTGGAGCTGAGTTTCGAGCTGAGTCCATACACCTTGAGTGTGGAGAGAGACACAGTGAGCTCCCCATCCCATTAGCGATGCGTCTGTGGTGATGGAGATCTGATGATCCAGAGGAGCAAAGGGGAATCCTTCCAGGAGATTGCTCTCTTGAGACCACCAGGTGAGAGACCTTCGTAGGGGCTCCGTCACCTTGACGGGATAAGACTGGGGGTGAGAGGTCGGTGACCACTGAGCGGAGAGCATCCATTGGGTGGTCCTCATGTGTAACCGAGCTAGGGGTACAGTGAACACTGAGGATGCCATGAGACCCAACATACGTTGCATCGAGAGAGCTGTAACCGATCGGTTCTCCCCGATGTAACGGCCATCTGAAGGATGTCGAGTCTTCTGTCCTCTGGAAGGAAAGCCTTCGCGGAAGAGGTGTCCAGAAGAGTCCCTATGAAAAGGAGCCTCTGGGAGGGCTGCAGTTGTGACTTCTTCAGATTTAGCAGAACTCCCATGGACGTAAGAAGGCGAGAGGCCGTTTGAACGGCTTCCAGAGTCCCTTGGCTGGAAGGACTCGCTAGGAGCCAATCGTCTAGGTAGGAAAACACTCGGAGTCCGAGCTTCCTGAGATGCGCTGCGAGAACTGCACAACACTTTGTAAAACCTGCGGGCGCGAGGATAGCCCAAAAGGCAGGACTCTGAACTGATAATGCTGACCCAGAGCTACAAACCTCAGGAATTATGGCGGGTCGGTGGATGGGGATATGCTGGTAGCGCCCTGCATATCCAGGAGGCCAGCCAGTCGTGCTGATGCAGCAAAGGTAACAGGGTACCTAGGAAATCATTTGAATTTCTCCTCGGGGAGGAATTTGTTTAACTTTCTGAGGTCTAGAATGGAGCATCCCCCAGATTTCTTTGGAACCAGAAAGTAATGGGAGTAGAACCCTGTGTTTCGCTGATCCGGGGGCACCAGTTCTATTGCCCTGTTGTTTAGAAGGCCCTGGATCTCGGCGGTGAGGAGGTCTGACTGAGAGGTCAACAACCTGGGTTGTCGTTTGGGAGGGCAATTCAGGCGGTTTTCCAAAAGATTGAGAGAATAACCCCTCGCGAATTATCCGAAGGACCCATTTGTCCGAGGTTATAGACTTCCACTGATTGTAGAAGTACATCAGACGACCTCCCACCGGAGGAGAAAGTTCCATCTCGGGCAGTGTGGATGGAACTGGGGCCGGCAATTCATAAGGTAGCGCTGGGGGCTTTAGGCCCCTGCACTTTCTGCTGCACCTTCTTTTGAGGTTGGGCAGGTTGGCTTTTATGGAAGCTTCCTCTACCTCTGCCTCTGCCTCGAAAGGACTGGCGACTATGAAACCGACGTTTGCCTACATGCCCCCGAGAGGGGGTAGGCGGGGGTCTAGCCAACTTAATGGCTGACCTAGTCTTCTGAGTGGCCTCTAGGGCTTGCTCTACCTGAGGCCCAAAAAGATAGGAGCCATCAAAGGGCAACGCCATTACCTGCTGCTGAGCATCATTCGTAAAGCCAGAAGTACGGAGCCAGGAATGGCGTTGAGTACAAAATACCTGCGGCTGCTGAACGAGAAGCAGTGTTGAAAGCATCCATGGCAGCTTTGACCTGTTGGTTATTGGACTCAATACCTCTGATAATGGTTAGAAGGAGCTCTGACTTGGAGTCGGAATCTGGAAGAGCTTCAACCATTCGTTTCATAGAGTGCCACAGGATATACTCATACTGAGAAAAATAGCCTTGATAGCTGGCAATACGCATACTTAAAGTGGAGGCAGCAAAGACTCTCTTACCTAATGTATCAATTTTATGAGACTCTTTGTTAATAATAGGTGAGCTGTAGTAGCTTGAGGAAAACGACCTTGTCATTCTCTGCCAGGACTACAATAGGATCATAAGGCTTGGGATGCCAAATGGGACGATCCTTGGGGCTGAATATTTCTTATCAATGGATTTAGCCACTGAAGGAATAAGAGCAGGATTATTCCATACCATTTGAGACAGCGTCTCGAAGGAGGATAATCGGAGGGTCAAATCCGTGAGGATCTACGAAGCATGAAGATATTGGAGTCTTAATATTTTCCCAGGATCGATGTCCGTAGTCTGGAGAGAAAGAGTGGATCTCAGGTTCCTCAACAGAGACTTAAAGGATAGGTCCTCGACCACAGGCTCTGTAGCGGTGAAGGACCCTGTTTCCTCCACTTTATCACCCAACCGAAGGTCTGGGTCAGGCTCAACATCATCTCCTGATAGTCCAGGAAGGACTGCTTGGACAGGAAAGGAGTGAAAAATAGGAGAAGAAGAAAGAGCAGATGGAAGAGGAGAGTCCCCGAGGGCCCACGGCGCCAAGGAGGCGAAAGGAGTCAAAATGGCGCACGGGCTGCGGTGAAGAAACGCCAGCACCCGCAAGTGGCACCAGCGTGCACCCGAGCAGTGCGGCCAGTGTGAACCTGCGACACCGATGGTGAGACCGCGATTTCGTGACAGCACGTGACGGGCGCCAAGACCCAGCGCGTGAAAAGGCGCCAAGCGCAGCGACCGCGAAGCCGAGGACACCTCGGAACCTGGAAAGCAAGAGAAGGAAAAAACAGGAGATAAGGGCATCGGTGTGGCCCCTCCGCAGCCATGTGAGGGGGAAACACCTAAGCAGAGTCGCTTGGCACGAAGAAGGCGCGCAGCGCGACTAGGAAGGTCAACTGCCCTGCCTGATCGCCCGACAAGCCCAAGGCTCAGGCAGCACGAGCCAGGCAGAAGAACCAACCTCCGAGCCCATCGCCTCCATAAGAGCGGCCCACTGATGAAACTGTTCATCTGGAGCCCTACCTAGCGGGGTGGGGCTCCAATGTAAAACCGGCGGAAACGGAAGTTGGCGACTCGAAGGAGGATCGGCAACTCAAATGCGATAACCGACTAACGGCAGAGCGTATCGAAGGCGACCTCAAGTGATGCCTTCTCTTTTTGACCTGTGGGCGAAGAAGAGCTCGAGGCGAACAGTGCCGAAATCGACCGTTTATTTTATGCCACAGGGGACCCGCCCATCCCCTGGGCATCGGACTGACGGTGTAGGAACCCGCTGAGGAGAAGGGGCTGACGGACCAGCCCGACTGACTGAACAGCTTTCATCACGAGTCTCCCTACCGTCACCTGACCTGCTCATGGTCGAACTCCGTCCAGTAGGCCGAGACTTCTTTACTATAAGTTAAATTTTAAAATATAACAGAAATAGAATAAAATTAAGCGATACTATTATCGAGATAAAATTACAAAAAAATAAACTGAAAACTATGCGCTAGTTTGAAGTTTGACTCCCGACAGGCGAGCGACGTTGTCACTGAAGCGCACTTGACGGCGGGAAAAAAGGAACTGAGGCGGTTGGAGGGTCGTCACCGAGCTAGTCATTACCGTGCAAGCCTCCGCTCGCGGCGCCATGCCTCGTGGCGCCATCTCTCGCGCCGACCCTCCAGCAAAAAAGTTTGCTCCCGATGGATCCTAGTGCCTCCGGCGCAGATCCCACTAGTGTGAATGAGTGGTGGAGACTTATGTCCAGGAAGATCTGCTAGTGTGGGAGTGTTGTTTGAGCGAAGGCAGCGCCGGGGAGTTTGGATCTTGAAGAGAGCCGCAAGGGGGGGATCCTTGGCCAGTACAGATAACTGTATCTGCCAGGCAGGAGAGGGTAAGGTCAAAACGACCTTGCAGTGAGAGCCACTGTTCAGAGAAGGATATCAGTCAGAGTGCCTATGGTTACAGGGGCACTGAAGCAGAATGACCCAATAAACCAGAGAGGCTGTCCAGAAGCATGTAGCGCAACTATGCTTGGCCTGATGGAAGACCCAAAATACAAACCTTCATAGCAGGGGAATCTCAGAACCAGCTGCTTAACAACAGAGCTAGTTTAGGGGCAAAGTCAGTCACCTGGTGCCAGGAGTGGCTGCAGATGCAGAATCTTGAAGCAGCTGCAGTGGCACTAGCATCAGTGGCACTGGAAGCAGAATGCAATAGACGATTGCCATCTGCCAGGCCTGGACCACACACATGCTCCTCAGGGCTGCTGGACCATCAACCATGACATCCAATGGAGAGAGATGCTCATGTGCACTACATACACTTAGCCACAGAAGACTGGAAGTGTACAACTCTATGACCCAGAGATGCCAATGCAAAGGTCCTCCACCCAGAACATCCAATTCTCAGAATTCCTCAACAGAAGGCAAGAATGCAAATATAGAGGCAGGTGTGATACACCAGGAATGGCCCTAATTACCACAGCAGATGCTTTGGACTGTGTGGAAACAAATATCTCATCTTTAGTGGCCAGATGGTGTGTAACTGTCATCCGAGGTATGACTGGGGAGGTACAAGGCAGTGCCATGCTGCCAGTGGAGTGGAGCACCCTCAAGATGGAAACAGGCTGCAAGGGACCTCCAAGAAGGTAGAGGAACAAGGCTGGGCTGAGGACATCTAGTAGGATAGACCTCCAGAGACCCTTCCCATAGGAGAAAGTCTCCCAAATAGCACTGCACCAGAGAACATGACTGGCTGTGGTGACCTGCAAGACACACAAAACTCCATGAACTAAACAGCTGTGGGAGTGTGGGATGAGGACTCCAGGCAGATCAGACCTCCCGAATCTCTGTCCAGAAGGATAACCATGTCAGCAGTGCACCATAGATAAAATTACATGGTGCACGCAGCTGAAAGCCACACAGGACAACCTGAACAAGGTAGTGGGGAAAGTCCATGCTGAGGGCCCCCAAAAGGGTAATATCTCACAGGGCCCCTCTATAGGAGGATGGCTCCAAAGCCATTAGTATACTGGAAGCCACAGGGCATGATGCAGATAACAGCAGGTCACTCAGAGCTCCAAAAGCAAGGCAGCAGAGACAGCCTGGGCTGAGGCCCCTGGGTAAAAAAGAGAAAAATGGTGGAAGAGAATGTAACAGCAGATAGTTTCCAACAGGACCTCCAGCCCACAGCAGGACTCAGTCATAACCTGAGAAGCAGCATCAGGCAAAGGCAATAAGATACCACTTAAACAAAAAATAAACACAAAAAGAAAGGGTTAACAAACAAAAAGCCTTACAGTTATCTAGCTCTCCCCCACACATATATTTTATTACGTCACTCATTGCAGTATGATCACTTGGCTTACTATGTCCTTTCTCCACCATCAGCCTTTCTTCAGGGTCTTGTCATTGTCTCACACCCTCTCTCTGGGTAACAAGTCTGACCTGCTGGGGCTCAGGAGTATACTGAGTCAGAAACCAGTAGTATAAAAATTATCAGCACCTCATTAGAACTTGAAAAAGGTTCTGAGTATCTCCTTTTTATGTTGATTGCACACATGCGCAAGAAACATGTGTCAGGTTTCTCCACAAGCAGGTTGTGGAGGCGTGGCATTGTTGTGGCCAATGCCCCCACAGCCTGTAAAAGCTGTCCCTTTCCCAATGCTAGACGCTGCTGCTGACACTAGTTCAGACAGCGTGCCACCAACATGAAAACATCAGCCACTGCAATCGGGGCTGCCTCGTCTATTGCAGCGCCAGCCATTCGCTGCAATGAGGAAGCCGGACCCGCCAATGCAGGCGATCTTTGTTTGTGAACATGGCGGGCGTAAGCTTGCCCTGTGTTCACGAACAGTATTAACTCGCTGTTGAGAGGGGTGCCCATCCCCTCGGGCAGTATGTGCCCTCTATTTTAGTTGTCGACGGGGCCCCAATCCCCGCCGGCTGCAGTGCTCCCCTAATATTTATGTTGCCGATAGGGAGCCCACCCCCGTCGGCATTATGTCCCCTCCCCCACTTTTATTGTGTGCCAATGGGGTGCCGATACCCGCCAGCTGAGCTGCCCCCCAAAAACCCACCCCAGCTGCAAAATGCCCCTGCAAAATAAAAAACGGTCCTGCAATGTCTTTTTCTTTTTTTGTAATCTGTAAAAAGGAAACGGTCCCACGACGATCTCCTGCCCCCAACAACCACCCACTGTACCCTGCCTCCTCACACCCCCCTCACCCCATACTTACCTCCGGAGTCCAGCACGACGATCTTCGGTGGACCGGGAACACGTCTGCACTCTTCAAAGCTGACTGCGAACTGAGGAAATGCCGGTAAGCTGTATAATGGGCTAGATAGGGGGTTTTCAACTTTGATGCATATCTCAGGCATTTTTTAGAATGTTAGCACCAAATTGTCAACAAAAGGTTTTTGAGACCCCTCCTCATGAATTCTCTCATGTCATGGCGTTAATCGGTCCCAAAAGGGGAGTTTGCGGTCACTGCACGGAATCACCTTTCAGGACTGATTAACAAAACAACAGTGCCAGTGTTCATGAGGTGGGCTCTCAAAAAGTCTATATTACAAATTTAGTGGGAAAATCAAAAAATGACTGTTTCTGAATGCGTTGTGCATTCTGCTGTACATAACTTGTGAATTTGCAATATTTTCATCCCAGATTTTCAACATTGGCATTTTTCCAGACCTCCTTGTGAACAGTACAACTGTCATTTTTCACACCCAGGCCGAAATGTGTTTTTGCACTTCTGGCACAGAATAGCGTGGTCGGTGTGGGAAATCCGTGTTTTGGACATAATTATAAAATGGGCATAGCAAAAGAAGAGTAATGATTGGCTGGAAAATCGGTGCCATATATGTATTACACATAGAAAAAAAAAGGACAGGCCTGACAAAAAAAATGGAACGTTCATAAATGTGAAGTTAGCCATCTTGTTTTCACGCTTAGCGAGAGCTATATGAGCAAACAGAAGGGAGCGCTTGGTCCTGCAGTCCTCTGTGACTTAAAACAACATAAAGAGTGTAACGGGAGCCGGTATCAAGCTGCAGGTAACGGACGCGACTTTCAGTAATGAAAAGTATCTGAGAGTCGATCATCATTTAGTGGTCTGGTGTCAAGAAAAGGGCAGGTTCAGCCAATTCCAGCACTGCGATCATCCAGTAAATAAAATGTTTAAACAGGACAAGCTATGCAAAACACTAGTGGTGCAGTCATGAAACTGCTGCATGAGATGTGGGAAAGGGCATTTTAGCCGTGTGGAAACTGGAGAGAGAGAGAGAGAAAGAGAGTGTGTGTGTGTGTGTGTGTGTGCGTACATGCTTGCAGCATGATGGGGGCTCCAGCCTTGCAGCCTGCCAAAACCATGATGTCATTTTCTTGCTGGTGGAAGGACTATTTTATCAGAAATACTGATAAAAAAATGCCTTTTGCTGTCTACAGATGTGCTATTTTGTAGGGCCAAAAATAAAAATTAAAAGTTTCCCATTTTATAAGCGCAATAAAACACTCCAGGGTGTATGCTGAACAGATATTACTGCATTTCCAGGGGATGAAGGCACTCGGCAGGGCCTCGTGCCTTACTACACCCCTGGACATGAGGTAATATCTGTTCAACACACACCCTGTTGTGTCTTATTGCTTATGCAGCGGTCCTAAAATGCCTATGTTGAAAATTTGGTGACAAAAGTCCATAAAACGAGTGTGTTACGAATGTGCATTGCTTAGTTTCTACGCATGTTCGTACCTTCGCAACTTTGCAATATTTTTGCTCCAGATTTTCAGCATTGCCATTTTGCCACACCTCCTTATGAACAGTGTAGCTGTCATTTTCCACATCCTGGCGAAATGTGTTTCTCTTCCGCACACAATACGCGGCTGTTGTGGGGAAATTGGTGTTCAGGACATATTAAGAAAATCACACTGACACTGTTTATGAGCAGAGGTCCTAAAATGCCTATGTAAAAACTTTTGTGATGAAACTCCATAAAATGACTGTATTACAGGCGTGTGTTGTGCAGTGCCATGCACGGTTAAGTTGCAAATTACTACTATTTTTCACGCATGAATTTTCAACACTGGCATTTGTTCACCTCATTATGAACAGTACAGCTGTCATTTTTCACACCCTGGCGAAATGTGGTTCGAGTGCAGAATACACGCCAGTCGCTGTCAGAATCAGCGTTTGGGACAGATTAGGATCGGAGCGACTTGGGGGGGGGGGGAGTGACCGAGCTCAACTGAGCTCTGTCAGGACTGCTGCAGATGTCTCTGTGGGCAGGAAAAGGCAACAACGCAGGCAGGGGCCCAGTACAAAAGGGTAGCCTGCAGCGCTGGGAGACACAGAACGAGCGAGTGAGGGAGGAGGAGTGAGTGAGCTCAACGGAGCTCTGTTGGGACTGGTGCAGATTTGTTTGTGGGCAGGAAAAGGCAGCAATGCATGCAGGTCCCGAGTACAAAAGGGCAGCCTGCAGCGGTGGGACAAACAGAATGAGCAAGCGAGAGAGGGGGACTGAGCGAGTTCAACAGAGCTCTATCGTTACTGCTGCAGATTTCTTTGTCGGCAGATAAGGGTGGCTACACTGGCAGCAGCCCAGTGCAGAAGGGCAGCTTGCAGCACCAGCAGAAATGGGATGAGCACGTGAGACAGGGGGAGTGAGTGAGGTCAACGGAGCTGTGTCAGGACTGCTGCAGATTTCTTTGTGGGCAGACAAAAATGCCGACAAAGGCAGGAGCCCAGTACAAAAGGGCAGCCTGCAGTGCCAGGAGAAACAGAATGAGCGAGTGAGACAGGGGGAGTGAGCGAGCTCAATGGAGGTGTATCGTGACTACTGCGGATTTCTTTGTGGCCAGGAAAAGGTGGCAATGCAGGCAGGAGCCCAGTACAAAAGAGCAGCCTGCAGCGCCAGGGCAAACAGAATGAGCAACTGAGAGAGGCGGAGTGAGCGAGCTCAATGGAGGTGTATCGTGACTACTGCGGATTTCTTTGTGGCCAGGAAAAGGTGGCAACGCAGGCAGGAGCCCAGTACAAAAGAGCAGCCTGCAGCGCCAGGGCAAACAGAATGAGCAACTGAGAGAGGCGGAGTGAGCGAGCTCAATGGAGGTGTATCGTGACTACTGCGGATTTCTTTGTGGCCAGGAAAAGGTGGCAATGCAGGCAGGAGCCCAGTACAAAAGGCCAGCCTGCAGCGCCGGCAGAAACAGAACAAGCGACTGAGAGAGGGGGAGTGAGCGAGCTCAATGGAGCTCTCTCAGGACTGCTGCAGATGTGTTTGTGGGCAGAAAAAGATGGCAACGCAGGCAGGAACCCAGTACAAAAGGGCAGCCTGCAGCAGTGGGAGTCACAGAATGAGCGAATGAGGGAGGGGGAGTGAGTGAGCTCAACGGAGCTCAGTTGGGACTGCTGCGGATTTCTTTCTAGGCAGAAAAAGGCAGCAATGCACGAAGGGGCCAGTACAAAAGGGCAACCTTTTGGCAGAAGACACCAAGGAGAAAGGACTGCTGTGTGACTGAACTTCTCTGCTGGGACTAAAGTAGAAGAACTTTTGTATTTGACCTTTAATTTACCGTAAAAAAACTAACATACAAAAAAAAAGTGTGTGTTTGGGTTAACTGAACTGAATGGGTATCTGAAGAGTTATCTAGGTGTAAATCTCAGGTGACTGAAAGGACTTAACTGCTGTGAGGGTTTAAATTACCTGTAGAAAGATCTGGTAAGTAGGGGATTGAAGCAGCTAGAAGGAAGCTACATTTAAAGACTGCCTTAGAAAGTTTCTGCTAATAACTTGGCAGAAGACACCAGGAGAAAGGAGGTTGTGTGACTGAACTCTCTGCTGGGACTATATTGCCCTCCTTCCCCCACCCAAAGCTAGTTCTATTTTTATAGGCACAGATTTGACTGACAACAGGAACTTCCTGTTTAGGGCAGGAAGTGAGTGATCACAGAACCACCAAGGACCCACCGTCCTAGAAGGGCAAGAGTAGCTCCCGCCCCTCTAGCTGCTGGAGGTCTGCCTCTGAGCAAGTAAGTGGTCTACTGCGAAATATAGGATATTCTTGTCTCAGAACAGGACAATCAGGAGCTTAAAGGGCACACAGGCAGAAAGTAAGGAGAGAGAGAAAAAAAAAAAACAGAGGAAAGAGTAAGGATTCCAAACAGTTAAGGGGCCAGAAATAAGACATGATTGGAGTGGTGCAGTGCAGTGGCTATGGAGCAGCAGTTTTCTGGGAGATGTTCTGGAGTATGCGGTGTTGTCCCATCTGCAGGCACCTCTCTGGGCTGAGGGAGGAGGTTGCTAATCTCCAGGCTGAGTTGGCCAGGATTTGTGGGACCTCCTCTTCCATCTAGGGACCACCAGTGTCACTGCCGTTGCCTCAGAGGTTGCTGAGAAAGAGGAGCGGTTGGACCACAGTGGGCTCAGGGAGGGTGAGGGTGGTGGAACAGAGGCGCATTCCTCCTGTTGTACCTCTCCACAATTCCTATGCCATTCTGGCAAAGTGTGATTCCTCTATGGAGGCACCCACAGTGGAGAGCAAGGAGGATGCTGGGAACCTCCACAGAGGAGACCCACAGGAGGGTGGCAGGGGACCCTGCAGCGGAAGGAAACAACTCCTGGTGGGGGACTCCATTGTTAGAAAGGTAGAACTGGGGGAGGAAGGGGAGAGGGAGGTAAGGTGCCTGACTGGCGCCATGGCTTGCAGAGACAGGGAGCGAATCCTCAGGATTGCCGGAGCAGCTGCACAGGGGAGGGAACTGGATGTCATTGTCCACCTAGGGACAAATGACCTGGCTAAGAAAGGATTAGAAAAGTGCAGGAAGAGTTTGTGGAATTGGGGAGGGCCTTAGTCAAATAGCACGCCGGTAACTTTCTCGGAGGTGCTACCCATCTATGGCATAGGAGATGCTAGGTGTTCCGCACCATGGGATTCAATCAGTGGTTGAGAAACTGGTGTGGAGCTCAGGATTTGGCTTCATTGGGGACTGGGGGTCCACCTGGAGTGATGCAAGCCTATACTGGCATGATGGACTGCATCTGGCCGGGAGGGGAACCAGGATCCTAGGTGATAGGTTTAAATGCTTCATTGGCAAGCTTTTAAACTAGCCAAGGGGGGAGGCACTGGAAAGGAGCAGGAAAATCCTAGCCCCCCCCCAAATAATCATGGTAGTAAGTGCGGCAAACACCAACATAGAGGTGTCGATAGAGAGAAGGGCAGGGTTAAATGGAGAAAGTGACAAAGGCAAGAAGGACAGGGATGAGGCAAAAGGGAGAAGGGCCATCAGGAAATGGAGGGTAATGAGTACCAATGCCCGTAGTCTGGGCAACAAGCTGCCTGAGCTGATGGCCTTAATGGAAGAGGGATGCCTAGATATCATAGCATCACAGAAACATGGTACAAGAGAACCATGACTGGGATGTTAACATACCAGGGTACATAACCTACAGGAGAGACAGGCAGGGAGAAGAGGAGGAGTAGCTCTCTATGTAAAGGAAGGGATAAAGCAACTGAACAAAAGAGTAAACAGGGAGGAGAGGAGGCACTGTGGGTCACCTTGAGACTGGAAAGGGCACCACAATCCACACAGGGGTTGTGTACAGACCCCCATGTCAGGGGAAGGAATGGACAAGGATATGATAGAAGGCATTCTTAGAATGGCAGAAAAGGAGATACTGTTGATGGGAGACTGAATATGCCAGATGTTAACTGGAGCACATTTGCTGCAGCCACATCCAAAAGCAGGGCCATTCTTGATGCCCTACAGGTGGCAGGCATTAGACAGCTAGTTTTGGAACCTACTCGTGAGGGAGCAATCTTAGACCTCGTACTCTCAAACGGGGGCAGTGAGAGGATCTCAGATCTAGAAGTGGGTTGCCATCTGGGGACAAGTGACCATCAAACAGCGTGGTTCATGTTAAATTCAGCTACAGAGCCAAGCCATACAAAAGTGAGGGTACTGGACTTTAGGAGGGTTGACTTTGGCAAGATGGGAGAGTGCCTCAGAAAAGCACTAGCAAACAGGCTAGAAGGAGGTGTGGAGCAACAATGGGGAATTATCAAAACTGCCATCACAGAGGCAACAAGCCTTTGTGTGAAGCAAATAAACGAATCAAAATGAAAGAAAAAGCCACTATGGTTCTCAAAAGAGGTGGCGTGAAAGTCAGGAAGAAAAGATAGCATTCGAAGTATAAGGAAACACAGAAGAGCAGGACAGAGATCTATACCAGTTAAGGCAGAAGAAGCAGGGAGGGAAGTCAGAATAGCAAAGGCCCAAACTGAGAAAAGATAGCCAACTCAGTTAGAAGGGGATAAAACCCTTATAGGTACATCAGCGAGAGAAAGACAAAGGAGGGATAGTGAGGCTGAATAGAATGAATGGTGGGTGGGCAGAGGGGACAGTGAAAAAGCAGGAATACTGAATGAATATTTCTGCTCAGTATTCAAAAGAGGAGGGAAGTGCCTAATCCAATTAACAGAAGCACTTTTCATAGGTCGATCCCAGTCCTTTCACAGAAGAAAGGGTTCTGCAAGAACTCCTAAAACTGAAGGTGGACAAAGCAATGGGTCCTGATGGAATTCACCCCAGAATTCTAAAAGAATTAAGGAGGAACTAGTGAAACCACTGGCTACTCTTTTTAATAAATCATGGGAGGATGGTGTGGTACCCGAGGACTGGAGGAAGAGCGGATGTGATTCCCTTCACAAAAGTGGGACCAAGACAGAGGCAGGAAACCACAGACCTGTCAGTTTGACCTCTGTGGTAGGGAAAGTGATGGAATCACTTCTGAAGGAGATAATTATTGAGTACCTAGAGGCCAGTGGAACACAGGACCCAAGGCAGCATGGGTTCACAGTGGGAAGGTCATGTCAGATGAAGCTAATAGATTTCTTTGACTGGGTAACCAAAGTAGTAGACCAGGGAGGGGCTGTGGACATGGCCTACCTAGACTTTAGCAAGGCATTTGACACAGTTCCACACAAAAGATTAATAGTCAAATTAACCAGCCTGGGAGTGGGAACCAGGGTGGTAGCCTGGTATAAACATTGGCTGGACAACAGGACACAGAAGGTAATTGTAAATGGAGTCCATTCTGAAGAAAGGGGTTACTATGGAGGTACAGGGGTTCAGTATTGGGTCCAGTCCTTTTAATGTCTTCATCAGTGACATTGCAGAGGACTGGAAGGAAAAGTATGCCTTTGCAGATGACACAAAGATCTGCAACAGGGTTGATACACAAGGAGGCGTGGAAAGGATGAAAAGGACTTGGCAAGGTTGGAGGAATGGTCAGAAGTATGGCAGCTAGGATTCAATGCAAAGAAGTGCAAATAATGCACCTGGAAACAAGAACCCAGGGAAGAATACACAATGGGTGGGAGGTAGTAACAACAACAAAAAGGAAAGAGAGACCTGGGGTAATCATATCAGATGACCTTAAGGTTAGCAAGCAATGTGAGAAGGCAGTAGGGAGGGCTGGGGTATACTGGGATGTATAGGAGAGGCATCATTAGCAGAAAACAGGAAGTTGTTATCCCTCTGTACAGACAGTTGGTGAGACCCCATCTGGAGTACTGTGTCCAGTTCTGGAGACCCCATCTCCGCAAGGACATAGACAGGATAGAGGCAGTCCAGAGGAGGGCAACTAAAATGGTGCAGGGTCTGCAAGAGAAGCCGTATGAGGAGAGACTAAAGGAGCTTAATATGTATACCCTTGAGGAAAGAAGGGAGAGGGGGGACATGATAGAAACTTTTAAGTACCTCAGTGGAATCAACAAAGTCCAAGAGGGTAGCATCTTTCAGAAAAAGAGACTTGCAAGAACAAGGGGACACAATTTAAAGATAGAAGGAGGCGGCGGTTCAGGGGCAATGTGAGGAAGTATTATTTCACAGAGAGGGTAGTGGATGCATGGAACAACCTTCCTGAGGAGGTTGTGGGGTCTAAAACTGTGGGAGAATTCAAGAATGCATGGGACAGACATAAGGCAATTCTTGTGGGGGTAGGAAAAAATAGGCTGTTGGTTGACTAGGATCTGCGGCTTATCCTGTAGGTAGGGAAATGGCAGACTAGGTGGGCCAAGCAGTCCTTATCTGCCATCAAAGTCTATGTTTCTTTGTAGAAACGAACAAGTGAGAGAGGGGGAGTGAGTGAGCAAGCTCAATGGCGCTGTATCGTGACTGCTGCAGATTTCTTTGTGGGCAGAAAAGGGCGGCAACACAGTCAGGAGCCCAGTACCAAAGGGCAGCTTGCACTGTGGGCAGAAATGGAATGAGCAAGTGAGACAGGGGGAGTTAGTGAGGCCAACGGAGCTATGTCGAAACTGCTGCAGATTTCTTTGTGGACAGAACAAAATGCCAACGGAGGCAGAAGCCCAGTACAAAAGGCCAGACTGCAGCGCCACGAGAAACAGAATGAGCGAGTGAGACAGGGAGAGTGAGTGACCTCAACGGAGTTCTGTCAGGGCAGCTGTGGATTTCTCTGTGGGCAGGAAAAGGTGCCAACGCAGCCAGGAGGCCAGTACAAAATTGCAGCCTGCAGCGCTGGCAGAAACAGAATGAGCCAGTGACAGAGGGGGGGTGAGCAAGCTCAACGGAGGTCTATCATCACTGCTGCGGATTTCTTTGTGGGCAGGAAAAGGCGGTAATGCAGGCAGGAGCCCAGCACAAAAGGCCAGCCTGTAGCCCCCACAGAAACGGAACGAGTGACAGAGGGTGAGTGAGCAACCTCAACGGAGCTGTGTTGGGACTGCTGCACATCTCTTTGTGGGCAGACAAAGCTGCAAACGCAGGCAGGAACCCAGTACAAAAGGGCAGCCTGCAGCAGTGGGAGACACAGAATGAGTGAGTGAGGGAGGGGGAGTGAGTGAGCTCAACGAAGCTCTGTTGGGACTGCTGCAGATTTCTTTGTGGGCAGAAAAAGCCGCCAACAGAGGCGGGACCCCAGTACAAAAGGGCAGCCTGCAGTGCCAGCAGAAACAGAATAAGCGACTGACAGAGGGCGAGTGACCCACCTCAACACAGCTCTGTCAGGACAGCTGCAGATTTCTTTGTGGGCAGAAAAAACCTGCCAATGCAGCCAGGAGCCCTGAACAAAGGTGCAGCCTGCAGCACCGCGAGAAACAGAATGAGCGAATGACACAGGGCCACTGAGCGAACTCAGCAGACCAATGCAATCAACATTCGGCATTGACAAATGCTTGTTCAGAAAAAGGTACCAGTTCTGAATGGTTCTGAACTTGTCTGAATCGTTTCTCCAATTCTTATAGAGTATATATTTTTTTATTAAATGGAGTCCCTTAAGCATTCAGCTAGCAATCTTTTGGACCTCTGCATACAAATCCCAGTACCCATGCTTGAATATGCCTTTGGAGACAGAGAAAGCATTGCTGCCCTTAACTGTACAGGCAATGTCTTGATGTAGAATTTGTAGGCGGTTGAAATTTGGGGGGTTGTTTAGCTGTAGGGGGATTTTGCTTCAACAGTGACCTAAATGTGGCAGCTTGATTTCTGTAGGAGCATTTCAGAATCAGTGAATGGCATTTATGCTAACCTTTCCCTGACTTCATCATTATATTCAGTATAAAGAGCAGATACATGGTTCAGTTACTCCTTCACAGCAGCAGCTCCATGTTGCTATTTAAAAAATGGCATTGCCATTTTCGATTCAGTGAGGTGTGACTAGACTCCCTTACCGAATCGTGCTTGTGAGCAACATGAACTGGTCTAGGGAAGGGGGAATAAAACATTAAAAACAATTCTATGTAACCAGCCTTTGAAACTTTAGGCTTTTTTAGTATAAACACTTCAATAAGCAGCAAACTGGTAGCTTTATAAAAACATATTAAACCAATCTACATCATGGCCTGGATTTTCAGTGAAAAGTTAAAAAAACACTCACATTGTCCAGCACTGCTTAGTATCCTTGAGGAAGACTTATGCTCAAAACTGGTTGGGGCTCTTAGCTGTTGGTGATTCCTGAATGTGGTGCTAGTCAATGTTTAAGTGTGTTTTTACTTTGTACCACACTTCGATAAATACTGATGTGCCTGGTACTGATGCCGTTTTTGCTGCTTGTCAGGATTTTCAAATGTTGGGATATAGCACTTGTGCTACTTGTCCTGCCATGTCTGTGCCCCTGTAAATGTGCAATATTCTGGGGTGATTTTCAAGCTTTCTGATGCATTTATGACACTTTGCCCAATTTAGAACTGAAAAATGATGCATGTGGCAAATATTTGATGCATGCACCATTTTCATGGCATGAGTGACGAGAAGATAGACCACATTTTCTGCAGTCTAACAGTCTTGTGGCAAATACTGCACATGTGTCTGAATCATGCCACAACTAGCAGAAAACCTAATCCTTTCTGTTTTTGTATTTGTTAATAGCATCCAGCAGCTAGTTAAACGTCTGAAGCGCATAAGGCAGTACTTGACAGCTGCACAATTTGGTTGTTGCAGCAAATTTTTGAACATTTTTGGGCAGAAAATGGCCTGCTTAGAGTTCCAAGACAAATCACTAAAACTTACAATAGTGATAAATTCAAATGATGTCCTTAAAAAGTCTCATCAGAAAGGATGTGCACTAAATCCAGTAACTAACCTGAACATCATGAACTTTGGCCCTGGGAGCCAGTGCTAAAATTAGGCACAGAAACTCATAGGAATTTAGTCCACCCGCCAATCTTTTAAAATTTGTTGAATCTGCTCAGATCAGTGTTGGTGCACAATCTAAATACTGGCACACATGCCGATATTTACTTGTAACATGGGTAAGTATAAACCTGTGATCCGATTGGTTGACTCCATGTGCGTGGCTATTGATTAATCCCCAGTATATGCACAGTTGATGTGAAGAGGCAAGAATCAGGGGCAGAACAGCTCTTGTTTTCTGCCTGACGGAATAGACGTGGGAAGCAGCCATTTGCAATAGGCACCTTAGCGAGAACAACTCAGGGGAGAGCTTGCCGGCAGACAGTGCTTTTCAGGTTCATTCCCTCAGGCAAAAAGAAAGAGCCCTGCTGTGCCCACTGAATCTTAAAGCTACCCACCCACCCTGCGGATCTCTGTTGTCCCAGCTGTTGTGTGTGCCATAGCCGTGCCTTATTTCACCATGTGGGGTGGGGAGAAAGAGACACAGCAGATAATGTCATTGAGACAGAGAGAGACAGATACACAGAACAGTGTATGTCACAGTTCAGTGTATTGTTTCACTTTTTTTTTTCCCTGTCTCTGTGTCTGTCTGCCATTGTCTCTCTTTGTCTGGCCACTCACCCACCCTGCGAATCACAGACAACACCCTGCTGTCCCTTGTCAGTCAACACATTATTGTTCCTGTCCATTTCTGAGAGACACACACAACAGGACCGAGTAGTCAAGTGATTCCCCCAGGTCCCCCCCAATACCCCCCAAACCTGACTGTCCACTGATGTTGCAGACAGAGAGAGAGAGAGAGAGAGAGAGACAGAGAGAGAGAGAGAGAGAGAGAGAGCAGCACTTGACTGCAGGGGGAGAGAGAGAGAGAGAGAGAGAGAGACACACACACAACAGAGTGGGAGACGCACAGTATACGTCCTGCAAAGTGTCTCTTTCTCTCTCCCTCTCTCTCTCTTTCTTTGTGTGTGTCTCTCTACAGGAAGAGTCGCCAGCCAGAGATCAAAAGAGAAGTGACAGGGTCGGCGCAGGAGAGAAGGGGAGAGAGAGCACCGGTTGGCGGTAGTGTCTCCCCTCCATTGCTGTTCCTGTCATCAGCATTTGAGACACAGCGGAAGATTTCATTCATGACGTGTGCTGCAGGCAGTGCTGTGTGTCTCTGTCTTTCTCTCTCTCTCTCCATGGAACAGTGAAAAGCAGTGATATGAACAGCAGTTTGGAATGCGTACTGTAACCTGCAATGAAACACTGACACAATATCAGTTACGATTTTTCAAACTGCGTTTCTTGAGGGAAATGGGATCTTCCCCAACTTAAACTGTTTGCCTCTGGGTATGGAAAAGAAAATGCAGAGTACTGAACCCTTGGCCAAACACAACAATACTGTTTGTGCGGTTGGAGTGTGAGGGCATTCTGCACTTAAAATGCAGCAATGCAGCGACCGGGATGGATGTGGGACGCACCCTGCCAAGCCGTGTTTTTCTTGTGGCAGTTCCCCCCAAGTTGCAAGAGCACAGACAGGCTGAATCCCCTATCTTGTAAATCTGTACTGCAAAGTTGCAGCTCCTTCTCTGTCTGAGAGCTGTCCCCGTTATCGGGAAAAACAGGTAATGACAGTGAGTCAGCTGATTTGTGTTTTAGTGTCTCTGTAGCGGGCACTAGAGAATGAGGAAGACAGACAGACATAGAGCAAGTGTTTAATTCAACATTGCTGCACTCTCCTCTTCTGTCTCTGTTTGTCTGTCTTTCTGTCTCTGTCTGTGTTGCTCCTTCATGTCAACTTAATGTTCCCCTCCCCTAATGTTTACCAGTAAGTTAATGTTCCCCTTCTGTTTTTGACACCCCTCATTTCTGGAGAGTATTGCCATGCATGTTATGAGCATGAAATGATGGAAATACTGTTTTTCTGGCATTTCTGTGCTCATAACAGCAATGCAGTATCCATCGGTGATCCCTCGATTCGAGGATGATCTCTACCATGGTTCACTGATGGGTCCTGAGGTGGCTCAGTAATCCAATCCTAGAGCCACAGATTCGTCCGCAGAAATTGCAGATGTTTCCATGTGGGAGAGCTGCCCGTTGGCTGGGGTTTCTTTCCCTTTCCTTCCTATACTCTCTCTTTTTGGCTTCAAGGGCAAGGCATTTCTCTTCGAAGCAGGCCCCCGCTTGATGGAGGTTCTGGCGCCATTGAGATCGGTTGGTGGCCAGCTCCTCCCAGCTCATGATGTCTATATCTGTTTTCTTGAGATATGCCTTCAGTGTGTCTTTGTAGCATTTCCTTTGACCACCACGGGATCACTGGCTGTGACTGAGCTGAAAGTAATCCTCCCAGCAATGCAGTATACATGTGTTGTGAGGGACTATTTTACAAGGTGTCACGATACAGTACCTTTTGAGTTGTTTAAACAGCAAAAAAACACCTTTCTAAATATTTTTTTGTTATTTAAATATACCCCATGTTATAAGCACAATAACCCACTTCAGGGTGTGCAGTTATTGGGGATTAATCAACACCCTGGGTGCCGTGAGGACACTCAGCCTGAGGGCTTATGCCTCACATTGCACCGGAGTGTTGATTAATCCCCAATAACCACACACCCTGTCATGTGTTATTGCTTACATATACCACCAATATCCAGCATTTTAAAACACTGTTCATAGGTTTTAATGCTAGAAGCGGAGCAGACTTGCTACTATGACATCATCACGTCACATGTCATTGCCATCTTATGAGCTTAGCGGCGGCTCTGCAGTGGGACTAACTGGAGGGTTTATGAACATTTTGGGGCAAATTTCAAATATGATGAAAAGAACAGAAATCACCAAAATAAAGCTACAGAGTACCATAACTTAAATCAGCATCACTTATTCTACCATTACACGGGAGTGTTTGTGATTTCATGCCGCCCCAAAATGCTTGTTTATTTGTCCTTTAGTTCTAATCACTTTACCGTTTTAGAATGGTACTGGTGCAAGATAACAAAAAGGTTGTCTACCATCTAAAAAGCCATCAGTGCTTTAAAGCACTCGCCTTTTACAGTGGATACTCCATCTCCCTTTTGCCCCACATAATGGTGACTAAATTAATGCCTTCATCGGCCAATAACCACGATCCCCCTCTGTAATCTTTATATGAATAAATGTTCACATTACTGTATTGTACCACAATGTAAGCACTTTTTACTTTAATTGTACCAAGGGACCTTCCCCATAGGGTCACATCCTGCTACCTGTATGGTGCAAATTTCAATCAATCAATCAATCAAGACACTTTCTGTGCAAGATATAACTGCGGTAACAAAATGCTGCAGTTATTCATTTTCATAACAATTCTGCCAGTTCATATCTGGCCCATATACTGCATATAGCCAATGTAATAAATCAGCCTCACAAAAACTATTAGATCTTTTCTCAGTTTTTATTCTTTTCAAATACCCCCATCTCAAACACCTAACATTTCGCCCAACAGGCTTCATCAGGGAAGGGTTGTCCTGACAAGCTAATGTATATCACTGTGCATTCTTCAGGCACTCTGTTGCAAAACAAATTCAAAGCTTATGTTTACAGAAATGCCATATTGTAGCAAATTATATCCAAGAAATGATTTTCAGCCCCCAAATTTCTCAAACAGGATATCTCTGAATGTGCTTGCCGTCTCACAGCACGTGTACCGCATGGCATTTCTAGGCACCTGGTTAGCCACCATCACCTTCATGATAACCATAAAAGCCACTTGTAATGGGATAGGATACAGTTTGGGCACGTACTAAGTACTCATGATCTCTAATAATTACTACACTGTAAAGGTGCACACTAAAACTTTAAATTAACCGGTTATTCTTGCTCTTTCTCTCTCCCTCTTCTCTCTCACTCTCTCCCCACTTGTCTAGCCATAGTATCTGCTACAAAACTAAAATCAACTCTGTGACATATATGATACAGAATGGGACTCGGCTCAAATAATTTGACATAAAGCTGATCAAATAGGCACAATGAACAGACATGAGAAATGAGAAAGTGAGGATTTTAATATTCAATATTAGGCTAAACTGGTCCATTACAGAGTCAGCACTGGAAGAGCAGGCCCAGTGGTGATTATGATGCAGTCTTACTCAACGATTTGTAAATGGATAGGTATATTTTAGTTCCTGGAACAGCTGATCACTACTTTTGTTGACTTCATAAAGAGCTACCAGCCTATATGAACATACAAACTTTGCCAGCAGATAAAGGCCTAGTGGCCTATCAAGTCTGTTCGAATGTGCAGCTAGCACCCCTTATTCTGCAACTGCCCTTCCCTTGACCCTCCCCCTTGCCCTGTCCAAACCCCTTTTGAAGCAGCCCACTGTTCTACTGGACACTACTTCTACTGGTAATGCATTCCACCCAGCTACTACCCTCTCCATAAAAAAAGTGTCTCCTCATCTCCCTCCTGAATATTCCTCTCTCCAGTCTCATATCATGGCCCCGGGTGTCCCTCCCCTCCCTTACTTTGAACAGCCCATCCGTACCTGTCTTGTTTATTCCTTTCATGTACTTGAAGGTTTCAGTCATATCCCCCTGTCCCTCCTCTCCTCCAGCGAGTAACACAGAAACATAGAAACACGGAATTTGTCAGCAGATAAGGACCACTTGGCCCACCTAGTCTGCCCATTTTCCTACCTAACAGATAAGCTGCAGATCCTAGCTAACCAACAGCTTACTTCCTCCTACCCCCCACTAGGACTGCCTTATGCCTGTCCCATGCATTTCCCCACTATTCTTGACTCCACGACCTCCTCAGGGAGGCTGTTCCATGTATCCACAACCCTCTCCGTGAAAAAATACTTCCTCACATTACCTCTGAGCCGTCCCCCCTCTATCTTCAAATTGTGCCCCCTTGTTCTTGCACATCTCTTTTTCTGAAAGATGCTACCCTCTTGGACTTTGTTAATTTCTTTGAGGTACTTGAAAGTTTCTATCATGTCCCCTCTCTCCCTTCTTTCCTCAGGGGTATACATATTAAGCTCCTTTAGTCTTTCTTCAGTATGTCTTCTGGTGCAGACCCTGCACCATTTGGTTCCCTCCTCTGGACAGCCTCCACTCTATGTCTTCGGAGATGGGGTCTCCAGAACTGCACACACAGTACTCAGACGGGTCTCACCAACTGTCTGTACAGAGGGATAACAACTTCCTGTTTTCTACTATTGATGTCTCCCTATGCATCCCAGTATCCCCCCAGCCTTCCTTACTGCCTTCTCACATTGCTTGCCCACCATTAGGTCATCTGATATAATTACCCCCAGGTCCCTTTCCATTTTTACTGTTGTCAGTATCTCACCCCCCATTGTGTACTCTTCCCCTGGGTTTTTGTTTCCCAGGTGCATTACCTTGCACTTCTTTGCATTGAATCTGAGCTGCCCTACATTTGACCATTCCTCCAACCTTGCCAAGTCCCTTCTCATCCTTTCCACTCCATCTGGTGTATCAACCGTGTTGCAGATCTTTGTGCCGTCTGCAAAGAGACATACTTTTCCTTCTAGTTCCTCTGCAATGTCACATAAAGACATTAAAAAGGACCGGTCCCAGTACTGAACCCTGCGGTACCCTGCTAGTAACCCTCCTTTCTTCACTGTGGACTCCATTTACTACTACCCTTTGGGTCCTGTTGTCTAGCCATTTTTTTATCCAGGCTACCACCTTGGGACCCACTCCAAGGCTGGCTAACTTGTGTATTAATCTTTTGTGTGGGACTGTATCAAATGCCTTGCTAAAATCTAGGTAGGCCATGTCCACAGCCCCTCCCTGGTCTACTACTTTGGTCACCCAGTCAAAGAAATTTATTAGATTCATCTGACACGACCTTCCCATCGTGAATCCATGCTGCCTTGGGTCCTGTGCCCCACTGGCTTCTAGGTACTCAACAATTCTTTCCTTCAGAAGTGATTCCATCATTTTCCCTACCACTGAGGTCAAACTAACCGGTCTGTAGTTTCCTGCCTCTGTCCTGCTCCCACTTTTGTGAAGAGGAATCACATCCGCCCTCCTCCAGTCCTCAGGTACCACCCCATCCTCCCAGGATTTGTTAAAGAAATTAGTCAGCGGTGTCACTAGTTCTACCCTTAGTTCTTTTAGAATTCTTGGGTGAATCCCATCAGGCCCCATTGCTTTGTCCACCTTCAATTTTATTAGTTCTTTCAAAACCCTTTCTTCTGTAAATTGACTGGTATCAACCCCCATCTTCAGAGTGTTTCTCTTGTTTGGTTGAGGTGCCTCCCCCTCCTCTTCCTTTGTGAATACTGAGCAGAAATATTCATTCAGTATCCCTGCTGTTTCACTGTCACCCTCTACCCACATTTCCTCCCCTTTATTAAGCCTCAGTATCCCTCATTTGGTCTTTCTTTGCTCCCTAATGTACCTATAAAAGGTCTTATCCCCCTTCTTAACAGAGTTGGCTATCCTTTCCTCGGTTTGGGCCTTTGCTATTCTGACTGCCTTCCCTGCCTCGTTCTGCTTTAACTGATAAAGTTCTCTGTCCTGCTCCTTCTGTGTTTCCTTATATTTCCTGAATGCTATCCTTTTCTCGTTAACCTTCCTTGCCACCTCTTTTGAGAACCCTAGAGTTTTTTTCCTTCGTTGTGTTTTGTTGATTTGCTTTACACAAAGGCTTGCTGCCTCTGTGATGGCTGTTTTGATTACTCCCCATTGTTCCTCCACCCCTTCTTGCCTGTTTGCTAGTGCTTTTCTGAGGCACTCTCTCATTTTCCCAAAGTCAGCCCTCCTAAAGTCCAATACTCTTGCTTTTGTATGGCTTGATTGTATGGCTGTGTTTATCATGAGCCACACTGTTTGGTGGTCGCTTGTTCCCAGATGGCTACCCACTTCTAAATCTGAGATTCTTTCTCCGTCCCCATTTGAGAGTACCAGATCTAAGATTGCTCCCTCCTGAGTGGGTTCCAATACTATCTGTCTGAGGCATGCCCCTTGTAGGCCATTATGAATGACCCTGCTCTTGAATGTGCCTGCAGTAAAGGTGCTCCAGTTAACATCTGGCATATTCAGGTCCCCCATCAACAATATCTCCCCTTTTTCTGCCATTCTAAGGATGCCTTCTATCATTTCCTTGTCCATTCCCTCCCCCTGAGATGGGGGTCTGTATACAACCCCCATGCAGATTGTGGTGCCATTTTCTGTCTCCAGGGTGACCCAGAGTGCCTCATCTGCTCCCTGTTTACTCTTTAGTTCTCTTGCTTTGATCCCTTCCTTTACATAGAGAGCTCCTCCTCCTCCTCTTTTATCCTCCTTGTCCCTCCTGTAGATTGTGTATCCTGGTATGTTGACATCCCAGTCATGGTTTTCTGTGTACCATGTTTCTGTGACTGCCACAATATCCAGGCAACCCTCTTCCATCAAGGCCACTAGTTCAGAGAGCTTGTTACACAGACTACAGGCATTGGTACTCATCACCCTCCACTTTTTGTTGGCCTTACCTCTTTTAGCCCCATTCCTGTCCTTACTGCCTTTGCCTTTTTTTACATTTACCTCTGTCCTACTCCCTAATGACTTCTCTACCTTGGTGTTTACCTCACTAATTACCGTGTTTTGCGGGGGGAGGCTGGGATTTCCCTGCTCCTTTTCAGTGCCTCCCCCCTTGGCTAGTTTAAATCCTTGCCAATGAAGCATTTAAACCTCTCATCTAGGATCCTGGTTCCCCGGACAGATGCAGACCATCGCACCAATATAGGTCTGTATCCCTCCAGGTGGCTCCCCAGTCCCCAATGAAGCCAAAACCCTGAGCTCCACACCAGTTTTTCAACCATTCATTGAATTCCCTGGTGAGAAGTACCCTAGCATCACCCTTGCCATAGACAGTCAGCACCTCCGAGAAGGTTACCGTATGCGCTATTTGTCTAAGGCCCCTCCCCAACTCTACAAACTCCTCTTGCACTGCTCTGATCCCATTCCTAGCCAGGTCATTTGTCCCTAGGTGGACAATGACATCCAGCTCCCTCATGGAGCTGCTCCCACGATCCTGAGGATTCGCTTCCTGTCCCTCGAAGCCATGGCGCCAGGCAGGCACCTTACCTCCCTCTCCCCTTCCTCCCCCATTTCTACCCCCCTAATGATCAAGTCCCCCACCAGGAGTTGTTTCCTTCCCCTGTGGGGTCCCATGCCACCCTCCTGTGGGTCTCCTTTGTGAAAGTTCCCAGCATCCTCCTTGATCTCCACTGCAGGTGCCTCCATAGAGGAACCACTATCCACCAGAAGAGCGTATGAATTGTGGAGAGGTATAGCTGGAGGGATGCAACTCTGTTCCACCACCCTCTCCCTCCCTCCCTGAGCCCACCCTGGTCCAGCCTCTCCCCTTTCTTGGCAACCTCTGAGGTAGTGGCATTGGCCCTGGATGAGGGAGGAGGTTTCACGAATCCTAGCCAGGTCAGCCTGGAGACGGGCAATGTCATCCCTCAGACCAGAGAGGTGCCTGCAAATAGGGCAGCATTGCAGCCTTCAGAATGTCTCCCGGAACACTGCTGCCCCACAGCCATTGCACTGCACCACTCCTATTATGCCTTATTTTGTGTCCCCTCTCCTGTTTCTCTGTATGCTTACTCTCTCCTCTCCTTACAACTCTCACCCTTCCTGTTCTGGGACAGCAACTTCCTATATTCTTCAGTAGCCTCCTTCTTCCTTGCTCAGTGTCAGACCATCAGCAGCTGGAGGGGAGAGCGAGCTACTTTTTTCCTTTAGGGTTGACAAAACCAATGTTTCTCTATGATCCTTCCCTTCATACTGACAAACAGGAAGTTCCTGTTGTCAGTCAAATCCAGTGGCTAAAAAAGTAGAATTGACATAGGATGGGTGGGTGGAGGGGTGGGATGGAGGGCAATTAGTAAGAAAAAAGGCTAGCAACAGCAAGTTGTAATTTGAGTCACCTGCTTTTATATTGTCTAAGCCACATCCCAATTAAGCTCTCTCTCCTCCTACTGATTTAGCAAAGTAAATTGATACAGTACTCTTCCCAGCAAAGAACACACACTGACTTTCTTTTTGTTTTTTAACCCTAAATAAGACCTCTTCTACTTTTAAGAAAGTATCTGTCTGCTTAGTCTCAACAGACACTGAGTCCTGCTGAGATAGAAGTGTTAAATTAGTAAGAAAATGGTAGCTTCTTTTAGTTAGCTGCTTTCTGCTCTACATTCAAGGCTAGTACATGTTCAACTCCCTCAGCCTCCTCTCATATGGTAAGTCCCCCATCCCCTGGATCATCTTTGTCACACATTGTAAATAAAGAATATTCAACCTTATCTAACTAAATAACCTGAACTTGGTCAGGTAGTCATACCGAATAAAAAGTAAAATCCAATCCCATGGCCTATAGGCAGAGTAGCATAGCCCTGAAGTACATTTCATGTACACTGTGTCAAAACGTGTCTCCAAAGCAATGTGTTAGCTATTGCTAATGCAGGGACTGCAGCAGGGAACTACAGCAGTAATCACAGGTTCGACATCCCCAGAGTCACAGACAACTACAGTTGAACCTGCTTTACTGAAGGAGAGAATGTTGGCCTGAACATTGGGGTATATTCTTCTAATGTTTTCAAAAAGTGACATAGCATCTTTAGCTTCTATGATGGGTAGGCTACTTTTGTTTCTTTGAGAGGGAAATCTTTCAAATCAAGGACCAACATACAACACTGTACATGTAAACACATGTCTCACTTCTTTTCCAGATGAACTGCTACAGAAGAGATTTCAACAACATATACACTTTCACATGAAGGCAAAGAAGGGCAGATAACAGAATATCTGCTGTGCTTGATTGCTGCCAATTTGTACCTGTATTTGTATTTACTGATGATGATGATGAAAGCTCACAGTTTGCTCAGCAGTTCCTCCAGTTAAAGAACTCACTGGGCGTGGCCTGCACACTGGTGCAGCAGTAGTACTACTGCTTGCAATGCTGGTGACCTGGGTTTGGGAACAAGTCAGGGCCATTGAAGGGCCAGTCAGGGGGAGGAGGAGGATCGAGCATCCCAGCAGACGCTGTCCTCCTCCAGGGAGGGGGGACCTGCTGGTCCACTGTTTTACTACCACCTGGGTGGCCACAGGTGGTTTTGCAGAGGAAAGCATTTGGAAGGGAAGTTGAAGCGAGCTCCGTCAGTCGACTGCATCGGCATGCCAGCATTGAAAGACATGGCATGCTTCTGGGGCAAGGGAGGGACTTAAAAGTGAAAATTAGGGTAGGATTGGGCAGATAAAACCTTTGCTCATCCTTCATCCTCACCATTGCACCATCACCACCACCATCCGGGGACTGCCCCAGGTCTTCACCTCTGCTGTGGGTGGCCAGACAGATAGTGGGGAAGAAATGTTGAAGCGGCTGAAGGAGTGCCCAGCCCTGAGAGGCAAGCCAGTGGGGCAGCACAGCAATGTGTCATGGGCTGTGGGGTCCTGGACTGGTTGGTGAGTGGCATCTCAACGAGTGGGAATAGGGGCTTGGCACTGCTGGAAAGCAGTCTCAACTTGCACCCTGAGGGAAAAAATATGTTTTAAAAAAATGAACTCATTGAGCCTCAGACAGGTAGTTACCTGTGCGACCCATACATGGCCATATCTAGGACCTCATCTTCTCTCTAAAGTTTAACATCTGTGATATCAGGATGGATCTGGTCAGTTGGTTGGGTCACCATGCTCTACAGTTTCTCTTACAAACCCCCGGAGACATCCTCATCCTCCTACACAAGTGGTCCAATATTGATCAAAATGTAATCTTGAGTCAAACGAGCACAAGATGATATTGGACATATAGAACAGTGTGTGGGGGCCCATACACAACAGGCTATTCTTTCACTGAGTGGTTATCATCATGACAAGGACCTTGAGAGTGAAGCTTGAGAGGTCCGCCTGTCATCTTGGTAACCAAGAGGTGAAAAATAGCCTTGTTGTGTATAGAAGCTCTCTTGCACTATTTTATATAGTGTATGGTTAAAAAAAATGCTGCCTGAAATACAGACATTTGTGATTACTCACACAGTTCTTTGGTTTAGCACTCTACTCACCACCATCTGCCAGACTGTGTCATGGCCACACTGCAACTGCCCTCTGAACTGCACCCTCACCTCACCACCACAACAAAAAAACTTTGTCCAACAGCTGACTGCTGTGTAGTTTCTTTCTTTTTACTGCCATTTTTTAAAACAGACAGCTGCGCGTGCTTGGGTATAGTGCTACTGCCAGTAGCACAGTGTAACAGAGCTGAAATGCTGTATTGTTTGATGATGTCCGTATTGCATAGAATGAAAAGTCATTCCGCTGAAGTATGAACTTCACTACTAGAGCAGAACAACTTCTGAGAGACTACGGAAATCGAGACTGAACAAGGTAGCACCATACACTATATCTTGATCACAGTGTCAGTATGCAGTGGAGGTACTTTAGCACCCATTGGTGGCTATAACATGACCATCATGACTGCTTTGGACTTACTTGCTCTGGTTTGTGTCCACCAATTGACCTCCAGTTGTAGCCTGCCATGGTACAGTGATGAATTGAGGCCATTGAAGGCCATGGGGTGGGGGTTGGAGCATTCTTGGAAGAGTTCAGGTTCAATGGAGGACAGAAGGGCTCTGAGAGTACACTGTAACTAAGCTATCAGAGGGCTATCTCACTGAAAAGGGCTGACTTCCAGTCACAGGTGATTGCCTCAAGCAAGAACAGACCGGCTCAACTATTCTGCATAGTGGACAAGTTAATTCATCCTCCCTGTCTACAGACATGTGATGTATTATCTGCAGTAAGGTGTGAAGAGTTTGGTCAGTTCTTCCTGGGCAGAGTGTCCTCTATTAGAGTGGGACTCCCTCTGGGTTGCCTGTTAGGGGCCTGAAGAGTTGGGGTTAAGAGGGACTGGGGCCCTCCAGTGCTCTGGAGTTTTAGCTGGTTTTAGTGAAAGAGGTGGTTGGGGTGATCCCGAGATTGCATCTAACTTTCTGTGCTTTTGAGCCAGGGCCTACTCTGCTGTTTGAGTCCTTGGGTTTGGTGTTCCCCAGCACTGTTAGGTGTTGTTTTGTGGAGGGGTGTTTCCCAGTGAGTTTGAAGAGAGCCATGTTGAGGCCCCTCCTAAAGAAACCATCGTTGGAACCAGATGTGCTGAAGAGCTACTCCAGTCTCAAACCTTCCCTTTCTAGTGGAAGATTATCGAGAAGGTAGTGGTCATGCAGCTAGAGACTCACCTCAAAAATCTGACATCTATGAACCTTTCCAGTTTGGTTTCATGTCTTAGCACTGCACGGAGATCAGGCTTATCAAGGTGTTTAATGATCTACTTTGGGCATGGGACAGAGTGGAATGCTCCACTGTTGTTCTCAATCTCTCACTGGCATTTGATACTGTCACTCATGGGGTTTTGATGGCTCGCTTGGAGGAATAAGGGGCAGGGGGCTCACCAGAAGAGTCTTGAAATTATTTGAGTCATTCCTGTCTGGCAGGTTGTAGCAGGCTGTCACAGGATTGTTCTCAGCCTATCCTGCTGCAGTCAGTTGTGGAGTTCCCCAGGGTTTGACTATGTCACCTATGTTACTTGAAGTACACCTGTTGCCCTAGGGATGGATTGCTCAATGGTACATTCTAAGTTTTCACTGTTATACAGGGGACACTCATTGTTATCTGTTGTTTGCACCAGACAGGCATGAGGGGACCTCTGTGCTGAGCCAATGCCTACAAGAAATTTCTAACTGGGTGACCTCTGGCTGGCTGAGCTTTAATCCAGGCAAGATGGAGTTGACAGGTCTTGTGTCAGCTAGGATGTGGAGGGTGCCAATTTTACCATCTTTGAATGGTACCACTCTGTTGGTCATGGATAATGTAAGGAATCTGGGAGTCACTGTGGAATGAAAACTGACACTGGAACATCATGTGGCAGCAATAGTCCACAGTGGACTTTTCCAGCTGCAGAATATCTCTTGGATCAAACCCTACCTTGCTCATGAGGACCTGGTGACCATTGTATATTCCTTTCTCACCTAGAGACTCAGCTACTGTAATACTCTATGTCCAGGGCTGTGTAGAAAGTTGCTGCACTGTTTGCAGCTAGTGCGGAATGCTGCAGTTGTGCTGATCATCGGGGCTTCATGCAGGAATCGTATTTTGCCTGTGCTGGGTAGGCTGCACTGGTTACAATTAGGGGTGCAACATTTTCAAGACTGCTTTGTTACTCTACAAAGCCCTATATGGACTGGGCCCTGGCTATCTCAAAGATCGAGCGAAGGGACCATTGGACACCGGGGAATTGTCTACTTTGGAAATAGCAAACAAATATATTAAAGTGCACACAAGGCTGTGGTGCTCTCGAGAAAAAACAAACAGCAACCAAGAACACTCGGGCACTCGCCACCACATATCAAGCCGACTCCATTTAAAGCAAGCACAAAATATTTTATTAACATGTTGTAATAAAAAGCGCCTGCCCGACGCGTTTCAGGTCCCACCTGGATCCTTTCTCAAAGGGTAAAGCATACATGTAAAACCAGCATATTTATAGTCACACAGTTATGACATCATTACATCATTATGTAGAAACTATTTTATTGGTCCCACCCAAATTTTAAAAAAGAACAATCTTAAAAACTATGACACAGACATATAATAAATATTCAAATACAATACACATAATCATTACATGTAAACACTCAATTTGATCTGCCCTAACAAGCAATTCAATAAAATAAACAGTAGAACATGGAGGGGGAACTCCTTCCATCATTGCCTCAGAAAGCTATTCAATGTGAAGTGCTAAGCGAACTAACTTTACTAGATATATTGGAACAAGTGGGATCCGAACTGCGTCAGCTGGGCGCTTTTATTACAAAATGCTTGCTTAAAATGGAATTGTTGTGATATGTGGGGGTGAGTGCCCAAGTGTTCTTGGTTGCTGTTTGTTTTTTATTCGAGAGCACCACAGCCTTGTGTGCACTTTAGTACGTTTGTTTGCTGTTTCCATTTAAGTGACAGATAACATTTTTATGAGAGAGTGGGAACAAAGACTTAATGAAGCTAGCTTTCAGCTGATTGATCTTATTACTAGATTCGGTAAAGAATGAGAAAGCAAAATTAAAGAGGAAGTTAAGTTACAAGACCAAGAAGTTCTCAAGACGTATAACTACGATATGTTGGAATCGGATAGACGTAATAAAAATCTACAAGAATCGATTAGAAAATTGGATGCAGAATTTAAAAAAGTCAAACAAATTAAGTTTGTTCATGATAAGGGCAATTATGAAGCAGGTAGAATTTATACACGGAAGGAGAAAACAGAAGGGATTCTGAAACCAAACAAAAATGTATCGTTTGACTTCAGCACAGATTAAAGTGATCAGGAAAGCGAAGATACAAGTTGGGGTCCTTTTTTAGAACAAACACCCGATCAACAGTTTCAACAAGGGCAAACACACCCACCTCCACTCCCCCTGCAACAAACTTCACCTCCCCAACAGCACTTCCAGCCTCGGAGGAGTCTTCATCTGAATTATCACGAGGAAGAGTACACACTAGGTGGACCAAGAGGAAGTGGATGCGGCACGGGCGACGGAACAGACTATGCAGGCCATTGCTATTACAATCACAGACAGATGAGCTACAGTAGATGGCCATACTGGGGGTGGAGGAGGAGGTGAGTGCTATGAATCCTACTATGCCACAAATTATTAACCTGTTAACACACGTTTTAACAGGCACAGAAAGAGAATTTACTTAAAAAAGGCCTGTTTTGTACCCTCTACTTTGATTAACCAAGTACAAACTCTTGTAGATTTTTTCTTATACTGTTTATTTCTCCTCAGCTGGGGGGTGTTGTACTATGGTTCCCCCCTATCTGGCTGTCACTCTGGCCCCGCCCCAGCAACAGCCAGAGCTCAGTCCCTATGCCATACTCCTCCCAGCCTCATCACAGTGGGGACTTACCCTGCTCACCGTGGAAGGCCAGGCAAGCATCAGGGGAGCTGACTTGGGTACGTCTGCCTTTTGTCTCTCTTGTGCTTGGTTCCTCCCACCCACAGCGTGGGCATGCAATGATGCCAAGGATGTTCCGTGTGCACATCCGTGCTTGGCATGTCCAGCACCAGCTCACGTTGACCCCACAGCAGACTGCAACATGCACCAGCCCCCAGCCACCACCAGAAGCCAGCACGTCTGCAGTCATTCCTTCCCACCCTCTGTGGAGGAGGAGAGCAGTCTCTTGGACACTCAATCCTCCTCCCTCCCAGCCGACCCCCAGCACCCGAGGTCGCTCCCGACCCCAGGTCGCTGGCGTGACGCAAGGTGTGGCATCCAGCACCTCAACCCTCAGTGTCACTGGGCTGAACTCTTGTAGATTTAAGTCTTTCATGCAGAAAATTGAACCTAACAACATTTTTTAATAAAAAATCTTTGGATGACAATTCAGATGCAGCTACCCAGCCGAATACATTTAAACCTTACTCTGCCTTCTATCCCTCGAATTGTGCAACAGTTAATGTGTTTAAACAAATGGTGAAACAAGACCTAGAGAAACTATTTGATGAATTACCTGTTCCAAGCTATGAAAATTTAACTAAAGTCAAAAGAGACTCAATTAGAATGCTGCAACAAGACTCATATTATTATCAAACAAGCGGATACGAGTGGGGCTGTAGAAATTCTTAACACACAAGACTACATTAATGAAGCTATGAGACAATTATCAAATCTAGACTTTTACCAGAAGCTGGACCATGACCCCACTTGTGATCACAAATTCTCGATTGATGAAGCAGTAAATAAAGTGTATCACGAGGGACCTACAGACAAACATACAAGGGACTTTCTAATTACAGCATTTCCAGTCATGGCAACATTTTATATGCTACTTAAAGTTCACAAAACATTGGCTAATCCCCCAGGCCACCTGATAGTGAGTGGTCTGGGATCCCTGACTGAACCCCTCTTTAAATATGTAGATTTGTTTATTAGACCCCATGTGGAAAGCCTTGCTTCTTATGTGAAAGACACTAAGGACAGTTTAAATGAATGGAATGATTTTAATGATGTTTTACTTGTGACGCTAGACATGGAAGCTTTGCACAGTAATGCACTGTACCGCATAAGGGGGGCTTTAGATGCTGCAGCTTTTTATTTGAACAGTACAACTGATGAAATGGTAGCACAAATTGAGTTCCTACTGAAGATGTTTGAATTTGTTTTGAAATACATTACATTCGTTTTTAATAGTGATCATTATAGTCGAACAAAGGGGACAGCGATGGGGCAATATGTGCCCCATCAGTGGCAAATTTATATATGGGATGGTGGGGAGAGAGATTTTATTTAGGATGCTACAAAAAAATCAATTTTTTGCCAAACAATTTGTGATGATTTATAGATGATGTGATTTTCTTATAGCAAGGAACTGAGTCAGGGCAGCAGGAGTTTGTGGACTTTCTACATACAACTAATGTGAATCTTAGGTTCATGTTTAGCTGCTGGAAAGACCAAGTCCCTTATTTAGATCTGAGTATTCAGAGGAGATATGCTGGATCAGTGAATACTGACCTGTATCGAAAACCAACAAATGGTAATGCCATCTTACTGGCATCCAGTTGCCATCCATCCCACATTATCCAGAACATACCTAAGGGTGAATTTTTGAGAATTAAAAGGAACTGTAGCACTGAAGGGAGTTACTAGAAGAGGGCACAAGTTTTACAGCAAAGATTCAGGAAGAGGTGGTATAGTTACACAAGATACAGGAAGCAAGCAAAGATGTGGAAAGGATAGATAGAACTATGCTATTGGAGACATAATGAGGACTCTGAAATAAATAGGAGGGTAAATGTAGTTACCACCTATTCAACCCATGCCACCTGTTTCCGGACATCATTAAAAAATTCTCCTTCACATCTATGCTCCACTCTTATACCCCACTTTGCATTGATTTCTATTTAATTCAGGTGTGAAGGGGTTCAAACATTGGGAGGTATTGTCTGCAGATCAAGGACTTCAAGAAGTGTCAGAATTAAAACCCAGAATGTCGTATAGGAGAGCCATGAGTCTTAAAGATATACTGATGCACAGTCACTTTCAAAGACAAAAAGCATAATGCAACCTGGCTCCCTAAACCGAAGAGTTGTTTCAGATGTAACACTTGTATGTACTGCAAGTGTGTTGACAGCGGCAGACATTTCAACACCATCAACAGTGGGAAAGATTTTGAAATACAACAATAAATAACTTGCAGCACAAATGGTGCAATATATCTAGCAACATGTACTTGTAAAGTATTTCACATGGGGAAAACCATGAGGGGGTTCTAAGTAAGAATGGGAGAACATCAGAGGGCTATTGATAGAGGTTGTGGCAAACAGCAAAGATGGCAAGCTACATGTTTTCTCATACATGGTCATTGACAGAGTCACCCAGAAACTGAGCGGGGTAATAATGCAGTATTGAAACGGGAAACCTTCTGGATTCTTAAAGGAAATGTCTAAGATTTCAGTAAAGGCATTTTAAATACAGTAGCTCATTACCTTCTTTTGGGGATAGCCATTTGAGCATAGAAAGGAATGTTTTCCTTAAGTCAACTATGGGAGGGAAGTGATCAAAATGCACTGAACAGATGGCCAGGCAACTCCTTCAGTTCCTGACCTGCTAGCCCCACCCTCATTCTCAGGCAGTTTGTGATGTCTAACCAGGCAGAACACAGGAGTGTGCCACATAGAAGTCAATGGAGGACATTTTTCAAACAGTTTTATGTATGATAAAGCAACCTTTGTTATAAATAAAAGTCATTGCTCAACTAATAGGGCCCCTGTTAGTTGGGCCGTGACTCATTTATATCAAAGGTTACTTTAGTATATACAGCATCAAACAGTTCAGAAAATATCCTCCTTTGACTTCTATGTGTCACACCCCCTCCCTCTGCCTGGTTAGATATCACAAAACATCTAAGTGAGGGGCTGGGGCCAGCTGACCAGGAAGTGGAAGAGTTCAACTGGCTATCTGCTCAACACAGATTTCAATCTCTTCCCTTCTATAGTGGACTTAATGAAAAAAAAAATATTTCTGGGCTTAAATGAGTGTCACTAGCATAAAATAATGGACTAATGTATTTTAAAAGCCATTACCAAAATCTTAGACATTCTTTTTTAAGTTAAAAGCAACAAAGAGTCTTGATCTTAACGTAGGTTTTGATATTAGACCGTATTTGGAAGAAAGAAAGTGAAGTACCCCCCCTTGTTAACATAATTTCCCTGTAAGCACATCTAGATATATTTCAGATGAAATAAAAACATGCTGCCTTTTAGAGGTACTTCCTTGTTTCTGATATATCTAGCAAAGTTACTTCACTTAGCACTTCGCATTGAATAGCTTTCTGAGTCAATGATAGAAGGAGCCCCCCACATTTTACTGTTTATTTTATTGGATTGCTTGTCAGGTCAGATCAGATTGAATGTTTACATATTAGGATTATGTGTATTGTATTTGAATATTTATATGTCTGTGTCATAGTTGTTAAGATTGTTCTTTTTTAAAATTTATGTGGGACCAATGAAATAGTTTCTACATAACGATGTAACGATGGCATCATAATTGTGTGACTATAACTATTCTGGTTTTACATGTATGCCTTAGCCTTTGAGACAGGATCCAGGTGGAATCTGAAATGCATCAGGTGAGAGCTTTTTATTACAACATGTTAATAAAATATTTTTTGCTTGCTTAAAATGGAGTGGACATGATATGTGCTGGTAAGTGCCCGAGTGTTCTTGGTTGCTACTTTGGAAATACCCTGACCAGACATTTGGGAGGTACTTCAGGATTTGGGCACTGGTTGCTAAATATGTTGCCAACACCAACAGCCAGACTGGGGGTTGCAGGGTACCAACCGAGCTAAAGAAATCATTGCAGTATATTCCAATGCTGGGATTGGGGTAAGGGGTACCACTACAGCCAGAGAATTACTTTTAATACATGCCTACACTGGGATCGGGCTTTGGTAGGGTACTACTAGAGCCAGAGAATTTATTTTTTAAATGCCAATACCAGGACCAGGGTGGGGTGCATACACACACTTCCTCTTTGGACCAGTGCCAAGCCTCCATGCACTCCAAGGAGCAAAGGCTTGTTCCTCAAACTTCAATGAGGCCATAATGGGATGCAAAGGACCTCTTAGGGACTTGCATAGGGAAAAGGTAATTTGCACGGGAATATTCAAATATGCCAATTAGGTGCAAAAGTGCAAACCAGTTTGGGATGTCCTGACTGCTTTTATTCCTTGACAGCCTCTGTGTTATCCACTGCTGCATACCTCTCTGTGGCCAGCAGGGGGTTGTATGTTTTGGCAAGTTAACCTGTTAGTACTTTACTTATGCACTGCTTCTGCTCCTCCATTGAGGGCCTCCTAGTGGTTCTAAGGGCCAAGCTTAAAACCTCGGGGGACCATGCATTTGAGGTGGCCATCCTGGTCCTCTGGATCTTGCTCCCCAGATCTCTGAGGGAGGTTCCATTGGTGGAGGCTTTTAAGAAAAACAAAGAAACAGAGAAATTGTTGGCAGATAAGGATCGCCAGACCCATTCAGTCTGCCTGTAGGCCCTATACATTGTATGTGGCCACTGACCCTATGTGAGCAACGGCTTTTCATTACTCTGAAGGTCTGAAGGCTTTATTTTTAAAGAAGCCTTTTCTAACTAGCTGCAGCATTGCTTTTATTGTTGTTTATTTGTCATTGATTCTATTGTTTGTGTTTTGATCTTGTGAATATTTTGTGTTGTAATCTTCTTTTTATATTTATCACATCTCTTGTAAAGTGCCCAGGGCCTCTGGGATTGGGCGCTGAATAAAGAAAGACTAACTAACTTACTTAGTGCTACGCTCAAGAGGGTATATTCAGACAGATTCTGTGCACTCAAACTGTGCTCAGAACTTGTTCGAATATAGCAAAGTTAGGAGCTTGCACTGTTTTGCACTCTTGATACAGACATTGCATTGTGCTAAACACCACTTTTGAATATGGGACAATGGAGGCAGTATAGTGCAGTGGTTTAAGGCTCTGAGTTACAAACCTGGAGACCTGGGTTTGAATCCCACAGCCCCCACTTGCAAACTGTGTGACCCCGAGCAAGTCACTTAACTTCCTTGTGTTCCCAGGTTGCACCTGTACACAAACTTTCAGCTTAGTGTGTCTTTCCTGGTTAAAAAAAAAGCCTTTCATTCATTTGTGTCCTAGGATAGTTTTTGTCACTTCTAATAGTTTTTTATTTTGCTCTGTTACCAAATGCTAATCAAATGAAGCTCTTCAAAACTTCTTTGAAAATGGAAGTGTTAATGTTTCCACATCAGTACCATGAACAATGTGAACTGGAACATGTTTAGGAACAACATAAAGAAATAACATGTAATATGAACTTACAGCTTGTCAATCAGCAAAAAAAAAACAAACAAAAAAGACTTGATCGCAAAGAATTGCACACATCACACCTGCTGTTATAATCAAACCATGTCATTAAGGGTTTAAGTGGAACACTCCAAATTGTATTTTTTTCCCTTTCAGAAAATCTGAACCACTATAGTATATTAGTCTGAAAATCCGGAACGTTCTTGTTGATTGAAAGTGAAAACAAGACACTTCATAGTGGTGCAACCATGGTGTTTGATAGCTGCCAGCCCCTTTTGAAATTGAGTTGTTCTCTTTTTCCAGACCATGGTGAGGTGGGAGATGGATTTTTTTATTTTTTTGATGAGATATCCTGTTGGTTTTACACATTCATGCTAGGCAACATGCAGGTGTTGTGATACAGACATTTCTTCTCTGTGGGAGGTTTTACAATCACATTCCCTGTTAAAGGGCAATCCTGTTCTGTGGTAATGTTTTTGATGTTGCAGCACAGATATTGAGAAAGTGACAACAAACTCAAGAACATAACCTTACCTTGACAGATACTAGGAACTGGAACTATATCATTGTTTTCTATCTATGCTGAGTGACTATAACCAGAGATGTCGTAATGGCAGCTGAAATATAACAACTAAGATACCCCTAATGCTATTATGTCCTCCAGGGTTACTTTACACACATTGCCTTTCTAAGAAAAACAATGTATGTACTAGGCTGCAAATTTAAAACATACAGTAAAAATCAGCAAGCATTGTCTTGCTAACATACAGTATTTCTTAAATATTTTACTGGAAAATGCACATTGAGCCGTGATGGTTCATTTTCAGGTGCGTCTTGGAGGTGGCTAGCATGAAACCATTTTTTGACACGGGGAATGTTGGGCAGGATCACTGGGGAAGGTGAAAGTGGAGATTATCAGACCAGCATAGTTTGCATAGTGTAAACGTTTTGTGAATAGTACACAGCACCGCCTCTTCTACTGGCAGCTGCATTCTTCACGCTATGCAAGTTGCGCAGTCCACATTCAGTTAGGTATTTCAACGTATATAAAGTTGAATCTGCCCCCTGCACCCCTGTCTTTCCCCACCTTTCCGTATTTTAATAATATTTAGTTAGGTAAGTCAATGTACAGAAAATCCCCAACTGTCCTTATTTTAATTTTGAGGTGTGAAAACAGAGTAAAAAAAGTCACCCAAACACAGACACGCAAAAAACAACATAACAAATAATCATTGTAAGTTAGCAGCTCCTGTTCCCAACTCAAATAAACCAATACTGGAATTATAAAAAAACTAATCCAGGTGTCTGCATCTGCTCCTGCGTGTAAGTGCTGAAACATCATGATGCAGGTAATGTCAAACTGACGTTTAAGTGGTACACTAGTAGCGTACAGGAAAGGGTGGTCCGATATTCTCCATTATCTCCCTGGGGAAAATACTATACTCTGTCAGTAAGTAACATGGGAACGAACTTAAGTTCCACCTGGACAGACACCTGAGATGGCAGGGAGGGATTTAGGTTTCATGTCTCATTCAAAGGACTGCAACTCAACAGTTTAGCACCCCCTAGTGTTGTACTGCAGAATCAGGTTTGTGCAAATTGGAAAAAAAACCTCTTATGCAAAGTGATGCAATTTTGTGTGGGCTGTTGTGTGGCACTCTGCTTCACCAGGTGAGGGCTACTTAAGTTGGCACTTTGCCCGCAAAGTGCCACTTCATGTTGCAGTTCACCTGGTGAACATTTCACGAAGTGACATTTCAATCGTGAAGTTGTGTGAAGTGTGACTTTGTAAAGTCCTGTGTCCAAAAGAACGTTACCCCTCCTCCCATCCTTTAGTAGTGCCCAATTCCCAGCCTCCTCCCTCAGTTCCAATCAGCATAAATAAATGTAACCTCTTCACTCACCCACTCAATAAAAAACACCTACGTCCATCCACATTACTTAAAGAAACTAAGACTGCAGGTTTTCAAATGTTCATATTAGTGTTATCCTATGTACTTTGCAGCACTGGGTCATAAGAGCACCAGTCTGAATAGCGCAGTCAAGAACTGCGCAGTAATAAATGCCATCACTTTCTTTTTTGCAGGGCGGGGGATCTGCTCCCACACCCCCCATACTAATAGATCCTAACTCGGGGGGGGGGGGCAGATCACGGGGAAAGATGAAAATTGTGGGGCTGTGGAATATGTTTCCACGGTCCCTTGTAACAAAAGTAAAGTCCCAATACTGCAAAAATCTCGGGAGACCAGGATTAGAACCCTGATCTTCATTACTACCTAACTGAGCTACTTCATGCCTCAGCCCTCCACACCACAGGAACAGCTTAGCCAGCCTCTTGAATTCAGATGCCCTTGTCCCGCGTCAGCACCATGGACAGCGACCAAGGGAGTGCTTACTGCCTTGCGCTCATAATCCCCACTCGCTGTCCATGACAGCACCATACAGACTAGTGCTGTGTTGTGTGGCGCTATTCTTGCAGTGCTAATATAACTGGGTACTGTACTTTGCTTATGGCATGCAGCATGCTAGGTAGTACTTTTCATGGTGTAGGTGGTAGACAGTGGAATAGTCTAGCTAGCATCCTGTTCCGTGCAATATCCATTGCTGGGTTCAACACCATCTAGGATGGCTTCAATGGTCTCATTAATAAGTGGAGCATGGGGAGCTACAGGTAGGTGTGGTGGCAGAAAGAACTCTCTCAGAGGAAATCTAGGTAGGGGTTCCTGGGTAGACTGGATGTGTTTCAAGTCTTTTTCTACTCTTAGCTTCCATATTTCCATGTCTCGGTACAAACCTAATTTTATGTGTAAAAGCCATATGTTTTGTTCAGCAGGCTAAACTGTTTTAAGTACAGTTCCTAACCTGATATGGAACATTTGCTCAGTACTATGGTAAGTTTAAGTTGAAAGCAATACTGACTCCTCTTTTTCAGATTGGTTTACCCAGTTTTTGATCTACAAGACCAAATTCCCTACTGAACTAGAAACTGGCTGGCTGCAGGGAGGGCGGCACCTGCAGGGCCTTTTCATCATATGTAGTGTGTGAGTATATCAGCTAATAAATGATAGTTGTCTCACACTTTCGTCTGTCTTGGATTTTCAAATGTATGTGTTTGGGGGGGGGGGTGAATTGCAAGGCTCTCTTGTTGCATTTACCTGTTTTAACATAATGCAACCACAGACAGTGGGTGACCTCTTTTCTGGAGTCTCTATCTTGAAGAAATCCTGTATGTTTTAAGGCTGAAGATTAGTGCCACATCTTCTAGACTAGCAGTTACAGGATATTCCAAATTATATACAACTCAAGAGAAGTTACTGATTATTTTCATGTAAATGTCATTTATTAGCAAAACATTTTTTTTCTAAAATTAAGTTTGCCTGGCATATAAAGTACTGCATCTAAAAATGTGTTTCATCACTAATTATTTCTCATTCAAATGACGGCATTAATTGCTGCTTCTGAGACACACTGGAAAACACATTAACGTTCTGCTAGACTGAAAAAATATGACACATTTTGGTATACTGTCTTTTAATTAACTCTGCTTTCCCAGGTAAAGTGCTTGTTTTTGAACTTTTGAACATCATAGTGCAAAGCCAGCTACATTGTAGGTGACAAGTCACGTGCTTTGGTTTTCTATCATAACTGCCATTAAGGTATGAATCTGGATTATTTATTTGGTTTCTTCCTGTACATGCCCCCTCTTAGGGTCTTTGGACACCACAGTAGTAACAGCTGCTGCTAGCAGCAGGCTGTTGCATAGTTGTGAAGAAGTGCTTAACCAAACCCTGCCAATGCATATTTATTTTATCTATTATAAAATTTCACTAGGAAATAATATACTGAGAAAAAATTTCTGCTTTCAAATACATCCTGGAATAGAACAACAGGAACAAGATATGCAGCAACATAACTGATGTATCAAGCTATACTGACATATGTGAAACATAGTCTGCCAATCAACTCGTGTATACAGTCCCTAAAGAATGCGGGATCTCTAGCACCTTTTTACCCTTCCTCTTTTCTACAGAGGAACAGAACTGCCTTGAAGAGTGTGGATCCCAAACGTTTTGTGAGGGGAGGGGAGCAGTTTTGCCCAGGGAATATGACCTGCCCTAGGAAAATGCAAACTGTTTCCTTTTAAACCTCGAATTATTAGGCTAGAGAAGCAACTGTCAGTTTGTCGATGGGTATAGCAGGTGCTACTGTATTTTGCTACATAACTGGTTCCATTAGGGAAAGAGTGTGGTGTTATACCCCAATGTATCCCTCTGCCACCGCCCACCCCCCCTACTCTGGTCTCTCTGTGATCAGATCCAGAAATGTAGAATACTGGGGTGATATCAGTCACCATTCCTATTTGCTCAGTAGTGAAAGTTCTTTTTTTTTTTCCTTAGGATTTGCACAGTTCGGCATAGTCTCATTTAGGTGATGCACCTAGATTTTAAGATGGTCCTGGGAGGAGAGCATATACCAATGGCACAGCGATGGGAACACCATGAAGACCATCACAGTGACATTTTCAGCAGTTCACTGTGATGGTCTCTATGTTTCCAGACACTGTTGCCTCTGGGGTGTTTGTCCCCTTCCCTGAACTAACTCCAACTGGAGTTAGCAATCATGGGGGATGTGGGGGGGCAAAGTCCCCCACAGAAAACACTTGTTCCCCCAGCGATGGCACAACACCAGTTGACGGTGTTGTGCTGTTGCTGTGCTGACGGTTGACAAATTTCTTGTCACCGCGGCATAGTGGAACCAGAGAAGAGTATAGCGGTAGAGTCAAATAGATACATTATGGACAAACATAAGGCTTTGGGTTCACATTTACAAAGGTTACTTTATAAATTATTAGTGCCTCCGAGGGATGTCTCTTATGGTATAAGAGACTCCAAGCCTGAGGTCTGGGCTAGAGGACCACAAAGTGAAGATGAGCGGTTCTGTCTGCCCAAACCTCATGACAGAAGTCTCTCATACCATAACAGACATCTCTCAGAGGCCCTATTATAGTATTATAAATCACTCGAGATTTATAAAACTTTAGAGTTTTCTTTTTTTAATTTTAATTTGCTGTCCTCCCCTGGAGCTGAAGTGGAACAGTCTCTTCTGCCGCTCTTGCAGAATAGGCGGTACAGTGGCTCTGCATGCTGATTGGCTTAAATCACCTTAATGATTTACAGTCACACTAGACATGCAGTTGTAGTACGCAGGGAATTGCTTGCAGTTCTCTTGTGTTAATAAAAGGAATGCAACTCACCGCCTCTGCAGGTAGTGCACCACAAAACAAAAAAACAGCAACAACAAAAACAGGCCAGTTGTGCAGCAGACTGTAAAGCCACACACTAGCTGTGGAGCTGAATGTTATTTCTGAAGTACAGCTTGCAGTTACTCAGATATGCAGCAACACATCATTGAGATGACCCTCACAACTTATTGTTAAATCAGATCTGGAATTCACCATCAAACTCAGCATGAGATTCTCTGTTTTTTTTCATATATATATATATAGCACTAAATTGTAATAAACAAATATAACAGCCCGCCATTAGACAAGAGACAACTGCAAAATGATCGGAGGGTCTGACAAGCCATGAAAGGCTTGTATAGTTATATGAGCCAAATCAAAACTTTCAGAACATTTTGTTTTCTGTAGATCTGAAGTTTCAAAAGTGTTGCAAACTCCACTTAAACACCACAGTTCTTGCTTATCATGTCTCATCAGATACAGTGTTTGCAATTATACATTGCATTATAACTCTGTTTCCATTTTATACATGCCTGTTTCAGAAATTAAATGGCAAGTTAATTAATCCAGTAACTCTTGGCAGTGAAGGGAAATAATGCTAAAAACAATACAGAGTGGTGCATAAATGCTTAGTGTATGTACTTATTTATATCATAAGTGAAGAGTACCCCACAGATTTATTATCTGATTCCACCACAACCACGACCACATAATACACATCTGCCTTACTGGATCCTATTTCTGTCCCCACCCTTCTTTCTAGGTCTTTCAACCATCTCAGCCTAATTCACAGCCACACAAAAGTCTCTGCAAAAGCTATAACATCTTGGTCAGGTTTTAGAGTTTTTGAAATTAATGCCACTTCCATCAAAAAGAGAGAGCTCCACTAATCCGTTCCTGAGGGAAGGCTGAGGAATCAAGGAAGGAAGCTCATTTTTAAACTCTGATCTTATCAACTAAAATCCCTTTGGCAGGCAACCATTATCATTTAATTTAGTGTATCAAACCATAAGACACCCTGCAGGCATGGAAACTTTAAAGTTATGTTTCTATTGCTAGTAAATCTGCATGTAATCTAAAAAGAGCTGCCATGAAGACAGAATTTGCACAGTATACCAATACAGTATCTCTTCTCTAGAGTATAGAGTTCAGTACTGGTGCCTACACCTCAAAAATGACATTAACTTGCTGGAGAGGGTCAAGAAGATGGCTACAAAGATGACAGCGGGCCAGCAGGGTAAGGCACAAGAGAAGAGGTTGAGGGCGCTGAACACGTACTCCCTGGAGGACAGGGGAGAGAGAGAGAGAGAGAGAGAGACAGAGGGCATAATTGAGACCTTCAGGAACTTGAAAGGAATAAATAAAGTGAATAAGGAGGGTCTCTTTGAGCTAAGTGGCAACCATAACATGAGGGGGTACAGTCTTAAGCTGTAGTGGGGGGGGGTTTAGAGGGAGGTCAGGAAGTACTTCTTCAGAGAGAGGGTGGTAGACACTTGGAATGCACTGCTGGAAGAGGCAGTCTTTTTGAAGATGGAGGCCAGCTTCAAGAGAGGCTGGGATAGGTATAGCAGGAAGGTAAGGATGGAAAGGATGGGAGGAGTGGGGGGGCAGGTTAGTAGCTCAAGCTGTGGACCCTGCAGTATGAGCAGACTAGATAGACCAAATGGCCTTCTGCTGCTGGCTTCTTCATATGTTCGTATGTATGTAAGTATGCATGTATGTATGTTCTCTAAGGCTGCACTGAGACTAGAGGGAAGTGGCTAGAAGCTGTACTCTGCAGGTTGTGGCCCTGCAAAGTGAGTTCTACTTAGCAGCCAGAAATGTGTCCCTTTAATTTCAAAGGAACCGCTGCAGTTTCAAACATTAACCATGTGTCACTAATTATCACATCTGTGGCTGTTTTTCTGACAAAAACACAAAACAAAACAGTTAATCTTTGGGCTTTAGAATGTAATTTAACGAAGATGTTTGCCAGCAGGAGGCAGTGTTACCTACTTGTTAGAGTGATGACATGTGAGTTCAGGTTAAATCCCATCACCACTCACACACTCAGTATCCCACAGTAAGCCACCTGAAGCAGAACTGTATGTTACAGTGAAAATGCTGATATATTCTTTTTAATTCTATTTTATAAAGTCCCTTACCTTCTGTCTTTTATGATAACCTTTCCCCAGTTTTGAGTCTATCTTAGCACTTTTTTTTACATTTAAAATAATAAAAAGAGTTCTCCTTAATACTGGTCTGGTCCAGGTTTTGCTCAGTATTCTCTGTTACTGTTGAACATCTGTTGCTTGACATCACTTTTCTTGTGATTAAAATGCATTAGCATGCAGCAGACACTGCTCCCCGACTGTATGGTACAGTAGGTTACAAGACAGGGGATAAGGGGAAAATCTAAAATAGTACTAAAAAGTATATGTCAAAATTTTCACCATAATATGCACTGCATCTTTGCCATTTCTATACTTCACCTCTTTTTTTCTATCCCACTCACTTTCTGAATGTTCCTTTGCCTCTCTCAGTCTTATCTAACTTCTTTATACTTACCTAATGGCAGGTGCAACTGTTCATGGCATGCTAGGAATTTGGGATGCAGTGTGTACAGAAGACAGCAACACAGAAACATAGAATCTGTCAGCAGATAAGGACCATAGAGTCCACCTAGTCTGCCCATTTCCCTACTTAGTTTGGCAATCCCTACTCTTATCTGGACTGCCTTTCCCCTGCTCTGATGTACAGCAGGGTGCCTTAATGCTTATCCCATGCTCTTCCAAATCCCTATACTGTTTTTGCTTCCACCACCTCTACTGGTAGGCTGTTCCACAGATCCACCACCCACTGTGTGAAAAAAATACTTCCTAGCATTCCCCCTAAGCCTCCCTCTCTCCAGCCTCATGTTATGTCCCCTTGTTCTTATGCACTTTCATCTCTGAAATATGCTCCCCTCCTGTACCCTGTTTATTCCTCTAAGGTATTTAAAGGTCTCTATCATATCCCCTCTCTCCCTTCTCTCCTCCAGTGAATAGATGTTTAGTTCCTAGAGTCTTTCCTCATAACGCTTGTGGTGCAGTCCATGTATCATGTTTGTTACTTTTCTCTGGACTGCTTCCATTCTCTCTATGTCCTTCCTGAAATGTGTTCTCCAGAACAGGACACAGTATTCCAGATCAGGCCTCACCAGTGATCTATACAGTGGCATCACCACTTCACTCCTCCTACTGGCTATGCCCTTTCTTATGCATCCCAGCATTCTGTTTACTTTCCCAACACACACACATATATATATATATATATATATATATATATATATATATATACGCTTAGTGCATTCTGCTGGTTAACAAAACTAACTAACTAAATAAATAAACAAATATACCCCAACACATTTTCTTCCTTATTGGCTTGCTAGAGACTTTTTTTGGGGGAGGAGTTAGATGAAAACACTTCTTGCCCTTTGAGGGAAAAAAAATCATTATAGTTTTAAAGGGAACATAACCCCTTATTTTTTACTTATGTTAATACATTTGAAAATGTGTACATGCGTATAGTTTGCTTAATGTCACCAGGGAACGGTTTCACGTGTTTGTTTTGGACTAGTCCTATTGGTTTCCTTATTTAAGGCATCTTGATAAAAGCTGCCATTTTCTGCCTGCTAGTCATTTTTTAATTACTTGGTGACATTAGTTTAGTGGTAGCCTGCATAGAAAGCTTCACTGCTGGCTTCTGCTCAACTGATAACACTGGAACGGTTCTTGGATGCAGAAGTAATTAAGGAATGAATCAGTCAGGAAAAGAGAAACATTATAAAATGGGTTTGAAAAACCGTGGAACCTGATTGGCTGAGGGCCATCTTTACTGGTACTGTTATCTCAGTACAACAGCACTGGATAAAGATTCAGCAGTTTTTTCAAAATAAAATCAATACTAACCACACATGACTTCCATCACAAACATGGCTGCCACATTTACTCACTTAAAAGCTTCAACTAGGCCCAAAAAGTAAAACTGCCTTAAATTTAAAAAAAGTAATAGTTAAATGTTATTTGCCCTCATAATCCTCTTTTTACATTTATCTATATACATTTTAAAATGAAGTACCACACTACTAACAGTTTTAGTTTCTGGCGTTTTTTTTTTCTGACCATGAAAAATCACCCTCTTGTCTGTGCCTGCTTACCAGAGAAATCTCAGCTGTTTAACCTGCTACAGATACAACAGTAGCCTTGCTTCCATCTGAAGCTTTCTTTTATGTGAGTGAGGGGATGAATATTCTGACAACAGAACTGGGCAGAAATTTAAATTCTTGTATTCCATCCACAATAAGCATTCTATCTAATGAGTACAGCAAAGCTAGAACATAAATAAGGTGGGGAAAAGGGAAGAAACAATATAAAGAAGGAAGAAAGGTAGGGAAACAGGTAAATTGGATGAGTTTGGGAAAATAGAGGCTTTAAGGGCTAATTTGAAAAAAATGTGTTTAGTTGCGCATTCTATTTGAAACTGAGATGGCATGCCAAATGTTGGGATGTGCTGCGACTAATTTATTGGGGTGGATGGATGTTTAAAACCAAATCATTAAAATGTTTACCATTATTTTATTTTTGTGCATTTTTTCCTCCCCCCCTGCAAGAAAAACTAGACCCATTTTATAATCACAGTAAGACATTCCAGGGGGTGCTTTGTGGTGGGATAATGGCACTTCTAGGGTGGTCGAAGGCACTCAGCAATGCCTCATGCCTCACAACACACCAGAGGTGTGCTCTGTTATCATACCATAATGCACACTCTATCATGTCTTGTTACTTAATTAACAATGGGCCCTAAATAAGGATAAAATAAGACTACTTTAAAACAAACTTACAACACAATACACTGGGGATATTAAACAGACTTCACACATGCCATAATTTAAAATTATATTACAAAATGGAAAAAACAAAACAAGGTCCTTGTTTCCTTTAAATTGTAAAAGAACAACCTAGGCAAGCCATGCCTACCTTTTGTAGTCACAAACAGACTCCTCTGTAACAGAATCTGTTTGAAAAATATCCCAGTACGCCCACAAATGCACCCGATACCAATAAAGGCCCGAGCTGTATAGCTCCCCCTACCACAGCATGGCATTTGTGTCAAGAAATGCTATTTCCATGCCTTAAAATCTTTTGAAAATATTTCCCCAGCCTACAACCATGATGAATGCAGAACATATGTGATGCAGGTTCAACGTTCTACCAAGTCACGTGATTGTTACATTGGTAATTTTTTTGTGTTTGCTTGTGTGCGCCACTCGAGGCGAATGCCTTGTTACAATAAGGCCATTTAATTTAATTTTCTTCAACGTCTAAAGCAAAAGAACATTGGGAATCTGAACTTAATGCAGCCTTCTCATTGGAAGAAGGGAACTCTACATGGAACATTGCCTACCAATGCAGCAAAGAATTGCAAGATAAGTTAATACAGTACAAACTACTACATCAGGCTAACCCCTTCAGAAGTTTAAACCTCACCTTTCACTGATGAAACTAGCTAGTTTCAGCTTTAGGATTTCCCTCCCCATCAAGTTAAGATGGAGCCTGTCCCTAGCGTACAGTCTGTTATCCTCCCAGGTTGCCCCCCAGTCCCTCACAAGGCCATACCCCTTTGCCGCACATCACTCCCTGAGCCACTGATTTATCTCCCTAATCTTCTGCTTGTTCTCCCCACTAGCCCTCTGCACCGGCAGGATTTCTGAGAAGGAGATCGAACAACCTATGGAAAGGCATACCCTGGCCAACTCCCGAAACCTCACCTGTATCTCCAATTCACTATTTCCATTTATGTCATTTGTACCCAGGTGCACCAGTATGTCCGGGGGCCCCCACATTCCTTCGCCACTGAATACACCTCATGCTTGGCCTTGTGCACCGTCAGGCCTGGGTAGCATTGGTTTTTTTATTGGACAGGTTTTACCTTCCCCATGTCCCTCCCACTGGATGCCTCTGATCATGGAATCCCCCCAACAGTACTCTAACCTCCTCCTGCCTCCCATGCTCCTGCATGGGTTCTCCCTTCTACAGGTCTCTTCCCCCAACGGCTCCTTGCACCTCCACAATGTGGGTGTCAAGGTAGCCCCCTCACTATTGTCACAGGCCCCCCTGCTCCTGTCCTGGGCATCATCTCCCACCCGAGTATCCTTCTCTGTATCCCTGTCCCCACTCTTGACTAAGCCATCCACCCTAACTGTTTGCCTACTTTGTTTTCTGCTTGCTATCATCCCATTTACATTCTGCGCCTCCTTACCTGCCACACCCCCCCGGTCCATACCCACAGCCTCCTCCTTGTTCAGCTGACCCTTCTCCTTTTTCTGCTCCCCCACCTCCCTTTCCTCAGCCTGTCTGCCCCCCCATGCTCCCCATTTCTGGTCCCTGCCTCTTGCCCCTCCTCCCTTTCTAACCAACTGTCCCTGCGCTAGCAACATCTCCCCCCACCACTCTCCCCTCCTCTACCACCAGCCGTAGAGGATTAAAATGATTTGTGAGCCTTAGACCAGACCCCCGTGCCCCCCATCCCTTCCACCCATCTCAGTTCACCCTGGACACCCCCAGACGCCTGCCTGCTGCTTTGGAAATTGTCACCATTTGGGCCCCACCTGCCAGGGTCCCCATGGGCCTCCTGAGTACCCCACTTCACTTCTCCCCTAATGTGAGTACCCCTTTTACTCTCTACCAATGTGGGAGGAATTAGCACCTGGTGCTTTCACATAGGTGACCCCCTGCCCCCACCTCTCCAATCTGCCCCCGTCCTCCCCCCAAAACCCCCAGCTGCCTACTGATCTCCCCAACCTCCTCCCTAAGCTGTGCCAGCTGGTAGCACACTGGGCAACCCCCAAACTTCCAAGCCCAATCCAGTATCATGGCCGCACCACACCCTGTGCACCCAACCACCCTCCCAAAGATGCCCTTTCTAGTGACGTATGGTCCCTTCTCCATCATCATAGCAGTCCTTTAAGGTCAAAACAACCCCACTGGGTTACCTAGTGGTCAGAGCTACAAGTTGCTCTACAGATTTTCAGTACTACCAGTGCCTATACCTAGACAATCCCCTACACAGCATGCAATTTAGCTTAAACAGTCCCCATCCAGCTTACAAGGTGGCAGTCCAACATCCATTGAAATTTGTCCCAGGCCACAGTCCCTTTACTAGGCAGGCCACTCCTATCTCCTGACTCCTCCCCCTCCAGCTATTTAATACAGATCGTGGGGGAGGATCCCAAATATAGCTCCTTTGGTGCAGTTTAGGGCAAGGATGAGTTTAAATCCAGCACCCTGCTCTCTGATTGGGCATCTCCTGCTGCAGCCTGTTTCTTCCCAGCAGCCCTGCTCCAGCCCTGGCCCCCCACCGATTGCAGCCGCCAGAAAAGCACACCGACCTGGCACTCTCCACTTGCTGCCTATGGAGCCAGCTCCTCCCGCCGCTGATGCAGCCTCAGTTGTGCTCTGTAGCGCTCCTCTCTCCAACACTCCTCCACTGCCGACGCAGTCCTAGGACACAGCTTCTCCAGCAACTAAAGCTCCTTTGGCTCATCTTCTCACCTGACACCGATCATCATGGGGTAATGCATATAGGTAATAGTAGGGGGTAGTTGTAGGGGGGGAACTATTGAAACCCAAACCTGTAACCAGTGGGGTTTCACAGGGCTCGGTGCATGGACCGGTGTTATTTAACATCTTTATCGGGGACATAGCAGATGGTATCAAGAGCAAAATCAGTCTGTTCACAGATGGCACAAAAGATCTGTGTGAGAATGGACAGTGAGGAAGGGAGGCAGGAACTCAGGGAGGACCTGGCAAAACTCGAGCACTAGTCAGGCATATGGTAGCTAGGGTTCAATGCTACGAAGTGTAAGGTCATGCACCTGGAAGCCAGAAACCCTGGGACTAGATACCGGTTAGGGGGAATGCTGGTATCCATTTCAGAGGAGGAAGAAGAGGATCTAGGAGTGCTCATCACAGGGGACAGGAAACACTCTCTGCAGTTCTGCAAGGCAGCAGCCAAAGCAAACGAAATGCTACGGTGCATCGCCAGACGAATCACCTCACTGGTGAAACCTCACTTGGAGTACTGTGTGCAACTCTGGTACCCATATTTAAAAAAGGATGTCAAACTACTGGAGGGGGTGCAGTGAAGGGTGATCAAGATGATCCTAGGTCTGGGGGACAAACACCATGAGGAAAGACTGAAGGAGCTCAACGTGAATTCCTTGAAAGATAGAAGGGAGAGGGGGTTTCATCACATGTTTAAATGAGGTTCTAAAGATCTCTTTTTATGTTTGCTTTCATGCACAGTGTGAAGCAAACATCTTGCTACAGTAAGGCCATTTCAGAGGTGTGTCACTGTTGGGTCCAATGCAGCTCAAGCTGCAGTCTAGTAGTGACAGGCCAATGATCAGCCAAGCTGATGGTGATAGTGTTCTATTTGCTGGGTGGAAACGTCTCATAGGTCAAAGGAGCAAGCTGCTCCTATTACCACCCAGCAAGCAGAGAGCATCCCCCCATCCAGTCAGTTCAGCTGCTTGCCCATCCGCCAGCAAAGCAAACTGACTTTCATCTCTCGAGTGTGTCCCTAGTGCTCTTGTTAATTTCAATTAGGCCCTGTGTGTGCACACTTCTGTAGAGTTCTTTGTAATTAATGACATCTCTTGTCCTCCTCCCTCCCCACACATCCATGCCATTCTCCTTTTTTTTTTTTTTTATATTTACTTTGTATGCCCCCTCTCTCACCACCGAACTCCTGCTCCTTCTGGAGACTCCATTGGCCTGATTCGTCCCCGCTCCTACTAGCTGACGTCCAGTGCAGTCCATCCCCCCCATAGAGCCTTGACTATACCCCCCCAGGCGGGTATGGGGTGGGGCCCTTACACCCGATGTGACTTAGTTTTTTCATCGGGGATGCTGGTACTACATCGGTAGGGGCATTGGGGATCGTGGCCAGGGCTCCGTCTACCAGGAGTCGGTGGGAGGTATTTCCTGTTTTCTTCCCCACAGGATGTCGCACGCTGGGGGAGCTGGCGGGGCGGAGCACGTCAGACCGCGCCTGACGCCTGCTCCCGGCAGACGCCCTTCCTCCCTGCTTTGTGTAGTCTCGCTGCACCTCCACCTGTGGTCACCCAGGTGGTGGTGTTGCAGTGGGACTTGCATCCCACCCTCCCCTGGAGGAGAGAGCAGCCGTTGGGCACTCAATCCTCCTTCCCGGCGGCCACTCAGCTACCCCAGTCCATTCCCGAACCCGGGTGGCTGGTATGGCAATCAACCGCTCGCCAGCCAGGCTGGCTTATGCTCATTCTCCTTAACCCCCCATTCCCATTACATCTCTGGTAACAGAAGGGTGGCTAGCAGCATCTCCTTAAGTCTCCTGGCCCCCCCACTCACCAAAACACTCACTTCTTTTGTGTCCTTGGTAAGGGGAAGGTGGCTAGTGGTATCTCATTAGATCTCTTCCCCCCTCCCCCACACCCACTCACTTCAGTTACATCCTTGGTAACAGAAGGGTGGTTAGTGGCATTTCCTCAAGTCTCTCTCTAACCCCCCTCCACTCCCATTACAAGATTGCCTCAAGCCTCCCTGCTTTGTTTCTCCGCCGCTGCCAGATAGCTACCAAACACTGCCACTGGGGTCAGGTAACACAGTACAAGGTGCCACTCATGCCAAACTCTACTGAGTAAAGTACGTTTACTGATGGGCAGCCAGGTCAGTGCATACGCTTCCCAAATCCCGACCCAAGCCATGGCAAAATGAGGTGCTCTGCTCTTCCAGAATGGAGAAGAAAGTCCGAGTGATGCAGATTTCATCAGTACCATCCAACCATTACTGTCCAGACCAAACCTCTGACTCACATAAGATTATACAATAGGGCTTCCACGTGTGGCTGCCATAGAAATAGAGACGGGGTGAACAAAGTGCAGGAGGGAAGTATCTTTCACAGAAGAAGCACTAAAACACAGGAGCATAGTATAAAGCTTGGGGGGAGCTAAAACACAGGACCACAGTATGAAGCTTGGGTGGGCTTCAAGAGGAATGTGAGAAAATTCACAATAGGGGCGGTGGACACCTGGAAAGCCTGCCAGAGGAGGTGGTGAAGGTGAAGACAGTGGAGAGCTTCAATCAGGCGTGGGATAGGCACATGTATATAATAGGTAGAGGTAAGGGAGGAGGGAGGGACATCTGTGACCAGATTGGGTCCACGGTGTAGGAATACACAGGGAAAATGGGGCAGATGAGATGGGCCTACTGGTCCCTTTCTGCCAACATATTCTATGTATTTATGTTACGCAGCAAATACAGGCAAATAAACATTTGGCATTGATGAGTGCTTGTTTTATACAGAGCAAACATTTTGCGTGGTTAGGGATTAGTATATTTCCTGTTAGAGGTGGGATGAATCCATGGAATTCTGCTGCAGAATTTTTCCACAGATTTATGGAATTTGTGGATTTTTTTTCCAAAATGTGGACTTGTTATTTCCTCTGGGTTCAGCTTTTTTTTCGTGGGTGACTAGCAGTAACAAATGCCTATGAATCATAGCTGGAAATACAGGAGCTTCCTGCTGACTTCTGCCCTGCCATGGCACATAAACTGAAATGAACCGTACCAAAAACAAAGCAACAGAGAGCCAAAGAGAAGACAGACACATTATCGTGCAAGTCCGCTTTCTTGTGATAACCTCTAATCTAATCAGCGAGTTAATTTGCAAGAAAAACATTGAATGCCATGCTGCTGTCTTCAGCTATAATGTTAAATTGGCACATTGCTGATGACTAATTAATAATAGGGTTTGAGATGTAGGGCAGGCATCATAAAACATTTAGATTCCCACTTGTAGCGTTTTCATATTCATTGGCACTTTAAGTGTGGGGGGGGGTAGTACAGTTTGTGAAGGGAAGGCAGCTTTGGGAAGGATCAAAGGTTTCCATATGAAAATAAGTAATTTGTTATGGAATTGACACCCCTGTCCCCCAGCTCCCCTGCCCCAGTAACCAGGGATATTTGAGCTGCCCTTATTCCTTTTGTTAGGTGCCTTCACAGAACAACTGCAATGATGCTGTTCAGCGGGTCATAGGCGTGTGTATGTATGTATGTGTGTGTGTGAATTCTGGGCAGACTGCACCCTCTCCACCCAGGAGCTGAGCACCTTACTAAGTGCCCCAGTGCCCCCAGTGAATTCCGGGGCAGGGCAAAAGGGTCTGCTCATGAGCCCAGGTGGTCTCAGGCGGCAACACAAGGAAAACTAAATGATGTGAAAAACTATTAACAGGATATTGTATTTTTTGTTTGGTATTTCTAAAATGCAGCACACAAAAATTGGTACTATACCACCTTATGAGTCTGACTAGTGCTGACTTAGCCAACATGTAAGACTGTGATTGTATTAGAAGTTGTATCCAGAAAGCACTAGGTTATTCCTGTAAACAGCACCTCAATGCAACAAAAGATCATCCCCATGTAGTGCTGTTTTGCCATCTGTACGATCACAGAATCTTTACGAGTCACAGAGGAGAGCTGTTAGGCATTGGGGGCGGGTGAGCATGTGCCAACCAGCATTCGAGCATCTCCTGCTGGCCAACCACAGAGCAGCATCGCCGCTCGCTGTGAAAATGGACGCTCAGCTGCCTGCCTGCCTTCCCCGATGGAAGAATGGTGCAGACAATGCATCTCCAATCACTAAAGAGGGTGGGACAACATCAATACAAAACAAAGCAAAAGCTTAGCACGTCACACACTCACACTCATTAATGTTCCCAAGGTAGTACTGGCATCAGTCACTGTACCTGCATATCACACTTTTTAATTCTGCCAATAGATGCTAGTATAGATGCATAAGATTCAAACCTGCTGAACAGATGTTCAGTCGTGTTTTGGAAGAATGAATATGTAGTCACAGTAAACACCAGTTTCTCAAGTACAGCCACTGGAAGAAACAGTGAAGTAGAATGGAGTTCCCAGCAACATCTGCCAAAAGGTGTACAATTTTCCAGAGACTAAAACCTGCATGTAGTCTCTAATATGTATTTATGTTATATTCTTTGCAAAAAAAACTCCATTCATGCAACATTTAGGATTCAGGCTACAGCAACAAAAGTAAGGAAATGTGGCTTTAGGGTTTTCAACCCTAAAACCCCACACCACCCCTAAAACAAATCAGCAGTGCAGCCTTCCTTGAGGTTGTTAACCCTAAAGCTCACTCCATTTGCTCTGTATGTTTCTGGAGTGTACAGAATGGGAAAGGAAAAAGGATCCTTTTTAGTTTGACCAAATTATTTTTTCATTCCAGGAAGTTATCCAAAAGACTGTACTGCTCATTGACAGAAACTGACATTTTAAAATGTAATAACTTCGGAATGGATTGATATTTTTTCACAAAACAAGTAAAAGGAACATCTGTAGGCCAAGCAATTTCTACCCTGAGAATTCTAGACCAAAATTCCAAACTGCCTGGGTGCAAGGCAATGACAAAAAAAGCCCAGCAAAAAACAGCAAATGTTTACTTTTTTCAGTAACTGCATCTCAGAAATTCACACATCGAACTGGAATGAAACTTACCACATGAAGAGATCTACCCCACAAGACCACACATGCAAAAGTTCATGCAATTCTGTTGAACGGTTGCAAAGATAGTAAAGTTAAGTGAGGTTTAACATAGAAAGCCCTGCTCGCACCTATAATTACTTTGAAACTACAAGGAAATCCACCAGTTCTCTATTAGACGGGGGAGGGGTGCGGGGGGTGTCTGGGAACAGAAGTGCTTTAGCAACATGGTAAATAGTGACGATTCTAACCAGGCCCTCATACTGTATAATTCATTAATATTCTATTAATGCATTCCTGTTACCACGCTTGTTTCAGTAATGCATCCAGTGTTTGAAAACACATCCAAAGGAATCGCAGGGCAAAAATGAATGAACATACCAAGAAACTTTAATGTAAATTAGGTTTGCCAAGCCTTAGACTAACGCAGTGTGCAAAGTGTCCTGCCAGTTTTAAATCAAATTAAAAGTACTGCCTTGCATCACCACCCGGCCCAGTAATGTGCCGGCAATGCTACGCTAAGGGCCTCACTTTGCTGGTCGATAGTTTAACAGGTAACAATGCTGAGATGGTTGTGTACATTTCCAAGAGTAAATGAACCATCTCCCTCCTTCCCCCAGTAATCTTTCTTGGCATGATTCATCAAATAGAAAACTGACAATTGCACAGTGTGATTTTAAATTCTGATTGCATTAATATGTTTAAACTTTAGTGCTTTTGATGAAAATATTACAGATGGACCTAGTAACATCAGGCATAAAGAAAAGCAAAATGTTCACATTGGTTTAAGAAAGATTAAAAAGAAACACATTTAGCAGCATACTTTATGCTATATAATGGTTACAAAAATTACTGTCAGAAGTAAGTCACTCTGTCTGTCTATTTACTCTATCTATCCATCCATAAAATACTTGGCTGGGAACTTTCCCCATAGAAAAGACCATCATGTATGTCCCTGTATAACTGACTAGTCTATCAATTAAAAGTATAGCTATATACCTTCACTTATTAAAGCTACAGACCTACACTAATCAAACAATTAATGGGACAACACTGATAACACAATACATCATTAAGAAGCTAGCTAAACCAATTAACAAGCTGCAAAAGAACCTGGAAAAAAGACACATAAACCCTCCTAAGCCCAGAAATCCTCCAAACTCCTACCTGCACTCATTACACACCATTCCCTCCTTGCTGCAAGAGACCTTTAGCTGTCATAAATAATGTGATTGTAAATGCAAACTCCGTAACAATAACCATCCGAATGTATTACATTCAACAAACAATGGATAAGGGTGGAACACTTGGAGTATACCCATCAAGGGGGCTAATTAGGGTAATAAAGCCACTCACTCTTCGAGCTTGTGACCTTATAACGCTAATTAGCCCCAGAGCCTAAGTTCACTTGGAGTAACTGGATCCTAAATTAGCAGGAGCTGTACAGGTACATACAGTATAATGTATATAGATTCTGACAGCAGACAAAGACTCATTTGTGTATCCAATCTTCCCATTTCCTACCTAACTCTGGGTCTAGCCTGATGTCAACCAGAGTTACTGGGCACCTTGACTTTCTGGTGCCTCAGTGCCCCCTCCCTTCCCCAGCTATCCATCCTCCCCCTCTTATGTCTTACTAGTCCCATATACCTACCCCATCGTTGTCTGAAAATGGTCTCTGATTTGACTTTTACCACCAGCTTTGGTAGACTATTCCAGGCATCCACCACCCTCTCCGTGGAACATCATTTTCTAGCCTCCCTTTTGAATCCCCCCATCAATATCCACCTATCTTCCCTGATTACTGTGTTTTCATTCATCATGAATTGACCCCTGCAGTTTACCATGTTGATACCCCTCAAAAACTTGTAGGTCTCAGTCATGTCCTCCTCCTTCTTCCTTCAGGCCTCAGGAGACTAAATGTTTAGGTTCTCAAGCCTCTCCTCAAAAGTCCTGCCCTGCTGCCCTTGTATCATTTCCATAGCCTTCCTCTGAACTCCTTCCTAAGCTGGACACTCTAGAAGTGGGCACAGTATGGCAGGTGTGCTCTGACCATGGATCTGTAGAGGGTCAGTATCACATCATTCCTTCTGCTAAGCACTCTTCCTATATACCCCAGCATTCTGCTTACCCTTCCATATGACTTGCTGCATTGGGCTGAGGACTTATGATTGTTTCTGATACTGACTCCCAGGTCTTGTTCTTCAGCAGGTCCAACCACCCTCACTCCCCCATCCAATACTCAGTTCTAGGGTTTGTACTGCCAGTATGCATAGCTATATGTTTTCTAGGCATTGAATGTAGGCTGCCACACCTTTGACCACTTGTCCAGCCTTTTTAGATCTCTTTTCATGGCCCTTATTCTCTGTTCTGTGTCTACTCTTCCACAGATCTTGGTGTCATCAACAAATAGATGGACCTCGCTCTGTATACTCTCTGCTGTGTCACATATGAAGATGTTGAACAACACCAGCCTGAAAACCAATCCCTGGACAACCTACTTGCAACCCCCAACCCCTGAGAATACCCTGTTAACTATCACCTGCTGAGTCCTTCCCTCCAACCAGTTTTCTATCCCTCTGGTGAGTTTGTGCCCCTGCCCAGGTGCTCCAGTTTATTAACCACCCTTCTGTGTGGTACAGAGTTAAAGCAGTCTATCCTTAATACCCACCAAAGCCTATCTCTGGTATTGAATTTATTGGGCTCCATATCATTAGTCACTCCTTGAGTTTTGCATGGATTCTCAAAATATAGTGCCCAAGATGTAAGGGCTATAAAAGCATTAAAATATAGAATAATACATGGGGAGCTGTTTATACTAGGAAAGACATACTGAGCTGGTAGCAGTTCATTCCCTGATGCATCCTGGGGAGGGGGGGAGGTAAGTAGACAAGAGTAAAATACATTAAATATTCAGTGCCAAATAACAGTACAAACAAAATAAAGTGCAAAGTGCAGCACATTAACAGATGTGCAAAACAAATATCCGATGCAAAATAAATCCATTCAGCAAAGGCATAGGGTACTGTATATAGACACTGCAGACAGTCCAGTTAGCTTGATATCTTTTATTTTGTGGGACTATGACCTAAGTGTGTGCTGCATCACTGTAACTCTGTTTGAGCCATGCATTAACCACTGTTTTACCCACAATCCAACTGCAGTGCTGATGTCTCAGCACAGTTTGTCTGCATTGAATGCTGCAACTGGAGTAGAACACAATCTGGTTATAGATACTGTCTTTGAAAAATCTGGGCCCAAAATGAAAGATTGGAAATGGACAGATAGCTGCCACATTCTGCCTCCACACACTTACCCACCCCCATCCCAACCCAGTTACTGGCAGATTTAGGTATATTTGTCTGAAATCAGCTGCTGCATTCAGAGCAGATTGTGCTGTGACATCAGCATTGCAGTAGGACTCAGGGTAGAATAAAGCATCTTGGATTACTATGGTGCACTACCTTCTCAGATCAGTGTATCCAGAGAAACTAAGATATCAAACAAGTTAGGCACCACAATACTTGGAACCATGCCAAAATGGTTAGTCAGGGGTTGATTTGTGGAGGCTAGCAGATATGAGCCCTTTCCTTTAACAGAGAGTTCATATCTTCACCAAGCATAGTAAACCGTGTGATTTTCTATTACAAAAAGGAGCAATGATTCCAGCATCAAACTATAGCCATTACAATTAAAAGCAGTTTTGTCCTCCAGTGTACAGAAGATTACTCCAGAAAATGAGAGGAAGAGAACCTGTGAACTCGATACACAGCTTGTTAGCGGCAAGTTTTTTTTTTCTGTGAGTGTTGTCCTGAAGCAGTGTGACATTCAAGTAAAATATATAAGGAATAATGTTTGGGCAACCATACATCACAAGCCTGTGTTTCTGTGATGGTGGTCGAAATAACAGCATATGTACCTTGAGAGCGAAGCTGTTCTCAGCCCCAAGATAGAAACACCAGGCGAGTTGTGTAAGGTTGCCTGTAGTTTATTTATTATAGTATATGTTCTTTTTTTTTTAATCTGGATTGCAGAGGAGTTTAGAGTGAGGCTGGTCTAAACACCTGTGGTCTTGGGTGTTGCTTGCTGTGCTGTCAAACTGAAAATACTTTTTGTTGTGTGCTTTAAACAATCAGGCGACTCACCATCACTGCCCCTACTGGGCTGTTTCCTCCTGGGTAGGTGGAGTGCTTGACCCAAGCGAGCAGACATTTCTGCTGGCTCCACTTGGACCGTGTCTGTTCTCACCATTGCAGCATCGCTGGGAAACTTGAATGCGCACATGAGTGAAACAGCAGCGAGACAATGAAAGTGGGAGTCAGCACGAGGGATAAACACAACAGTGCAGAACATGCACAACAACATTTTCTAGAATGTGCACAACAACTTTTGGACTGTGAACAACAAGGTTTTTGAACTGGCCAAATTCCTTACACAGTAAGCCCTAACCATACACTATATAGCTGCTCTGCATGGCCTTAACATCTGATTTAATATAGTTGAAGTTTGTTTATACTTTAACAGGCTAGGGTACTAGGCATAGCCTGTTTTCAGGACTGTCCTGCATACAAACAACTCAAGATAGGATAAAATCGAGAAACAACTGTATTATATATAATAAATTATGAAATAAAATACAATCCACAGGTACAGCAACATCCAAACACACACCATTTTGCAAGAGCTGCTTTCAAACTGTTGTAAGTGGGTAACTTATGTGACCTGGGGGTAAAGAGTTCCATGACGTGGTTGCTATGTACTTGAATGACATTGTACCATATTTTAATATGGTTCTAGGGACTTGCAAGCTCCTTGCTGTAACTTCCCGAAGGGGAGTATTTTGAGGTGGTTGGAGTTAACTTGTCAATCAGGTAAGATGGGGAGGAGCTAGTCATACATTTATACAAGAAGCAGTGTAACTGTTTCTCTCTGCCAATCTTATGGGGAGTCCAATCAAGTTCTAGCAGCCGGGTAGAATGAGGCATCTTCATTGGCGGGCCAGCCAACCCCCATATGAATCTTGTTATATGGTAGTGCAGCCTGTCCGGTGTCTGCAGACTGCTCTTGTTTGCCTTAAAATAAACTGCAATGCCGTAATCTATCATGGGCAGCTTGGCTGATGACATTAATTTTGCCATGGTTTCCCTAGTCATACAATGCTTTTGCCTCTGAAGGGCACCTAGCTACTACAAAACCCTCACACAAATGTTATTAATGCACTCATCAAATTCTAACTCATAATCAAACCAATACACTAAAAAGTAAAGGTTTTGCAAGAACATGAATAATGACTTCAATACCACTGTTTTCAGAATTCCATTCAAATGTGTAGTACTGCAGTTCTTAAGTTTCAATCTCACTTTAATTTCCATTAAACATCTTTTTTTCACCATGAAGACATCTATTCACATGTCAAGAAGCTGTTAAAACAAGTCTGCCACTGGAATACATTATACTAATTAAGATTCTTTGTTCTTGACTTATTAAACACTGTTCAGGGAGAAAAAAAAATCAGATACTCACCTTAAGTTCCCTGGCACTTTGAACTAAAGCTCATCCTAGAAGGATATTGTTAGACACAAACTACAAGGATTTGGAGGAAGAATATTGAGAAAAGGTTTGCTCCATCCCTTATGTTTAAAAAAACAAAATGACTAGCTTTAACATCCTGCATGGTGCAGGCAGCTCACTGACAGCCTTGATTGTACAATGAGCCTGGGATGCCAGCACTAGGCTGGCAGAAGGAGGAGATCTGAATGTTTCCTGGACAATATTAACCTCCTCTAGAGAAGAAGGATCACATCCTGCTGCTTGACTGCCTCCTTGGGGGCTAGGGGGAGTGGGAGTCAGTGCAAGAGGGGACCGTTTATTTATATGAAGTTACTCCAACCAGGATAACCCCATGAGATGCAGCATCTTGTTTTCATGGGGGTCCCAGGGAGGATAGCAGCAGTCACCAGTTTAAGAGCGGGGATAGTTATAGGCAAAATGATCGCCATTACGGAGATGGGGATTCTGGACCAAAACAAAAATACTAGGACTTTTAAGGTGGCTGGAAAGAATTCGGACACTTGCAAGCTCGAAGCATTCTTCAGCTGGAGAAGGAGCTTGTTCCAGGTGTCTGTAGTTGCAAATGCAAAGACTTGCCTACCAAATTCATGCTTCATCTTAAGAAGGTAAGAGCTGCTGCTGAACTGAGTGTGTAAGCACTACTTCACTGTGTGAGGTGGACTAAGAGATAATCAGGTTCTTTTTCCTGTGCACAGTTGTATAACAAAGAAAATCAATGGCAGTTGCACCTGCTTATAGGACTTCTCCAGTTAAGCTAGTCACACAACACACAGTGATGGGCAGACTATCCGCAAGAAAGGATGAACCTGCACAATTTGTTGTACAAGTAGTCCAGGGGCAGCAGAGAGGTTTTGTTTGCACAACAGTACATGATGTCTCCATAATCCATGGAACAAAGCAGAAAGTGTGAGACTACTTGCTTCCTCATGTCAGCACTGAGGCAGCATTTTGGCCTGTAGAGAAAGAGTTGGGCTTGGGCCGTATGGTTGTTAAGATGTGATCTTTGTGCCTGCTGTGTGTAATACAGGAAGCCAAATTTCTAGATATCCGAATATGTTGATGTGTTCAGTAGTGTTGCCATCTGATGTTATGACTGCAAGTGAATCAGCCGAACGAGTTAGCAAGTTCTGGGATCCAAACACCATACACTTACTGTTGGTTGTGTTAAGGATAAGGCAGTTGCTGACAGATCTAGAGTGGATTGTGCTGAAATCAGACTGGAGCACGGAATAAACCGTAGACATTGTCACCGCACTGTGGTGGAGCATGGCATCATCCCACACATGTGCAGACAGCACCTCCTGCTGCACTTCAGGAGGTCATTAACAAAAATGGAGAACAGAAGAGGGTCAAGAACTGAGCCTTGAGGAACTCCGAGATTTAAGACAGCAAAGTCTGAATGAATGCCTTGTATGGATGCTAGCTGGGTTCGGTTACTCGGGCAGTTTCTGAACCTTTGATTGCTGGTTGGCTGAGACCTAGGGTATTGCGCTTAAACAGGAGTACTAAATGAGACACCAAATTGAAAGCCTTGGAGAAGTCCATACAGACAGCCCCAATGAGGAGACCATTGGCCATAGCTATTTGGAGATAATTGGTGACTAAGACCAATGCAGATATGGTGGAATGCCGCTTCCTTAAAGGGACACTGTCAGGCTTTTGTGGTTCCACGTCAAGACAACGACACCGTCGTTGTCAATACTCCCAACAGCGACGGGAACAATGCTGACAGCCGGCACTATTCTCGTCAGGACAAAGTCATTTTCTGTGCACCCCCCATGCAGGGGCCTGTGCCCTCTGTAGCCCCATCTCTAAATAATCAACTCTGAGCCAGAGTTGGTGTGGGGTGGGGGCGCAACACCAGGAATCACTGTGTTGGCAGACAGCGGACCTCCACAATGACTAATCTCAATCTGGTGAGATTTGTCACTGTGGTGGTATTCACTGTCAAAATGTTGTTGTGGTGGGGTGATACCAGTTTCTGTTAGATTTTTCATCCCTTTTATGATAGCATAAGGAGAGCTGTTAGCAGGCACTTAGGAGCTAGCATGACACATGCCTGCACATTTCCTTCTGAAAATGAGTATTCTGGCCAAAAATAAACACTTGCGTGGAAGACCTTATCTGCTTCCACCCGTGTGTTCACGACACTCCCTTATAGCTCTGACTCATGCCGCACTTACGCATGAACGAGTTTGGTGATTTGGGGGGGCATGTTAAATAAACAGCTCAACAGTGCGCATTGAACTGAACTCAGCAGTACCTGTGTGAATAGAAAACGAGTGTTGTATCATATTATATTCTCTGCTTGAAAAATGAAGCCGCAACTGTGAGCACGCACAGCAGTATGGACACTGATGCACATGTCCAGCGTCATGGCTTATTTTTTCAGTCAGAGAATGTATTATGATAAAACACTTGTTCTACACACATAGAGGTACTGCCGAGCTCAGTTCAATGGCCACCATTAAGCAAACTATTTATTTAATATGCATGAGGTCACCGTGAGCCAGCACAATGAGGCAGTGTCATGGATGTGCAGGCAGTGGGCAGTGGCAAATAAAGTCATCTGCTTGAGTTTTTATTTTTGTCCAAAATGCTCATTTTAAGAAGGAAATGTGCCAGCATGTATAATGCTAACTATCAGTGCCTGCTAAGAGCTCTCCTTATGCTATCATGAAAGGGACAATGAAAAATCCAACAAAATTATAACAGTGCCCCTCTAAGCCAAATTGCATGAGAGAGAGAGAGAGAGAGAGAGAGAGAAGATTGTGCATATTGAGCTACTCAGTAAGCTGTCAGTGAATGCACTTTCTGAGACCCTTGGAGAGGACAAGAAGGACCAGAATGGAGCTATATTGATTCATGCCCAGTTTAGCTCTAAAACATTTCCTGAAATAGTCATCTCACCAGAGGTGAGGGAGACATTTAACAGCATGGTAACTGATGTGCAGATATGATGCGCTGCAAGGCAGAGTAGCTTCAGTTCAAGGGAGTCAGCAGCAGCACTCTTGCTTGGGCCGAGGCCCTGTAGTGCCTCGGAGGCCTCTGCTGTAGGGATTTGTCAGAAGTTAAAGTTTGACAAATCATGAGGGTTGGGCTCTTGGCTGCTTGTTGAGAGACCAACCATGGATGGCACCAGGGGGTTCTGGAGCTTGGTGGAGATGCTGGGGTTAGTGAAGTCAGTGTTAAAGGCATTCACAATGTCTGAATGACAGGTGACAAGTTCTACAGAGGGCTTCTGGAGTTGATCAATTTGCTCTTAAGATCCATTTCAAATGTTAATTTAATTTCACTGTGAGCCTGGAGGGAGTTTCTCGGAGGCATCTAGATTTCAGAAATAAGGTATTAACCACCTGCCCCTCAACCTAGCCTCACCTTCATCTCTTCATGTTAGATCTGGACTCCCAGCAGACATGGTCGACCTGCCAGGCCCTGATGTGGGGTGGAGGAAAGGGGGTATTTGGGGAAAGTGGTAAGGTGGCAAACTGGAAGGGCCTGTCTCAGCTTCTCAGGCGGGAGAAGGGGACTGCAGCTGCCTGCGGGGTGACCCACTGGATAGATAGCCTCAGGGTAAGTAGGGAAAAATGTTATTAAAATAGTGTTGTCGACATGTGTTTTAATTGAATTACATGTATGCAAAAATACAGGGTGCTGCATCAGTAGGTCTGCTGAAAAAAAAATACAATAGCATAAAGAATAACGTATGGATGACTATACACTACAAGCCTGATTCCCCTGAGATGTACAGATAACACTATATATTACCCTATAGACCTCAAGATCAAAGCTTGAGAGGTCCATGCTGTTGTCTCAACCCCAAGATAGAAAAACAAGACAAGTTGTGTATGGTCACCCATGTTTTATTTTTCATAGTATATGGTTCTGTAGAGGGAACTAGCAAGAGGCAAGAGACAGAGTGAGCCAAGGAGCAGCTCTGCTGATGAAGCAATACCAGTACACATTTTAATTTACTGTATATATCAGAAAAAGGTAAAATCCAAGGACAATTTATTTTTCCTAAATGTATCAAAGCCCAGCATGTAGGAACCTCATTTAGCAGTCCAGCAGGGAACGTTGTGCTGGTACAGAAAGAGAGTGTGAGCTGAAGAGTGGCTCTGCCTAGTAAGTGCTCTGTGCTCATGGGACTCCACTCGGACACGCTGAGGGAGGGCATCACAAACCGCTAGTGCAGTCATGAAGGTAGACTGTGGCCTGCATAAGTCGTGCGGAATGAAAATGAAAGCAGGTGCCAGGTGGGAGTCAGCACAAGCAGGGGCACAGGTGCACTTGATGACAGAATGTGCACGACGACGTTTGAGTAGCCACTGATTTCCATATGCAATAAACCTTAACCATATACTATATATAGAATAATATATAGACAGCCATGTACAACAAACCTGTATTTCCATTGAGGGGTTGAGATAACAGCATATGGACCCCAAGAGCAAAGCTTGAGAGTTCCATGCTATTATCTTAACCCTGAGATGGAAACACGTCGTGAGTTTTGCATGGTTGTCCATACTTCTGTCTTTTCTAGGATAAGGTTTTGAAAGAGTAAATATTTTACTTTATGGTTTTGAAAAGACCATGGGTGCCATGACTTTTACTTTCAGTCTGAGTACAGTGGGATTGTATTGCATGGCAGGAAACAGTGCGAGCAGGGACACAGCTGACTCTGATTTGGAATGTGCACAGCAACTTGGTTTGTGCACAACAGCATTTTTTAATGGATGGATTTTCATACATAGCAGCCACTAACCATATATTATTAAAGGGTTATGGACCAGGGAGGGGCTGTGGATATGGCCTACCTAGACTTTAGCAAGGCATTTGACACAGTCCCGCACAAAAGATTAATAATCAAGTTAGCCAGCTTAGGAGTGGGTCCCAGGGTGGTAGCCTGGGTTGCAAACTGGCTGCACAACAGGACACAGAAGGTAATAGTGAGTGGCACACATTCCGAAGAAAGGGGGTCACTAGTGGAGTACCTCAGGGCTGGGTCCAGTCCTCTTTAACATCTTTATAGGTGACATTGCAGAGGGTCTGGAGGAAAGGTATGCCTCTTTGTAGATGATACAAAGATCTGTAACAGAGTTGATACACGGGGGTAGAAAGGATGAGAAGGGACTAGGCAAGGTTGGAGGAATGGTCAGACATATGGCAACTTAGATTCAATGCAAAGAAGTGCAAAGTAATGCACCTGGGAAACAAAAACCCAGGAGAAGAGTACATAATAGCAGGGGAGGCACTAACAACAACAAAAATGGAATGGTACTTGGGGGTAGTCATATCAGATGATCTAAAGGTGGGTAAGCAATGTGAGAAGTCAGTGAGGAGAGCCAGGGGGATACTGGGATGCATAAGAAGGGGCATCACAAGTAGAAAAAAGGAAGGGGTTATCCCTCTGTGCAGACAGTTGGTGAGACCCCATCTGGAGTACTGTGTGCAGTTTTGGAGACCTCATCTACGCAAAGATGTAGACAGGATGGAAGCAGTCCAGAGGAGGGCAACTAAAATGGTGCAGGGTCTGCATCAGAAATCATATGAAGAGAGACTGAGAGAGCTCAATATGTATACCCTTGATGAAAGGAGGGATGGGGGGACATGATAGAAATGTTCAAGTACCTCAAGGGAATCAACAAAGTCCAGGAGGGTAGCATCTTTCAGAAAAAGAGATGTGTAAAAACAAGGGGACACAATTTAAAGATAGAGGGGGGACGGCTCAGGGGTAATATGAGGAAATCTTTTTTCACGGAGAGAGTGGTGGATGCGTGGAACTGCCTTCCTGGGGAGGTTGTTGGGGCTAAAAGAGTGGGGGAATTCAAACATGCATGGGACAGACACAAGGCAATTGTAGTGGGGAGTGGCAGGAAGTAGGCTGTTGGTTAACTAGAATCTGCAGCTTATCCAGTAGGTAGGGAAATGGGCAGACTGGGTGGGCCAAGTGGTCCTTATCTGCTGTCAAAGTCTATGTTTCTAAGTTAAATACAAAATAGGATTAGAACTGAAGTTTTGAATATTAGGGGCACAGTATTCAAAAATGGACAAAGCAGAACACAACGTTTTGCGCTGTGCTTGCCCACTGCCCTGGATCCCAAGGATGCTACTGTATATGCAGTTGGATAGCACACCACTGCTATCCAACTGAATGTAGAGGCAAGTCGGTGCAGTGCTAAGTCGAATAGCACTTCCCCAACATGGATCCTGGCAGTGCAGGAAATAGCGCCCCCCCAGACCCAATTGTGCCAGTAGCTCCCAGTGTGATATTCAGAAGTTCCATGCAAATTAGCCCACTGGGCATGCAAGGCACTACGGGGCCATCTGTATGCCCATTATGGGCACATTTGCATGGTAAGCAGCTGCAGGTTTGCACCCCTGCAACCAGCTTCACCCCCACCCCCACTGCCCGGTCCAGTAACAAGCAGGAATTCCCTGGTGTCTAGTGCCCCCCCACCCTCCAACCACCATTCTGTAAAGGTTAAAGTAATTCCCTGGCGTCTTGTGATTCCCCCTCTCTCTGTTCACCATTCTATGATCATAAAAATGCATTCCAGTTGCCTAGTGCTTCCTCATCCCTCTGATCAGGTCCCATTTGTTGAAAAATATGTCCCTGGTGCTCAGTGGTCCCCCTTCCCTCCTATCACTGTCCCATAGTGATTAAAGAATGTCCCCTGGTGGTCCATGGTCCCACCCACCCTCTGATCACTGAACCATAGTGCCTAGATGTATCCCCAGTACCTAGTGGTCTCCCTCGCCCTCCAATCAGTGTTCCATACTATGTAGCATGTATCCCTGGTGGCTAGTTGACTCCCGTCCTCTGATCAGCATCCTTTACATTGCATGATAGATCCCTGGCATCCAGTGGTCCCCCCGGTCTCTGATCCCTAGGCCCACAAAAAGTCCTGTATGCTATGGTGGCCAGTGTCCCTCCACCCACCATCCTCCATGCCTGGCACTGGTGAACTGAAAAATGCCCTGGTGTCAAGTGGTCCCTCCCACTTTCCAATCATGGCTCTTTATGACGATACTGATGATAACTGAAGGGACACCCTGCAGTTTGCAAAAATAACTAAAACTAAAGAAAATAACCCATAGTCCCTGGCATCAGTGGTCCCCCCTACCGTTACTCTGTGATATGGGTGACTCAATATGAGCAACTCAATCTGAGCACCTGTAAAAAGGGCTACAGTGAAATAACAGTGTGTGTGAAGACCACAACGTTGTTCAGTGAGGGTGAAGTGTGCTGGGGTGCTGTTGCACACAGTGATGCATACTGTGTGGTCTCAGAGTTCATTATAATTATTTGGGGGGATGCAGGGGGGAGCCCCCCCCAGCATATCATGTAGTTTTTTCACTTTGCTTCTTTAGAGTGTGCTGTGTGATGTAAAAGTAAGGTGTGTTGTGGATGGACTGCGGTCACGCTTCTCTTGTGGTGCATGGGGTTAGGTAGGATGTTAGGTTGGTAGGTGGCTAATGTTATTCTGTAGGTGTCAGTGGTGTGGTACTGTGAGTTCCAATCCAGGTGTCAGCGTCAGGTTTGGTTGTCTGATATGGAGGCTCCCGGTGTCGGTGTTAGGTTTGGCTGTCTGATATGGAGGCTCCCAGTGTTGGTGTCAGGTTTGGCTGTCTGATATGGAGGCTGTAGTGCTGTGGGTAGAGAGGAGTGTGTCTGTGTACTGGATGTTTTTGTGCTGCACTGGCCCGGTGTATGTCATTAGGTGTGCAGTTGTGGGTAATCTGAACGTAGTGGGTGGGTTCAGTTACTTGGTGTTTGCAGAGGTGGCAGCATTAAAGAAGAAATATAAGGATCTGAATAAGAGACTTTTGCTGCTATTGTTTCACAGTATGGTGTTCGGGCACATTATGTGTATCTCTGTGGACAGGACTATAATTTTCAGTTGCAAATGTGAAGTATTAATTATTTGTTTTGTGGTTTTCCTCATCATTTTATTTGTTTTCTTTTGGTTTTTTATTGGGGTAGTTGATGTTTGGATGGTCTTTGTGTTCAGCGTTTTGTTTTTTGCCCATGTGTTTGTTACTACTTTGTTTTCGCTGATATCACATAGAAACCCCCTCACCCACCAATTCCTGTCCCTTTATCAATGTAATATGTCCCTGGTGTCTAGCACCCCCCCCCCCCCACTGTGGGCACCATAGCATACAGGCCTTTTTGTGGGCCTGGAGATTGGAGACCATGAGGGACTACTGGATGCCAGGGATATATTATGCAATGTATGGGATGCTGATTGGAAGGCAGGGGTCCACTAGCCACCAGGGATACATTCTACAAAGTACAGGATAGTGATCGGAGGGTGTGGGGACCCCTAGACAACAAGGATACATCATGTGCATTACAGGCCGGCGATCAGAGAGTGGGGGGACCACGAATCAACAGGGTCATTCTTTAATCACTACAGGATGGCGATCCGGGGGTGGGAGGAGGGGACCACTGGGCACCAGGGATATATTTCTTCTATAACAGGATGGCAATCAGAGGGATAGGGACCACTAGGCACCAGGGAAGTATTTTCTATTCTGGGTCTGGAGATTGGAGGGTGGGGAAGGGGCCACTGTACACAAGGGAATTACTTTTTTAACAGGGCCAGGCTTTGGAGGGTAGAGGGTGCCACTGTCCACCAGGGAGCAGGTGTGCTCCCCAACTGTCAATGTGGTTGTTAGCTGCAGTTGCTCTGGCAGCCACCAGAGTTGCCTGGAGTACGTCGGGCTTCTTGTTGACAGTATTTTTACTGTGCAACGGGACCGCGCTAACCCCTATTGTGCAGCGCAAATGTGCTGAATATCGCACTGCACTGATTTTCCTGTCCCCGCCCCACCATTTGCCAACTGCATATATTATTTTTTTTTTTTTTGCGTATGCTAACCCTGTTAGCAGGCGCAACAAATCCCCTTTTAATATTGCACATGGGCACAAAGCCCGAGCAAATAGGGAGCAATCACTTTGCCCATAGGGCAAAGTCTTGAATATTAGGCCCCAGGACTCCCAATGGAATGGATTGCAAAGAGCAAAGAAAGCCTGCCTATCTGTTTTACTTTATAGGTCATTTCCTGGCAAAGTTCTAATGCTCAGAATATTGCTTCCAACTTTATTTTCTGTTTTCAACATAAATTAAATGTAACTCTTTATTGTATGTTACATAGTACTCTCTCTAATGCTATGTCAGTCCACCCGGGAGTTCCCCAGGGCTCCATACTGGGACCACTTCTGTTTTCCCTTTTCCTGAATAATCTCCCTAAATCCTGTCTGGAACAAATTATTCTCTATGTCGATGATGCCGTAATTCTCTCCTCCCATAAGGACCAGCATTCCCTGTAAAATAATTTCCAACTTGGATTCTCATCAGTGGAAAGAAAAAAATTACTCACCTTAGTAATTGTGTTTCTTCTAATGGAGGTTTGCTGTATTCTGAAATGTGCAGTTAGCCCCAGCACTTGAACTGCTCCAGAGAGGAAAGAGTTAAATTCTATGCAGGGCATAGAACATTGAGCTTGAGCTTGGTTCAAACCTCTGTCTGCTGCACTTTGAAGTGTAACCATCAGATTCTTACAAGCTAATACTAATTAACCCCACTATGTGGAAATTGTAAAAGCTTTACTAGCCAAATGGCAACCAAATATTTTGGATCCCCCAAAGGACTCAAGTCGAGAAATCCAAAACAAAAACTAGGTAGTGAACAACTTATGACTATCACAACAAAACATAACCCACTCCCCCTCTCTAAAAAGAGGGAGTGCCCAAATGCTCCCCTGAGGTGCAACACCGCTCCTGCCAGCCCACTTCCCAAAAACCAGGTTTTGAGAGGGGAGGCAGGGAGGGAGGTCAGAATACAGCAAGACTCCATTAGAAGAAACACAATTACTAAGGTGAGTAATTTTTTCTTCAAACAACATGAAGTCTTGCTGTATTCTGAAATATGCAGACTACCAAGCAGTACCTCCGTGGAGGAGGTAATCAAACCTATTTTGGGAATAGGCTCTGCAGTACTTCTGTACCAAGCCTAGTATCACTCCTAGTCTGGATATTCAGAAAGTAATGCTTAGTGAATGTATGGACTGTTTTCCAGGTGGCTGCTTTGCATATTTCTAGAAAGGGAATATCCCTGGCAGCAGCCAGGGAAGCAGCTGTACCTCTAGTTGAATGAGCCCTCAGGCCTGAGGCGGTATTTTGCCTAGCTTTTCATAGCAGAATTGTATACAAGAGACAATCCACCTGGCAATAGTTCTCTTAGTAGCAGGTTTGCTAGGGACAGCAACAGGGGGTACCAAGGCTGCCTGGACCAATCTGGAGCAATCAGGATCACTCTGCAAGACTGCGATCTTATCTTGACCAAAACCTTGAATAGTAGAGGAAAAGGAGGGAAAGCATACAGAAATTTCCCTTCTCAGTCCAGAATCAGAGCATCCAGAGGGACTGAGCCCAAGACTGGGGGTCTGCAACAGAAGAGAGGAAGTTGGTGATTGTCTGGGGCTGCAAAGAGATCTATCTCTGGAGTGCCCCACCTTGAAAAAATCACTTTTAACACTAGGGGATCCAGGGACCATTTGTGATGACCCTGGGAGATCCTGCTCAATGCATCTGCTAGCACATTGTCCTTTCCTGGGAGGTGGACTGCTACCAGAGAAGTCTGTAAAGAATAAGCCAGGGACCATAATTTCATGATTTCCGTGTACACGGCCGTAGACCGAGTGCCTCCCTGCTTGTTGATATACCACATGGTGGTGGTGTTGTCTGTCCTGACGTGAACCACCTTGTTCCGTACTGATTGTGAGAAGGCTTGCAGGGCCAGGTAAACTGCCCTGAGTTCCAGAAGATTGATGTGGAGAAGCGACTCCTTAGTGGACCACACTCCCTGGGCTGTAAGAGTCCCCATGTGAGCTCCACACCCCAGGAGAGAAGCATCTGTGGTTAGAACCACAGAATGAGACTAAGTGATGAATGGGACCCCTTGCCTGAGATTGTCCTGATCCTGCCACCATTGAAGAGCCCGAATCAGGGTCTGAGTCACTGGAATATGTTTGGACAGAGGATCTTTTTTCTGAGACCAAAAAGCCCTCAGATGAAACTGAATGTACCTCATCTGAAATCTAGCCCCTTGGACCATTGCAGTGGAAGCTGCCATGTGGCCCAGAAGCTGAAGGAAGTGCCTTGCTGGTTGAGAAACCAGAAGGTGGAAGGAAGAAGCCAGCTCCACAATGGCCTTTACCCTTACCAAGGGGAGAAATGCTCTTGCTTTGACAGTGTCCACTTCTACCCCTATGAAGGTCAAAAGTTGCACTGGCTCGAGAACTGACAGGAAGACTGAGAAGGAAACCTAGGGAAGTGAGCACCTGCTGGGTCACATTCAAATCTGACTCGACTTGGTCTGGAGACTGACCCACTATGAGCCAGTCATCCAGGTATGGGAATATGGAGATATTTTTTCTCCTTAGAAATGCCTCTACTACTGCTAGGCATTTTGTGAACACCCTTGGAGCTGATGTTAGGCCAAAGGGCATTGCTTTGAACTGGTAATGGCCTGAAAGCAGTTCGACCCTGAGGCACTTTCTGTGGGAGCAACTGATGGGAATGTGAAAGTAGGCATCCTTTAGGTCCAGGGAGGCTAGCCAGTCTCCTGCCTTAGAGAGGGAAGAATTATTCCCAGAGTCACCATTTTGAACTTTGGTTTTAATAGATGCTTGTTCAGGTATCTTAAGTCTAGGATGGGCCACCACTCCCTGTTTTCTTCGGGGTAAGGAAGTATCTGGAGTACAGACCTTTGTCCCTGTGGATTGTAGGAACTCCATGGCCCTTAAGACTAGAAGAGATGAAACCTCTGCCTCTAGGGCAATGGTTTCAGAGATGTTTGCAGGTGGAAAAGATCTGGCTCTCAGCTTTGGAAACTTTTTGAAGCTGAGAGCCAGTCCCTGGCTTACTACCTCCAAGATCCACTTGTCTGAGGTAACAGACTTCCAGTCCTGGAAGTAGTAAGCCAGCATGCCTCCTACAGGAATGGGGGAGACAACCTGGGCTGACACATTAGGGTGTCTGCCTGGCAGGAGCCTTAGGCTGAGAGATGGATGCAGTCCTGCTCATCCCCCTTCTGCCTCTCCCTCTGAAGAACCCCCTCTGGGAAAAAGGAGGAGGCCTGTGCTTGGTAGAAAGGCCTATGAAAAGGCCTGCCCCTGCCCGTAGTTTGCTGACTTTGTGGAGTTGCCTGCCTTTCCTTGGCTTGTGCACTCCTACACGTGGTCCTGTATTCATCCATCTTTTTCATATAATTCTCTGTCTGCACCCCAAACAGAGAATTATTAACTACAGGGGAATCCATAGCCTTGGCCTGGGTATCCTGAGATAGGCTAGTACACCTGAGTCAAGCTAGTCTCCGAAGAGCCACAGATGTAGCCATGACTCTTGATGATACATCATTGGAGTCCACAGCAGCATGAAACTGGATCTTTGATGCCTCAATCCTATCAGCAGCCACCTCCTCCAGCTCCTTGGCAAGCTGGGGGGAGGCCTGCTTAGCCAGTGCCAGTACAGTGTCCCACCTGGACTTCTGGTACCTGGCTGTATAGGCCATGTAATTAGCCTGCCTGAGTCCCAAACAAGATGCCATGTACTGCTTCTTCGCCATGGCATTCAACTTTCTGGAGTCTTTATCTGGGGGGGTGGGTGAAGCCAAGGGAATGTTAGCCTTATCACAGGCTGCAGCCTGCACGACCCCAACATGGCTGCACTGCTGGTACAAGTACTCCATACCTGAGCCTGACAGCATGTACCTCTTGTCCATCCATCTGTTCACAGGAGGCAAGGAATTTGGAGTTTTTAACAACTTTTGTGTCTGTTTCCCAAAAAACTTATGAAGGAGAATAGACAACCTTTTGGACTCTGGGATGTCCATTATCTCCACAAAGTCAGGCTTCTCTTGTTCCTCAACAGCTTCTTCCATAGGGAGCTGGAGGGTTTCTGCCACTTTCCTGTAAAACAAAGTGGGAAGGGGACTCAGAAAGCCTAGGAGGGGAAACACCAGAAGGCCTTTCTGGGGAGATGTCCGTTCTATGGGCTTATCCAGACCTTCTATTCCGTCATCATCATCACCATCATAATCATCATCCCCCTCCAGGTCCGGTTCGTAAAAATCTTCTCAGGGGTATAATCTGGAACTGGAGGAACTGACTCAACTGAATGCCTGCCAGAAGGCGCCGGATTGGTCAGAACTGAACAAAGCGATTCCACTATGCAAATTGCTCGGGCAATTTCTTCGGTGGTCGGATGGTGCGGTTCTGGATCCAAACTGTCCGATTTGTCTTTTCTTTTTCTTTTTGACGGACCCGATCCCTCAGAATCGGCTCTTCTTTTGCCCGAAGGAGTCTTACCCTGGTCAGAAGGCATTCCTTCTGGTTCGGTCGGAACCGAACCGGGCTGGCCATCCGGGTCAGCTGACTTCTCAGTGTCCTTTTCCCTAAGCCTGCCCAATCTTTTATCCAGGGTGGCTTTAGGGAAATTCTTGCAGATTTGGTAGTACGAATCGAGGTGGTCAAACCCTAGATAATAAACACAAGTGGTGTGGGGATCAGCCTTAGCAAAGGCCTCCCCACACACACTGCAGTGTTGAAACCCAGTGGGCCCAGTTTTTCTTTTGGGTTTCTCAGACGTAGCCATACTTAATCAGAAAACCTACCCTATACTCGGCTTCAGCCAGGCAAGACACCATTATCGGTTTCTGTGTCATGAGTATTTGAAAAAAACGCAAAAACATATTTTTTTTAAAACCGACAAGGACCGATACCACACACTAAATTTACAATAAGACAAATTCTACACAGCAGCCGGTTCAGTCGAACTGGTTGAATTATATATAGTTTACAATTTCCACAAGTTTTTCCAAATCTAGACCACTACCTACATACTTACTGTACCACAGACAGGGATCTGAACTGAAAAAACAAAGAATTTATTGGTAAAACCGATGACTTTAACCAATCGAGAACTGTGAGCAGAGGAGAAATCTTCAGAGCGACTGTTCAGTTAGGCAGAATAAAGAATCTGACAGTTACACTTCAAAGTGCAGCAGACAGAGGTTTGAACCGAGCTCGAGCTCAACATTCTATGCCCAGCATAGAATTTAACTCTTTCCTCTCCGGAGCAGTTCAAGTGCTGGGGCTAACTGCATATGTCAGAATACAGCAAGACTTCATGTTGTTTGAAACTGGTTCGGTACACAGAGACTTATTCTCAACTATAAAGAAACTAAGGCCATGCTTTTCTGTAACTCCCACTGCAAACACAGGTCACTCCCCCTGATCATATCAAACCAACATGGGTCAACCCTCGAACAGGTTCTAACCTTCAAATACTTAGGGATCACTCTTGACAGTAACCTGTCCTACGTGTCCCATATTGACAATGTCGCTAAGGCTGCCAACATGTGTCTTGGCCTTCTCTACAGGCACAGGTCTAGCTTAACCCCTTCTGCATTACGCCTTGCAGTGCAAAGCTCAATTGTCTCCATCATCGATTATGGCCTCATCATTTATGGATCGGCCACTCCTACGGCCTTCAAACGTAACTCCACTTTGCTCAACAAAGCTTGTCACCTAATCACTGGGTCTCACTGGCCAACCCACACATGCGACCTCTACACCCAGTCTGGCTGGCTGCAACTATCTAATCACATAAAATATCAAACCTGCACTATGGCTAAGAAGATCACTATGGGCCTGGCACCCCCGGGGGTACTATCTCTCCTCAGCCCAAGTAGTAACTCTCGTTACACAAGAGGCTCGGAATCACATCGCCTGTTGGTCCCACTCTGCAGAACCTCCCTGGGTCAATGCTCATTTGCCTACCAGACTCCTTGCTGGTGGAATAGCCTCAACACTGAGATTTCCTCGGCTCCCAAGCTAGGCCCATTCAATTAAGGCTCCGGCTCCACCTCTCTGCCTCCAGCACCTGGAAACTGCCATGTACCCTAGCCGGCCCTCTCAGCTAATTCCATGATCCCTAGCAGCTGTCTCCCACTCTTGCACTTCCTCCTCCTTCCTTCCCCCCCTCTCCCACCTCCCTGCCACCCTGCCACCCTGCCCCACTACCTGCACTTCTATTCTAGTTGACAACTGCCTCTGGCAAGCTCTTCCCTCACTTCCAGCACCCCCCTCTCCTCTGTGACCTCTACCCAAACTATTCCTATTTGTATTCATTGTATTATTTTGCAACTGTATGTTAAATCTGTTTTATCCTCCCTAAATTTGCACTTGCTCCACTGTGTACTACTGTATTGACCAGTCTCTGACGTGGAACCTTTGTAAAAGAGCCTCGGCTCAAAGGTACTTGTAATCCTAGATTCAATAAATAAATAAATCATATAAAAACATGCAGAACACCTTCAAGTACCTTTTTTGCACTGTGAGCAATTTTTATTGTTTCAAAAAACTGGAAAACTCTTTCTTACTCTCTGAAAAAAATCAAAAACTCTCTCTGACTCTTGTAGACTCTCTGTTCCTGCCTGCCAGACTTCCTCCAGCCAATGTTCCTTCTCATTCAGGCTTCAAGCAACAAACTTCCTTCCTCCCTTTGCCTTCCCCCTTCTATTTTTCAGATCCTCACTACTGAAGCAATAAAGCATGACCTGGGGTTAGATTAATCATCTGTTAATTGCCCCCTAGGGGTGTAATGTGGCATGAGGTGTAGCCAAGTGCCATATTGCCCTTAGGGGTGATTAACTAACTGTTATCTAACTCCTGGGAGTGAGTAATTGCTATTATAAAAAAATATTCAAAAAGAAAAGTGTTGAAAGTATACTTTTTGAGTGTTTTCCTCATTTAGAAGGCGATTCTTAGTAAAATAATTCTTCCGCCAACAGTTTAAGAATGCTGGTTCAGAATCAGAATGCATCACTCCAGTTATTCAGTGGTGCCAGAGAATGGAATGCTGACAGGAAGAATCCATGTACCATGGTGCTCAGGCTGTACAGACCCTTTTTATAATTAAGCACTATGGCATGACAGGGGGTGTGTGTTAAGGTGGGATAACGGCCCAAGAGCGAGGCATAGTTGAGGGCTTCCACCACCCCAGAAGGGCTGTTAGCCCACCATAACACACCCCCAGGAGTGTCTTATTGCGATTATGAAATGGGTCATTTTAAGTAAATTTTATGCATTTTTAAACATAATACTTTCAGCTGGGTCGTTGTGCTGGGATAACGGCCCAGCTGAAAGCAACTCTCAGCCAATCAGAATTCATCATTCTTTCTACCCATTTCATAATAAACCATATTTCCCCTTCCTGTTCCTACACGTGTGCTTTGTCAGTTTGTACCCCCTTGCTCCCTTTTCCCAGAGCCCGGGCTCAGTGTGCCTTTCCTGGTTACCAGTTTTTAAATAATTAAAACATAAAATAGAACATGGTATGATAAAAGTGTAGCTTAGTGTGCCATGAGCACATGAAGATGCATTATGAATATTTATATTTTTCCCACCTCAGAACTGTCAGTTCCGATCGAAAAAAATAAAATAATGATGATGACAGTTGTGAGGGTGGGTATGGGGGAGGCCTATGCTCAAATAAATAAACAACTGTGGTATGAACATAAAAAGCATCCAGACCGTATAAATTCCGTTTGGTAACCCTTGATATCTATAACTCAGTAAACAATATACATAACCAGAATGGGGTTTTCCAGCTCTGTGTTCCCGCAGTAGTTTGTAATTTATTTCCGTATCTCGGAGTCTGATAGCATCGCATTGATGCAATCCACTAAAATCCATAGCATTTAGATGTCTCGCTTGATGCAGCTCAGCAGGAATGACAGCAGCTCTGTTTATCATTCCAAATGGTTTATTTTGTAAATCTGCATGTCATAATCAGAAAAGGATAGGATAGGGAGAGGAAGCGAGAGTGTGTGTGTGTGTGTGTGTCTGCAGATCATTACTGTGTGTGTGTGTGTGTGTGTGTGTGTGTGTGTGTGTGTGCGCGTGTGTGTGTGTGTGTGTGTGTGTGTGTGTAGGGGTGCAGATCATTATTGTGTGTGTATGTGTGTGTGTGTGTGTGTGTGTATGTAGAGGCAGGTCTTTACTGTGTGTGTGTGTGTGTGTGTGTGTGTGTGTGTGTGTGTGTGTGTGTGTGTGTAGGGGGCAGGTCTTTATTGTGTGTTTGTCTGTTTGTTTGTGTGTAGGGGTGCACATTTTCATTGGCCACTAAAGCTGTAGCACACAGTCCTTTGCTTCTACAAAATCCCAAGCTGGCTAGCAGGTTTTCAAAGTGAAGCTCATTTCTGCAAGAAGCATTTGCTGCAGTGACAATGACAAGACAGTGAGGATAACCTGCAGCTATCAAACAAGGATCCCGTCACAGCTCAGCAGAGGACAATGAATTAAGTTCCTCATGAACCCTACAGGCATTTATCAGTTTAAAGGAATCCTTAAAAGAAACTGTTAAATACATATTTAAGACCAAATTATTGTATCTGTAGGGGTTTCTTATTAAGAAATCAGGTGAAACACCATTTAATTCCATTTGTTAAGTGATGGAGATCTTATTGAAAGTTCAGCAAAAAGGAGGTTTTATTACAAATTACTGCAGCCAGGCGGGAGAGCATACTCGAATTTCTAGTACATTTTGAATGACAGGCTTAAATAGGGCCAAGGAAGGGTACACTGTGCTTTCAGGAGAGGGGGCTGAGGCAGGTGTGCCGATGTATTCATGGTTTTAATACCCTGTAATCAGCCACTGCATTGAAGCCAATGCAAGAACACAGCTGCACAGTTAACATCCTTTTGACTGAACCACTGCTATTTGCCTTCCCAACAGAAGCAGTTGTTACCATGCTCATTGCCCTGCCAACTCTCTTGCACCCCAGTACTTAAAGGCTACCTAAACACATCTTATGGGGCACACAGTTCTAAAAACCCTCCCATGGAAGCAGAGCAGACAGGGAGAGGTTTTGAATCCTGTAAGCAGTTACCAAAAATCTTAAGTTCAGTACCTTTTCAGCGATTTTTTTTCTAAATCTCGAAACCAGGAAACATATTCACAGCACCGCGCCAATCGGAGGCCAAGACTGCTGAGAATGTCAAACGCAATGATGTAATCTTAGCAAGTCAGGACGTTCCCGGTATTCAGTCCCTATGTAGCATTGTGTTCTGTGTGTACAATGAACAGTATATGTGTACCTTGAGATCTTTATCGTTATGTTACATGTACAGTACTGAACATGTAACATAGCGATAAAGATCTTAAGGTACACATATACTGTTAATTTTACACACAGAACATAAGGCTTCATAGGGACTGAATACCGGGAACGTCCTGACTTGCTAAGATTACATCATCGCATTTGACGTTCCCAGCAGTCTTAGCCTCCGCTCGGCGCGGTGCTGTTAAAATGTTTCCTGGTCTTGGGATTTAGAAAAAACTCACTGAAGAGGTATTAAACTTAAGATTGTTAGGTAACTGCTTACAGGATTCAAAACCTCTCCCTGTCTGCTCTGCTTCCACGGGAGGGTTTTTAGAACTGTGTTCCCCATAAGATGTGTGTTTAGGTAGCCTTTAAACCATAGAGACCATAAATACATAAAAACTAGAAGGGAGAACACGTGGAACAATGAGGCTTTCGTGCCACTATATGTAACTGGCCTATGCGATCCTTATGGGGCTACTATGCAAATGATTGGAGGGGTCAAGCGATGACCCCTCTATATTTTATATATACAATCTCTATGACTTAGACATGTACATGCAAGAAACTCTCGACAGCACTGGCATCACGTTACATTTGTTTGGCTTTTGTGAATGTTTTAATGAACCGATGAGCTTTCTCCAAAGAATTTAGGGTTAGAGCTTCTCCGCTTAATGCTTTTCCTGTACAGTAGACTAGAATTTGAACTGATTGCACAGCAGAGTGATGTACAATGAACTTGCTATTACTATAGCTGTGACAGTTCATTGGCTATATACACTTTGCCTTGCAGTGTACCCTAGACACTAGCTAACATTATGTTGGCCCATCCTTACCAACACTGATAATTTTTTAGTAACCTTTCCCATGGCATAATACCTTGCTGTTCTACAAATCAAAAGGACAGTGATCTAATGGCTAGAATATAGACTTGGGAACCAGGGCACCCCATGCTCAGATCTCACCAGAGCCACTTAACTGCTGTGTGGCCCTGATAAATTCACTAAACCTCTCATTGCTGCAGTCCACATATCTGTTACATATCAGTAAAAGTCAGATCCCACTGAAAACAAGATACTGCATTTCAGCTGATTATCCTGAGTAAATAAATTGGTAAAAAAACCATCTCATGCATGTCCAAAAGATATTCAAACCCAATTACACTCTGACATATTCTTGCTAGTAGTCATCCCCGTTAAGCTGACGTGAACATCAGGAATCCCATTTAATCCTTATTTTCATAAACAATAATTGAGTGATTGGTGAGGCAATGCGAATACCAGCACATCTGGAGTCAAGAAAGGGAAAAAACGGCAGTCACTTACCTAAAAGCATTCTGCTGGGTTTTGTTGTCTCGAAGCTGTTGATATCCCTGTATGTGCTCAATTCTGTAAGTAGTGCAACGGCATTGACTGAAAGAGTCTTAGTCACTGCTCCCGTGTATCTCAACTGCCACAACTCTGAATGATACACTTATACCGCAATTAAAAGCTTAATGCTCTACTGAACTCTGCCCAGGAGGGAGTAAGCAAGACCCTTTCCACAGCAACTGGCCCTTGGTTAACCCAATCAGAAGCACAGATGGAAAATTAACAACTGTAGCCTCTCCCAGCTGAGGTCCTGCAAAACAAAGATGAGGTATTAGCATAAAAATTAGAGGGGTGGGCGACTCCAGTTACTGAAGTGCGAATGCCCTCCTTTTCTTTTTAAAATGTAAAAACCACACAAGGACTCTTTCTTTTCTAGACCAGAGCTTAAGTAAACCGCAGGCTGCCAAAGCAAAGAAATCCAGAGAATGAAGCACACACAATTGCGTCAGTCTCAGCCTAAAAATGTTTCACCTTTCCCTGTTTCCCTCCCTGCCCTTCACTAGTCAGGCATGAGCCGGCAGCTTCGCTGTTACTATCAGATAAGTGAACCAATGGAAGTTGAAGAGTGAAGTCTGTTTCACTCTCTGCCTTGCACACTACGGACTTCAGGCAAAAAATCACCTGTCCTGAACAGAGAGGAGTGTGTGTTATAATATGGAGGTTGTTAATTTTCAGCCACAAAATTACCCAGCAGTAGGATAAGCTGCAATATGTATATAGGGGATACACAAAAACCAGACTCAAAATATGCAATTTATTATTACCACTTCACACTGTCAACTCAGTTTATGGTGTATTGTCTGCTGGTGAATTAATGTTTTCCGCAATTACTTTGTATACCATGATCACTGATTGTACTCACATGTACTGTCTGATTATTTGTCCTCAACAAAGGATCTCCTCGTGCACCATCTCATGTCTCTGCACTACTGCATTAAAAATGACATCACTATCTTGCCCCTGGCTGATAGTAGTTTGCTTTACCTTGAAACACTGAAATATAACCACCAGCTTAAATCAGTAATTTGTTAATTCTCCTGAAACTCAACTGTGTTGCTATCTTTCTTGTAAATATTGTTTATTTCTATTGTGTATTTTGTTTTACGACGTGGAGCCTTTGTAAATGAGTCTCTGACTCAAAGGTTGTCTTTTTGAAATTTCAATAAATAAAAAAATTAATTAATTAATATATTATGGTCTTCTATAAGATGCTGTGCAATTTACTGGCGTCTATGCACAAAAAAAAAAGATTGCCTATGCACTGCGTAACTGAGGTGCGTAAACAATCCTAGGTTGGAATGCTGCGCAGTGGGGGTCCTGCGGACCACAGGCGGCATTCATGAACTGCATGCAAGGTAGTTAGACACCCGATCCCCCAGCTGTGCAAGCAGCAGCACACTGGGGGTGGGGCGGGCAAGGGGGTATGTTGGGAGTCAGTGACAGTGGTAACATGTGCCAAAATGGCAAAAGTTGCATCCGTTCTAAAACTGATCCCTCTTTCCTTTGCCAGTGGGTCCAAACAGATGCACCTACTCTATAACAACATATAAAGGAAGGGAACGTGAACTGTTCAAAATCTGCCACTGATTACATTTTGACCCAGCAGGTTCCTCTTTAGACCCACATTTCTTACACCAGTGGGTCCAATTCAGCCCATGTTTTAAGCTCCCCAACGCTGTCGGGAGTGTGCCGGAACTACACGCCATGCACAAAAGTGTGTAGTGCCAAGCACAGGGGGCACAGGTTATGGCAGCTGGGACCCTGCCATATCCCACTGCACGCCCCCATGGGCTTCACCTGCTGGTCATGTCGGGACAGGGAAACAAGCCCATCTGCTGCCCCAGCTCACTAGGTGGATGAGACGGGCTGGGGCAGCTGATCAGGCGAGTGCCCGTACAGATGTTCAGGTTGCCCCGTAAATGCCAAGTACCCCCCACATGGCAGCCATGTCCCCATTGAAATAAACACATCCCTCCCAACACATGATAGCCCAATCCTTGTAATGCATAAGCATCTCCCCTACCCCCCATACATGACAGCCCCTGTCCCCGGAGTTACACAAGACAACCCCCCCAACCACTCACTGGTGCCCCAGTTCCCAATGTCCAACAAGAACCCCACCACACACACACAAGTGCCCCGGTATCACACACCCTACCCCCGAACATTGTACCCCAGCTCCATCATTGGTGGTCAGTGGCTCCCCCACCCCCGTGTAACTGACAACTCCCCCAACCCATACCTGAATGTCAGTGCCGCAGCTCCAGACAGCCAGCAGCACAGCCCTCTGCACACCTCCATGGCCGCCGGCTGTCCAGTTGATGCTGGGAGATGCCACCATATATATAGTGGCATGCTCCTGGCTTGTGCTCCCAGCATCAGTTGGATGGCTGGTGGCCAAGAAGTGTGTGTGAGGGCTGTGCCATAGGCTGTCTGGAGCCACAGCATCAACATTCAGGTATGGAGCTGTGGGGGCTGTCAGTGCCATGGAGGGTGGGGGAGCCACTGACCACCAATGATGGGTCTGGGGTGCCTGGTTCAGGGGTGGGGGGTGTGGGACCAGGCACTTCTGTATGTGTGTGTTTGGGGTGGGGTTCTTGTTCGACACCAGGAACTGGGGCACCAGTGGGTAGTTGGGAGGTTGTCTTGTGTAACACTGGGAACAGGGGTGTCTGTGTGGGGCACGGGATATGCGGTACATTAAGTGGATGGGGTAGCCATGTGTGGGGGTGGGGGGAGATGCTTATGCCAGATGGGGAACAGGGTAGGCATGTGTGAGGGGTGGCCTTGTTACATAGGTGACGGGGCTGCTGTGTGTTGTGGGGGTGGTACGGCAGTGCGGCGGGTGGCAGCTGTACTCCAGGGGCTCATCCAGGGGTCCACCACCGGATGGGGGCATGGCCATGCAGGTCTAGGTGTCCGCATGTGCTATTCACGCACCTGGATCCATGCAGTCCAGCGTATGTGATCCACTCTGGGACACAGGATGGACATCTAAATGGATGCCCGCCTGAGTCCGCTACTCTTCCCCCTCACCACCCTGCACAGTCCTGTGCATGGGGGAGGGGCAGGGCAGCAGACAGGTGCCCCATGGGTGCTTGCGGTTGTGCATACTGCGCACCCTGCACCTGTCTGAGGCTGTGGAGTTACACAGGAGGGATATGGGCCTCCAGCCCATAATTCCCACCCATTCACGCATAGGCCCCACTGTTTGTAACTAAATCTCACTGTCCTTGTATGCAATTGCGCTATTTATGATACCCTGTTGTTGTGTATTCGCTTGTAATTATTGCCTGTAACTAATTTCGGGTCACCCCTGAAAAGAGACCCATGGTTTCAATGGGCTCACCCAATTACTAAAATTCCAAAAAAATAAAATAAATAAATGATGGGGGGCAGAGCCATAACAGTGTGGAAAAGCCATGAGTGAGTTATGAAAGTTGTGCTCCCCCCCAAATGGAGACAAGCTGTGTATTTTGAGTCAAGTCATTGTGTGTTCAATTTATATAATATTAATTTAAATGTTATACTTTTTAAATCAGCTGTGTGAAGATCTACCTGTGTCTTTTTGAATTCAGCAGCTTGATTTAGGGCAGGACAAGGCCAAGAATCTAGGACGTTGGGTCATGAGTGAAGGTTAATGGGGGAAGGTTTAAAAAGGATGTGAGGAAATATTATTTGACAGAAGAGTGGCTGAGCCATGGAATGATCTGCCGGCAGAAGTGGTGGAAGACCAAAACCATAAACAGCTTCAAACACAGCTGGGACAGAGCTAAGGGTGCAGTAGGTACTCAGCAGAATGATGGAGGTGGAAACATGGAGAACAAAAGGGAGAATAGGGTATGCGTAGATGCCACAGAGACAATGGGTCCTGGGGTATGATAGGATTATATGTGCAGACTAGATAAACCATTGGTCGTTTTCTGCCATCAACGTCTATGCTTCTATGTTTCTACTGAGATGTCAATAGCATTGCAAAAGCTGCTCTCTTGGTTCTTAGGTTGAGGACAGTTACAGTGACATATCTAAACTCCAGATAATCCTTATCAGGTTGTTAAATGGTGGAATAAACAAATTGCTCAGGGTATATTTATTACCACTGGTGTTGTGTAAATGTATTTATAAAACTTGTGTTTAGTGAATGTAACCCAAATAAATAGATTTTTGCCCTCTGTTAGGTACCCAAGTGCAAGTGTAAAATAAACATTTATTTTACACTTGGGTGCATCAAAGTATGTTTATGTTTTGCTTAGAAAATGGGCTTTTTATTTCATGGGCTCTGATTGGCTGGTAACCCCGCCACAGGGGTACATTAACTTTCAGTAGAAACCGAGGAAATAAAAAGTTCCAACCTGCCATGCCTCATGGTCAAACTTGTATCCCTGTGCCAGTCAGAATTTCAAAATACAGTAGCCACCATTTACAGTGAGTCAGTCCCACCACAAACACACATACACACACACACACACACACACACAACACACACACACATATATACACACAGTCACACATACACACACACACACACCTGCCCACAACTCCACTGCCATTCTTTTCTAAAAATAAAATGTAAACCACTTGATTTTTAAGTGCCACAAAATAGCAACAGTTCTTTTAAACAGATTGCTGAGCTGTGCTTGGTACATTACCAACCCCTCAAATGGCAGTCATGACAAAAATATAACAGTTAAATCCAAGTTAAATTCCCAGCCACATAGAAGGCATTTTCTGCTTACTTTTATCTTTGGAAGAGACCCAGCATACACTGCTTCCAATCACTTCCCACTGATCGCCACTGGGCTCCCGGTCAGCAGTTCAGCGTCAGTCTCCCGCACAACCATTTCTCCCACTAATGTCCTATTCTTTTCTCCCCTTCCTGCCTGCTGTAAAACGGTTCCACATATTTAAAAAAAAAAAAGAATACAAAGTTAGCTGGGTGATTCTTTGCCTTACAGGCAGCCTCCCTGCCCAATCCACATACACTTAAACAGAGATGAACGGGGCACAACGGGCTACCACTGAGGTTACTTGAAAAACAAAACAGCTGTCAAAGACTGCAACACCCTCTACTGGCAGATATACCAGTAGAGGGGCTACTTTACAAGAAAAAGACTTGCAGTTCATTTTGACTCTATTTTTAAATTTATTTTGTTTTGAAATCCCATATAAAAATGCCACAAGTAGCCCATTTTCTAAGTGCAATAATAACCTACAGATGGGCGGTAGTGGGCAACACCAGATCTTCCAGGGGCTATAAGGCCCTCCCGCCTGTAGAGTTGGGCCTCATTACACCCCCGGGCAGTCTGGTATTTACTTATTTAGTTTATGTTAACTGGGTAAGGTGCGCTAGGCATACATAAGCCTATTTTGAGGCATGACCGGGAGAGTACGTCAGTAGACCTTTACAAAGCACAAAGGGTATCATTAACAAGAGAGAAAAAAATTACTCACCGCAGTAATCTACTTTCTTCCAAAGGGTCCTTTAGCATCAGTAACTTTAGCAGTTAGCTGGCTAGGTGCAACTGCCCCGGAGTTGTGCCTTTAAGAGAAATTTAAATGAGCTTAGGACCATAGTCAATCAGAAAACAGGAAGGGTAGTGAGCTGAGTGAGAGCTGCTGAAGCCTTCAGAATTTTTTTGAAGGAAAAACGAGGGCACATGCCCCGAAAAGAATCGACAGGATTCAAAAAACAAGCAAATGTCTACCAAAGTGGAAACAGAAACAACATGAGTTAAAAACTCAGCAATAAGATACCCCAAATTTGGTAAGAGATGTGATAAAGAGCCCTTCTCTGACAGGTGAGCCGGGGAGGAAGGGTGGGAGCTTACTGATGCTAAAGGACCCCCTTGGAAGAAAGAAGATTACTGCAGTGAGTAATATTTTCTTCTTACCCCAGGAGTCCTTTAGCATCAGTAATTTTAGCAGACTACCGAGCAGTACCAAGTGGGAGGTGGGCAGAGAACCTACTAGTAAAGAGGCTCTGCAGAACCGCCCTGCCAAATTTGGCATAAGATCTGATCTGCACATCTAAACTGTAGTGATTCACAAAGGTGTGTACAGATTTCCAGGTGGCTGCTTTTCAGACATCCAGTAGAGGAATGTTCACTGCTGCTGCAAGTGAAGCTGCCGTGCCCCTGGTATAGTGGGCCCTGAGCCCCATTGGAGGTTGGTGACCAGCTTTTTTGTAGCAGAATCTAATACAAGAGACCTACCAACAGAAAAATTCTTTTGGCAGCTGGTCTTCCCTTGCCTACATAGCCGTAGGTGGGGAGCAACTGAGAGGAAGAGCCTCTGGATTGTCTAGTATGCTCTAGGTAATAGAGGATGGCTCTTGACATCCAAGCTGTGGAGCTTTTGCTCTCCAGGAGTGGATTTCTCAGTAAAGAAGGCAGTAGGCCGAAATTGCTGCCAGGTGTAACTTGAGGGACGATGATTTCAAGCCTGACGCCTGTAAGAGTACCAGGTAATCTAGCAGCTGAGGGTCTGAAACTGAATGAGATTCAACCTTTTTCCTCTTGTGCCAGAGGGAAAACCATTACATTTGGCTGCATAAGTCTTCTTAGTGTTTGATTTTTTTAACCAACCTCAGTATCCTAAGGACCTGTTAAGAGTACTGTGAGGATGCAGAGCAAACTGTAACTGTTCCAGAACCAGGCCTTGAGATGGAAGGAGTGTATGCCTGGATACTGCACTCCTGTCTGAGGAAAGGTCAGCAGGGAGTGAGTTGGAGGCAGGCGAATGGACTGCTGCTGGGCATTGAGAGAAGGAGAGGGTACCAGGCTTTCTTGGGCCAATCTGGAGCCACCAGAACACTAGGTGCAGGCTGTTGTAAGAGTTTCAGAAATACCCTGAGAATCAGGGGAAAAGGAGCAAATGCATATAAGAACCTCCCTCACCAGACTAGGATCAAGGCATCCAGAGGAGGTGATACCGGGACTGGAGTCTGCAACAGAAATGAGGAACCTAGAAACTGAGGGGAGAGGCAAACAGATTCACTTCTGGGTGCCCGCCTGAATACTGTGGCTAGTACTTGATTGTTCAGAGTCCATTAACTCTGGCCCTGACTGATGCGACTACAGCCTCTGCCAGAGTATTGTGTTTGCCTAGGAGGTGAATCACTGAAAGACTGACTCCCAGGCAGAAGGCGAGAGACCGATTTTTATAGTGCCTGCGAATAGAGTACTCCTGATCTGGCCACTGCAGTAGTGTCTGTTCGACTCTGTTAGTCTGTCCTTTTATGACAGGAGCAAATGCCCTGAGCTAGAAAGATTTCTCTGAGTTTGAAAAGGAAGTAAGATTAACTGTGACTCCTGGAGAGTCTAGATGCGCTTCCCACCACAGGGGGAAGGCATCTGTGGAACTGCTCCGTCTGAGTTTTCAGCTTTGAAAATTGTTGCGTTCTGAGACCAGCAAGCTACAAGGAGACTTGCAGGTGATGCATCTTGTATCTGAACCTTGGGAGTCGCCATACCTCTCAACCTCTTTACTCGTAAATCAGGGACAAAGCTTAAAAAAATCAGGGACAAAGACCCCAAATCAGGGACACATCTTAAAAATTGGTGTATTCACTTAGAAAGCTGATAGAATAAGTGGATTAGAGTAAGATGCATTTTCTGAAGAAGAACAAGTCTGTAACTTTAATGTTTGGTAATATTTTGTACTTTCAATCCCCACTGTTCTGTCACAAAAACAAATTTGACGAGGAACAGAGGAAAATTCTGAGCCAAAATCAGGGACGTCCCTGAAAATCAGGGACAGTTGAGAGATATGCTTGGGACCACTGCAAGCACTGAAGCCATGCATCCCAATAGCCTAAGGAAATGTCACAGGTAAGTGATTTGCTCAGGACCGCATCATATACTGAACCAGTGAGGGTTAAAGATCCAAACCCAGTCAAGTGTTTACTGGCTGGTCTAGCTGTTCCTGGATGAAGAAAATTGCCAATGAGGGACATCTTGAATTCTTTCCTGCGGAAGGAAGGCATATCCTTCCTGGATGCTGGGAGGGTTCCAGGTGAGACTTTGTTTAGATTTACTCAGGAACCCGAGACTACAGATGGAGCCCTGCAAGGGGAAAAAAGTGACTCCTTGACCTGACAAGGAGACTTAGGCAGACTAATAGGCAACTTAGGTGTAGCTAGAGATGCCCAGATTCCTGAGGCATGATGCAACCACTGCCCAGCACTTTGTATGACTCTTGGGGCTGAGGAAGGCCAAACAGCTGCAGTGAGCCCGCCCTTGTGTGTGACATCCATTAAGGCATATGGAAAAAAAGAGGGCCCTTTTTGGCCAGGGAGGCTAGCCTGTCTCCCTTGTTAGGACAGCAGATCTGACGTGCATCACCGAGACCTGGCTGGATGATAATGCGGGTCCCATATTAGAGGCCGCAATTCTGTCCGGGTATTGGGGGAGGTGCGATCTGCTTCAAGACCGAATTAGATTTCACCAGTGTTCCAGTTGAGGAGACCAGATCATTTGAATGTGCTGCGGTAGCAGGTGTGGGCTATAGGATAGCTCTCATCTACCGTCAACCCCGAGATGGAAAGCAGTTCCTTAAGGAAGTGGCGGACTTCGTGGTCAACATGGCATTTGAGTCGCCCAGGCTGATGGTCCTGGGTGACTTCTATGCCTGGATTGACGACGAACTCTTGTAATTTGGACAACACTTCCTCCAGTTGATGAATTCACTGGGCCTTACACAGGTGGTTAGCACTGCGACCCATAGACGTGGCCATTCTCTTGACCTGGTCTTCCTCCTGGAGATCGAGGCCTCTGACGTGGGAGTGGAACCAGTTGGATGGTCTGATCACTACACGGTGCGATTCAATGATTGCACCCCCCCTGTACCGACCCCTGTGGAGATGGTCAAGTATCGTCCTTTACGGGATGTTACTTCTGATGGTCTAGCAGCGGTGCTTGATCTATCAGAATTTCCTGTGGCTAGCAGTGACCCGGAGGTTTTGGTTTTGGCCTATAATAAGGCCATTACCTCGGCCCTGGATTCTATTACTCCAGTACGTGTGCGTCCTCTCTCCCTTCACCCTTGGTCTCCGTGGTTTGATGGAGCCTTGAGGGAGTTGAGTCGACTAGAACGCAGGTTAGAAAGTTGGTGGAAATCTGGCTTACATGCCAATCACCTTAGACTGCTAGAGCATTATCAGATCTGTCAGTGAGAAACTTTCTGTAAGAAGGCAGAGTTCCTGTCAGGGGAAATAGCTGCTGCTCAGAACAGACCAGCTCAGCTCTTCAGAACTGTGGACAGGCTGTGCAACCCAGCCTGTCTGCCGGCCCAAAGAGCTTTTTCACAACTGCAGTGTGAAGAGCCTGCTCGGTTGTTTGCTGATAAGGAGGCCGACATTGGGTTGGAGATCTGTGCGACACATTCTATACGAGTTGTTGATGACCAAGGCTTGGCCACTATCCCTCCATTCAACTGGAGTACCTTCGACCGGCCGGAAATCGTGGATGTTATGCGGATTGTCCAGGGGATGAGCCCTACATGCTGTAATTTAGATCCGGGCCCTACATCCTTGATAATGGGTTGTTTTGATTCTATCAGCCCAGTTCTGGCACAGATAGTCTGGTGCTCCCTTGACTCTGGTGAGTACACCGGCTCTTTGAAAGAAGCAGTGGTGACACCTTTGTTGAAGAAAGCTTCATTGGACCCAGACTCTCTTGCAAACTACAAGCCTATCTTTAACCTTCCCTTTGTGGGGAAGGTAATTGAGAAAGTAGTGGCTGCTCAACTGGAGAACCATTTGACCATCCATAGCATCTATGAACCTCTCCAATCCGGTTTCCGAAAGAGGCATAGTACCGAGACTGCGCTGGTTCGGGTGCTCAATGATCTCCTGATGGTGAGAGACCAGAGAAAATGGTCCATTTGGGTACTTTTAGATCTGTCATCAGCTTTTGATGCCATTGACCATGGGGTTCTGCTTGAGCACCTGCGATTTATCTGTGGGCTCTCTGGTTTGGTCCACAGATGGTTTACATATTTTCTCACTGAAAGAACTCAGAGGGTGGTGTCGGTTTTTTTTCCTCTGATCCTATCTCTCTGTCTTGTGGGGTTCCTCAGGGCTCAGTGCTGTCCCTCATGTTGTTTGCAGTGTATATGCTTCCCCTCGGAGACATTGTAAGGCGGTATGGGCTGAGGTTTCATTGCTATGCTGATGATACCCAGCTCTACCTGTCTTTTGTGCCCGACCAGGAAGGAGCACTCTCGGTATTTAACAACTGCCTCATTGAAATCCAGGATTGGATGAGGTCTAGCTGGTTGGAGTTGAACCTTGGGAAGACAGAGGTGATGGTTGTGGATCCAGGTCTCCAGATAGGGGGGTTGGGGGCAGGTCGACCCTTAGGCTTATTCCTTGGGGACTCCGAGCTCCCTTCTTTTGAACAGGTGCAAGATCTAGGGGTGAAAGGGGGAAGGGTTGACACTTCGAGCACAGGTGTCGGCTGTCGTTAAGTCATCTTTTTATCATCTGAGAAATGGCGCTAGGATTAAGCACCTTGTTCCATCCGGTGACCTTTCTACACTAATCCATGCTTTTGTGACCTTGCGCCTGGATTATTGCAACTCACTTTACTTTTTACTTTGGTCTACCGGTGGTTAATATCCACTGCTTGCAGCTGGTGCAGAATTCTGCAGCCCGGTTGTTGATGGGGATTCCTAGATCTTCTCATATCATGCCTGTGCTGCGGGAACTGCACTGGCTGCCGGTTCAGTGGCAGATCACCTTCAAAGTCGGTTTACTGACATATAAAGCCCTACACAGACTGGGCCCTGACTACCTGAAAGAGCTTCTGGTTCCTTAACGCCCTGAATGACCACTCCGCTCATCTGATGAGGGGTTGCTGGAGATTTTGAGGGTGTCTTTAAAATCTGCTAGGGCCCAGGCTTTTATGTTCGTGGCCCTTACCCTCTAGAATTACAATAAACACCCTCAATCTCAAAGTCGGGACGGGTAGAGGGACAATCATGCCCAAGGGATCTTTAGAGGCAATTCCAATATTGATGAGGGTTTTTGTAAGAGGAGGTGAGTGGAGTTTGATAGCAGTGACTCTTACTCTGCCGAATGGCTTGTTTACATTTGTTTTTCATGGCTCTATAGTTGGATCACTCAGTTGTAGAATTGGAGGCCTTGAAAGCAGCACGGCATTTGTCTCTCTCTTTAAGAAGAGATAGGAGAGGGCGTGTTAACCATTTAGTTTTTGGACCTTGGACACCTAATGGTGAAATGAATATGTTTATCCTGAAGGCTGGAGGGGGGGAATTGTTTAACCAGGAAAGGCACACTAAGCCAAAGCTTGCTTCCAGGTGCGACCTGGGAGCACAAGGGAGTTAAGTAACTTGCTCAGGGTCATACAGTGTGCAAGTGGGGGCTGTTGGATTTAAGCCCAGTTCTCCAGGTTTGTCGCGTTCAGTGCCCTAAACCACAGTGCTATACTGCCTCCAGAAGACTGCACTGAAGTAAGATGGTATTGCCCAATACCGCCCACCCTGTTGGGTACTACTGCTTGCTTAGGAGCGTCAGTTTGGTTTACAGATCCAATAATCCAATCCCAAGTTAAACTGTTATTTAGTACAGTATCAGCAAATCAAAAGCATGCTTTTTATAAAAAAACACTGTTGCCGCCATCTTGTTTCCCTGGATCTATATTTCTAGTGATTCACAAATTCACAATTCTTTCTTTAAATTCCCCCCAAACCATGTTATATAAATACTGACATGGCCCCTGCTGCTCTATATATTCAAAATACCAAACTGACCTAACTCAGCTCTCAAACGCGATACACAACTGGTACGCTGCGTTCCTGAGTCTGGTACAAATACATAACCATGGTTGGAGCCACATGGTTCTATACTCCAGTGCACCCCTGCCCCAAAAAATAAAACCTCTGTTCACCAGCCAAACTCAAGTACTATAAGAAATGAGTTCATCTACTCATGCATACTGGAGCAAGGTGACAATACATAATTGTGTACTTCCTTTTAAGATCTTGACATGTTCTGTCTCAGCTCTTCCCACATCCATCGGCACCATTCACCCTTACACCGCAATGCTATATCTCCTACAATACACCCATATTGAGCTGTTGTCACTGAGTTCCACTTCTTTGTTGTCTTCAGCTCAACAGATGGTACTGGGTTCTAGAACTGCTAAGTTATTAAAAAATGAACATTGGGTGGCAAAAAGGCTATATTAATACGGAGTCCTAATCAAGGAAATCAACTGGACTCTTTCAAACCAAGCACAAAAAGCAATATGCTGGGCGATACTGCTAAACCTCCTGCCTCACAAATCAGGGACATGGCTTAAAGAAATCAGGGACCAAGGACCTGTATCCCCTGAAGAAACTAGTAGAAGAAGGGGCTTAGTTTAAAGTTTGCTGTGGTTAACTAACCTAACTTTTATATAATGACTGCAAATATTGTAAACTCTGTATATCTTTTATATATTTTATCTGTGTAACTTGTCTGACATCTCTATGCCAATGGGACCCCACTGTAAATGAGTCTTGGCTCAACTGGGCTACCCCTTTCTGAAAACCAGAAACAGTTTTTTACTACTACATTTTCTGAAGAACAAACCTGCAGCACTAATGTGTGACATTATTTTGTGCTTATAATCCCTACTGTTCAAATGGGAACACAAATTTTAGGAGGGACAGATGCACATTTTGAGGCAAAATCAAGGACATCACTGACAATCAAGGACAGTTGAGAGGTATGCACTGACCCAAAGTTGTGATTATATTACAAAAATGCAAACAACAGGGTTTATGTTCCCTTTAAGGGTGAGACTGACATTTAAGGCCATGTCGCACCACTTATCATGCTTCTGTGTGTGGACTGCATGCCCAGTGATGGAGATGCCCAAATCACTGATCATTGCTGACAGAAACAACTCGGGGATGACAAGGACATCAGGCTGGCATTGCAGGACCCATAGCTTAAGTTAATTTAACTTAGTAGCCAAGTTCTGAGCATTTACATGGAGGATTCTGAGATCTGTAGTGAAGGTAGTGCGGGTGGAGGAGAAAGGGAAAGAGGAAGGGGCATGATTAACCTCGTATCTTCAGAGAATGGAAGCAGTGAGGCAATGATGAGTCCAGTGAGGCAATAATGAGCCTAAAAGAGTGGGATTTCCTCTGGCGGGGGAGGAAAAGGAGAAAGGGAGATGGAGGGAGTGCAGAAGATAGACTGCCAAAGGCTATGAGAATGAGATAGAGAGAGAGAGAGAGAGAGAGAGACAGAGAGAGAAAGAGAAGGCCTATTTTTACGTGGAAGGGAGAAGGGGAGGGTGAAGGATGAAAAGGTGGGTTAGGGAGGGAAGGAAGGGCAGGGAGGAAATAATAGGACGGGGAATGAGACAGCAGAGGAAAAAGGGGGATAAGTATCATAGTGAGAGCAGGTTATGAAAGAGAGTTGTGGAGGGTGGTAGTGGTAGAAGTTATGTTAGGGAAAGAGAACAAGACATAAGAGAGAGGAGCAGAAGGTGAAGGGAAAGATGAGTAAAGAATGAGCAGATTACGGGAAGGGAAAAAAGAGAGTCACAGGATGCAGCTAGCCCTGCGGAGGTGGTGAGAGGGGATGGAGAGTGAGTGGGTTGAGGGAGGTGGGTAATTAACTAGAATAGGCAATCAAACTCAAAATAACAAGCCAAGCAAACAAAAACAAATAATGTACTGTCTGTAACAGTCTAAACAGGAGTTTGCAATTTGAGGATTTACAGTATGACAGTGGCTTGGAGGGCCATTCAGAAACCAAATATTTTGGAAATTTGTCCTGTCCTCATATCCTTTATGGATTCCACATCCTTCCCTTTTCCCAATCTGTCTCTCTGGTACGCTACCTCTGATTGCACTTAATGTTTGGCATATTCTGATCTGACCTGGGATTAGGTTGGGATATCGACTGCACTGCACTGCACTGCACTGAGAAGTCCCAATTGTATGAAACATGTCTGCAGTTTGTTGCTCTTGGCTGTAGCTGAAACAGATGCAGAAGTCTGAATGAACAGAAGGCAACTTTTGTTTCGACAAAGCTGTTAGCCTTCCCCTACACATGAATTTGCATACCCATAATGCTTACCACTGGGTTTGTTGCTTTCGAGTGTATATGTGTGGCAAAAGACAGATAAACAGAAACCACACAATTTGGAAATATGTTCTTTCATTCTGTCATTTGTGGATTGAACATCCTGCTATTTTGTCACTGTGCATTTGTGGGATGCTATTGCCGAGTGTACTGAATGCCCTACTGAAACAGCTGGAGGTTACAATGAAACACCAAAGACTGTAAGTGATAGTGGAAATGCAGGAAGAGATTAGCAGCAGTTCATAATAAAACAGCTTAATAGCTACTAGCACAATGAAAACCAGTAGGTGCAAAGAAGAACTTGACAAAACTGCAGATAAATGGTAGCATGGGCAGCAATTATCAGCAGTATACAAGGAATGCTAAGACTAAGGAATACTTAATAAGGAAGCAGAAACAGTGACATTTATTCACTGATAACTGAGGAGGGACCAGCAGCCTAGCAGACAGGAGTGCGTGTGTGTGAAAAAATGCAGTGGGGTGTAACCAATCACATTCAGTGTGTGTGCACAAGTTCTATGATTGCCCACTACATCAATAGCTGTGTTTACACGGCAGCAGTGATCTGGCATTTGCGCTGCTCCCTTTCTGCTGTGGTGGCTGCTCGGACAGCAATCCTCCATTTACACAGCCCACCGTCACAGCACTGCACGTTGCTACAAGGAGGGGCTGTGAATGCCATGGAGGATGCATGGAGACATGAGGAAAGAAACGGAGCGAACACAGCAAAGTGTCTACACTGCTGTTTGCTGTGCTTGCTCCAATAGGGGTACTGACAACTGAGTTGGAGCTGAAAACTGATCGGAGCCACTTTTGCGGTGCTCTGGAATGTGTCCATGCACCTGACTTTGCAGTGCAGCAACCAGTGCAAATGGACTGACGCACTGCAAAGCAGGTGGTGTAAACAGGGCTAATAATGCAGTTATCTATACCAGTTCTACAATAGTAGACTCACGAAATGATAAAACTTCAGAATGACTTTGACAGTCTGCAAACCTGACTATTTCATAACGGTTGCAAAAAATGAATTCTCCTTTTCAGTTGGGGCTTACAAGTGGACAGCCCCTCTATCCAAATATTGAATTTGGATCCTCTGGAACAATACCCTGTCTCAGAGATATTTTGGAGGCTTGTCTTAATAGTTCTTTGTGACAACACTATCACTTCTCTGCACCCAAAAACTAGCATAGAAAAAGAAACCTTCAGAAACAATCTTGGTTGGACTTTATGACCTGGAAGACTCTCATGTTCCAAGCGTCATTACGTCCCTTGAATAGAGTTTTATTTCTAGTTTGGCCAACTGCACTTCACTTCAGGGGCTACTGACATGCTACAGCAAAGTATGCGACTGTCCTTCAATGTCAGTCCATGACAGATCACTGCAACATGTACAGAAGCTGTTGCCTCCTCTCATTACTGGTCAGGCTTGAGTTCCATGGGTCCCCCTGATCTATCATTGTATAAGCACAGCGGTGTAGCTAGGAAAATAAAATGTATATGCCAGAATCTTCTGGTGCCTCTTTGCCCCTCCCTCCATTGCAGACATGCCTGTGTTTGTTACTCAGACCCCTTGTCTGCTCCATACTGTACTTCACAAACTACACAATATGAGAAACACATATAAAAGTACTTAGTTTTGGGCCCAGGATGCCACCCCAGTCTCCACTTGACTTGTTAGCCATGATATCCTTGGCATATGTATTCCCACATCCACGTATGAGCATCATCTACCTAGGTTACCTAGGAGGCATGAGGACCAACTCAGTGCATGTTTACAGTAACCTACAATCCTAAGTAAGGGATCTGCTTACAATGCCAAAAATTTAAATGTCAGCTGCTGAAAACATATTCTTGCATGCTACAGTATGTCACCAAGCTGGAATGCACTGCCATAGATACATAGATGTTGTCGACAGATAAGGACCGCTAGGCTTATACAGTTTGCCCGTTTAAGCTGCCTAACGAAGCATCCGATCTGGTCATTGGCTTTAGCTTTTTCTTCCTATCTCTGTATAAGGGACTCCATTGACTTACCACTGATCAAAGTTACATTATTTAATCATCAGAACGAACCATATTCTTGTCTTAAAGGGGAACTACAGTCAAAAAGTACAAAAACGTATGTTGTGCAAAGCAGCTGAAGGGTCACACATTGAATTTTAGATTTGAATTTTTATGGGTTATGCATGAAACTATGCGGATGATTCATGATTGTAAAAAGCTAGGTACGTTGACTAAAGTATATTCAAGAAGGCAATTATTTTCCCAGTGCCCTGGGCTAAGGTGTTCTATGCAGTTCTGACTTCCCACTTTTTGGTATGCTTCTCTGCCACTGGTGGGTGGCCATGGGACATGGAGGGGGTGAGCCCCGGGGGAATGGTGTTAAAAATTTGGCAGCACATCACTGCTTTCTAGCCTAAAGAAAAAAAAAATATCTTCTGGGGCACCCTCCAAACTCTCCCTCAGCCCCCCAAGTCAATTGGCTACTCCCCTGAATCCCCATTATGTGTAGGGAGCAGCAGGAAGAAGAGATACAGTGCTTGCTACGCAAGAGCATTCAGTGATGTGTTTTGAGGGGGTGAGTGGGAGTCGTGTAAGAGCATCCAAATTCCAAATACAAAATACACTCTTACACGAGTCCTACCCACTCCCCCAGGTGTGTCGCTGAATGTTTTGCTGAGCAAGCACCTTGCAACTTCAAGGTTACGCAGCTTCTCACATCTGGCCAGTCACACAACTGACATTCTGCTGCTTCCCCATGTAATGAGGCATAGGGAGGAAGCCAGGGGGTTTGGGAGGGGAGTTTTAGAATGGAGGGCACATGCAGCCATGCCCCCTAAAGATAATTTCTGGTTTAAAAATAGGGGAGCCTGCAGAGGCCATATGATGGCGTGGGCTGGCAGTCACATGACTGTTATTTTTGCTGCTCCCTCCATAATAGAGCACTGGGGGGAATAGCCTCCTGTGGACCTCGGTGGTTAGTGTCAGTCTTCATGGGTGACAGATTTAGGATGGGGGGCACACAGAGCTGCATTCCTGAAGACTGAAGGGCCTATTAGTCACTGTCTGGCCTGCCAAAATGCTTGCTGCTGTCTCCCCAACTTTCACAGGCACAGATGGAATGGATAGGGACACACAATACTGTGTCATTTAAGGCACCAAAAGGGTAAGGGGCAGAAGAAAAGCAGGGTTCAGGGTAGTGGTCAGGTGGCTTTAAAAAAGGGGAAGAAGGGAGATTATAAAAACAAAACAAAACAAAACAGCAAAACAGGTAAAGAAGATAGGGGAATTGAAACATTTATTTAACAAGGCAAGGCTCTGAACGGCATGCCAAGATCTCCCAGTGCTTAAGGCCCCCTGATGTGCCAGTGCAGTGAGTAAGGCTCGAAGCACTGGTGGAACTTGGCATGCTGTCTGAGCTCTGCCTTGCTACATAAATGTTTAAACTGTTTTTACTTATTTGCCTTTTGTGCTCTTTACTTTTGTATCAAGGTACATACTGTAGCGGAGCAACTAGAAGCAATTGGAAGTGAGGGGCCAGTATTTAAACGCTTTAGAGGATCTGAGTGGTGGGAAGGAGGTTATAGGATTTTTCAAGGTCTACAGCTGATAAGGTCATAGATAGCCTCTCCTGGGTGACTTCAAATAGGTTAGATGGGATCACAGTTGCACAGAAGGGGTAGAAAATAAAGCCACTGCCTCATATTGTCCCTTTACATGAAACAGCCCCAGAGCTGCTATGTAACTTTATTCTATTTTTTACATAGAGTGCTTGTTTGTTTATTTTTATACTGAATAACCAATGAGCATAAAATGCCCATTTTCACTGGTGGCCAGTAACAAAAAATCTACAAAAAAACATAATGCAATACTAAAAAAGTTGTACAATACAATATACAAATCAAGTAAAACATCGACATTTAGCTTCCAATGACATTAACTTTTGAAGTACACCTTTAAAAGATGAAATGTTAACATACATAGTAATATTTTGAGGCAAATCATTATACAGTTTTACAGTATAAAATTGCAAGGAGTTCTGTGCCATTGTTGTTTGAAAAAACGGAATCTGAAATTTATAACCAGCCTGTGATCTAGTCGAAATTGTGTTAATCAATCTGGGAAAGAGCTCAGTAATTATCCCGAACAAATATCCCAAATGCAATTTATGTTAAAAAACTAAAGCTCGCAATCTAAATCTGTCAAAAAATGACAAACACCCAAAATAACTATATAAATGACTATGATGTGTCCTTTTGTTCTGTCTAGTAACAAAACAAATAATATTATGATAAGTAGTTTTAAGCTTTACAAGAATTCTATCTGTAGAAAAAAATATATAATTAATCCATAATCAATTATTGAGAATAAAAGACTGTGCCAGTATTGCCCTAGTTTCATAAGTTAAATGTCTATTTAATCGATACAACATTCCCACTCTTTGGTGTATTTTACTAATCAATTTTGTAATGTGTAACTCAAAAGATAAATGTGAGTCTATAATCAATCCCAAATATTTTATATCAGTAACCTTCTCAATCTTATTACCATAATTGTCACACAGTGTCAGATCAAATATTACATTGGTCCTAGGATTTTTAAAAACCATACATTTTGTTTTACTAGGGGTTAGAACTAATTTATGCCTAATAAACCATTCATGCATTAAACTAAAATCCTTTTGTAAACATTGTTCTACCTTTTGACAGGATTCTCCATTACATACTAAAACCGCGTCATCTGCATATATAAGATAAGTTCAGAGTTATTACATACATTATGCAATGAATTTATAAAAAGTGAGAACAACAGGGGTCCCACAATGGACCCCCGGGGAACTCCACAAACCAATTTAGCCTCAACAGATAATGTGCTGTTCATCAAAGTTTTCTGCACCCTCCCAGCTAGGTAGTTTTTCATCCAAAAAATCACCCCATCAGAAAAATTTACTTTAAGTAAGTTCATTAATAATTCTCTATAGTCCACAAGATTGAATGCCTTGGTGAGGTCCACAAACCCTGAGACCACTATTTTACCCTCATCAAGGACTCTAAGGACCTGGCTTGTGAACCTCACCAAGGCAGTCTCAGTATTGTGTCCTGACTGGAATCCATGTTGAGAAGGAGACCATAACCCATATTTATCTAAATGTTCCATAATCTGATCTGACATAATCTTTTCTAGTAGTTTGGATAAAGGAGCCAACAATGTAATAGGTTGATAGTTATTAACATTCAGCATGCTACCCGTTTTAAATATAGTCCTTAGAATACCACATTTCCATTTAGAAGGAAACACATTATTACAAAGGGAAACATTAAAAAGTCTGCTCAACTGTGGGGCCATTACTATTCCAGCTTTTTTCAAAATCCTATAGTCAATCTCATCAACCCCAGTACTTGGTCTTAGATCCATCTTTAAAACATAAGACAGTTGATAATAGCCGAAAATAAAATTTTGGGTTTCCTATACATTCTAATTTAACCCTTTCCTCAGCCAAATCCTCATTCATTTCAATATTTAAAACCTGCCCTGGAGGTCTATACCTATCAAGATTGACAAAATGTGAATTAAACCCATTAGCAACCTTAATTGTCTCATTCACTAATTGCCTATTTATTTCAATTGAAATGTTATCTGGTTTCTTTCCTTTACCCATTAAACTATTTAAAGTTTTCCAAATAGCCTTAGAATTACCATTCTCAGAGATTAATTTCCTCTTAAAATAGTCACATTTTGCTTTTCTTACATCTGATTTACATAAATTATGCAATCTCTTATATTCTTGCTGTAACTCTAATGTTTTATATTTCCTATATCTATTCCAGATCTTATTTATTTCATGAGCTTACCAGTTCTGCACTTAACCATAGTTTATTATCTGTTCTTATTCTAACAACTTTCATTGGCAATAACGTATCATAAATGTTAATAAAATGGCAACAAAATTTCTCAAAAGCCATATCTATATCCTCAATAACATCCAAAAATGACCAATCAATTGAATGTACCTCATCTGAAAATGACTGCAGCTGGAAATCATTTACACGGCGATACTGAATAACCCTAGGGGGCACTTTGTAGCTCTTCACTGACCACCCACAGTAAACCACACGGTGATCACTAAGACAGTCCACTTTAACTCCTGAGGTAACCACATGGCCAGGAACATTAGTAATGATCCAGTCAATCAATGACTCATAACCAGTTCGATAATTATATTGAGTAGTATAAGTTATTAACTTGACACATCCCCAGACCAGATACCAAATTTCTAACATAAACTGCATGTGAAGAAGACCAGTCTAAATTAAAATCTCCTACAATCAACAGTTCTCTTGATGATGGAAAGGATAAATTATGAAAAAAAGCATCAATACCCATTTTAACATTCAACGGTGGTACATACACCTTAATTAAAGTCAAGAGTTTATTACCACCTAGGACCAGATCAATTGCAAATGACTCATAATATATACTATCTACATATAAGTGTATAATTTTTTCCCCCTGTATATACAGTATGTATTACATTTTTGGTTCTGGTTCTAATATACCCAACCTGACCTGACAGAACTAGAAAAACGGACCCATACACCTCTATTTCGTACATTATGAAATATAGTTTGTATACGGAAGAGGGGGGACCGGGGCTTACTGGAGCAGTGGGAGGGGCAACTGGACACCAGGGATCAATGTTTTGCTGTGTTTCAGGGACTGGTTGAAGGGGGGGGCACTGGAAACCAGGGATCAGCATTTCATAGTGTTTCTTGGATTGGATGAGGGAGGGGGACCACTGGATGACAGGGAGGCTACTGTACTGGGAGCAGAAGCACAAAGTACCTACAAAAGGCTTCAATTATCTTGGTGCACACTGGAAATGAGATGCCATCTTACTACCATACAATTCCATTATCATGTGCACCTGGGGTACCTTTGCACTGTCATGTTAACCTCTTTACAAGAGTGTGCATTTATTATTGGCATTCTGGGCAGTTCAGGGCACATTTGTGAATGCCTCACTGTGCATGAGCAGTGTCTGAGCTGGCAGAAAGGCATCTATTATACTGCCCCATATATTAAGAATAGTCAGTCTTTCTTCCCAGGTCTTACCCTGCAGCCCATGGGTCACTTCCACAGCCCTCTGCTGGATAGCTTCTAACCTCTCTGTGTCCTTCTTCTGGTGCATCCTTCAGATTTCACTTTCCACAGTTTTCTCAAAAGTGACAATTTCACTTTAAAAGTCCAATTGAGAATCACATCTCATTTACAAGAGTGCTCTGCAGAGAAGCTGCCATGGACAGAAACCACACTAGACCTACAGTATCTCAAAGATCCATACCTACAGTATGTCAAAAATCCATAAACAGTCATATACCTTAGAATACCCAAAACCATGCACACAGAGAATCCAAATATAAAAATACTGTAGCTTATTATTAAAACTGGAAAGACTGTGAGCTGGTCAGTAAGCTCATACAGTAATATTGGAAAGACTGTGAGCTGGTCAGTAAGTGCATACAGTAATATTGGAAAGACTGGGACCTGGTCAATAAGTACAAACAGTAATATTGGAAAGACTGAGACCTGGTCGGTAAGTACATACAGTAATATTGGAACGACTGGGACCTGGTCAGTAAGTACATACAGCAATATTGGAAAGACTGGGACAGGGTTTTAAATAATTGATTAGCAGTTTTTTCTTGGGACAATACTAACTGTACAGAAGCATTTATATAGGTTTTCTAGAAGTGTTATGTTTGCTAAACACAGTGAGGCAAGTGCTATGCGTTTTCACAATGTTTTAGAACTTTTATAAGCAAAATGCTAATCAATTTTTAGAGTTAAATAAAACCATGCTGGGACCTGGTCAGTAAATACATACAGTAATATTGGAAAGACTGGGACTGGTCAGTAAGTGCATACAGTAATATTGGAAAGACTGGGACCTGGTTAGTAAGTACTTACAGTAATACTGGAACAACTGGGACCTGATCAGTAAGTACATACAGTAATATTGGAAAGACTGGGATTGGTCAGTAAGTGCATACAGTAATATTGAAAAGACTGGGACCTGGTCAGTAAGTACATACAGCAATACTGGAAAGACTGGGACCTGGTCAGTAAGTACTTACAGTAATACTGGAACGACTGGATCTGAATCAGTGAAGTATAGCACATTAATATTGGAAAGACTGGGACCTGGTCAGTAAGTACTTACAGTAATACTGGAAAGACTGGGACCTGGTCAGTAAGTACATACAGCAATACTGGAAAGACTGGGACCCGGTCAGTAAGTACTTACAGTGATACTGGAATGACTGGGACCTGGTCAGTAAGTACTTACAGTAATACTGGAATGACTGGGACCTGGTCAGTAAGTACATACATTAATATTGGAAAGACTGGGACCTGGTCAGTAAGTACTTACAGTAATATTGGAAAGACTGGGACCTGGTCAGTAAGTACATACAGCAATACTGGAAAGACTGGGACCTGGTCAGTAAGCACTTACAGTAATACTGGAATGACTGGGACCTGGTCAGTAAGTACATACATTAATATTGGAATGACTGGGACCTGGTCAGTAAGTACTTACAGTAATACTGGAAAGACTGGGACCTGGTCAGTAAGTACATACAGCAATACTGGAAAGACTGGGACCCGGTCAGTAAGTACTTACAGTGATACTGGAATGACTGGGACCTGGTCAGTAAGTACCTACAGTAATACTGGAATGACTGGGACCTGGTCAGTAAGTACATACATTAATATTGGAAAGACTGGGACCTGGTCAGTAAGTACTTACAGTAATATTGGAAAGACTGGGACCTGGTCAGTAAGTACATACAGCAATACTGGAAAGACTGGGACCTGGTCAGTAAGCACTTACAGTAATACTGGAACGACTGGGACCTGGTCAGTAAGTACATACATTAATATTGGAATGACTGGGACCTGGTCAGTAAGTACTTACATTAATATTGGAAAGACTGGGACCTGGTCAGTAAGTACATACAGCAATACTGGAAAGACTGGGACCTGGTCAGTAAGTACTTACAGTAATACTGGAATGACTGGGACATGGACAGTTAGTACATACAGTAATATTGGAAAGACTGGGACCTGGTCAGTAAGTACATACAGTAATATTGGAAAGACTGGAACCTGGTCAGTAAGTACATACAGTAATATTGGAAAGACTGGAAACTGTTCCGTAAGTACATACAGGAATAATGGAAAGACTGGGACCTGGTCAGTAAGTACATACAGGAATAATGGAAAGACTGGGACCTAGTCAGTAAGTACTTACAGTAATACTGGAAAAATTGGGACCTGGTCAGTAAGTACATACAGTAATAATGGAAAAGACTGGGACCTGGTCAGTAAATACATACATCAATATTGGAAAGATTGGGACCTGGTCAGTAATGGGAGGTCATGGGAGGCAGTACAGCGCAGTGGTTTAAGGCTCTAAGCTGCAAATCTGGAGACCTGGGTTTGAATCCCACAGCCCCCACTTGCATACTGTGTGACCTTGAGCAAGTCACTTAACTTCTCTGTGCTCCCAGGTTGCACCTGTAAAAAAGCTTTCAGCTTAGTGTGCAGCTCCTGGTTAAACAATTAAAAAAAAAAAAGTAAGTACATACAGCTAGTGGTATATTTAGCAGTATCACTAGACATATTAGGAATAGGAGAAGGAGGTGTTGCTTCCATTGTATGGCTCACTTGTGAGGCGACATTTGGAGTACTGTGCTCAGCTTTGGTCTCCAGGGTATAAAACTGAGACTGGATCACTGGAGAGGGTCCAGAGGAGGGCAACTTGTATAATCAATGGGCTACAGGATATGGAATACACTGATAGACTATCTGAACTTGGAATGTATATTTTAGAATTTTGTAGGTTAAGGGGGGACGTGCTTGATTTTTAAGGCAATATCTGATGAGGAGCTGATGGGCAAATTAGGACTGGTACACTAAGAGAAAGGGTACACCAAACCTGGGCACATCCCATACAACTGGAGGGAAAGAAATTTCAAACCACAAGGAGAAAACACTGGTTTAACTTGATAGTGATTCCAATCTGGAATAGTTTACTAGCTGAAGTGGTGACCAGTAACAATATGCATGTATTCAAACAAAGATTGGACAACTACCTGACAATAAATAAAATATGGGGTTATAATTAACTATTTCGTGGTGAGCAAATATGGACAATATGTCTTCTATGCTCTGAAAATAACCTATGTAACCTATACAAAAAAAACAAAAAAAAAATAAACCTATGTAACCTATGTTTTGGGAAGACTGGGACCTGGTCAGTAAATACATCAATACTGCCATAGCCGAGTACAACAGCAAAGTCTGATTAGATGTAAATTATAGCTTTATGCAGTTCTGAGGTCGTGGTGTGGAGTTTGGAAAGTAGGGTCCTAAGTAAAGAACTGACATCTTTCAGTCACTTCTCTGTTCTGCTCTTCTCATTCATTATGTTTGAAAACCAGCAACAGCCTCTAAAATCTGCTAACGGCATAGGGTCAATATGTCGCACGGCAAATCGTGTTGCACAATTTCTTGTTTTTATTTGTTCTGTGGGGGTCTCTGTCCCCCACACCCCCCTGTTATGGGGTCTGCACCCCCGGACCCCCCCACTAAAGATTCTAACTCTGGGGGGGGTCCAACTCGGAGAGCACACAGGTCCAGGTTTTGCCATAATGCTGTACGCTATTAAGCATACGACAATATGATCTGAAAACATCTTACCACAAAATTTCCACTGGTTATGAACCATCTTTATACATTTACACTTTTCTGTGACTTTCAAGTAATATGTGGTATCAATAGTTCAGACTTGAACCTCAGAAACATCAACTCTGAGATGTATGAATCTATGTTATAATAGTGAAAATTCTTGGGCAACTTGCAATACAGTGAGTACACCTTGCCAAAAAAACAATTCGGCACACTTTTAAAATAATGTTTAATGCAGGAGCTATGTCCCCTCACACCCCCTTTATGAGGGCAAGCCCCTCGCATCCCCCATACTTAAATAATCATCTCTGGGGGGGCGGACACTGGAGGAAAGAAGAAGGACTGACGACAGCAATAACTTAAAAAAACAAACAAAAAAAAAAAACACCTGCTAAATCAAAAAACAGACCAGTATGCAGTCCTGAACCCGGTACCACCAGCACTGCAGATGGCGTCCCTACCCACTATGCTAGGCAGGTAGCTCGGGGGCATCACACTCCATGTCCCCATTTAGCACATCCCTCTTCCTCCCCACATTGCTATTCCATCCCTTCCCCTCTCCTCTCCATCCTTTCCATCCTCCCTCACTATTTCCTCCCCTTGCTATACGTTCCCTATCACTGATCCTAAAAGTGACCAAACTGAAGCGCTCATTTCAGAGTCGCTCAAATTGGTTCGTGATTATTTATTTATTTATTTATTAAAGGTATCGGAATTGCAAACCCTTGAGTCAGTGACTCTTTTGCAAAGGCTCCATATTATGATTAGACAAAGGTTCAATAAATAAGACACAGGTACAATAAACAGTCAGGTGTAGCACTACAATACAACAATCAGGACGGGTGGTGATAACATGAGGCACAGACACAGGTACAATAAACAAGTGGATGTACTAGTACATATACAAAGGTAGGTTTGGGTAGCAAAAAATATAGGCAGTGAACATTGGTGCAGCTTAACTAAAAGCAGAGACTGAGGTGTAAGAAGGTTGGACAGTGGTCCGTTGTCAAGCGTGGAACAGGTAGGGTAAGGCGGGACTATGTGGTAAGTCGGAGCTGTGGGCAATTACAACTGCGGGCGGTGTGGAGGTGGCTCTGGAGTGAGGATTTGAAGGGTTCAGGTCTGTTCTTGTGGGAGATGGGGGCAGGGAGGGAGTTTATCCAAATTGGGGCTCTGTAGATGAAGGACCTCTGGGCCAGGGCAGTCCTGACTCTGGGCACATGTAGCAAAGATTTGGTAGGTCTGCATTTGGAGGTAGCAGAGGGGGCAGGGTGAATCAACAATGAGAGTCTAGGTGGGGCAAGACTAACTATAATTTTCTTGGCAAAGAGGCAAGTCTAGTACAGGAGACGCTCCTCGAAGTTGAGTAGGTAGGCTAGAGTGTAGACAGTGAAGGTGTGGGTAAGCTTGGCACAGCCTGTAAGGAGGCGGCATACTTTGTTGAGGGAGGTTTTGATTCTATGAAGAGCGGTATTGGAAGCAACCCCATAGACAAGAAACCCATAATCAACAAGGGAGAGGACCAAGAAGGTAATAGTGATCCTAAGAGCTTCGGGGGGAGGCAGTCCCTGTGGTGGTAGAGAAGGCCGGTATGAGAGTTGACGGAGAAGCAAAGGGTGTGGATGTGGTCATGGAAGGATAGTGCCGGGTCGAAGGTAATGCCAAGATATTTGAAGCTACTAACCTGTTCGCTGAGGTGGTGACAATTAGTTAATATTCGAAGTGGGGAGCCCCGAAACTTGCTCTGGGTGTGGGTGAAAAGTATGGACTTTGTTTTTTTATGGTTGAGAATGAGCCTGTGGTCAACGAACCAAGGCTAAGCCTGGCTGAAGGATTTTTGCAGAATGTCTTGCAGGGCAAGGGGTTCTGGATGGGAGGACAAGAGAACCGCGTCGTCAGTGTAACGGAGGACATGTACAGACCAGACGGTGGAGAGGGTGCTGAGGTAGAGAGTGAACAGAAGAGGACCCAGGATTGAGCCCTGTGGAATGCCAAAGCGGACTGGGTGGCTGCCTGAGACAGTGTCATTTACTTTGACACATTGGGAGTGAGGGGAGAGGTAGCTGGTAAACCAGGCGGTGACACCCTGGGAGCAGCCAAGCTGGGCAAGGGTGAACAGGAGGAGTGGATGGCTAACTGTGTCGAAGGCATTCGACAGGTCTAAGAAGACTGCTCCTGCTGGGTGCCCCCTATCGAGAGCAGAGTGTAGATAGCTGGAGAATTCCAGGAGAGCTGTAGTGGTGCTATGACCTGGGCAGAAGTCATGCTGCTCTTCGTAATGGAGTTTGTTCTTAGTGAGGTATTCAGAGAGCTGCTCTGTGACTACTTTTTCAAGGGCTTTGGGGGGGGATAGAGATTGGGTGATAGTTCCAAGGGGTAGTATGGTCCCCAATCTTGTGTATGGGGGTGATAACCACAGCCTTCCAAGTAGAGGGGAACTGGACAAGGCAGAGTGAATGGTGTAGGAGGTTGATGGGGGGGGGGGCAGAACATCCAGAACCTTGTGAAGCAGTCTGAGATCAAGTGAGTCATTACTGTGGCTGGAACCTGAAAGGGCTTTTGGGAGGTAGGGTCTAGCCTCCTGCATCGAGAGTGCATGAAAGTAGAAAGGGGGCGAGTGAGGGAGAGGGGTGTCGGGGGATACAGTGTTAAAGAAATTGAGGGGGAGTACTGAACTAAGGTCTGAGAAGGTAAAGTTGAGAGTATCAGCGATGCACTGTGGATCAGAAGAGATGGTGCCATTGATGTTGATATGGGATGGGGGTGGGGATTTACCACTGAGCTCCTTTATGCTGTCCCAGAATTTGCAGGCAGAGCCCCAGGAAGAGGTCAGAGTTGACTTGTAGAAGTCAGCCTTAGTTTTATGGATAGCCCAGGTGCATTTATTACAAGCCTCATGACAGAGTTGTCTATTAGAAGACAAGCCAGAGTCGAGTGCTTTGTGCCAGAGGTTGTCCCACTGGCGCAAATGGTTTAGTAGTGATTGAGTAATCCAGAGGGTGTTTGTGTTTTTGACAGTATGTTTGGCGAGGGGAGCAAATAAGTCGCAGGCCGTGTTAAAAGAGTGGATAAAATAGGTGACAGCCATGTCAGTATCAGGTACTAGGTTGATTGGGGACCAGTCCCAGCGAGACAGGTAGGAATTTAGCTGCTCCAACTTACCAGGTTTGAGGCAGTGCTGGAAGGTGGTCTTAGAGGGTGGCTTTTGGGCAGTGCCAGACCAGGAGCAGATTACGATGGAGTGATCACTAAGGGCACTGGGAAGGACTGTGGTGTCAGAAATTTTGTGGGGGCAGTTGGCTAGGATGACGTCCAAGAGGGAGGCGGAGCCATTGGAGGGGTTGATCCGAGTGGGGTGTGTGACCAACTGGGTGAGATCTAGGGCAGTGATTGAGTCTTTGGGCTGGGAGGTGGAACTGGAGAGCCAGTTAACGTTGAGGTCACTCAGTGTAATTTGCTCAGATTTGGGGGGAACTGGGGAATGTAGATTTATAGAAGTGTGACGGCAGAAAAGGACTGACCAGGCCCACTGAGTCTGCCCATTTGTCCAGCTATTTGCTTGGACCTCCGCCCCCCATGATGGTCAAGTAATGATTGAAGAGCTGGTGTCTGATAGCATAGGGGAGTGTAGGCAGCTGTGATGAATAAAGGGGCCCTGGAGGTACCAGGAAAGACTTTGACAGTAAGGGCTTGTACCCCATGGGCAAGTTGCGGGGTAGGGAGGGAGTGCACACAGAGGGAATTTCTGAGGTAAATGGTGCAGCCACGGGCCACCTCCCTGTTTCCCAACCCTCTCATCACAAAACAGGATATACCCAGGGAGGGCGAAAAAGAAGTCAGGAGTGGCTTTTGAGAACCAGGTCTCAACTATAGCCAGGATGTCAAGTTGGTGTTGGGCGATTCAACCCCGGAGCCCATCAAATTTTGTTTGGAGGCTGCACATCATTGTGGCAATACGAATCCTAGGAGTGGGGGTGTATGTGTGTATGGGAGGGGGCAGGGAAGGGGCCTGGGTTGGGGTGGATGTTACCCAACATCAGGAGAAGAGATATTATTCTAAGGAGTGCCAGATGGGGCATATAGCGGGATGAGGTTGAGGCGAAGGGGCAAGGACATAACCGCCTGCTCACAAAGGAGGCCAAGATTCAACTAGTTCAAGCTACCTTCCTATCTTTAATAGATTACATGGACCTGCTCTACAGCCACTGCACTGCCTCTGCACTGGCTAAGTTGGACACCCTCTACCACAGAGCTATCAGGTTCATTACTGGCCTTCCACTTTTCGCACATCACCGCTCCCTGTACTCATCGTTAGGCTGGACTTTCCTTTACTATAGAAGGAATAGAAATGCCGCCCTATGGGCCTTCAGAGCGGTACCCAACAAGCTCCCCTCATATCTCTCAGATTGTATTCCCTGGAGTGTGTTAGGCATCTACGCTCTAAGGAGCTATTCCCTAATTGCCCTCCAAGTTCCAAGGGTCAACACTCATTTCGGCAAAGCTGCTCTAAGCTTCTCTTTATGCACATTGTGGAACGGTTTACAAAGGAACTTGAAGCTGAGCTGCCCTGTTAGCCTGAATATCTTCAAGGTGCTCTACGATCGCTACATGAAAGCACCTTGCAAATGTTTTCCTCACCGCTAGCCCACTAATTCCGCAATTCCCCCTTTCCATCCTGACGAGTGCCATGTTTCTACCCCTGGCTCTCACTCTTTCCCTATTAACTCTTCCTGCTGCACCTACTCTTCCCTGTCTGCTCCAGCCTGGCTAAAGTCCCACCCCATCCATAGTAGTGTCCCAATTATCTACCCCCTCCACCGTCATTATCATAATAAACAAGTACACAATAGCCATCATCATTTTCTGTGGTTTTAGCCCAATTTTTCCCCCAGTCGTCAGTAATATATCCCTCCTCTTCTTTACCTCTCTAACCTGCCACCCCATACATGGCCTCCTTCCCTTATATGCGTAGTTGCCGGCGGCCTCACTCAAAAGATCTCTGCTGATAACCCCTGTATGCCTATGGTTGACTGTACATTTGATGACTTCTTCAATTGTAAAATAATGCTGTTTTTTTTTTAATTTATTTCAACCTTGCACTGTACTATATACACTGTATATACTTTTTCCTCCTTGTATATTATTGCTTTTTGTATACCTGCTTCTGTACTGTACTTTGATGTATTCATGACCAGGTCCACCTTGCAAATGAGCCTTGCTCAATGGTGCCGCCTGGATAAAGATTTTGATTGATTGATTGATTCAGGAGGGTGAACGGGGATGGGAAGAGTGTGAAGGGTGGGGGGCGTCAGGCAGGGGTAAAACTGGGGGGAGCATGGGAGAGGGACTTGAGAGATGTGGAATCAGTGGGGGGTGGCAATAGTGGGGGAAGGTGCAGATAAAGAGTGGGGACATATGGAAAAAAGGCAAGGTGGGTGGAGTATGAGAATGATGGGGAGTCGGGGTCATGGGGAGGAAGATATAGCAGATAAGGAGAAGAAGTGTCAGGGAGGCAAGGTCAGCGGGCTGCTGGGCTAGGTGGGGAAGGGGCATGGCTAAGGTAACCATGATGGTACAGCAGGAGGGGTACGAAGGGATACTAAAAACTTCTAGTGAATGATGCAGACAGGATGACCCAGCAGAAGGGCCACGGACTGCAGAGGAAAGGGTACAAGGTTTGAATCCTGAGAGGGAGATTGAAAAAATGGGTGAAAGATGTAGAGGGGGAGAGCCAGAGAAGGGCCAGTGAGCAGGGTGAGAAGGTAGGAGAGAGGGTAGGAGTGGTAGAGGTTAAGTGAGCAGTAGAGACTCCTAATGGTAAGAGAGGGCAATAGCAGTTGGGGGGGAGGAGCTGAGAGAAGCAAGGGGAGAGTGTCAATTAGAGTGGATGAGAGTGGAAGTAGAGTTGGGTGCTACCACCTAGTGGTGATTAGAGATAACCTGCTCAAAGGAAAATGAACACTTCGGAAAAACTTGCAGTGGTCATGCGAGCAGGGGAGGACCTTAAGTTCAGGGATGCCCCTGGGTGTTAGGGAGCTGGGGTGGGCTAACACCCCTCAAGCAGGCTGTGCAGGGTAGGTGGAAAGCATTACCATTAGGAGCCCTGATGATCTACTGATTGTAAGTGCTACTGTATGAATCATAGTGGAAATGTATACTGCCCCATAGAACCACAAAGGGTTCCTGGGTTTTATAGGATTTTTTTGGGTCATTTCGTAAAAATATTCTGAAATTAGGTGATGTGGGTCAGAGAGCTAAAAATCTAATATCCCTGACTGAAATTAATCAGTTTCAAGGTTTGAGTTAATCATTCACTAACTGATAGCATTAAGAGTCCAAAACCATTTAACTATTTATTTATTTAAAATAATTTAACAGGTAAGCAATAAGAATCCAAGGATGAACTGCTTCCAGTCATGTCCTCATGGGAGGGGAATAATTAGTTGGCCAAGAAGTTACTCTGAGCAGTGACAGGTCATTTACAGGTATGTCCTTGGGGAAGGGGAACTGGGGTGCACAGGCTATGGCAAACGATAAAGATACTCAAGTAACCATCACATGTGTCAGCCACTAAACTGCTGTCTACTATGGATGGGGGAAATGCAAAAGAGTCTGATGTTCTGAAAGGTTCTTGGAAATCATGCAAAGCTTGTGTAGTTTTCCTAGTTATATAAACCTTTCCAATCTATACGTTTTTTGTTGCTTTGACAAAATTATTTCATGGACTTCTGATCACATCATCCTCAAGATGGCAGTTGAAGGGACTTGGCAGCTACATCCTCTCCACTAAAATCCCTACAATTGGCTTGATTAAAATGATAAAATCCAGCTCATGACATAGGGGACGCCCTACATTGCTGAAGGACTGCCAAGGATGGGAAATTCTAGCTCTGAGCAAGGGGATGCCAAGGGATTCAGAGCAGGTGGCTCCAACAGTGAGTTTTCTCATGCCTCATCTGCCTCCTCTTGCTCGAGCTGCAAAAAATCTGGAGCTAAGAAAAAAACAACAATCCCCACAAAATGAACAATCTCACTGTAAAATGAAACTTATGATCATAGAAATGAGGGATTTCTGCAAAGAAATCAGGAGCACTACTAACATCCTCAGCACGGACATCACAAAGTTAGAGAAGAGGTACGATGAGCATGAGGAGCAACTTATTCAGACGGACTGCCCCTCAGACACCACAGGCCTACTATTCTTTACTTACGCTCAGTGGTACAATGCACTGAAGAAAAACTGGAGGATACAGAGAGCCATAGCAGGCACAACGACCTGCACTTCTAAAGCTCCCCTGAGGATGTGGAGAGCCAAGATATATTCACTTTTCTATAGACATTTATACGGACTGCCTTACAGTCTCCTCTAGATCAAACCCTGGAGATCAAGCAAGCACATCAAATGCTAGTCCCTAAACCCACTGGACCGGCTGCTCATCCCCACTCGAATATTGTGCATTTTCTCTGATGGAATGACAAACAGGAGGTCCTCTCTAAAGCATGAAAGGCCTGAGAGGTCCAGTTTTATGGCTCTAGAATATATTTGGACAATGATTATCCAGTTTTCCTGCAGGCTAAAAGGAGAGCTTATCTCCCCTACAAGTGAGCACTTAAGCCAATAAACATTACGTTCTACACTCCCTACCAGGCCAAGTTGGTGGCGCACGTCAAGGAGGGACTGGCCAGATAACACACAGCAGGCTGCTGCTGCTGATTTTAAAACTCAAGGAATCCCTGTTACCCATCCCACTGACTAAACCGTCCATGCCAGCATTAGCCTCTAAAATTGCACAGTGCACATGGAAGATGGCCAGTGGATGGCATCAACAGTCAGCCGCCATGATGAAGAGATTATCCAACACCTTTGGGGAGACAGGTCTACTTCGGAGCAACAGCAGGCCCAGCACTGAATTCAGGACACTACCTGTACAGTTTTCTAGTCTTGAATTCTAGCCCTTGGCTGTTAAGGTGAATCCCTGCTCACATTTCCTGCTGATTTGCCCACCCAGGACCTTGGACCCTAGTTCCCTCAGGTGGGCTGAAGGTCCTAAAGAATTTTCTAGCAGAATATACTGCCCACCTGTAATCACAGGCTTAGCACAAAGAGCCACCATGCTCCCTTACAACCTCAACCTATTTATTTTTTATTTAGCTTTTGTTGACCAGGTAAGCACACTTGACAATCACATGCCTATTTTCAGGTGTGACTCAGGAGATTACAAGGAATATATAGACAGAGCAAGATTTAACAACTTAGACAGGATGACAAATGATATACAGACAATGCAGGGGTTCAACAGTGAGTCAGACTGCCTACCTAAGATAGCCAGTAGGCTTTGTAAGTGACTGGGCTGGGCCCACTGGGGGGCCTTTGTCCCCAGGCCACAATACAGGAGTGGAGCCATGTGCTCTATGGTTGGTGGGCCACTGGGGGATAGAAGTTGACCTCAGAAGCTTGTCTGTGTGGGGCTGCTACCTGAGGCCGCTGGTGCAGGGGGATAGGGATGGCTACCTCCACCCTCCCACAGTCAGAACAGGAGCACCTGGTCTCAGCTGGAGCCCAGTGCACTGCATGTGCCCAGTCAGCCATTCACTTAAGCAGGCACTGTATAGCATGGATTATGGTGGGCCGTGAAAAGGATGCCAAATAAGGCTGTTGATCTGTCATCAGTGACCAGACGGAAAGGGGCCTTCGGACCTGGGGCCGGGGAGCTTAGGGGGTTGGAGATGGGAGTGTGGGGATGGGGGTAGCCTGGCAGGGAGGGATTCACCTTCTCAGGACACTGTATAATGGCAGCACTTCAATGGCCTTTGAGACTGTGTCCCTGTAAGGTCACTGGGGCCACCTGAGCCTGCAGGAGATACTTGTTTGAAGTGTTCCTGCATGTACTTGGGGGTATGATGCCCCATTCAGAAGTCTGAACTTACTGTAATAGTGGTACACGATAAACAGTTACCGCTCAGGGCACAGGGGCTGGAAGTTACTACACATCAACCTTCCTTTTGTAGACTGAGTCCGGAGTCTGCCCCCCCCACTGATGGCTTATTACTTGCTAGACCTACACCCCACAGATTTGGGCCGGAGATGATGGGAGGGGACCCCGGGAGTTGACGCAGCCTTCCCAGTGGAGAAGCTTCTCAGCTACAAAGATTTATAATGTTTGGAACACTAATTACTAGTTCTGCCTTGTTGGAATTGGTTATTTACTACTGTGGTGCACAGGACTTTTTCTTTCCCCGGCACATTTCACTTCCTTCAGCTCCTTTACTGGATTCATTGTTTGGGCAGGGGGGCAGGGATTGAAATGAGGAGGTGGCCATTCAGCTGCTCTTTCTTCTGACATTAGTTCCCAACACCCCTTCATCCAAACAGTCTGACAACTATTAGCCCCCTCCCCAATGTGGGTGGGATTTCCCCCTTCACTGCAGAGTTTATCTGCTGGCATAGGGCTCACTGACAGCCCTTACCTTGGAAGCCCTGAACTGCCTTAGTTCAGCTATGTGGGCTTATTTGGCCTATGTTACTTAAGTGTTTTGCCCTTCTTCCCTACTCCATTTGGCACTGGTTTGTCAACATGACATAGATGGGGTGCACTCAGTTGGCACACCAGTCCCAGTTTGCTGAATGTTCTAACCCTGCCTACCTCTCAGATTAACAGACACCTTATCTCACTTCTCTACCAGGCCATACAAGGTAAATAGCTGCACTCCACACAGTATATTGCTGTAAAATGAGGTTCAGAACTAGGACAGGGACAGTGGATGCTTTGAGACAGGCAGGGTCATGTCATCTCATGTCTGGAGACAATATGGTTGGAATCACCTAGTAAGATATTTCTGGACCCCTTTGGTGACAGCCAAATCTGGACAAGGCTCCAGTGCAGCCTGTTGGTGACTCTGTGGAGAGACAAGGGGAATTCACACCCATGTGCTCTGGGCATGCCCCCTCCTAACAACCCTCTTTTGTGACCTAAAGGCAGCTATCGTATAAGTCCTGGGGATGGAAATTAGATTAAGTGTTCTGAGATATGCCTGTTATTCTAGCACTCCAGACAGCTCACTGGGCACCAGGTGCAGTACCCATTGGGCATCATGTTGGAGGCCGCACGAAGTGTATAACCAGGATGTGGCTCGCACCGCAGATCCCCACCCTGCAACATTATTGGTGGGACACAATGAATAGCATGTACACCATGGAAACAATGACTTTTAACTTAAATGAGAGAAATGAACACTTCACGTACAGATGAACACGATGGATTTTGTATGCAGTGCAGCATGCCCCTACATCTGTACTTTATACAGTGGCATCCCTTGGGGGTGGGCGGGGAGAATGGGTTCCATGAGGCAGTACCGGTGGGTGGGGGATAATGGGCATTAAGATATTTTTCACTCATAAGTCATGTACCCCTGTAGGAGTTTTCTGGGCATAGGCAGAGACACAGCTCTAGAATTTAAACTATAGGGCCTCTGCTGATCCACTGCTGGGCTGGGGTGGGTGGGACTCCAAAGCTGTATCACTTTTAATGGAAACTAATGTGTCACTGTCTGTTGCATTTGACATCTCAATGTACCGCACAGGTAATCATCTTGCATAGCAATGCATTGTACCAACTGTTAAAAATGTCAATAAACATATATTTATAAAAAAAAAAAATACACCCCATTCCATTCCATCAATGAAAAACAACTCAAATTATCATCAAAATTAATGTCATATGGCTAATTATAAATGGGTTGGGAAAATCCTATACTTTGATTGGTGGAATAATAACAAACAAACACACGCACACACACGCACACACACTACAACATTAGTGTGCACATGACAGTTTGAACAATTAATGCCTCACAGGGTTCTTTCTCCATCCTTGCACCAATCTCTGGCCTTCTTTCTGGGTCTTTTCTCTGCCCCATCTTCTTTCTGATTTAAGACCTACTGGGGAGGAGGTTGAGCACTGATATGTGAACAGTGAAAGTGACTCAAACCCCCAAAAGACTCATATATAAGTTTTGAAGGTACTGTATTACATTTATCATGTCAGCTCTATCATACATGCTGTTATTTAAGGTGGCATGATATCCCTAATAAGATACCCTAGAAAAAAAACTTAATTTGAGTTGTTTGGGGATTGCTCAAATATCAGTTCAGTTTTTGCATCACGGGAGGTAGACTCCCCAGCAAACTTCCTATTCTTCCTCATAGCTTGGGGCCTGGGTAAACCAGTACCACCCCTCCCCCTACTTCTTGCACGAGTAGGTTGAGCACCAAAACTATTTTTTTCAAAACTAACAGAGCCTCTTGGGACTTGGAAAAGGGTTCTGAAATGGTCCTCTTTTACTGAAAATGGTACTGATCCAGAATGTATTGAATTTATTCAACCCGAGTTTCCAGTCACTAATGCCCACCACGTTTAAAGTCTGCTCATCGCTGCATAGAAAAACAAGACATCTTTGGGCCTCTTCACTAATCTAACAGGGCAGCCTGCTCTCCTGCCCTCAGTTGCAATTTAGTCAGTTATACACAAATTGCCACAAGAGATTTCCTGCTGAAATATTACTCAGTTGAAGTTTCCCAAGGATTTGATTAAAAAAAGACCACAATGTTAAAAGAAAAAAACTACTTTAAAAAGAAAGAACATATACGGGGAGGTCAGTTCTGAAAATAGTTTTATGGCAAATCAGTCAATAAATACCTTATTGTTTTGGTACATAGTTAGCCTCTGATTCACAAATCCTTCTGTTTGGGGATGCTGTAACACACTTCTCAGCCAGTGTAAATTCTGCATAGCCAGACTTATGCTAAGTGACTGCGTATTCTCAGCAGAGGAGAGTTGAGCTAAGCCCTTTCTTTTGGCCCTACTGCCAACATTTCTGGCTTGTTCAAAAGACAAATCCAGCAATTTACCCCTCCCACACCCAAGTAATTTCTTCTGGAGGTTCTGGAGGCAAGTATTCTGTTAAATAGGGGGTATGGCCAAAAGTACTACATTTAAGAATTAAGATCAGCATATCATCAATCTAAATGTCATACCAAACATAAGATCTCTAAGTTACTTTGTTAAAAAACTGCAAGCCATTTTGTTACCTTGATTTCATTGCCTGTTCAAAAAAGCCAATTTCATGTGAAGTGCTACTGAAGATATCAACTCCGGAACTCACAGCCTAGTCCTCCCAGCCAGCAACCTTATTGGACTTATTTTTCCAAAGTTTAAGAAACTTTAGTTGCAGTAATCATTTGAAAAAAAATTGACATTGGGGTTGGTGCTATGCATGCATTTCCAGAATGTTCAGATGCATGGTACAGTACTTCAGAATGTGACGGGGAGGTGGCTTTGGAAAGTAGTTGGAGACATGTCTGTGGAATGTCAAGGTTGTGAGCAATTTCAGAATAATGCAGTGATGAGATCTCAGCATATGGCAGTTGCACAACTGTACAATGCAACAAAAAGGATGCAGTTTCACAACTACAACGCAACAAAAAGGATGCAGTTTCACAACTGTACAATGCAACAAAAAGGATGCAGTTTCATAACGCAGCATGGACATTCAGTTTTGGAGGTTCCTTGTGAAAAGGGCTACTGCAAAAAAGGTGATGGCAAAACAGCGTGGACACAAAAAGTGACCTTGAAATAACAGCAATCACCGAAACAGCGACAACACTGCTACAGTGACTTTCTGCGTGGGGTCTTCAACCTCTGCACCCACTTATTATGAATAACCAACTCTGGGGTGGGGGAGGAACTCAACTTGGGGAAGGGGAGAAAGCAGTAGGTCACCATTTCAGTGATCGCTGTTATTTCCCAGTCACTCTTGTGTCTGTGACATTTTGCCATCACCGTTTTTGCATTCACCCTTTTGTGGCAGCCCTTTTGATGGGATACCAGTTTGGTTATATTTTAAGGACTACTCAAGTACTGTATTTCATTGTTTTGAAGCTGCCCCTTTAGAAGTCACCCACCAATAAAAGTTGCACCAAAATAAAAGTTTATTAATAGAATCTGCTCGATTTGTAGCTGCAGCTTCTGGGGAGGGCAAGCAAAACAGTGAAATCATCAGTATGTGGTAGACAGTAATGGTCTATGTGAGCTGCCAGTCACCAAGAAGGAAAGGGATCTGGGGATCATCATCACAGATGGCCTGAAAGCCACCAAGCAGGCAGCAAAGGTGGTGGGCAAGGCCAGTAGGATGCTGGAATGTACAGGAAGGGGTATCACAAGTCAGAGAAGGGAGGTACTGGTTCCACTGTACAAACCATTGGTGAGGCCTCATCTGGAGTACTGCATGCAGTTCTGGAGGCCACACCTTCATAAGGACATAGACAGGATGGAAACAGTGCAGAGAAGGGCGACTAAGATGGTGCATGGATTACAGCACAAGTCATATGAGGATAGGTTAAAAGACCTCAACATGTACACACTGGGACAGAGGAGGGAACGGGGGGACAAAACTGAAATGTTCAAGTACCTCAAGGGCATAAACAAGGTGAACGGGGAAAGCATCTTCCAGTATAATAAGAATACTAGAATAAGGGGACATGACATGAGATTAGAGGGGGTCCTGACTCCACATACGGAGAAATGGAAGGAAGTTCTTTTTCACTGAAAGGGTGGTGGATGCATGGAATGGCCTGCCCTTGGGGGTGGTGAGAGCTAGCACTGTGGCAGGATTAAAACATGCATGGGACAGGAATAATGGGGCCACAGAGATAGGAAGAAATGGCTTAAACAGGTGACCAACTATTGGCACCAGCTGCCACTGCAGGTACGGAAAACAGGTAGACTGAATGGGCCTGGAGGTCTGCTGACAACTTCTATGTTTCCTTGTATGTTATGTAATCCCCCTCTTTGAAGCCTACCCCAAATTGCCACAGAACAGCTGATGAAGATCCACATTCTTGCTTGCTATTAAGATGCAGACCCACGGCTCTCTCCCTCTAACTGCAAAAACAGTACTTATGCCCCCCCCCCGACTTGCTCTCTGGTTGGCACTCTCTAGTCGGTGTCCACTGCAGCATTCACCATGTGGTCTGTATTTTCCTTCACTTGTCCCCCGATCTGAAAATACACAAATGCTGTATGTACCCGTAACTGATTCTCTTGTTGGGGAAAGCAGAGAATTCTTTACAACATGCATCCCGCAGACAGATTTCACTACACACTGGGGGAAATTAGGAGGAGAACACAGTATGAGGACAGGATGCAGTGCATTACTAGCTTAAGATGCCCACCCCCAATTAGAAACCACTGCCAAATACAAAAAATGTAATAGAAGCCACGGCTCCTAAATGGTGAAATATGATACGTGGGTGGACACAGTTTAGAAATGAGGGACATATAGCCTTGGTATCATGGACATGCAATTTTGGAATAAGGCAAGGATGTACAATCTGAGAATGTATTGGGTAAACACAGCCCTAGAATCTAGTTGGATATGCAATCCTGGAAGTGGGGAACACATAATTTCAGAACAAGGAATATGCCATCTCAGAATGTGTTGAGGATGCACAACTTTGGAAAGCGGCGGGGACACAATTTATGGAGTTAGGGACATACAGTCTTGAAATGTGGCTAGAATGCACAACCATGGAATGTACTGGAGAAACGTAAACTCAGAATGTGGTGGGGACATGCAATCATAGATTGGGGAGACACCTGATTTCAGAATGGGGGATATACAATCTCAGAAAGTGGCAAGGGCATGCAATCTCAGAATGCAGACACAATTTTGAAATGAGGGGTATGAAATCTCAAAATGTGTTAGGAATGCGCAATCTTGGAATATGGCGGGACCGTGCAATTTCTGAGAATGTGGTAGAGACATGCAATTTTGGAATGTGGCAGGGACATGCATCTAGAAACTGGGCAGGGACGGACAATCTTTTAATGTTGTGGAGATGGGCAATCTTGGAATGTGGCAGGGATTGACAAACTTGGAATGTAGTGGGGACACACAGTCTCAAACTTTAGGAGGGATACACACTGTCTGAAAGTGGCAGAACACACAATTTTATTCTGAAACTGCTTACCCCTGCCACATTCCAAAATTGTACACTCCTTCCACATTTTAAAACTGTACACAACAAAACTGTGCGTCCCTACCACATTCCAATGTTCCGCATCCCAGCCATATTTTGTCTTTCTGCATCCCTGCCTTGGAATTGTGTTCCAGTCACAGTCCTAAACTGTATAACCCAGCCATATTATGACATTGTGAGTCCCCACCACAATTAAAAATTGCATGTCCCTGTCATCATTCCAAAAATGTGCATCTCTGCCACATTCCAAAATTGTCTTGGTCATATTCCAAACTTGTGCATCACTATCACATTGTGATTGTGCTGTGTATCCCCCTGCCACATTCGGAGAATGTCCATCCCTCCACAGTCTGAAACCATGCATTTCTACTACATTCCAAAATTGCATGTCTCCATCACATTCTAAAAATTTGCATTCCTGCTAGGGATGCTCGGATGTCTTGCAATCCAATCTGTCAGTTGGATTTTGGATTTCAGATCATCCTACTCCAAAATCTGAAATCTGGCTGTGAATTGGTAAAGTTGCTTAACTACCCCACCCCCACCCACACCCAGTGCACTTCTGAGCCAACCCCCACACAACCACCCTGCAATTACTTAATTCAGACCAGTCCTGCGGTAGAAATGTTTGCTCTAGTCTTAAGTTCTGACTTGTGAATGAAATGCTAACCCTGTAATTAATTAATCCCCCCACCCAAACCACCCTATATTTCCCAATTTCCCCCAAAGCCCTGAAGTTAGAAATTTGTGAGGTCCTGACCATTCCTATAATAAAGAAAATGGCTCTATAATAACCCCCCCACCTGCACTTTACAATTTGCCTCCCCGGCTCCCCTTCCCTTGCTACACAAGGCAGCAACAGTTTATTAGGTCTCCCCCTGCCCAACACAGCACCTGACCCTCACTTCCCTCCCACCCACAGCACCCAAATAATTACCCAAAGTCGGTTCCGATCAGGGTGCCAGGCAGGCAGTAGGAGATGGGTCCCACTGTGGAGCTGCCTGTGTTCATCTTAAGTTTGGACTTGTGAATGAAATGCTAACATCCTCCTCTAGTAACACCTGATTGGTCAGTCAGGTGTTACTATAGGAGCAGGAGGACATCAGCATGCATTCACAACAAGCTGGAAGTCACATGCAAGCAGCTCCACCGCAGGACCGATCTCCTACTGCCTGGCACCCTGACCCAAACTGACTTTGGGTAATTATTTGGGTGCTGTGGAGGGGGAGGCAGAGGGCAGTGGGGCCAATGGGTGTGTTGGGAAGAGGAGATCTGTTGCTGCCTTGTGCTGCAAGGGAAGGCAGAGCCAGGGAGGCAAACTATAAAGTGCAGGCGGGGGGGGGGCCTTCTTTATTATAGGACAGGTCGCAGGTCATCACTTATTTCTTACTTCAGGGGCTTGGGGAGAGGAGGGAAGTTGGGGGTTCGAGGGTGGTTTGGGCAAGGGGATAACAGATTGCAGGGTGGGTGTGTGGAGGCCTGCACAGGGTGGAGGGAGTTTTGTTTTTAAAACATTTGGGATTTTGAATTTTTGGCACCTTTGTCCAAAAATCTGAAATCCAAATTTTTTTTCTAAAATCTGCAGACTCTGTTTTTAAAATGGATTCTCCAAGCACTCCTAATTCCTGCCATATTCTAAAATTATGAATTTGGAACAGAATGAACACCCCAGAATGCATTATGTTCTTGGTACTACATCAGGTGGTGAGTGTTGGATGGGACTGCTGGCATAAGGGGATGTGGCCAACAGAGGCCATTTAGGTAAAAAAATACTGGAACACCAGACCCACTCACTGTCCAGCCCTGTTCTGCCCCAGAGGCTGGATAAAGTGGCTATCCTTAACTCTGGACAGTTGTCAGGTTTTCTGCTCATCTCTGCCTCTTATTTTAGTTGCTCCCTTTTGTATCTCTGTCAAGTGCTGCAATTCTTTTTTTACCATGGTGAGCAGAACTGCACTGTCCCCTAAGAGTCACCTCCCCAGACTTTGTTGAACCCTGTAATGCAACCCAGCATATTATGTGTGGTATTCACCGCTGCCATACATTAGAATGACAACTTCAGTGCCAAAACTAGTATCATCCCGCAAGTCTTTTTCATTTATCTGTTGCCATAAATTATCTTCCATTTAAATACTACAGTACTCCTTACTCAAATTATATTAGCCTAAATGGATAACTTTTCACATATCCACCGTGAATTTAATTTTCCATTTAACAGCCTGCTCAACCTCCCTGTTAGGTCTTTTTCCTTTTTGGGATCTACCATTCTCATTCGTTTTGAATCACTTACAAATTTAGCTACCATTCTCGTGAACGCTAACTCCATATCATCATTGAAAATAATGAATGATAAGGGCCCCAATATTGTCCCTTGGTGAACCCCGCTGGTGTCCTTATCTGATTTTCCATATAATTACCCCCGTCCCCACTCTGATGGTGGGGTCACCTAGGATGCACCCTTCCTACAGCTGGGAGGGTGGGGGAACGGCTGCCTACACAGCTGATGCCAGTGCCACTCTGTGATTGGCCAGCAGGAGTATGTAAATACCCACACTCTTCATCCCTCCCTGACAGTTGAGCATATCACCTCTGTAATGTACCCAGACACCAGCCAACTCTAGTGTTGGATTCTGGGGATCACATATGAACATCAGTCACCCAGAAGTAGAGCAATGTGTTACGCTGTACCTGAAGGCCATCGGACAAATCCCATTGTTTTTTGGTTTTTTTTTGATGGTTCAGATTGAAACAAGAAGAGGGTAAATTTAATCCAAGCTAAGATGCCCTCCGGGCTAAAAAGCATTCAGATACAACCCTCTTGGACAAATTCCATTGTTTAACCTGTTCCTTATCCACTGTGCAGTGTTACCTTCACTCCCAAAATTCCTCATGTTCAGTGCACTGGTGGAGGACTACGGAGCAGCGTAGACTGCGTATCACCAAGTAACCAGCCTTGTGTATGTGATTTTTGTTGGTCAGTGCGGTGTAATGGACAAGTTAGGGTAAGCCGACATTGATTACTATGTGTCAGTAGTGCATGCTGGGTAGGGTTAATTGTTAGAGTTGCTATGTTTCTTTTTTAATTTGTTTACATCGGGGCGCTCCTCATCCACATCCTTATTATAAATTAAAAAAGGAGGAGCTGAGGGGGGCAAAGCTCCCCAATTTAAATAAATTAGACACCGTAACTATACTAGCTAACCCTGACTACCAAAAATAGCATAACGTACCATGCTACTCAGTTTACGTTGGTGCGTTGTTGTCCACCACCGCCACCTTCAGTACTAGTGCCTCATGAGGAATCACGCTGAATGCTTTAATGAATTTGAAGTATAACACATCAGTTGCCTTTACCTTGCCTTGTTCCATCGTTACTTCCTAAAAACAGAACAATTTTGTCTGATTTGTTTGGACATCATTTTCCTGTGAGGGTGACGACTGTTTTTATGTTTGACTGCTTGCTTATGTTGACTGAGACATAAAAATGGATGGTGCAATTCCTTAATGTATCTTTTTTATTCAGTCTGGCCCCCTCCAATGTATCTCTAGTGTACCATGTACACTATCAGTGCTCATCACAACCACTACTAGTGTACTGGTGTGGTGAGCCAGCATACTGGTGAAAGCCCAAGCTGGCACATTCTGTTCTCTGCTTCTTCTTGAGGGATCTCAGGATCAGCACACTCATCAGAGTTCAACTGGGGACTTGGTGCAGACTAGCGCTGAGTGAGGAATGACTGACACTGGACCTGAGCTGGGCTTGATATAGGATATTGGCAAGGAGGACCACAATACTAGCTGTCAAGTCACCTACCCACCTTGAGGACCCCATGCCTTACCCCAGATTAAGGATTGGGATCCAGTAGGGGATCCATTAAAGAGAGACAACTAAATTCAGTAGCCTCTGCCTGGGTCAAAAGGCGGAGAGAGTTAGTGGTGGGATGGGGGGGTTAAGTGCTTCTATATGACATGTCAGGGCTGGGTAAGGAGCAGAGGCCTGTCAGTTCTTTATTTATAACCACGGGGTGTAGGGAGCATCTGTGTGTGGGGGATATTTTACTTGTTTTGGTGGGGGACCCACCACATGAACACCCAATTATGTTCCAGTGCTGAATGTCACAATATTTGTCAGATTTGGCACTTGTTATCTATTAGTGTTTTTTGGGAGAGGCATCTTCTGATGTGGCAGGCTGGCTTGAGTTTCTGTGCTCTCTCCATATCTTCTTTCAAAGTCAGACCACCCTTACCTTCCCAACGGCATATGGGCAGGCTAAGGTGCTGTAACATGTGGTCACCTACAGTATGATGCATCACTTAGCATCAGCCGCTATAGCGGACACTACAATAGAGCATTAGGAGCTCAGCAGTGCTCCCTGCAGGAGCCTGTGAGCACTGCTTCCACAGTGCTCCCACTTCTCCTCTGGCCTGGGTCTTGTAATTAGGATTGTGTCTCAAACCTGCCTCTTATATGGAAGTGCAGTCTGCTACAGTCCAGGCATGCATGTATATTCAACAGCATTTTTTCTTTGTTTTCTTTTCTACAGGATGCCTTTGCTGATGCCAGTGAAAAACAAAAGACTCACAAACATTTATATTAAACTGCATTAAGCATGTCATTTGAAAATTTGTCTTGCAGAAAAATAATACGTGAATTTTTTACTTTCTTCACCCCTCCCCCACAAAGCAATTTTTTTCCTCATTAAAATCCTACTGGAAGGCAATGTCCTTGAGTCCTCATGGGATATTAAATAGGGGTATTCATCTGCCCTTTATCAGACAGGAACTCATGAGTTCCCTTCCTTCCCAAGTAGTGCAGCCGACCGGTTACAGGATATGTGGCAGGTTGCTGAAAGACTGGGCTGCTCAATTTATTATCCTCTCCAACTAGAATCCAAGCATTCCTTCCAATGAAAGAGGTACTGTTTGTGGGGCATTTTCAGCAAATACTCAGTGCCAGGCTTGGGGTCCTCAATGAACACTTTTCGTGTCTCCAGCATGCAAACATTTCAGTGTGGAATTTTTCCTTAGGTTTCATTTATCAGATGCAACATTGTCCTCGTGTACCTTTCAAGAATACAGAATCAACATAAGCAGATAAACACAAGTATCTCTCTTATAGAGCTAAAGTAAACTAAAAAAAAACAATATTTAAACAAAAACCCCATTGCCTTCTAGATATTCTATGTAGTTTTCTTCTCATTAATGATAGTAATTACCGACATTGAAAATATTTAACCCTCTGATGGTTGCCTAGGTAGCAGCTGAAACCTGTTTAGTTTCCCATACAAAGCAATTACTGAAAATAATAGACATTAGCCAAGCGTCCTGGTGAAAATTCCCTCTCTATAGAACAATATAGGCCCCAATATAATTGTCTTGGAGTGCAGTCTATCTGGACATCAACAAGGCCATTGATACTGTACTGCATAAAACATTATTGGAGAAACTTGCACAACAGGGCTCCCAGATCTACAGGATTTCTTGTATTTTACAGGGATTTGGAATCATCTGCAGGGAAATTCTTCCCATAGACTTGCATTGGTTATACAGGAAAACAGAGCAGTTTGGCTTCCATAGGTAATCTACAGGAAAATTGCCCTGGAGTTACAGGGAAAATGCTAAATTAGTCTGCTAGCACTGGCACAGTCTGGAGTGTACTGAGCGTATGGGAAGTGGATAGGAAATTGGTTGACAGGTAAGCGGCAGAAAGTGGTGGTGAATGGACACCAGCATGGAGAAATATATGGAGCGAAGTGCCCCAGGTATGATAGATCTGTTGTTGTTTAACATAATCATTAATGACCTAGAAGAGGGGTTCAGACTGGAGGCAAGCTGCTGATATTTGCTGATGACACTAAATTGGTGTGAAGAATGGGCACAGTGCGGAGGATGCTCTACACTCCTGCACATTAGGGGTGCAGGCTGTGAAGTGAGGGATTTGATTTAACAAGGAAAAGTGCAAGGTACTGCACCTAGGGGTGAGAAATTTGGCTTGCACCTGCTTTGAGGCAACAGTAAACAGCACAACAGAGGAAGAGGATCCACTGGTAACAGTGGACAGTAATCTGAAGCCAAGCAGGCACTGGGCTGCTGCAGACAAGGAAGCAAATGCAATATCAGGATGTACTAGGAGGGGTGTAAGCAGCAGGTCAAGGGAGAGGATCCTCTACCTGTACAAGACCTTGGTCAGACCACACATGGAGAACTACTTCCAATTCTGGTTACCAAAGTGCAGAAAGGACACTGAGGCAATTGAGAGGGTATAGCATAGGGTCACTAAATGGATTTAGAGCACAGGGGCCAAAAGCAAAGAAGAGAAATTAGACATACTCAAATGATTAAGTCTAGAGATGAGAAGGCTGAGAGAGGACATAATCATGGCATTCTGAATACTAAAACGAGATATATATTGTGGAGTATACATAAATGTTTGAGGGATGAGTACAAGCAGATTGTGAGGAAAAGGATCTGCAGGTAATAGTGGTTGGTGGTGCAAGCAGAAGATTCTGTGAGTGGACAGACATCTTCTAACGGTGGTGTGAGCATGTTCTGGAGGTGCACACCACTGCTATCTGAGCCCATGAGAGATCTGAGGGGGAACCACGGTGGAAATGCAAAAAACACTATCTGATAATGGCAGGATAAGTGACAACCCTCTGCTGGCCACACACCACTCACTGTGTACCCATCAAATGAGCACAACATCCAAAGGGCTTCAGGAACCCAGACGACCTGCCATAGGGGTAAGCTATGGAGGTAGGGCAGCAATCCTAAGAGATGGCAACTGCTGGGGCTGGGGGTTGACAGCAGATGGAGCAGGTCAGGCAGAGGGGGAGAAAAAGAAGGTAAAAAAAAGTCAGTAGATGGCAGTGACGTGATTAGAACTTGGACTTCCTTGTACAAAGGTCTGTGAATGTGCCACTAGCCCACCCTTGTTAGCACACACACACACACACTTTCGTAGCCAGTGCGGCACTTTGCCTTGAAAAAGGAGTGAAGTCTAGAGTGTTGTGACGCCACCCGCCTTCTACAGGCTTCCAATAATGGATGCAAGAGGCAGTCTGGATGTATGTGCACTGTGCTTTAAAATACTAATGCTTCTTAAAAAAAACAAGCATTTGTCAATGCTGAATGTCTGCTTGCTTGTTTTGACATTGTTAGTGCGAATGAGTATAGAGTTATGTAGGTGTAATTGTGGGGGATAATCTCTGAGGCACTCCACCCTCCTTACACTTGGATTGTGTCCACCTGATAGGCTGCTTGATGCACATGTGACTTCAAAGAAGTCCGACTCCCTTTCCCTGTGATGCTGCCTCTCCAGGATCAGTTCTCAATGTGCATCGGTACAGGTTGCTGCACACAAAATCAGCTCCCTAGAAAATCAACATTTCACATACAAGGAAAAGGTAAGAGACTATGCTAATACAAGGAAAATTATACTCAGTAGTATCGGCTATCTAGCTTGCAGTCCGTATGATGTGTTTGCGTTGCTATTTAAGACTAATTGTTGGCTATCTTAGGAAGCAGGCAACATTGTACTACAATGTGCCAAAAGAAGCTTGCAATGTACCCAATCTAAGGTATAGCTCATACCTTGTAACCTGTTACTTGCTTCCCAATTCACAGCTCCTAACCCTATTCTGCACTGTACACCAAGTAGCAATACTTCCAGGGAAAAAAACATTTTCTAAATACTTCCATAGTTATTCCTTGGACTTTCTGCTAGCGAGTCTAAGATGATAAGAGAAAAGAAATATGAGCAGGCTTCTGTGACCCCTGCTAGTGGTCCCAGTGTAGTTCCTGCTCCCACTACTGCATAGTACTGGACAGAGAACCCCCTATGACTCCTGCTAGCAGCCATAGGGGTAGTTTTCTCAGGGATACCTCAAGTTACTCTGCTGTCTTGTAATCTGTGAGTGGATTTCTGCAAAAAATATTGCTCCTACATTACACCCCTCATTTTGGGGGAAAAAAAGCCTGCTTCTCAGATGTGCAGTCCATTTGCAGTTAGCCCATCCAAAAAGATTCTGGTTGATGCATGTTTCCTCTCCCTAGCATGATCCTGACTCAACTACACAGTGACTGAATGACTGGGCACAGTAACTGATTATTCTTGGGGGCAGACAATAAATGATGACATTATTGCAAAATAAAACTGGTACCCCTGGTAGCAGTACCTGTGTTTAGATGTACTGTAAAATATTTCAACACAGCAGCTCCAGAGTATGTTTCGGCAGATATGCAACTGTTTAAAATTGCAAAACTGGCAGTCTTGAAAACGTTAGCACTGCGGCATCTAGTAGCATCTGTTGTCTAGAAAAATATTAGCTGAGAAATTGCTAGCACAGTATTCAAATTATGAACATTATCACATCATACAGGCATAGAGAATAATAACTGTCTGAACACCCCTGCTAGCGGTGCCAGGAGCTAAAAGCAATATCTGACCCACATAAAAGAACACAGAATCTATGCAATGATTTACTGGAGGTAATATAATATATAATCAACCTGGTTCCCTTGCCAACGGTTCCTGAGTTGTATTATTCACCAGCAAGAACATGGTGACCCACTAACATCACTAACTTGTAAAAAGGGTACTCACAAACCCATCCAGAAAAGTTTCCTTGCATTGGAAGGTGCTTAAAATGCCCATGCTGTATTCAGCCATTCTTCGAATTCCGTGGTAGTAAATAAAAGCACCAGCAACCATTTCATGTTATTTTCTATCCAAAAACACTACCACAGAGAAGAGGAAGCCCTAGGGACCAAAATGGACCCACTCAAATGTTATTTTATGGATTCTCAAACAGCATGCCCATCCCCCATGCTTCTTCATAGTTTCCAAATGTCCTGCTCCATGAGAACTGCAAGCTGACTGGCTCTCAGCTCTCGCGAGACCTTGGCCACCATCTCAGAGGAAGATAAACAAACAAGATTTGCCTAAATCCAACATATCTTGCAATGGAGAATGGAGCTAACAATAGTACAGCTTCTCAAGCCTAAGTCCCCTAACTTTTAACACTGACCATGAAGGACAACAGAAGAAACATATTTTAAAGAGCAGAAAAAGAAAAAAAAAAAACACAATGCAGATAATTCTTCCTCAGCTTGCCACACCCAAGGCAAGAATTAACTAAGACATCCTGCCCACCTCCCACCTCTTAAAGGCACATGCCTACATTATCCCAAAGAATACCAAGGCATACAAAAGGGGCCAGAATAAATCAAATAGAAATTAAATAAATAAATAAAACACAGTACTGTATTATATTGGGTCAATATACAAGGAGGTTTGATTACAATAAAATAACTATTTGGGAAATAGTTTACTTTAACAGTCAATTATTTTACTGATATCCACTGTTTCCTTCTCTTAAAGGCACAGTCACATATCAATTAAGGAGCCGCTACTATGTACTGTGTATGACAAAGTAATGCATACTAATGTGAATGCATGACTCAGCCCCATTAATTTTATAAAAAAAAAAAGAGGCTTGAACAACATAATTTATCACATTTTTTAAATTTAAAAGATGATAAATTTAAAGGATGCTAACAGAGCCATGTATTATCAGAGATCTTTCACAGATGACCAAATAGATTCCACAGTCACAGGAGCGCAGTACATCAGGGCTACAAAATAATTAAATGCTCTCATTCCTTACATGGGCATATACTCTTGAGTCCCCCTACATGCTGTCCAGAACAAGCATACCACTTTACTAAGGTGCCGGATGACCTGGAGTCCCTGCCAGCAGCTCCAGAGTCAATCCACTATTAAATGAGCAAGTGGTCATCTTAGAACATCAGGAGTACCCTGCCAGCATCCCGGACTGCTAAAATACTAAGTAATGTGCCACAGTTCCCCATTACAATTATAGTAGCACCTGAAGTGCTCACTCAAGACATAACCACACAACAGTTTCTGAATCATTTTCTCAGTCCCTCTGTGCCTCACCTCAAAATGACATGCTCTCAATAGGTTTTTATGGCACATTATGTCTTTTAAACTCACCACCTTCTTCTATCAAAAGGTAGAGGAAACTTCTCTATCATCTATCTGACTCAAACACCACAAACAAAGTAGGTCTCATGAGAGGACACCAATGAAAACACAAAAGACAAGGCACAAACAGATATGCCACCTGCAATCCTAAATCCTCTGCTGGCCAGGATTTAGACACAGCAACAATTCCCCACCAAAATAATCAACCAATGCAGGTACAACAAGTGTAAAACACCATGTGAAATAAAGTCAGGTACCGGCAAGGCCAGAACCCCACTCACCATAGCCAGATTCAGAAACATACTCCAATCTAGAAACAGAGCTACAGGTGGTTATACAAGCACTAACATCCATATGGTGTTTGCCTGATCAGATGCAGCCATGAGTGCGAAATACAATGATGAGGGTGGGGTTTGTCACACCAACTCCTACCCCACTACCCAAGCTAATACCCACATCTTAATGACACACTGATCACGCAATTTGCCTGCTAATAATGTCATGCACCCTTGAGTAGCCTCTACACAGTGGCCACTCCACTGGGAAGCCTAGAAAAGTGGTACATGCAAGAATAAAAAAATGGCCATAAACATTCTGGAAATCAGGGCACTGTTCTGTGCACCACTGCAACTCACAAGGCTAGTTAGAAAAAATGGAAATTGCCTCATGAGCTCGGACAATCAGGTTATCATCTCCTATATCAACATGCAAGGAGGAACAAAGAGCAGAGCCATACAAAGAGAGGCTCAAGACTCATTCCTTGGACACAAAAAACATGTTGAGCATATCAGCCATGCACTTGGCAAGCAGGCTGAATACCACCGCAGATTGGCTAAGTCACCAGTTAATACATCTGGGAGAGCAGAAGATTCATTCCAACATATTCCAAATGATCAACAGACATTGGGGATCAATAAAAATAAACTTAATGGTCACCAACAAGAACAATCAGTGCCCCAGATTCTACTCCCTCTTCAGGGGTCACAAATCCATGGGAGTGGATGCACTATCAGCTACATGGTCATTCTAAGTAACCTACATCTTTCCACCAATACTACAGGTTCTGAAAAAGATATGCAGTACCAGAACCTGGGTGATAATCATCACCCCTCACTGGCCCAGGAGAACATGGTTCGCCACGATTGTGACAATGGCACTAGACCATCCATGGATACTACCATTCAGGGAAGACATTCTCACTAGGGACTGGTATGTCACCTCAGTCCAAACAATCTCAAACTAACAGCCTGTCTCCCGAAAAGGAGAGACTGAAACCCCATTACCTCAAAATATCAGAGACATTAGAGATTATTCCACAGATGGTGAGAAGAAAAGGGGGAAAAATAATAAATAAATAAATGAAAAATACATTCATAAAAATAAATAAATACAACCTCTAACATACTTCTCATCCTTCAGCAAGGTCCGGATAAAGGACTATCTCCAGCATCCCTAACAGTGCAAGTAGCAGCAATCGATCCAATCTACATCCTAAGATAAAACAATGGACCACTCCCTGGGACCTCAACTTAGTACCCAGGGCAATGACCAACTCACCATCTAAACATCTAGAGTCACTACCACTCAAAGGGCAAACACTTAACCCTTATGGTCACTATATGTTCAGCTAGGTGCATAAGCAAACTACAAGCATTATCCCACAGACTGCCTTATCTGGTATTTCATAAGGACAAGATCAATTAAAAGTTGATCCCTTCCTTTCTGCCTAAAATATGCACACTTTTTCACATCACATGGAATATCAAAATACCTGTCTATATGCCTGCAGACAAGGTAGATAGAGACCCTCAACATCATCTGCTAGCCATAAGGAGACTAATGTCAACTTACATCACAAGAACGGCAGACATATGGCACATATTGGCTTAAGTCTCCCATCACAGAGGTGCAAAAGGTCTCAAATCACACACACACAAAAAAAATAAAATAAATCAAGGCCATTCCACCATAGCAATAGCCACATCATGGGCCGAGAGAAACATGGTCACAATAGAGAAAATTTGTGCTGCTGCTACACTGGCATCAACACACACATTCACTAAACACTACAGGGTAGATGTAACCCTGGAAGCAAAACTAACTTTACTTAAGTAGTGTTGTTAGCAGCAAGGTCGAACGTAACATAATGGACTGTCTACCCACCCTTCTCACTAGGGTACTGCTTTTTACATCGAAACCCATGTGTAAGGAGGGTGGAGTACCTCAGAGATTATCCCCCACAATGGTAGTTTATTCACCTGGTAAAGGTGATTGTGGGGGTATACATCTCTGAGGCACTCCACAACCCACCCAGGTAGTCAGTCAGAGACAAAGGACTCACAGTTGAGCTTTAAGATGTAACAATCAGCATGCCGTATGGGTTGGAAATGTTAGATTTGTATAAATAAGAAATAAAGAGAGGACCCTCAGGGGCCACAGATTTTTTTTTTTGGGTAAAAGATAACAAATGCCCCTACTATAATTTATTTAACATGATAAGATACATATCAGGAAACACTGCACTGCCTACTAACAAGTCAAGAGTTACTGGTAACAGATTAGGTACAGCTTTGGAAGAATTCGAACTGATCCTGGAGAGGCAGCATCACAGGGAAAGGGGGTCGGACTTCTTTGAAGTCACATGTGCATCAAGCAACCTATCAGGTGGACAAAACCCATGTGTAAGGTGTGTGGAGTGCCTAAGAGATGTATACCCCCACAATCACCTTTACCAGGTGAGTAAACTACCAGTATTTCTGTGGCCCTATCAGAATTAATGACAGATTGTCCTGTCAAGGATTTTTGTCTCCTCTTAAAAGTATAATATTTTATAATATCTTGCAGAAAGTAGTCTGACAGGGAGCAGGTAAGTGCTTAATTACAGGAAATCCAAGTACTTGCAAATTGTTGTTGTTGTTTTTTTTTTAACCAGGTATAGCACAATAAGCTGAAAGCTTTTTTTACAGGAGCAACCTGGGAGCACAAGGAGGTTAAGTGACTTGCTCAGGGTCACACAGTATGCAAGCGGAAGCTGTGGGATTCAAACCCAGGTCTGGTCTGCTGAATGTCACCAGATTTGTAGCTTAGAGCCTAAGACCACTGCACTATACTGCCTCCTTAATTGGACTATGTGTTGTGCAGCACAATTGTTAATGGAGATTTGCTGTGATTGTGTCCTGCCCCTGGGTTGGTGAAGGGGCCCAGGCAATGCAAATATCATAAGTAGAGCATAAAAAAGAAGCAGAACAATGACATGTCCTCCAGCACCCATAAATCCAGTATGCTTATGGGAAGCTTGGTTTCTGACTTGACTGAAATAATATGTTATACTAAGTATCAAAAGCTGCAAGAAGGTTGGTAAGTATGTTACAATGTTGCACATTGTTTCTGAAAGGAACTGATAGAAGGTGGACAGATTGTGTAGCAACAAATTTGCAACTCCTGGTAACAGTGTAGCACAATCTTTAAGTAACAATAGAGGAAAGTTACAGTATTTTTTTTAAGTACCAATTCTGATGTGCTACAGTATGACTGCAAAAAGCTATCATGGATTCTTATTGTGTTTTCAGATTTCTTTATCTTATGTATGTTACATCCAAATTAATAAAACAAGCAAGAAAAGCAAGTGTGTGTGTTTTATTATTTATCAAATTGTAATTGCTGAAACTCTTACTGATTTATCAAATAGTATGCTGTGCTAAAACATTAGTCTGGCTAGCTCTGTGTGTAAACAGTGAAGGACAAGCTGAAATACATTGAAACACATCATATGGTGCCCATCTTAACTTACATTACTGTACACAGGGGAGGGAACTGCAGATCTGACTGTGTATTCTCACATCTGTGAGTGTTCCCTGCTATGATGCATTCAAGTTGTGATGGGTATGGTGGACAGGGGTTGAGGGTTTGGAATGGGGTGTGCAGAGTGGCTTCCCACAATCTCCCACTTGCATACTGTGTGACTGTGAGCAAGCCACAAGGAGCAAGGAGGTGCTACTTCACTGAGTGGGTGGTGGAGCCCTGGAATGCACTGCTCAGGGAGTTGGTGGCTGCTACTACTATGGAGTAGTGCAAGAAATGCTGAGAAAGGTATAGAGGGAAGGTGCACCCCAGAGCCTCGCTGGGAAATGGGGCCCTTGTAGGGAGGGAGGCTACCAATGGTGCCATGGGAAGGCACTGACCATCGAGCAGACTCGATAGAGCATAGGGCCTAATCTGCTGGCCTTGTAGTATGTTAATAAGTCACTTAACCTCCCCAGTGCTCTCAGGCTGCCTATGAACACAGACAGCAATGACTAGTGGGTCTTACCTGGGTTAACAAAGAATTACATAAAGAAAATAAAGACAGAATGTTTAGAAGTTATACATGATCAGGAAATTAGTTTTGTGCCTTGAACAACTGCAGGTTAGTTTGAATGGAAACCAACTAGCATTGGAGTTCAGCTCCCATTTGGGGCTGTGCTTTACACATGGGCACTGCACTGTTGCCACAATGCTGTGTAAGTGTTAACACTGTTCACAGTAATTGCAGTTTGACTTCTCGTCCCAAGAAAGCTGTTCACACACATGGGGAAAGTGTACTTATTACTTATTAACTACACCTTACAATTTGTACACTAGTGAGAATCTGATTTTGTTTTCCGTGCCTCTGTGTGTGTGTGTGTGTGTGTGTGTGTGTGTGTGTGTGTGTGCGCACACAACAGCCTAGGGACTGCTGGTAAAAGAAGTAGTATAATTGTGTTATCTAGATTAAGAGGGGGAGAGAGTATAAGACATACTCCCGTATCGACATGTACATGACCCATGCTAGGGATATATCCAGATTCAGGCATACTTGGGTGGGAACAGCAGTACATTCAGATCACCAGCCGCTGTTTGAGGAACTTGACCTCTCCCTACCAAAAAGGAGAATGCTGTGTCACCAGAACACTTCCCTCTTGAGGGACAAAGAAACTGTAGACAGACTACGGGGGAGTCATCACACAGACAGTGGCCTTGAACTCCAATGTGGGTACCACTCCACAAATAATCAGGGATACGATAAAAACAATTCTAAGGGGCAAAGTTATATCAGTAGGCACCTTCAAGCAGTGAGAGAGAAAGGAGAGCCCAGTTGAAAAGCTCATCACACACCTAAGACACCTAGAATCAGTACAGAAACAAAATGGACTAAACAAACTGAAGGGGAGATTAAAGAAACCAGAACCATGATCCAGAAAATCCAGCAGATAGATATGAAAGGGTCCCATAGTTATTTAAAACAATCGTACTATGAGGGGGGCCCATGAGCCATTAAAATACCAGCATACAGACTGAGACAGTGGCAGGCCAAAGCCATTATCACAAAAATTAAACACCCTAAATCAGGCACCCTATCATATAAAAGTGACCAAATTACGTGAGCCTTTCATAGCTACTATAAGAGCCTGTGCCATCCCCAGAATGAATCTTCTCCCACAGAAAAAAATAGTTTTTTGGACAAACTAAACATCCCACCCTGACGCAAGAACAGCAGCAAGCCCCAACGGCCCCGGTCCAGCCCATAGAAATTACCAAAGCCATTCAGCACCTAAAGTCAGGCAAGTGTCCAGGCCCAGATGGGTTCAGTGGGGAGATCTATAAATCACTAGGTAAGGAGTTAGCTCCCCATCCTCTCCAGGCCTTTAATGAGGTTTGGTGGAGGGGGGGGGCCCTCATTCTTGGAGTTATGCCATCATTACAGTCCTACATAAACAGGGCAAGGACCCTGTAGAATGCGTGTCATATCAACCCATCTCAATACTCAATGTGGACTATAAGGTATTCACCTCTATAATCGCCAGCAGGCTAAATGATCTCCTCCCAAAAATCATTTCTCAGGATCAAACTAGGTTCATAACTGGTAGACAGGCCCCAGACAGTATGAAAAAATTACTCACCTTAGTAATTGCTTTTCTTCTCATGGAGTCTTGCTATATTATAACAATAGCAGTCAGCCACTGCAGCTGAACTGCCCCGGAGAGGAAGGAGTTAACTCCAGAAGATCTGGAGTTCTACAGCGCGAGGGCGCTGTGCCCAAAGCTCTATCTGGCAGTTTCAAATGAAACTGTCAGATCTTTACGAAGCCAACATCAAAGGACGGAAAAAGTCTGTGTGGAAAAACTACACTAGCCTATGGCTACCTACTAGTAGTAATAACAACAATATAAACAACAAAGAAACACCCAGAACCATAATAACAAAGATTGATGGTATTATGGTTCGTTTTACCACCCTTGACAAGCACATATGAACCCCCCTTCCCCCCAAGACTCAAGTCCAAGAAGGGGGCAATAAAAACAACCTAAAAGAACATCTAGATCCCAACCCAAAGGAAAACAGGGTTAGGGAAAACAAAATGGCATGACACAGTGCTTGCACCAATTTGCCACCTCTACCCAAGTAGGAGTTCTGAGAGGGCAGGAGGGGAGGAGTAATATAGCAAGACTCCATAAGAAGAAAAGCAATTACTAAGGTGAGTAATTTTTCTTCAAACACCATGAAGTCTTGCTATATTATAACAATAGCAGATTACACAGCAGTACCTCCATGGAGGAGGGTCAGAACCTACTTAGGAAATAGGCTCTGAAGCACAGCTGTGCAAACCGAGCATCTCTCCTGGACTGGATATCCAGGGAATAATGCTTGGTAAAGGTGTGAACTGTCTTCCAGGTAGCAGCTTGACAAATCTCCAGAATAGGAATGTCTCTAGCAGCCGCCAGAGCGCAGCTATACCCCCTGGTGGAGTGGGCCCTCAATCCTGAGGGGGTACTCACCCAGTTTCTGATAACAAAATTGGATACAAGAGACAATCCACCTTGCAATTGTTCTCTTAGTGGCAGGTTTCCCTTTGCCAACCTCGCCATAGGTAAGAAACAGTTGGAGGGATTCGAACCTATGACCTCTGGTGCGCTCTAGATAGTAACTTAATGCCCTTTTGACATCCAAGCTGTGCAGTCTCCTCTCACCTGAGGAAGAATGCTCAGTGAAAAATACTGGGAGGAGATAGATTGATTCAGGTGGAAATCAGAAACCACCTTAGGCAAAAACTTTCTATTAGTCCTAAGGACTACCTTATCTCTGTGGAAAGAGATAAAATCTTCTTCCACTGACAGGGCCTGTAACTCACTTATAGGCCTGGCAGAGGTGATAGCTACTAGAAAAACGGTTTTCCAAGTTAAATACTTGAGTTCTGCTGAAGACAGAGGCTCAAAGGAGGTTGCATTAACTGAGCAATGCAAATATTCAGGTCCCAGGCGGACTGGTTCTAAAGGGAGGGTTAGTGTGAAGTAACCCTTAAAAACTTGGAGAACACAGGGTGAGAAGAAAGGAGGCAGGCTTCCCTGCTGACACAAAAGCAGACAGCTGCCAGATGAACCTTCAGGTAGCTGGTCTAAGGCCTAAGGAATTCAGATGGACCAAATAGTCCAAAAGAATGGAAGATCAGCAGATTCTGGGGTAATCTGCCTCAGAGCACCAGATGGAAAACCTCTTCCACTTAGAATTATAAGTGGTTCTAGTGGAAGGCTTCCTTGAAGCTTTAAAATATCCATAACACCTTGAGAAAGGTGTAAATCAAGAATTCTAGCTCCTCAAGAGCCAAGCCTTGAGGTGGAGGGACTTGAGGTCCGGATACCACACTCTCCCTGTGCACAGGCCAGTAAGTCGTGAACTCTGGGCAGGCTCAGGGCAGGGTGGACTGCCAGGGACAGGAGCAGAGGTACCAGGGCTGTCTGGCCCAATCTGGGGCAATCAGAATCACTCTGCAAGGTTGAGATCTGATTTTCACTAGTACCCTGAAAAGGAGAGGAAAGGGGGAAAGCATACAGGAACTTCCCTTTCCAATCCAACAGAAAGGCATCCAGAGGGACTGAGCCCAGTACTGGAGGCCTGCAGCAAAAAAAGAGGAAGTTGGTGGTTGTCTGGGGCCGCGAAAAGATCTATCTGAGGAGTGCCCCAACTGGCAAAAGACGGACCCTAGTACTTGTGGATTCAGAGCCCATTCGTGATGGCCCTGAGAAATTCTGCTGAGGGCGCCCGCCAGCACATTGTCCTTCCCTGGGAGATGAACCGCTATCAGGGAGGTGTTCAGGAATAAGCCAGAGACACAACTTCATTGCTTCGGTGCACAAGGCTGAAGACCGAGTGCCCCTGCTTGTTGATGTACCACATTGTGGTGGTATTGTCTGTCCTGACTTGAACCACTTTGTTCTGGACAGAATCTGAAAGATCCGAAGAGCTAAAAGACAGCTCTGAGTTCCAGAAGATTGATGTGGAGCAGAGATTCCTGAGGAGACCACACTCCCTGAGTGGTAAGGTCGCCTAGGTGAGCCCCCACCCTAACAGGGAGGCATCCGGTGGGGTGAGGGAGGAGAAATGGGAATGAAGGGAACCCCTTGTTTCAGATTGCTTTGATCCTGCCACCAGTGTAGGGCCAGGATCAGGATTGAGTAACTGGGACCAATTTGGTAAGGGGCTCCTCTGAGACCAATAGGCCCTCAAATGGAACTGAATGTCCCTCATCTGAATCTTGCTCCCTGCACAACAGCTGTGGAAGCAGCCAGTGTCCGAGGAGTTGCAGGAAATGCCTTGCTGGTCGAGAGACCCGCAGGGTAAAGGAGGATGCCAGGGCGATGAGTCTGTCCACCCTTTCCGAGGGAAGAAAGGCCCTGGCTAACCTTGTGTTCAATTCTGCGCCTATGAAAGTTAGGACCTGAACTGGTTCCAGAACTGACTTTGGTAAGTTTAGCAGAAATCCCAGAGAAGTGAGAAGCTGCTGGGTGACTTGTAAGTGGGATTTCACCTGACCTGGAGACTGACCCACAATGAGCCAGTCGTCCAGGTAGGGAAACACAGCAACCCCTTGCCTTCTTAAATGAGCCACTACTACAGCAAGACATTTGTGAATACCCTTGCGCAGAGGTAAGGCCGAAGGCATTGCCTGAACTGGTAGTGGCCTGAGGCAGTTCGAACCTGAGGTACTTTCGTGGGAAGGCCTGATCAGAACATGAAAATAGGCATCCTTGAGGTCCAGGAAGCTAGCCAGTCCCCTGGCCTTAGGGAAGGCAATATCATTGCCAGGGTTAACATTTTGAACTTTGGTTTCAACAGATGCTTGTTCAAGTATCTTAAATCCAGAATGGGCCGCCATTCTCCTGTCTTTTTTGGGGTAAGAAAGTATCTTGAATAAAGCCCCTTGCCCTGATGGCAAGGAGGAACCCTTTCCACTGCTTTGCAGACCAGAAGAGAAGAAACCTCTGCTTCCAAAGCAAGGGCTTCTGAAGGACTTGCAGGTGGGAAATGCCTGGCTCTCATCTTTGGAAAATATTTGAAGCTGAGAACTAGACCTGGCCTATTACCTCCAGAACCCATCTGTCCGAAGTTAGGGACAGCCAGCTCTGGCTGAAATAGGCCAACCTGCCCCACTGGTACAGGAGAATCGGCCCTGGGCACCCCATCAGGGTGCCTGCTTAGCAGCAGCCTTAGGCTGAGGGGAGGAGACGGTCACTAGCGCCACGCCTACCCTGCCTCTGAAGAAACCTCTGCGAGACAGCAGAGGAGGCTTGAAATTGGTAAAAAGGCCTGGAAAAGGGTCTGCCCCTACCTCTGGGAGCATGCCTTTGTGGCATGGTATGCTTCTCCTTAGCCTGGGCACTTTTGTAGGTAGTTCTGTATTCATCCATCTTTTTCATATAATTTTCTGTTTACTCCCTTTGACTGAGTATCTTGGGACAGATAGTGCATCTGAGCAATGCCAACCTACGGGAAGCTACAGAAGTGGCCATGACCCTAGAGGAAACATCATTAACATCAACAGCAGTATGAAATTGAACTTTAGAGGCTTCAATGCCATCAGCAGCCACCTGTTCCAACTCACTAGCCAGCTGGCCATGGGCCTGCTTGGCTAACTGCAATACTGTGTCCCACCTAGATTTCTGATATCTAGCCACATAAGCCATATAATTTGCCTGCCTGAGTCCCAAAGAAGCTGCCATATACTGTTTCTTAGCCATGGCATCAATCTTCCTAGAATCCTTATCAGGAGGATGTGAGGCCAGAGGAATATTAGCATGTCACAGGCTGCAGCTTGTACCACACCTACATGACTACACTGCTCAATAAGGAAGTCTGTATCCGAGCCTGACAAAGTATACCTTCTGTCCATTTTTTTATCTACAGGAGGGACAGAATGAGGATTTTTTAAAATCTTTGTTGTTTGCTTCCTAAATGACTTATGCAAAGGAATAGACAACCTCCTAGACTCTGGAATATCCATCATTTCCACATAATCAGGCTCCTCTTGCTCATCCACAGCCTCCTCTAAAGGAAGCTGGAGGGTTTCTGCAACCTTTTGTAAAAATAAAGAAAGAAGGGGACTCAGACAGAATAGGGGAGATTCTAAAGGTCTGTCTGGAGAAATGCCCGTTCGATGGGCACGTCCAGACCCTCCCAGCCACACATATATTGATCAAATTCCTCCCTCCTGTGGTTCATAAAATCTCAACTTCAAAATCCTGAACCACTGGGACTGAACGAACCAACCTTTTACCAACTGTTGGTGGTTCTAGAAATCCCTGAGACAGTGACTGGACAATCTGAATGGCTTTAGCTATCTCTGCAGCAGTTGGAGACACAATTCTGGACTCCAAACCTCCTGATTTCTTTGTCTTTTACTTGGGACTGGTTCCTCTGAACCAGCCTTCCTTTGCCCGAGGAAGTCTCGCCTGGTCAGAGGGCACCCTCTGGTCCAGTGGGTACTGAACCGGCTGGCCATCCGGTCAGCGACTCCTTGCTCCTGCCCTGAGCCGCCCAATCTCTTCTCCAGGGTGGCTGCAGGAAATTTTACACACCTGGCAGTCTGACAGGAGGTGGTCAGCCCCAGACAATAGACACAAGTGGTGTGTGGGTCAGCCTTGGCAAAGGCGTCCCCACAGACATCACAGTGTTGAAACCCAGTGGGCCCGTTTTCTTTTGGGTTTCTCAGACATAATGCCAGCCTAACCCACCCTTATCAGTTCCTAACCGTGTCACGGGTATTTGAAAAAAACGTAAAAATTTCGGTTTTTTTAGAACCGATAAGAACCAGGAACCGCACTCTAAAACCCACAGTACAGTTTTAAAAGACAGAAAAAACCAAGCGATTGGTTCAAAACCGAACCGATAATTAATTCTCCACACAGACTTGAATTTTTTGTACTTACGGTTACCAGATAGAGCTTTAGAACCGAAATGCGGTAAAAATAATGACTTTTGCCGGTTCAAATGAACCGAAAACTACTCTTTTAAACCGAGAATGAACCGAGCTGAAGGAGCTGATCTCCGGAGCGACTGTTCAGTGAAGCAGAGTAAAGAATCTGACAGTTTCATTTGAAACTGCCAGATAGAGCTTTGGGCACAGCGCCCTCGCGCTGTAGAACTCCAGATCTTCTGGAGTTAACTCCTTCCTCTCCGGGGCAGTTCAGCTGCAGTGGCTGACTGCTATTGTTATAATATAGCAAGACTTCATGGTGTTTGAACAGGCATTCAATAAATATCATAAACAAAATCTCACATGCCAAGACCCCAGCTTGTGTCATGAGGCTTGATGCCGAAAAGGCATTTGACAAGGTGTCTTGGCCCTTTCTGTTTAAAGTCCTGGATAGATTTGGCTTCCCACAGGCAATGATCTGTGCCATTAAGACCCTGTACACATCACCGCAGGCATACATTAGACTTAATGGTGGCATTTCCAACAGATTTCCACTGGGTAGGGGCACTTGACAGGGATGCCCCTTATCACCCCTGTTGTTTGCACTTTACATAGAACCCCTGGCCTGTGTGATTTGTGAAAACCCCTACATCACAGGGGTTAAAGTAGGGGATGTCAAACAGAAAATCTCCCTTTATGCGGACGATGTCCTTCTCTATATCACTAATCCAAACCAATCTATTCCCTTGATTTGGAGCACCCTGGAGAAATTTGGCTCTCATGCAGGTTACTCCCTAAATAAAGATAAAACAGAAATTATAATGTTCTTTTACCAGCTACCCCAGAACATAACAAATCTCCTCCCACTGAACTGGAATAAACAAAAAATTAAATATCTAGGAGTTCAGCTCACAAAACTACCCAATAAACTTTTTTCCTCAAATTATGGGCCCTTACTGACACAGCTTCAGCAAGAAATCGCCAAATGGGGTCTCCTGAACTTACCGATGCACTCCAAGATCCAAACAGTAACCATGAACATTCTCCCCAGATTTTTGTATTTCTTCCAGTCCCTCCTGGTAACCATCCCCAGGGAACAATTTTGGGTCTGGCAAAAAATCATATCCAGATTCATCTGGTCCCTTGGGAGACCGAGAATAAAAATGCAAGTTATGCAATCAAATAAATTGGCTGGGGGTAGAGCGGTCCCTAACCTTGAGGACTACTGCTTGGCCGCCCACCTGAGGAATGCCTTGTTATGGAGCTCTGCATCATACCAGGCACATTGAAAGGATATTGAGATATCCCTCAATGACGGCCCACCACTGGGGGCCAGGGTGGGGGATCACTTTTTGATGAGAGAGGGGGGTCTCACTCTCTTGTCTGTGGTAAACACACTGAGGCTGACCTATAGGCTTTGGACTAAATACAAATTAGAGAGGGCAATATGCCCCCCAGTGGTTTGTGTGGTCAGGTAAATTCCCCCCTGCTGAGATGGATCTGGCATTTAGCCAATGGGCTAGACTCAGTTTATGCCAGCTGGGCTGGATGACCTCAGGGGATACACTGCTGGACTTTGAAACCATTAAACAGACATTGCACCTTAGAAACCAGGACCACTACAGATTCCTCCAACTTAGGTCATACACCCAAATGGTGAAAAAAGAGGTGGGTAAACATACCCAAATTGACCACCTGCTCGAGGTGATCCACTCCATAACATTGGGAGGGCTCCAGAGGGGTCACATTTCTGCTCTGTACAGAGCCATTCAACAGCTATATGGGGGCTGTACACAGGGAATAAAAACTAGCTGGGTGGAGGAGGCAGGCTTAAACCTCATCGACACAGAATGGGCTACTATATTCCATTCCCCAAACAAAACTACCCTTTTGCCCAACTGGAAGCACTTTGCCTGGAAGGTCAGGGTAAGATATTTCTTTAACCCGCTATCTAACATAAACAGAGTAGAGGACTTTACGCCCGGTGCTGGAGGAATTGCAGCACTCAAGTTGCACACCACTCGCACATATTCTGGGAGTGTGAGGTTGTGCAGCCATTCTGGAGACAGGTCACATGGGTCCTGGCTGATCTATTTTCATGCCCCCCCTCAGCTATCACTGGGGAACTTGGTCCTGGGCCTGCCTCCCACAGAGGTAAGAGGGGCAGATGGACTCTACTTATGAAACATTATCCTGGCAGCTGACCATAAGAAAAAATTACTCACCATATTAATGTTGTTTCTTCTAATGGAATCTTGCTGTATTCTGACAATATGCAGTTAGCCCCAGCACTTGAACTGCCCTGGACAGGAAAGAGTTAACTCTATGCAGAAGCATCAAACATTGAGCTCGAGCTCGGTTTTCAAATCTCTGTCTCTGGTACTTACCAGTGTAACCATCAGATACTTACGAGCAAACTAACTAAGTATTAAACTATGGAAATTGTTAATTATCTAGCCAAAAGGCAACAATGTGGGTCCATAAAAGACTCAAGTCAAGAACCCAAGCAAAAAAAAGTAGTGACAATATAATATGTATTTTAAACATAACAATAGTAATAATAAAACAACTACCCCACCCCTAAGAGGGAGGGTACAAGGTACACCCCTGAGGTGCAACACTGTACCTGCCAGCCCACTTCCCAAAAACTAGGTTCTGAGAGGGGAGGCAGGAAGGGAGGCCAGAATACAGCAAGACTCCATTAGAAGAAACAACATTACTATGGTGAGTAATTTTTTCTTCAAACAACATGAAGTCTTGCTGTATTCTGACAATATACAGACTGCCAAGCAGTTCCCCCAGGAAGAGGGAATGCAGAACCTACTTTGGGAACAAGCTCTGCAGTACTGCTGTGCCAAACCTAGCATCACTCCTAGCCTGGATGTCCAGAGAGTAATGCTTGGTGAATGTATGGACTGTTTTCCAGGTGGCTGCTTTGCATATTTCTAGCAAGGGTATATCTCTGGTCGCAGCCAGAGTAGCAGCTGTACCCATAGTTGAGTGAGCCCTCAGACCTGGAGGAAGTGTTTTGCCCAATTTGTCATAGCAGAATTGTAGACAAGAGACAATCCACCTGGCAATAGTTCTTTTAGTAGCATGCTTACCTTTCCCCACTTCATCATAAGTGAGAAACAATTGGAGACATTCATTTCTGTGTGCCTTAGTATGCTCTATGTAGTAGCTAAGAGCCCTTTTAACATCTAAACTGCGTAATCTTCTCTCCCCTGAAGAAGAATGGTCAGTGAAAAACACAGGAAGAGACATAGACTGGTTAAGATGAAAATCTGATACCACCTTGGGTAAGAACCTTCTATTGGTTCTTAGGACCACCTTATCTCTATGGAAAGAGATGAAGTTAGGTCCGACTGAAAGGGCCTGTAATTCACTAATCCGTTTGGCAGAAGTAAAATCTACCAGGAACACAGTTTTCCAGGTCAAGTACTTCAGCTCGGCCGAAGCCAGAGGTTCAAATGGTGGCTGCATAAGTTGGGCAATGCAGACATTAAGATCCCAAGCTGGAGCAGGCTCTCAAAAGGGAGGGTTAATGTGAACCAGACCTTTGAAAAACTTATTGAAAACAGGAAGAGATGCCAGGGAAGAGCCCTTCCCTGCTGAAAGGAATGCAGAGACAGCTGCTAGGTTAACCTTCAGATTTGCAGGCCTAAGGCCTAGACCATTAAGATGAACCAGATAATCTAAGGATGTAACAATGTCTGCAGAATCAGGCACAATGCCCTTCTGAGAACATCAAATCACAGGACCTGATCGTAAACAGTGTTTTTGGTGCTAATCATTTGTTCCTGTATAAAAATAAAGAAAAAAAAATGATGAATCTTTTCCATTTGGAATTATAAGTTTTTCTAGCGGAAGGTTTCCTGGAAACCTTCAAAATACCCAGGACTCCCTGAGAAAGATGCAGGCCTGCATATTCTAACTCTTCAAGAGTCAGGCCTCGAGGTTGAGAGACTGGAGATTGGGGTACCAAATCCTCCCCTGAGAGGAGGTTAGGAGATTGTATCTCTTGGGAAGAAACATGGGACGTGACACTGCCAGAGACAGCAGCAGAAGATACCAAGGCTGTCTGGCCCAGTCTGGAGCCACTAGTATCACTGTGCAGGGTTGAGATCTGATTTTAATCAGGACTCTGAACAACAGAGGGAAGGGAGGGAAGGCATAGAGAAACCTACCCTTTCAATGCAAAATGAGAGCATCCAGAGGAACAGTCTCCAGGACTGGGGATCTGCAACAAAACAGAGGAAGCTGGTGATTGTCCGGAGCTGCAAAGAGATCTATCTCTGGAGTGCCCCATCTGGAGAAGATGACCTGTAGTATGGGAGGGTACAAGGACCATTCGTGATGCCCCTGGGAGATTCTGCTAAGGGCATCTGCTAGTACATTGTCTTTTCCTGGAAGGTGAACTGCCATCAGGGAAGTCTGAAGAGAATAGGCTAGAGACCACAGTTTCACGGCTTCTGTGCACAAGGCTGTGGACCGAGTACCCCTCTACTTGTTGATGTACCACATTGTGGTGGTGTTGTCTGTCCTGAGTTGGACCACCTTGCCCCTGACTGACTCTGAGAAGGCCTGAAGGGCTAAAAAAACTGCCCTGAGTTCCAGGAGATTGATATGAAGGGAAGACTCTTATGGAGACCAGACCCCTTGAGCTGTAAGGGCTCCCAAATGGGCTCCCCAACCTAGGCAGGAAAAAGCATCTGTAGTTAGGACTACTGAGGGGACTTGTGAGAGAGAAATGGAACTCCTTGTCTGAGGTTGTCCTGGTCTAGCCACCACTGGAGAGCTTGGACCAGAGTCTAAGTCACTGGAATCAATTTGGTGAGAGGGTCTCTTTTCTCTTTTTTTAACCCTGAATTTATGCTCCTACCGTCCCCACATTGGCCCCTCTCTTTGGGGCCTCAATGATGACCAGCCCTGGAGTCCTTCCAGGAGATGCCCACACATTTTATAGTAGTAGTAAAATTTTATTTATACAGAAAATTATGCCATTAGGGGTTCGAGAATCCCTATTTACAAGGCATACCTACATATCGGTGCCCTGCTCTTTTGACCCTAAACCCACTGGATAACCCCCCAGCTGGGGTGGAGGAGTCCCACTTAACTCCCCCAGACACTTAATGGAGTGTGCAGCCTGTGCATGGAGCCCCCAGAATCCCCAAGCGCCATCCTCTGAAGCTCGGCTACTGGTGCCGACATGGGGAGCATTTTTCTCTTTTTCTCGTCCCCCCCCCCCCCCGAGCATCAACATGCAATGCGAGCCAAGGATTCAGGGTATGGTGAGATGCGTCCTCCATTCCGGCTCTCAGTTGATGTTCAACCCTCCCATTCATGCTGCTTCCTCCTGTACCTACCACCAGGGCACCCCCAGGTGGTGGTATTGCATCGAGACCTGCAGGTCCTTCCTCCCTGGAGAAGGAGAGCAGCCATCGGGTGCTCAATCCTTCTCCTCCCCTGCTGACCCCCAGTGGCCTGTGCTCGTTCCTGAGAGAGTCTCTTCCTGAGACCAAAAGGACCTTAGATGGAACTGAATGTCCCTCATCTGAAATCTGACTCCTTGCACCAGCACAGCGGAAGCTACCATGTGGCACAGGAGTTGAAGAAACTGCCTTGCAGGACAAGAGACCAGAGGCCAAAAAGAGGAAGCAAGATCTGTAAGGGCCTTTACCCTTGTCAGAGGAAGGAAGGCCTTTGCTTGGATAGTATCCAGTTCTATCCCTGTTAAAGTAAGAAGTACTGGTTTGAGAACAGACTTTGGGAGGTTGAGAAGAAACCCCAGAGAACAGAGAAAGTCTTGAGTGATTTGCAGAGCTGACTTGACCTGGTTGGATGATTGACCTGCAATTAGCCAGTCATCCAGATATGGGAAAATGGAAATATCCTGCCTTCTGAGGAAGGCAACTACTACTGCAAGGCACCTTGTGAACACCCTTGGAGCTGATGTTAGGCCAAATGGCATGGCTCTGAACTGATAGTGGCCTGAAGGCAACTTGAACCTGAGGTACTTTCTGTGGGAGCACCTGATAGGAATATGGAAATAGGCATCCTTGAGGTCCAGGGATGCAAGCTAATACCCTGGCCTTAGAGAGGGAAGAATTATTCCCAGAGTCACCATTTTGAATTTTGGTTTTGAGATGTGTTTGTTCAAATACCTTAGGTCTAGGATGGGTCGCCACTCTCCTGTCTTTTTCGGGGCAAGGAAGTACCTGGAGTACAGACCTTTGCCCCTGTGCTGCATAGGAACTTTCTCTATGGCTCTGAGAGCCAGAAGAGACAAAACCTCTGCCTCTAGGGCAAGGATATCCGAGATGGATGCAGGTGGAAAAGACCTGGCCCTCAGTTTTGGAAAACTTTTGAAGCTGAGGGTCAGTCCATGACTTACTACCTCCAGGACCCACTTGTCTGAGGGAACAGACTTCCAGGCTTGGAAGTAGTAAGCCAGCCTGCCTCCTACTGGAATGGGGGAGTTAACCCAGGCTGACACATCAAGGTGTCTGCTTGGCAGGAGCCTTGGACTGGGAAGAGGATGCAGCCCTGCTCATTCTCCCCCTGCCCCTCTCTCAAAAAAAAACCCTCTGTGGGAAGGAAGAGGAAGCCTGAGCTTGGTAGAAAGGCCTTTGGAAAGGCCTGCCCCTGCCCCTAGACTGCTGCTTCTGAGGAGTGGCTTGCCTCTCTTTGGCCTGTACACTCCTGTAGGTGGTCCTGTACTCGTCCATTTTCTTCATGTAAGCCTCTGTCTGCTCCCCAAATAGAGAGTTACTCACTACAGGGAAATCTATAGCCTTGGCCTGGGTATTCTGCGAAAGGCTAGTACATCTGAGCCAATCATGCCTCCTGAGAGACACAGATGTAGCCATGACTCTTGATGTCATATCATCAGAGTCCACAGCAGCATGAAATTGCACTTTGGATGCCTCAGTTCCATCAGCAGCCACCTCCTCCAGCTCTTTGGCTAGCTGGGGGGAGGCCTGTTTAGCCAGTTCCAGAACCGTATCCCACCTGGACTTCTGGTACCTGGCTGTGTAGGCCATATAGTTAGCCTGCCTGAGTCCCAAAGAAGATGCCAAATACTATTTTTTGGCCATGGCATCGACCTTCCTGGAGTCTTTGTCTGGGAGTGTGAAGCCAAAGGAATGTTAGCCCTGTTACAGGCTGCAGCCTGCACTACCCCAACATGGCTGCAATGACTGAATAAAAACTCTGTACCTGAGCCTGATAACATATACCTCCTGTCTATTCTCTTATCCACAGGAAGTAAGGAGTTAGGTGTTTATAAAATCTTTTTTGTCTGTTTCCCCAAGGACTTGTGAAGAGGGAGAGACAATCTTTTGGACTCTGGGATGTCTGTCATCTCTACAAAATCAGGCTCTTCCTCCTCCTCCTCCTCAGCAGCTTCAACCATTGGGAGCTGGAAGGTTTCAGCCACCTTCTTGTAAAACGAGAAGTGTGAAGGGGACTCAGAAAGCCTGGGAGGGGAGACATTGGAAGGTCTGTCTGGGGAGATGTCCGGTTCAATGGGCACATCCAGACCTTCATAGTCGTTATCATCATCATCATCATCATCAGGATACTCTTCATCTCCCTCCCACTCCTCATAGAAAGCATCTGGATTGTGATCCAATGGAGTTGAATCTGACCGAACTGTCCTGACTGGTGGTACCGGTTCAGACGGAACCAGGAGAAGCGATTGAACTATACAAATTGCTTTGGCTATCTCGTCAGCGGTTGGAGTATGCGGTGCTGGATCTGAACTGGCTGACTTATTCTTCCTTTTTTACGGAACTGACCCTTCGGAGTCGGACCTCCTTTTGTCTGAGGAGGTATCACCTAGATCAGTAGGCACTTCCTCTGGTTCGGCCACAACCGAACCGGGCTGGCCATCCGGATCTACAGACTTCTCGGCCTCCCTTTCCTTCAGCCTACTCAACCTTTTTTCTAGAGTGGCTTTATGGAAGTTTTTACAAATCTGGCAGTCTGTTTTGAGGTGGTCAAACCCCAGACAATAAACACAGATGAGGTGGGGGGCGGCCTTGGCAAAGACCTCCCCATACTTGAAACAGTGTTGAAACCCAGTGGGACTGTTTTTTTTCTTGGGTTTCTCAGACATGGCCAACCTAACTAATTACCCTTTAAGCTTTCAAGCCAGGTAATAAATAACTGATTGGTTACAAACCATGACATGGGTTCTGTAAAACAGCCAGAAAAAAGTCTGGTTCTTTTGAAACCGATCAGCACCGGAACACCACACTAATCTCAGAAAAAAGTAAAATAATCAAAATGGTCAGTTCCTAACCGGACTGACCGGTGAGAAACCAAGAAAGAACAATTTCCACAGAATTTAATTAAATAAAAGTAACTACCTCTCTACCACACTACCTGTACCGTAGACAGAGGCTGGAAAATTCAAAAATAATAAAACGGTTAGACAACCGAACACTGATTCAACTCTACCGAACCGAGCAAAGGAGAAATCTCCGGAGCGACTTCACTGTTAGGCGGAGTAAAGAATCTGATGGTTACACTGGTAAGCACCAGAGACAGAGGTTTGAAAACCGAGCTCGAGCTCAACGTTCTATGCTTTTGCATAGAGTTAACTCTTTCCTCTCTAGGGCAGTTCAAGTGCTGGGGCTAACTGCATATTGTCAGAATACAGCAAGACTTCATGTTGTTTGAAGGTGATCACCAAGCAATGGCTTTCCCCGGTCCCACCCAATATCTCTCAGTGGTACTCAATAATTAGGGGAATTCAGGACATAGAGGAACTAACCCATAAACTAAACAACAAAACTAAAACGTTTGTCCGTAGATGGGCCAAATGGGTCACAACACTCAGCCTGTCCTCGGAGGCCACATGAGATAGAGACCTAGGTATGGCGACTGTGACACTGGAAGACAACCCCAGAAGAGAGGGGCCCATGGTCCTGGTGATGGACGGCCAGGAGATGGGGGAGGGCGGATCCAGAGCCGGAATGTCCGAAGAAGGATTTTGAAGGGGAAAGCTTGGCCAGCCTGTTGACTGCCACTGGGGTGAGATGCCCTCATGCACATTAAGGTACATCAGAGTAATTTTTAAGTAAAGATCAATTTATAACAAACTGCATCTTTGTATTCAAAATGGAATAAGAACAATTCTGACAGAAGTTGTACATCTAACGCATGTATTTTCATTGATGGATTAATGAGTTTTTCCTAGAGTGTAAATAAACTCAAGCCTTTCAATAAACTTGAATAAAAAAAAAGAGGGGGAGAGAGAGAGAGAGAGAGAGAGAGAGACTACGTGGGGGCTGAAGTCAAATTACACACACACCGTCAACTTGAATCAAACTTTGCTGTCTTTTCCAAACCTCGGTGTATATTATCAAGTACGGAACAATGGCAGGCTACCACCCATTCCTCCGCTCCCCAAAAAAAGAAAGATGACAGAGATAGTACTAGGGGACAACAAAATGTTACAGTCACAGAAAGCCTACAAAATTATCTATTTACTTTTCCAGGCCTCATTATGGCTATGTTTACAGGGCAGTAAAAGAATGCTGAAAGAAATATTGGACTTCTGTCATCCAGGTCAGAAAAAGAGAGAGAGACAGAGTGGCAATGAGATGGGGGGTCCAGAACCCAGAACCAGGCTAGACAGAGGGAGACAACAGGTGTCCCTAGAAAGACATCTGCTACAATATTTTTTTTTTTTACTGGCATCAGTGTGACACTGTGTAAATGGCAAAGGACAGGCTGGCAAAATACATCCTTGGAGTCACAGAAAGCATAATTAAAACTGTAGCAATAAATGAGTATAGAACATGCATCAGACAGATCTGGGTTTGAATCCCACAATCTGCAACTTGCATACATGGGCATGCAAGTGGCAGATGGCCTCTGAGCTGGTCACTTAACTTTTTTGCCTCTGAGCAAGTCACTTAAGTGCCCCAGTGCTCCCAGGTCACACCTGAAAGCAAGCACATATGCCTAGTGGCCCTATCTGGTTAACAAAGAATGACATAAATAAATACAAAATGTGTAGAATAATTCCACAGAGACAGACATCTATTACAATAGTTCATTTTTGTTTCCTGGCATTAGAGTGGGGATGTAAATAGTACATCGAGATAATTTCATTGGAAGGAATCTGTGACTGTCAGCAGCAGCACACCTGGCAGCTTACTCCGTGCAGAACAGGCGGAAACTGTCCCATTGGTTACTACAAGAGGTTTAAGGATCAGTAAGCTGTTGAGTTTATCACTAGATGCTGCTGAGCATTGCTGGGGGAGGAGTGCTTACTTCCATCAGAGTGGGTCCCCCCCAGGAGCAGGGATGGGGTGGAGGAAAGCCATATGATGGGTCCTTACAAGATGTCAAAGTACCACTGAGCTGGGGACCCTGTTGAGTGATGATCGGGGTACTCCTTGCAAAGTGGTGTCCCCAGGGTAAATTAATTAATTAAATTAATTAATTTTTTTTTTACTTTGTTTATGCACCTCTTGTGTGGCAGGGATGGTGCCCTATCCCCATCAGCCCTCTCATGGACCCTCAACACTCCCTTGACCTGGCCTCTACCTCAGCTGCAGGGATGGGGAGGACCATGGCTTGCCCCCAATGGTGGGCCCCTCCCAGAGAGGAATGAGGGGGGAGATCAAGATCACCCTTGAGCCCCCGCCCTGACTTATGCTGGGCTTTGTTCAGGCCAGAGGGAGAGGGAGTCCATCAGGGGCTTCCTTGTGTGTGCACAAGAGGGGTTTTCTACTTGGATACCCCCGGAGGCATGGATGAGATGCCTGGTAGAGCCTTGGGAATCCCAGAGGATAGAAGCAGGCGCCGTGTAGAAGGGGGTGAATAAACAAAGAATATATATATATTTTAAAAAAAAAAGTTCAGTGAGTGCTGAGAAAAAGGCCTTCATCAGAAACAAGAAAACAAAGAGGGATGAAGAACAGAGTGAGTACCAGGTGAAATCAAGGCAGGTCAAGAGAGCAATGAGGGATGCAAAAGCAGACGCAGAGCTGCACATCATGGAGGGGTCAAGGGTGAGAGATACAGCAGATTTTTTAGATATATGAAGGAAAAAAGTAAGACATGAGGAGGAGTTATTAGCCTAACAGAGGGGGCAGGGTAATAGAGGAGGACATGCAGAAGGCAGCTGTCCTTAACGACTACTTCTGCTCAGTTTTCAAAGTACAGGACTGCTGGCCTTTACCACAAAGCAGCATAAAGGCTGCTGATAGGGGTATCCCAGAAATGAGGCAGGGAGCATTTGCAAGTGAATGGATCAGAAATGGGCTGGTGGCCCTGAAGATAGCTAAGGCCTTTGGGCCAGATGGGATGCTCCAAGGTTGCTCAGGGAACTGGCATCAGAATTGGCTGCTCTCATGGCAGGGCTACTCAATAGCTCGAGTCAGTCAGGGTGGTTCTGAAAGACTGGAGGACAAGGGATGTAGTTCTGTTCCACAAGGATGGGGACAAGGAGCAACTGGGTAACTACAGACCTGTCAGTCTTACCTCTGTTGTGGGTGAACTGATGGGGACACTAGTAAAAGAATATATAGCTTGTTTAAACTAGTGAAGGGGAGAGTTAGAGTGGCAAGGTACCCATCCTTTTTCACAAACAAAAGGGTACTTGCTGGCCTCTCCCCATCAACCAATATAATGGAATCAAGTACAATCAGGGTAAGAGAAGAAGGAGAGGGCAATGATAGATACTGGAAAATGATGTGCACCAATGCCAGGAGTCTTGGCAACAAAATGCCAGAACTTTAGGCGATGGTCACAGAAGGCAGCATTGAGCTGGTGGATGTGACAGAGGCAATGTCAACACTTAATAGCAAATGGGACATGACCAAACCAGGGTACTCACCGTTCAGGAAGGACAGAGTAAAGGGCAGGAGAGATGGAGGAGTAGCACTGTGTGTAAAAGAAGGGACAGAGACAACTGAGATAGACAGCCTAGGGGATTCAAGAAAAATAGAAAGTCTGCTAGTGCTAGCAGGGATAGGAAACCAGTCAGGACAGGGGTGGTTTATAGACCACCAGATCAACATCAAGGGGCAGAAACTAGGGTAGATGCCTAGGAAGACATCCAAGTCTGGTGAGGTAGTGGGGGACTTTAATTAGTCAGAGGTGGACTGGAAAGTTCCAGTTATGGCAAGTGCAGTGCTTCCTCCTTTATCCACCCCCCTTTTTATCCACCATCCTCACTTACTACCAGTATGAGTTCTTGTCCGATTTTCCAGAAATGTTGTCACCCCCTTTAACCACCACCCTCAGTTATCCACCACCCTCTTTTATCCGCCAACATTTAGTATGTATGGAGGTTGGCAGATAAAAGAGGGAGCACTTAACTATGAATCATCTCCTGGAGTATGCATGCTAGGAGGCATTCCTAACTCGGCTAGTCTAGTGTTAACAAAGGAAGTGGTTCTGTTGGATCTGGCACTCAATAACAGTGAGAGGATCCAAAATGTGGTAATCCAGGAGTCACTTCATTCCAGCCACCACAGAACAGTGGCAGTGGAAGTCCAGATAGAGGCTGCCAAGAGAGCAAATGCAGAAAGTGTATGGGGCTTTAAAAAGGCAGATTTCAACGGAATGACCGGGAGCTACTGGAAAGAAGCACATAGAGAATAGTATTGTAGAAAGAGTGGAGGAAACATTGGAAGAATTTTAAAAAGCAATGACTGAGGTGGCAGAAAGCTCAGATGAGAAAGTGTCCAAAGGAAAAAGGGCAAGGGGCCCAATGTGGTTCATGGCCAAAATAAAGATGGCAGTAAGAGCCAGAAGGAGGGCATTCTTGAAGTACAGACAAAGCCAAATGGGGGAGAATAGAGAGAAATATAACAAAGGTAGCCAGCAAGATGGTGAGGGAGGCCAGGGGTGAGACTAAACCCAGGCTTGCGATGGGACTGAAGGAAGGGGGAAAAGGCATCCTTAGGTACATCTGGGAGAAGTGCAAGGTTAATGATGGTATTGTGGGGCTGAAAAGTGAGGAAGGATGGTAGGAGCAGGACAAAGGAAAAGCAGAGATACTGAACAAATATTTTTGTTTCATCTTTACTAGGGAGAAGGATAGGCCACTACCAAAATGTGGATTAACAGCAGAAGACTGGAAAGCAAGTGGTCAGGTAGCATAGCTAGAATAACAGGGAGTAGGATGTCCAAGAAGGTTGAAAGTAAATAAATCTAATGGGACCTGATAGCTTACAACCAAGAATGCTTAAAGTAGAAGAGGTGACAGCTGGACCACTTGCAGACATATTCAGCTGCTCACTGGACACTGGGAGGTGGTTCCTAGGGACTGGAGGACGGGAGACATGGTCCCACTACACAAGAGTGGAACAAAAGGATGAGCCAGAGAATTATACTAACATACTAAAATGCCAGCAGAATAGGCCTAACAGTCTTTCAAGTCTGCTCGATTTTCAGTACCTGCACTGAGGGCCAATTTTGGTGTCCTCCCCTCCCCTCCACTTGGGTTATACTGTCCCCAGTCACAGATTTACCAGCTGCATTGGACCTGGTCAGAGTTATCCTCCCTCCTTTACCTGTCCCATCCCCTCTTAAACCCGTTCACAGTCTCTGCCTCTACCAGCTCCCTGCGCAGCACATTCCATGGCTCCACCACCCTTTCAAACAAAAAAACACCTCCTCCTCTCCCCCCTGAGCCTGCCCCCTTCCAACTTACACCCATTTCCTCTCATTGTCCCCTCCTCCTCCTTCCTTTACAGCACCCTGAGTGGGCCCCCCTTATTGATCCCTTTTATGTACTTACAGACCTCTATCATGTACCCTGTCCCTCCTCTCCTCCAGGAGTACACATTGAGCTCCCTGAGCCTTTTCTCATAGGTCCTCTCTCCCAAGCACCGGATCATTTTGGTTGCCCTCCTTTGGACCCTGTCTAGGATTGTAATATCCCTCTTTAAATGTGTTCTCCAAAACTGCACACAATACTCGAGGTGTGGCCTAACCAAGCAGTTGTACAGGGGTAGGATCACTTCTGCCTTTCTGGAGGTAATCCCCCTGGTGATGCATCCCAGCATCCTATTTACCCTTGCTGCTGCCCTCCTACAGGTCTCAGAGTTGTTCATTTTGACATCTACCACTACCCCCAGGTCCCTCTTATCCTCCGTGACTTGAATTTTGTCTCCTCCCAGGGTATACCCCTGGCCTGGATTTCTGACTCCCAGGTGCAGAACATTGCACTTCCCCGCACTGAATTTTAGTTTCCATTTTCCTGACCACCTTTCCAGAGCCTCCAGATCCTCCTGCAAGGTCACCCTCCCCTCCTCCTCATCCACCACTGCACCCAGCTGTGAGTCATCTGCAAAGAGACTCATTTCACTCCTGATCCCCTTCCTTATGTCTGAAACATGGGCGTTGAACAAGAGTGGCCCCAGCACTGACCCCTGGGGCATCCCACTAGTAACCTACCTTGGGGATGAGGCTAGCCCCCCCAACCACCACCCTCTGAGTATGTTCAGACAGCCAATTTCCTATCCATCTTAACAACTGTCTCCCTATCCCCAATTCCTTCAGTTTAGTCAGCAGATCATTGTGGGTTACCGAATCAAATGCCTTGCTGAAGTCCAGAAGAGGACATCCACCAGCCTCCGGCTAATTATAGACAAGTCACTTTGACATCTACAGTGGGAAAGCTTATGGAGTCTACACTAAGGGAGGAGCTAGTAGACTTCTTGAAGGAAAATGGGCTACAGGACCCCAGACAACATGGGTTTACAAGAGCAGATCTTACCAGAAAAATCTTCTCAACTTCTTTGACTGGGTGACCAGGGAAGCCACTATGGGGACAGGCAGTCAATTAAGTATACTTGGACTTCTGGAAGGCCTTTGACTCAGTCCCTCCACAGGAGGCTGGTCAAAATGTTAAAGGACTTGGGGCTGGATGAAAAATGGATGACTTGGGTAGAGATCTGCTATGGGGAAGTAGTAAATGGGGAGTTTTTTTAGAGGTAAGGGATGCAACAAGTGGAGTACCTCAGGGGTTGGTGCTGGGCCTGGTCTGTTTCAATGTGCTCATTTGTGATGTACAGGAATGGGCCAAGATCTGCCTTTTCACAGACAGCACAAAGATCTGCATGAAGGTGGACACAGAGGAAGGGATCAGATAACTCGCAGAGGATCTTGGTAGGTTAGGGAGAAGATATGGCTGCTGGGCTGTAATGTTGAAAAATGCAAGGTGAGGCACATTTGGAAAAGAAGCCAAATAGTGCGGTGCAAAACGTATGGTGGTGGTGGTACTGGAAAGCACCACAGAAGAAAATGAGCTAGGTGTCATGATCTCAGAGAGCCTACAAACAGCAGCACACTGTAATAAAGCTCTAGATAAGGCAAACAGACACAATCACTTTTCTTGGCTCATTTAAGTGTACCACCAGTGAATGCCTGTAACACTGGTTGCTTTTTTAATTTAAGCGTTATTTACTGTACTGTTTTGTTTGCTGTGATGTATTGCTCTCTTGACGAGGAGCCTTTGTAAATGAGTCTATGACTCAAAGGTCTGTAAACCGATGATCTAATAAATAAATAAATAAATGTCTTCTCCCTTCCCGATTTGCACTAACCTGCATTTTTTTCTCTTTATTTTCTGTTGTTTCCTGCCCTAAATCCACCTTTTTTCTGCAGGTCTCATTTATTTCTGGCCACACCATCTCATAATTCACATTCAAAGCCTTTCAGTGCCACATTTTGTAGCATAAAGTAAATGCCTCTCTCCTCTTCCAGGTCCCAGTGCAGGTTCATTATCAGTGGGCAGTGTGTTATTCAGCATCAGTGCAGGTCAGACCATGAGCTCCACTGAAGTGCTCATAAATCCATTACTTTCCCAACACCAACTCCCATTCCTTGGAGTCAACCCCCCTCCCTTGTATGTACTGTTGCCAACCCTCTAAAACTGCTTGGCTCTAGTGGTGCCCCTCATCCCCATTTGTCATGATGAGTCCCACCCCACACCCAACAGAATGTGCAGTTAATCTTCCCATTTGGATCAATCAGCCCTTCCCCCAGCTAGCATCTTGTGATCCACAGTCACACAACTTCATTTGCACCACTGATGGTGTCCAATAAAGCCCCTCCACTCAGCACCATGTTATTCAGACTATAGCTCGCTGTGGTGGTGAGTGGAATGACTGCCAGTCGCCATCAGTAGCCCAGTGCTAGTTAGGGGTCAGTGATCAACTGGCACAGGAGAGTTAGCTGCACATTCTGCTGGGGGGTGGGGTTGTGGGGATCATCACGGCAATCAGGGATGAGGGGGTACCACTAGATTCAGACAGTTTTGGGGACTTGGCAACAGCAGGGTCAGTGATGGGGGGGGGCACTAGTCTAAACACTAGGAAATTGGAGTTGATAGCCTAGGGTTGGTGTTTACCAGCACTTTGGCAGAACAGTAAGGATGGGATAGAAACTAGTGAAATAGGGCAACAGCAGGGAATAAAATTAAAAATGAAAAGAATACAGACTAAATACAGCTTGAAACAAAATACAAGTACTAGTAACAGGAAGTGTTTTACTTTAGCACCCATCATCTTTGGTCTGCAACTGCACACAGAAACAGAACCTTGTCAGATGCAACAACTATCTACATAAAAAAAACTACTGGAACAGATGTGTAGCTTCATTGTGCGTGTTTCAATCTCTCTGATCTTGTACTTCAGGACACAGCAGTCCAGGAGTGGCTCACAGCATTACAGAACTGTCTCCATTTCAGTGTCAGTGCAGCTGCGGTTATTGCCACAGACAAACAGGCCTCTGCATGCACCACTGTCCGTTTACTTTTAGCTCAGAGTCACCACTCACCTCACACATGCGTTACTGTATTTCCATTTTTATATCTTGTTTGTTTCTTGTTATGTTGATATTTGTAACGAGCTCCAAGCCTATTTGGATGGTGCATTATGGAAAAATAAATACCTTGCCATTTAAAGTCCAATTAAAAACAAGCATTTGTCAATGCCGAATGTTTGCTTACTGGTATTATAACTGGGAATGCAGGAGTTAGACAGATGCAGAATAGGAATGGCAGTGAAGTATTGAACTTCATGCCAACCGCACCTCCACCCTGCAGAGACGGACAGGCATTGGGGTATGCGTTTGGGTTTTCCCCCATAACATTCATGCCATGTCACCTCACCCTGTCCTGCAGACACCGACACGTGTTGAGGTGTACCTTGGGGTGTTCGGCTTTATAATCATCCCATCCCATTCCATAAGGACATACGCTGAAATGGGTGTAGCATAGGAGAATGGGGTGAACTCTGGGGCCAAAGAGTCCAAGGCACACCTCAATGCCTGTGACTGGCTGGGGGGTGGGGATGGGTGGTGGTGGGAGCATTACTGTCGACAATCCAAAGGCACACCCCAATGCCTGTCAGTCTGCACAGGGTGGGATGTTATGGTTAGAAACCCTAACACCCTGGGCATTTGCTGGTATTTGCACTGCAAATTTTCAACATGGCCTTTTTGTGATCCCACCTCATGAAAGCACTTGGGACCTCTTCTCATGAAGAGTGGCAGTGTGATTTTGTTAATGTGTCCCGAACTTTGAGTTCCAACAGCAACCGTGCCATTCTGCTCCAGATGTATGTAAACACAGATCAGGCAGGATGTGAAGAATGACAGCTGTGCCATCCATAGGGAGGTGTGAAGAGATGGCAATGTTGAAAATCTGTAGTGGGAATATTAAAAATGCTCGCACTTCTGAGCATACATGGAAACTGCACAATGTATGCATGTAACACAGTCATTTTATGGAATCTTGTCACCAAATTTTCAACATAGGCATTTTAGGTCCTCTTCTCATGAACAGTGTCACTATGATTTTCTTAATGTGATCCAAACACTTATTTCCCACAACAACCGTGCTATTCTGCGCCAGAAGAGCAAAAACACATTTCGGCCAGGATGTGAAAAATTACAGCTATACTGTTCATAAGGCGGTGTGAAAAAATGCCAATGTTGAAAATCTGGAGTGAAAATATTACAAATTTGTGAAACTATGAGCATGCGTGGGAACTGCGCAATGCATGCTTGTAACACAGTCATTTTATGACTTTCATCACCAAATTTTCAACAAAGGCATTTTAGGTCCTCTGCTCATGAACAGTGTCACTGTCATTTTCTTAATCTGTCCCAAACACTGATTTCCCATGGTGACTGCACTATTGTGCGCCGGAAGTGCGAAAACACATTTTGGTCAGGATGTGAAAAATGACAGCTGTACAGTTCATGAGGTGTGGAAAAATGCCAATGTTGAGAATCTGGAGTGAAAATATCACAAATTCGTGAAGCTACAAGCATGCGTGGAAACTGCACAACGCACACTCATAGAACGATCATTTTTTTTTATTTTTTCCACTAAATTTGCAACACAGACTTTTTGAGAGCCCACCACATGAACACTGGCACTGTCATTTCATTACTCAGTCCCGAAAGGTGATTCCTCTCAGTGACCACAAAATCACCTTTCGGGATCGAATAACACCATGACAGTGGTTGAATTCATGAGGAGGGGTCCCTTAACCCCATGTTGAAAATTTGGTGCCAAAATTCCCCAAAATGCCTGAGATATGCACCAACGTTGAAAAAAACTATTTATGTCATTATACAGCTTACTGGCATTTCTTCAGTTCGTGATCAGATTTGAAGAGTGCAGATGTGTTCCCGGTCCACCGAAGATCATTGCGCTGGGCTCTGGAGGTAAGTATGGGGTGAGGGGAGTGGGGAGGCAGAATGTCTTGAAGGGAGGGCGGAGTAGGAGAGGGGCCACCAAACTCAACGAGGGACTGTTTTCTGTTTTACAGGTTTAAAAAAAAAAGAAAAAACATTGCAGGACTTTTTTTTTTTACAGGGACATTTCAGCATACTGGGGTTGGCTCACGGCGTGCCACCTGAGTGTTTTTTTTGGGGGGGTGTTCTGTAGTTGACGGGGGATTGGGCACCCCCATTGCCATATATCAAGTGGAGGTGAGATCCGAGAGGGGTTGGGCACCTCCCTCGACACACAACAAATTGGGGGGGACATTATTCCTACAGGGAGTGGGATCCCCCCCTCAGCAAATTGAACTGGGGGGACTGAAGCTGACGGGGATTGGGCCCCCATCAGCAAAGAAAGACTATCAAGGGGCGCATGATGCTGAGAGGGATTGGGCACTCCCTTGGCACACAACAAATGGGGAGAGGGTTACAGTATGCCAACAGGGAGTGGGCTCCCTCATCAGCAAATTAAGTGGGTTGGGGGAATGCAGATGGCAAGGTACCACCCTGCAATGATGGGCCGCTCCCTCGTTGCAGCAAAATGGCTGATGCTGCAATGACAAGGTGGACCCTAATTGCAGCGGGGAAAACGTTTCAATGTGTTGGCACTTTTAGAAACCAGTGTCATCGGCAAAGAGTGCCTGCATTGGTCCACCAGTGCCAAGCCCCCAAATGCAGTGCCACCATTGGCTGCCACAGTGCTGCACCTCCACAACTCGCTTCTTTCCTAAGCTGCCACATAATGTTTCTTGCACATGTGCACAAGCAAACATAAAAAGGGGGAGGGACGAGAGAAGTTGCTTCCTTTTTGCTATGTTGGGTTTGCAAAACAGTTTGAGAATAGAGTGCTTATGAGCACATCAGTATTTTCTGAGTACTGTGCACTCTATGTACCGTGATATACACAACTTTAAAAAATATATATAAGTAAAGCACTCCTGCATAATTTAGTTCTTAGTCCCGAAGAATGAAACCTGCTGAAATGTAATCAGCCACAGCAATGTTTTACTACTTCTTGGCTAAATGGAAAGAACATTTATAATTTTATTTACTACAACAGTGTATAGTGATTATACTGAAAACAAAAGACAATGCATTTCAATGTAAAAAGAAAAATCTTAATATTGTAGTCATGGATTGATAACCAAGCATGCAGGGCCACCTTCTCAGATGTGAAATGGAGTATGTCCTCCAATAAAAATGTAAACAGTTATGAAAGTCATTAAAAATAAAACTAGTAGAGCATTCAGCCCATTCCAGTTTTGACAGGTATGGCCATGAGCAAAAAGCTACTGAAGCACCAGATAAGCTTCATGCACTCTACCGCCATGCTCCCATGGCCAAGATAAATTACTTTAATTTCGACGCATGTAATTAGCAGTCATTAACATCACATTCACCCTTAACAGATTTACAGGGTCAGCAAGGAAGCAACAAGTCTGATATGCTGCCTGATATCTGCATGATCAGAACTGTTGGCATGGCAACAGCTAGACTGATAGCTACTTTCCATCTAATTAGCCAGCGAAGGACACCCAGAAAGGTGTCAAAGTCATCATGGCGGGAGCAGTGCTATTAGCTTAGAAGAAGCAGTCAGTATTGAAACAGTAAGCTTTATATTCACGTACTGCCCACAGGGAAGTAACATGCCCAAGCCACAGGCAAGGGTGTTTAGCATCCATTAAGGGCATTTACTAAATTCTAGTTCCTCACTAGAAAGGGGTGTACTGCTTTACAGTCTTCCAATTACAGAAATAAATACATCAAGCACACGCATGGGTGCAGATTAGTGGGCCCAATCTTAATATTGTAAACGTGTGGGTCGTATACTCCCATAAAAAGCCTGCTGAGACCAGCTGCAGATTGGTCTAGTGACATTTTTAGTTCACAGTATGTAACAGATTTCAGCTTTCTACCCCTAAGTTCTCTGAAGACAGAGGTTCATTTAATTAGTATTTCTCAATATGCAGGGTGGAATAATGCTAACAGGACTCAATACATACCTTCAAGTTGAATAATGTGTGTAAGCGTGGGGGGGGGGTGTTACAGAAAATAGAATGTGCTCACTAAAGTTCAACTGAAGATGTAAATCAGAATTACAGCTGAGCAGGGAGGAAGGATGCAATAACTGAGGTCAGGCTGTTGTAGAACAAGGAGGCATGATATGAGGCTAGAGAAGGGTAGGCTCAGGGGCAACATGAGGAAGTACTTTTTCTCAGAAAGAGTAGTGGATGCTTGGAACAGCCTTCCTGCAGAGGTGGTAGGGCCAAAAACAATAGGGGAATTCAAGGATGCATGGGCTAGACATAAGAGTACTCTAGCAATAGGGAAGAGAGGATAAGCCACAGATCAACTAGGGTCTACGGTAATGCATTATGTAGGGAAAAGGGCAGACTAGGTGGGCCACATGGTCCTTATCTGCTGTCACCTTCTGTGTATCTGTGTGTATTGTAGATTATAATGCATAAATATCAGTTATATATAGAATAAAGCATGGGGTGGTATGTGTAACAAGAATTTTACACACATCCAAGGAGTTGGATACTACACTTTGCTCTTTGGATTTGTACAAGCATCCAACACCAAGGGTGTGTGTAAAATCTGAGTTTTACACACAGCCCTAAGGTTTATTTTATATAATTGCTGGGTTTTGTTTTTTTACCACTGCAATTATCTAAAACAAAAGACGTCCCTGTTTGGCCACAGTGCAGCTGGGTTTCAGCTCGGTCCGCGGTTGGCTGCTGAAAGTTAACTTTTTTTCTGGTACTTGATTTGTTTAAAACAGTTTAGAACAGCGATTTTTTTAAAGAACTTACCACTGAGTCTGAATGGCAGTTAAGTCTCCGGCAGCAAGATAAGTTGGCCACTGGTCAGGAAGGGAAGAGCTGTGACTTGCACATGCATGGAGGAAGGGAAACCCAGTGCATGTTTGCCATTATAAACACTCCTTTATAATGGCAAATTACAAATCAGGTTTCCCCATGGCACAAAATGAAACCCAGTTATTATAATCATGTTTGTAGTCATGTTTACATATAAGGGATGCAATGAACATTCTGTGCTGAGATACACTACTACAGCTGAACAGTAGGATAATCAATAAAATGCCATGTGATCTGATGTCAGATAATCAGAACCCTCCACAGAAATTAAAGGGTTTAATACATCTTTTTTTTTATATTGCCTTCTTCCCCTCTCACAGCTGCCTCTGTCTGCTCTAGTCCCCTCTCACAGCTGCCTCTGTCTGCTCTAGTCCCCTCTCACAGCTGTCTCTATCTGCTCTAGTCACCCATCCCCATCACCCACCATCCTAGTGACTTACTGGGGGAAGGGGGGCCAGGGATCTATCCCCTTGGTAGGGTCAGAGGAGGAAGGGCTGTCCTCCCCACCCTTGAACCACAATCCTGAATTCCCCAGGTCCTTGTAGTTGGCGCCAGGGCTGTGGTGACCAGGAATCATCCTGCGGCTGCAAGTATTTCCTTGTTCGTGACCCTACCCTCCTCTCCAACAGTGCAGTCTTGCATACTCTAGCATGCCCCTGCAGGAGAGGCCAACTGCCTGGCCCACCTCTGGGTTTGCTAGTGGAGTGGAACATGATGCCATCCCTCCCTGTCTGGAAGTGCTACCATGTGGCAACACCTTTCTAGCCCTCGGGGTTGCCAGACCAGCTTCCTAGGCTCGCTTCCAAACCTGGCTCACCGACAATATGGGAGAATGCAGTGCTACCCACTGGACCAACTGGTGGCCTCAGGATTAAATAAATCTATAGACAGAGAGGTTAATAGATACATGCAACTAATAAGACATGTTAGGATATGAACTGTGTGATAACTGCACACCCAGATGCATTGTGAGGCCTGAGGCATTTATGCCAAGTGTCTTCAGTACCTGAAAGTGCAGTTATCACATATCGAACCACACCCTGGACTACTGTATTGCACAAATACAATAGGTACACTCAAAAACAATTCTGGTTCCCTCAGTGCTGTACCTATTAGAAAGGTGTCTGATATATACCTTTGTAAGGGTATATATGGTGTGGCATTCAATTAATGTATCCTTTCATGGGACACTTTTATTGTACATTTTGTTTGCAAAATCTTACAAATAAAAAGTCAACTTTTTACTTTCAAAAAAAATTAAAAACAAGTTTTTTTTTGGTAACTAATAAAATAACCTGTTGGTCATTTATCTTGCCACAAATTCAATTGATGGGATTTTTTTTTGTCATGGAAAATATGAATTTTAAAATTATACAAAATTTCACTAGCAGCATTTTCACCTCTACCGACACTTGTACCTAATATAAGGGCCTCAGTTTTATCTGTGGCAGAGTAAGCAGCAGATATTTCCCTGGTAAGCAGGTGAGGACAGGATGTTTTGTTTTTTTTCACTGTGAGCAAAGAAGCACCAGAAAAAAAAAAAAAGTATTTCACATTTTCACATGGAAGCAGTATGGCACAGTGGTTTAAGGCTCTGAGCTACAAATCTGGAGACCTGGGTTTGAATCCCACAGCCCCCTAGGTGCATACTGTGTGACCCTGAGCAAGTTACTTAACTTCCTTGTGCTCCCAGGTTGCACCTGCAAACAAGCTTTCAGCTTAGTGTGTCTCACCTGGTAAAATCATTGGTAAAAAAAAAATTAAATTGCATAACATAAATATGTTAGTGCTGTGCACATTTTAAATTCTGGCAGCAAAGTTAATGCAAAATTACAATTCCACTTCCATGAAATATTTAAAAAATTCTATTTTTTTTAAAAGGTTTTCCCAAATGTAATTTTCAGTTGTTTCCATCATGTATCAATTCATAGTTCACCACCTTTGTCATGTTTGAAGTCCCATACCAAATGGATATTTTTTTTAAGTTTCAGATCTCTAGCATTAAAGGGGGTTGAGCAATAATAAGAATCCAAATATTTGTAAGCTGTTTTTGAATTTGGCAATTAAGTAAACAGTTTTTAAACAGCCAAATAGTTCTATTTTTTTAAATAATTTTGACAGTTAAGTAGATTACAATATTTTTAGGTTTTTAACCTTAAAAACTAGATAACACAATGTCAACAATGCTGGCAGGCTCATAGAACCTACAATGGAGACTGTGTGTGTCTGACTGTACTTTCTTAGGCCATACCTGAAAATACGCACTGCATTTTCTAGTGCCCCTGCCTGATAAACAACAACTAACTAGTTAACTAACTAAATAATGAACTTTCTAATCTCTTGCATAAAGGATGGACAAGTTATAAGCAGCCAAAGAACTGAAAATAACACAAGTAGCTAAAGTCAAATTTCTTGAGTTTTTGTGAAAATCATGTAATTCTGTGATCATTTTATACATACATATCCATAAATGTTGCCCAGCCATACACCTGACCTGCCATGGAGGAGGAGGATGGAAAAGGCTGGGTAGAGTGGGAATAAGGTTGCATTCATATGGACCCCCCGTAAAGGAAGCAGGAGAGTTGGAGGAGCATTGCTGGACCATCACACTAGTACAGGTAAGGTGATTTGACTGCCTACCATGCAGGTCAAGTGTGTGCAATCCACAGTCAAGCACTGCAGCTAGAGGAGGAGCAGATGACAGTTGTCCTCAATGGTCTAAAAGACATAGCGAGAACAAGTCGAGAGGACATGAGGAGGTCACATTTACAAAACTACAGAAAGTTATCCAGAATAATATTTTCCAAAGTCCAGTGGTTCTGGAGCCTATGAGGAAGGACAGCAGATTTTTAGCTGAGAGTTTGTTGACAGAGGGATGATCTTTTTTTCTGGCCAGCTAGGGTGTATTCTAGGGCCAGGAATAAGTACATGTCCAAGACTGTCCAGAGCTGCTCTAGGAGGGATGGTCTGGAGCATGGAAAGGGCAGTGAGAGGGAATTTAAACTAAAGCATAGGGGAGGCAGCTAGTGAAGGGGACCACCAGGTGCAGGAGTAAGATGGATGGGTTCACCAAGCATAGGAGAGCAGAGCTGGCTAGCACAAGAAAAGTAGAGTCCCCTACTGGAGCTAGAAGCACAGATGGGCAACAGCTCTCACTTGAATACAGTTTGTATGCAAATAACACAGTGACCAGACTGAGAGCCTGATGCACTTGGAAGACCCACACTTAGAGGCACTGAAAGAGACCTGGTGGGGGGAGAAAATTATTGGGACACCAAGATGTAGGAATTCCAGGTACAGTAAAGCATTAGGTCTGACAGGAAAAGGAGGTAGGTGGCTCTCTTTCTTAAGGGAGGGTGTCTCTGTGAAGAACAAGGAAGACATCAGCGGGGGGGGGCAAACAGTTGCAATGATTCCATCTAATCAAGATCAGAGAAAGGAGCAGAGGGTGGAGTGGTGGAATGGTCACCCAAAAGTGTTTTATAGGACTGCAACAGCTCAGCTGAGGAAATTAGGAGAGTGGCCAAATTAAATTCTGTGGTGATAAGGGCTTTGTCTGTCCGCAACAGTGAATTCTTGTATCTTTTTGTTCTGAATCTGTTTGGGAGGTTTATTATGGTCTTTTGCTGCATGTGACTGGCTGCCCAAGAGTAGCCTGGTATAGTATGCACTTTCAGAAAAAATACCCTGTGAGCTCATTAACTACTCTTAAAGACATGATTAGCTTGGGAGAGAAATGGCAAAATGTGACAAAAAAACATTCCAAATACTCTTCAAAGAGACATTTATAGAGATGAGCTCTACTTTTACTTAAGATCCTCCATAACTTCTGATATAAAACGTTTCTATATTAGTATGGATTCTTATTTTGTAATAGAGACTAACATTTCAGCTTTTCCCCTGCAAGCTTCTGATCTGCAGCAAGCAGCATAGTTAGACAGCAAAGAATCTGGAGGTTTTGGTTTTCAAATATTCCTGTATAGAACTGTTTATTTATATTCATAAAGAGAGCACCCACCAACCCATAAAGTAGGATGGGCCTGCTAACCAATCCAGCTATGTACAGAAGTGGCACCCACTACCCCTTTAGGCCAGCAAACAGTAGCCTAATCTGAGATTTAAATGGGAACATTTTACAGTCTTCTGAGAAAGTGCAACCCCCTTTAAAATGTTCGAGATCCATCCTTGCGATGAACCTAATGTTAAAACTCACATCACCAGTGCTCCCAGATCGGCCAAGGCATTTTCCTGTAGCAGACCCTCATTTTTCCTGTATTTTCCCTGTAAAACCTTGGTGAAATTCCTGTCGATTTTCCTGTATGCCCAAGCCGATTTATTATTGCAATTGGCGTCACTAGGATGGTAAATAAAATCAATGCAACACATATTCTGGCTGTTTTAAGTGTTCTTATTTACTTTAAGAATTAAAACTGACCTAAAGCAGCACTTTCACCAGGCCTACACAATTAATCCCAAGGCCTCATGCTCTATCCAAGGCTCCACTCTCTCATGCTGCCTAATCTACAGATGCTGGCTAGTCAAGCTCCTCGCTTTGCCCTATTCATTCTTCCTGCACAACAGGGCCTTGGTAGCTGGGCTGCTGGCATCCCTACACATCCATGGCACAGGTGATCTGGCAGACCCACTGACCATACTTTCTCACTCCCCACAGGCCATCACACTCCCGGGCGGAGTGCCACATGGTAAAGGGGATGCAGGCTGTCACCACAGCATTCCCCACAATGCAGGCTGCCACCACTGCACTATCCCACCACCAGTTCACTCCCACTGGATCCAGGCCTCCCCAACCCTAGTGCCATGGTGCACGAAGGTGGCTCATGCATTCTTCTCTGGGAGGTGGCTCCCAAAACCAACCCAGCTCCAGCTTACGGCCACAATTCCCTCCATCTACTGGTCACCAGCTCTCCCCAAGAGGACATCCAATGATGGCCGCTGAGACCCCCGACCGGGCCAGGTTAAATACCACCTCAGTTCCCCGATCATCCACTCCACTGGCCTCCCCCCGAAATGGTGCCAACAATCCTTAAATCCCCAGCAGGGTGCAGGCTCTACCTGCAAAGCAGGTAGGTCAGGCCCCAGACCCCCGGAAAGGAAGACAAGGTGAGAAGGTTTTTTTTTAGTAAGCATCCCCAACAGGGGGTGCTTATACTCTTTTCCCTTTAAAACCATTAACCCCTAATAAATGGGGCAGCCGGCTACACCACAAAATAGTACAGGGGAGATTTGCACATTCCTTTCCCCTGACCTCCTGGGGTTAACACCAACAGGGGCAAAAGCACTCTATAACTAAACCCAGGGACACAGGGACCCTACACTACACCCCCAACTAATCCATGTACTGTTGCCATCAAAGGGGACTTAACATAGTTTTGCTAACCACCCGGCCACCCAACAATTTATTAACAGCAGCAATAAAACTGTGAGAAAGTACAGTAAATATAAAATGCTGCAGGACAATCAATATCAACCAAGTACATTATTAAAGGAAATCATCAAAACAGATAAGCTCACTTCACACATTCCTAGCGTGCACACACACACACACCACACTACAGTTAATATTCTCCGTCCACCTCACATGCACACACGCACATCCCCAACACTCTCTGGCCACACACACTCGCTACCCTTCCCCACCCCTGAACCCCCTTTGAATAAAACCCAAGGCAATAAAATGTCAAACAGTCTCTGAAGTGTTCAGAGTCCACAAATCAAAGTCCCAAGGGACTAGACAATCTTTCGCACATAACTTGATGATCACTGTGTGTGTTTGTTTGTTTTTCTTACAGCAACAACAGTCACTATTATTGCAGCAACAAACAACAGGTTAAACAACAAATGAATTACTAGAAAAGTCTCACCCAGTTCAAGACAGAGTCCAAACTGTTCAGACACACAATCCAAAGAAACAGTCCTGCAGCATTATATGAGGTAGTCAGACAGTTCTAAAAGGTGAATAAAAATTTCTCACAGAGCTGGCCCTCTGCCTTGAGGGTAGTACAGCTGGGGATCCAGCCTTGTGGTTAAGAAGTATTAGCTCTGCTGGGTCTCTCTACATACCATAATCGTATATGAAGGACTGAGACCAGGATTTTGGGGGCCAAACATAAAAGCTAAGGTAAATTATACAATCGACTGCAGTGCTTAACACTATGGGCCTCTAAAACAAGCAACTCTATTAGTCACATATCAAATACTGCCTAGAGGGGTTCCATTTAAAAATGAATTCTTTAACAGCTTCAAAGTAAGTTTATACAGCGTAATTCCACACTGGATCCTTCCTGACACCCTGACTAGCAGCACCGGACAGATCTCTAGCTTGCTGCTTGCCTGCATCTGAAGAGATGCTGGTCAGACTCCTACTGCGCTATGCCCACGACCGGAAAACCTCTACTGCTCCTCCCTGCCACAGACACTGGAAAAGAGAACCAGGGCACTGGTTAAAAAACTCGACTGGTCCCGCTGCCTCTCCAGCTGCAGTGAATTCTCCAGTTCAGGCTTGCTTGCTTGCTGCTGCTAGTGCTGACTCGTGCTCACAAATCCAAACGCCAGCAATCCTCTCGAAATTTGAACAACAACCGTGACACTCTCACAATTAAACTTCCCGCGGTTGTGTTACCGGCCTCTGCACAGTGGGCTGGATTTATAGGAGAGTGACCTGCTAGCCTAATAGGGGGCCACTAAGGTAAAGTCTTGTCTGGCAGCCAAGCCATGAGAGCGCGCATGGCTCTAATCACATCAGCCTATCAGGGCCGCATCCCAGCACGTGATCACAGCTCCCAGCAGTCTCCAGGAGCACGTGATCACAGCGTGTGACGGTAGAGGCACCAATCAAGATTTCTCACTCTTGGTGAGAGTCTCAGTGGGCAATTTAAGTGTTCCTCACTGCCTCACTGTTGTCTCCCCGTAGCGCCGGCAACAATCCCCGTGGATTTGTTAAATTTGTGATTTCCTCCCCATAGCCGGTTTTCAGTTTAAAACCCCTGTAAAATACGGAAATCCCTGTAGATATGGGAGCACTGCACCACTACTGCAGTATTATGGGTTCAGGTTCCAAATTAATGAGTAATTCTGAAATCTTAAGTGACTATTTTCTATGGAGGTGTACAAGCTGGCTTGAACTGTGGCCAAATCAATCTTTCTTACTGATTTAAACTCTGCATCCAAACAGTTATTTAGGAAAGAACAAGCAAAAGTGCAGAGTCTTTCATCTTACCCTTGTGTATCTAAGGGGTGCGTGTCTTCCAACAGTAATAAGGAAAGGGCAGTTTGGCAACTTTCCTGTTCCTCAATGAATACGTCCCAGTGCCACATCTAGGCTCAAATCCTCAAAACATTTCATCTGCCCTTTCTATGTGCATCTTAAAACTCATTTTAGCACACACACATTAGCAAAATCCTTTTTAGTGCAAATGCGCCTGATATGGTCATTATTAACTACAAACAATCAAGCCAATTAAAAAATCATTGCTACCTTTGCTTCAAAAGTCATTCTTTGCTGATCCAACTTAAGGAAAACAGTAATCTCTAAACAGTTTTTGAACCCCTGGTGGAGTTTATAACTTGTTGATAATGCATTTTAATCGATAATACCTATAGATATCTATATCATACATATATATATATATTATATATATAAGAGAGAGAGAGGAGGGAGGAGAGACAGAGGAGGGAGGGAGAGTGTGTGCATTCAGTACTTTTTTTCTAAAACTTATCACAGCAGTACATCTAGTAATATTATTTATTTCTGTTTTTATGCATTGCCTTTGATGTCTGGTAACTAGGAAATAAATTAATGGAATGAAAGAAAATATTTCAGTATGGATGCCATGAAATTAACAATGCTGCTTTTTCATTCTTCTTTGATGATAACATCAAAATATTTGAGACTATTTTTTTAACGTAAGCACTGAACAGACAGGAGCAAATGAGCTGCTTATCCTGCACAGAATGTGACTTCCTGTCTATACATGGGACAGGAGCAAACACGCTGCTTCATCTTGTACTGATTGTGACTTGCTGTCTGTACACAGTACATTAACCAGTATATCCATCTGACACTAAGTCAAAGTGACAGCTTTCTGCGTTCCACAAATCTCTGCTGCACGTGCTTATCTGATTCACCAATCCTTTTTCCAAAGCATAGTGCGTTTTTATATTAATATTCTTTACCTTCATTCCTGATGAAGGCCACAGGCAGCTTGAACACCCAGTTCTGCATTCTAAAAGCCCTGACTCTTGTCTATTAAATAAGAGATAAGACATGAAACAGTGTGTGGTCTCAGGGGAATAATGCACACCTCCCGAGAAGTGCATAATTTCTTGATGCGTCTACACCATGGAGCATATTAGTTCAGTTATTGAATGGGATTTTGTTTGTAAAAAACCATATATGTAGTTTGGGTAAGGTGTGTGGTAGTAAGAGAATAATTTATGGTCATGTGACATATTTCGATCAACAAGGTTTCAGGATTTTCATCACCCATTTTATAAATCTTTATATTTTATTTTAAACAACATGTCTGCAACTGTACCCTGCAAGCAGTGGGAAGCAGATGGACTCAGATAAATGGAATTCTACACCAGTCTCACACTCACAGAACAAGTGGCAGGGCTCCTCATTGTGAAATCATTATCAGTTTATTTTGGGTACTGTTGGGGAAGGCACTTTTGGTCCAGTGGTTATTTATTTTACTTATATATATATATATATATATATATATATATATATATATATATTAACTCACTAGAATAGGCTGATGAGATGTGCAATCATGTTTTTCTAAGGGCCCAAGGGGACAGCAGCTCTCCATTCTTCAGACAAGAAAGCACCAAGAGTTGATTTTCTGCTTTATGAATGTTGATTAAGATTTACAAATATTACAATAAACGGATATAAAAACAATATTTATTTTAAAATGTGATCTAGGAGAGAACACACTCAGCTGTGAACAGCTCACTTCCAGTGTGTATCAGGGAGGAAGAATACGTGGGATTGACCGAACAAAATACCAAAGTAGAGTACTTTAATCGACACAATGAAGAACAGCAAATTAAGTAACATAAGAGTGTTTCTGCACACTTTTATAGAACAGATGCAAAAATGTAAATACAAAATTAGCAAATAAACAGTTCAGTGAGATAAATTAATCAAGGTGGATGACGGGGGCGGGGGAGCAAAGGAAGGTCAGTTCCACATTGAAAGACAGCTGTGATGATGAGGCCCAAAACTGCAAAGGGAAGGAGGGAGTTCCAGAGGGAAGCAAGACTCTAGGAGGATGCAGCTTGTCCAGCGAAAAGCCAACACCTAGGAACAAGGAATGAGTGGGGGGGGGGGTTGAGTGACAGAGTGCGGCAGGCAGAGGGAGAAGTCAACATGAGAAGAGGGGAGAGGCAATCAGCCTGTTAGTCTGGGATTTGAGGAGCAACAGGGTATCATGCATGAGCTGCTGACCTGTCAAGGAAATAGAGAAACACAGAAAGGTGTAGCCAGACAAGCATTTGTCACTGCCGAATGTTGGTTTGCTGGCATTGGCATTGGTAGTACAGGAGTTAGAGAGATATATAATAGGAATGGCAGTGAAATATTGAACTAATGGCAATTCTCCCCCCTGAAGACACCGACAGGTGTCACAGTGTGCTTTGGGGTCTTTGGCCCTTATGCTCACCCTATTCCATAAGGAAATAAACTAAGATAGGTGCAGTATAGGAGAATGGGGTGAAAGTTAGGGTGACAGACTCCAAGGCACACCTCGATGCCTGTCAGAGGCTGTAGGGTGGGGAGGTGGCAGTAGAATGCCATGAACATTACAGCCGACAAACCCAAGTTACGCCCCTGATGCCTGTCAGTCTCTACAGGTTGGGTGTATGGTTGGAAACCTTAACGCCCCAGGCATTTGTTGGTATTTTTAATCCAAATTTTCATCATGGGCTTTAAGGGACCCCACCTCATGAACAGTGGCACTATCATTTCATTACTCAATCCTGAAAGGTGATCTCACACGGCAACTGAGCCATTTGGAGCCACAGGTGCAGAAACACATTTTGGGCAGGATCCAAAAAATTACAGCTGTACTGTTCATGAGGAGGTGTGAATAAATGGCAATGTTGAGAATCTGGAGTGAATATATGACAAATGCACGAACTTACAAGCATGCGTAGAAACTGCGCAATGCATGCCCGTAACACGGTCATTTTTTGGAATTTTTTCACGAAATTTTCAACATGGGCATTTCTGAACTTCTCCTCATAAACAATGGCACTGTGATTTTGTTAATTTGTCCCAAAAGTTGATTTCACACAGCAACTGTGCCCATTGTGTGCCACAGGTGTGAAAACATGTTTCGGGCAGGATATGAAAAATGTCAGCCGTACTGTTCATAAGGAGGTATGAAAAATGGCAGTGTTGTAAATCTGGAGTGAAAATATCATAAATTGGTGAAGTTATGAGTATACGTAGAAACTGCATGATGCACGCTTGTAACGCAGTCATTTTTTAGAATTTTTCCACCAAATTTGTAACATGGAGTTTTTGGGACCCCAGCTCATGAGCAGAGACAGTGTCATTTTGTTAATCTGTCCCGAAAGGTGATGCCACGCAGTGACCAAGAAATCACCTTTCGGGACCGAGAAATGAAATGACAGTGACACGTTCGTGAGGTGGGGTCCCAAGAACCCCATGTTGAAAATTTGTGGCCAAAATTCCCAAAAATGGCTGAGATATCAACCTAAGTTGAAACCCCAATTGCTTCCCATTATAAAGCTTACCGTCACTTCTTCACATCGCAGCTTGGCTTTGAAGAGTGTAGACGCGTCCCGGTTCAGAGAAGACCGCAGCTCCTGACCTCTGAGGGTAAGTATGGGTGAGGAGGGGTGCAGGGAGGTGGAGTGCAGGAGGGGGTGGGGGAGGAGGATGGGGAGACATTGGCGGACTGTTTGTTTGCAGGGAAAAATAACAAGAAACCACGAGGGAAGGTTTTCTTCATTTACAGGCTAAGTGGGGGACAGAGGGAGAGGAGAGGGCAGCAGCAGCGGGAGGGTGCGGGAGAGTTTTATTGTCTGTCAGGGGAGTGGGGGGTGGGGAATGGAGGGAGCGGGGAGGGCAGCAGCAGCGGGAGGGTGCGTGAGGTTTTTTTTTCCGTCAGGGTTGAGGAACGGAGGGAGCGGGGACTGCAACAGCAGTGGGAGGTTGCAGGTGGGTTTTATTGTCTGTCGGGGGACAGGGAACAGAAGGCAAGGGGAGGGCAGCAGCAGTGGGAGGTTGCGGGAGGGTTTTTTTTTCTGTCAGGGGACAAGGAACGGAGGGAGCAGGGAAGGGCAGCAGCAGTGGGAGGCTGCAGTGTTGCGGGCGGCTGAAGCTGTGAACATGTCGACATGGGATTCGGCACCCTGATGTTAGCTTTCTGCAGATTGTGTGGTGGATAGCAGGAGCCACCATTTTTACTGAAATGTTTCACCAAGAAAGGCACATAGCAGAGGCATGCCATCTGCCGCTGCAATGACGACCTTGTCTCTGATTGCAGTGGCAGATTTGTTTAATCTCTGTGGCTCTCTTTGAAACTGCTGTTGTTGGCAACATGCTCACTGATTGGGGGCTGAGGGACGCACCCACTAAAGCATATCCTGCATTAGCCAACACTGACACACCTCTGCGTTTCTGCTACCACTACAAGATGTTGCTTGCGTGTGCATGCAAGCCAACATAAAAATGACTCCTAGTCCAACACGAGCCATACCAACCCAACTGCCCTTGGACATGTCTAGGCTGAGTGCCTATTGGTAGTTCATCTCCCCCCTCCACCATGACCGTGCTCTATGCCCCCTTTGCTGTTTTAGTTTTCATCCACCCATTAATGTTGTCACATGCGCCTTTGAAACCTGTCACCATCTTGGCATTTACTACCTCCCTTGCTAAACTGTTCCACCTGTCCACCATTCTTTCTGTAAAGAAATACTTTCCTACGTCCATCCTGAATCTATCCCCTACCAGTTTATGCTCATGTTCCCTTGTTGCTGATCCTCTGCTATCTGCTTAATCCAGCCATTACACAAAGGCTTCTATCATATCCTCCCTCTCCCTTCTGGCCTCCCACAAGTACATGTTCAGGATGGCTAAATACTCCTCGTTTGATTTCCTTGCTGACCCTGTCTCATATTTGTACCCCACTCTGGACAGATTCTGTGCAGTCTTTATTCTTTTTCAAGTGTGAGCTCCAGAACTAAACACAGTACTCCAGGTGTGGCCTCACAAGTAAACCATAGAGAAGCAACAGTACCTCTTTTCTCCTACTGAAGAACCCCCTCCCTACACATCCCAGCATCCTGTTTGCCTTTCCGAATGCTATGGTGCACTGGGTTATTGACTTGACTAATGAGAGTACTCAAATACAACTCACACTTTCTGTGAGCCAAATGTTTACTGTCCCTCGCTGTCAAACCTTGCTCCGACAGCGATCCATTGCAGTTAGAGCGGCTAATTTACGTAATTCCCTTCCTCCTAAGATTGCGACGACTGCAACTTTGGGACCATTTAAGAGGAAGCTGCATCAATTCCTAGTTTCCAGACCATCTTGTGACTGCTATTCCTAATTTTTGCAGACAGCTAAATGCACTGGGACCTCCCTCTTTTACCATTCGCCCCTGTACAGCCCTACTCTGTTGCTGCGCTATTCCACGTGCAGCACTTCCTTCCTTCATTCCTTTCCCATCCCCATCCCTGCCCTCTTTTCATCCTACCTCATGCCCCCTTCCTCTACCCCTCCACTCCAACTCCCCCTCCCTACTGCCCCCTGTTTCCTCACCTTGTTCTTTCCCACTATCCCCCTGTGGGTCTTTTCCTACATAAGCTACATTGTGGCAGCTCCTCCTTGCTCTTATTTTGCTCCTTCCACCCCAGTTTGCCTCCTATCCTTTTCTCCTTGTAATCCCTTTCGCCCCTCTTCAGACAAGGCCACTGGCTGCACTTGACACAATATATATCTTGTCATATTGTTCTTTTGTTTATGTAATTACTTTCCTCATGTTGTACTACTTATTGAAACCACTGTAATTTGTTATTTTTTGGACTTGACATGGAACCTCTGTATAAGAACCCTTGACTCAAAGGTATTTTGATTTGTTAAATAAATAAATAAAAATCCCTTTTTCAGTGGGTCTGACTGATTTTTTCACCCCATAACCAATAGCCCATCTTCGGTTAACCCTTACCTATATGCACAACTTTACATTTCTTTACATCCAACTTCAGTTGCCATATCTTGGACCACCCGCCGACTTTTCTAGGCCCATCTTCATGTTCCCAAACCCCTTCTTGGAGTCCACCCTGCCACAGAGTTTAGTGTCATATGTAATCAGGCAAATTTTTCCCTTGGCCCCCTTCAACTATGTCGCAGATGAACACATTAAACAGTACTGGTCCAGGCACTGATCCTTGTGGTACCTCACTTGTGTCCTCACTGACCTCTGAATGTTCCCCATTTATAACCACCCATGATCCCCCAGCTTCTTAATAAGGTAAGTCCCCAAATCTTTTATCACTTTTGGTTTCTTGCGATTTGGTGAAGGAAGAATGAAGGGCATATTGAAGGTTCATCGGAACAAAAAAAAAATGAAAAGGCTGGAGATAAGTTGGTTCAGGCCCATGAATGCACTTACAGATCTGGTGGTACCAGTGGTTAGAGCTTAGAACTTTGGTGTACCAGGAGGTCTCAGGTTTGAATCCCATCCTGGCCAATGACTGTCTGTAACATTAAGCAAACCTCCCTTTGCTTTGATCCATCCATCTATACAACTGGGTAGAACGCAGAAGCAGGACCATGCCGAAAGTAAGATGCAGCATTTTGGCGGGACTATCTTGTAAAAGTAACTTGAAAGAAAGCAAATTAACAAACAGCAACATGGTATTTAAAGAGCCCCTGAAACCACTGAGAAAACCTTGAAAAATGCAAGATTTAGAAATTATTCAATTTATAGTCAATGTATTCACTGTATTCCTCTTTTTTTATAGCCTTGCTGGAAGCTAGTCTACACTTGACATCATAACCCCCTGTTTATGCCAACATAATTATTTCCATACCAACAAACTGTAATATCATAAAAATAATTGTAATGACAGGTGCAGGCAAGCAGCCAGAGCAGATTGGGCCAAATCCTGTTTACATGCAAATGTCATACTAACATATTAACATACTAAAAGCCAGCAGATTAGGCCTGATGGTCTTTCATGTCTGCTCGGTAGCCAGCCCTTATTGGGCGCTCGTCCCACCCCCAGCCCCCGAGAGGGTAATCTTCGGCTTCAGTATACTCATGCACCTGTCCCACCCCCTCTTGAAACCCTCCACTGTGCCCTCCTCTAGACTCCTGGGCAGTGCATTCCATGGCCCCACTATCCTCTCAGTGAAGTACTGCCTTCTACGTTCTCCCCTGTATTTTCCCCCCCTCCAGCTTCCACTCATGCCCCCTGGTTGTGCCCCCTTTCTTTAGCCTGAACATTTCTTTGGCTCTGCCCCTGTTAATCCCTTTCACATATTTGAAGACCCCTATCATGTCCCCCCTGTCTCTCCTCCAGTGAATACCGCCCAAGGACTTCCAGCCTTTCCTCATAGGTCTTTTCTCTCATGCCCTGAATCATCCTGGTTGCCCTCCTCTGAACCTTCTCCAGCAGTGCTATGTCCTTCTTAAGGTGAGGTCTCCAGAACTGCATGCAGTACTCAAGATGCGGCCTGACCAAGGCATTATACAGAGGGAGGATCACCTCCCTCCTCCTGGATATAATTCACTGGGCTATGCAGCCCAGAATCCTGTTTGCTTTTGCTGCAGATCTTCTGCAGTTTTCAGTGTTATTCATTTTGGTGTCTACCACCACCCCCAGGTCCCTTTCACTCATTGTGGCTTGCAGTGAGACCCCCCCAGGGTGTATACATGACCTGGGTTTCTGATCCCCAGATGTAGCACCCTAGACTTCCCTGGATTAAACCCCAGTCTCCACCTTCTTGACCACCCCTCCAGGGTATCCAGATCCCTCTGCACTGTCTCTCTCACTTCATCCCCGTCTGCCAGTGCTCCCAGTTTTGAGTCATCCACAAAGAGGCTCATCCTACTCCTAACCCCCCATATCGGAGACATAGACATTGAACAGGAGTGGCCCCAGTACCGAACCTTGGGGAACCCCACTGAAGACCTTCCTAGGGGAGGAGACTATCCCACCAACCACTACCCTCTGTGTTCTCCCCATTAACCAATTTTCTACCCATCTAAGCAACTGTCCTCCCACCCCCATCCCCCCGAACTTTGTCAACAACCTGATGTGGGGGTACCGAGTCGCACACCTTACTGAAATCCAGATATAGGACGTCCACCGGTCTTTGTTGGTCCAGGGTCCCCATCACCCAGTCGTAAAAATCTATGAGTCTGGTCTGACATGATCTCCCCGGGACAAAACCATACTGTTTGTCATCCAGGTGCCCCAACCTTTTCAGTTGCCTCCCAAGCTCCTCCTTGATGAAGCCCTCCATTAGTTTGCCTACCACCAACGCTAGGATGACAGGCTTGTAATTTCCTATCTCCTCCCTAGATCCCCCCTTTGTGGATAGGCACCACATGAGCCACCCTTCAGTCTTGAGGCACCCATCCTGTCTGCAGAGAACTGTTGAAAAGCGCAGCTAGTGGAGCTGCTAGTTCGTCTGCCAGCTCCTTCAAGACTCTCGGATGCAGCCCATCCGGTCCCAGTGCCTTATCAGTTTTCAGCACCCGAGTCCTTAGTAATAAAGAAATAAGGGTGAAAATGCAGAAAAAAATATGATATATAAGCTGAATCTTGTCTATTACATTTGTACAAAGCTGTCCTGATGGCGTCAGGGGCACGTTGCAGTATTTCACAAAGGCATTCTGCATGTATTGTTTTTGCCACGGTTTTATACTAACCATAATAACAAAAAGTGAGAAAAGCTTCTATTAGTGTCCTTGGTAGAACTGCTGTGCTATTTACTGAAGTTTAAACCAACTTCCTTGATCGATAACTGAAATGATTGTACTGAAGCTGGCACCTAAACAGAGATTAGGCTCTCCACTGCCTCTGGGGCTTGGATTAAAACTCACTCTTAAAAGGAAAACACTCACACTTTTCCTATACTAGGATGCAATCCACAAAGGCCTGCTTTATTGGCAATCAGCAGTAAGCTTTCCCATTCAGGTGTCAACTGTTTGAAAAGTGACCTGGTCATAACTCCAGCTGCAGGAGTTTCCAACTGGTGTTAATCACACATACCAACAACAAAGAAAGTCTGTCATTCTGTTAGAGACCTATTATTATTGAGCTGCACCCACATTTACAATTAAAGGGGCTATACTCATTATTATACCTGGAGTTTTATTTTCGAGTATGCACTTTGTAAAGCAAGCCAAGTCTGAAGATATGTTTCAAGAACGAGTACCCCAAAGTTTACTATTCAGCTGCGCAGACTTTAAAAAAGGAGTGAAGTGTACTCATTGACTTATTCCATTTATACTACCACCAGAATTCTACAGTATTTAGCATCTGGAAAAAACAAAACAAAGACATTGACAGAACAAATGTAGGTATTTTATTAGCCAACCTTCTAATGTGTACTTCCAGACCTATGACTAGCACCCCATACGTCGAGTGGGAAGAACACCCTTCCCCCCTCAGCTAGTGGTCAAACAGGGATTCAGCATGTTTGCAGTTCATTTGCATCACCAGGTAAGAAAAAAGGTTTGTCTCCCCATACGCTCAGGGGTAATGCCAAACCTCAACCAACAACTAACACACCAAAATCTGGCCAATGGAAAATCATGTACACAAATGCTCACAGCCTGGGAAATAAGATCCCAGACCTGCAGGCAATAATGTCAGAGGCTAAACTGGACATAGTAGCAATTAGTGAGACATGGTTTACCAGTAACCACACTTGGGAGACTTCAGTACCTGGCTATGTATTGTTCAGAAGAGACTGAGGTGCAAAAAGGGGGGAGGAGTGGCCCTGTATGTCAATAAAAATATCAAAGCTACAGAAATTCAGAATACACATAAGGAGCCAGAAGAACTGTGGGTCACCCTGGAAACAGGAAATGGGACAGCCATAAGAACTGGGGTTGTCTACAGGCCCCCAGACCAGGGGGAGGACATAGACACATTACTGTTAGAAGATATACAAAACATGACAGCTAAAGGGGAGGTTCTGATAATGGGAGATTTCAACATGCCGGATAGAGATTGGTCAATACCAGCAGGAACATCTGCCAGAACTACACACATAGTGGATTCCCTGCAGGGGGAGGGCCTCAAACAACTGGTACAACAACCCACAAGAGACAGGGCTATCCTAGATCTAGTACTGACTAACAGGGAAGGGATCACAGATCTCCAGGTAGAAGGTCACCTGGGGGCCAGTGACCATCATATGGTATGGTTCAGTTTGGCCACTACAACTAAATTATCCCATTCCAAGGCAAAAATATTGGACTTCAGAGGAGCTGACTTTGATAAGATGGCCAACAGAGTTAAGCTAGCCCTGGCAAAAGAAGCACAGGTGAGGGGTACAGGCAAAGTGGGCAGCATTAAGGATGCAATACTTGAAGCAACATCCCATTGTGTTAGACAGAAAAGGAAGTGCAAAAGAAGAAGGAAACCACTTTGGTTCTCAAATACAGTAGCAGAAAAGGTCAGAGCCAAAAGGCTGGCCTTCAGGAAATATGAGGGAACACAGTGGGATGAAGATAGGGAGGCATACCAAACTGCCCTAAGGGAAGCAGGGAAGGCAGTAAGGCAGGCAAAGTTCCAAACTGAGGAAACACTAGCACGAACAGTAAAAGAAGGTGACAAGACTTTCTATAGATACATTAGTGAAAGAAGAAAGTCCAGAGGGGGTATTGCTAAGCTTAATGGAGAAAATGGAGCATGTGAGGAGGAGGACCATGTAAAAGCATCTATCCTAAATAGATACTTTTGCTCAGTATTTACTGAAGAGAAGGTAGGGCAGGGCCCACAGCTCAGCACCATGGACACAGGGGGAGGGAGGTGAGCACTACTCCCTTCACAAAAGAAAGGGTCCTACAAGAGCTTGCTGGCTCAGGTGGATAAGGCAATGGGACCTGATGGCATACATCCCAGGGTACTTAAGGAGCTAAAGGTGGAACTAGCAGAGCCATTAGCAGAACTGTTTAGTGAGTCTCTGAGCACAGGAGAGGACCCAGAAGACTGGAGAAGGGCTCATGATCCCGCCCACAAGAGTGGTAGCAGGAGGAGGCAGGGAACTACAGACCAGTCAGTCTTACCTCAGTAGTGGCAAGATTATGGAGGCACTCCTAAGGAAAGGATAGTGCAACACCTGGAATCCATAGGGCACAAGATCCAAGACAGCATGGGTTTACAAAAGGAAGGTCCTGTCAAACTAGTCTCATAGATTTCTTTGACTGGGTAACCAGAGTGGTGGACCAAGGGGAGCAGTTGATGTCGCTCACCTTGACTTCAAGCAAAGCTTTTGACACTGTTCCACATAGAAGATTGATAAATAAGCTGGGTAGGCTCGGGTGGGTCAGAAGTTGGTCAACTGGGTGGCAAACTGGTTGACGGGCAGAAAACAGAGAGTGGTGGTAAATGGTATACAGTCAGAAGAGATGCAAGTCACAAGTGGGGTACCTCAGGGATCAGTCCTGGGGCCAGTCCTCTTCAGCATCTTCATTAGTGACCTTGCAGATGGACTAGAGGGTAAGGCTTGTCTGTTTGCAGATGACACCAAGATCAGCAACAGAGTAGATGATCCAGATGGAGTGGGCAGAATGAGAAGAGATCTGGATAAACTAGCAAAATGGTCAGAAGAGTGGCAACTGGGATTTAATGCAAAGAAGTGCAAGATCATGCACATAGGGAAGAGAAACCCTGAAGCCACCTATAGGCTGGGAGGGGAGTTGCTAGCAGTCACAAAGGAAGAAAGAGACTTGGGCATCATCATCACTGATGACATGAAATCATCCAAGCAGACCTCTAAAGCAGTAGGTAAGGCTAGGGGGTGTTAGGGTGTATTAGTAGGGGTATCACAAGTCGTAAGAGGGAGGTAATAATCCCTCTTTACAAGACACTGGTTAGGCCCCATCTGGAGTACTGCGGCAGTATTGGAGGCCACACCTTCACAAGGACATTAACCAAATTGAGGCAGTCCAGAGAAGGGCAACCAAAATGGTGCAGGGACTGCATCAGAAGCATATAGAGGACAGATTAACAGAGCTCAATATGTATACCCTTGAGCAAAGGAGGAGAGAGGTGATATGATCGAGACATTCAAACACCTTAAGGGCATTAACAAGGTGGAAGAGTCTCAATATGTTTAAATATAAGGAAAATAGCAGGACAAGAGGACACAGCATGAGATTAGAGGGGGGCCGATTAAGGGGAATGTGAGGAAATTATTTTCACAGAAAGGGTGGTGGATGCATGGAATGGCCTACCTCAAGAAGTGGTGGCTATGAATACAGTGCAGGGCTTCAGACAGGCATGGGGTAGGCATAAGGGAGCAATACAAATGAGTATGAATAGATAGGCCACTGACAGAGCAAAGGCCGATGGCACATTTATAAGGTAGAAAAAGAAATGGGCAGACTGGATGGGCCTTGCGGTCCTTATCTGCCGTCAGCTTCTATGTTCTATGTTTCTATTTCTCCACCTTCTCCAATGTCTCCTTCTTCTTGGGGATACCTCCTCACAATCTACACTACCACAGTTTTTGGTGTCATCCACAAATAGGCAGATTTCCCCCTGGTAACTTCCTCATTGTCACTGATGAAGATGCTAAAGAGTACTGTCCCGAGGACACATCCCTGTGGGACCTCAAGAGTGACCTTCCTCACCCCTGGGTGCTCCTCATTTATCACTACTGTCTGTGTTCTCTCCCTTAGTTGGTTCCTGAATCACCATGATAGTCTGTCCCCACCATGAGATCCCTAGTTTCTTGACCAGTCACCTGTGTGGGGGAAGAATGGACTGGAGATCAACTAGGGTTTGTGGTAAAACTGTAGGTAGGGAAATGGGCAGACTGGGTGGGCCACGGGGTCCTTATCTCTCAACAAATTCCATGTTTTTATGTTAAGCCAAGTGACTTACTAAAGTTCAGCTACAGTATATTGACCAACTAGCCTTCATCAACAGCCTTTGTCATCCAGCTGAAGAAGTCAGTCAGGTTTGTTTGGCAGAGTATGTTTGTTACAAACCCATGTTGCCTTCTATCTTATAACCCATTTGCTACCAGAAACTCCACTAGCCTCTCTTTGATGATAGATTCCAGATGTTTGCCCTATAGTGAGGTCAAAAGGACCCATCTCTAGTTCTCTAGCTCATCTTTTCTACTGCTTTTGTGCAGGGGCACAATGTCCACCACCCTCCAGTCTCTGTTTGCCACAGAACACCACCAACTCCCCAGACGGTTTACTGTTTGTAACCTGTTGTTGTGTATGCACACTCGCAGTTTATTTTTTGCACTTGGTGTTAAAGGGGACACTGTCAACCTATTTTTGCATCATACTATTTTTAGGCAAAACCCATATTTTATAATTGCTTACCTTCTCTAAAATTAATTGATGTTGCTCGTTGTTTTATCTGCCTCTTTGTTTATTAGAACTGAACTGCATGGTAATGTATAGCTATACCCAGCCTTGTTTTGCTTCAAATCACTGAACTACTCTTAGTGCATACTTCCTGAACATCAGAAAGGCCCTCAAACAGTGCAGCCACTCACTATACAATAGTCTCCTCTACTCACACTGTATAATGAGTGGCTAGATTGTGTTAGGGGTGTTCCTGAGTCCAGGAAAGATGCAGTGGGAGTTGGTCAAGTAATGTAAACATACATGTTTTGGTGTGGTAACGCCAGTATGGTAGGCACTCAGTTTTTCACTTTTTAAAAGAAAAAAGGGATCTGAATCAAACTGCCAGCTGCACCATCAGTCTCTATAAGAATGTGAACAATCATAAAATGTGTTATTTAAATTAAGGACACTCTGAGGCCTAAGTGGGTTGACAGTGTCCCTTTGAGGAATTTATTTGAATTTAAAGATCTTGAGAGTGCACCAAACATTCTGATGCATTTTATTTATTTATTTATTTAGCTTTTGTTAACCGGGTAGGTACACTAGACAAGACATTTGCCTATTTTCAGGTACGACCCGGGAGGGTACAGGAACTACAAGTTTGAATACATTGGACAACACAGGTACAGATACAATCAGTATACAGAGTCAGAGCACACATTACATGATCAAGAGGTTACTCACAGTAGGGCTTATGCATTAAGAAACGAGCAGTGCAGTGCTTAAAATTAGAGGCACAATAAATACTATTATATATACAACTATAGGACCCCTTGGAAGGAGGGCCCCCCCAGTACTGATTATGTACAACTATTGGACCCTAGAGAAGTGGAGCCATGGACAGAGACATGTCCAAAGATGAGTCAAGGGTGGAGGCAACACAATCCAAGCCACACCCCAGAGCCAGGGCCAGGTGAAATCATGAGGGCTTGGGACAATCACACACAGAGGAAAGCTTCAGGTGGTTCCATAGGGAGGATCTGAGGCAACCATGTGAGGGAGAGGAGTAGATCAGGACAGGAAGCAAGTTCCACTGCCTGGGTGCGCTTGAGGCAAAAGATCTGTCTCCCATTTGAGTGCGAGTGGCCGGTATCTTAAGGACAGCAGAGCCCAGGGACCTGAGAGAGTAGTGAGAGGAGACAGCCAGTACAAGGAGCTCCGCCAGCCCAGGGAGGGGTGCCAGTCCAAAGAACCTTACCTGTAAAGCATCCCAGCACAATGTCTAAGTAATGAGACAGAGAGAGCCAATTCAGCTTGCTGTACAGGTCGCAGTGATGGGCGAGACGTGGTGGGGCAGCAAGAGCAAAGCAACAAATATTATTATATGAGATGGTCCATCTAGAAAGGTGCGCTTTGGTGGTGCGAGCAAACAGAAGGATTCCATAGGAGAGAGAGGGGAGGAACACACCACAAGCCAGTGCAAGTCGTGCAGCAGTGGTGAGGTTACTCTTTGCTCTGTAAGCCATATCCAGTTTACAGCTGACAGCTTTGTATACATTCTGGATATGATGCCCAAGGTCAAGCTGTGGGTCGAGTGTTACTCCAAGGTATTTGAAGGTGTTAGTGACGAGGACCGGAGTGCCATCAAGTCTGGTGATGCACAATGGGGCATGGGAGGCCTTAATCTTGGCCAGGGACCCAAAAAGCATGGCCTGAGTTTTTTTAAGGTTGAGAACCAGCTTATGGGATGCAATCCAGGATTGGATGCTCCTGAAATCCTCACTCAATTGACAGTTAATGTCATCAATATCCCAAGAATGAGTGAGGATGAACAGATCTGCAGTGGGCAGTGGCAGAGGGTAGGGAGTTGACAAAGATGGAGAAGAGCAGGGGACCCAGGACTGAACCCTGGGGAACTCCTGTGGATATGGTAGTCCTCAAGAGCACCTTGCTGAATTTGACCAGCTGTTGTCTACCTCATAGGTAATTGGAGAACCACCGAAGGACCAGAGGGGACAGGCCAAGGGTCCTAAGCTGAGAGCAAAGCAGTGTATGATCAACAAGGTCAAAGGCCTTGGAGAGGTCAATGAAGACAGCACCAGAGAGTTTACCCTGGTCCATAGCTGTTCTTATTCCAGAGGAGACAGAGACCAGGGCAGAGGATGTACTACGCCCTTTCCTAAAGCCATGCTGCACTGGAGACAGCAGCTCGTGATGCTGGCTATACTCCGAAAGTTGCGCAGCTACTACTTTCTCAAGCAGTTTACTGACCGTGGATAATACAGCTATCTGACGGTAGTTGTCTATAATGTTAGGGTTGCCCTGCTTAAGGACAGGGACCACCCTGGATACCTTCCATGTATGAGGGATAATCCCGGAAGTGAGGGACAAGTTGAAAATATGAGCCAACAGGGTGGCTATATAAAAGGCACAAAAGACGAAGGAGCTTGGGCTACAAACCATCATGGCCTGCACTGGAGTGGGGGGAGAGACCAGAGAGTAATCTCTGCATCTCATGCACCATCACAGCCTTAAAATAGAAGAGTGGCCGGGAGACCGGAGCCAAAGATGGAGCAGTGACTGGGCCACAACTGCCAACCCCACTAGGGGAGAATGGAGAGATGAATGCAGACAGGTCAGGAAAAATGCATGTTAAATGCATTGGCGATGGTAAGCGAATTGTTACAGCTAGAACCATCGATGAGTATATCAGAGACCTCGCAAGGGGAGGAACCACTTACAATGTTTTTGATGCACCTTCAAAAGCTACTGGGGTCCTTTGCTGAATTCAGCAGAGCAGCTTTGCAGAGTTCACTTTTGGCCACACGTATTGCTTTTTTACACTTGTTTCTGAGTCGCCTGTACTGCTGAAGTAAGGTCTGGTCCATCATGACCTTAGAGTTGGCCCAGCACTTGTCCCTGGTCCTCATGAGGGCAAGGAGGCTCCCATGCAGCCATTTGGTAGCAGCCCCCCTAACCCTCCTCCTGATGAGAGGGGCATGCTTATCCTGCAGCGCCCTAAAGGTGCTGAGAAATTGGTCAGCAGCTGAGGAGGAGTCATACGCATTCCACACTTCTGTCCAGTCAGTATTCAGGAGATCCTCATGGAATGATCCTGGATCAAATCTGGAGAAGTCCCTAACCTGAAAGACTTTATGAGGAATTTTCGGGGAGGAGATCTTCCATATACAGTACACTGGAGAGTGATCAGAGATGGAGTCAGGAAGGATACCCAATGAGCTAATCCTCTCAGGCCTATTGGACAATATCCAATCTAAGAGGGAGCTAGACCCACCAGTGGATGACCATCTAGTTGGTTCCTTGATGAGTTGTGACAGCGAGAGGCCAGCAAGCAAAGGCTCGTACGACTTGGTATTCCCACCATGCCAGTTTAAGTTAAGGTCACCCAATATCAACAATTCATTATACTCAGTCTTTGATCCCACAAAATCAAGTAGGGAGGACAACATTGATAAACCCCCTGTAGGGGGACTGTACGCACATATAATATGTAGTTTCTTTGTGTCACCCAGCAACAGCATTGTGTGTAGTAACTCACAGGGAGACTGCAATGGCTGTTGGCAGGGTAGGAACACTAGGTTGAGGTGACACCTGAAGTACTTCAAGGATGTCAGGCCTATGATGAGTTATCCAAGCAAGGAGTTCGGCCATATTGGGCAGGAGGCTGTGTATATTTAGGTGTGCTATTTGTAGCCCCTTACCCAACTTTCAGCTGTCTGGTGCAGAAAAGGCTTGCTAGGGAGGACCAGGGTTGGGATCAATGTCTCCTGCCAGTGCAAGGGTCACCAGTAAGAGCCAGAGGAGATGCCTTAGAGGGGGAAGGCTACCCCTAGCAGGTGGCTTATGGCCATATCGCCTGACCATAATGACAGGACCCAGAAAGCACCTTAGGACAAGACAGCCAACAGTCAGGGGAGGCTGTTGAGCACTGGCTATAAGGTTGGAGAAGGTGAAATGACAGTTTCTCAATTTATGGCTGAAAAATGACACACTGGTCACATGCATCTTTTTCAGTGCGCATCTCTTGGCCTTGCGATAAGACGCTAGACCACATTTTCTGTGGTTTATCAGTCTTGTTGTACATACCCCAGGTGGGGCACAGTCATGCCGCAACTGTACAAAAACCCAGCTCTTCATCTCAGTCATTTTCTTGTCTTCCGCTGACGTCATAATCATTTGTTTTTGAGATCATATTAATTTTCACAGAACAGATTGTGACATCATAAAACATAATTATGACATTAGCTGAGGTATGATGAGGAGGAGGAGAAGCATGAAATGAAATCTGGGGATAGGGACAAATGTCCAGTTTGACTGGGCCAGACTGGCCAGTTTGAGTTCAATAATGGGCATTCTGTCACATTTATAGGGAGGCAGCTGCAACAGTACCACAGCCCTAAGTACTGCATCCAACCATCTGAAAATGCATGCTGAAGTCTGAGACACAAAGATATGTTATCATGCAAATGTCCTTAGCAATAAAGAATAAGGGACAGGAATACAAACAATGAATGTAACAAAAACTGCATTGTGTCAATATATTATATTTTAAACCACTTTCCTGGATACTGTAAAATCAAGTTGTCTCCACTGCGATTTAGATAATAACTAATGATTTCAAACAAAACGTGGAATGGAAGCGAATACCCTTGTTCTCTAACTACTCCTGTCAGTAGACATTATTTTCAGCAAGTTACTCAGCCATTTGAGGCAAATGAGGTCTAGAAGCATGTCTCGTAGGCCAGCTGTGCCCTTTGGTTTAGCTGCCAAAATTCCCCCAAAAAATCCAAAATGCAAGGAAGCAATACATAATCGCTGAAATGAAGGAATGGAAGAAGGCTAATTTTTCTGAGAAGCTTCACTGGCAACATTTTTCCTCTAGACCAATAATGATCATTTGCGTTCTTGACTTTTTTGTTTTCCCTTTAAAAACTAATCTCCTTATCAGAATGTTTAATGAGTATGAAAATCTCCAGAGGTGATGTGCTGAGGCAGAGCCAGCGTAGCTATTTTACTATCTGGGCTTAAATAATATGTTAGTTGCTATACAGCATACCAGGAATACAACGGGCAACAGGCACATTCCTAAGAACCTATGCTTGATTTTCTACAGGGACTTCAGATTTGCATGCCCAATCTCTCTATCTAAAGTTACTTGTCTCTGTTTGCAAAACACTAACTTTCTGCAAATGCCTTCTGGCCATCTGTGGGTTACCACACCAGAATGAATATACAAAAAAAATACAACAGCTGTTTGAAGGTGGACAGACCTGAACTAGCTTTGGATGGCTGCATTAGATGTGCAAGTCTTGAAATCTCATTTGAAAAATCTGAGAGCTAAACCACAGCAAAAACCCTATATTAATTTAGACCAGGAGTCAGTGCTAGGCCCAACACTGTTAAACATCTTCATTTGTAACATGGGCAACAAAAAGGGTTATGACTGTCTGAACAAATACCATCACATGTCCTCAGCGTGTCCATACAATTCTCAATTAAGGTATGGCCACGCTGGGATTAATGCATGGTGTTGTTCTCCCAGTGCACCGACCTTCTGAAATCCACTCATGATCCTGCACTCTCTGTAATGCACAGCAGACAGTATTTAATGTGTTGTATAGGTCGTTGCCACAGTTCCAATATCGTCACTCGTGACACAGTGCCTCAAATTGCAAGTTGTTTATTATTTAACACAGTAAGCATTTTCCCATGTTTGAAATATTGTTCAACAGTAGTAAATTAAAACCATTGTACATTAGTTAGCAGATAAACTACAGACACCTCACTGCCTCCCACACCAAACAACATGACATTAGAACAGTGCACTACCAGGGGTGAAGGACACAGGCACACAGCTCGCAGTTTTTGGCTCTGTAGGTGAGACTGAGTTTGCTGTTCGTAGACTTGCAGACATTATGGATGTGCAGGGAGAGATCCAGCTGTGGGTCCAGAGTGGTGCCCAGGTACTTGACAGCGGCAATCGTCTGTAGGGGCGAGCCATCAGCCCCGTAGATTAGTAGGGGGGCAGGGCTGGATTTTGTTTTGTTCAGGGAGCCAAAGAGTATAGCCTGGGTTTTCTTGAGGTTGGTGGTAAGCTTGTGTTCCACCAGCCAGGACTGGATCCGCTTGAAGTCAGAGTTTAGTTGGGGATTGATGGTGTCAATGTCGTGGGCACTGTCCAGGATGACAAGGTCATTGGCATACAGGGTGGTAAGCCCATGGGTGGTGACGGAGGTTAGTTCATTGATGAAAAGGGAGAAGGGCGTCGGACCGAGGACGGATCCCTGTGGGACCCCACATTGCACAGTGGTGAGGTTGGAGAGAGTCCGGTTAAAGTTGTAATAGTAATAAGTAAGCCTTCCCTTTTAATATTTTGCAGACAGGTTCCTACTACATTCCCTGAAAAATGAAAGCAGCATGGAGAGCACAACGGTCAAGTAGCAATATTCGGTAAGATCGTCTCTATTGCCAAATAATCAGAACAGTATCATTCTCTGCTCTGATATCGACTAGTAATCCTAACTGTGGGCAAAATCAGGAAGTTCTGAGCCAACACAATATGACATTAGATCAGCACACACATTACAACTTGTAACACGGGCAAAAAAGGATTTTACACAGGGAGTTGAACACTTTTGTTGCCCATGTTACAAGTGAATTAAGCCACTCCTTCGGCCTCATGGTCCAACCCCCCAGCCATTCATTAATACCTGAGAGACCCACGCCTGTCGTGGTTTAATCCTTGGTAAGCAATAAGATATTATTGGGTGTTGGATGTCTTGGGTTGATGCAGGCCAAGGTGCATAGTGAGGGGTGCTTGTATTGAGTGACTTCAACACCTAGAAGGAAGTGCATTAACCCATAAAAACACCACTCCAGAGTGTTTTATTGTGCTTATAAAATGGGTCCCCATGCTAAAAAATAAATACATTAAGAAACAAAACTAAAAACAAAAATCACATTTTTCTCATAAAACAGCCCTGTTTTTGGTACTGTGTGTTGCTACTGTTTAAAGAGTACTTTTCGTACTCTGTCACAAAATGCCCCTGAAGGCCACAAAGGACCCTTATCAGCCCAGGAGTTTGCTGGTATGAACATTTATTTTTATATGGCATGTTTTTTGGGAGTGAAGGGATCGTATTTTGGCTCTGAGGAGCCGAGCCTCCAATCCTTTCCGCTTCTCGGTTTGGAGACATACTCCCCTGCTCTCCCATACTCTCACATCACAACGTGCTAGCATGGCGGCGCACTCCATATTGACTGTGGAGCATGCCCCGTGTCAGCACGCTGTGATGTATGAGTATGGGAGTGCATGGGTGTGTGTCTCCAAACCAGGAAGTGGAAGGGATCTCTAGCTGAGGAAAGAGGTCATACTGCCCCGTACAGGTTCATGATGGGTCTGCATCTGGAATGCTGTGGTGCAGTAAGATATAAACCTAATGGAGGCAGTACAGAGGAGGGCTACAAAGGCGATTCGGGGCAGCAGGATGTCCCATATGAACAGAGGTTGATGAACCTGAACATGTATGTAGTGGAGGAGAGAAGAGAGTGAGGGAACATGATTAAGACCTTTAAATACCTTAAAGGCATTAAGAAGGTAAACAAAGTGGATCTTTTTTTGCAAAAGTAAGAACAGAAACACAAACAGTCCCCACTACATATAGTGGTGGTGGTGGGGAGGTGCAAGACAGAGGTCCGGAGGCACTTCTTCACTGAAAGAGTGGTGGCAGGATGGAATGCACTGCCAAGAGGAGGTAGTAAATCACAGTACAATTGGGGGTGGTTTAAAAAAGGGTAGGACAGATTCAAGAGGAAGGTTAGGGTGACAAGGGAGGGGCGGAGCAATATTTAGTATATGAGCATGAACTCTGTATCCAGCAGACTTGACAGACTTTCAGTTCTTCTTCTGCTGGCCTTTTGTATGTGTGTAGGATCATATTAAGATTTTTTTCTTTACTTTTATTTATATATATGCTAGACTGTGTTTAGATTAGTATTGGGATTAGTTAGAGTCATTGAGACAGACAGCACTGACATTGTGCGTCTGTTTGCCACAAGAATGAGTGTGAGAGAGTGAACAGTGAGCAGCTGGCCGGCAGGAGAAAGAGTGAGAGTGCTCTGTGTGTATTGTCACTGAGAGCACAATTAGGTGTGCTGCTTGCCGTCACGGCTACTCACAGTGAATACTTCACCCACTGGTTGAGGATGCTGAAATAAATGTAAAAGCAAGAGCGATGGGGGTGGGGGGTTGTGAAATGCTGTGTGGACTCTGCTGTGGCAGCTAATGAAGACAAATCAACAGGCACGCTCAGAGATCTATGACATAAAAAGACATAGAAGAGAAACAAAAAAGTAAGCAGATAATGACACAACTGGTTAACGCTAATAATGAGTAAATGACTGGAGTTCAATGAAAAACAACAGTTTATGATCCACAAAGTGACCTAACTTTAAATACTAAGATTGAGCTCTATGATCTTTCTGAGATAACACTTATGCACTACCTGTCAGACTAAAAGATAACAACATAATGGACACATTCTGCAGAGAAAATAAGAACTGTTCATTTTAACTTTCATACTATTGCTGTTTCTTTGTAATAAATACTGAGGATTCTGCATATTATGTAGCCTGTGGACGAGACGTATCCTGTACTTGTACTGCTGCTGCAATAAAAAGATGATTTTAAAAGAAAAAAGTAAGTAGATGGATTCAAATAATTTATTTTTTAATGCTTGGGTTGTAGTAGTTTGTTGATCAGTACAGAGTTTTTAAAAATTGTGGTAGAATGTAGTTGCTTAACTTATGGCAAGGCGGGGTACTTTACCTTATAAACATGGCTGCCAGAAATCTCTTTGTAAAACATTTCTGGAAGGCATGGGTATCTAGGTGTGCCGCCTCCTGTTTGCCGGAAGGGTTCCCGACCCCGTGGTTGTCACCATGTAAGGCACTGGGTTCTGAACCCTCTCTGCCAATCAGGATGCAACAAATTCCCTACCCATTTTGTAACAGCAACATATAGTACCAGAAGGCATGAGAGTGAAGAATCTGACAAACCGCAGACGACACACAGCTCTGTGGCAGAACTGACACTAAAGAAGGTATCCAGGAGTTAAGGGAGGACCTGGAGAAGCTTGAGAAGTGGTAAACAACCTGGTAGTGCAAGGTCACACAGTTGGGAAACAGGAATCCAGGGGCAGAATACAGGTTGGGGGGAGGGTGAGAGTTACTGGGACAGAGGAGAAAACAGACCTGGGGGTGGTGATATCTAACATCCTTAAATCATCAACGCAGGATGATAAAGCAAGAAGAAAAGCAAACAGGATGCTGGGATGCATTCACAGAGGGTTCAGCAGCAGAAGTTTATTACAGGAAATACCCCAGTGAGCAAGCTCATTCACAAGGAGGTCCTGGAAAGCAGAAAGAAAGAGCAAAGAAGGTCTAATTTCCCTTGTACAGAGCCCTGGGGAGACTGTACAATTCTGGAACTCTCAGCTAAGGAAGGACATCACCAAGCTGGAGACAGTGCAGAACTGGGTGGTCAAAATGATCCAGGAGCAACAGGGGAGGACATATGAGCAAAGACTGGACAGCCTCAACATGTACTGACTCAAAGCAAGATGGAAGAGGGAGGCAGGACTGAAACATTCAGATACATGCAGGGTAAGAACAAACCTGACTTCAGAGGGCTGCTCACAACCAGTGGCAATACAAATACAAGGGGGAATGGTAAGAAACTGGTGGGGTGAGGTTTGAAAGGGACATGAGGAAATACTCCTGCACAAAGAGGGTGGTAGTTGGGGGGAGACAACCTACCTGTAACACTGGTCAGCAGTAACATGGAGGAGAGCTTTAAGATGGGCACAAAAGGTTGGTTAAGGGATCTGGGAGGGCAGGGGATGGTGAGATCAGACATGATCCCTTGGGGGGCATGCACAATCTCATCAGGTAGACTGGATAGACTGCAAGTCCTTGTTCTGCTGGCAGGTTTCTATTTCTATGGACCTTATCTTGGATTTTTAGGGATAGGAGACAGAGGGTGGTGGTAAACAGAGTATGCTCTGAGGAAGGGAGGGAGGGTGACCAGTGGGGTACCTCAGGGTTCAGTGCTGAGACCAGTCCTCTTTAATGTCATTATTAGTGACATAGCAGAGGGGCTGGAAGGGAAGGTCTGCCTCTTTGTGGATGACACCAAGATCTGCAACAGGGAGAACACTCCAGAGGTGGTAGAAAGGATGGGTAGGGATCCGAAAAATTGGAGGAATGGTCAAGGGTATGGCAGCTGGGTTTTAATGCAAAACAAGTGCAAAATAATGCACTTAGGCCATAGAAATCTGGGGGCGGAGTACAAAATGGGTGGAGTGATACTCACAACAACCAAGCAGGAAAGGGACCTGGGGGTAATCATAGCAGATAACCTAAAGATGGCCAGGCAATGTGACAAGGCAGTACGGAGGGCTAGTGGGTGTTGGGATGCATAGGAGGGGCTATCACCAGTGGAAAATGGGAGGTGGCATTGCCCCTATACAGATCACTAGTAAGACCCCCATCGTGAGTACTGTGTCCAGTTCTGGAGACCAAATCTCAGGAAGGACATAGACAGAGTGGAGGTGGTCCAGAGAAGGGCTACTAAAAAGGTTCAGGGTCTGCATCATACACCCTACAAAGAGAGGCTGAAGGAGCTCAATATGTACACTTTGGAGGAAAGGAGGGAGATAGGGGATATGAAGGAGACCTTTAAATACCTCACGGGGGTTAATAAGGTACAGGAGGAGAGCATTTTTCAGAAAAAAAGGTGCTCTAGAACAAGGGAACATGCTATGAAGCCAGGGGGGAAGGTTCAGGAGAGAAGCGAGGCAATACTGCTTCACCAAAAGAGTGGCCTTCTCGCTGCAGTAGTAGGGGTGAAAACAGTGGTGGGGTTCAAAAATGCCTGAGATAGGCACAAGGTAATTGTAGGGTAAGGGGGAGGTTAGAGACATCACTGTAGATTAAGTGGGGTTACAGCAAAAATGAAGGTAGGAAGAAAACAATGAATAAAATGGGCAGACTGGGTGGGCCAAGCGGCTCTTATCAGCCATCAGATTCAATTTTTCTGTGTTTTGGATGAATTTTTTTATTTTTTATTTTTTGGTAACTGGGTAAGGCCCACTAGGCACAAGTGTTTGTTTTCAGGGGTGATCTGGGAGCACTGAGGAGGTCAAATGATTTGCTCAGAGTCACACACTATGCAAATGGAAGTTGTGAGAATCAAACCCAGGTCTACTGAATGTGTCAAGCACATTCACAACTTGTAACTCTAACCTCTAGGCTATACTGCCAGCCTTAGTGTTTTCTATTTTCCCTCAAATGAGTGATCAAATGTACTGTACTTTTTAAGCTTCTTAAAGGAGAACTGCGCTGAATTTGCAAGTCATTTTCTCCAGTAGAAGCTGTTTTTAAATACTGGTTCAAATTCTGTTATTGCTCTAGCTGGCCAGGCTAGTTAGTTATCTGTGTGGGTGCTTCTCATTTGTACACTGCTGGTATGAACCATTTTAGAATTGTATGATGTAGTTTATGTCCTTGTTCTACTTTTTCATTGTTGGCACAATGCGTTCATGTTCTGTTAAAGAACCCTGTGGCTGAGAGGCATAAATTACATCATACAGTTCTAAAAATGGTGCTTACCATCAGATTGTAAAGCAGAAACACCCACTGAGACTACTGAAAGGCCTGCATAGATGAAACAATAACAGAATTTTAATGAGTACTCAAAAAGTAGCTTCCATTAGGAAAAATGACTTACAGCGCAGTGTTCCTTTAAAGAAAAACATTAAAAGACACAATAAAAAGGTAGGCTTTTGATTTTGGCTACAATCAGTTTGTGTGTGTGTGTCAGTTTTGTTTGTCCTTTATTTCAGTAGAGCAGCAGTATGTGGAGTGTAGGGTATTAAACGCATGTTCATGCTGATGATATAGTGTCCCAAAATGCAATTCATACACTGCTTATTTGTGACCAAATCAGCTATTTTGAAGGGAAAAAAAATGTACCGACTCCTGAAGGTTATATATTGTAAGGAAAGTGGGGGCATGTGTTGTGATTCCAGAGCCCATGTGTGCATGCAATAAAACATTCCTAAATATACGTGTGAGCATGTGCCTGACTGAAGAAAAGAAAGGGCTGGGTATTTTTGCAGCAGCAAATCCCAGATTCAAAGGATTAATTTGCTGTGGCATAAAGAGAATGGTTCAAAAGTGTCACACACGCTCCAGGCCAATTGGATCTGTAAATGCTTCTTTGGAGTCGGGTGATTTAGGCAGATAGGAACACAGGAAATGCTAGATAAATTCTTCCCAATGCCCCATTATAAGTCACTATTGGGGGGCACTGCAAAACAGGTGAATTTCAGTCACAGCTTTGCATATCACCCAACAGCATTATACACAAAAGAAGGTGCATGTTGCTGAGGGGAGGAGTCCCCACAGTGACAGAAGCACACAAGGTTAAACTGGGCAGGAGCCCATAGGATCTCAGTTCCACCACGTCTTAAAAAACTGTATGAGAGTTCCACCACCTAGGAATGACAGTTCCACCACCTGGAAATCTAGATATAAGAGCTCCCTCGCCTAAATACCAGCTGTATGGTGCAGTTCAGTGCTGTGACCCTGTCATGGTGCTAAGCATATGAGTATCTTCCCTGGATATGCCCCCCCCCAGCCCCTACATGCTCCTGCTGCCATATCCCTCAATGCCAGGCACTCCACACTGCTGCAGCCTCTTCCTTCAGTGCCATGCTACTACCACACCACTCTCAACAGCACACTCCAGTAGTTCTCAGTGGCACCCACTACTCCTGACCACAGACTCCAACAGCTCCTGACAGCAGACAACCATTCCCCCAATTGCAAACACTGCTCCAGACCACACGCTCCGGACACAAGCCATCATGCCATCAATGAACTAAAAGACAGACTGCTGCAGCCATGCCTCTTTATATAGGGGTAATCTGCAGAAAGGCACTAGGGTCAAAAGACTGGCCATGCCAAAGAACACGTCTACACTACAGAAAAACGAGACAAAAACCAAAAAGGCAAGCCTGACATGATCACAAATGTGATCTAAAGGTAAACTTCATCCTTATGTATTATAGAAAATAAAGGATGGGTAAGCCTGACATATTTGTAAATATACCCACTGCAGGGGCTAATCACATAATAAAGCCTCTTGACCTGCAGACTTTTGACCTTAAAATCTGATTATCCCCCAGGATGGATCTATTTTCTTGAACACCACACATAAACATAATTTATTCTATATATTGTATGGTCAGGGCTTATTGTGCACGGAATTCAACCAGCTTAAAAACTTTGTAGTGCACATTATAAAAACCTCATTATGCATGTTCTATCATTAACTGCAGCTGTCATTCTCTTACACTGACTCCTGCTGCCTGGTTTCACTTTCTCTACTCACTGTACCTCAACATTATCATGCGGTTAGAAAAAGACAAATGGCAACTGTTATTTTTTTTTTAAACCATACACTATGACAAATAAAATATGGGTACTCATACACAGCTTGCCTTGTGTTTCCATCTTGGGGTTTGGCTACCAGCATGGACCTCTCAAGCGCCAATCTCCAGGTCCATATACTGGTATCTGAACCCCTTGATGGAAACACAGGCTCGTTATACATGGGTGCTCATACATTATTCCTTGTGTTATAAAGGTGCAGTAGCGACTGTATTTAAAGCCTGAATTACTGTTTGTGTCACAAAATGGGGGTTTTGACAGCTCATATGTCAGTCATCTTAGCCCCTAGAACTGTGAAATTTGGGGTGCAAAGGCTTAGTTCTATGGGCTGTTTGGCAAGCATGGCAAAAATCAGTTTGGCAATCGAGAGTTATTTAGTAGAGAATTTATGAATAATGAAAAAACTTAAATATTTAAAATTACGAAACTTACAGGTTTGTTAGAGCGTGGCTCAGAATAGGGCCTTTTCATGGTTTCAGAATAAAATATTTTTTTATTTTTATGTTGGCGCGCTTGTGCAGCCAACATCATGGGACACTGCAGCTTTGGAGGCGGGGTCGCTGTTGGGTGAATGCAGGGCGCACCAGTGGTCATCCCTCATTCCCCAATCAGCCTGCATGCTTGGCGCCATTATGCATACTGTGTGAGTAATATCTAAGGAAAGGTCCACTGCAATCTGAGCAAAGCTCGTCAGATGCAGCGGACCCTTCCTACGTGCTCACCGACATTATGAGCATGGTCAGCGAGCGGGCGGCTGCCCAACTACTGCTGACTTCGGGGGTGCCCAATCCCCCTGTTGGTTAACCCCCACTACTGTTGAATGCCAAGGAGGGTGCCCAATCCCCCTTGGCTCGCGCCCCCCTTTTCTTTGTGTGCTTACAGGGGTGCCCAATTCTGTCGGCATTACTTCCTCATCCCCCATGTTGTGTGCGGCGAGGGTGCCCAATCCTCTGTGCCGGCCACAGACCCCCCAACAGTTGGTGGCATGCTGGGAGTCCACCCCTGAAGCGTACAATCCTGCAAAAAAAAAACTGTCCCGCAATTTTTTTTTTCTTCCTGTAAATGAAACGGTCCTCGTAGTCTCGATGCCCCCTCCCCACCCACCCACCTCTGCGCACCCTGCCTCCTCACCCCATACTTACCTGTGGAGTCTGGCGAACGATCTTCGTGGACCGGGAACACGCTGCACTCTTCAAAGCCGACCGCGAACTGAAGAAATGCCGTAAGCTGTATAATGGAATGAATAGGGGTTTTTCAACTTTACTGCATATCTCAGGCATTTTTGCGAATTTTGGCCCCAAATTTTCAACATGGGGTTTTTGGGACCCCTTCTCATGAATTCTTGCACTGTCATGGTGTTATTCGGTCCCGAAAGGTAATTTCGCAGTCACTGCGCGGAATCACCTTTCAGGACCAAGTAACGAAATGACAGTGCCACTGTTCATGAGAGGGCTCTCAAAAGCCTATGTTGCAAGTTTGGTGGGAAAATCCAAAAATGACTGTTTTACGCAGAGCAACCGAGCAACGCACGCCCGTAAGTTAGCGCATTCCCACTATTTTTTTGTCAGACTCTCAACATTAACATTTTACCACACCTTCTTGTGAACCATACAGCTGTCATTTTTCACATCCTTGCCGAAATGTGTTTTCGCACTTCCGGTGCAGAATAGCGCGGTCACTGTGCGAAATCACTGTTCGGGACACATTACGAAAATGACAGTGATACTGTTCATGAGCAAAGGCCCTAAAATGCCTATGTTGAAAATTTAGGGACGGAAGTCAATAAAATGAGTGTTTTACGAGCACACGTTGCGCAGCTTGCACGCACGCGCGTGGCTTTGTGAATTTTTAATACTTTCACTCCAGCTGTTCATCATTGGCATTTTTCCATACTTCCTAATAAACAGTACAGCTGGCTGACATGTGTTTTTGCACATCCGGTGCAGAATTCCATGGTCACTGTGCGAAATCACTTTTTGGGACACTTTGAGGAAATGACAGTGACACTATTCACCAGCAGAGGTCTTAAAATGCCTATGTTGAAAATTTGGTGGTGAAAGTCCAGACAATGACTGTGTTTCCACGCACCCTTGTAACTTCGGCAATCTGCAATATTTTCATGTCACGTTATCACCACTGGCATTTGTGCACACCTCATTATCAACAGTCCATCTGCCATTTTCCACAGCCTGCCCAAATCGCGTTTCCGCAGCTCTGCCGCACAGTGGCGTATTCGCTGTGCAAAATCACCTTTTGGGACACATTAACAAAGTCACAGCACTATGCCTCTCCACCTCCGCCACTGCCAATGCCAGCGCGACAACATTCGGCATTGACAAATGCTTGTTTTATGTTAAAAACGTCTGAAGTTCATGCACGCTTGGCCGTTTTTTTCCTCTTCTGAAAAAACAAAAGCTAAAAAAACACAAAGCTTTTTTTTTTGAGTAAAAGCTGATCATAAACAAAAACTTTCAAAGTTAAACACACATGAAAAACACTTAACTCTTAAGACTGACAGTTGTTTGGTTTGTCAGAAGACAGTTTAATGAGACATCGGAGTTGACTTTCAAAAAAATTACTGTTACAAATTCATTAAGAAAAACATGTTTGTAATTGCAAATTATCAAGATGAACTTTAACAAACTCAGCACGTTTTTTTTTTCTGTAATTATACTATTTTAATAAAAATTCCCGACTCTTTTGAAAAGTGCCATGGGATCTTTAATGTCCACCTTAACAACCATCAGAAGAGGCAGACAAGACCTCGGTTTAATGTCTCACTCTAAAGATGGATGATTATTATGATGATGCAAGAAAACAAAAGACCAAAAGCAAATTACCAATCTTTGAGCACCTGAGTTTTTTTTACAAACATGCAGTACCATAATAAAGCAGAAGCTTGGGGGCCCAGTTGTAAATTCCATTGCCAAGGACCATATATTTTATCTTGTTCCAGTGAATGAATACTTTATTAAACACACTGCCAAATAAAATTCAACAAAGTATCCCTGTGCATATAGTAGATTTTTTTTAATTCAACTGTGATAAAAAAAAAATTATATAGATGTGCAGTCTTCTAGCATGCTCTGAACTAATGTGCACGGTTGTTTTGATGCCTTTTCTAATGTGCCGATCTGTAAGTAAGAGCTGTTCATCCTTTAAGGCTGCAATTTATTAATCTCAAACGTAAAATTAGAGCACAGAATAAGAGGTTAATATACTGTTAGGAACGCAAGTTGTAAGGCAACCGTAGAGTCAAGAATCTATAGTGCTGCCCTCAGGCTCTCTCTGTCAGGGTTCTAGGGGAACAGTGTGAGATGTGCAGTGACAAAGCCCAGGGGAAGACTTCCTGCACAGCAGCATGGCAAGTTCACAGTTGTAATCACTTTTGGCTTGGGGTTTCATTTCATGTTTCAGGAAAAATTAATAAAATCATATACAAGATTCATTTTAAAGATGATTTAGTAAGCAGTTTTTTCAATGAGATCTGATATAGAGATATATTTCACATCTTCCTAGTCCACATAGGCTGCTAGTTTATAATTTGTACAGAAATAAGCAGGGAGCAGATAATGTAGTGGTCAGTTTGTTAAAACCCAGAACCAGAGGAAAAACTATACACATGACATATCCACGTTTTATAATATCTGATGTTATCTACCTACAAATCAAGGAATAAAGAAGCATGTTATAAAACTGTAAACTTGTTTTGTGGCATAAGACGAGGCTTTGGTTTATTTGCAGTGTGCTGGCACGCTGACCCTGCATCATGTGTGCATTTGCATCAAAATGCTGACCTCAGGGCCAGCAAGCAAACGCACAGGCTGATGCTCTGGGTTAATGTTTCCAGCTGCACCGGTCAGGGATGGATCTCGTGTTCCTCTGGAGGCACGACTTTGAAGGTAACCATGGTCCATCAAGTTGAAAGCACTCAAGGGTACTATACACATTGCATGTCATCCACGGAGAAGGCAATGGTTGTGGAAAAGCCTGCAGCTAGTTGCCACAGCCCAAGACACACGTCATTGGGGAACTTTACAGAACTATAATGATACAGAAGATGAAAAAGATGATATTGTGAGCTGTCACATCTCAGCTGGATTATACTGGATAAATAAATTATAAAAAAAGAAAATAAGAAAATATACTGTGCCAGACCAGTGGTTTTGGCAGAAGCTCAGCTATCTATCTATCTATCTATCTATCTATCTATCTATCTGTCTGTTACATCCTTCTGTCCATCTGTCTGTCTGACTGTCTCTCTCTCTCTCTATCTGTTTATCTATCTATCTCTCTCTCTGTCTGTACATCATCTGTACATCTGTCTGTCTGTCTGTCATCATCTATCTATCTATCTATCTATCTATCTACCTCCCTACCTATTTATCTATCTGGGACTTCTTCCCTATAGAAGTGGTTAGCAGTCTTTCCCTGTATGCCCTTTGCCTGTATACCCTTTCCCTGTATGCCCTTTGCCTGTATACCCTTTGCCTGTAGACCCTTTCCCTGTATGCCCTTTGCCTGTATACCCTTTCCCTGTATGCCCTTTGCCTGTATACACAATTGTAATCAAAACTAACAGCAACCATCCAAATGTGTTATATTTAAATAAAAAATAGTTAAGTCCTCTGTACTTGTAAATAAACTCATGAGACAGCTAACAGAGCATAAAAACCACTTGACTGTTGGGCCCGTGGCTTTATGAACTTTTTAGTTCTCTCAATGGATTTATTTCCTTGTATTTATTTATTTTTATTTAGCTTTTGTTGACCGGGTAAGTGCACTAGACAAATCCTGCCTATTTTCAGGCACGACCCGGGGGAGGGGGATACAGATGAATGCCAACTGACCTTGAACCAGATTAAGCTGTTGGTGGTATTTTTAGTGAATGAGGGAAATTTGGCCAGGACACCGGGGAAATTCCCCTACTCTTTTCGATAAGTGCCATGGGATCTTTAACATCCACCTGAACTACCACCAATCCAGACAGATGGGACCTCGGTTTAACGTCTCATCCGAAGACTGACACCTCAGAAATGCAGCACCCTCCCATGCTGCATTACAGTGTCAGTACTGGGATATTAACCCAAGTGCCAGATGTGGGAACTGAACCCACAGCCCTCTGATCTCCTGGCCTCAGAGGCGAGTGTGCTACCTACTGAGCCACTGACACTGCCAACTGTATACCACACTTACCTATAATTTATTTTATTTATATATATATATATATATATATATATACACACACACACACACACACACACATATATATATATATATTTATATAGAATAATACACAGGAAGGTCTGTATAAAGATAATTTTATACACACACCAAGGGCATGTGTAAAATTTGAGTTTTACACACTACCCCATGTCTTGTTTTATATAATTACTGTGGAGCGTTTTTTCGATGCAGCAATTATATAAATATAACGCAGCTGCCAGTGGATGTATGTGCATGAGGGAGGCAGTGTACTCATGCGTGAAGTGAGGGAAACCTGGCGCACATTCACCGTTATAACCAGGTTTCACTATGGAAGAAAACATTCCACAGTTATTATATATTTATATAAAACCACAAAGTCACACACTGCATGCTTATGCACAAAGTTGGTATTTAGCACCCGATACTTTGCACACAGGCCTCATAGCATCACACTGGATCACTGATAGTCGCAATGTGGGGCACAGTCCAGCACTGAGAACGCAGCGCATGCAAATGTACGTTCTCAGCTGTGTCGGCCATGACCTGAGGCATCAGCATCAGCAATCGGACTCGATGTTAAAGGGCAATGGACTAGTAGCCCGATCACCCTTTATGTGGTTAACAACTGTTATTATTTTAGAGGCACCATTATTTTGAATCTCTGGCTCCAGATCAGTCACCACTTAGTCACTCCTCCATGAGTAATGGAGAGTACAAACCTTTGCATACTCTGTATGGGAGCGGTTACTTGCATGGGCTTTTATATACTCATTGTGCTAAATAGTTATTGAAATGAATGAAAATTACGTACCTACCGTAATTCTTGATCTTTCTGTGAATCTTCGCCATTCATCACTAGTGGGTACTGTGCCGGGGTCCTGGCTCCGGCACAGTACCCACTAGTGATGAATGCTGAAGACTGACACAGATAAGATTAGCTTATTTAAGTAGAAGTGTCACCGCAAGGTGCAATGCCAGATTATTTAATTAGTTTAGTGCCAATAATAGCACAGGAAGGGGGCACATATTGACCTGCTTGCAATGACCAAGAACACAAAAAAAAAAAACAAAGAGAAAAGAGAAACATACAGAAGAAGAACAGGGGGCAGACAAACAAGAACTGGGAATACAATGCTGGAATTCTTCCCATCATTTTAACAATTTAAAGTTCTTACATTCATTAGTTTAACATAACTGGTACTAAACACTGGTGGCACAACCAAGACAAATGCTTATCCATTTGTTCATTATCTGGCTGGATGAGAGACTTGTCTTACAAATCAGGGGCCCCATATTCAAACGTTGCGCAGGCTGTAATGGGTCTTTCCTCATGCAAACTGGAGTTTGCACCAGATCCCCATATTCAAAAGGGGCTGTTGTGCGGGCAAAGAGGGTTAGCGACCATGCAAAACATAATGTGTGTGGGCAGGCAAGTGGAGGGGTGCGGCCATGAATAGCCGTGCTACCCCATATTCAGCAGCTTGGCGCTGAGCAAAAGTGTTTAGTGCAGTCCGTTTGTGCTGGGCAAATACTGCCAAACAAAACCCCGACTTACTCCAGCCAAACCTAGCAGCTGCCGGAGGTAATGCAACCACCTAGCCAGTTGGCTGCTGGGGGAGCACACCCACACTCTGTGGCCCCTGCCACTCCCCCTCCAATAGCCAGCCCCTACTGTTCAATAAAATCCTGGTGATAGTAGCCCCGTTTGCCAGCCCATCCTGTCATTCACTTAATCTCTGGTGGTAGCGGTTTCCTCCACCTCCGATCGCCAGCCCATCCTGTCATTACCACAGTCCCTGGTAGTAGTGGTTCCCCTCCCTTCAACTGCCAGCCCATCCTGTCATCACCACAATCCCTTGTGGTAGTGGTCCCCCCCCTGATTGCCAGCCTGTCCTGTCATTACTACAGTCTCTGGTGGTAGTGGTTCCTCCCTCCAGTCATCAGCCTGTCATGTCATTCACATAATCCCTGGTGGTAGTGGTCCTCCCTGATCACCAGCCTGTCCTGTAGTATAAAACAATCCCTGGCATCTAGTGATCCCCCCCACCGTAGCACTGAACCCCCCCCAGTCACCTTACGATTCCCCTCAGTGATGCTGAAGCATATGGCAATTGGTGAAGCCCTCCTCACACCTCCTCAGCTAGCCACCGTATATCCAGACAGGGAGCACACCCCTTATTTACAGGACAGGATACGTCACCGTGTCCTAAGAATAAGGGACGCACTCCCTGCCTGGATGTACAGTGGCTGGCCAAGGTGGTGTGAGGAACGCTGAACCAGTCACTATATGCACCAGTGGCACCGAGAGGAATGGTAAGGTGACTGGGGGTGTTCGGTGCTGCGGTGGGGGGGCGCTATATGCCAGGGACTATTTTACACTACAGGATGGGCTGGCAATCGGGCCGGGGGAACCACTACCATCAGTGATTATGTGAATGACAGGACGGGCTGGTGTTCGGGCGGGGTCCACTACAACCATGGATTATGTTAATGACAGGATGAACTGGCGATCGGTGGGGGGGGAGCACTACCACTTGGGATTATGTGAGTGAATGACAGGACAGGCTGGCAATTGAGGGGGAACAATACCACTACGGATTATGTGAATGACAGGACGACTGGCAATCAGAGGGGAAAGGACCACCACCACCAGGGATTGTGTTAATGGCAAGATGAGCTGGCAATCGGAGGGGGAACCACTACCACCAGGGATTATGCAAATGACAGGATGGGCTGGCAATTGGAGGGGGGCCACTACCACCAGGAGTAATGTGAATGATGAGACGGGCTGGCAACTGGAGGGGGGACCACTACCACTAGGGATTTTGTTAGTGACAGGACAGATTGAAGATTGGGGGGGGGACCACTACCACCAGGGACTGTGGTAATGACAGGACGGGCTTGCGATGGGGGGGGGACCATTATCACCAGGGATTATGTGCATGACATGCTGGGCTGGTGATCGGAGGGGGGACCACCACCACCAAGGATTTTTTGTATACTACAGGATGGGCTGGCAATTGGGGGGACAGGACCACTAGACCACTACCACCAGGAATATTTACACAGCTCTAGGACTGGGAAAAAGGGGGGGTGCCATGCTAACCCTCCTTGCTACCCATGCAAATGAGCCCATTACGAGCATGAAAATGGCCCCTTAGTGCCCTGCGTGCCCAATGGGCTCATTTGCATGGGTCCCTTTGAATACTGCAGCTAGCACTCCGGCGCTATCCATTCTGGTGGTGTACTTCGGGAGCCATGTCTGGACAGCACTAAGTGGCTTAGCACTGAGCCACCAAGGCCCTATATTCAATCTAATAGTGCCAGTGCGCTATTTGACTGAATATAGCATCTTCGGGCTCCTGGGCAATTGCAAGGCGCAGTACAAATGTTTGTGTTCCGCTATGCATGAGTTTGAATGTCAGGCCCCAGAAGTCAAGTAACAACAGGAAAGTTAAATGTTTTGTTACTAGAAAGACATTTTGGACATATAATGGAAAGCTGGTGATTGCCAGTGGAGGAATGCTTCTTTGCACTGCTGCTTGTAGTTCTCTATTTCAAATCACTCATCTATAAGTAACTGCAGGAGACTTCTTAAAAAAACACATAAGTATCAGTAATTCTCTAATGAAAGTAAATTAAAAAGTGTAAAAATGCTGAAAAAGTCAGCACTTTGTTTTTGGTGGCCAGCAGGAGACGCTGTACAGGATCTGGGGGCCACTGAAGAGGGTAGCTGTACTGGCACCAAAATCTCTAGAACAACTACACATCTCAGTTTACCACAAAGAAAAAAAAATGTTGCCCCTTTAAATCTATCTAAGTTATAAAAAAACAGGCAGTCTTTCTGAAGTACACACTTCAGCGCAACTCAGAAAAAGTGCAGGATATGCTTGGCCTCCCTGTGGCCGTAATCTAAAGATCCAGGAAACTGCCCCCGCCTTCACTGGGAGGAGTCTCTTGCTTAGGGCCAATGAACCAATCCTGTAGGATGACATTCCCTGGTGTCTGAGCCAGGGAGGGTTGGACCAATGAGCTGGACCCCCTCCTGCCTAAAGCCAGGCCCTGGGGGTTGGGTCAGGCTAAGGGGCTTAAGGCCAGGACAGAGAGGTTGTCAGCTTCTTTTTCCTGCACCTTTTGTGAAGACACAACTACTCTGGTAAGCCCAAGTGTTTCTGTTGTTTGCTCTGTCATGCCAATGGCCCCTACGAGGGCTAAATGGAATTAGATAGCAATGCTGCATTCATGACTATGCCAGAGCATCCCTGGGACATGCTTTGGCAGTGTCAATCTAGTGTCTTGCAGCTTGGGATTGTGGGAAATTCACCTTGATCACTGCCAACCACGTGGTGTCCGACCATTCGTTTTTTGTACTTCAGCATTAAATAATTGGAAAGAATTTTGGTGGAAGGTGGTCTCCAGGTATTTTCTCACAGCTGAGAGTCCACAGCAAAGGATGACTACTGGTGCACACAGTAAAGAAATACTGTAACCGAACAAGAAAACAGCCGCTGAACTAGTTTTACCGTCAAAATGCTCCCTTGATAAAGAGCAGGTGCATGTGCGAAACATCGGGCGTCTAGACCCCTGCGCCTGATAGTTTGTGTGCTGCACTTATTTTTGAATGAACAATCTTTGCACTTGCAATGCTGAAGTCAGCTCAAGACTGCTTCATTTTGATGGTAAGGCTGCTTTAGTGCCTGTGTTTCTTGTTCAGTTATTTGCTTACACCTACCAGAATGAAACACTGTGCACCTTGGGGTGAGGGAGCTTGTTGGAGGGAATGTGGTGCATTAGGCACCCACTTTCATATTTTCTGGGATTGGCCAAGAATTAGAGGATATTGGGACAAAGTGGGAAAAAGAATGCAAATGTTGATGGAGACAGGGGGACACTGTCATTTGAACATCTGTTACTGGGGAAAACATTGCAAATTTCATTCTAAAAGAAGAAAATCTTTTCAAGGTATTCTGATTGCAGCAGGTTGCAAAATAACAACAAAAAAATTGGCAGACAGTAAACTGCCCTTCCATATCAGTGTGGATTGAGGTAATTAAAAGCAAGCAAGTTAACACACTGGCAGGGTGTAAGGTTCTTACCAAATAAGAGCACGCCTAGGTTTGTTATAAACACTTGGGAAATGCTCTTATCAGGCCATAACCCGCATCACGATGTGTGTTATTGTGCTTACAAAATAAGCCCCCAAGTAATTATTTAATGGATCTCCAACTAATCATTAAAAAAGAACAAAAAGGAGGTTTCAATAGGTCAGATAGTAAAAAGTAGTCCCCCTATTAAAGTGACTTGGAGACTGTTTCATCAGCAGTAGATGGCTCTATGTATTCCTCCATATGTATTTCTGCTGGTTTCACTATCATTAGACCCCCTTCCCACATTCAGTTTCTTTTGTATGTACAAATGCTGAGATTCTCCATTTGCCTGAAAGCGACCAGCAGCTTTAACTGACACCCCCTCCCACATTCATTTTCTTTTGTAGTGTCATTTTTATGTACAGATCGAAATGGTGAGAGCATCCGTTTGCCCGAGAGTGACCATTTGCTTTCACTGACACCCCCTCCCACATTAATCTTCTTTTGTAGTGTCACCTGTTTGTACAAATGCTGAAAGCGCAGTTTGCTGAGAGGGACCATCCCGTTTCACTGACACCAAGCATGTCACACTGCAGCCACCATACTTAAAGCGTTTCATACAGCACTTCTCGTGTGTCAGTTGTAACTTCGAACTGCTGACTTAAAATGGAATTTTTTATATTTTATTTTATAGTAACACACAAAAGTAGCAGCGGAGGACTGGGTATGGGTTTTTATTTAAAGCCGATGACTGGTTCGCTGGATCACTAATGGAAGAGTAAAGGTGGATCTGTACCAGGATTTGAAAGGCATGCCACGAATTTCACTCTCTTCAGTGCAGTTGGCTTTAACCACAGTAATGCAGGTTAGGCTTTAGTTAAAAAAATATATAACATTGTGAAATGGTGTAAACTGAAATCGTGAAGAATCCTGGAAACTCAGAAACTGGTGCTAAGAGATAGTGGGCTCAATTCTCAAAGCTCCCAGCACAGCACAAGAGGCTTGCTTCACAATGAATGGCACAAAGTGCCCCTTGTGCCAAACGATGTGCCAGGAGTGATTCTTAATGGCAGCCTGCGTCAACCACAGGTTGCCTGCCCCAAAATGGACTTGCACTGTCCATGCACCCAAACATGGGCTGCAACATGGCGCTAGGGAGCGTGTGGCAGATGCAAGCTACCACATCCTCAAATGTGGGATTCTCAGAACTCTCCCAGAGGGAGACATTCTAAGTATCCTCAGATCATCCAGGGCTGGTCTAAGGGTACTAAGAAATATCTCCCCTGGGAGAGTTGCCTGTTTTCGGCAATGTGCCATCGTCCCCCCCTCCCCGATCCCCGATGTTGCCCATAATAATAATTTATATTTCTCCCTTCCCCTGGTGGACTAGCAGTCCCCCCTCCCAGATCCTCGATGTTGCCCTTAATAATAATATATAATATTCCCCCTGCCCTGGTGGACTAGCAGTCCCCCCTCCCAGATCCTCGATGTTGCTCATAATAATAACATATAATATTCCCCTGCCCTGGTGGACTAGCAGTCCCCACTCCTCAATACCCGACGTTGCCCATATTAATAAGTTATCATTTTTCCCCTGCCCTGGTGGACTGGCGGTCCTCCATCCCTGATCCTCAATGTTACCCGTACTACTACTAATAATTAATATTTCCCCCTGCCATGGTGGTATAGTGGCCCCAACCCCCTTACCCAGCAGGCAGTGCTCACCACTATGACTAATCAATGAGTGCGTACACTTACAGTATGTGCTCACTGACAGTTCAGTCGTCGGCCAGCCGTGGAGGTGTGCGGTGGGTTGTGCTGGTCGCCAGCTCTGATTCAGGATATGGGGAAGCGGCTGGGTGGTGGGAACTACCTGTTGGGGTGGGGGGTGGGAGGCCACTATACCACCAGGGCAGGGGATATATTAATTATTATTAGTACGGGCAACATCAGAGATTGGGGAGGGGGGACCACGAGTACACCAGGGCAGGGGGAAAAGTTAAATTATTATTACAGGTAACATCGGGGATCGGGGAGGGGGGACTACTAGTCCACCAGGGCAGGGGGACATATTATTAATTATTAGTATGGACAACATTGGGGATTGGGGAGGGGGGACTGCTAGTCCACCAGGGCAGGGGGAAAAGTATAAATTATTAACACAGGCAACATCGGGGATTGAGAAGGGGGCAATGCTAGTCCACCAGGGCAGAGGAAAAAGTATAAATTATTATGATGAATTACATCGGGGATCGGAGAGGGGGACCACTAGTGCACCAGGGCAGGGGGACATATTTCGAATTATTAGTACAGGTAACATCGGGGATCAGGGAGGAGGGGACTGCTAGACCACCAGGGTCTAGAGCGGCACACAGCTGCCCTACGGCTTGCAGCAAACCCTCCCAGTGTACCGGCCCAGTGGTACAGAGGGGTGAAGCACTGGTGCCTTACCTTGAACCATGCCAGCGATCCAGGTTCTGGAATGGACTTGGGACACCAGGGGCTGGCTGGGGAAGGACAGGATTGAGCATCCAAAGGACTGCTCTCCTCTCCTGGGGTGGGTAGCCGGGCGTCGTCACTCAACAGCGGCCTCTGGTGAAGACCAGGAGCAGTGCATGGGAGGCACAAGCGGGAACAACCCAGAAAAAAAAAAAACAGAAACTGCTCCACGACTGTCTGGATGATGGCTGCCAGTCCACCGGTGCCACCAAAGCCCCAAAGGAACCATGTCCACCTCAGCAGCACCCCGGGGCCAAGTAGTTGTGCTGGTCTCCTCTCCTGGTGCCTTCTCCCTCAGAGGAGGGGGATCCACTCGGCAAAGGGTTACGCCGGGTTACCCTGGGGGTGGTTGCTATATGAGATTGGAGGCTCAGGAAGGGATTGGTGGATTGTAAAGGGATCCAGGTAGCATGAAGGAGTGGTGGGTCGAGGAGCACATAGGAGAGAGAAAAAAAACCCTCCCGGTGTGCTGTCTGTTTGGTGCCTGGCCACATATCTGGACTGCCTTGTACGGTATGGGCTGCACACCCATTGACTCTTGCTCTGAACCAATGGGCGTGCAGCCCTACCGGGCAGTCAGTCGGCGGGCGGCGGGCGGGTGGATGCTGCCGCCCGCCAGCTGACGGGGAGCGGGTGGTGGCCGTGGGTGGGTGGGGTGGGGCCACTAGATCACCAGGGTAGGTGGTCTTTGGGGGTTTGAACACGCTGCTACCCGTGATCGGGGTTCGCAGTCCACTGGACCACCAGGGATGTGTCCTTGGGGGTGAAAACTTGCTGCCCACGATCGGGCTTCACGGTCCACTGGACCACCAGGGATGTGTCCTTGGGGGTTGACTTTGCTGCCCGCGACCGGGCCAGTCGGGAGGGTGGGGGTTAACTAATGCCCGCGATCTGGTCAGTCGGGGGTGGGGAGGTTAACTTATGCCTGCGATCGGGCCAGTCGGGGTTGGGGGTTACTATACCTGCCGTGGGCTGCGGGGGGCACAGGGAGTAGGTTGAGGGGCCACCCACAGGTGGCAGCTGCTGTGTGCCTCTGCAATGCGGCAGCTCACCTGTCAGGCCCTCAACCTCCCTTTTTTTAGCTCAAGGTTGTGCAGGCGCAGGTTGGGGTTGGCGCCAGACACCCTCCTGAACAGCCCGCTGAATATCGGGCTGGCAGTTTATGCATGGTTCCTCCCCCTCTGGTTCAGCATGCCTTCATTAGCATTGCGCTGTTGCTCAGCTTGACTTGGGGGGCGCAACTGCCTCCTGCTGAATATGGCAGTACGGTGCAATTTCGGACTTGCGCAGGTGCAACCCTATTGCGCATGGCGCAACCCTTTTGAATATCTAGCCCCTCTGGGTTTCCCTTTTAACACATTTTTCCTTTTGTTTTTAATTTATTTGATTATGTAGTTCATGTACTTCTATTAACAGGGTATAGTTTATCCTGTGATCAGGTTTTCATGTACATCGAATGGAATAATACCATTTTTTTACAATAGAAACTATGCCGAGGAAACAGTTGGAATATTATTGATCTGATACAGTGTAAAAAAGTTCTCAATTGTGTTAATGTTTATCCACTATAATATGCATTCTGATATGGATTTAACAATAACATTTTTAAGGGGGGATAGGTTTCTTGTAAACTGCATCAGCATAATTGTCCTGCGATATGTTGGGCTGGCAGTATAGCCTAGAAGTTAGAGTAAAGAGCTGTGAATGAGCTTGGTATATCCAGTAGACCTGGGTTTGATTCCCACAACCTCCACCTGCATACCGAGCGACTCTGGGCTAGTCACGTAACCATCCCAGTGCTCAAGGATCCCCCCTGAAAATAGGCTCTTGTGCCTGGTGGGCCTTACCTGGTTACCAAAGAATAAAAAAAAAATCTATCTATCTGTAAGGGATAAACTAAAGGGACCTGTGGAATACACAATTTATTTTCATGAGTGCTGTTTGACCTTGGGTAACCTCACGAGCGGCGTACGCCACGAGTGATGTACTCAAGGTCAAACAACATGAGTGAAAATAAATCATGTATTGCCCAAGGTCCCTGCTGTGTATTTCATTTATGCAATAGGCAGGGACCTTGTGGGTTGTGATAGTTAACTGTATTAATTTAATTATTTTTGAAAAATCATGTAAGTTCTAAGGTTTATTTTTATTGTGAGTGCTGTTGCGCCTTTAATGTTGTGGGTTCATACGGTGGTTGCTAGGGTCTCAGTGTCAGGATGTCACATCATTGCTGTGACATCATTTGTGATTGGTACTTTTGGTGTATGTGGGCAGGCATTCAAAAAAAATGACGACTTTGTTTCGGTTGTCGAGAATGCCCATCTCTGTGTTCCTGAATCACAGGGACTTATCTGGTTGATGCTGCATTCGGCAGTTAATGCGGCAATATTTTTTAATTGGATTTATCTGACTGATCCTGCGTTCGACAGTTTGATGTATCTCCCGATCATGCAGTCAGCAGCATTTGAGGCAGTTCGTGTCTGGAGAGAGAGATAGCAGTACTAGCATGGGCAGAAAATGAGCACTGTGGGGTCCGAGTTGCAGGCAAGCTGGGAGGAGAGAAACAAGTAAACATTTAAAAAAAAAGGGTACCGATGGTTTCTTTGCCATAGGATCTGGGAAACTGTAGAGTGTGTGGAGGTTCTTGGAAGTCAGGACGAGTGCTGTGGTACTGGAAATGGATTGTGACAGGAATGCTTTTTTTGGGGGGCAGTGGTTAGTGAACTAGTTCCAGGAGGAGGGGGATGATTGATGGCAGGGTGTTGAATAAATAATGGTTTATTGATGTTAAGGTGTTGGATACATTTTGGAACCACTGTTTATTCAACACCAGTGAGAATAAATGCATTTATTCAATGGCTTTTGAACCCACTCCTATTGCATCCATCTATCTATCTATCTATCTATCTATCTATCTATCTATCTATCTACAGGATATACACACACACACACATACACACCCATAAACACACATTATGCAAATGGAAGGAGAGGAATTAGTGCAAATCTAATGGTTACAGCCACAGACTGGCCAGGAGGTCCTGCTTCGAATCCCAGCTCATCTACTGGCTTTCTGCGTGACCTTGAACAAGCTTTTGAACCACTTCATGTCTCAGTTGCCCAACTGTAAAAATGTAATAAAAACAAATCTTCCCTACATACAAAATGATGCCTCTCAGTTGGGCTACCCTGGATAAATGTATGCATTTTGCACAAGGTGACCCAGACCTTTAAATATCTACTGTGATTTCCAAATGTTTGGTTAAATGCTCAGTTGTGCCTGCATTGCCTGGGGTCCTTCATAATTAATTAGCGTATAATTAATGTGGTTCTTTTCTAGTACATTTAGTGCTAGCACACAGACAGAATCTAGACTAGCCATATGGTACAAATAAGTGACCATTTCAGTACCAACTTACTTTGTTTATAACATCTGAGTGAAGAAAATAATTTTTTTTTATTGCACTTGTAATGGATACCATTCTTATGTGTAAGTTATGTTTTAAAATAAACTTCCATAAACAACAGCAAACTTGTTTCCAGTAACCTTAGTGGAGCAAAATTATTTTGAAGTTTAACTTGTTCATACTTTCAGTGATTTTCCAAGTTTTGGCAAGTGATTTTTTTTCAAGTTTTGGCAAAAAAAAATACTGTTGATTATCAGCACGATTCAGATCTTGTAAGATTACAAATAGGTGTGAATTTCGGGACATTCTAGTCCTTACTAAAGATACTTACATAAACAGGCTATTTGCCACGTAAGCCGTGTTTACACGGCTGCAGCGCTATAACAATTGCGCCACTCTGCACCTGCTGCGATCTCACCAGTAGGGTCAGTTCACTGCTCACACAGCCCTCCCTCACGCTGATGCAGGCTGCACCAGAGAGGACTGTGGGGCTGGGATGGGAGCAGCTGCTTTTTATTGAAGCGAGGGTCGCAGCACATTTACCTTGCCACATAATATGTTCACTCCAGTAAACATCCCCACTCCTGCACCAGAACAAAAACGGGATACAAAGCACCCCTAAAATGGTCGGGTAAGTGTCCATACTGCCAGTTTCGCAGTGCATCAATCCTGCGCATGGGTTAATGCGCTACCAAGGTGGCAATGTAAATGCGCCTTTAGATGTCCTTTGTCCTTCCTGCATATCCTACTTTGAAGTCGGGTAATTTTCTGCTTGTGACATCAGAATCATTTCCCTGGTACCGAGTTTTAATGTACAATTAGAGGTTTATTATTTCACAACAGGAATACTAAAAAACCTGAACAGATGAAGTCTAAGGGAAATTATGCTTTTTTTTAATGAAAATGTATTTGGTAATAAAAAAAGAAAGGTCCTAACATTTAAATTTTGGAACATTTTGTGTAGCAGAGTTCTGCTGTTATCAACTGTAAATTTTGTGTGCTGGAAACCATAAAATCTCTTTCAAGGAGAAATACCATTAACCTGCAGGCCTAGGCTTTCTGAAGATGCTTTGCTTCAGATATGGTTCCCATTCTGTTATGTGTCTTTACTGGCCACTTAGTAAATTCATTGGGTGCTTCAGATTTACACACTGATGGTAAGGACTATTTATATAATGTAGTTTATGTCCTTGTTATACACTTACATTGTTGTCACAATGCATCAGTGTTCTAGTACTAAAGAGCTCTGTGGTGGAAAGCAACATAAAGTACACCATGAGGTACTAACAGTGGTACTTACCACCAGGGTGTAAATCAAAAACTCACACTGAAGTAACAAAAAGACCAGCAAGATGAAATAACAACACAATCGGAACCCGTATTTATAAAGCTGCTTTGTGTTTATACAAGAAACACTACGGGTATAAAGCAATTCTCCTTCAACTGCAGTTTTTAATGCAGACACTTTCCCCCTGAAATATTATGAAAGAGTAAATGTGTAAAGTGTCAGGTTTGCTTTTTTGCATTGCATGTCATTCATAAGCACAGAGATGCGCGGTCACAGTCATCTGTTTAAAACTGAATAATTAGCTTACCCCATGCTCGTTTTAGCTCAAGATACCCATATACACGTTTGTGTATATGTTATGTAAGATATACACAATGTTGATATTTTGCCCCATTAACTTTATAGTACTAATGGATCCCAGGTGGAAGGGACATGCGCAGTCAATGTGTACAGCGTACTCAGAGCCAGTGGCACCAGACAATAATTCCAGTATTACTGGTACTTGGGACTGGAGTTATTAATAACCTACAATTTCTACTTGGTGTGGACCTGGTTACAAACAACTGATTCAAGGTATATGTGTGTGGGGGGGAGGGGCAATTGTGTCATAGGTACACTCTGTGCACTATAGCCATGGGGTCCCTCTGGCTACTAGACATTCACGCTGTCACCAGGTGCTGAGGCATGGACGTCACCAAGAGGGCAGAACTTTGGCAATATGCCCACAATACTACAAGATGGTGTGGTGCTTTGGGGTACTGGGAAGGGGGGATTTGTAAAAGATATAATAAATTTATTCTGGAGTACTAGTTGCTTTAGTCTTTACTCCAATAGGGCTAGATCAGGTGGAAAGGGTGTTAGATATTTAAAGTTATAGCACAAGGTACAGATTCCCTTTAATATGATCACAGCTTAACTATCAAATAGTGATTTTATTTTCTGAATATATAAACATTTTAAATCACTAAGTCACAGGTTTCATCTAATAAAAACTTTAAAGGAAAGCTGTCCTTTGCAGGGGCTCCCACCCCTGCAAACCTTACGCTCCAGTTTAGCTTTATTGAGAAAATAGCTTCTTTCCTCACGCCACAAAGTAGTTTATTTTAATTCTGAAAAGTCCGGTACCTGGAAGTATGGCGGCGGATGCTGGGGCAGCTCCGTTAACGGTAAAGGTGCGGTGCCGCACCACGCACTTCAATAGAAATGCACTGAAGTGCACGGTGCTGCACCGCACCTTTACAGTTAATGGAGCCTCCCAAGCGTCCACCATACTTCTGGGTAGCGGACTTTTCAGAACTAAAATAAACTGCTTTGTGGCATGAGGAAAAAGGTGATTTTCTCAATAAAGCTAAATCAGAGGGAAGGTTTGCAAGATCAGGAGCCCCTGCAAAGGATAGCTTTCCTTTAAAGACTACATAGGAATTAAATAAATAAATAATATTTTCCCCAGCAATTTGTACTAATTACAAGGGCCTTTTGCTTTGAATACCTTCCAGTTACTGTACTATGCCCTGCTACACCCGAAATTGAAAGTACAAATAATTACATATGTGATTACTAATCAGGGAACATGGACTTTTATAGGCTTTTTACAAAGACAAGTGGCATTTGTTTAATAAATATTACACCAAGAGTTGTGTAAATGATTGAAATCTTGCAAAGTTCACTAAGCTCGATGATTTCTTTAAGCTCTTATGTGTGATCCAAGAAGGGTGCCATAATGTAACATTCTAGGTTTAAGACTGATGTTAAGCAAGACAGAAAAACCCAGCACATGAGGGAATCCTGCAAGCAGAATTGTTTAGTTGGTGAGCGAGAGCTCGAATTCAAATTAAAATAAACCTGTCTGAGGGATTTTACCATCAACCATACTGAGAGAAATACAAAGCAGAGATGCAGTTTTCTGCAAGTCCCAGGATCCCACACTGGGAGGGGCTGAGGTTAGGCTTTGGAAGTGAAACATTTGTAAGCCAGGTGTGGAAGGATATGGGCTCACAGAGTTTCACCCACCCCCCTGCCAGCTAAAGGCACAGCATTGGTTTCTTCCATTTAGGCAGTCACCCCCTCCCCCATCCTCCCAGTTGGATGATGGTACAGTTGTGTCGGCCCCAACAGTCGAGAGAGAGGGCAGGAGGAAGAGAAGAAATCACTCACATTGGTAATTATGTTTCTTCTAATGGAGTCTTGCTGTATTCTGACTATTGCAGTTAGCCCCTGCACTCAAACTGCCCCGGAGAGTAGAGGGTTAATTTCTATGCGGAGCATAGAATGTTGAGCTCAAGCTCAGTTCAGACCTCTGTCTGCTGTGCTTTGACGTGCAACTGTCAGATTCTTATGAGCTTATACTAACTACTATGTGGAAATTGTAAAATTTTTACTAGCCAAATGGCAACCAAATATTTTGGATCCCCAAAAGACTCAAGTCAAGAAATCCAAAATCAAAAAACAGGTAGTGAACAACTTAAGACTGTTAAATTAATAATATAACCCACTCCCCCTTTCTAAAAGGAGGTAGTACCCAAATGCACCCCTGGGGTGCAACACTGCACCTGCCAGCCCTCTTCCCAAACACAGGTTCTGAGAGGAGAAGTAGGGAGTGAGGTCAGATTACAGCAAGACTCCATTAGAAGAAACATAATTACTAAGGTGAGTAATTTTTTCTTCAAACAACATGAAGTCTTGCTGTATTCTGACTACTGCAGACTACCAAGCAGTACCTCCATGGAGGAGGGAATCAAACCTACCTTGGGAATAGGCTCTGCAATACTGCTGTACCAAACCAAGCATCACTCCTAGCCTGGATGTCCAGGAAGTAATGCTTGCTAAATGTATGGACTGTTTTCCAGGAGGCTGCTTTACATATCTCTAGTAAAGGAATGTCCCTGGCTGCAGCCAGGGAAGCAGCTTTTACCTCTAGTCGAATGAGCCCTCAGGCCTGAGGGAGGTATTTTGCCTAGCTTCTCATTGCAGAATTGAATACAAGAGACAATCCACCTGGCAGTAGTTCTCTTAGTGGCAGGTTTGCCCTAACCCACTTCCCCATAAGTGAGAAACAACTGAAGGGAGCCAAACCTGTGAGCCTTAGTATGCTCAATGTAGTAACTAAGGGCTCTTTTAACATCCAAACTGTGTAAACTTCTTTCTCCTGAAGAAGAATGATCAATGAAGAACACAGGGAGAGGCACAGATTGGTTCAGATGAAAATCTGAAACCACTTTAGGTAAAAACCTCCTATTAGTTCTAGGGACCACCTTATCTCTATGGAATGAGATAAAATCAGGCTCCACTGACAGAGCTTGCAATTCACTGATATGCCTGGCAGAGGTAATAGCTACCAGGAACACAGTTTTCCAAGTCAAGTACTTAAGCTCTGCTGAAGACAAAGGCTCAAAAAGGGGTTGCATAAGCTGAGCAATGCAAACATTAAGATCTCAAACAGGGGTAGGATCCCTAAAGGGGGGATTGGTATGAAGCAATCCCTTGAAAATGTACAGAATACAGGATGAGATAATAGTGAGTAAGGCTTTCCCGCTGACAGAAAAGCAGAAACAGCTGACAAATGTACTTTGAGAGTAGCTGGTCTGAGGCCTAGGCCACTAAGATGAACCATATAATCCAGAACTGTAGGCAATTCAGCAGTGTCTGGGGATATATGCTTCTTGGAACACCAAATGCTGAATCTTTTCCATTTGGAGTTGTAAGTTTTTCTGGTGGCAGGCTTTCAAGAGGCTTTGAGAATATCCAGAACCCCTTAGGACAGATGCAAATCTGCATACCCTAACTCTTCAAGAGCCATGCCTTGAGATTGAGAGACCGAAGATTGGGTTATCAAATCCTCCCCTGAGAGGAGGTTAACAGGTTGTAATTCCTGGGAAGAGACAGGGGAAGATGGACTGCTAGAGACAACAACAGGGGGTATCAAGGCTGCCTGGCCCAGTCTGCAGCAATCAGAATCACTTTGCAAGGTTGTGACCTTACCTTGACCAGAACCTTGAACAGTACAGGAAAGGGAGGGAAGACATATAGAAATTTCCTTTCCCAATTCAAAATCAGAGCATCCAGAGGGACTGAGCCCACTACTGGGGGTCTGCAACAAAACAGAGGAAGTTGGTGATTGTCTGGGGCTGCAAAGAGATCTATCTCTGGAGTGCCCCACCCTGAAAAAATCACTTTCAACACCAGAGGGTCCAGGGACCATTTGTGATGGCCCTAGGAGATCCTGCTCAATGCATCTGCTAGCACATTGTCCTTCCCTGGAAGGTGGACTGCTATCAGAGAGGTCTGCAGAGAATAAGCTAGGGACCACAATTTCATGGCTTCCATGCACAAGGCCATGGACCGAGTGCTTCCCTGCTTGATGATGTACCACATGGTGGTGGTGTTCTCTGCCCTGACCTGAACCACCTTGTTCTGCACTGACTGAGAGAAAGCTTGCAGGGCCAGAAAAACCACCTTGAGTTCCAAGAGATTGATATGAAGAAGGGATTCCTGAGGGGACCACAGTCCCTGGGCTGTGAGATCCCCCAGATAGGCTCCCCACCCCAATAGAGAAGCATCTGTGGTTAGGACCACAGAGTGAGACTGAGTGACGAATGGGACTCCTTGCCTGAGGTTGCCCTGATCCTGCCACCATTGGAGAGCCTGGATCAGAGTCTGGGTCACTGGAACTAGTTTGGTTAGAGAATCTTTCTTCTGAGACCAAAAGGCCCTCAGGTGAAACTGAATGTCCCTCATCTGAATTCTGGCCCCTTGGACTACTGCTGTAGAAGCTGCCATGTGGCCCAGAAGTTGAAGGAAGTGCCTTGCTGGCCGAGATACCAGAAGGAGGAATGAAGAAGCCAGCTCTACAATAGCCCTTGCCCTTTCCAGGGGAAGAAAAGCTCTTGCTTTGACTGTATCCAAATCTGCCCCTATGAAGGTGAGGAGCTGTACAGGCTCGAGAACTGACTTGGGAAGATTGAGAAGGAATCCTAGGGAAGTGAGCACTTGCTGAGCCACTTGAAGGTCTGACTTGACTTGGTCTGGGGACTGACCCACAATGAGCCAGTCATCCAGGTATGGAAATATGGAAATATTTTTCTTTCTTAAAAAGGCCACTACTACTGCTAGGCATTTTGTGAATACCTTTGCAGCTGATGTCAGGCCAAAGGGCATAGCTTTGAACTGATAATGGCCTGAAGGCAATTTGAACCTGAGGTGCTTTCTGTGGGAGCACCTGATGGGAATGAGAAAGTAGGCATCTTTTAAGTCCAGGGAGGCTAGCCAGTCCCCTGGCCTTAGAGAGGGAAGGATTATTCCCAGAGTCACCATTCTGAATTTTGGTTTTAAAAGATGTTTGTTCAGGTATCTTAAGTCTAGGATGGGTCGCCACTCCCCTGTCTTTTTTGGGGTAAGGAAGTACCTGGAGTATAGACCTTTGCCCCTGTGCAATGTAGGAACTCTCTCTATAGCCTTTACAGCCAGTAGAGATGAAACCTCTGCCTCTAGGGCAATGGTTTCGGAGATATTTGGAGGTGGAAAAGATCTGGCCCTCAGCTTTGGAAATTTCTTGAAGCTGAGAACCAGCCCCTGGCTTACCACCTCCAGGGCTGACTTGTCTGAGTTAACAGACATCCAGTCCTGGACGAAGTAAGCCAGCCTGCCTCCTACAGGAATGGGGGAGTTGACCCAGGCTGACACATCAGGGTGTCTGCTTGGCAGGAGCCTTAGGTTGAGGGATGGATGCAGCCTTGCTCAGCCCCCTTCTGCCTCTCCCTCTGAAGAACCCCCTCTGAGGAAAGGGAGAAGAGGCTTGTGCTTGCTAGAAAGGCCTACGAAAAGGCCTGCCCCTGCCCCTAGCCTGCTGCCTTTGAGGAGTTGCCTGCATTTCTTTGGCCTGTGCACTCCTATAGGTGGTCCTACACTCATCCACCTTTTTCATGTAATTCTATGTCTGCTCCCCAAACAGAGAATTACCCACCACAGGGAAATCCATGGCCTTAGCCTGGGTGTCCTGTGAGAGACTAGTACATCTGAGCCAGGCCATTTTCTGAAGAGCCAAAGATGTAGCCATGACTCTAGATAACACATCATTGGAGTCTACAGCAGCATGGAACTGTACCTTAGATGCCTCAATCCCATCAGCAGCCACCCCCTCCAGCTCTGAGGCTAGCTGGGGGGAGGCCTGCTTAGCCAGTGCCAGTACAGTGTCACACCTTGACTTCTGGTACCTGGCTGCATAGGCCATATAATTAGCCTGCCTGAGTCCCAGGGCGGATGTCATTTACTATTTGCCATGGCATCCAGCTTCCTAAAATCTTTATCTGGGGGGTGTGAAGCCAAGGGCATATTAGCCTTATCACAGGCTGCAGCCTGCACAACCCCAACATGGCTGCATTGTTGATACAAGTACTCTGTACCTGAACCTGATAAGGTGTACCTTTTGTCCATCCTTCTGTCGACAGGAGGTACAGAATTTGAAGTTTTTAAAATCTTTTGTGTCTGTTTCCCAAAAGACTTATAAATAGACAGTCTTGTGGACTCTGGGATGTCCATCATCTCCACATAATCAGGTTCCTCTTGTTCCTCTACAGCTTCTTCCACAGGGAGCTGGAGGGTTTCTGCCACTTTCCTCTAATCATGTAGTGGGAAGGGGGTTCAGAAAGCCTAGGAGGGGAAACACCAGAAGGCTTGTCTGGGGAGATGTCCGGTTCAATGGGTTCTACCAGACTTCCCTCACCATCGTCATCGTCATCATCATCATCATCATCAAAATCTTCATCCCCCTCCAAATCCGGTTCATAGAAATCTTAAGGGGCATAATCTCGAACCGGAGGAAATGACCGAACCGAGCACCTACCAGAAGGTGCCGGATCAGACAGAACCGGACAAAGCAATTCTACAATCCTTACCGCAATGGCAATCTCTTCGGCGGTTAGAAAATGGGTCTCTGGATCCGAACCGGCCGATTTTTCTTTTCTTTTTCTTTTTGTAGGAACTGACCCCTCAGGATCGGCTCTCCTCTTGCCCGAAGAAGTATCGCCCTGGTCAGAGGGCATTCCCTCAGGTTCGGTCGGAACTGAACCGGGTTGGCCATCCAGGTCAGCAGACTTCACGGCCTCCTTATCCCTGAGCCTACCTAATCTTTTTTTCCAGGGTAGACTTAGGGAAATTTTTACAGATTTGGCAGTCTGAATCGAGGTGGTCAAACCCCAGACAATAAACACAGGTAGTGTGAGGATCAGCCTTAGCAAAGACCTCCCCACACAGACTGCAGTGATGAAACCCAGTGGGCCCGGTTTTTCTTTTGGGTTTTTCAGACGTAGCCATCCTAACCACAAACTTACCCTTTTTATGGCAAACAACCATGCAAGACACTCTTATCGGGTTTCTAACCATGTCACGGGTACTGGAAAGAAACACAAGAAAATGCAGTTTTTTTAAAACCAATAAGGACCGGTAAGCACACTCTAAGTTTAAAAACAAAGACAGAATATATAAATCACTAAATGGCCGGTTCAGCTGAACCGGTCGAAAAATCAATTTTTACAATTTCCACAAGTTTACTATACAGATAAGCCCACTTATAAGAACATCGGATATAAGAACATCCCGGGTATAATCACATTCTGCCTGTGTCCCGATCTTGCCCCATTGTTTTAAATGGCATGGAAGCCCGTTTATAAGAACAGGTAGATCGGTTATAATCACTATTTTTTGCTAGCTACACAGTAAACTATGTTATCGGAGACATGTTTTTCCACCGCAGATCAGGAGAATGAAGAGCATTTTACACTGCACAGGCACAATCACAAGCTCATTAACTGAAAAGCGGAGCAATATCTCTTTCTGTGAGCTGTGTTCTTTGATATGTAATGACTTTCCAATTTCACCAATTTAACACATCATTACGAATCACCGAATGGTGATTAAGCTAATTTATTTCTTAATTGTTAATTGCTTCTAAAATTATATAGACATTCCTTCATGGGTTGGGTTACAAAAGCTGTCTGGTAGCAAAAGCGTCATCTCAGCTGAAATGGAGAAAAGCAAAGCGGACAGCGCTGACGCTAGCACAGAAAATTCATATTATCGAGAGTCTTAGTGATCCTGGCTGTAAACGTTCTGAGGTCGCTAGAGATTTGAACATTAGTGTATGCACAATTTCCAAAATCCTATCTAACAAAGAGAGACTGTATGCCGACTATCAAAGGGGGGGTTTAACCATGACATTAAACGAAAGCGGACAGGCAAGGACGAAGTTGTGGAAACAGCCTTGCTTCATTGGTTTAGTGCATGTAGGAGTGCTGATGCTCCTATAAGTGGCCCGATCCTTCTGACAAAAGCCCAGCAGCTTGCCAATGGACTAGGTGTTCCATTTATAGCAACCAACGGCTGGCTATGCAGATGGAAGGAACGGCACAACATCCACTTCAAGCGCTGCCATGGAGAAAAACAGGATGCTGATTTTGTAGGTGCTGGGGACTGGTCAGAGACTGTCCTCCCTGTCCTGCTGTCTGAGTTCTCCCAGACTGCATCTATAATTGCAACGAGACAGGGATTTATTTTCGTGCAATTCCTGATGGGACACTCGCTTTTAGGAGGGATGCAGCATCTGGTGGCAAAAAGGCAAAAGAACGCATATCAGCACTTGTGTGCGCTAACATGACTGGGACTGACAAAATGCCCTTACTCATCATAGGCAAATCAAAAAAGCCACGTTGCTTCAGAGGCATTAGTGTGGAATCCCTACCCGTAGAATATTTTGCCAACAGCAATTTGTGGATGACAAGCCAGAATTTTAGCGAGTGGGCAACAAAATGGAATGTGAAGCAACGCCGAAAAAGAAAGAAGGTGTGCCTTATTCTGGACAACTGTAGTGCTCACCCGTCTCTGACACTCAGTCACATACGCCTGGTTTTCCTCCCCCCTAACACGACCTCCCTGATACAGCCCATGGATCAGGGGGTCATAAGAAATTTGAAACTGATCTACAGAAAGAAGATTGTGTCAAAATTATTAATCTCCATTGATGCTGGTCGAGCAGCAAAAGCTAGCGAACTAGCCAAAGAAATAAGCATCCTGGATTCAATCATGATGCTAGATGCTGCGTGGCGACAAGTAACAGGTGAAACCATAACAAACTGCTTTAAAAAGGCCGGGTTCCATTTGTCTGCTAACCTACAGGAAGATGCTAATCCAGAAGTTGATGCCAGTGACCAATCAATTCCGAGGTAATCGCACTTATTGACGCCATGACAACTGCCGACCGAACAATATGTGGCCATAGATGAGGGACTAGAGTGTTCCGGGGCTATCACAGAAGATGACATCTGCCGGGAGATAAAACAAATGGAGGAAAGCAGCGATGAAGATGAAGAACTGCAGCAACTTGAACCGCCGTCTGTTCGGGAGGTGAAGTCATGCATGGACAGAGTAAGGCTTTTTGTCCTGAGCAAAAACTGTGAGCTAACTTCGTTTCATCTATTTGATGCTTTTTTAGATGAGTTATCACTGTCCAGCTACAAGCAGCAAAAAATAACTGATTACTTTAAAAAACATCAGTAACGAAGTATTGTATTGTATTGTACAGTTTTTAAATGTTTTGATACAGTAAACTTTTTTTTTACACTTAAACTTTGTGAGCCTGGTGTTTTATGCTAAGCGGGGTGGTGTGGAGGGGTCGCGGTGCTACCATATGGGTACCGGTATAACTGAACTTAATGCCGGCCCGCTTATAAGCACATTTTGTCTTGGCAAATGGCATGTGCTTATAAGCGGGCTGCACTGTATCTAATTTACTACCTAGTACTTACTGTACCACAGAAAGAGATCTGAACCGAAACTTGTGAAAAATAATCGGTAAAACTGAGGACTTTAATCGACTTTCGAACCGTGAGCAAAGGAAAAATCTCTGGAGTGGCCGTTCAGTTAGGCGGAGTAAAGAATCTGACAGTTACGCTTCAAAGTGCAGCAGACAGAGGTCTGAACTGAGCTCGAGCTCAATGTTCTGTGCTCTGCATAGAAATTAACCCTCTACTCTCTGGGGCAGTTTGAGTGCTGGGGCTAACTGCAATAGTCAGACTACAGCAAGACTTCATGTTGTTTGAATGGAGAAATGTGTGTCCATATTCAAATTGGGTTATGTATTATCCCTGCCAATGAGCAGGAGGAATGGACAAGATAGACCTGAAGAAAAAATCACTTACCATAGTGATCTTGTTTCTTCTAAGGGAATCTTTACTGTATTCTGATCAATGCAGTTAATCGTCACCATTCAACTACCCCAGAGAGAAATGAGTTAATAGAACCTATGCTAACAGTGGAACGTTGATAGGCTCAAGCTCGGTTTTCAAACCACTGTCCCTGGTACAATCTATGCAACCGTCAGATTCTTACGGAGCTTATACAAAAAAAAACTATATTCTATCTATGCTATCCTAAATTACTAATACACCTACTGAAATCCAATCCTCCCAATAAATAAGGGCATTAAAATACTCCAGTCTCAGATGCCCAAAGACAACCAACCCAACAATTTCAACAACTACATATCAGCTAGAGTGCAGTGCCCCCAGGTTCTGGTAAGGGAGGTAGGGTGGAAGCTCAGAATACAGTAAAGATTCTCCTAGAAGAAACAAGATTACTATGGTAAGCAATTTTTTCTTCAAGCCCCAGGAAGTCTTTACTGAATTCTGACTACTGCAGACTACCAAGCAGTACCTTTGGAGGTGGGCTTAGAACCTATTTAGGAAAGAGTCTCTGCAGTACTGCTGTGCCAAACCTGGCATCACTTTTAGCCTGAGTGTCCAGGCAGTAGAGTTTAGTAAAGGTGTGAACAGTTTTCCACATGGCTGCTTTGCTAATTTCTAACAAAGGAATGTTTCTTGCAGCTGCTGTAGAAGCAGCTGTACCTCTTGTGGAATGGGCCCTGAGACCCGCTAGGGGCTCCTTGCCCAGCCTTCCATAGCAAAACTGAATACAAGTTACAATCCAACGTGCAATAGTCCTTTTTTGTGGCTGGCTTGCCCTTCCCCACTTCTCCACAGATGAGAAAGAGCTGAGTATTCTCACTCCTATGGTCTTTTGTGTGGTCTAAATAATAGCTGATAGCCCTTCCCTATGCAGCCCGAGTTCCCCTGAACTGGAATGGTCTGTGAAAACGACAGGCAGGGTAACAGACTGGTTGATATGGAAGTCAGATACCAATTTGGGGAGGAACCTTCTATTGGTTCTGAGGACTACCTTGTCTCTGTGAACTGAAATGTTGCTCTATGGACAGAGCCTGCAGTTCACTAATCCTTCTAGCGGAAGTGATAGCAACTAAGAAGACTGTTTTCCATTTCACATATTTGAGGCCTGCTGAGGACATGGGCTCAAAAGGGGGCTACATTAGCTGTGCAATGCAAACATTCAGGTCCCAGGAGGGAGTTGGTTCCCTGTCAGGGGGGTGCAAGTGAAGCAAACCCTTGAAGAACTTTCTGAAAATCAGACTGGAGGCTAGGGAAGAGCCCTTCCCTGCCGAGAGATAGACTGAGACAGCTGACAAATGCACCTTGAGGGTAAATGGCGTAAGGCCCTGAGAATGAAAATGGAGCCAGCCCGTCGGCGCAGCGGTTGGATTTCCGCATGCGATGCCGGCGACCCAGGTTCGGGAAAGGACCAGGGTCACTGGAGGGCCGGCTGGGGGGAGAAGGATGGAGCGTCCTAGGGACTGCTCTCCTTCTCCAGGGGGTGGGAGAGGTAGTGTCCGGAGCTTTGCTGACCCCTGGCGGAGGCCAGGAGTCGCATAGCTGCCGGCACTCGGCAATGCATTGGAGGCGGGGCAGACGCCAGCGTCATTGCATGACCCCGCCTCCCCAGAAAACGTAAAAGGGGAAAGCTGCCTGTCGCCATGAATGAAGCTCCGCCGCTCGATATGCTCCTGACTGTGCCCTCCCGACCTATTCAACCCCGCGTGCATGCACGGGAGTGCCGCAGCCCCGCCATGGGGTAAGCCATGGGGAAACGGAGGGTCCGTGGTCGATTTAAAGCTGCAGAAGCCGGCGGCCCGTGACCGGGCTGATATGAATATCAGGCGGCCGGCAGCTCGGTGGAAAAAGAATAAAATAGAAAAAAAAAGAATGAAAATGGGCCAAATAGTCCAACAGGACTGACAGCCCAGCTTGCTGAGGGTCTACAGCATTTTGTTGGCACCAAATGGAAAATCTTTTCCACTTGGAAGTGTAAGTTTTCTTGGTGAAGGGTTCCCTAGAGACCCTGAGAACTTCTATGACTCCCTTAGATAGGTGCAGGCTGGCATACTCTAGGTCCCCAAGAGCCAGGCCATGAGCCTGAAGGACTTGAGGTTGGGGTAGAAAAGTCTCCCCTGGGAGGACGTCAACAGGTTGTACCTCCTGGGGAGGCATATTGGTTTGGAAGTTGACAGGGACAGGAGCATCGAGAACCAAGGTTGCCTGGCCCAGTCTGGAGCTATGAGGTTCATCGTTGCTGGCTCGGACCTGAGACTGTTCAGTACTCTGCCCAGCAAAGGGAATGGAGGAAAGGCATATAGGAACTTCCCTGACCAATCCAACAGAAATGCATCCAATGACACTGTACCCACTACAGGAAGACTGAAACAGAACTGTGGCAACTGGTGATTGTCCTGGACTGCAAAGAGATCTATCTCTGGGGTGCCCCACCTCCTGAATACAGTTTGCAGGATGTGCCTGTTCAGGGACCACTCATGATTCTGATTGATCCTGCTCAGATCATATGCCAGGATGTTGTCCTTCCCTGGTAGGCGGACTGCTGAAAGAGAAACTCTGTGGGAGTTGGCTAGGCTCCAGATCTTCATAGCCTCTGTGCACAGTACAGTGGACCTTGTACCCCCTTACTTATTTATGTAGTATATGGTGGTTGTGTCTGTTCTGACTTGCACAACCTTGCCCTGAACCATTGTGGCAAAGGACTGAAGGGCCAAAAAGACTGCTCTGAGCCCCAACAGGTTTATGTGCAGTAGTGACTTTTGTTGAGCCATGTGCCATGTGCCGTGTGCTCCCCTAGGTAGGTGCCCCCAGCCTAGGAGGGAGGCATCGGTTGTCAACACCACTATTGGGGACTGCTGCAAGAATGGGACCCCTTCTCTGAGGTTGTCCTTTTCCTGCCACCACTGAAGTGCCTGAAGGAGTGTCTCTGTGACTGGTATCAGCCTTGACAAGGAGTCTCTTCTTTGAGACCAGTGGGACCTGAAGTGGAACTGTATGTCCCTCATTTGGAACCTGGCTCCTGGCACTGTTGCTGTTGAGGCTGCCATATGGTCTAACAGTTGCAGGAAATGCCTTGCTGGTCTGGAGACGTGGAGCTGGAAAGAACTTGCCAGCTGTATAAGGCTGTCCACTCTCCCTTGAGGGAGGAAGGCCTTCCCTCTTACTGTGTCCAGTTCTGCTCCTATGAAGTCCAAAAGCTTGACACATCCAGCAGACCAGACCTGAGTTTCATTCTCACAACTTCCACTTGCATACTGTGTGACTCTGAGCAAGTCACTTAACTGCCCAGTGCTCCCACGTCGCCTCTGAAAACAGGCACTTGTGCTGAGTGGGCCTTACCCGGTTACCAAAGACTAAAATAAAAAAAATAAATAAATAAAAAAGCTGGACCGGTTGCAGGACTGACTTTTTCAGATTCACCAAGAAGCCCAGAGACTGCAGGGTGGCTTGTGTGAGAGCTAGGTATCCCTTACCTATTGGGGGTACTGCCCCATAACTAGCCAGTCATCCAGATAATGGAATACTTTCACCCCTTATCTTCTCAGATGGGCCGCCACCACAGCTAGGCACTTTGTGAAGACCCTTGTGGCGGAGGTCAGACCGAAGGGCAGGGCTCTGAACTGGTAATGACCTGATGGCAATCTGAACCTGAGATATTTTCTGTGGGATTGCTTGATGAGAATGTGTAAATAGGCATCCCTGAGGTCCAGGGATGCCAACCAGTCTCCCTGAATGAGGGTGGGGAGAATCACTGCCAGAGTGACCATTTTGAATTTTGGCTTTGTCAGGTGCCTGTTTGGATTCTCAAGATCTAGTATGGGTCACTATTCCCCATTTTTCTTCAGAGTTAGGAAGTATCTTGAATACAGGTCCTTTCCCCTACGAGGGGACGGGACAGGTTCTACTGCTTTCTCTAGCAGAAGATTGGTTACCTCTGATTCCAGTAGAGCATTTTCTGCTGGAGTTGCAGGTTTAAACAACCTTGTTCTCAATTTTGGGATGGCTTTGAAATTTAGAGCAAGGCCCTAGCTTATTACTTCCAGGACCCACTTGTCTGTGGTGACGGCTTGCCATGCCTGGAAATAGTAAACCAGTTTGCCCCCTACTGGAATTGGGAAAGTGGCCCTGGCAAGCCCATCAGGGGGTCTTGCTTTGCAGGTGTCCTGGGTTGGGTAGTGGGGCTAGAGTGGCTGGTGCCTCTTTTGCCCCTGCCTCTGAAATACCCACACTGCTGCTGATATGCAGGGAAAGCCTGAGTTTGGTAGAAAGGCCTAGTATAGGGCCTCCCTCTACCTCCTCTACCTTGCTGCTTCTGAAGGGTAGATGCTTTTTCTTTGGCAGAAGCACTCTTGTAAGCAGCTTTGTATTCATCCATCTTTTTCATGTAGGCCTCTGTCTGGTCCCCAAACAGAGAGTTCTGCTCATAGGGAAAATCTAAGGCTTTAGTTTGAGTGTCCGAGAAAGATTAGTGGGCCTAAGCCAGGCAAACCTCCTCTGGGACACTGTGGTTGCCATCAGCCTGGCAGCATTATCATTTGCATCCACTGCCATATGATACTGGTATTTGGATGCTTTGATGCCACAGTTGGCAGTCTCTGCCAGGTTTGCTGCCAGCTGAGGGGGCGCTTTACTGGCCATCTGTAATACAGAGTTCCAGAGTTGTTTCTGGTATCTAGAAATGTAGGCCATATAAGAGGCCCGTCTAATGGCCAAGGAAGCCCCTAGATACCCCTTCTTGGCCATGGAGTCTATTTTCCTTGAGTCCTTATCTGGTGGGTGAGAGGACAGAGGAATGCCTGCCTTTTCACGGGCAGCTGCCTGCACCATCCCTTCATGACTGGGGTGACTGAACAGGAATTCCAAGCCATTCTTGGCCAGGAGGTACTTTCTCTCCAACTTCTTATTTACAAGTGGAATAGAAGTGGGGGTTTACAAGACTTTTAGTACTTGTCTTTTTTAGAGATTTATGGATGGGGATCAACAACCTCTTAGTTGCTGGCACATCCATCATTTCCATATAATCTGGCTCCTCCTCAGTGGTTTCCTGAGTGGGGAGGTCAAGAGTCTCAGCCACTTGTTTCATGAATGTAAAGTGGGAGGAAAAATCCTCAGGATGACGAGGAGGGGATTCAAACTCCTGTTGTTCAGGGGATACTTCAGGCTCAATAGGTTCCTCAAAGTATTCATCTTCCTCATCCTCCTTATCCTCATAATATGACTCAGGATCAAATGAACTGGCAGTCACTGAAGTACCTGGTTGAACCAGAAGCTGTTGTTGAGTTTGCTGTGGAACCGGTACTGAGGACTGCAGCACTGTGATAATGCGAATCGCATTGGCACTCTCTTCCGCGATTGGAACCGGGGCAGTTTTTGACTGCAGTTCCGACCCTGAAGACTTCTTCTTTTTCTTTGCAGGAGCTGGTTCAGTGGCTGATTCTGCAGTTCATTTAGTCATAGAAGAAAAAATTACTCACCTTAGTAATGTTGTTTCTTCTAATGGAGTCTTGCTATATTATGACAATTGCAGTTTGTCCCACCATTAGAACTGCTCCGGAGGTGAAATAGTTAACTCCATTCCATGAATGGAACTTTGAGCATGAGCTCTAACATAGAAGCTCTGTCTGTGGAGATTCAAACCTGAACTGTCAGATCTTTACGAGCAAAAACTCACTAAGGTCTGTGTGGAAGCTGTAACTACACTAGCCAACTGGCTACCTAAATAATAACACTCCATTGCTGTCCCAACGCCCAATACTCAAGTCAGGGGACCAGAATTACTAATACAATTTTAACAAAATGAGAATAAAACAAGAGGATAATAAACACCACACCCCAAACCCCAAAAGGGTGAAACGCTTAAAAAGGGCATAAAATAGTGCCCACACTAGGTTGCCCACACCCTACCCAAGTAGAGGTTCTGAGAGGGGCAGGCGGGGAGTCATAATATAGCAAGACTCCATTAGAAGAAACAACATTACTAAGGTGAGTAATTTTTTCTTCAAACAACATGAAATCTTGCTATATTATGACAATTGCAGACTACAGAGCAGGACCTCCATGGAGGAGGGGCAGAACCTACTTAGGGAATAGGCTCTGAAGAACAGCTGTGCCAAACCGAGCATCTCTCCTAGCCTGGACATCCAGGGAGTAATGCTTGTGAAAGTGTGTACGCTTTCCAAGTAGCAGCCTGGCATATCTTCAATATAGGATGTCTCTGGCAGCAGCTAGAGACGCGGCTGTACCTCTGGTAGAAAGAGCCCTCAAGCCAGAGGGGGATCTCTGCCCAGTTTCTGATAACAAATTGGATACAAGAGACAATCCACCTGGCAATTGATCTCTAGTGGCAGTTTTCCTTTCCCAACCTCACCAAAAGTGAGGAAAAGTTGGAGGATTCGAACCTGCGACCCTTTGGTACGTCTCTATATAGTAACTAAGAGCCCTCTTAACATCCAGGCTGTGCAATCTCCTCTCAGCAGAAGAGGAGTGTTCAGAGAAAATTACTGGAAGGGAGATAGATTGGTTAAGATGGAAATCTGAAACCACCTTAGGCAAAAACTTCCTGTTAGTCCTGAGGACTACCTTATCCCTGTGGAAAGAAATAAAGTCAGTTTCTACTGACAAGGCTTGCAACTCACCTATGCGTCTAGCAGAAGTGATAGCCACTAGGAAAACAGTTTTCCCAAGTTAGATACTTCAGCTCTGCAGAAAACAGAGGTTCAAAAGGAGGTTGCATTAACTGGGCAATGCAAACATTAAGGTCCCAGGCAGGGGCCCGATCCCGAAAAAGTGGATTAGTATGGAGTAATCCTCAAAAACTTGGAAAACACAGGGTGAACGGAAAGAGAGGATGACTTTCCTGTTGAAACAAAAGCAGAAACAGCTGCCAAATGAACTCTCAGGGTAGCTGGTCTGAGGCCCAAGGAATTAAGATGGACCATGTAATCTAACACAATGGGCAAATCACAGCAGATTCTGGGAAATATGCTTCCAGCACACCAAATGGAAACCTTTTCCATTTAGAATTATAAGTAGCCTAGTGGAAGGCTTCCTAGAAGCCTTAAGGATTTAAAGGACACCCTGAGAGGTGTAAGTCAGCAAATCTACTCCTCAAGGCCAGGCCTTGAGGTTGAGGGATTTGAGGTTCGGATACCAAACTCTCCCCTGGGCACAGGTTAATAGGTTGTGATTCCTGGGGAGGGAAAGGAGAAGATGGACTGTCAGGAACAGAAGGAGTGGGTACCAGGGCTGCCTGGCCCAATCCGGGGCAATGAGAATCACCCTGCAAGGCTGAGATCTGATTTGACTAACACTTTGAATAGGAGAGGGAAGGGGGGAAAAGCATAAAGAAACTTCACTTCCCAATCCAGGAGAAGGGCGCCCAGGGGGACTGAACCCAACACTGGAGGCCTGCAACAGAACAGTGGAAGTTGGTGATTGTCTGGGGCTGCAAAAAGATCTATCTGAGGGTGCCCCATCTGGCAAAAACTATCCCCAATACTTGAGGATCCAGGGACCATTCGTGATGGCCCTGGGAAATCCTACTGAGAGCATCTGCTAGGACATTGTCCTTTCCTGGAAGGTGAACTGCTATGAGGGAAGTGTTCAGGGAATAGGCCAGAGACCATAACTTCATAGCCTCGGTGCACAAGGCCGAAGACCGAGTGCCCCCCTGCTTGTTGATGTACCACATTGTTGTGGTGTTGTCTGTTCTGACTTGTACCACTTTGTTCTGAACAGATGCAGAAAATGCCTGAAGAGCTAAAAAGACAGCTCTAAGCTCCAGCAAATTGATGTGGAGCAGAGATTCCTGGGGACCACACTCCTGAGTGGAGAGGTCGCTCATGTGGGCTCCCACCCCAGGAGGGAGGCATCTGTAGTGAGAGTCAAAGTGTGAGCAGGGGATGAAGGGGACCCCAATCCAAATTGCTCTGATCCTGCCACCACTGGAGGCCTGGATCAAGGTTCGAGTCACTGGGACCAACTTGGAAAGGGGGCTCTTCTTCTGAGACCAATAGGCTTCAAGTGAAACTGAATGTCTCGTCTGAAATCTTGCTCCCTGCACAACAGCTGTGGATGCAGCCATGTGCCCAGGAGCTGCAGAAAGTGTCTTGCTGGTCGAGAGACCTGCAGAGTGAAGGAGGAGGAGGCCAGAGCCACTAAATTCCTTACCCCATCTAAGGAAGAAAAGCTCTGGCTAGGTTTGTGTCCATTCTGCCCCTATAAAGGTGAGTACCTGGACTGGTTCCAGAACCGACTTTGGTAGATTTAGCAGAAAGCCCAGGAGGTGAGAAGCTGCTGGGTGACTTGCAGGTGAGATTTTACCTGTTCTGGGGACTGGCCTACAATGAGCCAGTCGCCTAGATAGGGAAAACAGCAATCTTTGCCTCCTTAAGTGAGCCACTGCTACTGCCAGACATTTTGTGAATACCCTTGGGGCAGAGGTAAGGCCGAAGGGCATTGCTCTGAACTGGTAGTGACCTGAGGGCAGTTCGAATCTGAGGTACTTTCGATGGGAGCTTCTGATAGGATGTGAAAATAGGCATCCTTGAGGTCCAGGGAAGCTAACCAGTCCCCTGGCCTTAGAGAGGGTAAAATCATTGCCAGAGTTATCATTTTGAACTTTGGTTTCAAAAGATGCTTGTTCAGATATCTGAGGTCTAAGATAGGCCGCCATTCTCCTGTCTTTTTTGGGGTAAGGAAGTATCTGGAATACAGACCCCTGCCTTGGTGCAGGGGAGGAACCCTTCTACTGCTCGGAGCCAAACAGGGTTGAGACCTCTGCTTCTAGAGCAAGGGTCTCTGAAGAACTTGCAGGTAGAAAAAACCTGGTTCTCATCTTGGGAAACTTTTTGAAGCTGAGAACCAGACCCTGGCTTACTACTTCCAGAACCCACTTGTCTGAGGTTAAAGACGCCCAGTTCTGACTGAAGTAAGCCAACCTGCCCCCTACTGGTAAAGGAGAATCGGCCCTGGGCACCCCATCAGGGTGCCTGCTTAGCAGGTGCTTTAGGCTGAGGGGTGGGAGCAGGCCTGCCCACACCCCGTCTGCCTCTGCCTCTGAAGAAGCCCCTCTGAGCATAAGCAGAGGAGGCCTGAGTCTGATAAAAAGGCCTGTGAAAAGGCCTACCCCTACCCCTGGGGGTATGCCTCTGGGGAGTGGCTTGCCGCCTCCTTAGCTTGGGCACTTTTGTAAGTAGTCCCATATTCATCCATCTTTTATGTAATTCTGTCTGCTCCCAAACAGAGAATTTCCACCACAGGAAAATCCATAGCCTTAGTCTGGGTATCCTGTGACAGGCTAGTAAACCTGAGCCAGGCCAACCTACGAAAAGCTACAGATGTGGCCATGACTCTAGAGGAAACATCATTAACATCCACAGCAGCATGAAACTGCACTTAGAAACCTCAATGCCTGGCAGCCACCTGTTCTAGTTCGCTAGCCAGCTGGCCATGGGCTTGTTGGCTAATTCCATAACAGTATCCCATCTAGATTCTGATACCTTGCTACATAAGCCATATAATTTGCTTGCCTGAGTCCCAAGGAGGCTGCCATATACTGTTTTTTGCATGGCATCAATCCTCCTGGAATCCTTGTCAGGAGGATGTAGCCAGGGAATATTATTTATCACAGGCTGCAGCCTGAACTACCCCAACATGACTGCATTGCTGTGAAAGGAATTCTGTATCAGGACCTGACAGTGTGTACCTTCTGTCCATCTTTTTATCTACAGGAGGCACAGAATTAGGAGTTTTAAATTTTTATTGTTTGTTTCTAAAAGACTTATGCAAAGGAATAGACAATCTCCTAGACTCTGGTATATCCATAATTTCTACAAAATCAGGTTCCTCTTGCTCATCCACAGCTTCCTCCCATGGGAGCCGGAGGATTCAACAACCCTTTTATAAAACAGAAAGAGAGGGACTCAGAAAGCATAGGGGAGATTGTAAGGGTCAGTCTGGGGAGATGTCGGTTCAGTGGGCATCCAGACTCTCTCAGTCACATTCACACTGATCATCATCATGCCCCCATGCTCTTGGTTCATAAAAATCTCAATATCATATTCCTGAACTGGTGGAACCGCCGAAACCAACCTTTACTAGACAGTGGCGGTTCGGACGGAACCGGAGAAAGTGACTGTACAATTTGTATAGCTTTTGTTAGTTCTGCAGCAGTTGGAGAAGGAATTTTGGACTCCATACCTGCTGATTTTCTTTTTTTTTAGTTTACTTTTGCCCGGAAGTCTCGCCTGGTCAGAGGGCATTCCCTCGATTCGGTAGGCACCGAATCGGGCTAGCCATCCGGTCAGCAGACTTTTGGCCTCGTTCCCTGAGCCTGCCCACTCTCTTATCCAGGGTGGCTGCAGGGAATTTTTCAAATCTGGCAGTCTGAAATGGGGTGGTCAACCCCAGACAATAACACATGTAGTGTGTAGGTCAGCCTTAGCAAAGGCTTCCCCACAGACAAAGTGTTGAAACCAGTGGGCCCGGTTTTTTTGGGTTTCTCAGACATGATGCCAGCCTAACCAAGAAACTTGCCCTTTTAACGGCAGTGCCAGGCAAGACACCCTTATCGGTTCCCAACCGTGTCACGGGTCATGGAAAAAACCGTAATGAAATCCGTTTTTTTTAGAACCGATAAGAACCGGGAACTGCACTCTAAAAGCTTTAAAATGCTTACTCTTTAAGGTTTTAACCAACCTGATCGGTTCGAACCGAACCGATAAACATTTACAAGTTCCACACAGAATAAAACCTGTCTATTACTTACAATACCACAGACAGAGCTTGAACCGATCGGTTTGTGGTTAAAATAGTTATACTCGCGGTTTAATTTAATTGAGAAAATACTGTTCAAACCGAGAAATGAACAAAGCAGTAGGAGAAATCTCCGGAGCGACTGTTCAGTGAGGCGGAGTAAAGAATCTGACAGTTCAGGTTTGAATCTCCACAGACAGAGCTTCTATTTTAGAGCTCATGCTCAAAGTTCCATTCATGGAATGGAGTTAACTATTTCACCTCCGGAGCAGTTCTAATGGTGGGACAAACTGCAATTGTCATAATATAGCCAGACTTCATGTTGTTTGAAGGGGTTTCGCCCTTGTCAGAAGGCGTCTCTTCCGGTTCCCTCGGTTTATCTTTAGACATGAGAACCGACTGTCCTGAAGCTGTGTCAGCAGCCTTTTCAGACATTTTTTCTTTGTTTTTCTTTTTTTGCTACTCCCATGGCTCCCCTGGCCAGCCACTCCTTCAGGCCACCTGGGCCCCATGACCACCCTCCACCTCTGGTCATCATTCTGCTGCCCCCCGCAAATGCCTACTGATTCCCTGGGTGATCCGACGTAACCCTTCGTTGGATGGGTCCCCCCTTCTGGGGGAGAAGTAACCAGACGTACAACTACTTGGCCCTGGGGATCGGTGGTGGGGTGATCAGCATGGGGGTTTCCCAGGCTTTGTGGCATGCTGGGGACTGGTGGCCATCATCTGGTTGGCCAGGGGGCATTTTCACTTTTTTCTGGCCCGCCCACACAACCCTGATTGGGCCAGTGGGAGTGGAGACTTGCAGCAGGGATGTGCAGGGGGCATGTCGAGGCTACATGTCCATTTAGCTCGTCTCCAGTCTGCCTGCAGGAGCCAAAGCCCTGCTCACCCCCCCCCCGGAAGGAAGCATCCAATGGATGCTCTGGAACCCCTCCCTGATACATTGAACAGGAAGAACACCCTTCCCCCCTCAGCTAGCGATCAAACAGGAGTTCATCATGATTGTAGTTCACTTGCATCACCAGGTAAGGAAAAAGGTCCGGTTCCCCATACAACATGCAGGGGAAATGCCGGATCTCGCCCAACAAATACCTCACCGAAATCTGGCCAATGAAAAACCATGTACACAAATGCTCACAGTCTAGGAAACAAGATCCCAGACCTGCAGGCAACAATGGCAGAGGCTAAACTGGACATAGTAGCCATTAGCGAGACATGGTTCACCAGTAACCACACTTGGGAGACTTCAGTACCTGGCTGTGTACTGTTCAAAAGAGACCGAGGTGCAAAAAGGGGGGGGTGGGAGTAGCCCTTTATGTCAATGAAAATATCAAAGCTACAGAAATTCAGAATACACATAAGGAGCCAGAAGAACTGTGGGTCATCCTGGAAAAAGGAAATGGGACAGCCATATGAACTGGGATTGTCTACAGGCCTCCAGACCAGGGAGAGGACATAGACACATTACTCTCAGAAGGCATACAAAACATGATAGCTAAAGGGGAGGTTCTGATAATGGGAGACTTCAACATGTCAGATACAGATTGGTCAATACCAGCAGGAACATCCACCAGAACTAGACACCTAGTGGATTCCCTGATGGGGGAGGGCCTCAAACAACTGGTACAACAACCCACAAGAGACAGGGCTATCCTAGATCTAGTAATGACTAACAGGAAAAGGATCACAGAACTCCAGGTAGAAGGTCACCTGGAGGCCAGTGACCATCACATGGTATGGTTCAGTTTGGCCACTAGAACTAAATCATCCCATTCCAATGCAAAAATATGGGACTTCAGAGGAGCTGACTTTGATAAGATGGCCAACAGAGTTAAGCTAGCCCTGGCAAGAAGAAATACAGGTGAGGAGGTACAGGCAAAGTGGGCAAGCATTAAGGATGCAATACTTGAAGCAACATCCCATTGTGCTAGGGAGAAAAGCAAGAGCAAAAGAAGGAAGAAACCACTTTGGTTCTCAAAAACAGTAGCAGAAAAGGTCAGAGTCAAAAGACTGGCCTTCAGGAAATATAAAGGAACTCAATGGAACGAAGATAGGGAGGCATACCAAACTTCCCTAAGGGAAGCAGGGAAGGCAGTAAGGCAGACAAAGGCCCAAACCGAGGAAACACTAGCACGAACAGTAAAAGAAGGGGACAAGACTTTCTATAGATACATTAGTGAAAGGAGAAAGTCCAGAGGGGGTATTGATAAGATCAAAGGGGATAAGGGGGAGTGTGTGGGGGAGGACCAAGGAAAAGCATCTATCCTAAATAGATACTTCTGCTCAGTATTTACTGAGGAGAAGGTAGGGCAGGGCCCACAGCTCAGCACCATAGACACAGGGGGGATGGAGGTGGGCACAAGTCCCTTCACAAGAGAAAGGGTCCTACAAGAGCTCACTAAGCTCAGGGTGGACAAGGCAATGGGACCGGATGGCATACATCCCAGGGTACTAAAGGAGATAAGGGTGGAACTAGCAGAGCCATTATCAGAACTGTTTAGTGAGTCTCTGAGCATAGGAGAGGTTCCAGAAGACTGGAGAAGGGCTTATGTGATCCCGCTCCACAAGAGTGGTAGCAGGGAGGAGGTAGGGAACTACAGACCAGTCAGTCTAACCTCAGTAGTGGGTAAGATTATGGAGGCACTCCTTAAGGAAAGGATAGTCCAACACCTGGAATCCATAGGGGCACAGGATCAAAGACAACATGGGTTTACAACAGGAAGGTCCTGTCAAACTAATCTAAACAGAGCCCACACTGTGGTCACCGTCTCATGCTGCTGCCGACACTTTTCAGTTCAGTTTAAGTTTATTGAAGCAAAATATACTTAGACAGAATGTCATAACATATAAAAGCAGTTAAAATCCATTGTTCAGAAATCTGTCATAAAACAGCATGAGTTAACAATCTTGGATGCACAAATAATAAATATCCACCTGTGCATTATATAAAATCTTTTTATTTTATTTATTTTAGTCTTTGGTAAATGGGTAAGGCCCTCTAGGCACAAGTGCCTGTTTTCAGGGGCGACCTGGGAGCACTGGGCGGTTAAGTGACTTGCTTAGAGTCACACAGTATGCAAGTGGAGACTGTGAGAATCAAACCAAGGTCTAGTCTGCTGGATGTACCAAGCTAGTTACTCTAACCTCTAGGCTATACTGCCAGCCCTTTTGATACAATTAATACATCTTACAGACCTATTTTGCACATTTTACGATAGTTTCATTAAGGCACCAGTAGCAAAACTTGCAATTGCATGTATTATATGTTTTGTAGCGGAAAAGAAAAAATTACTTACCATAGTAATCTTGTTTCTTCCAAGTGATACTCAGGTACTCATGCAAATGATGGAATCTTTTGCATGAGCCACTTTTCAAATGCTGCCTTATACTAACTGCCTTTGTTCTAAACCCCTCAGATTTCCTGGAAGCTTGGAAAGACAGGCCCATGGGGACTAAGTGTAATAATGATAATTACAATAATAATAATAACAACAACAGCACTATTAATTATAATAACAATAGAGGAACTTCCTTAACACCCAAAAAAGGGGCCTCCAACTGGAGGGAATAACATATGAAAGGATACCCTTGAATGTCCAGCTCGCCTAAAAAGGAGAGGAAGACAACAGTAGTGATTACAGTCACAACACATGTGCTAGAAATAGCATTTCTACCCCTGAGAGCACAGTATTCAGAAGTACAGAGGCCAAAGGTTCCAGAAGGGGAGGAGGGAAGTAAAGTTATGAATACCTGAGTATCACTTGGAAGAAACAAGATTACTATGGTAAGTAATTTTTTCTTCTAACCTCAGTAATACTCAGGTATTCATAACTTTATGCAGACTACTATGCAGTACCTTTGGAGGCGGGCACAGAACCTTATTTTGGGAACAGACCTTGCAGGACTGCTGTGCCGAACCTGGCATCACCCCTGGAGAGAATATCCAGACTCTAATGCTTTGTAAAGGTGTGTACTGTTTCCAGGTAGCTACTTTACAGATGTCAACCAGGAGAACATCCCAGCAGCTGCTATGGTAGCAGCTGTGCCCCTTGTGGAATGGGCCCTCAACCCTGTTGGGGCTCCTTTCCAGCCTTAGAATAACAAAAACTGAAAAAGCAGTACTCTCCAGTGAGAAATTGATCTTTTTGATGCTGGGTTACCCTTTCCCACATTCTCATAGGTCAGGAACAGCCGTTTTCTGTCCTGCCTATGAACTTTTAGTGGTTACCAAGTAATAGCTAAAAGCTCCTTTGACATCCAGACCATGAAGACTGTTTTCACCAAAACTAAAGTGTTCAGTGGAAAAGACAGATTAGATGGGCAGACTGGGTGGACTGTAGGTCCTTATCTGCAGACACTGTCTATGTATCTATGTATTTAAGTATAATGGTTTGATTCAAATGGGAATCAGAAGTCATTTAAAGGAGAAACTTCTTATTTGTTCCCAGAATAATTTTGTCACTGTGGAAGGAAATGTGGTCCTGTTCAATGCAGAGAGAGACTTCAGGTCACTGATTCTTGTGGCAGAAATCATTACCACAAGGAAAAAATACACACACATATATAAATATATATATATATATACTGTGTGTGTGTGTGTGTATATATATATATATATATATATTTAATTAATTAATTTATTTAGATATTTAAAATAAGCTGAAAACATGGGCTCAAAAAGGGGGACCCCTGAGCCTAACTATGCACACATCTAGGTCCCATGCTGGCACTGGTTCCCTGTGAGGGGGTGCAAATGGAACAGGCCTTAAAAGAACCCTTTGACGATAGGGTCTGAGGCTTGAAAAAACATTCTGTCCAACTGAGAAGTAAATAAATACTGAGACCAGGTGGACCTGTAAGGTACTGTTCTGCAAGCCCAGTGAAAGCAAATAGGTAAAATAGTCCAGCACAGCTGGAACACCAGCCTGTGCTGATATGTGCCAGACTGTAAAAGAACCTCTGTGAGGCTAGGATCTGGGACCATTAAAACAATTTGTCCAGCTAATATGCAAGCATATACTGCAGCTAGGTGGACTTTGAGGATGCTGGACTACAAGTCCAATGAATACAAATAGGCAAGTTAGTCAAGCACTGCTTGACCCAGCATATGCTGGAAACTGTTTTCCGGCTGAACACCAATAGTAAACCTTTTCACTACTGAAGCATACAGTTTCCTAACGGAGGGCTTCCTGTAACAACATACAATATCTAGACACTGTGAAAAAGATGCAGGGCTGCATATTGTACAGTAAACCCTCAAGAGGCATGACTTGGGCCTGAGTGACCCAAGGTTTGGGTACAAAAGCCTCATGGTTGGAGATTAGCTGTTTGTACCTCTGAGAAAAGGTGTATTGGTTTGGAACCAGACATGGAGAGTAGTAGAGAGAACCATGTCTGCCTGGCAAGGTTAGAGGAATGGTCAAATGTATGGCAGCTTAGATTCAATGCTAAGAAGTGCAAGGTAATGCACCTGGGAAACAAAAACCCAGGGGAAGAGTACACAATGGGGGGTGAGATACTAACAACAACAAAAATGGAAAGGGACCTGGGGGTAGTCATATCAGATGACCTAAAGGTGGGCAAGCAATGTGAGAGGACAGCAAGGAGGGTTGGGGATACTGGGATGCATAGGAGAGGCATCACCAGTAGAAAACAGGAAGTTATTATCCCTCTGTACAGACAGTTGGTGAGACCCCATCTGGAGTACTGCATGCGAGTTCTGGAGACCCAATCTCTGCAAGGACATAGACAGGATGGAGGCTGTCCAGAGGAGGGCAGACTAAAATGGTGCAGGGTCTGCACCGAAGACATATGAAGAGAGACTTAAGGAGCTGAATATGTATAGCCTCGAGGAAAGGAGGGAGAGGGGGACATGATAGAAACTTTCAAGTATCTCAAGGGAATCAACAAAGTCAAGAGGGAGCATCTTTCAAAAAGAGGTGTGCAAGAACAAGGGGCACAATGAAGATAGAAGGGCGTCAGAGGTAATTTAAGGAGTATTTTTCACAGAGAGGGTTGTGGATGCATGGAACTGCCTTCCGGAGGAGGTTGTAAGTCAAAAACAGTGGTGGAATTCAAGCATGCATGGGACAGTCATAAGGCAATTCTGGGGGTGGTGGGGGTAGGAAGAAGTAGGCTGCTAGTTAACTAGGATCTGCAGCTTATCCAATAGGTAGGGAAATGGGCAGACTGGGTGGGCCAAGCGGTCCTTATCTGCCGTCAAAATCTATGTTTCTATGTTTCTATGCCTGGACCAGTCTGGTGTTATCAAGACCGTTGATGCTGGCTGGGACCTGAGCTTGAGAAATGCACTGTATGCCAAAGGGAAGGAAGGAAAGCATACAGATGCTTCCCTGGCCAACTCAGAACCAGAGAATCCAGGGGGATTGGTCCCGGATCTCTGATTGACTTAACTTAGTACTGTGGCAGGTGGTGGTTGTGGTGGGATGTGAAGAACCCTACCTCTGGTATGCTCCACCTCCTGAAGATAACTTGCACCACCTGACTATTCAAGGCCCATTCCTGATGGGACTGGTGGATCTGTGTTAAGGTATCTGCCAAGGTAGTGTCCCTACCTGGCAAATGAACATCCTGAAGGGACTCATGGAGCATGTTAGACTCCATATTTTCATAAGTCCTGAACAGGGAGGGCTTAACCCTGTTCCTCCCTATTTATGGATGTAATACATTGTGGTGGTATTGTCTGTTCTGACCTGTACCACCTTTGTAGTAGTTCTGTGAAGACCTTTAGCGCAGTGACAGTACTCTTAGCCCCTGCAGGGTTATGTGCAGGAGTGAATCCGCACTTGACCATGTGCCTTGGGTGGTGTGAACCCCCCGATGGGAGCCTCACTCTAGTAGGGATGCATCTGTTGTCAGACAACTGATAGGGGCTCTTTGCTGAAAAGAAGAAGCCCCTGCCTTAGATTGGTTCCCTCTTTTCCTCCACTGGAGGCCTGTAACAATGTCCTTGTTACTAGAATTAGTTTTAAAAGAGGGTCCTGTCTCTGACACCATTGAGCCATGAGGATACACTGAATGGCCCTGATTTGTAACCTGGATTCCAAGAATGTGCCAGTGGCAGATGCCATGTGGCCAGTAGCTGAAGAAAACTGTCTTGCGGTTTTTGGTTCATTCAGCCTGAATGAACCCGCTATTAGTTGAATACTTCTTGTCCTGCGTAGGAGCAGGTAGAACCTGCCTTGCAGGGTATTTAGCTCTGCTCCTATGAACTGGAGTGTTTGAGCAGGCTGAAGGTCAGACTTTCTTTAGATTTATCAAGGACCCTAGAGAGTCCAGGAGCCCTTAGGTGAGTTGCAGACTCACTTACTGGAGTGATTCTATGACCAGCAGCCAGTCATCTAGATAGGGGAAACTGACACCTTATCTTTGAAGGTGATCCAACCCCTATGTACACTCCCAGAGAGTGACCTGATAAAAGTCTGAACCTGAAGTACTTTCTGTGAGACTTCCTTATGGGAGTGTGGAAATAATTTTAAGTACAGGGATGCCAGGAACCCCTTTAGGTTTTTCCTGGGGTTTGACATGCTTTGTCTTTTTGGTTTTCGTGGAGGGGACCGGAGTAACAGCCGGACCACTCACTTTTTTTTTTTTAAACTGAATCACCCTTCTCAGGGGTGTATAAGTATGAGACAGCAGTTTCACATGCAAATTTGGAGGGTGTTGGCTGGTCAGAGCCTGAAGCGCCCTTATTTGGTCTCTTTTGCAAGCTTTCTAGTCCTTTTTTTCTACTGTTGTTAGTGGAAGGAATTTGAATTCAGAGACAATCACTGACTCACTACATCCAGGACCACTTGTCTATAGTGCCAGAAGAAAAAATTACTCACCTTAGTAATGTTGTTTCTTCTAATGGAGTCTTGCTATATTATGACAATTGCAGTATGACCGCAGGTTAGAACTGCTCCGGAGGTGAAATAGTTAACTGCCATGCAAGGCATGGAATCTTGAGCACGAGCTCGGTTAAGGAAGCTCTGTCTGCTTGCTTTCAAACCAAAACCGTCAGATCTTTACGAGCTAAAACTCACTAATGTTCTGTGTGGAAGCTGTAAACCTACACTAGCCAACTGGCTACTACCCTAACAAACACACTTGTTGGTCTCGAAAAAAAGACTCAAGTCAAGAGACCCAATAATGAAATAAAAACACACTCACCCTAGGGAGGGTGAGACAAAACAACAAAGTGGCAAGAAAAACAGAGTGCCAACCCTGTGATGCCCACCCACAGCACAAAAACGAGGTTCTGAGAGGGGCAGGGAGGGAGGTCATACTATAGCAAGACTCCATTAGAAGAAACAACATTACTAAGGTGAGTAATTTTTTCTTCAAACAACATGAAGTCTTGCTATATTATGACAATTGCAGACTACACAACAGTACCCTATGGAGGAGGGACAGAACCTACTTAGGGAATAGGCTCTGAAGGACAGTTGTGCCAAACCGAGCATCACTCCTAGCTTGAATGTCCAGGGAATAATGCTTGGTAAAAGTGTGAACCGTTTTCCAGGTAGCTGATTGACATATCTCTAGAATGGGGATGTCTCTGGCAGCAGCCAGAGAAGCAGCTGTACCTCTGGTAGAGTGAGCCCTCAGGCCTGAGGGGGGAGACTTACCCAATTTTTCATAACAGAATTGGATACAAGAGACGATCCACCTGGCAATGGATCTTTTAGTGGCAGGTTTCCCCTTTTCAACCTCACCATAAGTGAGGAACAATTGGAGGGAGTCAAACCTGTGACCCTTGGTACGCTCTATGTAGTAGCTAAGGGCCCTTTTCACATCTAAGCTGTGCAGCCTCCTCTCACCAGAGGAAGAATGATCAGTGAAGTAAACAGGGAGAGAAATAGATTGATTAAGGTGGAAATCCGAAACCACCTTAGGCAGGAACTTTCTATTAGTCCGAAGGACTACCTTATCTCTGTGAAAGGAGATAAAGTCTGGCTCCACTGACAATGCTTGTAATTCACTTATGCATCTGGCAGAGGTGATAGCTACCAAAAACACAGTTTTCCAAGTCAGGAACTTAAGCTCAGCTGAAGACAAGGGCTCGAAAGGAGGTTGCATGAGCTGAGCAATGCAAACATTGAGGTCCCAGGCAGGAGCAGGGTCCCTGAATGGAGGGTTAGTGTGAAGCAAACCTTTAAAAAACCTGGTAAACACAGGGTGAGATGAAAGAGGAGAGGGTTTACCTGCTGAAAGAAAAGCAGAGACAGCTGCCAAATGTACCTTCAGGGTAGCTGGTCTCAGCCCTAAAGTGTTTAGATGGACCATATAATCTAGGACTGTGGGTAATTCAGCAGTGTCTGGTGGAATATTATTTTCCGAACACCATATGGAAAATCTTTTCCATTTGGAGTTATAAGTAGCCCTGGTAGAAGGCTTCCTAGAAGCCCTGAGTATATCCATTACACCTTGAGAGAGGTGTAGGCCAGCAAACTCTAGCTCTTCAAGAACCAGTCCTTGAGATTGAGAGACTTGAGATTCGGGTACCAAACCCTTCCCTGGGCACATGTTAACAGATTGTGATTCTTGGGAAGGCACAGGGAGGATGGACTGCTAAGGACAGGAGGAGAGGATACCGGTTGCCTGGCCCAATCCGGGGCAATCAGAAAGACTCTGCAGGATTGGGCTCTGATTTTGACTAGCACTTTGAACAGGAGAGGGAAAGGAGGGAAGGCATAGAGGAACTTCCCTTCCCAGCTGAGGGCTAAAGCATCCAGAGGGACTGAGCCCAAGACTAGGTGCCTTCATCAAAAGAGAGGAAGCTGATGATTGTCTGGAGCTGCAAAGAGATCTATTTGCGGGGTGCCCCAAATGGCAAATACCACTCCCAGAACCAGGGGATCCAGGGACCACTCGTGATGGCCCTGAGAGATCCTGCTGAGAGCATCTGCCAGGACATTGTCTTTGCCTGGGAGGTAAACTGCTGAAAGGGAGGTGTTCAGGAAGTACGCCAGAGACCACAACTTCATGGCTTCGGTGCACAAGGCCGTAGACCGAGTGCCCCCCTGCTTGTTGATGTACCACATTGTAGTGGTGTTGTCTGTTCTGACCTGCACAGTCTTGTTCTGAACAGATTCTGAGAAAGCTTGAAGTGCTAGAAAACTGCCTGAGCTCCAACAGGTTGATGTGGAGCAGAGATTCTGTGGGGACCACAGTCCCTGGTAGTGAGGTCGCCATGTGGGCCCCACCCCAAGAGGGATGCATCTGTAGTAAGGATTAATGGAGCGAGGCTGAGTGACAAAGGAACCTTGTCTCAGATTGCTCTGATCCTGCCACCACTGAAGGGCTTGGATCAGGGTTCGAGTAACTGGGACCAGTTTGGTAAGAGGATCCTTTCTTTGTGACCAAAAGGCCTTCAGATGGAACTGAATGTCTCATTTGAAACCTTGCTCCTTGCACTACTGCTGTGGAAGCAGCCATGTGCCCTAGGAGCTGCAGAAATGCCTTGCTGGTCGAGAGACCTGCAGGGTGAATGAAGAGGCCAGGGAGACAAGGGCGTTTGCCCTGTCTAGAGGGAGGAAGGCCCTGGCTTCCTGGGTGTTCAGCTCTGCGCCTATGAACGTTAGGAGCTGGACAGGCTCCAGTACTGACTTTGAGAGATTCAGAAGGAAACCTAGTGATGTAAGCAGTTGCTGGGTTATCTGAAGATGTAGGTTGACCTGATCTGGGGATTGTCCTACTATGAGCCAATCATCCAAATAAGGAAAGATGGAAATCTTTTGCCTTCTTAGGCAAGCCACTACTACTGCCAGGCACTTGGTAAACACTCTTGGAGCCGAAGTGAGTCCGAAGGGCATTGCCCTGAACTGGTAATGGCCTGAGGGCAGCTGGAACCTGAGGTACTTTCGGTGGGAGCTTCTGATGAGAATATGGAAGTAGGCATCCTTGAGGTCCAGGGATGCTAGCCAGTCCCCTGGCCTTAGGGAAGGTAAAATGATTGCCAGAGTCACCATTTTTAACTTTGGTTTAAAAAGGTGCTTCTTTAGGTATCTGAGATCCAGGATGGGCCGCCATTCTCCTGTCTTTTTCGGGGTAAGGAAGTACCTGGAGTACAACCCTTTGCCCTGGTGTAGGGGTGGAACCCTTTCCACGGCTCTGAGAGGGAGGAGGGTGGAGACCTCTGACTCTAAGGCGAGTGCCTCCGATGGAGATTCAGTAGGAAAAGATCTGGTCCTCAGCTCCGGAAATTTCTTGAAGCTGAGGACCAGTCCCTGGCTTACTACTTCCAGGACCCACTTGTCTGATGTGAGAGACTTCCAGTCCTGGACAAAGTAAGCCAGCCTGCCCCCTACCGGTAGAGGAGAAGCGGCCCTGGCTACCCCATCAGGGTGCCTGCTTGGCAGGGGCTTTGGGCTGAGGAGTGGAAGCAGGCCTGCTTGAACCCCTCCTGCCCCTTCCTCTAAAGAATCCCCTCTGGGTATAGGAGGAAGAGGAGGCTTGAGCCTGATAAAAAGGCCTATGAAAAGGCCTGCCTCTGCCCCTGGAGGGCTGCTTCTGAGGAGTGGCCTGCCTTTCCTTGGCCTGTGCACTCCGATAGGTGGTCCTGTATTCATCCATTTTCTTCATATAATTCTCTGTTTGCTCCCCAAACAAAGAATTGCCAATCTCAGGAATATCAATGGCTTTTGACTGGGTATCCTGTGACAATGTGGTGCATCTGAGCCAGGCCATTCTGCGAAGAGCCACAGAAATAGCTATAACTCTAGAAGATACATTATTAGAGTCCACCGCAGCATGAAATTGCATTTTTTGATGCCTCGATACCATCTAAAGCTACCTGTTCCAGATCCCTGACAAACTTGTCAGGGAGTTGTTTAACTAGAGCCAGCAGAGTATCCCATCTGGATTTCTGGTATCTGGCAGCATAAGCCATGTAATTTGCTTGTCTGAGCCCCAAGGATGCTGTACTGTTTCTTTGCCATAGCATCAATCTTCCTGGAGTCCTTTTCAGGAGGATGTGAAGCTAGGGGGATATTTGCCTTGTCACAGGCTGCAGCCTGCACTACACCCACATGGCTGCATTGCTGTGTGAGACATTCTATGTCAGAACCTGGTAAAGTATACCTTCTGTCCACCCTTTTATCCACAGGAGGTATAGAATGAGGAGTTTTTAAAACTTTTTCTGTCTGTTTCCTGAAAGATTTATGAAGAGGAATAGACAGTCTCTTAGATTCTGGAATATCGATCATTTCTACATAATCAGGCTCTTCCTGATCATCCACAGCTTCCTCAACAGGAAGCTGAAGAGTTTCAGCAACCTTCTTGTAAAAGATGAAATGAGCAGGGGACTCAGAAAGCCTGGGGGGACCCTAAAGGTCTGTCTGGAGAGGTATCTGGCTCAATAGGAGCGTCCAGATCCTCCAGACCAAAATTACTCTCTTCATACTCTCCCCATGGTTCATAAAATTCCTCAAAATCATAATCCTGAACCGATGGGACTTGGTGAGCCGAACGTCTCCCAGATGGGAACGGTTCAGGAACTGGGGAAAGAGAATGGACAATTTGGATTGCTTGGCTATCTCTTCCAGCTGTTGGGGAGAGGACTTTTCCACAGCAGCAGACTTTCTAGTCCTTTTGCAGGAACTGGCTCCTCGGAGCCAGCTCTTCGTTGGCCCGAGGAAGTCTGGCCCTGGTCAGAGGGCACTCCCTCAGGTTCGGTTGGCACCGAACCGGGCAGGCCATCCAGGTCAGTGGACTTTTTGGCCTCTCTTTCCCTGAGCCTACCAACTCTCTTTTCAACGGTGGCAGCAGGGAAATTCTTGCAAATCTGGCAGTCTGAATCGAGGTGGTCAAACCCCAGGCAATAAACACAGGTGGTGTGAGGGTCAGCCTTGGCGAAGGCTTCCCCACAGACATCTGCAGTGCTGAAACCCAGTGGGCCCGGTTTTTCTTTTGGGTTTCTCAGACATTATGCCAGCCTAACCAAAAACTTGCCTGTTTATGGCAATCCGCCAAGCAAGACTCTCCTATCGGTTCCCAACCGTGTCACGGGCCGTGGAAAAAACCGTAATGAAATCAGTTTTTTTTAGAACCGATAGGAACCGGGAACCGCACTCTAAAAAAGGACTAGCAATTGAAAAATACAACCTAATCAGTTCAAACCGAACCGATAAATGTTTTATAAGTTCGACACAGAAATTGAATGTAAAACCTATCTATTACTTACGTTACCACAGACAGAGCTTGAACTGAACGGTTGCGGTTAAATTTACTATTTTTAAACAGTTTTAAACTGCGAAAATGAACCGAGCAAAAGGAGAAATCTCTGGAGCGACTGTTCAGTGAGGCGGAGTAAAGAATCTGATGGTTTTGGTTTGAAAGCAAGCAGACAGAGCTTCCTTAACCAAGCTCACGCTCAAGATTCCATGCCTTGCATGGAAGTTAACTATTTCACCTCCGGAGCAGTTCTAACTTGCGATCATATTGCAATTGTCATAATATAGCAAGACTTCATGTTGTTTGAAATACCCCTGCTGTGGTAACTGCTGATACTGAGGCGCACACCCAGCCTGATAGAAAAAAGGGGGGTTTGCTGCGGTGTATATCTCCACCTTTTTCATGTAAGCCTTTATCTTTCTCCAAAGAAGAATTACCCTCGACTGGAAAGTCTATAACCTTGGTTTGGGTATTCTGAGTGAGGTCTGTGACCTGAAGCCAGGCAAACCTCCTTTGAACATGGATTGCATCACCAAGTCCTATGAGGACAGGTTGAAGGAACTGAACATGTACTCCCTGGAGGAAAGGAGGGAGAGAGGGGATATGATAGAGACATACAAGTATCTTACAGGGAGGAACAGAGTGCAGGAATACACTATTTTTAAGCGAAAAATATGTTCCAGGACTAGAGGGCATGGGATGAAGTTGGAGGGAGGACGATTCAGAGGAAACGTGAGGAAGAATTTCTTCACAGAACGGGTGGTGGACAAGTGGAACACCCTGCCAGAGGAAGTGGTGGGGGCTGAAACAATCACGGGATTTAAGAATGCATAGGATAGACATAAAGGAATTTTGGAGGTCAGGGGTAAGGGGCAACAGACTTCTTGGAAAACATAAACTGAATTTACAAGCTCAAATGGGCAGACTGGGTGGGCCATAGGCCCTTATCTGCCGACACTGTCTATGTATTTATGTATGTATCTATGAACCCCTGCACTTGCCATCCATTCTGGCAGTAGCCACTCGAACTGTTATTTGGCTGCTCTCAAACCAAATTTAGCTGTTTCAGCTAGATAATCTGACAGGGAGTCTGGGTTTTGGCTGACACAGCAGAGGCTGACTACCACAGTGACTTTGGTATTGACATAGGCTTGAGATGTGTGCCTGCCTGATGGCCAAGGCACCTGATAAATATATATATTTTTAAGCCATGTTGTCAATTTTTCCCGGAATCCTTGTTAAGAGGATAGGATGCCAGGGGTATCTTTGCCTTGCCACAGGCTGTTACTTTAACCGCTCCTTGGTGGACAGGGTGTAGGAATAAATTTCAGTTCCCTCCCTGTCCAGCTTAAATTGATTTTTTTTTCAATTATTTAAAGGAAGACTGTCCAAAACACTGTTGCCAATTACCAGGGCTGCAGAAATGCCCATTTAGCACTACCTTTATGTGGTTACAAGTCTCCAGCTAACTTCTGCCCCATTTCTGTGCCTTGAGTGTGCTCCCGAGTTCTGTGCTGAAGCTGCCATTTGGACACTGCCACCGCACCGGAAGACCGAGTGTGCACTCCATTCAGTGGTTTCCTTCCTGCTCTCTGCTAGAATGCTCATTCACGACGAGCTGGGAAAATTTTTACGGAGGCAAAATAACTCATGTGGCATGTAGTATTCATTTAATTGAACTTTCAGAAGTAAGCCCCGTTGAAAACGGAGCATGGTAATCTGTTTTTTTTTTTAATTGAAATTTGAACTCCTGAGTTCAGGCACGCACATTAGCTGCTCTAGGATACAGTTCATCTACTATAAACTGCCTATATAATGTAAGTCCTGTGTAATCTGTTAATTTAGCATATGCATTTTGAAAAGAGAACTGATAGCCGGCCTGCCAGCGCAGCGGTTGGATCTCTGCTTGCGGCGCCAGCAACCTGGGTTCGGGAATAGTCTCGGGTCGTTGGAGGGCTGGCCAGGAGGAGACGGATTGAGCGCCTCATGGCTGCTCTCCTTCTCCAGGGGGGAGGGTGATGGACTGACGGAGCGGTGGTGACACCCAGTGGAGGCTGGATTGCATCACAAGCTCTGTCACCAGAATAGCACCATCGGGGGCGGGCGGACGCAGGTCGTCATTGCACGTCCCACCCTTATCTAAGGGGAAAAAATCACGCTACTGGCTGCCAGGATGATGCCTGCCCCTCGGCTCTAACGAGCTTCCAGGCCAGGCTTCCAGACTAATTCCAGTCGTCTGTGGTGCTTGGGCTGGCACTGCAACCCTGCCCTAGGGGCAATCCGGGGTATCTGGGAGCAAGGGCTAATGTGCGAGTGGGAGTGGAGGGGGTCATGACCCAGGCGGAAAGGTCGGTGGTGTCAGCAGCAGATAAATACAGAATTAAAAAGAAAAATTACCTATTATTCTTTGTTCTGCTTTCTTTATATAAGAATCTAAATATTCGATGCTAAACTGATCCCATATATTAGACAAGCCTACTTGTTTTAATTTTTTTATTCAGTATCCAGAACCAGTTATTTCTATTGTTTATTTCTACTGATTCTGTCCAGATTTCATGCAAGAGTGTATTTGAATTTGTGTTCACTATTTTCTTACAGAGATTTACCAAGTTTTTTACAGCTCAGTTTGCACAACATATTCTGGTGCCGTGAAATGCCACCGATGTTCATCTTATAACATTCTTCTGATACTTTAGAAGTGCAAGGATCATATCTTGCCCACCCCCCCCGAGGTAGCTAGCCGATCCCTTCCACTTCCTGGTCTCTGAATCTGTCAATGATCCACCGCTATGCTCAGGCATGTAATGACGTGTACCCAGGGAAAGCGCAAGGGCGTGCTCCATTAAAGTCTATGGTGGGCAGCTTTAACAATGTTTTTATATATAATAATGGTCATTTGGTGATTAATCAAGGGTACCAGTTGACTAACAAAGAGTATCTATTTCTAGATTTTTGGAGAGTTTTGGAGGCCACACTTAAAGAGGGACATTAAACTCCTGGAGAGGGTCTAGAGGAGGGTAACCAAAATGATTTGGGGCTTGGGGGACAGGACCTTTGAGGAGAGGCTCGAAGAGCTAAATATGTACACATTGGAAGAGAGAAGGGGCCGAGGGGACATGATAGAGGTCTTCAGGTACATGAAGGGCGTAAATAGGGGCGGAACAGTCAGGGTGCTTTGAAGGAAGGAGGAGGGGGCCACTAGAGGGCATGGGTGGAAGCTGGAGGGGGGAAGATTCAGGGGAGAAAGGAGGAGGTGCTACTTCACTGAGGGTGGTAGAGCCATGGAATCGCTGCCTAGGGGCTGGTGGAGGCAGAGACGGTGGGGGTTCAAGAGGGGTGGACAGGTACAGGGAAGGGTTCTGGAAGCAAAATCCAATGCAGCGAGAATATCCGGAACTGGGAAGGGAGAAGCCAGAGAAGGCGAGGGCTGCAGCAAGGTCAGCTCCCAGGGTGGGGGCTGACCAAACGAGCAGACGCGAAAGACCATTAGGCCTATTCTGCTGGCATTTTAGTATGTTAGTATGTATATGCAACATTGTAACAGGAGTATCATAAGGTAATAACAGTATATTCCTAAGGAAATTATTTTAAACCTCCTCCAAACTTTTTAATGTCTACAATGTGCTGCCCTGAACTGCCGAAATTATCTATCTCTGCTCTTAGGTACTTACAGCTTCTTGCAAATTCAAGTTTAAGATCATTAATTTTACAGTTAGCATCCTTTCTCTTTTGTTTACCCAGAGCCATGAATTTTGATTTATTTGCATTAATGTCTAGTTTAAGTTTATGTAGGTGCTCCATCATAGAACTAATGGCTCTTCTTAATCCCAGAGGCATTCGGGAAAATAAAATATCATCCAAATAACACGATAGTTGGATTTTCATATTCTTGATAAAAGGAGCAAAAGTATCCACTGTACACAGATGGATGGTTAGTGATTTTATATATATATATATATATATACACACATATATAAACATCTTAAATAAAAAAGGGGTCCAGTAGGCAACCCTGTTTCACTCCTTTTAAAACCTTTCTTATCTGTAAGCTTTCCCTGTTGCCCAACTCTTACTTGGGAAACATTGTCAGTATGTAACAACGTGATTATGTTTAGGACACACTGATTTAGATCAAACTCTTCGAACAGCCTCCAGAGGGTTTCTCTGTGAACATTATCAAAGGCGTATGCAAATCTAAAAATGCCGGCTATAGGTTTTGTGCTTTTTTCTATAGTATATTTATTTATTAAATGGTAGAGCACAAATATATTATTAATAATACCTTCATTTTTTCTAAATCCTGACTGAAATTCTGAAAAGATTTCCTGTACATCTGCCCGTTTTTCTAGTTCAAATAGAATGAATCTTGATAATATCGTCAAGCCAATAAACTGTAAAGTTATGGCTCTATAATGTAACAGTTCCTTAATATTCACTTTTTTATACAATGGAACTATATAATGCCTTTGGACCAGTCAGGAGACAAAGTCTGGGATTTTATAATCATCATAAAAAAGTGGAGTATGAATCTCAGCCCCTAATTTAGGAGCTGCTAAAAGTACCTTCACTGGCATACTATCATAGCCAGGGGCCTTATGGTTCTTTTGGAATTTATTTGTGGCAATAATCTCATTTTTTTTTTAATTATCACATCATTTTCACTGTCCATATAAATTACATAGTCCAGATTCCTCATCTCATCTCATCGCTCATTGTTAATTGAATATCTCTCTCATCTCTGTTAGGCAACTTGAATTTCTCTTTGAAGAACTGTTTCCTTTCAGAGTGGCTAATCACTGCCATTATATTTTTGTCTGTGTGTGATGTACCCGCTGCAACTGCTCCCACAAAGTTCTGTTTTCTTTCTCAATGATTGCTGTCTGCAGTTGGGCCCATAGCATCTTACTATAATCCTTTTTTTATTTATTCCTCAGCAGAATTCTGTATTCTGTTCTCACGTTAATATATGCACTCCTGAAAAAAAAACTGTTATTTTTTGAGATTCTTTATCCAATTCATGTACTTGTTTCCTCAGAGCCTCACATCCATTATCAAACCACATGTTTTGTCTATTACGGACATCAGGTTCCTTTGTTTTATAGTCAGATAAGTTATCAGAGATATAGTTGAGAATACTCTTGTAAGTGTGCACTATATCTGGCAATCCCAGTACCCCCTCTGAAGGTTCCAAAGTAGTTAGAATATTTCCAGTTATTTCCTCCAATAAAAGCCTCATTCTTTCTCCACAAATAGGACCCCATTTAATTTTTTCTTGTTATAAATATTATCCTGTATGTGTTGATCATTTTTCGTAATTGAATAATTCTGTTTTCCAGTATTATTTTTAACTGCGATTGCCAGTGGGAAGTGATCACTTTCCTATGATTTTTTGACATACATATTCACAATCATGTTAAAATGAAATACATTAGTTGTACACAAGTCTAAAAGGAAACCACCATTTCTGGTCAGAAATGTAATATTCCCATTTTTATCTCCTAACACACATCCATTAACAACCCTCGGCATATTTTTCCATTGAAACAATCACTAATTTCTTGTTATGAATACTAAATTTAGTATCCATTGCTTTCCTTAAGGGAATTTTATATATATCCTTTAGGTGCCAATTTTGTTTATAAACCTCTTGTACCTCCCCAATTCTTGTATTAAAATCTCCCAATAAAGGAATCATCGTGCTTGGATACTGGATACTTGTTTGTTGCATATTCCAAATAAGGAACTCTATTGGGTATGGATCACATGTTTTACCTTTATTTGGCACAAGGTACGCATTTACAACTAAGAACTCAGAATCATCAAATTTGTTTACACACACACAATCAAGAGATGTGGACTTTCTATTTCTAATCTGCAAGCAGATCTAAATACAGAACTTGAAATGAAAGTTATTAAACCACCTTTTGCTCTACCTCTAACATAGGTACTAACTGCTGGAATATCAAATCCAGTAAAGCCTTGTATGTAAAACTCTTTTCCTCTCAACCAAGTTACAGTGAAATTTCCTTTTTCCGTACCAAATCCTCACATTTATTTTCTATCCCTGCAATATCCCAGCAAATAATCTGGATCATTATATCTTTCTCATGTCAATCTATGTTCATGGTCTCCATCTTTTCCTCATATTCTGCTTCTGATTCCTTTTCAGTCTTTCTCACCTGATACTACTGAATCATCACTATCTAACACTGATTCCTCCCCTGACAATACTTAACTATTGTTTATGTGGGGCCCCTTCTGCTTCCTGCCTCTTATTAATTTCCTTTCTTGGCACAAAACATATTCCTCGTCCTCACACAATGTGTGTATTGTGTCTGTGGGTTTTACAAATTCCTTTATTCTTTTCTGATTTTTTAGAACTACTTTGTATAATGTTACTGTCCCCTTTTCCCTTTTCTGACATCATCTGTTCTAACCTTCTCACTTCCATTGATGTTAGTATCCTTTCTGTACTGTTTTCTTTCAGGATTCTATCTATTTGCTAAATGTTTTTAAAGTATCATCTCATCTAATACCTAGTGGAATAAATTATTGACTGCATTTTATCAGGTCCCTTCTTATATCTGGTCCATTTAAGGTAATACATATACTCCCAGATGACTACCTGCATTTGCACCTATAGGCCATCCTGACATCATTCCATTTTAGCTTGGCACCTACCTTTACAAAGATTACAAACACCTGCCAGCACTACTGCAGGAGTTGCTGATGCTGGGGAAAGGCCACCAAGTTACCAACACCAGCAACACCTGAACGAAGGAAAGGCATGCAGGTGGAGTTGATGGGACTGCTTCAGCACTCAGGTAGGCCTCTTCTGGGTCCCCATCACTCCCTACACCCAATCTCTGCCCAGGTCCTCACTGAACTGCCTTATAGTTGCACTGACCATTCTCAAGAGCTTGGTGTTCAACTCTCGAACCTTGACTGTGAGCCGCAAAATGATTTGTTCATTTCAAAAAATGCTCACATGCTGGGCAGGGACAGCAGTCCCAGTGTGTGATTGCCTTCCCTTGAGCTGCTTGCTTGGGGGGTGGTTCTGCCAGAGGGAGGCAGCAAGGACAGAAACAAATGTTTTAACACAGCCCTTCTTTGGGTTGGCAGGACACCATCTGCTGTGCTAGGTTACGGCTGCATGGAATGTATCCTGATTGTGCTGGTAGAGGACTACTGGGGAAGCTTTTGGGGAGAATGTCATAATGGGCAGAGTGCCCAAACAAACACATGCTTGTCCCCAGTTCATATCCTGGGGCTCCTGAGCACCTAGGGCTGGATATTCAAACTGCGCTATTCTTAGGTGCAAGCCCTTGCGCTGCGCAAAATAGTTGCGCAGGGGTGTGGCAAGGGCGATATTCAAAGGAGTTGCGCTATTGAGCAACTCCTTTGAATATCACCCCCGGCCACAGCCACTGTGCATGGCGCAGTGGAACTTGCGCCACCGCAAGTTGTCAGAGTGGAGCATTCAACTTGCAGTGGCACAAGTACCATTGCGCCATGCGCAAAATCCTCATATTCAAAAGTTGACATGCAAATGGGCCATAATTCATGCAAGGCGCAGGGGGGGCCATTTGCATCGGATTATGACCCCATTTGCATTCCATTAGCATGCAGGTGCGCCGATCCCCGAGGACTTGTGCCTGGCACCCTGCCAGGCAGCAGCCGTCAGGGACCGACGCCCCCTGCAGCCCGATCGTGGGCAAAACAGTGTATAATCCCCACCACCATCCCCCACTGGTCCGATCGCGGGCATAGTTTAATCCCCCAACCAGCCCGATCGCGGGCAGCAATGTGGCTCGCCCCCCCCCCGAACGTATCCCTGCTGGTCCAGTGGACCGAAAAGCCCGATCGCGGGCAGTAGTGTAGAATCCCCTCCGAATCCATCCCTGGTGGTCCAGTGGACGAAAAGCCCGATCATGGGCAGTAGTGTAGAATCTTCCCCTCCCGATTCCAGCCCTGGTGGTCTAGTGGCACATCCCGATCGCAGGATGTAAATGTTGAACAAATCCCCAACATAGCCCTGGTGGCTGGTGTCCTCCCCACCCACCCACGAGCCCCACCACGCCCCCCCACAGCGGCGGGTGGCAGCATCCCTCCCGCCTGCCGCCCGCCACGCCGCTGACTGACAGCCCGGTAGAGGCTGCATGCCCATTGGTGCAGAGAAAGAGCCAATGGGCGTGCAGCCTATATCAGTACATGACAGTCCAGATTTGTGAATAGATTCATTCACAAATCTGGACTGTCATGTACTGTATGGGCTGCACGCCCATTGGCTCTTTCTCTGCACCACTGGCGGTAGCCCTACCAGGCAGTCAGGTGGTGGGCGGCAGGCGGAGGGATGCTGCCCACCGCTGTGGGGGAAGGGTGGTGGGGCTCGGTGGGTGGGAGGGGGGACACTAGCCACCAGGACTATGTTGGGGATTTGTTCAGCATTTACATCCCGCGATCGGATGTGCCACTAGACCACCAGGGTTGAATTGGGAGGGGGTTTACAGCTACTGCCCGCAATCGGATTTACGGTCCACTGGACCACCAGGGATATGCTGGGGGGAGCTACATTGCTGCCCGAGATTGGGCTGGTGGGGATAAGCTAGCCCGCGATCGGGCCAGTGGGGTGGTGGGGGATTCACAGTTGTCTGCCCTCGATGGGGCTGCAGGGGGGCACAGGGACTGGGTTGGGGGCCAGCCACAGGTGGCAGCTGCTGTGTTGCACCTGCAATGCAGCAGCTCACCTGTGGTGGCCCTCAACTTACGCCTTTTTTTTTTGGCTCAAAGTTGTGCAGGCGCAGGTTGGGGGTTGCGCCTGCACAACTCTGTACAGCCCGGCTGAATATTGGGCTGTGCAGTTTATGCATGGTTCCTCCCCCTCCAGTTGAGTATGCATTCATTTGCATTGCACTATTGCTCAGCCTGTTTTCAGTGGCGCAACTGCCTCTTGCTGAATATCGCAGAATGGCGCAATTCCGGACTTGCGCATGCGCAACCCTATTGCGCATGGCACAATCCTTTTGAATATCCGGCCCATAATGTATTCCTTGGATTTAGTTTCTGTAGGACTGCCAACTCTAGGCCACTACAGATTCAGGCCCACCTAAAAATACATATCCCTGGGAATTGAGAATAATCACATTAACAACTTAGATGCTGTTATTCCTAAAATGCATCTAAAGGATTATCATGTAACAACTTATTACACCTTAAAGAGGGAGTTTGGACAAAATTTCTAGCATCAGTAAATTCAGAATATGGATCAGCATATCACCAGACAGCCGCATGCCAAAAATGAGATCTCTGAGTTACTTTGTTTAAAAGTTACAGGTCATTTTGTAACCCTAAATTTACTGCCTGTTCAAAAAAATCTAGTTTCAGTAGAGGGCTACTGATGATGTCACAACCAGAACTCACAGCCTAGTCCTTCTTACAAACTACCTTACAAGACTTATTTCTCCCACATTACATAAAACTGCAGTGGTAATAAAACATCTGGAAAAGGAAAGCTGACAATGGGTGAGTCAGCATGCTTTTCCATAATGTGCAGATGCAAGGTACAGTACTTAAGAATGTGATGGAGGGGTTGGAATACAGCAGCAAACATGGCTTTAGAATGACAAAAATCTGTGCAATTTTTATGTTGGCGCACTTGCGCAGCCAACGTCTTGCGACAGTGGGGATTTGGAGGCACGGTCACTGTTGGGTGAATGCAGGGCACGCATCAGTAGGTGCATCCCTCATTGCCCAATCAGCCTGCATGCCGGCGCCACACCATGCATACTAATGTGGCAAGCACATCTAAGGAAAGGTCTGCTGCAATCCAAGCAAAGCTCGTCAGACGCAGCAGACCCTTCCGCCATGCTAGCCACATTGTCAGCATGGCGGGCAGGCGGGCGCCCAACTGCCGACTTGGGGGTGCCCAATCCCCCTGCTGGCTTACTCTGGCCACAAAACTTTGCTGACGGGGGAGCCCACTCCCCATCGGCATAAAGCAGTCCCCCCCATTTCTTTTATGCCAAGGGGGGTGCCCAATCCCCCTTGGCTCTTGTCTCCTTCCCACCATTTTCCCTGTGTGTCGACGGGGGTGCTCAATCCCCATCGGCATAAATGACCCCCCCTTTTGTTATGTGCCGATGAGGGTGCCCAATCCCCTGTTGGCTGCAGCAACCCCCCCCAGTTAGGTGGCACGCTGGGAGCCCACCCCAGCGCTCCAAGTCCCCTGAAAAAAAAAAAACTGTCTCGCGATGTTAGTTTTTTTTCCCCTGTAACATAAAAATGGTCCCTCGTAGTCTCCCTAGAGTCTCTACCCACCACCCACACCCACCCACTGCACACCCTGCCTCCCCACACCCCCCTCACCCCATACTTACCTCCGGAGTCTGGCGCGACGATCTTCGGTGGACTGAGAACACGTCTGCACTCTTCAACGTTGACCGCGAACTGAGGAAATGCTGGTAAGCTGTATAATGGGATAGATAGGGTTTTTTCAATGTTGCTGCATATCTCAGTCATTTTTGGGAATTTTTGCACCAAATTTTCAACATGGGGTTTTTGGGACTCCTCCTCATGAATTCTGTTACAGTTATGACGTTAATCGGTCCCGAAAGGTGATTTTTCAGTCATTGTGTGGAATCACCTTTTGGGGCTGATTAATGCAAGGACAGTGGCAGTGTTCATGAGATGAGCTGTCAAAAAAAGCCTATGTTGCAAATTTGGTGGAAAAAATCCAAAAAATGGCTGTTTTACAAGCATGCGTTGCGCAGTTGCTACGCATGCTCGTAACTTCACGAATTCGCAATACTGTCACACCAGATTTTCAACACTGTCATTTTTCTACACTTCCTTGTGAATAGTACAGCTGTCATTTTTCACATCCTGGCCGAAATGTGTTTCCGCACTTCCAGCGCACAATACCGTGGTCGCTGTGGGAAATCAGTGTTTGGGGCAGATTACAAAAATGACAGTTACACTGTTCATGAGCATAGGTCCTACAATGCCTATGCTGAAAATTTGGTGACGATACTCCATAACATGACTGTGTTACGAGCATGGGTTGCGCAGTTTGCACGCACGCTCGTAAGTTTGCGAATTTATAATATTTTCACTCCAGATTTTCAACATTGCCATTGTTCTGCACCTCCTTATGAACAGTACAGCAGTCATTTTTCACATCCTGACCAAAATGTGTTTTCGCAGTTCCAGTGCAGAATAGTGCGGTCGCTGTGGAACGTCCATGTTCGAGACAAATTATGGAAATGACAGTGACACTGTTCATTAGCAGAAGTCCTAAAATGCTTATGTTGAAAATTTGGGGCCAGCAGTCCATACAATTAGTGTTTTACGAGCGTGCGTTATGCAGTTTGCACGCACGCTTGTAACTTCGTACATTTGTAATATTTTCACTCCACATGCTCAACATTGGCATTTTTCCACACCTCCTTATCAACAGTACAGCTGTCATTTTACATACCCTGCCTGAAATGTGTTTTCACACATCTGGCGCAGAATCGCACGGTCGCTGTGTGAAATCAGATTTCAGGGCAGTTTGAGGGAATGACGATGACACTGTTCATGAGCAGAGGTCCTAAAATGCCTATGTTGAAAATTTGGTGCAGAAAGTCCAGAAAATGACTGTGCTGCAAGCGTACATTGCGCAGTTTCCATGCAGCCTTGTAACTTCATACATTTGCAATATTTTCATGCCACATTTTCACCACTGGCATTTGTGCACACCTCCTTATCAACAATACAGCTGCCATTTTTCACAGCCTGCCCAAAACGCGTTCCCCTTAACTGTGGCACACAATGGTGTGCTCGCTGTGGAAAATCACCTTTTGGGACACAATAACAAAATCACAGTACCACTGTTCATGAGGGGAGGTCCCAAAATACCTATGTTGAAAATGTGCCTAAAAAAATTCCAACAAATAATTGGGTTGCGGACGTCTGCTGCGTAGATTGTACGCATGTTCATTGCTTCACCAATATTTCATATTGCCACTTCACATTTTCAGCGTTGCCATTTTTTACGCCTCCTCATGAACAATACAGTTGTCATTCTCCACATCCTGCCCCAAACTGTGTTTTCGTCCCTCTGCCACCAAATGCCACAGCCGCTGTGCAAACCCACCTTTCAGCTAACAAAGTGATTGTGCCACTTTTCATGAGATGGCCTGACAAGCAGCCCATGTTGAACATGTAGAGTGAAACTACCACTACACGCCTACGGTGTTAGGGTTTCCAACTGCAGCACCCCACCCAGTATGGACTGATAGGCATCAGGGCTGTGACTTGGGATCATCAGATGTAATGCTCACGCCATTCCACCCCCACGCCCACTCTGCAGCCACTAACAGGCATCGTGGTGTGTCTTGCACTGTTCGGCCACAAACTTCACCCCATGCTCCTATACTGCACCCATGTCAGCATATTTCCTTATGAAATGGGGTAAGTATATGCCCAAAGGCCCCAAAGCACACCGTGACGCTTGTCAGTGTCTACAGGGTACGGTGAGGTACAATGGCATGAGCATTATGCCTGATGACCCAAAGGCACACCCCACTGCCTGTCACTCTCTACAGGGTGGGGTTGGGGGTTGGCGTCACTTCAATACTTCACTGCCATTCCTATTATGCGCCTCTAGCTCTGTCAGTGCTAATGCCAGCATGACAACATTTGGCACTGACAAATGCTTGTTATAATAGTGCAGGTATGAGATTTCGAAATGTCACCAGACTGCAACTGTGGAATGCAGCAATGACACAGTTTCAGAAAGTAGGTGGGACACACAGTTTTGGAAAGTGGCAGGGATGCAAAAATTCTTAATGTGGTGGTGTCAGTTTTAGAATGTGGCAGAGATACACGATTTTGAAATGCAGGAGACACATGGTGTGGAAGTTGGTAGGGATATGCAATTTTGTAATGTGTCTTGGATGGATTAATTTGGCATGTGGTGTAGTGATGCAAAATTTCAAAACATGGCTGGTATGCTTGGTTTCAGATTGTGGTGGCAACATTCAATTTCAGAATGCAGCGTGGACACGAAATCTCAGAAAGTGGCAGTGATGCAGTTTCAAAATCTGGTAGCCTCATGAGATTTCAGGGATGCATAATTTTAGAATGTAACTTGAGCATGCAATTTTTTAATGTGGCAGTGACACCTTCAGAATGTGGTGGGGATGTGCAGTTTCGGAATATGTTGGGAATGCACATTTTCAGAATGTGACAATGACAGGCAATACTGGAGCATGGAAATTTACAAATTTCAAATGTGGCAGGCAGGTACAATTTAGAATGTGTCAGGCAGGTACAATTTCAGACTGTGGCACTGACGCTCAGTTTCGGAATGTGGCACTGACGCTCAGTTTCGGAATGTGGCGCTGATGCTCAGTTTTGGAATGTGGCACTGATGAACACTCAGATGACTTCAGAATGCGGCGGTGCCATGCGAATTTGGAAAATGGCTGTGCAGTGCGACTTCAGAATGTGGTGGTGCCGCACGATGTCAGAATGTGCCGGTGATGCACTTCAGAATGTGGCAGTGATGCATGCACGACTTCAGAATGTGGCAGTGCCGCACGACTTCGGAATGTGGTGGTGCCACACGACTTTGGAATGTAGCAGGGACACACGACTTTGGAATGTGGTGGTGATGCACAGCTTCAGAATCTGGCAGTGATGCACAACTTCAGAATGTAGCTATGATGCATTACTTCAGAATGTGGCTGTGATGCACGACTTCAGAATGTGGAGGTGGCACATGACTTTGGAATGTGGCGGTGACGCATGACTTTGGAATGTGGCTGTGATGCACAACTTGGGAATGTGGTGGTGATGCATGACTTGGGAATGTGGCAGTGATGCACAACTTTGGAATGTGGCGGTGACACACAATTTCAGAATGTGGCAGTGGCGCACAATTTCGGTATGTGGTGGTGATGCACAGTTTTGGAATGCAGCAGTGATACTCAATTTCAGAATTTGGCAGTGACAGTTTCAGAAGGTGGCAGTGACGTACAGTTTTGGAATATGGCGGTGATGCATAGTTTCGGAATGTGGTGGTGATGCACAGTTTCTGAATGTGGCAATGACACAGTTTTGAAATGTGATTGTGACAGTTTCAGAATGTGGCACTGAAGCACAACTTTGGAACATGGTGTGGATGTGCAATTTTGGAATGTGGTGAGAATGCGCTATTTTGGAATATGACTGGGATGCACAATGTTGGATTGTGGTGGGGATGTGATGCACAATTTTAAAATGTGGTGGATGCATACCATTCTGGAATGTGGCAAAGACAAGCAGTTTCAAAATAAAATGGTATGTCCTGCCATATTCCAACAGTGTACATCTTTACTTATATTCCAGAATTGCCAGTCACCACTAACTTCTTCAATGTGTGTCTCTGTCGTATTCTGAGATTGTGTCCCACCACACTGCAAGATGGCACATCCCTGCCACGTGCCAAGATTACGTGTCCCCCCCAACATTCTAAAATCATGCACCACTTTGACAATCTATACCTTTGTTCAGCGCTGCATTCCAAAACCACCTTCTGATGCATTCTAAAGTACAGTGTCATGCATCTGAACATTCTGGAAACACTGCAGGCAACCCTATGTTAGTTTTGGTTTTTTAAATAAACACTATAGCTACAGTTTCAATAACTTGAAGAAATAGGTCCTATAAGGTTGCTGATAGGTAGGACTAGTCTGTGAGTTCTGGTTGTGACATCATCAGTGGTTTTCACTGAAACTGGCTTTTTTTGAACAGGGGGTGTAATCCATGTTACAAAATAGCCCATAACTTTAAAACGAAGTCACGCAGAAACCTAATTTTTGGTATGAGATTTATTGTGGGTAGGATGATTCCAATTCTGCAATGTAGTACTTTTGACCGGACTCCCTCTTTAATATTTGTATCATTCAGTGGCTGTTGTGACACTGTGCCTTAGAACTTGCAGTCAGGGGAGTGTTGTTGTATTACAGTAGTCAGTAGGTTATACAATGTGGCTTGAGCTACCTCCATAACAAAATGTTTTGGGAGATCCCAAGGTCAGATCACTGAGATCGCCTCGGAAACTGCTCAGTTATCACTGGTTCTGCAGGCATAGAATTTCAGGAACTAACAGGGATACTACGGATCCATGACACCATAGGACAACCTTCTGGGGTAAGACCTGGTAATCCTTCCTCGAAGTGGCTCTGCCTCTCACGTGTAGTTGGATCCTTGGCTTCCTGATTTGTTTCCTCATTCTTCTTTGCTACTTTGAAAGTACATGGCTTAAGAAGGTTGCAGTGTAAAATCTTTTGAAGTGGGGCACCAGACTCAGTCTGGATTTTGTAGACAAGCACATCTGGATACAGAATGTCAGTGATGATGTATGGGTCTGGATCCCACTCTGTTTTCGGTTTCTGGCAACTGTGAGCGCATCCGAATGATACTCTTCCCCAGGCAGTAAAGGTTCTGCTTGTGCTCTTTTATTGCACAGGTTCTGATGTTGGTCTCTCACATTGGTCATTTGCTTTGACACTGCTTCACTGGCAATTTGTAGTTATCATTATGCTCTTGTACCCATTCTGATTTAGATGCTTCTGCAGATTCTTTGTAGGCACTCCAAGAACTAGGTCCATTGGTAATTGGCCATGGCGCCCAAACATCTCGTAGAATGGAGTGTGCCCTGTGGAACACTGGACAGTGTTATTGTAAAGGTATACCAGTTCTGGAAGGAAAGTAGGCCACTCTTGATGTTTTGCTTCTGGTAGGGCTCTCTGCATGTTTATGATTATATGGTTGGCGCGTTCACAGAGTCCATTTGATTGAGGGTGGTAGGCAGTGGTTTGCATCTTATGACTTCCACACAGTTCAGTGGAAAAAAAATGTGATTGAAATTGACATGGAACCTTTGTAAAAGAGCCTTGGCTCAAAGGTACTTGTAATCCTAGACTCTAAATAAATAAATAAATAAATAAAGCTAGCCCTTGGACTGTCAGGATTTCAGTTTGGTACCCATACAACTTCACAAAGTGATCCCAGAAAGTTTGAGCTGTGGTGTTGACTGTAAGGTCTCGCACTGGAACTGCCACTAGAAATTTGCTATAATGATCGGTTATATAGGTACGTACATCCATTCTTGCTGGCGTCCAACTTGAGATGATCCAGTGCTACTGGGCTGATTATGGGGACCAGTGGTGCTCACTCTGTACTGCTGGGGTTACATTGCAAACTACACCCTTTACAGCTTTCACACCATTGCACAATTTCCTCTGTCATTCGAACCCAACAGAAATGTTCCCTTACGTTACTTGGTCTTTTTATGGTGAAAGTGTCTGGATAAATCATGAAAGGCTTCTAGTGCAACAGGTGCTGCTTGATGGGGTAGGACTATTTTCAGTATTTCTCTGTGGATTTTGAGATCTCTGATCTTCCTGATCAGCCTTCTCTGCTAGAGAGTGAATTGCTCTGGGTGTCAAAGTAACTTCTGGTGCTTTCTCTTGTTCCTGTGGTGTCAGAACTTTGCCAGTAAGCACTAGTGATTGGACTTTGAATCTGGATGTGTTTCCAGAGGTCTTTATATTGCTTAAGCCATGCAGGTTCAGATGCTGGTTCATCCTTCACACTTCGAGGTAGGCACTGACAACAGGCTTGTATGGCCTCAGCTGGGATCTGTAGGAATAGAGGCATCTCCAGGTTCTCTTTCTAGATTCCATCCTCTTTGGTTCATCCTGAACAAGTAGACAAGACAGTGCATTTGCACTAACGCTCGCTCAACCCGACCGATAATGGATGGTGACATCATAATTTGCTAGTCAGGACACCCACCATTGTTTCATTGCTTCCAATTCTGCTTTGTTCAGATGAGCCAGTGGGTTATTGTCACTGTCTACAATAAAAGAACGAGCAGCTAAGTAATTTTTGAATTTCTCAGTCACTGCCCACATTAATGCTAAGAATTCAAACTCGAAAGAGTTGCACATTTCATCGTTTCATTCGGAACTATGGAGTCCTCTGCTGGCGTATGCAAGTACTCGCTCTATTCCATCCTGCTCCTGTGCTAGAACAGCTCCCATTCCTAGTTACTAGCATTAATATATGCTCAGAATGGTTTACTGTAATTTGGGTGGCCAAGAATGGATGCCTCTGTTAAAATTCACTTTAGCTAGTCAAAGATGTTCAGCTGCGTTGCGATCCACTTCACTGACACGTCACGAGTTACTGTCTGGTGTTTGTTTCCCTTTAAGAGTTCATGTAATGGAGTGGCAGTCTTGGAGAAGTCCTTTGTACATTTCCTGTAGTAAACTGCGAATTCAAGAGTTGTCCTCATATCATGAATAGTTATCGGGGGACAGGCCATTCTCGTACTGCGCATATTGTCTCAGAGTCTGGTGATGCTCCTGCAGAAGTAATGATATGTCATAGATATTGACTCAGTCCTTCAGCAAGTGGCATTTGGAAGGCTTTATCCTCAGGATGTAAGCTGACAGTCTCTCAAAGACTAGATCCAAGTGGTGTAGGTAATCCTGGTATGTTTGTGAGTAGATGATGATGTCATCCAAATACAACAGTACTATCTCAAAATTTCGATTGCCCAGACAGTGCTCTTCAAGTCTCTGAAAGGTGCCAGGTGCACTGCATAATCCAAATGGCATTCTAGTGAATCCAAATAACCCCATGGGTGTTATGAAAGCAATTTTCTCCTGGTTGGAAGGAGCATTTGGCACTTGCCGGGTATCCGCTGGCTAAATCAAGTATCAAGAATAATGAGGATGACTTCAAGGCAGTAAGTGACTCCTCGATTCTGGGGAATACAGTGGTCTTGCTGGTCTCCTTGGTCTGTTTTTACCTTGGTCAGTTTTCTGTAATCAACACAAAATCTCAGGTTTTCATTTTTCTTCTTAACCAGAATGATAGGTGGTGCCCATAGGCTCTGACTTTCCTGAATGACCTTGGTATCAAGCATCTCTCAGCATTTCCTTCATTGGCTGATATATAGCGGGGGGGGGTTGGTCTGAACCTCTCTCTAATTGGTTGGTGGTCAACAGTTAGAATGTATTGTTGAATGGTCTTGGCAAATCCATAGTCGAGAGAGTGCTGAGAGAACCCATTGGTGTCTCCAGATCAGCTCTAACACCTATTGCCTCTGGACTTTCATTGTACTGTCAGTGCCCAATATGATCTCCTTCATCCATGCCTCTGTAGTGTCAGTGCTAGAGATATCCATGGCTATGGCAGAACAATAAGCATCTAGGGCATTGGTAGGGATTCTAGAACTTGCCTCTACTACGTCTTTGGGTTTCTCTCACAACAGATGGCCAGTGGGCTGGAGTCTGTACAGTTGTATTGCAGTAGCTCCACAGTTGAACACCCTCACTGGTACTTGTCCCTTTTTGACCATCACTAGACTTTGTGAAATCATTTTAACTTATACCTATGACCTCTGGTTGCATCTCCACTCAGCATGACCACTGACTTCACATCACCTGCATAGGGGGTTTCCCTGGGTATCATAACGGTCACTGGGCCACCCCCCCCAGCAAGCACTAATCAGGCCTCAGGTACCCCTTCCCACTGTTCCTTCTCATGACTTGCCTCAACAATCAGTTTGCGTCATGCTCCTTCGGCACCCACCACCCTACCTTTCCCCCTCCCCCAACTCCCTATCCCATGAGTTTCCATAACAGTCACTACTAATGCAAGCTGCCTGACTATGCCCCCTCACACCCCACCATTTACTTTAGCACATCTTCTCCACTCAGCCTCCCCTCACCCCCCATTTCTCCTTATACCTTATCACCCTCCTTCCTCCACTATTTACCTCCATCGCAGTACCTACCTCTCTGTCATACCTCCTTTCTTCACCCCACTGCCAGCTATCTCCATCCCTCTGAACTACTGACAAGGCACTTTGTAGCTGCTTATTCCCCAAAAAAGTGATTTTCTTGTTATTTTAACTTTTACCTATGTTTTGAGTTATTCTGTAAATTCTGAATCCAAGCTGTATTGTTTATTGTGATGTACCTTTGCTTTCTCCTACTGTACTTTGTTTTGCAATCTATGATGTGGAACCTTTGTAAAAGAGCTTAGGTATTTTCCGAATCACTAAATAAAGAACCATTGGTCTGTCTTCTGAGCTCTAAGCGTGGTTCCAGCAATGCTGCATAATCCTGCCCTCAGATTTCCACTTTTGCACAAGAGTACTGTCTCTGTTCCTGGGTCCAAATGCACTGTCTGTCTGTCTACAGTTTACACCTCGCCAACCTCTCCTTCTTCATGCACAAACTGCTGATGACTCTGGATCAGGTTTATGGTCTGCTGCCATGCTTGTCTCTCTGTCTTGGGTAGTTGGGTCTCTTGCTGCTTCAGGGTGTTAAAAGTCCATGTTAACTGTGCTGGAAGAAATGCATTCCCACAATGACTAGTGGCAGGCTGTCGGTTGAAGCTTCACTAACAGTAAGTCCTTGACCCTGGTATGTGGTGTCTCCCAGTCAAATGTTGGCTTCTATGTATCCTACATAAGAGATTGTGAGACCATTACTTGCAAATAATTGATCCATTTCTGTGGTGGCTTCTGCAGTTGAGGACTTAGACCATGTAGAAAAAATGCTTGCTTTGAATGGTAACTTGTCAACATTATGTGTCCCATTCACATTCTAAAATTATGCATCCCTGATATATTCCAAAATTGCATATCCCTTCCCCATTCCCAAATTGCACATCCCTTCCCCATTCCCAAATTGCACATCCCTGCCACATTCTACAATGGTGCATCCCCTCCAAATTCCATAATCGCATGTCCCTGCCAAGCTGTGTTTCAATGCCACATTCAAAAATTGTCACTGCCATGTTCACAAATTATGTATCACCACCACATTCCGAAATTGTGCATCACTGCCGCATTCTGAACCTGTGTATCACCAACGCATTCCAAAATTAGGCATCACCACCACATTCCAAAACTGTGCATCACTGCCACATTCCTAAATTGTGCATCACTGTCACATTCTAAACCTGTATGTCACCACCGCATTCTGAAATTGTGTCACCACCGTATTCCGAAATTTTATTTATTTAGCTTTTGTTGACCAGGTAAGTGCACTAGCCATAAAATGACTATTTTCAGGCACGACCCAGGAGAGTACAGACGTGCAGAAACTTAATAGGATAACAATTTATAAGTGCTTTACATACAATGAGTTAAAGAGGATACAATATATTGGAATATACAAAGTAAAGCACTTTACATACAATGAGTTAAAGTGGATACAATATATCAGATACATACAGAGTAGACCATTCATAAGTTCATAGGTCCCTACCTATGCAATGAATAGAGAGGACCTTGGACAATAAATTATCAGGTGACATATCACATAAACAGAACAAGGTACACAAAAACAGGTAATACAACAGGAAGAAATAACCACTGAGAGCAGGGGGTGTCATTAAGGAAAAGGTCGGTAAGTGAGGAAAAGGGGAGCAAGCCATAAATTAGATTTATATGAGTATATGTAAGTGTAAGGGAGATGCCTGCAGTGCAAGATTGTATATGAGCAGGGAAAGGGAGCCAGGACAGACTGAAGCAGTAAGAGGGTTATATGGAGGTGAGTAAATACTATTGTATGGCAAGAGACAGTCATTAGGTAGGGTGAAAGCAGGAACAGGTATCAGCAATCGGCAGATTCGAGCGCAGTTTTCTTTTAAAGCATGTGTGGGAGCTAGAAAGTCTAATGTTGAGGGGAAGGAAATTCCACAGCTGTGGAGCCGCATGCTCAAATGCAACAGTTCCTTTCCTAGTGCGGCACCTTGGCAAATTCAGAAAGGATTTATCAGCTGATTGTAGACCATGGAGTGTGTCCTGAGGAACAAGCACAGCTGCAAGACACCTAGGGGTTTGATTTTGAATTATTGAATCAATAAGAGAGCCAAGGTAGTATTTCCTACTTGCTAATGGAGAGAGCCAACCAAGATCATTATAAAGTTGACAGTGATGTTTAAGCCGAGGAGCAGAAGAGGCATAGCGACATATGTTGTTATACGTAATATCCCATCTGAGTAGGTCAGTTTTGTAGGCAGCCTAAATAAGAGAGCCCATAGGTTAGGATGGGGAGCAGAATCCCCCTCGCAATGGCCATTTTTGCTGATGGCATGAGCATGTAACTAGTCTTATATGCAACACCCAGTTTGGAGTTGACAGCTCTACAAACAGACTGTACATGAAGATTAAGATCAAGAGATTGATCTAACAGGATGCCCAGGTACGTGAAAGAGGTCACATGTTCCAGTAATTGACCTTCTAAGTCCTGCACCATCAATGCTGTTGTGCAAGCCCGGAGCTTTGGGGCCGATCCAAGCAGCATGGCTTTAGTTTTGCTAGTGCTGACAGCCAGTTTGTGGTCGTATAGCCAGTTTTGAATATTGTTAAAGTCAGAAGAAAGGGTTGTATTTATAGTGTCTATATTAGTAGAACTTGTATAGATGACAAGATCATCAGCATATAGAATAGCAGAGCAGGATTTTAGAGCAGCTCCAATGTTATTTATATAAAGAGAGAATAGGAGGGGCTGTAGGATGGAGCCCTGAGGTACACCAATGTTAATGGTGGTACTGTTAGATAGAAAGGAATTAAATTTCACCACTTGAGTTCTATTTGTCAGGTAGCTTTCATACCAGTCAACAACAGCGGAGGAGAAATGCAGGTGTCGAAGCGAGGAGAGAAGCAAAGTGTGATCAACAAGGTCAAAAGCCTTTGTGAGGTCAATAAAGACAGCCCCAGTCTGATTGCCAGTATCCATTTTTGAAAGAGTGTTTGTGGTGAATTTAAGGAGTGCAGTCGTTGTGCTATGTCCTTTCCTGAAGCCATGTTGAGTATCTGAGAGCAGACTGTGCTTAAGTAGATAGTCAGTTGTCTGAGTTGTGACAATTTTCTCCAGGATTTTGCTCAGTACTGAGAGTATGGCAATTGGTCTGTAGTTCATGACAACCGTAGGATCCCCTTTTTTAAGTACAGGCGTGATCCGAGCAACTTTCCAGAGGTCAGGGACCATTCCACCTGAAAATGATAACGTATAAATTTTGGCCAGCGGTAGTACAATAAGGGGAGCTGCAAGTTTCAAGAGGTGGGGTTCCAGGGAGTCTGAGCCAGAGATGGTATGATCAGAAATGGACCTCAGGAGCTTCAGGACTTCCTTTCCAGACACAGCCTTAAAATAGAATAGAGGAGTATAAGGAGGTACAGGGGACAACACTTCCAGCTTATCCAGACAGGTTCCTGATGAGGAGTGGGAGGACACTCTTGTGGGACTGAAGGAAGAGGTATATTGGGAGAGATCAGAGAAATGCAGGTTGAAAGAATTAGCTATGGTTTGTGAGTCATTGCAATGCACATCATTTATCAGCATATCATCAGGGGCAGTTGACTGTGAGGATCCTAGGAAGGATTTGATGTGTGACCAGAATTTTCTGGGATCATTGGCCAAGTTAATCAGTAGGTCTTTACAGTAGTTGCTCTTAGCAGCTCTGACTTGTCTTTTACATGAATTCCATAGCATACGGTAAGCGCTGAAATCTGTTTGCTGGCCTGATGTTTTGTAGCGCTTCCAGAGTTTATCTCTCAGGTGCAAACTTTTGAGCAAGTCTTTGTTTAGCCATCTTGTTTGTTTACCCATCACTCTCCGGGGTGATCTTTGGGGCATGTTTACATTGAACCATAATGAATTTAGTGATGAAGAGGTCAAGAGTGTCCTGAGAACAGTGTGATAGATAGATCTCCAACCAATCAATTCTGGAAATGTCATACAGAAACACCTCTTGGTCTAGGTGAGCAAAGTCTGTGAGAGTGATGAGATGTGGTGGAGGAGATGGAGGTGCCCCCCCAAGGACAGGATGCAGAAAGTAGAAGAGTGGTCAGTTAAGGCATCAGCAAAAGTACCAGCGGCTGAGATATGTTCGATCCGGTTTACCAGCACCCAATCCAATAGTGTGCCTATATTCTACAATTGTGCATCACCGCTGCATTCTGAAATTGTGCATCATCACTGCATTCCAAACCTGTATGTCGCTGCCACATTCCGAACCTGTGCATCACCGCTACATTCCGAACCTGTGCATCACCTCTGCATTCTGAAATTGCTCGTCACCACATTCTGAAATTGCTTGTCACCACATTCTGAAATTGTGCGTCACTGCCACATTGTGAAATTGTGTTCTAGCTACTTTCTGAGACTTTGTCATTGCTGCATTCCACAGTTGTAACCTGGTGACATTTTGAAATCTCATACCTGCAATATTTTAAAAACTGCACACAACTTTGCCATTCTAAAGTCATGTTTGCCATTGCATTCCATCTCCCTTCCCATCACATTCTGAAGTACTGTACCTTTTATATCTACAGATTATGGAAGTGCATGTGCTGACCCCCCACCTCCCGTGTCAGTTTTCCTTTTTCAGATGTTTACTACACCTGCAGTTTTAAATAACATAGGAGAAATAAGTCATTTCTCCTATGTAGCTTGCAACGAGGACTAGGTTGTGAGTTCAGGAGAGGACATCAGCAGCAGCTCTTCACTGAAACTGGCTTTTTTGAACAGGCAGTGAATTAAGCAGTACAGAATGATTTATAACATTTAAACTAAGTAACTTACAGATGTGATTTTCGGCATGAGGCTGATTGAGGATATGCTGATCCAAGTTCTGAATTTATTGATACAAAAAATGTTGCCCTCGGTCCCTCTTTAATGGGGGCCTCATTCCTTATTTGTTTCACCCCAAACCCCCTGATATAAAAATTTGTTTTCACACTATATACATTAAATCAGATCCCAATGCATTTTCACTCAAAAGATATCCCTATGTGTTTATAAACTACGTAGTACATTTTAAAGATTTTTACTGGCTAAAATGGATCACACAGCCATATGTTAAAACAGACATCAACACACACACACACACACACACACACACACACACACTCTCTCACAACTCACACACACACACACACACACACACACACACACACACACACTCACAACTCACACACTGTTCAGGTCCTTTAACAAAATGAACCATAGAAAATAATGTTATACTGAATTTAGGTATAAAACCCTCTACAGCTGAATCATAAAATGCTCCCCCCAGCATGTGCCGAATTTCAGTGGCTACAAAGTACTGAATTAACATGCCAAACAATGGATTGCTTAGCCACCAAGTACTCTATGTACAATAGGAAGTATTATAAGCATCTGATACATTGTAGCAAATTAGATTGCTGACCTCTGCAATAACTGATGAGGTTTTCATGGCTAATCTAAAACATAAACAGTTTAGTGAGTAGTTCAGCAGGCCTTATACGGAAGGTATACTGCTAAAATATGAAATAAACAATTCTTCAGAGCTACTGTGTTTGTGACTGAACAGGAACTTAAACTATTTGCCCATACTGAATGCTAAAACATTTAAGGGAATTGACTGGCCTGACGCTACCTGTACAGAAAGGGCAAAACAACTATCAGGAAGAGACTTGTGTTGTACAATACTAACTATGCCCTGACGATGAAAAATTAGTCCAGTAGTAGGCTTGCTATGAATGACTTATCATGCCTCTCGTCCACATCTTAGAAAGGATGTCCTAGAATGCTTGACTAAGAATCTTGTTAAGGGTGACAGTCCAAACGGGATTACAAAACCAGCAATGCATGCAATTTAATGAGCGGGTGGAAAAACATCGACAAACAGCATCAAGTAATAAACGCCAGATAAAAACAGAAGTGTGCTTTCTCACGGTCTGTAAAGGACAAAGTGACAGTACGTTTATACAAATTATGGAAAGAAACGCAGAAAACATTTGTGAACACATTTTCAAATCATCACCAAAGTCACACAGGACAGAAAGTAGCATAGATGGGTAGAAGACAGAATATTTTGCGTACAACTAATTTTAATACTGGAAGTTCCAACAAAGACATTGTTACTTTGGGGATTGTGGCTATGTACAAATAACCCTTGAAAATCAGGCCCCAGTCTTAAAAAACCTTTTTATTTAGCAAACTCTGGAAAAGGGCAAGAAAGACAAAAGACCCAAATGACTGGCTTCAATTCAGAAAAGCCAGAAACTCCTGCACTAAACAAGTGAGAAAAGCCAAGGCAGCCTTCTACACAGCTGAACTAGATGCTTCCTATAACAACCCTTCCAGGTTCTGGGGTACCATAAAGGGCATCCTAGGTCAAACTTCTACCCTGTCTTACCACCCAAAATTCAATTAAATAGTATTGAAATCACCGATAAGCAAAATATCTTGAATGCCTTTAACGATCATTTCACTACAGCTGGCCTAGCTTTGCTCCTCTCCTGCAAACCTATTAAGATCATCTCTAAACCTACAATCTACTGAGGGTCAAAGGTTGCTTCCACATTCTCATTCAAACCAATATTCTTCAAAGAAGTAGAAGACCTTCCACCAGCTAGATACCACCAAAAGTGCAGGTGCAGACTCCTGGACCCCTACTTTCTAAAAAGTAGCTCTGCATGCCTTAACCGCCCCCTCACCCACCTCTTCAATCTATCACTTGCCACTGGTTCTATCCCTCAATATGGAAAACAGCTCAAGTGTTTCCATTACTTAAGGCAGGTGATCCCATGGACCTCAATAATTATAGGCCCATCTCCATCTTACCAGTACTATCCAAGATGCTTGAGAAGCTGGTAAACTCTCAGTTAACTGCCTACCTTGATACCAACAATCTCCTAAATCCAGCTCAATCTGGGTTCAGATCTATGCATAGCACCATCTCTGCACTAGCAAAAGTCACAAATGACTGGCAGAGACTGCCCTAGACAAAAAGAATAATACCTGTGCTGTGTTTCTGGATCTAAGCAAAGCCTTTGACACTGTGGATCATGATCTTCTAATCTCCTCTCTGAACTCCATAGGCCTTGACTCACTCTCTCTTAAATGGTTCAGATGCTATCCTCCGAAGATTACAACTGGTAAAAATGAAGGTGATCTATCTACCTCTAAACCACTCCTAAGAGGTGTACCGCAAGGCTCCATCCTGGGTCCCATCCTTTTGCCATTTATATCAACAATATTGATTCCAATCTCACTTTCTAATATCCACCTTTTGCAGATGACACTGTACTATATGAGCAATCCTCACCATCAAAGCCTGTGAGCTCCTACAGTCTGAATTCTCCTCCTTCAGCACAACCTATTAGAAAAGAAATTATTACTAAATGCCAAGAAAACCAAAGCTATGTTCTTTGCCACCAAGAACTGTTCTTCCACTATCCCATCATTCACCCTCCCACAACTCTCTACCATCCTTGGTGAAAATCTGGAATATGTTGACAAATTCAAATACCTAGGAGTATGGATAGACAATAAACTAGACTATACTACCCACGTTGAAGAGCTCCTAAAAAAGCTAAGACAAAGACTTGGTCTATTCTATAGGATCAAACACTACCTGACCAAAGATTCCAAACAAAGATTAATCCTAGCATCATTCCTGTCCCTCATTGATTATGCTGACTTCCTCTATGGTCATTGCTCCCTCTCCATCTAAACAAATTAGACACCCTGTATCATAGAGCTATTAGATTCATTACTGACCTTCCCTCTAGCACCCATCATTGCTCTCTCTACAATGCAGTCAGTTGGACATCCCTGCAACATAGAAGAAAAAAATGCTGCTATCTGGATCTACAAAGCTCTGTCAAACAAACTCCCTTCCTACATCTCAGACTGCTTCAACGGATCACATCCAGGCCCTACACCTTGAGGATCAACAAACTGATCCTGCTGAAGATTCTATCACCTGCACCCGGTATGGAAGAGCTGCAATCAGTTATTCCTGGCACTTATCTGGAATTCTATCCAAAGTCATTGAAAATGGATACACTGATTCCTCTTACATCCTTCAAAAGCTGTATACCAGCCTAATCCCAGATCCGTGCACTTGCTTCCACAAGGCCTAGTCCTCCTCGCCCCCAACCCCTCCACACCCCTCTCTCCTCCACCCCTCTTTTAAAGCTCCTTCCTATTCTTCTATCATTCATCTGGTCCTTTCCCCATCAAACCTCATATATATGCCCACCCATGTACCATTATCCATGCCTTATCCCTACTAGACTGTTTGTTTTCTCTCCTTTATTAGGTTTTAGGTTTATTGTCCTTGTATATATGTAAATATTTATACATCTATCTCACTCATTAATGGTTGTATTTGTGCTTATTCAATATCATGTTTTTGTATACAATCTGTAACCTTTTTGTTATGACCACTCAGGTCCATCTTGTAAATGAGCTATGCTCAATGATGTTCGCCTGAATAAATAAAGATTTTGATTGATTGATTGATTGAAACGACACCCACCATTTCAATGACTTTACCATAGAAATTAGCTGGTAAAAAATCCACCATCCTCCATCGCCTGGTTCTTTGAGGGAGTGTGGTTGCATGTAGCCTTCCCAGTTCACACTCCAATCTACCTTTTAGCCTCCTAACCTCTTCCTATCAGCAGCTAGCACGGCTGAGAGAGCTGCTAGTCTCCTACTAGGACAACAGCAGCCTCTCTCCAACAGCACTCTCCTGAAGATGTTGAATCCACATAATCCACAGGGACCACAGCTGACCATGTCCTCCCTCTACTACTTGGTGTCACTAGTTTGCTAGAGGAAAATGGCAATCAATCAATATGCTGTATTTTATATAACATTATTCTGCCAGGTGCGGTGTTGTTATGCTAGAAATACTCCATGATAACTTCAAGCACAGACATCAACTGATTCCCCTTCCCCTTAAGACCCTGTACACACCGGTTGCTCAGCTTGGAAGTGTTTTTTAAAAAAGTTTCATTTACTAGTTTAAGCATGGAGGTTGGCGAGCTCAGAGTGCGCTCTGACACCGTGCTTGCCCAAATGAGTTCCTAGGCACTGTGCTGCTCTAACACCATGCTCTAGCTTACCTCTGAGCGCAGCCAGAGCACGGTTTCAGAGCCTGGACTGCAGCATGTTTTTTTTCCGTGCTACAGTCTGAAGCAAACCTTTCAAACCATTTTAACAGAGTTAAAACAGCTTACTAGTCCTAGTGTGTACAGGGCTCTAGATCCTCTGCCCAACTATTAGTTTTTTAGACAGGCAGCAAATGTTACTACAGTGCCCTAAAACAAGTCTTTACTCGAGCAGAATGCAACCTCACCATCAGCCTAATCCCCTCTGTGGCTCTGTCAATAGAAAACACTTTACATTTAACTTAAGATTTCTTAAACATATGAAACTGAAAATCCCTCCTCTAATAGCTATTTTATTGGAGAAAGCTAACCTCTTCCAGATGACTTGGGCAGGAACTAGACTGTGAAGGAAAAGCTCTTTTGAACTACTGTGTGTGTATACTGTAGGTTGAGACGTACCGTGGTTTGCAAGTGTTTTTCCGTTGTTCAGTTGTTTGAGGCGCTTCTGATGGGATTTTCCATTGTTATGAATCTGGGCCTGGGCATAGGAGTTTAGCTGGATATTGCACACTTCACAGAGGGTAAATGACCTGTGCTTTTTCTCCCTTTTTACATGCTGGTCTGATGGTACAGACTGCAGATCCATGCTGTCCTTGCTTTCTAAGAGAACCTCGGGGGTGCCATTTTCTGGAGAGTGAGATGGACTCAAAGGTCGCTTCATTCCTTTAAACACAAAAATGACAGATATGTCAGGTGAAACTCATGGTTTAATAATACTGTTACAGGACTGGGAAATGACTTGGTAAAACAGGCGGTTAATTTTGCATACCTGTGCAATTCTGCAAAATGCTGACAAAAAATATAATTAGCTATTAGGAACAATACTATAATTTGAACATTTAAGACATGTGGAAGCGTCTTTTATTTAACCTTACTCTTGAAAATGCATTACAAGAGCTTCAGTTTATTGTGTTGCTATTTTTGTTTGTTTTTTATTGCACTGCCATAAAAAAAGACAGAACAGGAAATGAGGCTGGAAAGGCTGAAGCCCCTTCCCCAGTCACCACTGCCAAGCAGAGTTAGAACTGGAAAAGTACACACTGCTATCATATGCAAATGTGAAATACATGAAAATCACCTCAAGATGGTGGTGTTGCCTGCAGTTTCAGATTATGATTTTGCTCTGTAGCTATGATAGCCTTCAAGGGGTGTTAAGTTTAACTATTTGAGTCAATCTGAATTAATGGAAATAGAGACTGCTGAAATGACTTTGAGATTTACTTTGACAGGTAAGTGAGATGCAGTGTGTGTCTTGTGTTTGAGATGACTGTAAAACTCAACAAACTCAAAATGTAGAAGATTTAGACACCTCCACACACCTCTAGAGCAGAAACTGAAGACAATTTACAATTACAGCTCCAAGGGGAGACTGTTCAATTGATTCAGTACTAGATATAAAGAGTTAGTGTAATTGTATTTAAACTAAAATAACATTTATAATAGATCAATACGACATATTTTCTGGGCCATCTTACAGAGAACTGGGGCCCTATTTTTCGAAGATATTTGCCTTAGGTACATAATGGGAGAAATTTTTGTGGGAATAATGCCCCATGTCTCCCAAAAGTAGTTGACGTACATACATGAAAGACCAGAAAAAAAGGGTCTCACTTTCATATAATAATGCATTTACAGAAGGTTACATAATGTTCCTACAACAGACTTGCTAATATGCCTCTAACATTAAACTCCAATACGTTTGTAAATATCAAATTATACAAGCCTTTTAACACATTTCTTTTTTTTAGTTTAAGACGAACAATAAGCAAGTAATGTTGAATGGATATGCTTCCCAGTGCATTAGGGGTGGGCAGTGGCTTGGGCCTGAGAACAGAAGTGGCTGGGTTTTGCCTGATCCAGTCTTTTGGGCCAGCCATTGAATTTCCTTTTTTTGCTTGTCTGACCTTTTTTGTTGCGGCCAAATTTACACCCCTCTACAGGGTGACTATAAATACTCCCTCCTTCATTTATGAACCAATACACACCCTTATTCCTCTTTCCCTTGCTCCTTATTATGATAACTGACATCTCTGGGGGGATGTGCCCCATCCACTGCTATCCTCCTTTCCTACTGTGGGGGAATTCTCACAGTCAGAAAGCAGGCTGGTAGTATAGCTTACAGGTTGGAGCAATAAGCTGTGAATGAGCTTGGTGCATCCAGCAGACCTGGGTTTGATTCCAACAACCTCCTCTTGCAGACTCTGTGATCCTGAGCAAGTCACTTAACCTCCTCAATGCTCCTGAGTCACCCCTGAACACAGGCCTTGTGCCTAGTGGGCTGTACCTGGTTACCAATAATAATAATAATAATAATAAAAAATATATAAATACATTTAGCGTTAATGCAGACGCATGTTGCCAGTTCATAGACTTTGGTGTGCACTTGAACTAAAGTCAGACTAGGGCTAGTTTGTGCCCCCTATTGTACTTAGTTGCCCCCTGATGCCCTGCACAGCGCAGCACACCATGTGGCAAGGCAGGCATTTCAGTAGGTGGAGCATCAGCGATGATACAGTTTGAGAATGGGACTGATGTAAGGGCCTCCATCTGCAACTGAAGCCTTTACATCAGTCCCATCACCAAGCTGCATCATCACTTCTGCTCTGCCTCACAAAATGCTCACCCAGCCCCACACAGTATGCCCTGCTGCTTGCTCCATGTAACAGGGCTTGGGGAAGCAGCTAATTATAAGGAAGAGGATGGGATGCCTACACTGCTGTGTCACCCGAAGAATGGAACCAATTTATATTTAAACTGCAGCTGAAGTGTGTCAACTGCCAACTTGGGACTATGATAACACTGGATAACCTCATACCTCCTGAAAGCAAGGGAAGGGCAGAGGGTCTGGAGGCACACTTCTGTGCCCCTGAAGACGTTATTATTCTGGTATGAGACAAGGGAAAGGGGAGAGGTTATAAGGGGTGGTGGTTGAGGGAGGGGGCATTTGTGATCCATTTGGGGGGTATGGTATCACAGATTAGGGACCCCAGCAGCGCCCCAGGTGGACATGCTATAAAGTCTGTGATGCCGTAAACCACCCTGGAAGTGGCCAGCCCCTACTATGCTGTCCTTCTGATTATACCATAAATCTTTCAGTGGGGGTGGGGGTGCTTCCCATAGCCCTCAAATTAAAGGACCGGCAGTGAACACTCAGTGCTGAACTCTGAGGGTCATTGGAAAGTCCCCTGATCAAATATTGAGGGCGGGATTCAAATGTGGGACTCCGGGGTCATAGTGCTAAAATGTATGGGGTTTCTAAATAGGTTGGGTGGAGTCAGGGTGGTATAAATGGGGTAGAAACTGAAATCCTTGATTCAAACGTGCCTTTTAAGTACCAGAGATGTGCAGATGCAGAGTTACCTAATTCTGTTGTGAAACTGATTGCACTATTATTTCTTTTTAGTATATATTACATTTTTGGTTCTGGTTTTAGTTCTCATTGATTTGTCTGACCCAACCTGTTCCGCCCATCAGAACTGGAAAAAAGACCCCCACATGTCAAATTACAAATTCTGTGGTTCAGAAGGTCATAGTTTATGTCGCATTTCCTAGGGCAACATTAACATATTGTTCCAAATTGAAACATCCAGTACTTTGACATTTAGATTAAAATATTCATGTTAGGACACACTGAAATACTGGCTCTGTATGAGAAAGACTCTCAGAAATACTGACTGTGTGCGAGAATTCTTCACACTATAATAAAACATCGTGTCCACATGTAATTTAAGTTCCCTAACTAAGATGAAGAAAATATGGGTTTGTAACATCCTCCTCCCTCCACTAGGGGATGGCAGGCTATTATTTAGCTCCAGGGCATTAGAAAGAACAGAAAGTATTATGGCCCTGAGGGATAGGAGGTCATTAGGAGTATACATCGAGAGGCTAAGACTCTAAGTGATTTAGTGGAGTTCAGTCTCTGGGGGCTCTCTGAAAGGGGGTGCCCCAGGGACCCAGCAACTGTGTGTTCTCCCTTGTAGGAAGCCTAGAGCAGTAGCTGGGATGGTGTCTGTTTATTGTTTATTTAGATCTAGGATTACAATTACCTTTGAGCCAAGGCACTTTTACAAAGGTTCCACATCAGGAGAGTACATACATGTTAAACATGTTAAACAAGGGCATACAACATTAAAGAGAGCATGCAACCATATTCATCATTTCAGGTACGGCATCACGGTAAATAGGATACATGAATAACACATACAAAGAATCAATTCAGAAACCTAGAAGAAATCAGGGAGGAAGGGTGAGAGGATAGTGGGGGTGGCAGCCAAAAAAGAGACTAGAGCAGCTCACGGCATTGTCAAAGAACATCAGAGGGGGGTGGTTGATCTCAATGGGGAAGGGGAAGTTAGGGGTGGCAGTCACATGAGCTGGAGGCCGTGAGATGATGATGGAGGCTTGATTTGAATATGCCCAGTGAGGAGGTGGAGGTGATGTGAGTGCTGAGGGCATTCGTCCAGCTGGGTGCGCGTGTGCAAAGGATCTTTGGCCCAGAGTGGTGCGGCATCAGGGGACCTGTAGAAGCTGACTTTCAGACCCTCTGGTGTTATGAGGATTAGTGTTTGGGCGCAGGAGGGCTTGGACACTAGGTGGGTACAAAGTAGTTTTATTCGCCATCAAGCAGGTAAGGTACTTTATGCAGTTAGCAAGTTGAAGCCATCCTGTTTGAGCGTAAAGCTCACATGTATGTGTGAGTCAGTGGGATCCAGTAAGCAGTCAACAGGCCTTGTTTAGGGAGGTCGTTATGCACCCGAGGGCGGTAGTAGAGGCAGAGCCATAGATTATGAGGCCGTAGTCTATGACGGAGACCAACAGAGCTCTGGATAGTAAGACCCTGATCTGTATACCCGCAATATCCCTGAACTAGACCAACAGCTCAATGTGGAATTTAAAACCTGGACACCATGTTTTGGATGTGATGCACAACTAGTGGTGCACAGTTTTCTTATTTTAGGACTTTGGATCCAGATTTGCAGTCACCCATCTGTGGATTCATTGGAGCAGTAAGTGAGCTGTTAAACCAGTATGCATTGTGTACAGTATGTCTGGACCGCATTTCAACCAACTATGACAATTTGGACTTATTGCAGAATGTGCAGTCTATTTCTGCTATGTAGTGAGCGTGTGTGTGTGTGTGTGTGTGTGTGTGTGTGCAGTGTAGGAATTACACTTTATGAGTTTTGTTAAATTGAGCCTCCCTTCCCATTATAAGTCAATGGCAGTGATACATGCGCTATCAGGGCTCATTTCGGAGCTAGGGCTGGCTGGGCCCTGGAAAGGCCCTCTGCAATTCCAGCACTGTTAAGTGTGTGTTCGTGTGTTGGAGTGAAGATGGATAAGAAGGAAGTGATGGGACCTGTCTCCAGTGAGTATCTTGTCTTTTACCCCAGATCAGGGAAATAAACAAATGCTTGCATTGGCCCCTCCTCATAAGCCAGACTCCACGCCAGTGGGGAACACCAGGGCGGGGGGCATTTTTGGCTATACAATCACTCACATGCTTGAAGAGGAACTCTCTAAGCAGGAAGGGTAAAATCCATGAGCAATAAGTTGATATTATACATTCTTCTGAGGCCTTGCAATGCAGCAGTCAGTAAGGCACTGCACACAGGTGGAGTTTCCACTGGGAATGACATAGACAGAGGTGCTGGTATCACCATGAACCTCTTTCATAAGAATGTTGTTGTATATGTAGTTAGTAGTTTTGTGTCACATAGCTACAGCAATATAACTAGGAAAATAACATTTATAAGCCCCCTTGCAGACATGCCCATATTTGTTACCCAGCCCCCTTGTACATCCCCTGTTGTGCTTCAGGAACTGCATAATAACAGTAGATAAATACAGCAGTACTCAGTTGTATGCATTAAACATTATGTCTAATTCAAAAAGAGCACACCAATTCTTATTATAACACCAGTGGGGGTGGATATCACACAGTAGGAGTAACCAAAATCAAACAGCTGGATGCAGAATAGCACCCCCTCTCCAATCAACTTGTAAGCGGAGGCTTACTTGGTGTATGCGTTCCTGCATGCATGCATAGCAACTGTGCCCACCTCTGCTGTCCCTAATAGTGCTAATTTGTGTCATTAAGTGAAGCAGATCTCTATGCTTGCTCTGCTCTTTGCCATCTGATAAATGAAGAGACTGTGAGACCTATCTTTGATATCCATATCATGCATCACTTATCATATCTGATAACAAAGATATCCATCTTATCTGATAAAGCAACTAATAACATCCACTATATTCAAAAGAGGAAAGAAATGAAAGTCACTTACTGTAACTGTTGATCTTCCAGAATATCTTCACCATTGATTACCACTTACGGAACTGGGCCGCAGGCACTAGAACCCCAAGGGAGCAAAGCTTTTGTCACGGAGCTGGACACGGGTACTGGGCATGGCACCTGTGCATCTTCCATGCAGTGCCATGCACCAGCCAAGAACTGTTGCCGGCCCCCGCACTAACCTTCGTTCTGTTTGCCAGGAGAGAAGCAAAGTAAGGAAATGTAAGAGAGGGGTAAGAAGTTTCCTGGCCCACAGGGATAGGGAAAGGATAAAGGAAGTATTAATAGAGAACAAAATAAATTCAACTACCATCCTTTGAATAAAGGAAAAAGGGGCACATTTGGTGGTCTAAAGGGGTAACTGGGTATGGAACTAGAACCTCACACCACTAGCTAGACAGGAGGTGGAGAGTTACTCTAAAAGGCAGCAGCCCTGAAGCATGTGGCTCTGGTAGAAAAGAGGAGATTCCCAAAACTGGGAACCCCTAGCAATTGAGATGATACAATGTACCAAAATAGGAATGACTCACATAGACTTCTGGAAAAAAGCAAATTCTAAGCTACCTGATGGAGAACTGACCGAATATCTTAGTCTAGTATATCCCCTTTTTCTCCTCAGGATAAAATAAGAAAGGTTCTCGGGTGCATGTGGAGCTGTGAGGCCAAACAGCTCACAGGAGTCGAGATATGTTCATCTCTCCAGGTACCCCTTAGGGTAGTGGGCTAACAGCACAGCTTGTATAAGAGAAGAAAGGCATACCAACCAAAAGGACAGTCTGGCATAGTCAAAATTAAATAAAAAAAAAAAAATAGGCTGAGGAAATAGTGCAGACTAGATGGGCCTACTGGTCCATATCTGCAGACTCATTCCATGTTTCTGTGTAACTTCAGAAAAGTTAACTACTTCTGCATCAGAGCTTGTGTATGTGCTCCAATCCAGCGCACAGCACTGTTCCACAGACAGGGCAACTGCCAGGTGCAGCAAGACTGGATAATGCCCAGAGACACAGAGCGCATTTAGTAACTAACAGAGATATAGCCCAGGAAGGAGTATACTCCGGGCAGGAAGAAGGACAAGAAAGAAAAAGAAGAAAGGGAGCTGCCTTCTCTCACTTTTTTTGGGTTGGTATGAGGGCACTAATAGGAACCCTCACTATGTGAGTTGTTTAACAACTACTTCATAGTGAGTACAACAGGGGATATGCCATGGCACTAGATGGTACCAGTCGGCACTAGCACGGTGAGCTGCCCAGAGGCCCCGGCTCTACTAGAGTAGGGGATGGTGGGCAGGTGTGGCAATCTATGGTGAAGATATTCTGGTAGCTCAACAGTTATGGTAAATATGTAACTTTCATATCTTCCAAACATCAATTTTCACCACTGATTCTTACTTATGGGTCTGAGTACCAAGCTTCCCCTTCTAGCTGAGGGAGAAGCTGGCTTACCCTAAGGATAATAGATACCCTCAGCCCTGTGTGTGGGGGATAACACCTGAGGGTAGGCGCTCCTTACAGGTCTGGTGAGACCAGAGACTGGTCAGGGCTAGGTGGGTGCTCCTGTGGCACAGGAGCAGGAGGGGTTCCCAACAATTCTCGCCTAACCCTAGGGGAGAAGAAATGAGTCCCCTATAAGTGCAAGTTAAGCACCTTACACCGAGTCAAAGGAGCCAGTCAGAGGAGGTGAAGCCATACCATCTACCTGAAGCAGACTGCAATTCCTACTAACCTAGAAGTCACCTCATTGGTATGATAAGATGCTCTTGACTGGTGCTGAGCTGCCTCCAGGCCCCAGGAGCCATTAGTGTTGTGGAGAAGGGCTTGTACTGGGCCCTGTCAAGACTCCCTATGCCAACTCTCTAAGGCACCAACAAAATCCCAGTGCTGATCCTATGTTAATGGCCCCTCAGGGCCTATTAATGAAGGCAACCTCTCTAGAAAATGGCAAATCCCTGCTAGAGGGGACTGAGACTCTTGGTCTCGACGGCCTTGTCCTGGGCTGCTGAACTGCACAGTGGGACTCATCTGAGGGGAAAGCCTAGCAGATTCACCCAAAGGATGTCCTTCTGCATCCAGGGAGTGACCCATCGGTGCCCATGGGGGGGAAGAGCTGTACACGTCCCACACGATGATCTTGGTCCTCACCGTTGGGGGTGACAACTAGTGGCTCTGGGGAAAACTCCATCTCCAGGCCACCATCTAACACTGAGTCTGTGCCCCCACCCAGCACTAGGCTCAGGATCAGTGGCAGCCTCAGAGATGGGGTTGTACTGGTCACCACAACCAGCACCACTCTCAAAACCATGCTCAGTGGCAACTTCACTGTCACTTCTAGAGCAATCACCCTCCTTGCTGTTACAAATGACACCTGGAGCTGGGTTCAGGATCAACACCATGTCCAGTACCATTACCTTCCTTGGTATCGCTAATGACACCATGGATGGTAACAACCATCAAGCTGGCAACAGCACAGAGAACAGCCCTGGTGGCGGTCCCTCTCTTGACACCACACAACCAGTGTCAGAACAGGGCCAGCATCATCCCTGGTGTCACCCACCCTGTCATCACCAGGAATGGTGACAACAGCACCAGCAATACCAGAAGATGATGTAGACTGGTGTAGACTGACCATATAGCTGCAGCCTTGCCACTGGGGATATCTGCTGTTTAGGGCAGGCAGACTGTGGAGGACTTGCAGTCGATCACCCAGCAGGAGTTAACTGTCCATCAGACCCAATCACTTCCACAGCATGATAAGGTACAGGAGAACTCCATACATCCAAAGAACCAGTTGTCCTGGGAAGAGGCCCAGGGGACAGGCCTAATGACCTGAAGTTTGATGCATTTGTGAAATGCCTGCTTCCTGAAGTGGGGATTGGGTGACCCCACTTCAACACACAGTTTGTGGAGAAGCCGGCATGGCATGTATCCATGTCATGTTCTGGTCCAAGACATACTGGGTCTGCGCAGGTCTGATGCTGGTTTGGAACATGCACTGGTTTCCCATAGGGGCAATGATACATAATGGGTGGCTGTTGGACATTCTTCAACGATTTCACCCCTTTTTTTAATCAGACTTCGACACTGTAGAAAAATAAACAGAAACAATACCGAAAGAAATTAAAATTGTGGTGACCCAACAGAAATAGCAGTGATGAGTGGAACTAAGGCACTGTGCTCCTATGGCGTTCACTCAAGAACAAGACTACCAGGGAGAATGCGGGGATGCACCTGTTGTAGTCTATGGGTGCATTTTAAAAACATTTTTATATATGTTAAAGCAATGTTTTATATAAGTGAAAGCCACCGTTCAACTGATAGGGTCCCCATCAGTTGAGTGGTGGCTTTCATTTATATAAAATGTTGCTTTAACATATATAAAATTGTTTTTAAAATGCTCCCATAGACTACAATGGTGCATGTCCCCACACTCTCCCTGGTTAGACATCATAAAACATCTGAGCGCAGGGGTGGGGCCAGCAGATGGGGAACTGGAAGGGAGTGAGCTGCCATCGGTTTGGCACGATGTATGATCCCTTCCTTTCCAAAATAGACTGAGGGAAAAATTAAAGTGTATGCAGGGAATGACTACTGCGGCCATGTGGTAATGGGTTATTAAGCCCACAGGCATATCTTAGAAATTTACTTTAAGGAAAATAGTAAACACACTCCTTTCTCCCCATTTGTTATTAAAAATGGCCTGAAACCATCCTTTAGCCCCATATAATAGAAACTCACTCAAATTCTGGCACGAAGGCATGCCAATGTGTGCAAATGTGGACGTGAGACCACAGAAGATAAAAAGGAACAGGTGGGCTAATAGTGTTCCAAGTACAATTAGGTGTCCAAAATATCCTCTGCGAGAGCAGCACAAAACATTAATCCATGTGGCAGTGCAAACCACAGCTGCGATCATACATGCAAAGCACCTTTTCACTCCTGGGCAGTTTAGAAGGCACAGATCCGTTATTGCTGAAATGCAGAACTGCAATATGTAAGGAATAAGACACGATAGGTGTGGTTTATGGCCTGATAAGAGCACGCCCCAGGTGCATAATGAGGCACGAGGCACTTGCGCCAAGTTTCTTTAGCACCTCGGAAGTGCTCTTATCAGGCCTTAAACCACACCTTGGAATATCTTATTCCGCTCATAAAATGAGTCCTTCATTACAATATTTATTTAAAAATTCACATAAAAAATGTAAAAAAAAATATGTTAGTATAAATACAAAAAATTAGAAAAGTTTTCCTTGTTCCTGTATTAGAAAGGAGATGTGTAATGAAACAGCCACTAGAGGGTGATGGTGTCTGTCTGCCCCACCCCCACCCCCAACACACACACACACACACACACCCTTGGAGAAAATGTTTTCATTCATATTTTTCTTTCGTTATTGAAGCAGGTTGTCTTTGCCAACGAGTGAGAGAGCTAACAGTTTTAGTAGAAGTGAGTGGGGAGCAAGGGTGTCCCTTAGCAGCTGTTGTAGCTAGCACCTGATAGCGCTCTCTTGATCGCAGCACTGTGGTATGGTTTTAGGTTGAAGCAGGTGATTGCGCTCATCCCAAAGTGTCATTAGCGATTGTGGTCTTCTTGAACTATGGTCATATTTTTAAATAATTTAAACAGAAGTGGCAGCTGTAATACCGGCAAGCAGCAGTAATGGGAGGATTGTGGTGGGAGCAGTGGTGATGGAGCAAGTGACCTGGTGGGAGGGGAGGTGATGGTCACCTGGATACTACAGTATGTGGAGTAAATGCCTGCAAATGAAAAAAGAATTATGTGGGTTAGAGCAAGTAATGGGAATAAAGGTAGAGGTAATGTGAGGAAGTATTTTTCCACGGAGAGGGTTGCGGATGCATGGAACAGCCTCCCTTAGGAGGTCGTGAAGTCAAGAACTGTGGGGGAATTCAAGAATGCATGGGACAGACATAAGGCAGTCCTAGTAGGGGGTAGGAGGAAGTAAGCTGTTGATTAAATAGGATCTGCAGCTTATCTGTTAGGTAGGAAAATGAGCAGATTAGGTGGGCCAAGCGGTCCTTATCTGCCATCAAATTCTATGTTTCTATGTTTCTATGTAACATGGCTGCCCAAAATGTTATTTTCAAAACTTTCTGGCGGGCATTGATACCTGACTACACTGTGTCCTTATTGTCACAAGCAGTACCAGTTTACACAATGTATGCTGATAAGAACATAGCAAATGGTACTTCTTAGCCAATCAGAACACAGAACACTTCCTACCAGTTTGTAATGGTACATAAAATGCTAATAACTCCACTCATCATGCAGGGACCTAGCGCCTTACCATATACTTACCACAGTATTACTAGTCATCTATACGTGTTTCTTGCCCCCTGACAGCCTCCTTAGTGCCACTCTCTGGCAGAGGCCCTCTGTCTTCCCTTGTGAATACAGAGCAGAAGTAGTCAATAAGAGCGGCTTCCTTCTGCCCATCCTCCTCAATTACCCTACCTCCATCTGACAGCCTAACAATTCCTCCTCCCTTCTTTTTTCCAAAATATATCTAAAGAACAGTTTTTCTCCTTCCTTGACCCCTCAGCAATGCACATTTCTGTGTCTGCCTTTGCTTCCGTGACAACCCTCTTTGTTTCCCTTGTTTTCATTTGGTACTCGCTTCATTCTTCCTCACCTTGTTTCTCCTTGCACCTAGTGAAGGCCTTCTTTTTGGTTCTCACTACTTCCCTGACCTTTTCAGAGAACTATATTGGTATCTTGTACCTGTTTCTTTTGATTATGTTCTCATGCAAGACTGTGTTGCCTAGAGAACAGCCCACCTGTTTGTCCCCTAGCTTTCCTCCACATCCCTGATGCTGGCCACTCCAACTAACTTGTCCTGGACCAGCTCCCTCATCCAGGTAAAGTCTGTCCTTCCAAAATCTAGGACTTCAGCCTTTGATGAGGGCTTACTTGTCCCAAGGGCTAGGCTGAACCATACAGAGTCATGGTCACTGGACCCTAGCGGCTCCCTTAACCTCATTCCTTCTACCACTTCTGAGTTGGTGAGCACCGCATCGAGAATGGCAGTCTGCCTGGTGGGTTCCTTAACCAGCTGCACCAGCAGGCAGTCCTGCAATGTTTCCAGCTGGGCCTGATGTCTGGAACGCCTGGCCACTGGAATGACCCAATAAATATCAAGCAAGTCTAGATCTCAAAGCACCACCTCCACATTTGCCAACCCCCTTTCTAGTTCTGACCCTAGCTCCTTATCTCTCTCATCCCCATGTCCTGGACATCTATAGAGCACCTTCATCTGTAATTTCTTGCCTGAAGAAAAGGGAGATAAACACTCCCCCAATAATTACCAATCTATTAGCCTCGCCTCAGTAACAGGAAAAGTAATGCAGATGTCAGTTAAACACATGATAGAGCAAGAATGCAGGGGACGTGGAATTATGGATGAAAAGCAACAGGGGTTTTAGGCAGTAAGGTGCTACATTACATATTTACTTTAAGAACCTAAAAGTAGGAACCTAGATGATGGCAATGCAGTAAACATAATCGTTTTGGGCATAAGTAAAGTCTTTGATGTAGTGCCACATGCAAAATTAATAAAAAAATGAATAAAACGAAAATTGACTGTAAAACTGTAAACTGGGTAACAGAATGGCTTAACAACAGAACACAGAGCGTCAGGGTAACAGGATGTACAGGGAATACAGCCACCAGGACCTGGGGGACTGAAGCCACAAGGGGAGCGGGATTCAGACAGCCCAAAGCTCAGTCACTGAAGAATCATCGGCCGCTACAGGGAAATGTTTTTTTTTTTTAATTGTATCTTAATGGTGAATATGGGGGGATTTTGTTTTGTGTGTTCCACTGAAGGAGCTATACTGCTGGAAAGGGGCTAATGTTAATTTGAGCGAGTGCTGTGGCACAGTGTCCATTCTTTTTATAGGAGCAATGCTGAAGGGGACTATGTGACTTGTGGTTAGGGTTTAACTGCTGTAGTGCAGTGTCCTTTCTTTTGCAGGTTTCCCACACAGGAGCAGCTGAATCGGGAGGATCAACCGTGAGTGGGGGCTACATCTGGTAATGGGGAATTTTGTGTGGGGGCAGCAGCAGGAACAGTTGTTGGGTCACTTGCAAATTTGACTTGACTTGATCTGGAGACTGACCCACAATGAGCCAGTCATCCAGGTATGGGAATATAGAAATGTTTTGTCTCCTTAGAAAGGCCACTATTACTGCTAGGCATTTTGTAAACACCCTTGGAGCTGATGTTAGGCTGAAGGGCATTGCTTTGAACTGATAATGGCCTGAACGCAGTTCAATCCTGAGGTACTTTCTGTGGGAGCACCTGATTGGAATGTGAAAATAGGCATCCTTTAGGTTCAGGGGGCTAGCCAGTCTCCTGGCCTTAGAAAGGGAAGAATTATTCCCAGAGTCACCATTTTGAATTTTGTTTTTACTTTTGTTTAAGTATCTTAAATCTAGGATGGGCTGCCACTCCCCTGTTTTTTTGGGGGGTAAGGAAGTATCTGGAGTACAGACCTTTGCCCCTGTGAGGTATAGGAACTTCTCTATGGCTCTGAGAGCCAGCAGAGATGAAACCTCTGCCTCTAGGGCAATGGTTTTGGAGATGTTTGCAAGTGGAAAGGACCTAACCCTCAGCTTTGGAAATTTTTTGAAGCTGAGGGCTAGTCCCTGGCTTACTACCTCCAGGACCCACTTGTCTGAGGTAACAGACTTCCAGTCCTGGAAGTAGTAAGCCAGCCTGCCTCCTACAGGAATTGGGGAGTCGCCCCGGGCAGACACATCAGGGTATCTGCTTGGCAGGAGCCTTAGACTGAGAGGAGGATGCAGCCCTGCTCATCCCCCTTCTGCATCTCCCTCTGAAGAACCCCCTCTGAGGAAAAGGGGAGGAGGCCTGTGCCTGGTAGAAAGGGCCTGCCCCTGCCCCTAGATTGCTGCTTCTGAGGAGTTGCCTGCCTTTCCTTGGCCTGTGCACTCCTGTAGGTGGTCCGATATTCATCTATTTTCTTCATGTAATTGTCTGTCTGCTCCCTTAGCAGAGAATTACCCACCACATGGAAATCCAGGCCTTAGCCTGAGTGTCCTGTGAGAGACCAGTACACCTGAGCCAAGCAAACCTCCTAAGAGACACAGATGTAGCCATGACTTGTGATGCCATATAATTTGAGTCCACAGCAGCATGGAATTGCATTTTCAATGCCACAATCCCGTCAGCAGCCACCTCCTCCAGGTCCTTGGCTAGCTGGGAGGAGGCCTGTTTAGCCAGTTCCAGAACAGTATCCCATCTAGACTTCTGGTATCTGGCTGTGCAGGCCATAAAATTAGCCTGCCTGAGTCCCAAGGAGGATACTAAGTACTGTTTTTTGACCATAGCATCCACCTTCCTAGAGTCTTTATCTGGGGGGTGTGAAACCAAGGGTATGTTAGCCTTGTCACAGGCTGCAGCCTGCACTACTCCAACATGGCTGCATTAGTGGAACAAGAACTCTGTACCTGAGCCTGAAAGCATATACCTCCTGTCCATTCTTTTATCCACAGGAGGTAAAGAATTTGGAGTTTGAAGAATTTTCTGTGTTTGTTTCCTAAAGGATTTATGGAGGGGAATAGACAACCTTTTGGACTCTGGGATGTCCATCATCTCCACAAAATCAGGCTCCTCTCGTTCCTTAACAGCTTCAACCAAAGGAAGCTGGAGGGTATCAGCCACTTTCTTGTAGAACAAATAGTGGGATGGGGACTCAGAAAGCCTGGGAGGGGAAATATTGGAAGGCCTGTCTGGGGAGATGTCCGGTTCAATGGGTTCATCCAGACCTTCATCACCACCATCATCATCATCATCATCATCATCTTGTTCTTTCTCCTTCTCCACTCTGGTTCATAGAATTCATCCGGAATGTATTCTGGAACTGGGGAACCGACCGAACCGAGCACCTACCAAGCGGCGCCGGATCGGGTGGAACCGAACGGAGTGATTCCACTGTGCTTATCGCTCTGGCTATTTCTTCGGTGGTTGGAGTATGCGGTTCTGGATCTGAACCAGACAATTTCCTTTTGCGTTTCGACAGAACCGACTCCTCAGGGTCAGATCTCCTCTTGCTCGAGGGCGTATCACCCAGGTCAGTGGGCATCCCCTCAGGTTCAGTAGGAACCAAACCAGGCCGGCCATCTGGATTAGCAGACTTCTCAGCCTCCTTTTCCTTGAGCCTACCCAACCTTTTTTCCAGGGTGGCCTTTGGGACATTTTTACAAATTTGGTAGTCTGAATCGAGGTGGTCAAACCCCAGACAATAAACACAAGTGGTGTGAGGGTCTGCCTTAGCAAAGGCATCACCACACTCATCACAGTGTTGAAACCCAGTGGGCCCGTTTTTTTCCTTGGGTTTCTCAGACATGGACAGGCTACAAAACTTACCCTTTACAGCTTATTTGTCAGGTAAGACACTCCTATCCACTACCAACCGTGTTACAGGTCATGGAAAAAAACGTATGAAATCACATTTTTTTGAAACCGATAGGAACCGGTGCCTCACACTAAAACCTAGAAAGGAGTAAAACCCCACAAGGGGTTGGTTCCGAACCAGACCGACCAAATAACTTTTACAATTTCCACACAGAAAATAAAACAAATACAGTCCACTACCTTACTAAACACTTACTGCACTGTAGACAGAGACCTGAAACCGAAAAAACAACAAATCGGTTGAATTAAATGACGAATTCTGAACTGTACCAAACCTTAGCGAAGGAGCAATCTCCAGAGTGACTGAACAGTTAGGCGGAGTAAAGAATCTGACAGTTACACTCTGAAGTGCTACAGACAGAGGTTTGAAACCGAACTCGAGACCAATGTTCTATGCTTCCTGCATAGAGTTAACTCTTTCCTCTCGGGGGCAGTTCAAGTGCTGGGGCTAACTGCATATGTCAGAATACAGCAAGACTTCATGTTGTTTGAAACACTATTTCATACAAAGGGTGGCGAATATTTGGAATAATCTGCCACACAAAATAATGAACTGCAAAACCAGTGATACATTCAAAAGGGACTTAGACAAATGGATGGATGACGGAACATTTAAGAGTTATATAATTTAATTATGGGATGGATTTGAATGGACAGCCAATGTCTCACTCCATCATAAAACCCAAAGTATTAACTGAAGTAAGATGCCATGAACTGAACCCACAGTGATTCTGTTTCCTCATTACTTCTCCTGATGTTTCCATCCCCCGCTGCCTCAGTGCTTTCCCTGACATACAGGGCTACACTTCCTCCTTTAAATTTTCCTCTTTCACATCTGAACTTGGTATAGCTTGGGACTTTCAGGTACTAATTATTATTCTCTGTGGCCCAAGTTTCTGTGATGGCTACTAGGTCCATCTCAGTGTCTGTCACCATTGCCTGAAGCTCACTCATTTTATTTCTCAGACTCCTGGTATTAAGGCAGAACTCCTTTTGATGTTGCTCCTGATCCCCTCTTGCCTTTTCCTGTTCCTTTTCCCTTATTCTTCCAAGATCTCCTTATTTTTTTTATTTTTCATGCTGAATGTAGGCTATGTCAACCTTCCCTCATTGGCCTCCTCCCCTTACCTAATTTGAACTTCAACCTTACTGTAACCCACCTTGCTGCTACTAGTATCCTGTTCAGGGGGAGACCAAGCTAGGTTCCCCACCTGCTCTCCCTTCTCAGTGGCTCCCCTAGCCTCCGACTCTCCTACAGTCAGTTTAACTGTCCAAAGTGGACAAATGTCTTCCCCAGCGCACTGGCCCCTTCTCTCATCAGGGTAATGTGCTCACCCTTTAACAACCTCCTGTCCCAGAATCCCCCCAGCCCCCCACAAAGTGGTACCCCTCCTCCTAACAACATATCTTCAATCACCCATTAAACTGTTAAATCTCCTCCTTCTTTACACTATCATTCCCATTCCCTCCTATTCCACACAGAGAGGGCCTCATAAAAAGGCCTAGGAAGCCGACTGTGCCTTCAACCTGTCCCCCAGCCTCTTAAAGTTCTGTTTCACTGCCTCCACATGCTGCTTTGCCAGATTATTGGTATCCAACTGTACCAACACCCCCTTGGTTGCTACCAAGTTGTCCTGTCCATTTCTCCCAACTGACTCGGAGTCCCCAACCCCACCCCCGATGGAGTCAGGCTCCTATCAGCTGGGCATAGAGCTCCACAAAGGTCTTGCAGATGGGGCAGTGACCCCTCCTCCAGACTGTAACCCTGGAGAAGAGTACCCTACAGTCACCACATCTGACTACCTTCCCCACTGTACCGCATTACCATACTGATACTATGATAACCCATAGATCATTGGAAATAACTTGTTTTCCTCTAGCTGCCTAGTACCCTTAGATTAGAACCAAACAGGACTCCCTTATTTATGGAGTTCTGTTAAAGAAACTGCGGCTGCATCCTGCCGTTATTCAGTAATAGCGTAAGACTACTTCATATTGATCTGCACATCAATAGCAGAATAAATCACTTTAGTTACAATAGTTTTCATAAAATGTATCCCTGAGTAACCCCCAATAACAGAATGTGTATTAAAACTACTGTGTCTTCATTTTAAAGTAGTTTAAAGTCAGATTTGTAGGCACTGGTAGAAAGTCCTACCAGCGAAGCTATAATTGCAATACAAATACTAATTCTGTATTTGCTAGGTAACCAAAGGCCTACTCCAGACATGAATGATGATATAATTTTTCTTAAGATGACTTCTGCTATTAACGTGACAGTTTTTTCCTAATGCTAAACCTTTTTGTTTTTCCAGAAGAAAAGAGATAGTGTCACTTTAATGTATGACTTTTTCACTTTTTCTTAATGCCTGCTTTTTTTCTACAACAGAGAAAATATATTACATTGATTTCTGCTTAGCAGAAGTCGCACATCTTTTGAAATATTGTGCATTGCAGTTTGTTGTGAGAGGAAAAGACTCATGAAATATAGACAGCTCAAGAAGAATTGTATTCAAGTTTTTATATGCGAATCATATGTGGCATCTGCCCACACTCTGGTTAACCTGCAACTAAATTTCGGGCTACTGCTTCAAACACCATCAACAAGCTTAAAAGAAAAAGAAATGTCCTTTCATTCCTACTGCTTGTAAAATACTGCAAAATGCCTTTTTCCCCATTTTATTTACTCAACAATTTTGTTCTTCAGACATATGACATTAAATAAATATTCAGCTGGCTGCAGTAAGGTTCTGACTACCAACAAAAGGCAAATTCAGATTCCTCTGGAGTCCAAAAGGATTCTATATGAAACTTGCTATTCTGTGCAAGATTGCTTTTGCCTACTCAATAAGGAATCCTTTATGTTTCCCCTATTTTGCAGTTCTTTAAATTTCCGCCTCTGAGAAAAGGGGAGGCTACAGCAATGCAGATTATTTAAGTTAAATTCATTAGCAAATGTCCTGGGCTCACTAAGATATTTGTAGGGAAAAAATGACTTTTTATGTGGAATAACAAGCACAATGCTACAATATTTGTGGTTTGCATAATAAGATAACCCAGAGAGATGATGTGTTGGATTTTATAAGAGAGTACTGTGCACCCATGTGATCTAGTAAATTGTGGTGTAACTGTACATGCTGGCCTACGGGTGATTTTATATAAGTGCCATAGTTTGCTACACATTCCTCAGATTACAGCCACTTGTTGGAAAAATGCAAGCTCTTAAAAGGAAACATTGGTTTAACCAGGAGTAGCACACTAAGCCAAAGCATGTTTCCAGATGCAACCTGGGAGCACAAGGAAGTTAAGTGACTTGCTCAGGATCACATAGTATGCACCTGTGGGATTCAAGCCCAGGTCTCCAGATCAACAGCTCAGAGCCTTACCCCACTGCACTATGCTGCCTCCTAAAAGAACAGATGCAAATGGTAACAATGTTCCTTAGACATCTCACAGTGCCAAGGCATTGCAATGGCTCAATTTTGATGTAAAATCTGAAACTACTACAAACTAGTATTTGAGGCATCCATGAAAGGCATGTACTACAAAAGCCCTTGTAAAATTTGGCCTGGGTCTTTTCCCAAGTGAACTTTTCAAAGTGGAAGTCCTAATGGGAAGATAAAGGGCTGCACTTCTAACGTGTCCCAACACGTTCGTGTCACAGCAAGCGAGTAGAATGGTGACGGAGTGGAACAAGTGTAAGACTGGCATATTAGGCGTCGGCAGGCATCTGCAGAAGGAAGCAGGGGACTCTGCCAGCGACTAAGGTAAGATACCTCTTCGCTCCTGTTGTTGCATTCACTGCCGGGACAGGTGAAAGGTAAAGGGTAGGCCAAAACAAGGAACAGGTTCAACACACACTCTAGCGTAGGTGTTCAAGGGGAATAACAAACACCAAAAAGGGAAATACTAGAATCACCCTGTCAGGGGTGAAGGTATATAAGTCACAGGTGGAAGGTAAAGGGTAGGCCAAAACAGGGAATAGGAACAACACTCTGTCTAGGGTATGTATACAAGGGGCACAGCAGATATCAAAAGGGGAAATATAGGAACACCCTATATGGGGTAAATATATATATATATAAGGGATGGATGGAAGGCAAAGGTTAAGACAAATCTGGGAATAGCAGCAACTCTCTGTTTAGGGTGGGTGTACAAGGGGCATAACAAACAACAAAAGGGGGAAAACTAGACACACGTTATCAGTGGTAAAGATACATGAGAGAAGGGTGGAAGAAAAAGGCTAGGCCAAAACAGGGAATAAGAGCAACACTCTGCCTAGGGTTGGTGTACAAGGGACATAACAAACATCAAAAGAGGAAAACCCAGAAACACCCTATCATGAGTAAAGGTGCATAAGGGACAGGTGGACGGTAAAGGGTAGGCCAAATCTGGGAACAGGAGCAACAGTCTATCTAGGGAGGTGTACAAGAGGCATAACAAGCAACAAAAGGGGAACACTAATAACACCCTATCGGGGTAAGGGTACACAAGTATTTCCAAATAATACAGGGAAGTGTAGAAATTTGAGAATGCTGGGAGTGGTGCAGTGCAGTGGCTGTGGGACAGCAGTTTCCAGAGAGACTTTCTGAAGACTGCAGTGTTGCCCCATATGTACGCACCTCTCTGGGTTGAGGGAGAGGGCTGCGAGACTCCAAGCCAAGCTGCCTAGGATGTGGGCAACCTCTTCCCCCACCCAGGGGCCATCAAGTCTGACATCATTATCCTAGAGGGTACCAAGGAAGAGGAGCAGCTGGACTATGGGGGGGCTCTGGAAGGGTGGGATGGTGTGTCAGGGGCACATTCATTAACCAGTACCACTACATAATTCCTACGTCACTCTGGTAGGGTGGGACTGCCAGGAGGAGGCACCCAAAGTAGGGACTGGGGATGATGTGGGACCGTCCATAGTAGAGACCTGAAGAAGGGTGGTAGAGGACCTCAGAGGAGGAGGAAGCAACTTCTGGTGGGGGACATAACTGTGAGGGGGACAGATCTGGGACTAGAAAGGGGAGGAGAGGGAGGTTAGGTGCCTATGCGGCACCGTGGCCCAGAGAGATGAGAAGCAGATTCTAACAATCGTTAGGGCAGCAGAAAGAGAGGCAGATCTGGATGTCACTGTACACCTGGGGACTAATTACCTGGATAGGGATGGGGCTAGGAAAGTGCAGGGGGAGATCATTGAGCTGGGAAGAGGTTTAGGCAGGTAGCACATTCAGTTGCTTTCACAGAGGTGCTACCTGTCTAGGACAGGGGGTAGATGAAGGATCTCCACATGAGGAGCTCCACTCATGGATGAAGGCATGATGCAGAGAGGAGGAGTTTGGCCATATTGGAGATTGGGGTCCAACCTGGCTGGGCTGGATAAGAGCCTTTAAAGGGATGATGGCCTGCATCCATCTGGGAGAGGAACCACAGTCCTCAGTGGATGCTTTAAATGCTACTTCGATGAACGTTTAAACTAGCTGAAGGGGTGGCAGAAGATATCGGGAAGGCACAAACTGCAGGATCTGGTCGATCGCCTGACACATGACTGCCCGACAATCTTTCTCCCGACTCTGTCTCCCCGTCACATGCATCAGCCTGTCCTTTAAATGCCCATCTACAGTAATACTGACAGTAATGCCAAGACACAATAAATTGCAACACCGTCTACAGTAAAGGTGCATCACTGGCGTTAGGTGCGTGTTGGTGCTCGGTGGTCCCCTGTAGATGATTTTGCCCCCCCCACCAGCACAGTGAAAGCTCTGCCATGGCATCCCTTGGACTTGCAGTGCTGACAGCACCGATAATACAAATCCCCGCTTCTCTCCTTCACATAGATACACCCACCCACCCACCCACGCTCAGCTTGCTCTGCTCCTCGAGACTGCACAACATCACAGACCTGAACTGCATCCAGTACTTGAGAAGATCTCACCATTGCTAGTGCTTCAAAAGAAATGCAAACGGAAAAGAAATGCTCTCGGGTCTACATATAGTATAGTATAATTAGGAAACTGAATTAGTCAACATATGGGATTTCAGCAATCAATAGTGCCGGACTATGTGGGAGTTCGTGTCATTTCACTAAATGCATTACTGAACATACAGGTAGTTCGGACAAATTTGCATTGTGAAAACATGTGACACACTCCTTCACGAAGCATACAGGACCTACATTAGCAGTGCGAGGAAAAAAGGCAAGTCCACCAACAACAAAAAACACTGCGACTAAAAAAGGTAATGTCGGGTATTTGAGTTGTTGGTATAATTGTACTGTCAGGGCTTAAAAAAACAGGGAATCAGAGTCAGGTTATAGCGTGACAGGGAGATAAGAGATGGGGAAATGTACTAGACCCAGAACTGCTCCTCCTAACATAATTAAGTAGGAAATAGGGAGAACCTGAGGGGAGAGAAGTGCCTCAGGGTGCAAATTAATAAAGGAAGCAGGATGGTAAAAATGAAAGCAAATGGAAACAGAAGCATTAAAATGGGGGGGGGCAGAAAGGAATAAAGAGGGGTAATAATCAGAGTGGTAACAAAATCTGGAAGGCCATGTGTGTGAATGCTGGAAGTCTAGGGAATATGATTCCAGACCTAGAGGCCATCATGGCAGAGACTGACCGGGATATTGTGGCCATTACCGAGTCGTTGTGCACGGTGCACTGAAAAGCATGACTGGGACATGGCTGTACCAGGCTATACTCTGTTCAGGAAGGACAGGATGGGAAGAAAAGGAGGGTGTGTGGTGCTTTATGTGAGGGAAAGCATAAGATGAGGCGACATGCTTTATTATGCTCTGCCCTACATAGACTCCATCTCTCCCTTAATAAAGCATGTCACCTCATCTCGGGATGTGACCAGCTCACCCATACTTGCTCCCTTTATAAAATCACCAACTGGCTTAATCTTGACAATAGAATTAGGTTCCATACCTGTCTCAGGGCCAAAACGATTGCCCTAGGTCTCCCTCCCCCCACTGGACTTGCCCCCTTAGTCCACTCAGCCCTGAAGCCTAAGCACACTCAAAGCTCTGCAAAGCCACTCCTCTTGGTTCCCTCCTGCCGTACCTCACAATTCCAGAGGTCCTTCAGTTTCAGAGCCCCTTCTTTGATGAATGACCTACCAACCTTGTTTGTAAACGAAATTAGAATTGGCCCTTTCGAAACCCACCTTAGGGACCACCTACAATCCTCAAATACCTGTGACTGTCTCTGAACCCTTGCCACCCCCCCTCCTCCCTGCTGACCACTGCCACTGGCCTGCCTACCATAGGCTTACAGGCATTAAGACATATCTCTGAGTTTTATCACGTATTTCAAACTTGTTCTAATTATCCCTAGTTTCTGATTGTTGGACTTCACTGTTTCTTTGTATCAATGCTGAACTGTGTCCTCGTTGAATTGTTATGTAAAGTTTGTTCTGTACCTAATTTCTGTGATGTGGAGCCTTTGCAAATGAGTCTCTGACTCAAAGGTATTTCTGAATCATCAATAAATAAATAAATAAAAAGTGACAGAGGTACAAGGAATATGGGTGGGGGCAGAGGTACTGTGGGTCACCCCTGCAAAGGGGAATGGGGCCACTGTTCACACTGGTGTGGTCTATAGGCCTCCAGCACAGAGAGTGGAATTAGATGAAGTACTGGTGGAAGCCATTTGCAAGATGGCAGGAAAAGGAAAGGTACTGATAGTGGGGGACTTCAATCTGCCAGATGTAGATTGGAGTCTCTCACCTATGGCTTCTGCTAAAAGCGGGGACATCCTGGACTCCATGCAGGGGCGTTCCTCAGGCAACAAATCAGTGAACCCACTCATTATGGGCCAATGCTGGACCTGGTACTCACTAACAGGGACAATGCTGCAGATGTCAAGGTCGGAGGCCACCTGGGGACCAGTGATCACCATACAGTGTGGTTCAGTACAGGTATAAGGACTGCTGCAAAGTCAAACCACACAAGGGCGAGGGTCCTGGACTTAAGGAGGGAAGATTTTACAAAGATGGGTGAATGCCTCAGGGATGACAGTCCATGAAAGGATCTTTCAAATGAGGTTTTAGACTCACCTGGGGGTATAAGCAGTTCACAGAGATTTAAATATCTAAATCATCTAAACATTAAATCAAAGCAGCAGACGTTTCATGGAATCTTGAGACAGAGAGTTATGTCACAAAGGAGCACAGTCATTAACATATAGCTTCTTCCCTCAGTGGCATCACTTTCTGTCTCATGAGTCAATGAAATGGCCACTGCCTTGATTTAATGTATAGATGATTTAGGATATTTACATCATTGGATAGCTGACGCCTACAAGTAAGCCCAATTCCTTGTTTCAATATCTCTTCACAGGCTCTCAGAATTTGTGGGACCTGGCAAACTTCCGTTCCTCTGAAAGAATTTAACCCTTGAGCAGGAAAAGTGACACAAAAATCACCATTGTCAGAAACTGCTTGTTTCAGTCCCGAAAAGAATAAAGATAGGCCGTGTCAGTGTAGGTCAATCAATCAATCAAAATCTTTATTTAACCAGGCAATCACCGTTGGGCACAGCTAATTGTCGAGGTGGACCTGGGATTTTTCAAGAAGAACAATAGGTAGATTTGCTCACCATATTTAAATGGAATATGCAGTTCATTCTGATTTTGTTTAAAAAATTGAATAGACTCACAGACATTGAAATATTAACAACTTTGAAGGCTCCAGTCCAGCTATTCGTACATGACTTATTTATACAACTACTGTCCCAGCTCAACATGCACTACTATCTGTTTATAGTTCCATCTTTAATAAACCTCTGATAAGCTATCCTCAAAGGCAGTGTCTAGTAGGTAAATCTTTGAACTGGGGAATAGAGGAGGAGATTATGGTTTGGAATCTCAGTACAATCATAGCCTCACTGTACAACTTTGAATAAGTCTCTTGATGACCCCGTGCTTTTGTTTTTCTAGCTATAAAACTAGGCTGATGACCTCACTACAAATAAGACATACCATCTCTGCTGGGCTAGCCTAGGCAAAGAAACTGCAGAACGAAATCAAAGAAATGGGTAATTTACTTAAGCAATAAACCACAAGGGAGTGTGGGTTATGGGGGGATTTACCACGGCTGGCGTGGTTTGGCCATGAATCCGCAGGCAGAGTGGTCAAATCCTCACCAGCTGTGGTAAATTCCCCCCCATAACCCACACATCAGAGTGGTTTAATGCAATTATACCATGATGCCCTTTTTTGGAGATCAAAAAAAATAAAATAAAACATGCTTTTCTTGTGTTTTATTTTACTTTTATTGTATTTGTTACTTCACCACAAAAAATAGTCCATGGTTGTTTGGGCTGTCCTTGATTGCCAGAGCTGCAGATTTGGCAGAACAGAGGTGTTTGCACAGGTCACTGTTGGAGTGTGGAGAGAGAGAGAGAGAGAGAGAGAGAGAGAGGGGAGAGAGAGGCTCTGCTAGAAGAGCAACGTACAGGATATGCTCGCTACTGGGTTTTTTTTCTGAGCATGAAGAGAGAGAAAGCTCTGCTAGAAGAGCACCATGGAGTACACCCTCACTACTTTTTTTTTTGTGTGTATGTCCGATAGGGAGGATTCACACATGTAGAGACAGCAGGAATGCACAGGACATGTTTTCATTGTGGAAATGTACTCAGAGATATATTTTTTTTTTTTTGCTGGTCGAAAGTGGGGATAAAGAATAGACACAGAGAGCAGGACTGTATGCAGAAGTGTCAATGGAGCCAGAGGGACAGTGAAATAAGGTGAGCAGAGTGTAAGTGGTTATGCTCAAGTGAAATAAGTTGGGCAGAGTTTCAGCGGGTTACTAAAACAGGTTAGCAATGCTGTGAAGCGCAGTGAACTGTTATATATGAAGTACTGTTTAAATTTCACAGTCAGTTGTTGGACACGCTAGCTAAGTGGGTATTCAACATGGCGGTTTGAATTTCGCAGTTTAGGAGTCAAATTGGATTTTAGACCATGCGGCTGGTTGGCACCTTTTACGTGGGTTATTGGAGGATTTACCATGGCAGAAAGGTGCCATCCAGCCAATCACAGTAAAGGATTTTGAGTTCATTTTGATGTCCATGGTATAACTGATTACATACTAGGGGAGGGAGGGCTGGATTTGTATCAAATCAAAACCCTGTGAATTAGCTTGCCTCAATTCAACTCTGGAAATCAATCCTTTGTGACTCAACTCTGATTTATTCCTTTGTTCATTTATTGAAAGAGTTTTGTCAGAAAAGGCCTACAGAGCCATAATAGCTTATTTCCAGAGTTGTCCAGGGGGAAGGGGTTATAAATAGGAATAGGCACAGCATCACTGAGTGGATATGTAAAACAAAAAAACAATTAAAATTTACAGTTTAGATTTGACCAATCCAGTCCATTGACCTGGTTTTGATCTGCCAGTGACCAGGTTCCGACCCAGTACAGATAACTGATTTTGGAACATTATTCCTGTTAACAAATGGGGAAAATTGGGGAAAAAAAACAAAAAATATTTTAAACACTAAATGACATATAAAGGCTTATTCTGGGGTGTGGGGAAACCCCGATCCTGTGATTTAGATATGTAGCTACATAGAATTTGCCACTAGATAAATATCGATTGGTCCAGCCAGTCTGACCATTACCTGCCAGATACTGTGTCTGATCTAACACCAGACCCGATATACTGGGCCAACCACCCTAATGACATCTTGGCACTACCCTCTCCAGGCTGCCTGTACTCCTCCTTCCCACATACCTCACAAAACCCTGATAACTGTCCTATCCATGCTTGAACCCTATCATTGACTTGACTGACCTGCTTGGGTAAACTATTCCTCCACCACACTCCCCATGAAATGGAGCTTTTTCACCTCCCTTTTGAACCATTCCCCACCTACTTCCAGCCATGCCCCCAGTTACGGTGCTGTCCTACCTCATGAATAGATCACTGCAGTCTACCCTGTTTATTCCCCTCAAGACCTTTAAAATCTCTATCATGTCATCCCCTCTCTTGTGGCCTCCAGAGAGTGCTTGCTGAGCCTCTCCAAATTCTCTTTGCATGTCTTTCCTTGCTACCCTGGGTCATTTCTCTAGAGGAACCAGTGTAGTGAGTGACATCTATGACCAACTAGGGTCAGCGGTGATGGAACATGCAGGGACAAGGGGCAGAATGGATGAGCCTAAAGGTCCTTTTCTGTTGACAAAATCTATGTTTCTATGTAACCCACCACTGGACCCTCTCCAAGCAGTGCCAGTCTTCCTTAGGGTGTGGGGACTCAGAACTGCACATAGTGCTCCAGGTGAGGCCTCACCAGGAATCTGTATAAGGGCAGTACATCTTCTTTCTTTCTGCTAGTGGATGCCCTACTGATGCACCCCAGCATTCTACTTCCCTTGCATCCAGCCTCCCCATGTCTCCAGATTGGATCTGCCTCTCACCCGGTTCTGGTCCAGTATGAAAAATGCACCTGTTTTGCAAACTAAAGTAAAAGGTCAGAATCGGAGTCAAAAGGGTCTCACAGCCGATTCTCATATCCCTAGTATAGTACATACCGTACTTGTGTTGGTTTCTGTTAACTGTTGAGTCAATAAGTAGTTTATGAATCAAAAACTAGAAGTCTCTTGAGTATTGATTTGAGTTTAACGGTCTGTAACATGTATGAAAGCAGATTTATGTGGCGTAGTAATAGCTTCATTTATCACTGGTATCTCAGCATACTGACAGAGACAGATGAGGAGGAATGTGCAATGTTTTCTTATTTTCAGATGGCAAGGTGGTATCTCCTTCTGCATTAAGTGTAAAGTCTTATTTTTTAGGAATACCATCACACTGCTATATTAAAAAGCCTCTGACACCACGTGAACCACTTTTATAAAATAATTTAAGTAGGCACAATTTACCTTATATTTCATATAAATTGCAAAAACTATGTTAAGGCATCAGCTGTATTAGGGTTGAAGAACACAGTGAAAAAAGTAGAAAAATAAAACATTAGGGTAAAAGTTTCTTGAACCATGGTGAATCTGTGGTGTGGTGTTCCTCCAGGTTTAAGTGATCAGAGACTGCAGTGTTGGCATTACCCTAATAGTGGCACCCTCTGTTTAGGCATTACTGGGTCACTGTTTTACTCTAACAAGACAGTGCTGATATCAGGGTAACAGCAACACTGCTTCACTTGATTTGTCAAACCCAGAGGGACATCACAAAAAACTCACCAATTTATTTCATTACTTTTTGAAAAAACGTGCACAAGAACTGCCACCATTAGCTGTTGCTTTTCATTCGCCTCATGATGAGCCCTACTTTATTTTATTTACCTACTTAGTGACACACTCTGCATAAGACCTGTAACTTGCCTCACAAGTGGCCTTGCCGACCACTCATGAAGCAGCTGCATAGTGACACGGCACGGGGTCAAAACCCTGCAAACAAAACGCCATGCACCAAAATAACGTTGGTAAAAACATCGACTGCAACACAAAAAGCGCACACCATTGGAAATAATGGGACCTTCTGTTTTTGTGGGGGGCTTCACCCCCACACCCCCAACATGGGGGGGCTTCACCCCGCACAATCCCCTAACTTAAAATAATCAACTCCTAGGGGGTGTGGACTTTGGGGATGGGGAGAAACTCAGGAAGGGCAATTCCACTATCTAACAAAAAAAAAAGTTGCAGCACCAGGAAATGTGGCGGGAACCGAACCACGGTCCCAGGTCTCCTACATTGCTGTGTGCTGGTGCCTGAGACACTCTACTATGGCAGTGGGTCGACCAGGTACCACACCAATGGCAGCTTCATCCCTTTCAAGTTTCAGCGCAGAGCGACAGGGGTAGCAGTAATTCACTACCGCTATTATACCCCTGTCGCTGTAAATGTTTTTCACGCTTTATACAGCACGGTTCTTGCCGCACTATTCTAGCAGCAACAGTTGCATATTGACCTGGTACCAGTGACACTCACCATGGCAGACCTGTAGTTTGTGTCACCTGCATAGTGATGCTGACTGTGCCCAACCTGTAAAAAGTCTGTGTACGCTCGGTCTTATTCATTCAGACAGCAGACAGCCGAGGTGATGACAGGAGGGTCTGTGCCAACCATTGTCTTCCTCTCACCTGCAGACAATGATGGGCTGCTTAGAGTCTCAGATGCCAGGCAGGGGGTGCAGAATGGTGTGTGCAGAGTGGGTGTTTTGGGGGGGATTGCTTAGGGATTCAGCTGGGATCAGGGTAGAAGAGGTACCACTGGACTGCTAGGGATTTAAGCATCATTTCAATAGGGACTGGGGAGGAAGGGGGGTACCACTGGACTGCCAGGGATTTAAACATCATTTCAGTTTGGCCTGGGGAGGGAGGGGGTACCACTGGACTGCTAGGGATTTAAGCATCATTTCAATAGGGACTGGGGAGGGAGGGGAGTACCACTGGACTGACAGGGATTTAAACATCATTTCAGTTTGGCCTGGGGAAGGAGGGGGTACCACTGGACTGCCAAGGATTAAAACATCATTTCAATGGGGATCAGGGTGGGCTGCTAGACTGCCAGGGTGTTTTCAGTTAGTGTACAGGGTTCAGATTCAGAGTGGGGGCAATGTATGGAGCTCTGCATAATGCTTCCATGCATACCAGAGACCAGGCAGGGTCCACAGTGACAGAACAGGCAGGGAAGATTGGGACCGACTAGGTGGGCTAAGCAGTCCTTTTCTGTTGTCAAAGTGTATGTTTCTGTGTTTCAGTACATATGCAAGGGGGCACTGTGCAGAGCTGCTAATGGCAGCCCAGGAGCAGAGGTGCTACCTGTTTGGGATGCACTATCCCCCTTTGCTCCTGTCTGTCTGCAGCCAGTATGGGGCTGTGGTAGCACTTCACACATACAATATGTGCACAGTGCTTCCACAGCCCAAGACTCATACAGGCAGCACAGGCTGGATGGGAAGCACCCCCATAAGCATATGACTCCCCGATGGCTGCCCGCTATGTTCTGTGTGACACAAATGGCCACAGCTGAATATGGGGATCAGAGTGTTTTCCATTCATATTACAGGAACACTGATTATGCTGTAATGTTTAAAGTCACAGTGTCACCCTTTTCTGGTGCACTATTGAAGGGGGAACTCTCAGTGCCCCTGGAGTAATACTGCCAGACCTAGAGGTCCTGATTAAGCAAAATGCATCAAAATTAAATGTTTTCATCCACCTACTTGAGCGTAGTAATAGTTTTTATCTGGTTGTCCTGCAACCGCCCCATGACAGTCAACTATGACTCCCAGTGTCCCCTGCGGCTAGCCCTCTGATAACACGAAGAACACGCTAAGTCATGGCTGTGCCTTGTAGTCTTTTTAAGATTTACAGAGTAATACAGCACATTATTGCGCTTATTCTGCTGAGACCGATCACGCTTACTTGAGCTGATCAGTTACTGCAGAATAAGCATGGTAATGCACTATATTACTATGTGATTTTCCTTTTACTTACTTTATTCCGCCTCTCTCAGCTGGCCTTTGGCCCCTTTCTCAGGCCCCATAGCTTTCCAACCCCATCACTCCACCATCTCCTGGGACATATCTATATCTCACTGCATTGTTTCATGGCTTGCCCCCAAACAGGGGACTCGCAGACTGGGCCAGTTCCTTTTTGGGCACTCAATTTTGTCATCCTGGGGAAAGCTCAGGTTGTTCAGGCAGCTGGCAGCTGTGGGTTCTGCAGGTGCTATGGGGCTGTCATCCTGCACATCCAAGAATTCCATTTTCTCATTACCCCCATTCCACAGAAATGCTGGCCAAGAGCGGGCATGAGCATGACGTGCCTCAGTGCCTGCTCCAGCCAAATGCCATCTCTCCTCCCTCGGTGTGCACTCCAGCCTGCACCAACACATGTGGAAACCCAGATAGCAGTTACATGGCAGTTGTGAACTTCCCCCAGAAGGAGAAGATCGTCCTGTTGGATGCTCAATCCTCCCCCCCCAAGCCAACTCTCCGATGACTCTGACTCGTTCCTGAATCTGGGTCATAAGTGATAGTGGTACTGATGCTTTAACGGTCTGGTGTGAATGTTAAAAACACTAAAGGCACACAGATGTCCCCCACAGCTAAACTCATTGTTCACATCATCAGAGGGCTGGCCACGGGAGATTGGGGGGGGGCACTGGGAGATGTAGCTGGCTGTCATGGTGGGTGGAGGGGTCACAGGATCAACCAGATAAAAACTATTACTACACACAAGTTAGTGGATAAAAATGTAAGTTTGATGCATTTTGGTTAATGGGGACAGCTAGGTCTGGCAGCTTTACCCCAGGAGAGCTGAGAGTTTCCCTTTAACTTTTTTAATGCAAACAGAATGTGAATCCCTATTTGTCACAGAATCATTTTAAGCCTTATACTAATTTCCAGAATGGGAATATGGCATCTGTATGTATTTTCATATCTCTTTTTCTTGCTGTATAAGGTGGATGCCACTTTTAACAGGTTTTGTCGATGTAAAGAAGTGTGTTTTGAAAACCAGTCAAAAGTATCCAGGAGGGTACTACTTGAACCCTACCTGATGCCTTTGTAGTACATAACAAATGAGTCTGTGATTCTCAAACTATAGCCAGCCTTCTAACACTTCATTTAATTGAAATACAAAATATTTTTAACTCTTTAGGGAATAAGTATTATTCATGGGATTATCTGCCTTATACTCAATGCCCAAGTTTAACAATAAAAGCAACTTTTAAGTTTGAAATAGTAAACCAGAGACTGTTCAGAAGGAGCCTTTGAATTTGGATCAGAAGTCTGAAGGATTGGATTGCATAAGCAGTAAACTGCTATGGTATGTGGCCCCTGTATCCACTTACTAAATTGTCTAACCTTTCTCTGTTCACTGGGGATTATCCTGTAGATTGAAAGGTGGCAAAGGTCATACCAGTTCATAAATCTGGCAATAACTGTGATGTAGGCAATTATCGCCCCATATCCCTGTTGTCTATGGTGTTGAATGTCCAGGTAAAACTGATATCTGCTCAGTTTTCTAAATTCATAAATGTGAACTTAATAAATAAAATACAGGTTTCAGGCCTGCCTATTACATTTAAACAGCTTCAGTTAAAATCAGCAAAGATATCCAGATGGCAGCAGGTAAAAATGTATTTTGCAGAGGCCATATTCATTGACCCATTTAGGGCCTTAAACACCACAGACCATGGGCTTATGATTCGGAAGTGGAGTCAAACTGGATTCAACTGTTTCCCAAAAAGTGTAAGAAATCATATAAACAATAGGCAACATATGCTAGCAGTAGGGGATGTACACTTTGGATTTCTGCCTGTGGGTCGGGGAGTCCCTCAGGGCTCAGTTATGGGCCATTTACTCTTTCCCCTGTTTGTGAATGGTCTAGATTCTAGGGTGCATGGCACATTGGTGCACAGGTACACTGATGACGTATGGATGGGGAAGATATGTGGTATCCCTACAATCTACTTTACAGTCTGGATTTTGTGTTAAAATCTAGTAAGCATTCACTGAAATAACCATATTTGATAATAAAACTCTTCAAAACATATCTAACTATAAATTCAATGTTTGTAGAATAGCAATAGTGAGAGATGGGGTATGTAGTGCTTGTGTAACTTGTAGTACTTTTTGTGGCTTTACTCTATTCCCACCCTTGAGTAGTAGGTATGTAGGCAGTAATTTGTAGGGAATAGAAGGCCCCAAAAGATACCTACTCCAACTCACGGAGAGTATGACCCCCTGGCACTCAGGAGAAGAAAAAAACCCAGGTGGAGGAAAGCTCTGAGAACCCATGGGCAGAGGTCTGCCCGTTCTCTGGGCATACTAAATGGAGAAGGACCTAGGTTCTAGTAACCATAGCTAATTTAAGGTTGGTGAGATGCTTGGAGAGACGATGATCCATCCTCGATCCATGGATGATGCTGATTGTACGATGATCCTGAGGTTGAAGAGTAGGTCTTCTGCATGAGCGATAGAATCCGAAATATGAAGTCCATTCAGGTAAAGGAGGGCAAAGGAAGTTCAGTTTTCCAAGGTGATGAATGATCCTCGTCCCATGGAATTGCAAAGGTGTAATGAGCAAAGTAAGAATGACTGCATGATAAGGTACTAAACTGGGAATGGTGGAAATGCAATAATACAAGAAGTCATTGGTGAATGATCCAACTTATGAAAGTTATGAGTATCAAAGTATGGTTTGGAGGCAGAGAACTGAGTAATGAATGAGGAGTTGCTAAGAAAGCATCCATGAAGTAGAAAAGTGTAGAAGAGAGTCACTAAGTGCCTGGAGATGTTGATTTGTTCTCAATCCAAGGACAATACAGACTGAATGATGATCCTGAGGATGATAGAATCCTATGTGCAGAGCAGGTCCAGTTAAAGAAGGGCTAATGTAGTCCGTATTTCCAAGGTAATGAAAGATGCATGTCCAAAGAGATTGTAGGGGCGTAATGAGTTGAGAGAGCATAATTTGAAAGATATAAACCAGACAGTACGCTGTGGCATTTGCGATGATTTGTAAAGTTCTGATGACAGCTCCAATTCGTGTAAGGTTTGATGTTTAAAGTAGTCTGGCGGTAAGGAATCAATTAGTACATGATAAGTCGCTAAGTAAGCAACCCTGAGTGAAAGGAGTAGAGGAGAGACTGGCTGACTGATGAGAGTGATGCCATAAGTGATCAGTAAATAAATAGAAGAAAAGTTGCGAAGCAGTCCAGATGGTACCCTAATATATATAGGAATTGATTGGAAATTTGGTGTGAGAGATGGATGGCTTCTTTGGTCATGAGATCCGTGACTTTATAAGTAAATGCTCTGCTGGTATGCTGCCCGAAGTAAGTGTGGTCATTTGAGTGGTGTGATCATCTAGGAGATGTGCTGTGGTTGCATAGGTTGGTCAAGTGTACAGGTAATCCTGATGCTGAAGTACTGAGAGAAGCTTGGAGGCAGATGTAATAAGAGTCTGTAAGGTGGATTGGCAGTGAGATCGATTAGTGTAGGATGATATAGAATCTTAGTACTACAGTTGAGTAATACTGAGTGGGAGGCAAGGCTGAGTTGGTGAAATTTGTCTGGACTGTATACGAATTGCCAGTTAGAATTTAAGAGAGACGGTTCTCAGTGATGGTATTTTACGACAGAAGTTAACTAAGGTAAATCAAGAAGAAGAGACTGAAGGTTCCGGGGAAGAGCTGTTAACCCAGCTTCAGGTACTAGGTGAAAAAGTGGGGATGAGTGTAGTGCGGAATAGCGAAGTCCAGGAGCAAAACGATGATTTGGATGGTGTGGAGTTAGTAATCAGCTAGGCAGTGGAGGTCCCATGTCGAATGTTCTGCAAGATATCTTTGAAATTGGAAATGAGCAATGTCTGTTGAGAAGTAGGAGTCAAGTGTGAATGAAATGATATTGGAAGACTAGGTTAAGAAGGAAAAAATGGATAATGTATTTAATTAAATGAGTTATCTTGTGATTCCCGGTATCGTAGAAGCGATGCTGGCTACTATGTCAGAGCATAGCAGAAGGATTTAAGTCCTTTCCATGTATGAGGATAGTCAATGAAACAAGGCAGTCTGGGAAGTCACAGTGGTTGAATGGATGGGATCCGGGTTGTACATCCAATAGAGACAGAGAAGATCTTCCTAATGTCCAGGCTAATGGGATTTATGGAATAATCATGAGGAGCTGATTGGGCAGTGTAAAACTCCATGGTGGCATAAGTCTATGCCGCATGTTAGCTAAGGGATGTTTGCTGACAGGAATATATCTCTGGAGTAATGAACAAGTGATCCAATGAGCAGTAGATGGGTACTGTTAGAATGGACAGAGTAGCAGTATGAGATGGATCATATGGAGAGCAGATAACTGGGTAGGAGTACTGGTCGGAGATAGGGTTTGAGGCCCAAAAGAGCCACAGCAACAGTACAAAGCCCCGAGCCTGCAAGGCGAAGATGAAAGGTAGCCATCCAAATGGGAAGGAAGTCCTGAGTGGATCCTGAGAAACTGAATGAATAATCCGGGGAAGCCACGGTCCGAGCGAAGCTGGATGAAATCCAGAGCAGGAAGGTACAGAACCGGGTCAACTCCACAGCAAACAGCAGTGACAGAAGCAAGACATCAGATGATGATCCACGGAAGGCCAAGGATCCAAGCCAAGCACCATGAACAACAGGAGTCCCACATCCGATCAAGGATAGAAACGACTAGAGAAAATGATGGAAGGTGCTGGAGCGACGAAGGATGAGGTCCCAAATCTGCAAAAGAAAATGAGTTTGTACAACAGCTGGACAGGGGACCTGCAGCAAAGAAGTCCATGAGGCAGTTAACCAGGAGGGAGAGAGGGAGTGAACAAGCTGGCAGAATCCATATGATGAGGAAAAGGAGGCCAATGGGGATAGAGAATGAAGGTCCATGGAGAAGCGGGATGGTGAGTGGAGTCATCCAAACCAGAAGGGTCCTGTGGTTGAAGGGAAGTGGCAAACTGGCAGGATGGAGGCAAACAAGCCAATGAGGTCCTGGTTCTGCAATCAAAGTCACAGGCAGAGCTGAGAGGTGGAAGGTTAGAGGAGTGAAAAGGCTCTGGTCCTGAAGGGAAGCAGCAACCTGCATCGGGTAAAGAAGCAGACAGTGGACACAGGGATGTTAGCTCTGGCTAAGGACCAGGCAAAAAAATTACTCACCTTAGTAATGTTGTTTCTTCTAATGGAGTCTTGCTATATTATAGACATTAGCAGTTTGATCCAGCTCTAGAACTGCCCCGGAGTGAAATGGTTAAAACCATTCCAAAATAGAATTTTGGCATGAGAGCAGCTCTATCTGTGTCATTTCAAACTTGAACTGTCAGATCTTTACGAGCCAAACTCACTAAGGTCTGTGTGGAAGCTGTAACCTACACTAGCCAAATGGCTACCTAAATACAAACCATTGATGGTCCCAACACCCCAAGACTCAAGTCAAGGGACCAGAAATACTAACACCATTCTAATAATATGAAAATGGAACATAAGTATAATAAAACACACACACGCGTACACATACACACCCCCAAAGTCCCAAAGGGGACAAAATGCTAACAGGACATAAGTAGTGCCCACACTAAGTTGCCCGCACCCCACCAAGTAGAAGTTCTGAGAGGGGCAGGTTGGGGGGGAGGTCTATAATATAGCAAGACTCCATTAGAAGAAACAACATTACTAAGGTGAGTAATTTTTTCTTCAAACAACATGAAGTCTTGCTATATTATAGACATTAGCAGAATACACAGCAGTACCTCCATGGAGGAGGGGCAAAACCTACTTAGGGAATAGGCTCTGAAGAACAGCTGTGCCAAACCGAGCATCTCTCCTGGCCTGGACATCCAGGGAGTAATGCTTGTAAAAAGTGTGTACCGTTTTCCAAGTAGCAGCCTGGCAAATCTCTAATAAAGGGATATCTCCTGGCAGCTAGAGACGCAGCTGTACCCTCTGGTAGAATGAGCCCTCAAACCGGGGGCTCTCCCACTTTCTGATAACAAAATTGATACAAGAGACAATCCACCTGGCTATTGATCTCTTAGTGGTAGGTTTGCCTTTCCCAACTTCACCATAGGTAAGAAAAGTTGGAGGATTCGAACCTGTGACCTTTGGTACGCTCTATATAATAACTAAGAGCTCTCTTAACATCCAGGCTGTGCAACCTCCTCTCACCGAAGAGGAGTGATCAGTGAAAAATACTGGAAGGGAGATAGATTGATTAAGATGGAAATCTGAAACCACCTTAGGCAAAACTTCCTATTAGTCCTAAGGACTACCTTATCCCTGTGGAAAGAAATAAAGTCAGTCTCCACTGACAAGGCTTGCAATTCACTTATGCATCTGGCAGAAGTGATAGCCACTAGAAAAACAGTTTCCAAGTTAGGTACTTAAGCTCTGCAGAAGACAGAGGTTCAAAAGGGGTTGCATTAACTGGGCAATGCAAACATTAAGGTCCCAAGCAGGGCCGGTTCCAAAGGGAGGATTAGTATGGAGTAATCCCTTAAAAAATTGGAAAACACAGGATGAGAGAAAGAGGGATGACTTTCCTGCTGACACAAAAGCAGACACAGCTGCCAGATGAACTCTCAGGGTAGCTGGTCTGAGACCCAAGGAATTAAGACGTACTCATGTAATCTAACAAAATGGGCAATTCAGCAGATTCTGGGAAATATTTTTCCCAGCACACCAAATGGAAAACATTTTCCATTTAGAACTATAAGTAGCTCTAGTGGAAGGCTTTCTGGAAGCCTTTAGGATCTCAAGAACACCCTGAGAGAGGTGCAAATCAGCAAACTCTAACTCCTCAAGAGCCAGGCCTTGAGGTTGAGGGATTTGAGGTCCGATACCAAACCCTTCCCTGGGCACAAGTCAACAGATTGTGATTCCTGGGGAGGCACAGGGGAAGATGGACTGTCAGAGACAGAAGGATGGGTACCAGGGCTGCCTGGCCCAATCTGGGGCAATCAGAATCACCCTGCAAGGCTGAGATCTGATTTTGACTAGTACTTGAATAGGAGAGGAAGGGGGAAGCTAGAGGAACTTTCCTCCCAATCCAGAAGAAGGGCATCCAGAGGAACTGAGCCCAGCACTGGAGGCCTGCAACAGAACAGAGGAAGTTTGTGATTGTCTGGGGCTGCAAAAGATCTATCTGAGGATGCCCCACCTGGCAAAAACTATCCCCTAGCACTTGAGGATCCAGGGACCATCTGTGATGGCCCTGGGAAATCCTGCTGAGGGCATCCGCTAGGACATTGTCCTTCCCTGGAAGATGAACTGCTATGAGGGAAGTGTTCAGGGAATAGGCCAGAGACCACAACTTCATTGCCTCGGTGCACAAGGTCGAAGACCGAGTGCCCCCTGTTTGTTGATGTACCACATTGTTGTGGTGTTGTCTGTTCTGACTTGTATCACCTTGTCGTGGACAGATGCAGAAAAAGCTTGAAGAGCTAAAAAGACAGCTCTGAGTTCCAGCAAATTGATGTGGAGCAGAGATTCCTGGGGGGACCAAACTCCCTGAGTGGAAAGGTCGCCCATGTGGGCTCCCCAACCCAGAAGGGAAGCATCTGTAGTGAGAGTCAAGTTGTGAGAAGGGGAAATGAAGGGGACCCCCACTCTTAAATTGCTCTGATCCTGCCACCACTGGAGAGCTAGGATCAAGGTTCGAGTCACTGGGACCAACTTGGAAAGGGGGTCTTCTCTGAGACCAAAAGGTTCTCAAGTGAAACTGAATGTCTCTCATCTGAAATCTGCTCCTGCACAACAGCTGTGGATGCAGCCATGTGCCCCAGGAGCTGCAGAAAGTGTCTTGCTGGTCGAGAGACCTGCAGAGTGAAGGAAGAGGCCAGAGCCACTAAATTCCTTACCCTTTCTGGGAAGAAAGGCTCTGGCTAGCTTTGTGTCCAACTCTACCCCTATAAAGGTGAGTACCTGGACTGGTTCCAGAACCGACTTTGGTAGGTTTAGCAGAAACCCAGGAGGTGAGAAGCTGCTGGGTGACCTGCAGGTGAGATTTTACCTGTTCTGGGGACTGGCCTACAATGAGCCAGTCGTCTAGATAGGAAAAACAGCAATCCTCTGCCTCCTTAAGTGGGCCACTGCCACTGCTAGACACTTTGTGAATACCCTTGGAGCAGAGGTAAGGCCGAGGGCATTGCTCTGAACTGGTAATGACCTGAGGGCAGTTCAATCTGAGGTACTTTCGATGGGATCTTCTGATTAGGACATGGAAATAGGCATCCTTGAGGTCCAGGGAGGCTAGCCAGTCCCCTGGCCTTAGGGAAGGTAAAATCATTGCCAGAGTTACCATTTTGAACTTTGGTTTCAAAAGATGCTTGTTCAGATATCTGAGATCTAAAATGGGCTGCCATTCTCCTGTCTTTTTTGGGGTAAGGAAGTATCTGGAATACAGACCCCTGCCCTGATGCAGGGGAGGAACCCTTTCTACTGCTCTGAGAGCTAACAGGGATGAGACCTCTGTTTCCAGAGCGAGGGTCTCTGAAGCACTTGCAGGTAGAAAAAGTCTGCTTCTCAACTTGGGAAACTTTTTGAAGCTGAGAACCAGACCCTGGCTTACTACTTCCAGAACCCACTTGTCTGAGGTTAAAGAAGCCCAATTCTGACTGAAGTAAGCTAGCCTGCCCCCCACTGGTACAGGAGAATCGGCCCTGGGCACCCCATCAGGGTGCCTGTTTCGCAGGAGCTTTAGGCTGGGGGGTGGGAGCAGGTCTGCCCACCCCTCGTCTGCCCCTGCCTCTGAAGAAGCCCCTCTGAGCATAGGCAGAGGAGGCCTGAGTCTGGTAGAAAGGCCTGTGAAAAGGCCTACCCCTACCCCTGGGGGCATGCCTTTGAGGAGTGGCTTGCGGCTCCTTAGCCTGGGCACTCTTGTAAGTAGTCCTATATTCATCCATCTTCTTCATGTAATTCTCTGTCTGCTCTCCAAACAGAGAATTTCCCACCACAGGAAAATCCATAGCCTTAGTCTGGGTATCCTGTGACAAACTAGTACACCTGAGCCAGACCAACCTACGAAAAGCTACAGATGTGGCCATGACCCTAGAGGAAACATCATTAACATCCACAGCAGCATGAAACTGAACCTTAGAGGCTTCAATGCCATCAGCAGCCACCTGTTCTAGTTCACTAGCCAGCTGGCCATGGGCCTGCTTGGCCAATTGCATAACAGTATCCCATCTAGATTTCTGATACCTAGCTACATAAGCCATATCACTTGCTTGCCTGAGTCCCAGAGAGGCTGCCATATACTGTTTTTTTTTGCCATGGCATCAATCTTCCTGGAATCCTTGTCAGGAGGATGTGAAGCCAAGGAATATTAGCTTTATCACAGGCAGCAGCCTGAACTACTAACATGACTGCATTGCTGAGAAGAATTCTGTATCAGGGCCTGACAATGTATACCTTCTGTCCATCTTTTTATCTACAGGAGGTACAGAATTAGGAGCTTTTAAAATTTTAATTGTTTCCTAAAAGACTTATGTAAAGGAATAGACAATCTCCTAGACTCTGGAATATCCATCATTTCTACAAAATCAGGCTCCTCTTGCTCATCCACAGCCTCTTCTAAAGGAAGCTGGAGGGTTTCAGCAACTTTTTTATAAAACGTAAAATGAGATGGGGACTCAGACAGCATAGGGGGAGATTCTAAAGGTCTGTCTGGGGAGATGTCCGTTCAATGGGCACACCAGACCTTCCCAGCCACATTCATACTGTTCATAATCCTCCTCCCCCTCTGGTTCATAAAATTCTCAATATCATAATCCTGAACCACTGGGACCGGATGAACCGACCTTTACCAGATAGTGGTGGTTCGGATGGACCCTGAGACAGTGACTGGACAATTTGTATGGCTTTTGCTATCTCTGCAGTAGTTGGAGAAGGAATTTTGGGCTCCAGACCTGCTGATTTTCTTGTTTTCTTTACTGGAATTGGTTCCTCAGAACCAGCTTTTCTTTGCCGAGAAGTCTGGCCCTGGTCAGAAGGCACTCCCTCTCGGTTCGGTTGGCACCGAGCCGGCTGGCCATCGGGTCAGCGGACTTTTAGCCTCGTTCCCTGAGCCTGCCCAATCTTTTTCCAGGGTGGCTGCAGGAAATTCTTACATACCTGGCAGTCTGACTGGAGGTGGTCAAACCCCAGACAATAAATACATGTGGTGTGTGGTCAGCCTTGTGAAACTTCCCCACAAACATCACAGTGTTGAAACCAGTGGGCCAGTTTTTCTTTTGGGTTTCTCAGACATAATGCCAGCCTAACCAAAAACTTGCCCTTTTAACGGCAGTGCCAGGTAAGACACCTTGCTCGGTTCCTAACCGTGTCGCGGTGTGGAAAAAGCATAAATCGGTTTTTAGAACCGATAAGAACCGGGAACCAGACTCTAAAATAGTAACTTTTAGTTTTAAATGAGTTTTAAACCCACTGATCGGTTCAAAACCGAACCGATAACTTACAAGTTCCACACAGACAAAACCTTCATTTACTTCACGGTTACCACAGATAGAGCTTGAACCGAACAGTTTTGGTTAAAATAAAACTATTCTCGGTTAAATCCAACCGAGAAAACACTTTAAACCGAGAAATGAACCGAGCAGAAAGAGAAATCTCCGGAGCGACTGTTCACTGAGGCAGAGTAAAGAATCTGACAGTTCAAGTTTGAAATGACAGATAGAGCTGCTCTCGTGCCAAAATTCTATTTTGGAATGGTTTTAACCATTTCATTCCGGGGCAGTTCTAGAGCTGGATCAAACTGCTAATGTCTATAATATAGCAAGACTTCATGTTGTTTGAAAAGGTATTCTCTGTACTGCTTGTGTGGTGAGGCTGGAAGAATGGCTGCGGCAAGGAGAAATGGAGACTGCTAGCAGTAGGAGGTCCAGGTCCAGAAGGGTCATGGCATCAGTTAGCAGATGAAGAATAACACATGGGAAGCAGTGGAATGGAAGGACATGCATCCAGATGGGACGTTCGAGGCAAGATGATCCAGACTGGATGTGGCTAGTGAATGCAGGATGATGAGATAACCTGGTTGAAGTTCTGGTCCTGAATGGAAATGGCAATCTGCATAGGTGTAGATGCAAACAGAGGAGACAGTGCATGTCAGAGTCAGGTTCCCGGCCATGGAAGTCAGCAGATAGGATGATAAGTCTATGCTGCAGACAAGGTAAGATGGAGAAGTAAGTCAGGCAGAGTCCTGTTCCTGAAGGGAAGTGGCAGCTGGGTATCAGGCTGAGAACATAAAAGATGAAGCAGTATACTGGAGACTCAGGCAAATGTCAGGGATGGCAGGGGTAAATAATAGTAACTCGGGGCAGCCAGGCCTAGTTAGGACAATGAGGGTACGCAGGGTGGAGGAGTTCTGTTCCTGAAGCGAAGCGGCAACTGGTATGAGGTAGAGAAAGTATGGTAACAGTCTGTAGATTGTAGACATGGCTCCCATCCCTGGTAGTCGGGGCAAGCTAACCTGCACTCGATGCTGCCAAGCAGAGTTAGGGACAGAGGATGTCAGGTTGGTAAGTAGTATAAGTAGTTAGTGTAACAGAATCCCATCCCTGGTAGACAGGGAAAGCCTACCTTGGCTCAGCACCTCAGAAGATGCGAGTTAGGTATGGAGTCTGGAGTACTGCTGGTATGGGCTGGCAAAAGCGAAAAACGCTGCTGGAAAAAGAGATTAAATGTAGGAATAAAATAGAGATAGAATGATGAATCAGTACTTCGACATGGTAATAGGTACGAAGAAAGATAGGGATGGTATACAAAGAAACTGAACATGAAGTGGAAGGGAAAGGCCTTGGAGGATGACAAAGAAGGAAGGGGAACTCACAGAACAAAGGAAGGCAATAGGCAATGGTGGCAACCGAGGTTGTAGGTAGCCGGGAGGAGTAAGAGGAATGTGAGGGTTCAGAGGAGCTGGAACAAGAGGTAGGCATTCCCCCAACATCCTAAAAAGGGGGAGCAAGTAGCCCTAGAGAGACTGTTAGTAGGAGGAGCCAGGAGTGTGAAGTGATAATAGAAGATGCTGAGATAAAAGCATGAGGTATATGGGGACAGAGGCACAGCGTCATGCCAAAGAGCAGTAATTAACAGAGCAGGTCATTAGTACGACCCCCCTCCCGAGCAAGCTGAACGGTGGTAACTGAGTGGAAGGCTAGCTGCTGCCAGAGTGCTTCAATGTGTAAAAACAATATCAGAGAGGTAGACCTGTGAGATGGCATAGTGCAGTACAAAAATGTGAAAATCAGGATCCCACTGCAAACGACAGATTACATCCCATCTGGTTTGTCATTAGGTAGATATATAGTAAAAATGTGCACAAGCAGGACCCAATACAACAGCATTCAAGTGAATGTCCATGTAAAAGGCAGACAGTATCTTGACAGAATAAATCGCAGATGCAGTTATACCCACGAAGAGAGTAAGTTATCCATGACTGCCCGCTGAGGAAAATGAGTTCGCTATTGTTTAAAAACGAAGGCAGTAACCTGTGGAGTAAAAACAACTCCAGATATTCTCCTTTTTTTTTTCGAATCATGCAAACAGTCAATTTCACAATGTTAGAAAGCGGACAGTGGTTCAACTCCAGGTGGAAAGTAGGGGAAACGTAAGCAATGGGTCAGTGCAATGATTGAGTAAGGAGGTACTTACTGTGTGAGCGGAGAGAGGGCTGCAGCTATGGCATAGGAGGTGGAGAAGCGAGGTGCAATGAAATGGAGTTCCTGGACCGCAGGATGACCCTCTGGGCCAGTGGAGTCGAGGAGGATACGGGTCATACAGGAAGGGGGAGTGCATCCAGAAAGGACTGAGGCAAGAACGGGAAATGAGGGGCAGAAGCGGGGGTGCTTGGAAGTGCCTATGGCAGGGAGTCAAGTGGAGTAGAGAAGCTCAGAAGCACTGGTGGTGGGAAAAGGAAGAGCCCAAAAGGAGAACAGGACGAGAACCCCAGGACACCCGGGAAGAGGGAGCAAGCAGAGAGGCAGCCAGAGCGGCTACGGAGGCCAGGAAATAACTGTACACAAGGTAGGAGCAAACCCAGGAAGGGAGACGGGAAGGGAGAGAGGAAAAAAAAAAAAGAAAAGACAGCAGAACGAGGGAAGCACAACAAGAGCAGCAAGCACAGGCAGCACAGTCACACAAGCCACGAAGGGAGCCCGGGAAAAAACACTCCCTAAGCAAGGGAGGTGCATTGGAGGAGAGCTTAAGTAGAGGTTGTGGGAGGAGCTATTCTTCACTTTGAACCTTGGGCAAGCCCTCCCATATCTTGGAGTCTGGATGGCAGTATGGACTCTTGGTTAGGTAACTGGCTTGGGAACCAGAAGATTGCAAGTTCAAACCCCACTAAAACCGAACAAATAAAAAATAAATAAATAAAACCGAATAAATGGGATGCATATCTAGGGGGATCAGTAGTAGGAGAGAGGAGGTTATACTGCCCTTGTACAGGTCACTAGTAAGGCCGCATCTAGAGTATGAAGTTCAGTACTGGTGCCCACACCTCAAAAAGGACATTAACCTGCTGGAGAAGGTCCAGAGGAGGGCTACAAAGATGCTAGCTGGTCAGCAGGGTAAGGCATACGAGGAGAGTGTGAGGGCACTGAACATGTACACCCCAGAAGACATGAGAGAGAGAGAGAGAGAGAGAGAGAGAGAGAGGACATGATTGGGACCTTCAAGTACTTGAAAGGGATAAATAAGGTGGCTAAGGTGGGTCTTTTTAAGCTGAGTGGCAACCATAACATGAGGGGGCACAGTCTCAAGCTGGAGGGTGATTTAGGAGGGAGGTCAGGAAGCACTTCTTCATGGAGAGGGTGATGGACACTTGGAATGTGCTGCCAGAAGGGGTGATCTTGTTGAAAACAGTGGGCGGCTTCAAGAGAGGCTGGGATAGGCATATGGGGAAGGTAAGGATCACGGGTAGGGAGGATGGGAGGAGTGGGGAGGGGGCAGGGACATTAGCTCAAGCTGTGGACCCTGCAGTACGAGCAGACTAAATAGATCAAATGTCCTTCTTCTGCTGGCTTCTTCGTATGTTCATATATAAATACTCAATGTGACTTTGAGCAAGTTACTTAACCTCCCAGTAGTCCATCCAGTTGTGGAAAGAGGTAAAAGCAGGAACACACTGAAAATGAGATGCTGCATCTCAGCTGGGCTATCCTGGGTAAATTAATTGTGAAATAAAATGTAAAGTGGGACCATCTTTTAAATCAGTTGAGAAAAACAATAAGCTGGGCTGCTGCCTGGAAGACCATGGTATGTGTGCAAGTCCTAGAATCCCATGTTGAGTATGGCTGGAGGCTAGTTGAATTGTGAAGGTGAGGTACCGGGCTTTTGGGGTGGGAGGGCATAAGCTGTCTGACACTGTAACCCCCCCACACACACACTGGCAGCCCTGACCTGTCAATCATGGAGCAGTGTTGGTGTCAGCCGTGAAAGCAACCATTCACCCGCCTTCAAGGTCTGGTGGGGGAGGTGCAACTATGGCAACCCCATCATGGGGGGGCAGGAAAAATGGGGACAAAAATAATAATCATAAAAAAATGCAATATGTGAACATGCAAGTCAGCAATTTATTTATAAATGTTCATAACATTCTTCTCAAATGTCCCTGATTATAAGGGTTGTCCCTCAAAATTGCTCCGTCCCTCATTCGTCCATCATGGATAAGGTGCTGCCCCCACAGAAAATGTGCTGCAAATTTAGACATTCAGACAGTAATACATAATGGCCCGGATATTCAAACTGCGCCATTCTGAGGCGCAAGCCCTTGCGCTGCTCAAAATAGTTGCACAGGGGTGTGGCCGGGGCGATATTCAAAGGAGTTGCGCTATTGAGCAACTCCTTTGAATATCACCCCCCAGCCACACCACTGTGCATAGCGCGATGGAACCTCGCCACCGCAAGCTGTCAGAGTGCAGCATTCAACTTGGCGGTGCAAGCCTATTCCGCAATGCGAAATTTCAATATTCAAAAGGTGACATGCAAATGGGGCCATAATTCATGCAAAGGCAGGGGGGCCATTTGCATCTGATTATGGCCCCATTTGCTGCTATAATATGTAAGGTGCGCCGATCCCGAGGACTTCTGCCTTGGCGCCCTGCCAGGCAGCAGCCGCCGGGGACCGACGACCTTGCAGCCCGATCGCTGGCAGGACGAAAACAACCCCCAAACATCTCCCTAATGCCGATCGCGGGCAGAATGTAAAAGACCCCCAACCCGGCTTCTCCCTCAGGTCCAGTGGACTGTAATGCCGATTGCGGCAGATTTATAGAGACAACCCCCAAACATCTCCCTGGTGTCTAGTATCCCCCACCCACCCCACTCCATGAAGCCCCACCACCCCGCCCCCCCGCAGCCAGCGGGCAGCAGCATCCCACCCGCCTGCGCCCGCCACTGATCTACTGTCAGGGCTGCACGCCCATTGGTGCAGAGTTAGAGCCAACGGGCGTGCAGCCCATACCGTACATGACAGTCCAGATTTGTGAATGATGTGAATGAGCTGCTTGCCGGCGCGGGGAGCGGGTGGGGGGCTTCGTGTGGGTGGGGTGGGGGACATCTAGACACCAGGGAGATGTTTGGGGGTTGTCATCAGACATTCTGCCCGCGATCGGGCATTACGGTCCACTGGACCACCAGGAGATATTCGTTGGGGGGTCTTTACATTCTGCCCGCGATCAGGCATTAGGATGTTTGGGGGTTGTTATGTTCTGCCCGCGATCGGGCACTGGGGTTGTCATTATACATTCTGTCCGCGATCGGGCATTACGGTCCACTGGACCACCAGGGATGTGAACGAGGGCTACATTGATGCCCGCAATCGGGCTGGTGGGGGCACAGGGACTGAGTTGGGGGCCAGCCATGGTGGCAGCTGCTGTGTTGCGCCCTGCAATACAGCAGCTCACCTGTGGAGTGGCCCTCAACTAATCCTTTTTTGGCTCAAAGTTGTGCAGGCGCAGGTTGGGGGTTGCGCCTGCACAACTCTGCACAACCCGACTGAATATCGGGCTGTGCAGTTTATGCATGGTTCCTCCCCCTCCTGTTGAGCATGCATTCATTTGCATTGCGCTGTTGCTCAACCTGTTTTCAGTGGCGCAACTGCCTCCTGCTGAATATCGCAGAATGGCGCAATGTAGGACTTGAGCATGGCGCAACCCTTTTGAATATCTGGGCCAATATATTCTAAGATGCTAACTCAATAATAACATCTGTGCAAGTAAAAACAATGGTTTCCACAGTGTTCTAGATACGAACATATGAAAATTGCCGGCAGAAAAAGGCCTTAGTGGTCTATCATGTCTGCTCGATTGTGCAGCTCAGTCTATTTAACTGGAGCCACCCCACCGTCCTCTTCCTCCAAGAGCGATCCTCCCCCCCTCCCCATCCCCCTCCTCCCTCCCATTGCCACTCTCATTTTTACCGTCCCGCCCCCACCCTTCTTAAATCTTCCCACTGTTTCCAAAGATACCACCTCCTCAGGCAGTTCATTCTACTTTGACACCACCCTTTTCGTGAAAAAAGTGCCTCATTCCTTTTTTAAATCTACCCCCCAAAAGTTTCAGACTGTGGCCCCTAGTGGTCCCCTCCCTTTTTAAATTGAAAATGCCCTCCACTCCAACCCTGTTTATACCCTTTAGATACTCAAAGGTTTCTATCAGGGGTATCGCAACTCATAAGAGGGAGGTAATAATCCCTCTTTACAAGACACTGGTTAGGCCCCATCTGGAGTACTGCGTGCAGTGTGGGAAGCCGTACCTGCACAAGAACATTAACAAAATGGAGGCAGTCCAGAGAAGGGCAACCAAAATGGTGCAGGGACTGCATCAGAAAACATATGAGGACAGATTAACAGAGCTCAATATGTATACCCTAGAGCAAATGAGGGAGAGAGGTGATATGATCAAAACATTCAAACATCTTAAGGGCATTAACAAGGTGAAAGAGTCTAACATGTCTCAATATAAGAAAAATAGCAGGACAAGAGGACACAGCATGAGATTAGAGGGAGGCCGATTAAGGAGGAATGTGAGGAAGTTCTTTTTCACAGAAAGGGTGGTGGATGCATGGAATGGCCTACCTCAGGAAGTGGTGGATATGACTACAGTGCAGGGCTTCAGACAGGCATGGGACAGGCATAAGAGAGCAAAACAGATGAGTATGAATAGGTAGGCTATTGACAGAATACAGGCCTATGGCACATTCATGAGGTAGAAAAAATGGGCAGACTGGATGGGCCTGCAGTCCTTATCTGCCGTTAACTTCTATGTTTCTGTGTCTATGTCCCCCTTTCCATTCTGTCCTCCAAGGAATACTTATTAAGCTCCCTTAACATCTCATTTTACGGTTTGTCTCCCATGCCCTGGATCATCTTAGTCACCCTACACTGGACCCCCTCAAGCAGCTTTATGTCCTTCTTAAAATAAGGGCACTAGAACTGCACACAGTACTCCAAGTGCAGTCTAACCAATGACTGTGCATGGGCAAAATGACTTCCTCTTTCCTGGAGGTGATTCCCCTGGAGATGCATCCCAGCATTTTATTTGCTTTGGCTGCCCCCCAATCAATGATTTTTTTTTAATCATATCAATATTATTGTATTTGTTCTGAGCTTGGATCTCCATTTTTGAAGATGTTTCCCTTATTATGAGGGCCAGTCTCCCTCATTGTCCTTCATTTTGAGTGTCTGTGTCGCTCATTTCAGCAACAAAAGGTTATGAGGTATGGGTTTTAATACTGTTAGTGGGGCTCTGTTTGTTTATGAGGTATGGGTTTTAATACTGTTAGTGGGGCTCTGTTTGTATCAGTTTAATCTCTGGTCCAGTAGCTTGCAAGTTGAAACCTCACACTGTTGACTTGGATTCATAGTCAGTGCTAACTTATCAGTCCAGTACGGGGCGGGGTGGGGGGTGGTAACCACATTGTTACGGATGCTGTCCCTCAGATGAGATGTTACACAAACGGCCCTTTTACACACAGTGGTCTGTATCGGAAAGACCAGTACAGACTCACTGTAACGTTACCTGTTTCTGCATGTACAGTCAATCCATGCCGCAACATAGTGAGTGCTCACTTAAACCAGGTTCCCCGTTTTTCTTGGTTCACGGGCTTCTGTGGCGTTGTAACCTGGCATGTAATCATGCCATGTCTGTCATTTCTGCACACTACTTTTTTTTTACCACAGACATCCCGTTTGTTGTTTATGTGCCGATATGCAGTGGGAGGGAGATGGCAACCAAAGATAAACTGCGTGTAAATGGGAATGAGGAATGCTACACTTGCAGTGGAATGACTGCATGCCAGAACAACATTTAAAAGTAATCGCTGTGTAAAAGTGGCTAAAGACCCCTTTTTCACAATCACCATTCATTCTGTGACCTAGTTCTTTCTTGAATCTCCCTTTGGAGTTTCTTCCTTTCAGGGAGTTTAAGTGTTCCTTTGTTCTCTCATTCTTAGATATTCTGAAGAGCTGTGTAATTGTTTGATCTCAGGATGTTATCTTTCTCCGGTATTTGAATGACCATGTCTCCTCAGAGTCTTCTCTTCTCTTCTCCAATGACAAAAACCCGAATTTGGGCAACTTGTCCTCGAAGCTCATATTCTCCAAGCCCTGAACCACCCTGGTTGCTCACCACTGGACTTTTTTTTTTTTAAAACATGTCAATATCTGTTCTCCACTATGGAAGCCCCAGTTGACCACTACACTTGCACTTTTCGTGAAAGGACGGAACTATCCCAGTGTCCTCATTAATACTTCACCTATCCAAGATACAAATTATAATGTAGTAGCCCATGTCTGTCTGAGGACGCCATGTTCCTAATGGCTGACTGCATATAGCCTCTGCACTACCAGCATCTGACTCATTTCCTTTGTGAAGCATTTTTTGAAGTGTAATGAGGAGGTAAAATATTTTCTTAAAAACTAACTATATATTGACGGTGATTATTTGGAGCACCAGACAAAGGGTTCGGGGATCACTGAATTAAATCAAATGGGATTGAAGACAGACCATCATTATCGATTGCCTTGACAGCTACTTCAGTAGCACTAATATATAGCCATCCCGATACCAATCAGCTAGAAGTACTATTGTGATCATCGCTCTGCCAGGTCACTGTTTCCCATCATGGCCGAAGGTATATAACTACAGGTGCCATTTCCTGAGATCCAGCTGAGGACAGCATGAACGTTTACACTGGAACTGCCTGAAACTCATGACTTATAGCTGCACACCATTTGCAGTGACATAATTTCAGTCACTTCAGATTCACTTGGATTGACACCAAAGTCCAAAGTTTATTTAGGGACCGTAAAAGGTATTTTTGAAAAAGTGATACTTGAATAAGGTTATGTTCTTCTGAAAAACAGGATTTATAGCCAGCCCAGTGTCGTGGAGGGCTAAGGCAGCATGCCTTATCTCCTGCCACGCCGGCAACCTGTGTTCATGGTGCGAGCAGGCCACTGGGGGTCGGCTGGGGAGGGAGAGGATCGAGCATCCAAAGGACAGCTCTCCTCTCCCGGGGAAGGGTGGGGATGGAGTCCGCTGCATGCCTGGCCCATAGCGGTGGCTGGGGGCTGGCACAGTGGGCCCACACATAGGGCGCATATGCGGGGCAGACACCCAGTGTGCCACGTATGGAAGCATGCGCGGCTCAGCCATTGGTGTCATTGCATGCCGCCGTGCTTGGGGAACGGGCAGAAAAAGAGGAGGAAAAATGTCACCCGGCAGGATGAAGATGGCCCCTTGCAGGCTCCGCACCCAGCTAGCTGGCACCTCGCTAGTGTAAGAGGTGAGTCCAGTGGACGCCAGGGTAACGAAGCTGGGGGGGGGGCTGGACAGAAGGGGGCTGGGTGCAGGAGCATAAAGAAAGTAAGGAAAAACAGGATTCAAACATCAGCCCCAATGTTCTGTTTGCTCTTTTGAAATATTTAATAAAAGTGGAGAATACATCATAATTCTGAATCATAATACTGCAAGAACTACAACACATCAGGAAAATACAATAGCTGGGCTGTTTTCTAAAACTTAAAAAAAAAAAAAAGGTTCTCTAGCCTTCTGCACTGTCCTAACTTCAGGCTGGAACACAACCTGTGATAAAATGTCAAATTAAAATGGTTTTGGCTTCCCGATTGTCTAGTTATTTTAGACCTTGGTTTAGCCTTTGGTCAAATGTCTACTCTTCTTCTAAAGCCACGGCCATGAGATTAATTTGGAGGTCACTTATACTGAAAAGCAAATCCTTTCCTTGTCCTAATTAGGGTGAGCTACAGGAGGATGACTGCAGGAAAATGAGGCCCCTCAAAATGGATTTATAGCAGAGAAATTGTTATCCTCCCCCTTTTCCTTACAGTTATCTGTTTCTTATTCATTAGAAGTAAAACTTTAAGTTGATATGACATGCCATTGCTTCAATGTTACATGAAGCTAACATTTAATTTCCAAGGATAAAAAAAAGCAATGCTGGCTTCATGTGACATTGCATATTTTTGTGTTTGCTGTCTGAGTTAGTGCACTAGCGCATTCAGCTGTCTTTTTCCCTTTACTTCAATTTATACCCTTCATTTGGTCTTGAAAAACAATGCATTTGAACCTTTTTGCATGCTCATCAGGTAGCAGAGAAGAGCAGAGCAAAGGCTTAGCTGTAAAACATTTTTGCTTTGCTCTCAGTACCATTCCTTTTGTTCTTTAGATTGGCAAATGTGTGGACTGAACCAGTTTAGAAAATCTCCTTTGCTTAAGCTGATTTGATTGCTTGTCAATAGGATGCCGCACTGCCATGTAAAATGAGAAAGCTGGATACAGGAATGGTGGTGGAGGGGCGGCCATAACTGACATTGTAGTGCAGTACCAGGGGGTGGTGACCTGGTGAGGTGCCATCCTTCAGGTGAGATGTTAAACCAAGGTCCATTCTGCCCATCTCTGGTCACTGGCCAGGTGAAAGTAAAAGATCCCATGGCACTCACTGAAGAACTGCTGGGAAATTTCTGCCGGTGCCATGACCAACATTCCTCCTCTCAATAAAACAGGTCCATGCTCCTACCTTGCAGGACACACCTGGTAACAAGCTATAATAGCTTAGCGGGTCTTTCCTAGTCAAAACTGACAAATAAATAAATTGGGGGCATGGACTGAGAAATGGGGGTTAGATCTAATGAAGGGATATAAAAAGTACTACACTTGGGGCAATCTAGGTTGTACATACATCTTGTGTGATACAGTAGCAGGGGTAGTTGTGAAAAGTTAACACCAGGCAGGATATGTGCTAGTGGGTGACCCATGAAATGAACAAATCAATATGAGCAAGTGAATTTGTGCAACATCAAAATGGCAATTGTAAAATGGGCTATGTGTACTTAATAGCCCATAGTAAGTATAGCGGAGATTACGTGTGTAAGGAGGAGGAATTCTGCAGTATACATGGAGTATGTTGGGTGATCCAGTCCTCAGCTGGCCATCTGGTGTAGTGGATAGAGACACTGCCTTTGTCTCTGACATTCCCGGGTTCGGGACCGGCTACAGGCTTTTCTTTTGTGCCGACTTTAGCCCCCCTCCTAAGTTTCCCCTTTCCCCCATTGTAATGCCCCCCCCGGAGTTGATTATTTTAGAAATGGGTGTGTGTGGGGCCTTGCCGCATTAACTACAAAGTAAAGTTGCTGAGCGTGAGTCTCTGATTGTGGCGGTCGGTGCTGAGCAGCTCACTGTTCTGCCTTTCGGCGATATGTAGTCGTCCTTGTGTTCAGCGCCATTTTTTTGGTGCTCTTATCACATGGTACCATCCTAGTGTAATCAAGAGAGCAAACACAATGCTGAGCTGTATTAGGTGGGGGTACGAAGCATGTCTAGGAAGGTGATCCCCCCCCGTAGATGGCCTTGGTATATCACATGTGTAGTACAATGTCCAGTTCTGGTAACCACAGTACAGAAAGGTCACTGAAGAGATTAAGAGGGTCATCCAGACCAGCACAGGGTCACAAAGCTGTTTAGAGAGCAAGAGGAATGAGAGGAGAGACTGTACATGCTAAAATTATGTAGTCTAGAGAAGAGAAGGCTGAGAGGGTACACGATCATTGTGTTCTGATTACTAAAAGAGTAGACAGAGTGGTGAACACAAATGTTTGAGTTGGTAATTTCAAGAAGAACTTGAGAAAATGTATTCAGACTAGGGCGTAGGACAGGGAAAGCATTAAAAAGTAATAGTTCACGCAGAGAGTGTAATAAGCTGTCTGCTGAGGTTATGGAAGCTAGCATTGTTTAGGACTTCAAAGCAGGAAAACACAAATTTTTGAAGGAGACTGGCACAGCAGACTACGGGTTACATTCCGGCTGCTAAGTCTGAATCTGTGTCTGTCATCACTGCATAGTACTAATGGTGGTTTTCTATCCCGCTCCCTCCTCCTCCATCTCCCCCTCCACCTCTGTGTTTTGCCATTCACCAGTACCGTGAAAAAATAAAAGCATTACCAACCACATTCTAAAAACAAAAACAGCATCCACAAAAAAAAAAAAAAACAATCTCCACTTTAACATGTACAGCCTTGTACATACTCCTAACACACCAATGTTACAGTGGCTGGGGCCCGGGGGCTGGAACGCATGTACTCGCTACCAGTCAAAAGCACTATACACCAAAAGACTACGAAACAACCTCCTATAGAAGTACAACTATGAAATCCTTTGAGAAAATTTTTTTAAAAAAAGCAAAACTGCAGACAGCATTAAGATTCAGCAAGCGGAAGGAAGACATACTTTTGTAAAACTTAAAAAAAAATTTTATTTTTAAATTCGTGACTTTCATTCTTTTAAAGGTGACCTGTAAATTAAATCCAGCAGCCCACTCCCGTCCCACATACCTTTGTAAACTGCAGTGGGAGTCCAGTGCTGCTTTCACTATAATTTTAAACAAAATCTGCTAATTTTAATTTACTGCCGAAACTTTTTGGTGAACACGGAAGTGGCGGCCGGGTCCCGATCAAGGGGGTGCAAGTTTACATGGGTATTCCACCCAGGTTTATGACGTTGCTAACACCTTTACTATCAATGGAGCAGCAGGGAAGGGGGACTTAAAATGCTTACATTATGACTTTTGCGGGGGTCTTCATGCTCAAATTAATACCTACAGCAATTACAGGGACATCAGATCCCAAGGTAGGAATGGATGGAACAGGACAGATTGGATGGACCAATGGTCCAACATTTCTGTGTTACGTTTCTATGCTACTAATGGCTTTTTAACAGTGGTGAAACAGATGTGAAGAAGAAGAAGAGCAAAAGGCTTTTATGGCTTTTCAGAACATAACTCATGACAACAGTCTTTAACCATTCCTTCTTGAAACACGTTGTGGTAAAAATATTGGTTGTGAAAGCTGAGAGATTGAAAGCACCATAAACCACTCTTGTACCACAGGACAAACAGCACAGCACAGCCCAGTGTGTAGCACACTGTACCACCCTTTCATCTCAGTACTGAGCCAGAGAAGCCATCCCTCCTGGACAAGTGGATAATTTAGCCTCTGCACCCACTAAGCACCCCATCAAGAGACTTTCAAATGTATGAAGTCCTGACAAGTTCAACGAGGCAGTTTTGCACTGAGGCCTATAATCTACTGAGAATACTGAGCCAAGATTACTAAAGTTATTGCACCTGTGCATCGAGGCAGGATGTGAACTTTCAGTAGGTCTCTAGCATGAAAATACTACAGCAGTTTCCACTAGATCACTCATTCTTACAAGTTTATTCTGAAATATTAGTTTATAGAATTGTACAAGGAGCTGAAAAGACAAACAAGGGGCAATGTTGACCCATTCAAGAGTAAAGTAATTATTTTCCATCTTAAAAATTGTAATAGTAATATAGATAATAAGAATTATAAAAATGTTTTCACATAGCACCTTTTCATGTTTGCATCTCAAATCAACTCAAAATTCTGAAGTCACTTCTGGGGTGGAATGTGACCACCACTTTTCATTGGCGCACTACACAGCATCTCTCTAACACTCTGTACCAGACACAAGCTGACTCATACTGAACCAGGTCGCTCTGCTGGTGGATTAGTGAGTGAGGAAATGTGACCAGGACACTGAGAAAATTCCTCTAGTCTATGCAGGAAGAGCTATGGGATCCCTAACATTCACCTGAATACCCGAAAAAACAGGCAGACAGGATCTCGGTTTTACACTTCATCCAAAAGACGGCACCTCACTGCAGCACAGTTCCCCCCAAACAGCATGCTGGGGCATTGTTGCAGTTACTAAGATCCAAGGGGAACGTGTCCCTGTGCAGAGTTACTAACACTACATCATGCAGCAAATATGTAGGGAGTTAAGAAACCACTACAAGAAGCAACTCAAAGAAGCCAAACCAGATTTGGTAAAAATCAAGACACCTGGCCAACCTAAAGAAATCCTCCTCTTTCATGAGTTCATATCATGACCTATGGAAGCCAGATTGTCTTCCCCAAATTACCTCAACAGCAGATAAAGAGATCCCACTCACCAATCTAGGAGAAATAGCTAACGGCTTTAACACATACTGTACTTCATTGATCTCTCCCACTACGTAATAAATCAGATTTTGTGCCAGATGCGCCCTCCCATGCTAACCATATTCTGACTCAACCCTCGACTCTAGCACTAGAACTGCTCATAGGAGCCATTTTAACTTCGTCACCATACCTTAAAGGGACACTGTCAGCTTTTCTCATTCGTTTCTGGCCACAATCACACAGTGTGCCTCTTGGCTCTAACCTGTTAAAGATATGCTGCAGAATATTCCCATATATGAAAAAGACAGTATATTTTAACAGTTTGGCAAAGTGTCACTTAAATACCTTATTACTCATCCCAAAGTAAAGCCCCACCATTCTGGAAAAATATTCAGGACAGGACCCCCGTCGGGACTGCGTGTCTGCCACAAGCGGGGTCCTGAAGAACAGTTTTTTCATACACAGCATACTTAGTCATAATGTGCCTGTACCCCACATGATTTCAAAGCATTCCATTTATCTGCGCCTGTAAGCCGAGCACTGGAAGTACTTTAATTCATATTTTGAAGTCGTGGGTGAAATCCCACGCATGCGCATAGACTGCATACTCAAAGATCCCATGCATGCCCACGAGTGTGCCATCAGTGCGCATGTGTGGGATTTCAGCCACAACTTAAGTGTATGAATTAAAGTACTTCCAGTGCTCTGTTTGCAGGCGCAGATAAATGGAACGTATATAGAAATCATGTGTGGTACAGGTACATTATGACTAAGTATGCTGTGTATGAAAAAACTGTTCTTCAGGACCGTGCTCGTGGCAGACATGCGGTCCCGACGGGGGTCCTGTCCTGGATGTGCTTCCGGAATGGTGGGGCTTTACTTCGGGATGAGTAATAAGGTATTTAAGTGACACTTTGCCAAACTGTTAAAATATACTGTCTTTTTCATATATGGGAATATTCTGCAGCATATCTTTAACAGGTTAGAGCCAAGAGGCACACTGTGAGATTGTGGCCAGAAACGAAGGAGAAAAGCTGACAGTGTCCCTTTAAGGAGAGGTCTATGAATTCTTTGCAAACCTAAAAGGAAATATAGGATCTAGGCTAGATCACATTCCCCAAAACTACTTCAGAGTCTGCAGAATTAATTACCAAGCCACTGACCAACATCTTCAATTTATCCCTCACTACCAATACAGTTCCACAGATCTGAAGGACAGCAGCCATTGCTCCCATCTTCAAAGGAGGGGAGAGATCCTCTATCTCAAACTGTAGGCCAACTGTAGTATTTCAGTGCCTGCCAAAATCCTAGCAAAACTGATTTTTAAGTAACTGATTACTTACCTAGATAAACACATCTTACATGACCAACAGCATGGTTTTCAGAAAGGCTGCAGCAAGACATCACTGCTGAGTACTCTCAGCAGTGATAGGAAGCTTTTGACAAACTACAGGTCATCGTTCATAGAATGTAGTCTAAAGATCCTGTGAATTACTGAACTCTGCTAATGAAGCTGCAATCTGTGGGACAGGCTGAGTTTACTGTAGTGTGGTTCCAAGATTTTGTGTAATAGAATTATTTTGATATGGGAAGGGATGCTAGTATACTCCTACTGGGATCTATAAGGGAATGCATGCAATCTAGGTTCTCCCTTGCATCTTTTGTTTATTTTAGGAGTACCCCTCCCCTTTTTTATTCTTGATCGATTTTATATGCCCAGTCCTGGTTTGGGACAAAGCTACTATATAAATGGGACTTTTAGTAAATTGAATGTTAGTAAGTTGTCATTTATTATTATATTTTGTATGTCAGTTTGTGTCTTTTAAAACAAACTGAGAATTAATTGTATAATAGGACCATCTTGAAAACAGGCCCTTTGGACCTAATGATGTGGAATGTCAACTTCCCATATAAAATTTAAGATTTTACTAAATCTACCTTTTGCATTGCTCACAATAAGTGAAAATAGAATATGTGCACCAGCACTGGACTCCAGGACAAGTATGTGTCAGTGGTCATCCTTAATGATTCCCACAGTGTGAGATAAACAGAGCCATTGCTATGTGGACTGTAATGTTTTGTATGTAACAAATTAATGTGCCAAAACGCACACTCACACCCAAACACACATTCACACCCGAACACACATTCACATCTAAACTCTGGCTCATAAACATAAAGCTCCCCAGGGGTTAGTCCGGGCCACCCTGCTGTTTTCCACATTTACAAATGAGATAGCTGCTATCTGCATGAATGTCAGTTCTGTGATCTGTGTAGATAATGGTTCACCCATGCCACAGTGACATACAGTTTGCTAACACCGATTACGGGGCAGGCAAAATGCTGCCAGCATTACAGCACTAGGCATTTTGTCTCCTGGGAGTTTCAGCGCCAAAGCGCCCTCCCAGGAAACGGTCACTATTGCAGAGAAATTTGCTCCCTGCACCCCCCAATGCAAGGGGCTCCCCACACACACACCCAAACTAAATATAACCTCTTACAGGGTGGGCATGCCCCAGAGTGGGTAGACATCGTATGGCCACAAAGGGCGTCAAGCGTGAGGGGTGAGATCTAAAATCAAGATCTCCCCTGTCATCCTCACTCTTGTTTAGGTGCCCTGATTACGATGGCAAAATTCAGTCACCATGGTAACGAGCTACCATAGATGATCCAGTGATCACTGCCCAGGCCCATCACTAGCAGACTTAAAGAAAAAAACTGCAAACTAGCACCCACAACACTGGTCGACCCTAAACAAGTACCTTCTAATTGAAAAAAAAACCAAGGCCTTGGTGTTTATAATGTATTTGTCTATTTAAAATGTGATAACCAGGAAAGGCACACTGAGCCAAAACTCATTTCCAGGTGTGACCCAGAAACAACCCGGTAATGCCTTAAAGGCTTATCAAGTTAATGGATACCCTCTCTGTTGTTAGCTTACATACATGAACTTTGAATCATGCTTTCCAAACAACCTTTAGGGTTAACCAAAGGCTGGGCTTTCTGTACAGAAATAGGGACTGCTTACTACAAAAGCACAAGTAACCATAGCCAAACAGGTTCTGCTATCCACTTTAGAATACAGTAGTCATATCCTTTATATCTGGATTCAGTCTGCACCAAATGTATTCACTTTCTAAACATAGGTTGGTTTGTTGTTAGCACTCCTTGAACCTGCTAGAACACATTGTTGTCATCTTGACACCAAATTCAACACTCAGCCCCCAGCAGAAAGAATCTATCTGAAGGTGTATGCCTTCATTGTCTCTGCTAGCCTGCTCCTTCACCTCTACTCACCTATAAATAAGCCAGCATGGACATGGTATCAGAAACAGTTTGTTCAACAGTTATCTGTCTAGAAAGAAATGAAAATTACGTACCTACCGTAATTCTTGATCTTCTTGGACGAGTCTCCACCACTCATTCACACTTGTGGGATCTGCGCCGGAGGCACTAGGACCCATCGGGAGCAAACTTTTTGTTGGAGGGTCGGCGCGAGAGATGGCGCCGTGGGGCATGGCGCCGCGAGCGGTGGCTCACACGGTAATGACTATCTTGGCGATGACCCTCCAACCGCCTCAGTACCTTTTTTACCAAGGAGGTGCAGCGCAACTAACGTAAAGAGTAAACCTAACCTTACAAAACGGACATAAGATAGTCCGGACGACCCGTGTAAGAAGGGTCAGCAAAGAAGTCTTCACGGCCTAAAGATTTGAGGGAGTGAAGACCAACACAGCGGTGAGCTCGGGGGATGGAGGGTGGGGGTGAATGAGTGGTGGAGACCGTCAAGAAGATCTAGAATTGCAGGCAATGCACTTTCATATCTTCCTGGACATAAGTCTCCACCACTCATTCACACTAGTGGAGAGTACTAAGCTGATAATCCCCAAAAGGGCGGCAGGGGAGCTAGAGTCACACGCCTAGGACAGAAGTCCATTAATGATAGTTCTGCCGTCAAGGCGGAATGACGCCTGGCATGAACATCCAGTGCATAATGCTTATGAAGGTATGCACTGAGCTCAGGTAAGCGGCATTGCGGTATCTGCAATTGGAACATTCGCAATTTCCACTAGGGATGCTGACAGCCCTAGTAGAGTGAGCGACACTCTACCTTCAATTTAACCTGTGCTATGGAATAGCAATGTCGAAGACATGCCACTAACCATGATGAGATGCATCTCATAGCAACAGGCTGACCCAGCCGGGTCTCGCTGAAGGAAACAAACAATTGCTGAGTCTTCATGAAAATTCTTGGTTCTATCTAAGTAGAACTAAGAAGCTCTCTTAACATCCAAGGAATGAAGAGACCGCTCTCCTTCATTTTTGGAAGTTCGCCAAGTAAGAGGGAAGCACCAGAGGTTGGTTTAGATGGAATTCTGACACAACCTTGGGAAGAAATTTAGGATGAGTCACGAAGAACTACTTTGTCCTTATGGAACACAGTATACGGAGGGGTCAGTAACCAGGGCATGTATCTCAGAGACCCTGCGGAGCTGAAGTAATGGCCACTAGGAAGGCTGTCTTCCAGGTAAGAAATTTTAGCTCACAGGTAGCTAGGGGTTCGAAAGGCTTCCGAGTGAGCATGTCTAGCACAAGGTTAATGTCCCAGGCTGCAACCAGACGTCTAACAGGGGGTCTAGTATGCAGAATTCCCTTAAGAAATCTCTTTACCATAGGTAACTGAGCCAGAGACAAGGAAGAAACCGGCTCATGGAACGCTGAAATGGCACTAAGGTGAACTTTAACCGTGGAGTACTGGAGACCTGAGTTTGATAGGTCCAAAAGGTACTCCAGAAGCTTGTCTGGAGGACAGGAAAAGGGATTCCAAGAGGACTTTGCACACCAGAGAGAAAGCATTTCCACTTAGGCACGTAAGTTTTCGGGTAGCTGGCTTCGAGCAGCCAGAAGGGGCGTCTGAGACTCTACGAGAGACGTTGACCCGGTTCACTTCTACCTCTTCAGGAGCCAAGCATGAAGGTGAAGTGACCTCAGGTTGGGATGGACCAACGAACCCTGAGTCAAAAGATTGATTTGTAAGGGAAGTGGTCTCGGAGAGGCTGCCGACATACTGTTGAGTAGAGGAAACCATAGTTGCCGAGGCCAGGAGGGAGCAATGAGAATCATCTTGGTCCCCTGAGACTCGAACTTGAGGAGAACTCTCTGAATTAAAGGAAGCGGTGGAAAGGCGTAAAGAAAGCGTTTTGTCCACCGCAGCCTGAACGCATCCTGACAGAAAATGCCAGGCCCTGGATTTCTGGAGCAGAAGAGAGGCAGTTTTGCGTTGAGTGGGGATGCAAAAAGGTCCAGGTCTGGAGTCCCCCACTCTTCGAACAGTGACCGAGCTACGGCTGGGTCGAGAGACCACTCGTGAGGGTCTGCCTCCGTCCTGCTGAGGTGATCTGCTAAGTCGTTTTGTACACCCGGCAGATATACCGCTTGAATTAGAGACTTGTGCTCCAAGCACCACTCCCACACTCTCATTGCTTCCCTGCAAAGGGGATAAGAGTGAGCACCGCCTTGCTTGTTGATGTAATACATCACAGCTTTGTTGTCTGTTTGAAGGAGAATGTTCTTGTGACAAAGAACATCCTTCAACGCTCGGATCGCATAGAGGACCGCTCTCATCTCCAGAACATTTATGTGGAGCTGAGTTTCGAGCTGAGTCCATACACCTTGAGTGTGGCGAGAGAGAGACAGTGAGCTCCCCATCCCATTAGCGATGCGTCTGTGGTGATGGAGATCTGATGATCCAGAGGAGCAAAGGGGAATCCTTCCAGGAGATTGCTCTCTTGAGACCACTAGGTGAGAGACCTTCGTAGGGGCTCCGTCACCTTGATGGGATAAGACTGGGGGTGAGAGGTCGGTGACCACTGAGCGGAGAGCATCCATTGGGTGGTCCTCATGTGTAACCGAGCTAGGGGTACAGTGAACACTGAGGACGCCATGAGACCCAACATACGTTGCATCGAGAGAGCTGTGACCGATCGGTTCTCCCCGCTGTAACGGGCCATCTGAAGGATGTCGAGTCTTCTGTCCTCTGGAAGGAAAGCCTTCGCGGAAGAGGTGTCCAGAAGAGTCCCTATGAAAAGGAGCCTCTGGGAGGGCTGCAGTTGTGACTTCTTCAGATTTAGCAGAACTCCCATGGACGTAAGAAGGCGAGAGGCCGTTTGAACGGCTTCCAGAGTCCCTTGGCTGGAAGGACTCGCTAGGAGCCAATCGTCTAGGTAGGGAAACACTCGGAGTCCGAGCTTCCTGAGATGCACTGCGAGAACTGCACAACACTTTGTAAAAACTTGCGGCGCCGAGGATAGCCCAAAAGGCAGGACTCTGAACTGATAATGCTGACCCAGAGCTACAAACCTCAGGAATTTGCGATGGGTCGGGTGGATGGGGATATGCTGGTAAGCGTCCTGCATATCCAGGGAGGCCAGCCAGTCGTGCTGATGCAGCAAAGGTAACAGGGTACCTAGGGAAATCATTTTGAATTTCTCCCTGGGGAGGAATTTGTTCAACTTTCTGAGGTCTAGAATGGGGCACATCCCCCCAGATTTCTTTGGAACCAGAAAGTAATGGGAGTAGAACCCTGTGTTTCGCTGATGCGGGGGCACCAGTTCTATTGCCCTGTTGTTTAGAAGGCCCTGGATCTCGGCGGTGAGGAGGTCTGACTGAGAGGTCGACAACCTGGGTTGTCGTTTGGGAGGGCAATTCGGGGTTTTTCAAAAGATTGAGAGAATAACCCTCGCGAATTATCCGAAGGACCCATTTGTCCGAGGTTACAGACTTCCACTGATTGTAGAAGTACATCAGACGACCTCCCACCGGAGGAGAAAGTTCCATCTCGGGCAGTGTGGATGGAACTGGGGCCGGAATTTCAGGTAGCGCTGGGGGCTTTAGGCCCCTGCGCTTTCTGCTGCGCCTTCTTTTGAGGTTGGGCAGGTTGGCTTTTATGGAAGCTTCTCTGCCTCTGCCTCGAAAGGACTGGCGACTATGAAACTGACGTTTGCCTACATGCCCCCGAGAGGGGGTAGGCGGGGGTCTAGCCAACTTAATGGCCGACCTAGTCTTCTGAGTGGCTTCTAGGGCTTGCTCTACCTGAGACCCAAAAAGATAGGAGCCATCAAAGGGCAACGCCATTACCTGCTGCTGAGCATCATTCGTAAAGCCAGAAGTACGCAGCCAGGAATGGCGTCGAGTACAAATACCTGTGACTGCTGAACGAGAAGCAGTGTCGAAAGCGTCCATGGTGGCTTTGACCTGTTGGTTATTGGACTCAATACCTCTGATAACGGTTAGAAGGAGCTCTGACTTGGAGTCGGAATCTGGAAGAGTTTCAACCATTCGTTTCATAGAGTGCCACAGGATATACTCGTACTGAGAAAAATAGCCTTGATAGCTGGCAATACGCATACTTAAAGTGGAGGCAGCAAAGACTCTCTTACCTAATGTATCAATTTTACGAGACTCTTTGTTAATAGGACGAGCTGTAGTAGCTTGAGGAAGAACGACCTTGTCATTCTCTGCCAGGACTACAATAGGATCCAAAGGCTTGGGATGCCAAAATGGGACCGATCCTTGGGAGCTGAATATTTCTTTATCAATGGATTTAGCCACTGAAGGAATAAGAGCAGGATTATTCCATACCATTTGAGACAGCGTCTCGAAGGAGGGTTGAATCGGAGGAGTCAAATCCGTAGGGATCTCCGAAGCATGAAGATACTGGAGTCTTAATATTTTCCCAGGATCGATGTCCGTAGTCTGGAGAGAGAGTGGATCTCAGGTTCCTCAACAGAGACTTAAAGGATAGGTCCTCGACCACAGGCTCTGTAGTGGTGAAGGATCCTGTTTCCTCCACTTCATCACCCAACCGAAGGTCTGGGTCAGGCTCAACATCATCTCCTGATAGTCCAGGAAGGACTGCTTGGACAGGAAAGGAGGAAAGATAGGAGAAGAAGAAAGAGCAGATAGAAAGGAGAGTCCCTGAGGGCCCCGCGCCGAGGGAGGCTAAAGGAGCCTAAAATGGCACCGCTGAGGCAAGACGCGCCGAAGCACCCGGCACCGCAGTGGCACCGCGGCGCGCCGGGCGGTGAAGCTGGCGGCGCCGCGAGACTCCCGCCGCACCGCAGACGGATGCTGCAAGACCCAGCGGTGCCGTGGACGGCGCTGCAAGGCCCCGCGGCACCGAAAATGGTGCCGACAAGCGCAGCGACCCCGCGGGAGGCGCCGAGGACACCCCTGGGACCTGGAAAGGAAGAGAAGGGAAAAAACCAGGAGATAAGGGCATCGGTGTGGCCCCCTGTGCCGCAGCCATGTGAGGGGGGGAACACCTAAGCACGGAGTCGCTGGCACCGAAGGAGGCGCCGCGCGACTAGGAAGGTCCAACCGCCCTGCCTGATCGCCCGACGAGCCCGAAGGCTCCGGGGCAACCGAGCCAGGCAGAAGAACCAACCTCCGAACCCATCGCTCCATAAGAGCGGCCCACTGATGAAACTGCTCATCTGGAGTCCTACCTATAGGCGGGTGGGGCTCCGATGTCGAAAGATAGCGAACCGGAAGTTGGCGACTGCGAAGGAGACCGGCAACTAGACATGCGAGTAACCGACCATCGACGCGCAGAGCCGTATCAGAGGGCAACCTCGAGTGATGCCTTCTCTTTTGACCTGTGGGCCGAAGAAGAGCTCGAGGCCGAACGGTGCCAAGAATGCGACCGTTTATTTTTATGCCGGCGGGGGGACCGCCCATCCCCCCGGGCATCGGACTGACCGTTGTCGGAACCCCGCAGAGGAGAAAGGGGCTGACCGGACCCAGCCCGACTGACTGAACAGCTTTCATACGAAGTCTCCCTACCGTCACCTGACCTGCTCATGGTCGACTCCGTCCAGTAGGCCGAGACTTCTTTACTATAAGTTAAATTCTAAAATATAACAGAAATAGAAAAAAAAATAAGCGATACTACTATCGAGATAGAATTACAAAAATAAACTGAAAACTATGCGCTAGTTTGAAGTTTGACTCCGACTAAGCGACGTTGTCACTGAGCGCACTCGAGCCGCGGAAAAAAGAACTGAGGCGGTTGGAGGGTCGCCGCCAAGACAGTCATTACCACGCGAGCCACCGCTCGCGGCGCCATGCCTCGTGGCGCCATCTCTCGCGCCGACCCTCCAACAAAAAGTTTGCTCCCGATGGGTCCTAGTGCCTCCGGCGCAGATCCCACTAGTGTGAATGAGTGGTGGAGACTTATGTCCAGGAAGATCTAACATAATTGTAATTGGGGGAAAGATCATTTAAGTACTATAGCTTTAGCCTGCATCATAATTTCCTGTTAGATATGAACCTGAATGAGTCCCCAAAATTGGTTAAGATCAAAATGTATATGCAAACGACCAATAAAATATATGCCCTGAGTAACCGTGCATATTCTTCATCTTGTACTGCATTCACTATGCTTCTTGTGGTGACCTGTCGGTACGGAGTAATCTCTTGTACCTGCACTCAGGTGTGGCTGAAAAGGGAATTGTCTCAGTCCACCTACCTGGTAAAATAAATATATAAAAATGAAATATAAAAAAAAAACTCTCTTACAGAAGGGTTCTGGAACAAAACACAGGATATATTAATGCAGTACAGTCATATGTTTCAAATACATTAATTCCCTATTATATGTCATCTAATTCTCAGATATGCTCCCATATGAACCTTTTTTAACAACAATTGTTCAACCCTGTATTTAAAACCCATCACCTCTGGCCATGCTCCATAGTACCAGAGGCAGGGAAATCATAGCAACACAGAAAAACAGAAGAAGAATCCCTTTTCCACATGTGTTACATCTAGGCATTTTATCTTCTCTTTATTATTCCATTTTTGTATTTCTGTAAATGTATGTTTTGCCACATTGAGTTATGAGATACAAAACACTGTAGTTCACATGACAATGGCTCTGTTTACCTCCCACTGTGGGAATCATTAAGGATGAGCACCGATCCATAATTGTCCTGGAGTTCAGACCTTATGTCGTGCAGACACTAGTGTGACTACCTACCTAGGATTTCTCTCTGTTATATTTTGTAGCTATTTTCCAGAAACACGTTATGCACCCTTTATGTGCCATTTTCCTTAATGCAGTAAGTATGAGTGGGTGCATAAAGGGTGGGTTAAAAAAATGGGTGGAGCTTACCATCATTATGTTTTTTATCAAGAAATACTGCAGGACAGCTGGCCCCCTGCTGCACTGGTAGAGCTGATGTTTGTGACGCTGGTAACCTGGGTTTCAGAGTAAAATCAGGTTAACAGAGCTGGTGAAGGGGGAGAGGACTGAACATACTAAAGGATGCTCTCCTCCTTGGGGTGGGCAGGCAAATGACCCTGCCGCAACACTGCCAGTGGCACCATTGCTAAGGAATCCCTGGTGTCCAGTGGTATCTGTCATCCATATCTCACACTGCTCCTCCTCCTCCTCCTCCCTCCTTCCCCAGTCATGCACCTGTCTGTGCACTTGGTCATTCATGTGTCTGACTTTTCTACTTCTGCAGTACAGAGAAGCATGCTGTGGGAGGGGCAATGGCTGGGCGATCCAGGATTATAAGATATGGTCCCCCAAATTTTGGATCAGCATCAGGAGGAAGCCCTACTGTTCAGATTAAGGATAGTTGGGGACTGGTGGATTAGATAGGAAGCGGGGAATAGTAGAGACATTGTCATCTCCTGACATAGTGGTAAGGGCTAACCTGCAATATATTTTTAGAATAAATCTAGGACGATAGGGAAGGGTGTTGGTGACGACTGTGGTTGGGGAGGGGGTGGTCAGGGAGCCTGCTCTGCTCTGGCAATCTAAGGAGGGATGGGGGCTATTTTTGTAAATTTTATAGAGGGCCTTGCAATCTAAGGATGGATGAGGGCTATTTTTGTAAATTTTATAGAGGGCCTTGCAATCTAAGGAGAGATGGGGGCTTTTTTTGTAAATTTTGTAGAGGGCCAGAATAGGAATTCAAATGAGAGGCAGTCTTGCCTAATAGTTAGAGCACTGGCTTGGAAATAAGGAGACCATAGGTTCAAACTCCAACAGAGCCAAATGTTTACTGTGTGACCTTCAGCAAATTACTTAAACCTCTCAGCTCTTCAATCCATAGCTATAGAATTGGTGAAGCTGGATTTTATCCCAAAATAAATAGTTGTAGTAACGATTTATTGTTTATCCATGAAAAGTAATGGATATTACAACATATAAAATATGGACAGTAAAATAGAATGTCTTCCTCACTGAATAATATAAGCAAAATACAGGATGGAAGTACATACACAACAAAGTATCTGTTTGCATAGCACAAATATTATTTATATAGCAAATCCATTGAGGATTAGAAATATGAAAGTGTTTTCTTTTAAGCTTTATCACTTTGTGAAAAAAATTTGCAGCCATCTCCGCATTCTCCACAGTGAAAGGATGGAGAAGAACAAATAATGGTTCATAGTATAAGCTTGCATATCTCATGAGAAAATTGTTTAGTAATGTATTGCGAGCAAATCTGTTTAAAGGGCATGGTATAATATGATAGATATTTTCGTGAAAACCCTTGTTACATCTACAGTTTTCTGAATAAAGACTGTCTGATGACATTCTATTAAAATAGGCATATTTGGAATATATAATTTTAAATCTTGCCCAAGTAACGAATTTTGTACACTTTGGAAGAGTTAAATAGCTCTCTATAAGAGAATCGATTTTGTTGTTTCCGAACCACATAGCTTGTCTCTGACTCTTTACCAAATCCATTTGTTTTGATTGGCCCATTGCAATTAATTTCTTTTTGAAAATATCCTGGAACAGAAGAGAGACTTGAGATACCATTTCCAAAATCTGACCATAGATGTTGCATAGAAGTTCGGGTTATGATTACTTTAAGGGTTTTTAGCCATAGAGATGTAAAGTTTTGTTCAGACTAGCTAATTTTCTCTTTCAGGCAGGATAAAGGAAGGACATTGATCGAGTTATTCATGATTCTAAGCCAACAACTAGCGATACAGATTTTTACTAGCATCACAATGGGTACTCTGCCTAGTTTGGCCCTAACAATAGCATTCGATGTTGATAAAGGAACCTGTAGTAATGATTTATAATGCAAGGATTAGGGAACTTCCAAATGAGGTGAACTTAAAGCCCCCCAAACTTCAGCTGCATACAGTAGAATAGAATTAATTTAGGCTTCGCCAGCTGTAAGAGCTGGTATGACCATATGCCCACCATATTTAGCGTTCAGTAAATATTATTCTGTACTTGTTCCCAAGTATTTGGGACCTCATTATTCACAGTATTTTTGAATTGAGACTTGGGACATGCGCAACCATAGTACACAATTGCATGCAACAGATTCCAGTTACCTGCAAGTGGGAAAAGAAATATCTGACCTGCCTGCACTGCCTTTTTGAAAAAAATGTTTGGTGAGTGCTTGATGAGCAAATCTCATTACTTGACTCAACAGACATGCACAAGCATGGTGCTAAACACTGGATCCGTAGAAAGGTAACTGACAGGCTGGGGCAGATTTAAGAATTGGTAGTGGGGAAAGGAAAGGCTATGGGGGTGGTCATCATGGTACACACAGGGACAAGAGCACCATGACACTCAGCCTAGGTCAATGGTTGGCACCAGTTTAATAATGGGCATCATAATTCATGAGAAGGGTATATACCATTGAAGCAGTGACTCATTTACAATGGTTTCCAGCAGCAGCAGGATCTGGTTACAAATGGAAGGGTACAAGTTATGTAACCTAGCCTGAGTACAAACACACATTTTCTTTCTTTTTTTCAAACATATTTTTATTTCCCAGCCTCCTGCATCGGACCCCCTTCCACCTCCACCTATGGCCTTATTCCATCCCCCCAAGACCCCTCTAGCCAAATAAACTCTAACCCCTATAGCCCGCCTGTGACACAACGCTGTGCTGCCTTCCTGATTTACCCCTTGGGACTGGGGTGCCTTCAGCTACATGGCACCTATCCCTGCTCTGTATCCAGCCATGCACAGTGGAGATGCAGCTGGGGGTGTCCCTGAGAGCTAGCAGCAAGGGTCTAGGACACATGTGGTGAACAGGTGAAAGTTTTGTCCAACAAAGGCCTGCCTTTTTCTTCCTTTAAGCCCCACCCTCCCAGGACTGTGGAGATGTTAGTCAATGCTGGCACACCTGTCATGCCCACTGACATCCATACTTCAGATCCCCTGTCATTCACTGCTTCCCTGCACCTCCACCTGTGGTCACCCAGTTGGCGGTATAGTAGCAGGATGCAGATTCACTCCCTCCACAGAGGAAGACAGCATCTGCTGGGATGCTCAGTCCTCCTCCTCTTGGCTGGCCTTCCTATGGTCCTGGCTCATTCCCGACCCCAGGTCATTGCCATCACAAGTGGTAACAAACACACAGTTTCAATACAATGTCAGCACAGTTACCTTCCATAAATGTCTCACGTGGAGAGATGACTTTTGTGCACAGTTTATTGGTAAGGTTCCAGGACAGACAGGATCAACCTTGGGTCTGCCTCTGACCATGTCATTCTATGTTTCTATGACATGGTGAAAAGAATGAGATGACTGTACCACTGTGTTCTCTATGTAATGATCTTCTTCATGCATTTATAGGTTAATAAATCATGTTTTGTAGACTCATCCTGTCCCTACCCAAATGACAGAATCCAAGTAAATGACTTGTCATTGACAACGTCATAGTCCTGCCCTTGGCATGCTGGCAAGTAATCTGCCACCCATGCTAGAGTCCAGACCTTTCTGAAGAATGCATTTTAAACAATGCACAGTTGGCTGCTGTTTGGAATATTATATATATATAGGCTGCTGTTTGGAATATTTTATATATATATATATATAATATGGAATAGAGGGAAAATGTGGTACATATGAACAATATAAGAATTACCCATTCTCAAAATATAACATAATAAGTGCATTGTATATGTATATATTGTTCATAACTGAACATATGTATGGCATGCAAATTTCCCACTGTTCCATATACTGTATTTAAAATATCTCCAAAACAGCCAATGGTGGGATAATGCTCATGCTTTACATACATCACTGCTTTATATGGAAAATGTACTGGATGTTCAGTATGGACAGCCACTTACTTTCATTCGAAACAGGAATTAGATAATAAATTCACCCCCCCTCCAATCCAAAAAAAAACACACACAAATAACTATATTCTGACCTGGCAGCTTAAATGTTGTCTGCTGTTGTAAAGGAGCTACTTTGGCCGATTCCCACTGGCCTAATGACACTGATTCTGCACTTTAGCTTCCTAAATATTTTGGTTTCAGTTTTCCTTTTAAGCATAAAGTTAGATGAGTTGTTGCCTTTTTGAAACCAACACAAAAGTTCTAGTATACAAGCTTTGTGGTCCGCACAGGACACTTATTTTTCAGGTGACCGTGCAGGTTTTACAAGAAGCATGCTATAACTTAAGTTCTGGATAAAGGGAGAGTGAGACTGAAAACAAGCCAGAACCAAGAGTACAGTAAGCATGCAGCATGCTTTATAAGCATGCTGTACACATGCTGTGCACTTGTATTTCTGTAAGGGCAGAACCTCAAGGTAAATATTTATGCTGTGGTATGAAAAGCCCCCCCCCCCTTTTTGTATATTTTCTTTATTGAATTTCGTCATAAAAAGTACGTTACACTACTTAATTTAACACTCATCAATTGCATATAATCAAACAACAAATCAAACATTTCATTCTACACTATTTCATATTGTCCATCAAATAACCCAAGCATTGTGCCATACATTCTAGAGAAAAAAATACAACAAATATGTTGCAGGTGATAACTTTTATTGGACTAACAAAATTATTTTTAAGACTAGCTTTCGAGAGATAAAGCTCTCTTCCTCATGTCAAAGTGAAAACAGCTGAGCAGTATGACAGATATAAAGGTTGGATGTAGATTCAAAACTTAGACTAGTGGTTCACAGATCAAAGCATTGCAGAAAAATGTGCACCTTTTACAAACAGGAAGACTAATTTTCACTGGAGTGTGCCCGTTGGAGAAATCAGCTTGTAAGATCAAAGGGCTGTCTAATTTTACTCTGACTCTGGACCATTAATTAACATTTCAAAAAAGTAAAGACAGAAAGAAAATACATACCAATGTCTTAAGAAGGTACCTGTTAAAACAGCCAGAGGGTGTTGATGTGAGGGTTTAAAAAGAAAATCTGAAGCACTGCTTTAAACATAATCACTGGTAGTGTATTATAAAACCAACATCTTTATTAAGTCCTTTTTTTTTAGTGTCAAAATATCATATCATTTTTATTTCAAATGTTCGCTGATCCTGGCTGTTTTTGAAGTTCCCTTTTAACACTCTGACAGTGAAATCACTGGTGGAGTGATCTGGTCTAAAAAATGTTCCCCTACATTTTCATTTTTATGGGTAACTGTGAATCTGTGGTGATTCATTCTTGTTTTGAGTTCCTGTCCGGTTTCACCAGTATAGCAGCCTTCCTCACATTTTCTGCATTGTATCATGTATACTACGTTGCTAGAAGAACAGGAGTTTTGGATTGTAAATGTTTTTCCATTGTGACTAACACGTCTCAGGAGAGATATGTGTACATAGTTTGCAGCAAGGTGCTTTGCATGGTTTTGTACCTTTGTCACCTAGTTGGTGCTCAGAAGGAAGTTTGCTTCGCACCAGTTTCTGCTTCAGGTTTGGTGGCTGGCACAAGGCAAGCACTGGTGGAGTTGGAAAAATATTTTTTAGAGTTTCATCTTCAGACAGTAGTGGCTATAGATCTTTAATTATTTTCCGTAGTTTTTCCAGTTCTGGGTTGTAGGTTACTACCAGAGGTGTGCGATCAGATGTTCTCTGTGGCTTGTCCTGTAGTAGCTCTTCCCTAGGCCTACGGAGTGCAGAATGGATATTCCTGTCAATGGAGCTGGTTTTATATCCCTTCTGTCTGAAAGCTTCTTTTAGTGTAATAAGGTGTCTGTCCCTGTCATCTTGATTAGAGCAAATGCGGTGGTACCAGATGGCCTGGCTGCATAAAATGGATGTTTTGGTATGAGAGGGATGGTAGCTCGAACTGTGCAGGTAACTGCATCTGTCTGTTGGTTTTCTGTACACAGACGTTTGCAGTGTTCCATTTTTTAGTACGACTCTGGTGTCCAGGAAATGCACATGCTTAGTAATTTATTTGGAATTTAATGGAAGGATGGAAGTTATTGAAGCTGTCAAAAAATTGTTTTAAGTTTTCCTCTCCTCCTGTCCATGTGATAAAGATATCATCAATATATCTATAGTATTGCAATGGTTTATGATGTTGCATGCTGAGGAATTTTTCTTTTAGATCTGCTGTGAACAGACTGGTGTACTGTGGTGCCATCCTGGTACCTATAGCCGTTCCCATATTTTGAAGGTAAATGTTGGTGTTGAAGCTGAAATAATTATGTATAAGGATGTATTCCATAAGTTTGGCTATCACATCTGGTGGATATTTGCTCCCGGTGGTGGCTTTTTGCAGGTATTCGTAGCATGCCATTATGCCATCTCTGTGAGGGATGTTGCTGTATAAGGATTCAACATCCATTGTGACCAAAACAGTGTCGGGTGGTAACTGGTCAATACCGTGCAGTTTGTTTAGAAAGTCTGTTGTATCCTGTATGAAGCTGTTTGTGTTTTGTACTAGTGGTTTGAGTATACCTTCTATGAGTCCAGAAATCCCCTCAGTTAATGTGTCAGTTCCAGATATAATTGGTCTGCCAGGGTTTCCAGATTTGTGAATTTTTGGTAATGTGTAAAAGGTGTCACCTGCAACATATTTGTTGTATTTTTTTTCTCTACATTGTTGACTGGACTAACACGGCTACCACATTTCTTTTTTTTTGCCATACACTCTACAATTGTTACCATTTCATTTGTCCATCTCATCATGGTGCAGTTCATCGTATGAATACTTCCCTCAATAAACATGAAATAATACCTTCCCTTAACAACAGGGTGTCCGCTGGCGGAAAGGAGTCCAAGAACTAATGTCTTCCACTGTCCCAAAGTAAGTTTATTGCATGAGACCCAGGTATTTTGAATGCACTGTCTCATTAAAGCGAGCAGCATTCTAATTCATCTTAGGCAAGGATCCCACCCTTTGCCCCCAGATCCTCCACCCTAAACAGTAGCAAGATTGGTGTATTTGCTAAGGTGTTACACCATATCCCAGCGAGTTCTTGAGATATTGCTAATCAAAATGACTTCAATGTGGGGCAATCCCAAAAATAGTGCATATGCATGTCCATCACCCTCTGACACCTACCACACATTGGGGCAACCAATGGGTTAAATGTATGTACCACACTAGGTGGGAAATACAGATGGTATAAAAATCTATACTGAGATTCTTTGTGCTTATTACACAACAACAGCCTCATATAGGAGCTGAGTACTATCTCCAAATTTTCATCCGTAATTGCCATACCCAGGTCCCTCTCCAACTGTGTCTTGACCTTTCTTGACAGGTTGGGGAAGAACTGTCTATCCTGCCTGGCCAGTCTACCCATCAGGCTTTTACTATCCAATTTGGTACGGTACACCTCTTGCTCCAAGGGTGCCAATGTAGAAGCTTCGATTGGATCCCTGTGGATTCCTCGCCCATATGCCCAAACCTGTAAATATCGAAAAGGGTGAGAATTCGGAGGCTCTAACATTCCCTGAATGTCTAGGAGGGTATGCATCCCGCCATTAGTATAGAGGTCACCAAAACATTTCACTCCCCTGTCCTCCCACCCTTGAAATCCAGCATCTTCTAGTCCCAGTAAAAAAAAAACAGATTTTATGAGCCATCGGCACCAACAAGGTATTATTCACCCCCACTCCCCCTTCTCTTTTAAACTTTTTCCCATGCTTCTAGGACATGTTGTGTAAGCAGGTTAGGGCTGAATAACTGTCCACAGGCACACCAACCACCAATGCCAAGTATGCTGACAATCACCTTGGGCAACCTTCCTCCTCCAGGCCACCCAGCTAGACACCAGTTCCCTGTTGACCCAGTTTTGCACATATCAATGTTTTATTGCCAAATAATACCCTCATAGATCTGGGAATCTGAGTCCTCCCTTATCTGCCTCACCCTTAAGTCATTGCTAGCTCATTCTCAGTCACTTTCCCTGCCAGTTAAAGTGGTGAACCCCTTTTCTAGCCACTTAACATCTGCCAAAGCCCTATTTTAATCTTAAAGAACAAGTAAGCTTTTTAGTATTCCAAACTGCTATAATTGCTCTGTCTCTTTCTCTTTGCAAAGCTGTATACCTAAATCTTTAAATCCATGCATGCTGATGGAAACTGTTTTAGAAACCTAGAAACAAAGAAAGCTACAAGGAGAAAAAGAACAGTATTCCATCCAGTCTGCCCAAGAGTCGGGTCTCCTTAAAGAAACACAGGCTATCAGTTCAAGTCAAAAATGTCATTTTAAATAACCTGGTGCTACACTGTCCCAGTCTATTTATTTCACTTCATAACATGGCTAAGAACATTCTAACCACCTGGCAGACTAAACATTATGTACAATGGTGTAACTATCTGTCCATAATTATATTCCTGTACTCGTTCAGACAGAACACCACGTTTGGCTACAATATCATTACACCTCAACTAGAAGTATGTTTTATTTTCTACTGATACTTCCTACAGAAAACAATATTTTCCTATTTGTAATCATATAAAAAACTTACTAAAACATTTTTAAGTAGAACTCAGGTTATAAGTACAATACAACACTTCTGGGATATGCAATTCTGGTCAAGAATCCCACTTTCCTCATGTGTTTAAAGGCACTCAGTACAAGTGTGTAATGCCTAACAGTACACTTGAGGGGCTGGATTTTCTAAATGGACCATTTTCTGTGCCCATGCAGGAAAACCTTGTGGGTTTGCAAGGTTTTCCACATGCACCATATTTGCAATCGTCGGGCCGTTTGTGACTGGCTCTGCGGTTTATGGCAGCTTGAAGCCATTTTTTGGCTCAGCTACACCAAACTGTTATGTGTAATTGGACCAGGTGTAACAGTCTCCACAGCTGAGCCTGCCGCCCATGTAGCATTAAGACTTGACGCTGGTGCAGAGATTTTTTTTCTGCACCAGCAGCTGCAGAGTGGGACTTTGTACCACAGTGGCTGCAAATCTGACCCAAGGAGTTCATGTGTGGGGGAGGCTGCAGATGTCCAAGAGCACAAGTGCCCCTGCTGCGGGTCTAGACGTGCCATTAGTCATCATGGGTGCCCGCATAATTTCCTGCCTAACTGATGTTGCAGGTGACTCCTATCACAGGGTAGGTGAGTGGGAGAAATGGAGAGAAACAACACCTCAGAAGATTGGCAAAATGCAGTCCTGCCCCTAACATCACAGTACACCCTCCAGGATCCCTGTCTCCATGCTGGATATTGGAGAAAGTGCAGTATATACATATATATATATATATATATATATTGATATCGATATCGATATATATATCTATTATATATATCTCCACGGAGGGAGCCACGGGAGTGCACCTGGAGGAGGTGGTAACCTGTAGGGCTGCTGGAGGCCCCACTAGTCAGTATCTGGACAGGAGATGAGGCATAGGATGGAGGTATTCAGCCAACAGGGTGGGAAGAAAATATGAATGCAAAATCAAAGAACACTGTAGCAAACTGTGTACCAACAAGCATTTATCAATGCCGCATGTTTGCTTGCTGGCATTGGCATTGGTAGTGTAGGAGTTAGAGAGATACATAATAGGAATGACAATGAAGTATTGAACTGAAGCCAACCCCACCACCACTCTGCAGAGACTGACAGGCATTGGAGTGTGCCTTTGGGTCATCGGCCATAACGCCCATGCCATTTCACCACACCCTACCCTGCAGACACCAAGTGTCATGGTGTGCCTTGGGGTCTTAGGGCCTTAGGCTCACCCCATTCCATAAGGAAATATGGTGAGATGGGTGCAGTATAGGAGAATGCGGTGAACTTTGGTGCTGAAGAGTCCAAGGCACACCTCGATGCCTGTCACTGGCTGCAGGGTATGGGTGGGGGTGGAATGGCATGAGCATTACAGTCGGCAATCCAAAGGCACACCCCTGATGCCTGTCAGTCTCTACAGGGTGGGGCGTTATGGCTGGAAACCCTAATGCCCCGGGCATTCATTGGTATTTTCACTCCAAATTTTCAACATGGTTTTTTTGTGACCCCACCTCATGAACAGTGGCAATATCAGTTTGTTAGCAGCTGATTTTGCACAGCGACTACACCATTTGGCACCACAGGTGCGAAAACACATTTCGAACAGGATGTGAAAAATGACAGCTGTACTGTTCATGGGGAGGTGTAAAATATGGCAATGTTGAAAATCTGGCGTGAAAATATAAAAAAAACTGGTGAAGTCATGAGTGTGCGTAGAAACTGTGCAACGCACACCCGTAATGTAATTCGTTTGGGGATTTTTTACAGCAGATTGTCAACACAGGTATTTTGGGACCTCTGCTCGTGAACAGTGTCACTGTGATTTTCTTAATCTGCCCTGAACACTGATTTCCCACAGCAACTACGCGTTTCTCGCCAGGAGTGTGAAACACATTTCGGCCAAGTGTGAAAAATGACAGCTGTGCCACTCATAAGGAGGTGTGGAAAAATGCCAGTGTTGAAAATCTGGACTGAAAATATTACAAATTCGTGAACTTACGAGGGTGCATGGAAACTGCACAATGCACGCACGTAACACAGTCATTTTACAAACTTTTGTCACCAAATTTTCAACATAGCCATTTTAAGACCTCTGCTCATGAACAGTGTCACTGTGATTTTCTTAATCTGTCCCAAACATTGATTTCACGCACTGACCGCGCCATTGTGCACTACATGCACAAAAACACATTTTGGGCAAGATGTGAAAAATGACAGCTGTACTGCTCATAAGGAGGTATGGTAAAATGGCAATTTTGAAAATCTGGAGTGAAAACAGTAAAAATTCTCGAAGTTACAGGTGTGCGTAGGAACTGCGCAACGCATGCTTGTAAAACAGTCATTTTTGGGAATTTTTTCACCAAATTTTCAACATAGGGCTTTGAGGAGGCTACCTCATGAACTATGACACTGTTGCTTCATTACTTGGTCCTGAAAGTTGGTTCCACGCAATGACCGTGAAATCACCTTTCGGGACTGAATAACAAAGTGACAGTGGCTGAGTTCATGAGGTGGTGTCCCAAGAACCTCATGTTGAAAATTTGGTGAAAAAAATTCCCCAAAATGGCCAAGATATTCACCAAAGTTAAAAAAAAAAACAAAAAAACATTTATGTAATTATACAGCTTACCAGCATTTCTTCAGTTTGCGGTTGGCTTTGAAGAGTGCAGACGTGTTCCCAGTCCACCAAAGATCATTAGCCAGCCTCCAGAGGTAAGTATGGGTCGAGGGTGTGTGTGGGGAGGTGGGGTACACAGAGGGTGGGCATGGGTTGGGGGAGAGGCAAGAGAGTCAACGAGGACCATTTTCTTTTGTTCAAGGGTTTTTCCTTTTTTTTATAAAGACGACATGGGAGTTTTGCCATGCTGGGGTGGGCTCCCAACGTGGCACCTGGAAGTTTGTTGGGGGGGCAGTAAAGCCGACGGGGGATTGGGCACCCCCATGGGCCACAGACTTTTGCCACGCTGGGGTGGGCTCCCAGCGTGGCACCTGGAAGTTTGTTTTTGGGGGGCAGTGGAGCCGACGGGGGATTGGGCACCCCCATCGGTCATATAGTGTGCAGGGGTGGAGGGGAGTGCATGAGCACGCTGGGTGGGCTCCCAGCACACTACTTAGGTGTTTGTGGGGGGGACTGGATCTGACGGGGATCAGAAACAAACTGTCAATGACAGTTCAGATGCAGTGCTGACATGTATGCAAATTGCCTGCCGACAGCAGTATGCAAATTGCCTACACGTTACCACCGATGATTGTAACGGTGTTTTTCTCAGAACTGTACAGCACTGCATCTGAATGGCTGTCATAGACAGCTCGGACATTCATTGGTGCGGTGCGGCCATGCCTGTAAAATGGAGCAGGGTATTGAAGGGGGGTGGCACGCCTACGAATTCTCATATGGTGGCACTATGTTTTTTTCACATGCGTGCAAGCAAACATAAAAAAGGGGGAATTTAGGTATTTTGACATGTATTTCAGTCTCAGAGCAAGAAGTCACTGCTTTGGAATTCTCAAGAATTGCTTCCACCCGAGTAAGTTATTCTCAGCCTGCTTTGTGTTTGTCAGGTGTGGCTTTGAAAAGAAAGCAGAGTCACGCAAAATCCCATAGTTCTTGCCTGGAGCATAATTCTCCCACCTATTCCCACAACTCAATGAGTGAAATCTACTCATGAAAAAAATCCATATAAATAAGCCTACCAGGGACAGAGTTAGCACTTGCAGTATTCCCTTAAAATTGACGAACATCACATGTACCTACAGTATATGTACTGATGCACTCCAAGCTAAATAATGGGCTTTAGTACAAACTGTAGTGAATGGCATTATGGGAGTTAGCCAAGAATCAATGGTCTAACACAAAAATGGTAGGTGTGTGTGTGTGTGTGTGTGTGTGTGTGTGTGTGTACATGGGTGAAAAGAAAAAATTACTCACCTTAGTAATTGCTTTTCTTCTCATGGAGTCTTGCTATATTATGACTTAAGGCAGTTAGCCACAGCACTTGAACTGCCCCGGAGAGGAAACAGTTAACTCCAGGGAGACTGGAGTTCTAAAGCGCGAGACCGCTATGCCAAAGCTCTATCTGGCAAGTTTCAAATGAAACTGTCAGATCTTTACGAAGCTAATACTAAGCAGCAAGTCTGTGTGGCAAGCTCTACACTAGCCAAGTGGCTACCTACTAGTAGGAATAACAACAGCAAACACAACAACAACAAGAGCAATAATAATAATAACAATCATAATAATATTATTAGTTTCACCCCTAACAAGCACTATTAGACCCCCCTTCCCCAAAAGACTCAAGTCCGGAATGGGGCCATATATTACTTAAAAAACAGAAATACCTAGTTCCCTAACCCTAAATAAAGGGGGAAAGGGAAGAACTAAAATGGCATGACACAGTGCTTGCACTAATTTGCCAACCCCTACCCAAGTAGAAGTTCTGAGAGGGGCAGGTTGGGGGGGTGGTCATAATATAGCAAGACTCCATGAGAAGAAAAGCAATTACTAAGGTGAGTAATTTTTTCTTCAAACACCATGAAGTCTTGCTATATTATGACATAACAGATTACACAGCAGTACCTCCATGGAGGAGGGTCAGAACCTACTTAGGAAATAGGCTCTGAAGCACAGCTGTGCCAAAGCGGCATCTCTCCTGGACTGGACATCCAGGGAATAATGCTTGGTAAAAGTGTGAACTGTTTTCCAAGTAGCAGCTTGACAGATTTCCAGAATGGGAATATCTCTAGCAGCCGCTAGAGATGCAGCTGTACCCTAGTGGAGTGAGCCCTCAGTCCTGAGGGGGTTCTCTACCTAGTTTTTGGTAACAAAATTGGATACAAGAGACAATCCACCTTGCAATTGTCCTCTTAGTGGCAGGTTTCCTTTGCCAACCTCGCCATAGGTAAGGGAAGAGTTGGAGGATTTGAACCTGTGACCCTTAAGTGCGTTCCAAATAGTAGCTTAAAGCTCTTTGACGTCTAAACTGTGCAGTCTCCTCTCACCCAAGGAAGAATGCTCAGTGAAAATACTGGAAGAGAGACGGATTGGTTCAGATGGAAATCTGAAACCACTTTAGCAAAAACTTTCTGTTAGTCCTGAGGACTACCTTATCTCTGTGAAAAGATATAAAATCTTTTCCACTGACAGGGCTTGTAATTCACTTATCGTCTGGCAGAAGTGATAGCCACTAGAAAAACAGTTTTCCAAGTTAGAAACTTGAGATCTGCTGAAGACAGAGGCTCAAAGGGGGGTTGCATTAACTGAGCAATGCAAACATTCAGGTCCCAGGCAGGAGCTGGTTCCCGAAAAGGAGGGTTAGTGTGAAGTAACCCCTTAAAAAACTTGGAAAACACAGGATGAGAGGAAAGAGAAGCAGGCTTCCCTGCTGATACAAAAGCAGAGACAGCTGCCAGGTGAACCTTTAAGGTAGCTGGCCTAAGGCCTAAGGAATTTAAATGGACCAAATAGTCCAGTAAAATGGGCAAATCAGCAGATTCTGGGACAATTTGTTTCTCAGAACACCAGATGGAAAACCTCTTCCACTTAGAATTGTAAGTGGCCCTAGTGGAAGGCTTCCTTGAAGCCTTTAAAATATCCAGGAAACCTAGGGAAAGGTGTAAATTAGCAAATTCTAACTCCTCAAGAGCCAAGCCTTGAGATGGAGGGATTTGAAGTCCGGATACCACACTCTCCCCTGTGCACAGGCCAGCAAGTCGTGGACTCTGGGCAAGCTCAGGGCAGGGTGGACTGTCAGGGACAGAAGCAGAGGGTACCAGGGCTGTCTGGCCCAATCTGGAGCAATCAGAATCACTTTGCAGGGCTGAGATCTGATTTTTACTAATACCCTGAAGAGAAGAGGGAAGAGGGGAAAGGCATATAGGAACTTCCCCTTCCAATCCAACAGAAAGGCGTCCAGAGGGACTGAGCCCAGCACTGGAGGCCTGCAACAAAATAGAGGAAGTTGGTGGTTGTCTGGGGCTGCGAAAAGATCTATCTGAGGGTGCCCCATCTGGCAAAGACCGACCCCAGCACCTGAGGATTCAGAGCCCATTCGTGATGGCCCTGAGAAATCCTGCTGAGGGCATCCGCCAGGACATTGTACTTCCCTGGAAGGTGAACTGCTATCAGGAGGTGTTCAGGGAGTAAGCCAGAGACCACAACTTCATTGTTTGGTGCACAAGGCTGATGACCGAGTGCCCTTGCTTGTTGATGTACCACATTGTTGTGGTGTTGTCTGTCCTGACTTGAACTACTTTGTTCTGGACAGAAGCTGAAAAAACCTGAAGAGCTAAAAAGACAGCTCTGAGTTCCAAAAGATTGATGTGGAGCAGAGATTCCTGAGGGGACCACACTCCCTGAGTGGAAAGGTCACCCAAGTGAGCCCCCCACCCTAGCAGGGAGGCATACGTGGTGAGGGTGAGGGAGTGGGAAATGGGAATGAAGGGAACCCCTTGTGTTAGATTGCTTTGATCCTGCCACCACTGGAGAGCCAGAATCAAAGTTTGGGTCACTGGGACTAATTTGGTAAGGGGGTCCCTCCTTTGAGACCAATAGGCCCTCAAATGGAACTGAATGTCCCTCATCTGGAATCTTGCTCCTTGCACAACAGCTGTGGAAGCAGCCATGTGCCCCAGGAGTTGCAGAAAATGCCTTGCTGGTCGAGAGACCCGCAGGGTAAAGGAGGATGCCAGGGCAATGAGTCTGTCTACCCTTTCCGAGGGGAGAAATGCCCTGGCTAACTTTGTGTTCAATTCTGCACCTATAAAAGTTAGTACCTGAACTGGTTCCAGACCTGACTTTGGTAAATTCAGCAGGAATCCCAGGGAAGTGAGAAGCTGCTGGGTGACTTGCAAGTGGGATTTTACCTGATCTGGAGACTGACCCACTATGAGCCAGTCGTCCAGGTAAGGAAACACAGCAACCCCTTGCCTTCTTAAATGAGCCACTACCACAGCTAGACATTTTGTGAATACCCTTGGAGCAGAGGTAAGGCCGAAGGGCATTGCTCTGAACTGGTAGTGGCCTGAGGGCAGTTCGAACCTGAGGTACTTTCGGTGAGAAGGCCTGATCAGGACATGAAAATAGGCATCCTTGAGGTCCAGGAAGCTAGCCAGTCCCTGGCCTCAGGGAAGCAAAATCATTGCCAGAGTTAACATTTTGAACTTTGGTTTCAAAGATGCTTGCTCAGGTACCTTAAATCTAGAATGGGCGCCATTCTCCTGTCTTTGGGTAAGAAAGTATCTTGAGTACAGCCCCTTGCCCTGGTGGCAAGGAGGGACCCTTTCCACTGCTTTGCAGTCTAGAAGAGAAGAAACCTCTGCTTCCAAAGCAAGGGCTTCTGAAGGATTTGCAGGTGGAAAATGTCTGGCTCTCATCTTTGGAAACTGTTTGAAGCTGAGAACCAGACCCTGGCTTCTACCTCCAGAACCCATCTGTCCGAAGTTAGGGACAGCCAGTTCTGGCTGAGAAATAACCAACCTGCCCCCACGGTACATGAGAATCGGCCCTGGGCACCCCATCAGGGTGCCTGCTTGGCAGCAGCCTTAGGCTGAGGGGAGGGGGACGGTTTACTTGTGCCCCGTCTACCTCTGCCTCTGAAGAAACCCCTCTGTGCAAACGCAGAGGAGGCTTGAGATTGGTAAAAAGGCCTGTGGAAAGGCTTGCCCCTACCTCTGGGAGCGTGCCTTTGTGGAGTGGCATGCCTCTCCTTGGCCTGGGCACTTTTGTAGGTAGTTCTGTATTCATCCATCTTTTTAATATAATTTTCTGTTTGTTCCCCAAACAGAGAATTTCCCACAGGAAAATCCATAGCCTTTGACTGAGTATCTTGGGACAGATTAGTGCATCTGAGCCATGCAAACCTCTGAAAGCTACAGAAGTGGCCATGACCCTAGAGAAACATCATTAACATCAACAGCAGTATGAAATTGAACTTTAGAGGCTTCAATGCCATCAGCAGCCACCTGTTCCAACTCACTAGCCAGCTGGCCATGGGCCTGCTTGGCTAACTGCAATACTGTGTCCCATCTAGATTTCTGATATCTAGCCACATAAGCCATATAATTTGCCTGCCTGAGTCCCAAAGAAGCTGCCATATATTGTTTTTCACCATGGCATCAATCTTCCTGGAATCCTTATCAGGAGGATGTGAGGCCAGGGAATATGCTTGTCCACAGGCTGCAGGTTGTACCACACCTACATGACTACACTGCTCAGTGAGGAAGTCTGTATCAAGGCCTGACAAAGTATACCTTCTGTCCATTTTTTTATCTACAGGAGGGACAGAATGAGGATTTTTTAAAATCTTTGTTGTTTGCTTCCTAAATGACTTATGCAAAGGAATAGACAACCTCCTAGACTCTGGTATATCCATCATTTCTACATAATCCGTCTCCTCTTGCTCATCCAGAGCCTCTTCTAAAGGAAGCTGGAGGGTTTCCGCAACTTTTTTATAAAACATAAAATGAGAAGGGGACTCAGACAGCATAGGGGGAGATTCTAAAGGTCTGTCTGGAGAAATGTCCGGTTCAATGGGTACGTCCAGACCCTCCCAGCCACATATATAATGATCAAATTCCTCCTCCCCTCCTGTGGTTCATAAATTCCTCAACATCATACTCTTGAACCACTGGAACTGAGCGAACCAACCCTTTGCTAGCTGTTGGTGGTTCGACAGGTCCCTGAGACAGTGACTGGACAATCTGTATGGCTTTAGCTATCTCTGCAGCAGTTGGAGAGACAATTTTGGACTCCAGACCTGCTGATTTCTTTGTCTTTTTTACTGGGACTGGTTCCTCTCAACCAGCCTTCCTTTTGCCCGAGGAAGTCTCGCCCTGGTCAGAGGGCACTCCCTCTGGTCCAGTGGGTGCTGGACCGGGCTGGCCATCTAGGTCAGTGGACTTTTTGGCCTCTCGTTCCCTGAGCCGGCCCAATCTCTTCTCCAGGGTGGCTGCAGGGAAATTTTTACACACCTGGCAGTCTGACAGGAGGTGGTCAGCCCCCAGACAATAAACACAAGTGGTGTGTGGGTCAGCCCTGGCAAAGGCTTCCCCACAGACATCACAGTGTTGAAACCCAGTGGGCCCGGTTTTTCTTTTGGGTTTCTCAGACATAATGTCAGCCTATCCAAAAACTTGCCCTTTTGATGGCAGTGCCACGCAAGACACCCTTATCGGTTCCTAACCGTGTCACGGGTATTTGAAAAAAACCCCAAAAGTATAGTTTTTTTTAGAACTGATAAGAACCGGGAACCGCACTCTAAAAAGCCCAAAATATGAATAGAAATGCTTATTTTATCAAACCGATCGGTTCAAAACCGAACCGATAATTAATTTTCCACACAGACTTTAAATCCTGTACTTACGGTTTACCAGATAGAGCTTTGAACCGAAATGCGGTAAAATAAATACTTTTGGCCGGTTCAAATGAACCGAAAATACTCGCTTGAACTGAGAAATGAACCGAGCTGAAGGAGCTGATCTCCGGAGCGACTGTTCAGTGAAGCGGAGTAAAGAATCTGACAGTTTCATTTGAAACTTGCCAGATAGAGCTTTGGCATAGCGCTCTCGCGCTTTAGAACTCCAGTCTCCCTGGAGTTAACTGTTTCCTCTCCAGGGCAGTTCAAGTGCTGTGGCTAACTGCCTTAAGTCATAATATAGCAAGACTTCATGGTGTTTGAAACATGTATTCTGCCACATATAGGCTGCAGTCTCAATGGTGATCAGAACATTAGATGCTTATTATTTTGCCCTTGATGTGTTTTTCTTCAATAAACTAGAGAGCAGAAATAAATCAGTGACAGAGAGGTTGACTGCTGGCTGCAAGTTCTCAGTAACAAAACACAGCTTTAGATTTGAGTCTGAAGAGCTTGGTAATGGACATCCACCCCACCTGGCAGGTATCTGTGGTTACTGTCACCTGCACCTCTGGAGGGGAGATCGGGAATCATTGAAGCAGGTTCTCCCTTAAGGATCACCACAGGAGGGAACAAGCCAGAGTCTTCGTAACCCATGCTGCAAGATCCAGAGGTTGAGATGCCTAGGACCAGTGTGTGCTAAACATCCACTGGGATGTTCTCATGCTGAGCCATGCAAGGGGTACAGTGAAGACAGTGGCTACCATGAACCCCAACATACCTAAATATGTTCTCTGACCTGGTAGGACACGCGTATCATTGATTCTGCCCTGTCTTCTGGCAGGAAAGACCTTGCTTACATGGAATCTAAGGATAAATACATGAACTGCAGCCTTTAACAGGGAATAAACTGTGATTTCTGGAGACTGAGTATGACCCCCATGAATGTCAGAAACTGACATGCTGAGGTCCCTGTCATCTCTATGTGATGCTTGGACAGATTTTCTATGAGTCAATCATAAAAGTAATACTTGCAATCCCTTCTTTTTGAGGTGTGCAACAAGCACTGCCAAGCACTTGGTGAAGACACATGTAAAAATCAGCAATGGGGCCTGCTTGGAGGAATATTCCAGAAGGTTCTTCTTCAGATCTTGAAATTGACTCCATAGGAAGCAGTCATACCTTGAAATATGGGAGTGGTAGCTCACACCTCTAAGGCCCAGAGTAGCGGAGGTAAATGCCCATTTTCCCATGCTGTCAATTTTCCAACACTGCATGCCAGGAGGCTGTATTGGGAATTCCTTCAGAATGAATGACTTACCATTGCTAGTCATGATAAGCTGTGATGACAGTAGCATCTGCTAGAAGCTGGGTATAGTAAACTGGTCTGGTCTGGGGTGCCATATACTTTTTATCCAGGAGCTGGGGGATTGCCAGAATGGAAGTCATTTGGCTGCAAGCTGCCTCAGTAAGGGTCTGAAGAGCAGGCTGGATAGGTGGCACCAGAGATACAGAGAGTGAGGATATATGAAGATACTCCATCTGTATCTGTTTAGCTTTATCTACAGTCACTGTCTCAAAGTCTATAGCCTTGTGCATATTCTTCAGTAGTAACTTGAAAGCGTGAGCCTCCTCAGACATGTGTACTGTCTAGGCAGATAATAACATACTAACATACTAGTTGCCAGCAGAGTAGGCCTTATGGTCTATCAAGTCCGCTCATGCTTCAGAACCCTGGGTGGGTACCGAAGTTATTTCCCTGTCTCCATTCCTTGTTTCTCTTTTCCCCCATCCCCACCGCCCCAGACCTCTCCAATCCCTGCTTCTTAATCTGCCTGTACCTGTCCCACCCTCTCTTGAAGTCTACCACCATAGAAGCCATTACCAGCTCCCCGGGCAGTGCATTCCATGGTTCCACCACCCTCTCTATGAAAAACCTCCTCCCCCCCCCCATCCTTCTACCTTTGAGCTGCCAACTATGTCCTCTGGTGATCCTCCCTCCTTCAGCCTAAAAATTCCATCTCTATTTACCCTATTGATTCCCTTTAGGTACTTGAAGACCCCAATCATGTTCCCCCGGTCCCTCCTCTCCTCCAGCAAGAACAGGTTGAGCTCCTCTAGCCTCTCCTCATACATCAATTCCCCAGCCCCCTGATAAGTTTGGTTGCTCTCCTCTGAACCCTCTCCAGGAGCTGGATGTCCCTCTTTAAGTGTGACCTCCAGTCCTGCACAGTACTCAAGGTGTGGTCTAACCAGGCCATTGTACAGCGGCAGAATCACTTCCCTGCTCCTTGAGGTAATCCCCCTTGCGATGCAACCCAGCACCCTGTTTGCCTTGACTGCAGCCCTCCTGCACTGCTCTGAACTGTTTATGTTTACATCCACCAGGACTCCCAGGTCTTTCTCCCCTGTCATGGCCTGCAACACATCCTCTCCTAGGGTGTACCCATGCTTGGAGTTTCCACACCCCAGGTGTAACACTTTGCACTTGGAGGAATTAAAATTTAATCTCCAGTTGTAAGCCCACCTATCCAGTGTATCCAGATCCCTCTGCAAGGCCATCCTCCCCCCCCCCACCACTGCCCCCAGCTTAAACTCATCTACAAAGAGACTCATTTCACACCCGACATCTTCCCTGATATCGGAGATGTAAGCATTAAACAGGAGCAGCCCCAGTACCGAGCCCTGTGGTACCCCACTAGTGACCCCCCCAGGAGATGATACCTCTCCGCCTACCACTACCCTCTGAGTGCACCCTACAAGCCAGTTGCTGATCCATCTGATCATCAATGGGCTTGCTCCCATCCCCCTCAGTTTCTCCAGTAGGTCATTGTGGGGGACCGAGTCAAATGCCTTGCTGAAGTCCAAGAACAGCACATCCACTGGCTTCCCCCTGTTGAGTTCTGCTGTTACCCATTCGTAGAACTCTACAAGGTTTGTTTGACATGACCTACCTGGCACAAACCCATGCTGATGACTATCCAGGTATCCCATCTCCTCCAAGAACCCTCCCAATTGTTCCTTGAGTATCCTCTCCATCACCTTCCCCACCACTGATGTCAAGCTGATGGGTCTATAGTTCCCTGGTACCTCCCTCGATCCCCTTTGATGGATGGGCACAACATGTTCCCTCCTCCAATCCCTAGGCACCCACCCGGTCTCTAGAGACATGTTAAAGAGATCCACCAGTGGTGCCACCAGAACATCCGCCATCTCCCACAGACTTCTGGAATGTACACCATCCGGCCCTGGGGATTTGTCCTTTTCAAGGGACTTCAGGGCTTCCTACACCTGACCTATGGGGATAGCATCATAAGTCCCATATCCCCTTTTAGCCGACCCAGGAGGCAGTATAGCGCAGTGGTTTAAGGCTCTGAGTTGCAAATCTGGTGACATCCAGTAGACCAGACCTGGGTTTGAATCCCACAGCTTCCACTTGCATACTGTGTGACCCTGAGCAAGTCACTTTACTTCCCTGTGCTCCCAGGTCACACCTGTAAAAAAGCTTTCAGCTTAGTGTGCTACTCCTGGTTAAACAACTAAAAAAAAAAAAAAAAAATCCTGATGCACTACCCCTGAGATATCTCCCCCAACTTCTTGTTCTATACCCACTCCAGTAATCCTGCCTGTTGCTCCTCCTAATTCTTTTTGCTCCCACTTTGTAAGTCTCCCTTCCCCCTCCCTAGTGAACACTGAGGCAAAGTAATCATTTAATACCTCCGCCTGTTCCCTAGTCCCCTCCACCCACCCCTGTTTGCCCTCAATCTGCCGGGCTGGCCCTTGATCTTTCTCTGATCCCTTTTCTTCACCTCTTATCCCTTGGGCAAGCTGCTGGTCTTTTCTTGCTTTTGCCCCCCCTTACCACCCTGGTGACCTGCCTGGCTGCCAGGTGGTAGTTTTCCCTATCCCTCACCCCTCTCGTTTTTTTGTATCTGCTATAGGCAGCCCTCTTCTCTCTTACTACCTCCTGAACCTCTTTAGACCACCAACACAGTTTACAAGACCTCACCCCGTTACGCTTCACCCTCGCACAGAACCTGATGGCCTCCCGGAGTCCCCTTTTTATGACCTCCCACCTACCTTCTTCATCCATCCCAGGTGTATTCTCCCTCAAATGCTCCTTGAGAATCTCCCCCTTGCCCCTAAAATCTGCCCCCCTAAAGTCAATAGTTATTGTCCTAGAACTGTCCCCCCACACATTTAGTTGGAACTAGACCGTGTCGTGGTCGCTCCCTGCCAGAGGATCCTCCACCACCAGGTCCCGTACCAGATCCCCTTCTGCAAGAACCACATCCAGGACACGGACCCTCCCTCATTGGCTCCAACACCTGCTGAGTGAGGAACACATACTGAAAACCATCCAGCAGCCTCTGCTCCTTGGCCACCATGGACATCATGGTTCCCCAGTCAGTAGCTGGCATATTTAGGTCCCCCATCAACACCACTCCTTCCCCTTCCGGCCCACACTGGCCCTTAATGTTATCCAGCAGACAATCCTCCAAATCTGCCTCCAGCCCTTGGGGCCTATATACCACTCCCATCTTGATCTTCCCTCTCACAGGGACTTGTAAGGTGACCCATAAGGCCTCCACATTACCCTCTGCTTCCTCCATTCTAATAATCCCTATGTTATCTCTAATGAACATAGCTACTCCTCCCCCTCTGCCCTCCTTTCTAGTCTTCCTAAGCACTGTGTACCCAGTCACATTTAGTTCCCATTCGTGGTTAGAGGCGGCCCAAGTTTCAGTGACCATTGCTACATCCACCCCTCCTTCAACCAGCATGGCCTGGAACTCCAGCATCTTGTTTCCCAAGCTCCTGGCATTAGTTAACACCAATCCCCACCCATTTTCCCTACCCTCTTTACCATGCCCCCCCCGATCTTATTGTATGTCCTCCTTCCCTCCATCCTCTCCAGTGGAACCTTTCTCTTCTAGGCCTTTGTCCGACCCCCCAGGAGCTGAAGGCCTGGCCCACCCATGACTGTATAGTCAGGTCCGCACCCTCTTTTTTTCCCTCCCCCTTTACAAGTTTAAATCCCACCTAGCCTGAATAAAATCCACCATCCCCTGTTTTAGGACTTCCTTCCCTATCTGATTTAGGTGAAGCCTATCCCTGGCGCACAGTCCCTTATCATCCCAAACTCCTCCCCAATCCCCCAACACCCCAGTCCCCCGTTCCTTCCCCCACTGCCTGAGCCAGTCATTTATCTCCGTGATCTTCATTTTGTTCTCCACACTGACCCTTGGTACTGAAAAAAATTTCTGAGAAGGAAACTGTACATCCATTATCCTGGCAAACTCTGGCCAGCTCTGGGAGCCTTGCCTGGATTTCCAGTACACTATTCCCCTCTATGTCGTTTGTCCCCATGGAGTCATCTCTCAGCCAAAAGGATACTATTTATATAACTCTCTCATTTTCAATGAAATCTGTACTATTGTCTCATTCTTAATCAAATTAAGGAGGAGGAAGCCAGTGACTCTCACATCAGTGACAAGGTCAAATTTAAGAGGCACTCCGTGCCCAGTGCCAAAACTTGCCAGGATGGAGATAGTGATATCTGAAAAGGAAATTGCATCAGCACCAAATATGACACCAGCACCATAGACAGATTTTGCACATATGGTGGTGCAAGCACCAGTGAGTCAGCACAGAGGGTGGTAAATATTGCTAGTGATGTCAACACCACCGACAGCACTGATGTTACAAAGAATACCAACTCCAAGGGGGCTGAACCCAAAGATGTCTCCAGCACTATAAATTACATGACAAATGGAGCTGAAAAGATGCAGAGGAACCACTGCTCCAAGAGAGTTGTCAATCAACCAAACTGCTCATCTGAATCATTCCCAGAGCAAGGGGGTGCTGGAGATGGAAGATTCAGCCATGACAGTGCAAAAAGGCCCTGTGTGGTATTATCATTAATTGATGGTGACAAAGGAATGGACACTGGAATGCTTGCAGCCAAGGTAGATGGCTGCCTTAGTGCAGAATGGTAAGAACTTGACCTGTGCCTACTTTATTGCTTCTCTTAATTATTTGTTTTGTGGGAGGATGAGGTCAAGAGTCCCTGGAACCCAATGTTGAATGTAAGCAGGGTCCAAACAATTTTACTATGTCTATAGCAGGACTGCCTATCTTCTCCGTCAAGCGATTGCCTGGTACCAAACACTTGCCCAGAGAGGGCTGACGTTCAGTGTTGTGGGTTATGGGAACAATGAGGAGGTCGGACACAAGCAGATACGGTGCAATACACAGTTCAGCAAGACGCTGGCATAGGTTTATTTACAAGTGCAACACACAACAATGTCAACAGGTTAAGTATGTACCTGAGGAAGATCACCTAGCCTTTTCTGAGAAATGCTTCGTCCAATTCTGAGAATGGATCCAACAGTTCATTTCACTTTTGTTGTATTTTCATAGTTCAGAAAGCACTGAAACTTTGGATTCCCCTTTTGAACACAGGAGCTTTTTCATCCTTCACTGCCTGAGGCTTTGCAAGGACTGACTTAACTCAACCCCTTGGCAGGACACTAAGGGACTTTATACCCCTCCCTCCAACCATGTGATCTTCCTCCTTTTATCTATTCAGGCAAAAATATATTTATTATACAATATATACATGAAGCAAAAAAGCCTGCTCTGCTTCCTTATATAGCAAGAGTCCTACTTTATACAATGTGTAATAACTATAGGAAGCCAGAGGGAGAGACCATTTTCTATTAGTAAGCATGGGCTCCTCCCAAGACCCTGTCAAGAACCTTCCCAGGGTCTGCCCATACTGTTAGTGTACAGTATAAGATGGTGAAAAAATAGACCACCCGCCCCCTAAAGGAGTTAGCTGCCAGCACAGTAACAAGTAAGAGGTGAAAGGAGGACGCTGTAGGAAATAAGGCAGGGATCTCCCAGACTAAGTGGAAGCAGTCTTTTACGGCAACGGCAGCAGCTATTCTGCTGTAGCCTTGCTATAAATCTCTAGGGATCACTTGGCTCTGTGCATTGCCTATTTTACATTTAACTGTATTTATTTACATATCGGGGTCCATACAGCACCCTCAGGACAATGTATGAAGAAGGCATATCAATGCTCTCATACTCCCTCACCAGCCGCTCTCTCTAGCTGCGTAGAGAGGGACACTGTACTTTGAGGGCAGTTGTTCATGTCTGTACTGTGTAATGTTGCTATACTGCACCTTGTGAGAGCATGTCAGCTGTATTATACGCTCTTCACCCGCTGCTAACTAGCTGTGCAGGTAGGAAGCGGTTTAGCTGTACCCATTTTGTATTTGTTTGTTTTTTAGGTACTGTGCACATCCCTCTTTCCTTCATCTGCCCACTGTATCCTTTTTAAAACACAGAGTGAGAACAGTCCACCATTATCATGTGTCAGCTCTGAGGACCAGACTGACATTGCTCCCCTCCCTGCTGCCTGAGTTCGGTGAGTGGGGACACAGTACCTGGAAAGTGCGCACATCACTTTCCCTTTCTGCCATTCTGTTGTAACTCCCCTCATCTGTTATCACTTGTTCTCTGTCAGAGGTTCCAGCGAGGAGAGAAAAAGCAAGTATGGTGGCAGCCGATTCACTTATAGCATGTCAGCTCTACACAGCAGACCTGTGCACACATATCTCTATCCTTTACTGTTTGAGTCAGTGGAGTGGGGAGACAGAAAACACCAAAATCGGCATCAAGTAAGCTTAAACAGCTCCCAGGAGCAGAGTGGGTCCCTAATTGGCCATCCAACTCAGCAGACTGGAAATCAGCGGTCCGAAGGGACAAAGCACATGGCTCCATTTTGGCATACAGCAAAACTTACAGGAATGCAGGAAGTGCAGTCTGCTAAAATTGCTTCAGGCGTTCACCAATACTGGGCATCTTTCTGCAGTACTGACAAGGACCAGCCATGGCAGTATAGCGCAGTGGTTTAAGGCTCTGAGCTGCAAATCTGGTGACATCCAGCAGACCAGACCTGGGTTTGAATCCCACAGCTTCCACTTGCATACTGTGTGACCCTGAGCAAGTCACTTAACTTCCCTGTGCTCCCAGGTCACTCATGTAAAAAAGCTTTCAGCTTAGTGTGCTACTACTGGTTAAACAACTAAAAAAAATGTATCTACTGCTTCTCTGTAGTCCTTCTTGGCTGTGCACCAACTGCTTTTCTAGCCTGCACCTGCAGGAAGAATGTGGGAGGGGGGATAAGGAAAGTAAGGGCAGTAGGAGGTAGAAAGATAAGGTTTCCCCTGCAGCTGGCCATCCCACAGGAGGACAGACTTGGAGAGAAGAAAAGGTAGAAAAGCAGAAAATAATGCTGCACCACAGACTTTTGAAGGACACAGGTAAGTCATTTCTTTATGTTATTTATCACCCAGGTACTCTTGTGTACACTATTCTTATTTTACAGGTGCCTTATTCAGCACCACAAAGGGAGGCCTTGCCATGGTGGTGTCGTTTATTTACTAACCATCTTCCACAAGACAGGACCCTAAACCCTGTCACAGTCGGACACAACCCCATTGCCAGTGCAACTTGCCTTTGCAGATACCCCTACTATACCTGCCATAACAGTTCTTAACTATCATTAAATGAGGCAGGGCTGTAAGGAAACACAAAAAAACAATGAAATCAGTCAATATAGAGATGGAGACACAGCAAACTACACTAGAATGCTATTTGAATGCAAACTCATGTTCTGGTCCCCAGTGAGGAAGGCTATGCACACTGATGATGGAAAAAATCCACTGTGGTCATTGGAGATGGTGTCACTGCAGTATATACCCTGGGGGTGTACAGATGCCACCACACAGCAGTGCAAAGCACTGGTGCTGCTGGGTCCAACATGGCTGGTTCTTATGGGTTCCTGCCACCTCGAGCTCTAATAGCAAAGAGTGAGACTCCATGGAGAAGACTGATTTTTGGAAGTTCTGTATATTTTAATTGCCTCAGGCCACCATCCATATACTGCCTAAATGACACAGCTATTACTGAAACCAAGCAGGTTAAGTGTTATGCATTTTCAGATGTCCTGAGGGGATTATAAGAAGGGTGTCCTGGAATTTGCGAAATACAGAGAAAATACTGTTCTCTACAAGCAGATATATCTTGTATTTTCAAAGGAACTGTATAGAAAATATTCTTCTTATACTAGGCATCCATTTGAAAGGATAGCCAAACAGGTTGCAAAAGGGAATAAGACTTTCTTCAGATACATAAGTGAGAAGAAGAAAGCAAGGGGAGGTATAGTGAATATTAGCTGGGCGGAAAGAGGAGACTGCACAGAAGGGGACCATGAAAAAGATGCCATCCTGAACAGGTACTTCTGCTCAGTCTCCATAGTGGGGGGGGGGGATGATGGACCACCAGGGAGTAGCAGGAACAGAGGGGTGGGAAGTGGGCACAAGTCCATTTTCAGAGGAAATAGTCCTGAAGGAACTTGAAGTTCTGAAGGTGGACAAGGCTATGGGACCAGATAGGATATACACAATAGTATTAGAGGAAGTCCAGGAGGTGCTAACTGCCCCAGTGACAGCCTTATTTTTTATTTATTTATTTCTTTTGTTAACCTGGTAAACATATGAGCCAAGGCCCTTTTTCATATGCGACCCGAGACTGTAAGACAGTCACAAGATGTTATTCAAAAAGATGACTTTTACATTTACTTAATATAGAGATACAAATACATGACATATTAAACAAGAAATACAATATAATTATTTAAAATAGCAGTGACATTACAAGCTACTCAACAAACGATGCTTCAATTTCTTTTTGAATAAAGTATGACTACTCAAAATTCTAAATTCAGTTGGTAGATCATTCCAATATTTTGGTGCTTGGATAGAAAAGGCTTGAGCACCCATTTTAGTTTTAGTGATTTTCACATTTAAACAAGTAAGAGAATTTGATCTCAAACTTCTCTGAACTTCCCTTACAGATATCAGAGAATACAAGCATGAGAGATTTTTTTGTCTCAATACTTTATCCGTTTTACAACAAAGAGAGTAAATGGAACTTAAATTTGGTGGTAGAAACCCTGAAACCTGATATAAAGTACAATGATGTGTACTATAAGGCAATCTATAAACAAATCTACAAATACTATGAAATGTCATTGTTAAATTATTTAACACATGTTTAGACAAAATTGTAAACAAAAATGAGTTATAATTCAGTTGTGATAATAGTATACTCTGGGCTATATGTTTCCTAGTCTGTAATGTTAACACATTCTGTAATCTGAATAAGACCCCTAGTTTTTGATTTACTGGTTTTGTTAAAGACAATATATGATTTGAAAATGTCAAGCTTGAGTCCAAATTCATTCCCAAATATATAAAACATTTCACCTGCTCCAAATTAATTCCAATTTTACCGGAAATGTTTAGTCTCCCTAATTTTGCCAATTTTTGTTTAGAAGCAAACATCATACTCTTAGTTTTTGAAATATTCAATGATAATTTTAAATCCAACAGACAGTTTTCTAAACTCTGAAAATCTTCAGTAAAATCTTGGGCAATTTCATCTAATGAATTAGAGCTATTATATAATATTATATCGTCAACATACAAGATTGCCTTTGCATTAAGAATTTTACTTGGTATAATATCCACAAATATGGAAAACAATAGGGGTCCCAAGATTGACCCTTGAGGTACACTCTTTTCTAAAATTCTACTGTTTGACACTGAACCCTCATAAAGAACGTGTAGTTCCCTTCCAGATCAATAACTCTCCACCCATTCTAGTGACAATCTGGATAATCCCTTGGCAGCTAGGCTCCTGAGCAGCACGCAATGGTCAACAAGGTCAAATGCCTTGGACAGGTCCACAAAAACAGCACCAGTGAGCTCACCCCTCTCCATAGCCTCACTGATGTGATTTGTGAACCTGGCCAAGGCAGTTCCTGTACTATGAAATGTCCTAAAGCCATGCTGCTCAGGAGCCCGAAGCCCAGTCTGTTGTAAGTAATCACTAATTTGTACCTCTGTTATCTTTTCTAAACTTTTACCTAAAGGATGGAGAAGAGAGATAGGGTGGTAATTCCCCAAATCTTTACTCTTTACCCCCTTAAAAATTGGTCTTATTACAGTTTTTTTTTTCCATTGTTGTGGAAAGATCCCTATTTCTAAGGACAAATTGAATATCTTTGTCAAAGATATGTAAATATATGAAGATATTAACTTCAGAAACCTTGGCTGAATATCGTAAATTCCAACATTTTTTAAAGGAATTTTCTTCAGACTCTTCAGAACCTGATTGGGCTCTACGCCTTTAAAATGAAATATTACATCATTTCGAGATGTTATACATGGGTTCTTTAAGTCCTGATCTTCGTTATCTACACTATATTTACCCATGTCCAAACATTTTTGTAAAAAAGCTGTGCTTATTTCTTGTGGATCTTTTATTGTAACTCCTTCAACTAGGAACTCACCCGATTGTTCATTTATGGAAGGAGACACCAAGGATTTGATTGAAGACCAAATTTTTTTTGGATTTGACAGATTTAAATCTTGTTGTTTTGTGTAATAATCAGATTTACATAACCTTAATTTTATGTTGCATTCATTTCTTAATTTCCGATAGTTTTGAAAATCATTAATCTTTTTACTCAAGCAAAATTGTTTCCATGCTTGATCCCTTTGTTTCATCAATTTGAACATCTCCGGGGTAATCCATTTATTTACTGACCCCCTTACTCTCCTTGTTAGTATCGGACAGAATTTATTTTGTAACTCCAAACTGTGAGTTGTGAAATGATCAACTGCTGACTCTATGCAAGGTATTACATCCAAGTAGGACCAATCAACTTCTCTTAAATCAGACTTTAATCCATCATCTAAATCTTCGGGATACTTTCTATAGGTAATCAAACGAGGGGGGGGGGTTATTTTCTTTGATTTCCAGGTACAATATATTGCCTGATGGTCATTGATAACATCTGGTAAGACTCCAATCTTAATAATTTTAGTATGATTATTAGTCAAAATCCAATCCAAAATTGTAAGCTTATTTGTCTTCAGGTTCATGCGTGTAAAAGTTTGTACTAACTGACACAAACCTGCATTAATCAGCAAGGATTCCATATTAGAAGCATCACTAGAGTCCCAATGAATATTAAAATCTCCTAACACTAAAAAGTCACCACTAAATTGGTAATTTGAAACAAATTGTAAAAATTCTTCAAGACTTTTACATGCAAATTTAGGTGGATTATAAACAGTGCAGTGTTTAAGTTTATAATTATCCCCTTGTTTTATCTCAATCAATAACCATTCACACTCTGAAGGGGAATCAGCCTTTAACTCCAATTTACTGTAGACACAGTTAATTCTTGTTTGTAATAAATAAGTATACCCCCTTTTTTACCTTCCCTATCTTTTCTTATTATTTTATAACCATCTAAAGCCAAAACACTGTTAGTTACTGAGGGTTTTAACCAAGTTTCAGTTAAACTCAAGACATCAGGATCATATTTTAAGACCCAAGCCTCTATCTCTTGTTTTTTGGGAAATAAGCTACAAATATTCAAATGTGCTGGAAACAGGCGGTTCCAGAGGGCTGGAAAAGAGCTGCTGTGGCCCCTATACATAACAGCAGCAGCAGAGAGGAGGCTGGCAACTGCAGGCGAGTCAGTCTTACTTCAGTAGTGAGAAAATTAATGGAAACCCTGCTAAAGGAAAGTCTGATAAAGGATCTTGAATCCAATGGTCTGTAAGACCTTAGGAAGCACGGATTCGGGGGTCATGCCAGAAGAATCTTATCGATTTCTTTGACTGGGTGACCTGAGAACTAAATCACAGAAGGTCAGTAGACATGGTCTATCTGGACTTTAGCAAGGCCTTCGATACTGTGCCACACAGAAGACTGGTAAGGAAGTTGGGTAGCCTAGGGGTGGGATCCAAAGTGGTGAACTGGGTTACAAACTGGTTATCAGATATGCGACAGAGGGTGGTGGTTAATGGCAGTGACTCTAATAATGGGAGAATGACCAGCGGGGTGCCACAGGACACAGTACTGGAACCAGTCCTCTTCAAGGTCTTTGTAAATGACATTGCAGAAGAACTAGAAGGGAAGATGTGCCTTTTTACAAATGATACCAAAAAACAGGCTGGACACTCAGGAGGGGGTGGCGAGAATGTGCAGAGATCTTGGGAAAGTTGAGAAGTGGTCAAGGGCATTGCAGCTGATGTTTAATGCCAGAGAGTGCAACGTCATGCACCTAGGCATTGGAATCCAGGAGGTGAGTATAGGATGGGGGAAGTACTGACAGTCACTAAGCAAGAAAGGGACCCTGGAGTTATAACTTACAACCTCAAAGTGGCAGGGCAGTGTAACAAAGCAGAGGGATGAGTAGAGGGATGCTGGGGTACATAGGGAGTGGCATCTCCAGCAGGAAGAGGGAGGTGGTGTTGTCACTGTAAGGCTCACTGGTGAGAACCCGCCTGAAACACTGTGCCCAGTTCTGGAAGCTGCCCCTCAGAAAGGACACAGAAAGGGTACAGGCAGTCCAGAGGAGGGCAACTAAAAATGTGCAAGGGTTGCATGAGAAGCTCTATGAGGAGAGACTGCAGGATCTCAACAGGTACATCCTGGAAGAGAGGAGTACAAGAGGTGACATGATAGAGACCTGTAAGTACCTCACAGGGGTGAACAGGGTGCAGGAGGGGAGTCTCTTTCAAATGGGAAAGAGCAGCAGAACCAGAAAGCATGGGATGAAGCTGTAAGGGGAGAGTTTAAGAGGGATGTGAGGAAATGCTACTTAACTGAAAGGGTTGCAGATGCCTGGAACAGACTGCCAGCGGAGGTGGTGGAGGAAAAAAATACTGGGGGGCTTCAAGCATGCATGGGATAGACATAGAGATATATTAGTAAATAGGCAGGGAGGGAGGGTCAGTTAGGGTCTGTGGAGACAGATTAGGCAAGGAACATCTGGGCAGACAGTGTGGGCCAAGCAGTCCTTTTCAGGTGACAAATTCTGTTTCCGTAGGGAAATTTTTATTCAGAGCAAAGTGGGAGTAAACTGTTTCAACTTATTAATGAAAATATACAGAGCTGCATCGGTTTAGCCTGTTTTACAATACTGCCCTTTCTATTAAATTGGGATTAATTCCAGACAATCCTGTAGTTGAGTGCACTCCAGGAATAATGCTCATGCTGTTAAGTAAATCTGTACGCCTGTTCATCAGATACACAATTATTTAACAACTGAACCTGTTCACTTATATGATAATCAAGTCGTAACATTTTATGTCTTGAGATGTATTTTAAAGGCTGACTTTGAGGATGTGATTAAATTACAGTTCAATAAAACAAGCCATGCATCATGCATACACTATGAAGTCTTAGAATGTGCTGGTTAAACTATTTTATTGGTCATAGTTTCCTAGCTACTGCACATATCACTGTGTAAACTTAGCAAGCCATAATGAGAATGATGATTGATACATCTGTGTACGTCGCAGAATGTGACACACAGCATGATAAATGATACTTGGCCTTTGTTGTTAGGGGTGATATTTTGACAACTTTCCACACAACGCATTTACAATGTATGTGTGTAAATATATACATATGTATATACATATATATATATATATATATATATATATATATATATATAGAGAGAGAGAGAGAGAGAGTGAGTGCATATGTGTGTGTGTGTGTGTGTGTATATACACACACACACATGTATTTATGGCAGAAAACTACATTTATATACGTTAGGTTTGCTACTTCACAAAACGCAAACCCTACAAAGGACAGAAATAGACTATTATGATTGGAAACACAATGCAAACAAAGTTTAGAAATTTGCTTTGAGTGTTCTTATGTTTAACTCCCATCCACCCTACCATGTTCCCTACCCTCAGGACCCAAGGACAATCTACAGGTACAGGGCCATACATCAATGGTATGATACGTCACACAGGGCCATTATAATATTTTTTATTTAAACTTATGTTTACCAGGTAAGCATTGTGAGCCGAGGCCCTTTTTCAAATGTGACCCGGGACCATAAAATACAGTCAAGATGTTAAAAAGAACAGGGATAGACAATACACAAAATACAGTAAAGTATAACAACAACATTATAGACAATGATATATCAAAGAATCAACATAATGCTGTCTTAACTTTTTAAAAGTATCATGACTGGAGGTCTGATGTAAAATTGGTATATAGCAACCCTAATCCCCGCCCCTCCCTCCTCCCCCCTCATGACTGATGGACAAACTACATGTCTGGACTCGTGCCACACAGGTCTGGTGTTCCATACACATTCTAGATCTGTAATCACAATACTCTGGGATACATAACCACGAATGTGCGCATCTACTGTAACCTGCTCAGGAGACCTCAACAGGTCTGCTTGTTACAGTCATCCATTATAACCTGTGCCTTACTTGGTGCACAATATTTGTTAGAAATCTGAACTACTGCACACAATGCAGATGCTAGTTGTTTGTTGCTTTTTTAAGACTGTACTTTGAAATAGTCAAAGTAACTTAGATGTTTGGGACATGTATACTATTTTATAAAGGGTCTTGTTGTAGCTGAATAAGAAAACCTCCAGCACAGCCTTGTAGGAGGGTACTAGACCTGTAGCCTTGGCATTCTGTTACCAACTTGATGGGAGAAATCAGTTTCTGAGCTGGTGGCCATTTCAGCAAGTAGGTTTCAAAATATGTTAGCCAATTCAATATTTTTAGTGGCCATCGTTTTCCAGGGCTCAACAATCACTTCCTTGGTAAGTACTCGGCTAGCTAGAAAGTATCAAAATGTGGTAGCAAAACCAACTGTTTAACTAGTCACTGGCCATTGGGCTAACTGATTTGTCTCACCCTAGTCACGAGGGTATGGGAAGGGGTGGGGAATAGGGTTGCTATATAGCAATTTTGCTATGTTCACCCTGGGTGAGTTATCATACCACTGATGTACGGCCCTGTGCCTGTAGACTATACTTGGGACATAAGGGTAAGGAATGTGATAGGGTGGGTGGGAGTTAGGCATAAGAACCCTAATAACGCATTTCCAGCCTTTGTGGGCATTGTGTGTGTAACCCTAATAGTTTATTTGTGACCTTAGTGGGGTTTGCATTTTGTGGAGTAGCAACCCTAATGAGCATTAACGTAATTGTTTTTCAGTAAATTTCCTTTTTAAGATGTATGTGTAGTAATTTCATTTACTCATGGCCTTCAAAACCCTATGCAAAGCAAGAGGTAACTCCTAACATACTTTTCACAGGACCTTTCTTGTTTCTAAAAGGACTTCTGTGGAGGGGGACACAGCAGTCCTTATATGGAGTATGTATCATAATCCCCTGCACCCATGGGTTTTTTTGTTACATCAAACCTCCAGACTTCAAGATGAAAATCAAGTGGCCAGACACATTTCCTGGCATGGTATGTGTTTGATGCATTTAAATTTTTTTTTTTCAGATTATGTCTGGCTGACATCAGTTCAAACTGTACAGAATGAATGCAGCTGACAGTAATCAGAAGTACGGCTGCTGAGATGATCCATTTAAAAACAGATAGTTAGGATAATAGGTGTTTTTCAGGACAATAGGATTTTAGGATATTGGTCCTCAAAATGCAGTATCCTAAAAAACACTTTGCATGTCAAATTGGATGTAATATATCGAAGTATTCAACATCCGATATCCTAAAATCTGAAAGTCCCAGCTGCTTATAATAAAATAATTGATTCCTCCCACTCCCTACCAAAGACTACTTCCTCCTACCCTTCCACAATATATAACAAGGCCCCCATTCCCAGATCAGAGAAAAAAACAACAAAAAAAAACACACCCACTAGCCCCCGTCTACTTCCTCCCTCCTCCTTATGATAAAATAATAGTACTGATTGCCCACCCTGACTTGACCAGTTCTGGCCTTCCCACTATGTATTGCTGTACACTTCTCTCTGCACATGACTGCAGGTCCAGTAAGTCAGTTCGGGCACAAGCACATCAGTGTATACAACCAGGAAGTTGGAGGTTTCCAGCACTGGCAACCTTTCATTCCTTAAAGGTACAGTGCAATATTTACTTTAAAAAAGGTGCTTGCAAATCGGGCCAACAAAGCAGGACATCTTCTGCCCCACCTTCAAATTGGCTGGCCTTGTGCCACTGGGCCACTGCTAAAGTCGACCCCTGGCAAATCTTAAAAATGTTCATATTTTGAGTAGATTTTGTAAAATCATGAACACTTTTCAAAGTGCATACACAGAAGGAAAACCACCCTACTGCAAATCATAAACATATTTGTTTTTTGAGTACAGTTTGTAAAATAAGTCTTAAAAATATTCATATTTTGAGGTGATTCTATAAAATTACAAACACTTGTTAAAGTGTACCCAAAGTAGGAAGACCATCCTACTGCAAGTCTTAAAAATATTCATATTTTGAGTAGAGTTATTAAAAAAAAGAAGCATAAAGTATTGTTTTAACATTTTTATTTTAATTAATTATAAGTAGTCACCTTTTAGTTTATTTAACCAAGAAGCAACACTGTGTACCTTGTAGTACCCCTCCCTAACACTTAAGTTTTAAAAGTTACATTAGCTTAAAGTGTTTGCGTAGAACTTTAACATGGTAAAAAGTCTTTATGTAGTTTTAGCTATTTTTCTCGACGATTCATTTTTTAAAGAGGGACTTGAGCCAGCATTTTTGTCATCAATAAATTCAAAATTTTGATCAGCATATCCTCGGTCAGCCTCATGCCAAACATCAGATCTGTAAGTTACTTCATTTAAAAGTTACAAGTCATTTTGTAACCCCTAATTCACTGCCTGTTCAAAAAAGCCAGTTTCAGAGAAGAGCTGGTGATGATGTCATAACCTGAACTCACAAAGTAGTCCTCCCTGCAAGCTATGTTACATGACTTATTTCTCCTATGTTACTTAAAACTGCAGCTGTAGTAAACATCTGAAAAAGGAAAAATGACACTAGGTGGTTAGCACATGCACTTCCATAATGTGTAGATGCAAGGTACAGTACTTCAGAATGTGACGGAGGGGTTGGAATGCAGCAGCAAACATGGTTTTAGAATGACAACGTTATGTGCAATTTTTAGAATACTGCAGGTATGAGATTTTGAAATGTCACTAGGTTGTGACTGTGGAATGCAGCAATGACACAATCTCAGAAAGTAGCTGGGACACATAATTTCAGAATGTGGCAGTGATGCACATTTTCAGAATGTTGCGGTGATGCACAATTTCAGAATGTGGCTGTGACGCATAGTTTCAGAATGTGGTGGTGATGCTCAGTTTTGGAATGTGGTGGTGACACATAATTTGGGAATGTGACAGTGACAATTTTGGAATGTGGCTTTGAAACACAGCTTGCCGGGGATGTGCAAATTTGGAATTTGGTGGGGATGCGTCATTTCAGAATGTGGCAGGGATGTGTAATTTGGGAATGGGGAAGGGATGTGCAATTTTGTGCACCCCCATTATATTCCGAAATTGCCAGTCCCCACCAAATTCCTCGATGTGTGTCTCTGTCGCATTCCAAGACTGACTGTCCCACATTTTGAGATGGCACATCCTTGCCACATTCCGAGTTTTCATGTCCCCACCCCAACATTTTAAAATTGTGCACCACCTTGACATTCTCTGCCTTGATTCAGTACTGCATTCCAAAACCACCTCCTGACATGTTCTAAAGTACAGTACCATGCATCTGAGCATTCTGGAAACACAAGCACTGCAGCCAACCCTACGTCACTTTGTTTTAAATGATTACTATAGCTACAGTTTCTTAAACTTTGGAGAAACAGGTCCTATAAGCTTGCTGACATGGAGGACTAGACTGTGAGTTCCGGAGATGACACCAGCAGCAGCTCTGTACTGAAACTGGCATTTTTGAACATGTAGTGAAATCAAGGTTACAAAATAGCTCATAACTTTAATATGAAGTAATGTAGAAACCTAATTTTTGGTATGTGATTTATTGGGGATATGCTTATTCTAATTCTACAATGTAGCACTTTTGGTGGCAGTCCCTCTTTAATGTGCATGCAGGACCAATTAAACACAACGAACTTAGAAACAAATTCTTTTTTTAACAAAACCCCCAGAAGGACCTATTCCCATATGGTATGTACAATACCTGTAAGTTTCATAGCATATGCCGGCCGGATGGCGTAGAGGGATGAGGCACTTTGCACCTTATGCCTTGTCATGCTGGTGACCCAAGTTCAAGAATCAGCTCAGACTGCCAGGGGGCAGCAGGGGGGCAGGAGTGGATCAAGCAGCTGCCAGGCAGCTCTCCTGGATCAGGATGGTGTGCCAACTCAGCTCTTGGCTGCCACCAGGGGGAGGCCTGGTGGCAGTGCCAACATACGAGTGGCAAACGTAAGTCAGTGTTGGGGTGAGCAAGCGGTTCTGAGACACACGTGTGCAAGCATAGCCCATGTCACTGCGGCTCATGAGGGGGAATGGAAAAGGGACCCAAGGACTTCATGAAGGCCTGCACCTCTGCACAGACCTGCACCACCATCCAGACACCTGGAGCATCTGGATATGTAGCTCTGGGGTGGGGGGGGAATGGCATTCTCCCCTGTGGCCTTGCCACAGAGGGCACTCTGTGGGGGACTAACTCTGAGGTAAGTCTGTGAGCGGTGAATACCAGCCATGGGGACAGGAGGATAGGAGCTGAAGCCCTCCAAAGGGTAAAAAGGTTATATAAAAGAAAAGTTTCATAGCTCAACTCTAAGCCATTGTTTAGTTATCTGAGGGCAAAACTTTAACTGACAAATCAGGCAAAAATATATAACTCTGGCCCTTAATATCTCCAAAAGTACAAAACTGATCCTCCTGAAATTTGGAGGATTAAGAGCCCCTAAGCCTGAGGAGATGCATGCCACATTTCACAGTCCTAAGTTCTAAGACGGCTCAGATATGACCCACTAAAAATGGCCAATTTTAATGAAACACTAACACAACCCTAATATACAGTCACTAGTGCACCTGTATTACATATATTGTTTTCAGGAGTATATAGGTATTATTTCTCTTTTCCTCACTACTGCAACTGCTATTTTAGGTATTCATACCACCTTCCACAGGTCACAGCTGGAAACAAGACTGTACAGTATGCAGTATAATCTGGAGGCTAGAGCAGCGAGCTGAGCTTACTGAGTATACTTCAATTAAGGAGTTGCTGAAGCAGCTTTTTAACGAATTATTCATGAGCTGTGATTGCTCATTTCTATCTGCAGTACGACAGTACATGTATACAAGTAAGACCCCCAGGCATGCCGCTCCATTACTACGATAGCTGCATGCTTATGGGGAGAGTGGGGCAATCACAAATACCGACTGAGAAAACCAGGCTATTCAAGGACTTTGCTGCCAAAGAGCACAATGGCCACTCCACAGTCAATCAGGTGAGATCCTGGAGGCAAGTAAAGATTTACTTGCGGGGGGCTTGTAAAAATGTGGTGATCTGGCCTATCAATTAGAGCCAGGAACCTGGACACCTTGGTTTAAATCGCACAATCAAATGCTATGTGCTCTTGAGCAAGTCACTTGGCCTCCCATGTGTGGAAGGCATTTATCAAACAAAATATGTTTCCCTTGCATGGGAAGGGGGCGCTTTTGCCTTTTCTCACTGAAATATGGGACACTGATACTCAAAATATGGGATGATGTGTGACAACGGCCCTCAACATGTGGCTGACATCCAGCATGGAGGTACAGCACAAGCTCAGAACGCAGACACAATATTTGCATTGGGTGCTAACCGTAGTGGGTATCTGTTGATTCCACTGACTTACTGCTTTTAAGTCTTGAGTTTACAATGTGAGACAAAACTTCTGCTTTTTGGTACAGCACCTTTGTTATGTGGAACCGAACATCTTTGATGGGGTAAAATGTGACACAGTTGAAAAGTATGGGGGGATTTAGGCAGTTATGGTGGGGGGCTATTATAAAGGTGGTGTTACAAAAACATTCCCGAGGTTTATTTTTTTGTATAGTTGATATCTAAATGATTTTTTTTCTATTTGTTAAATGCTCTGGGTATTTTGAAGTGCACTATATAAAAACTATGTACTTAACTACCTACCTACCTACCTACATATCTATCTACTTACCCACCCACCCAACTTAGCTACCTACCTCTCTCTCTACCTAGGAGATGGCTGTCTGAGAAGACCTGGCCGCCTGTTGGGTTACAAAGCATGTTTTATTGCAGATGTATTGCAAAGCACAGTTTGCTACTGAATACAAAATTACAAACACCCAAATACCTTACTATTAACATATGACTACAGAATGCAAATATTAGGGTATTCACACACCACCACTACTTCCGTTGCTCACTGTATTCTTTGTGCTGAGTGATGGAGAGTACATACCTTTTCAGTTGTTGTGAAATATTCACATTCATTTCACCCTGAAGTATTATCTTTGTAATATTCTGCTTTGCTGTGTAAAGTTGTATAATGCACTAGACAGAACTAGTGCTATGAATATCAAACCAGACCTAAAGGCAGGACTGATTCAGCAAAACCAAAACCAGAACCTCCCCAGTTTTGCCCAACACTGTCTAAAGCCCACACTCAACGTATACATCAGTGATGTAGGATATTTTATTGCTGCAACTGCCATATGACTGTCTATCTTCCCATAAGCGATACTTACATATCCTCAGAGACAGGTTATGTAAAGGTCTATTTACACGGCCACTGCTTTGCAAGCTCCAGTCTGCTTCAGTGCTGCCTTGACCTCCTGCTGCAATATGCAGTTCCATTTACATGGCTCCTCTCAACACTGATTCATGCCACACTGGAGTGAGGCCATCAGTCTGAGGGGCAGTCAGTTGCCTGGAGATGTCCAGGTGCAGGCATTATGGGAGGGCAGAAGATGTTGCTTGAAGCGTTCGTCACGTGTTGGAGCGAGTGGTGCAGTCTGTCCAGATGGCTGCTTATGCTGCTCACTCCGGAATGCATCCCCAGATCTGCAGTGGCTCAGGAAGAGGGGATAGGACTGACTTACCACAATCAGGTAAGTGTCCACATGGCTGCTTTGCACAATAGCAACTCAAGTGCTCAGGTTGCTGCGGTGTAAATGCAGACATGTAAACTGGCCTATTGTCTCCCCATGAGTGCAGAAGTAATCACATCACAATGGCAGCCATATGAAATCATACAAGTACGTTGACTATGGGTTTAACATGTTATTTTAATTGTTTTCAGCTCTGCTTGCCATCTATATTGGTAATGTGACATTTTCTTCTGCTGATATCACTTGCATTCTACTTTGGAGCATTTGCTTTGGATCGCTGAACACAACTGGCGAGAATTGTTAATGTAATTGACTGGCTTATCTTGGATTCTAAACTAAGAACAGGTGTTATCTTGGATTCCAAGCAGAGAGATGATTTTTTTATCTTCACTTGTATATCACCATGTTGAATGAACACATGTACCACACTAAAATACTTTCCTTGGTGCTTAGTATATACATGATAATGTCTGGGTGCCCGAGAACAACAAGGTGGTAATTTTACTGAATAAAATCTGGGGGTAGAATAAGCTATAAGACAAAATGCAATGAAATTACAACCAAGTTTGTTTGAAGCACCCATGTTTTATTTACGGGGGTGCAAAATAGCCTAACTCATAATATGCAATTCATCTTCAAAAATGATGGGTGTAGGAATAATTAGACAAAGATGAAAATAATCATTCAGAGATAATAATCTGTTTTATTGTTTTATTTTTGATACTACTATTATTATCAAGTTGTATCAAAAGAAGTATAATTCAGGAATACATGTACAAACCATATGAATGTTTTGAAGTGGCACTTCATAAGCAGAAGTGACTATTATATGAACACACTCCACTGGAGAACATCACAGTTTAAAACACACACACAGAATGATTATGCCTGTGTACGTAAGGAAGGACATTTCCAGAAGACTAAATCTGGGAAAATAAAACTCAATTCATGGTCTTGTTTTTGTCCATGTTATCTTGTACCAAGGCTTCCATCATATAACATCAAATACCTGGGACACCATGGTTATAACAATATAACGCTCAGAGGCTCTGACCAAAGCTATAAAGTAAGTGCTGGTCTGAAAGACATTTAAACAAAGAGAACAAGTAATAAAGGATTATTTGAGAAATTCTGCATTTAATGAACGCATGCCACACGCTGTTATCACATATTTTAATCCTCTTATAAAGTGCATTTTAGCTACCAAAGGAGATGTGAAAGAAGTCTGTAGAACTTTCAGTTTATAACAACTGGGAAGCATTTTCTCCCATAGGGAAACCCTGTTATAATTTGCTGTTATAACCTGTGTGTTATAATGGCAAACACATGCCAGGTTTCCCTCATTCCACACGTGTGCCAGCCACTGTTCTTCAGTGTCGGACAATACACTGCCACTAGCACTTGGCGATACTATAGTATGCTTCTTTTAGTGAGGGTGGGAGAGTGGCGAGAAGGTGACAGGAAAAGGAGACCAGTGTATTGCATATGTCCTGTGTGTGGAAACTGGGGACGGTAGTGCTTTCTTTTTAATTGGGGAAGCAGTGTTTTCATGATGCAGGAGGGAAGGTGGTGGGGAGATGAGCAAGTGGGCAGAAAAAAAAAAAGCAAACGGTTCAACAGCTGCTCAGCCATGGTCCATGCTTCATCCTTGTATCTATATTTTATATAACTGCTGTGGCAAAAAAATATGTTTCCCAACAATGATAGAAAATAAAGGATCAGTAGTTGTATAAAACATGAATTTTGCACACACCCTGGGTGTGGGATGCCTTTATAAACCCCCTCAAGCTTTGCTCTCAGGGTTTATGTGGCATCCCACACCTCAGGTGTGTAAAATTCTCGTTATAACCACCTACCCAGTCATTATTTTATATTTTACACACCTGAGGTGTGTGACGACCTATTGTTTATGTGGCCATCACACACTGATGGTGTGTAAAAAAAAAAAAAAAAGAAAAGTCATAACCACACTGTTGCTTATGTTTTATTTTTTGTAATACCAGGTGCTAGGGCATGAACACAAAAAATCAAGTTCCCAACAGGAGAAGTGAAGCGCAAGTGATCCAAACACCATAATAACTGGGTATGACATCTCACCCCCATTATTACAACATTTGATCAGAGTGATAATCAGCGTGATAAGGGGGTCACCAGTTATTCTATATTTCAAAAGTTTTATATTAAATAGTAAAGAATTGTGCTTGTATTTATGTAATCTTCCCATGTGTGAATGTGGTTGGGAGTATTAACGGAGTATGAATGAGGAGTTCCCTAGTGGTAGGAGTGTGTTATGGTATGTGTTGTTTTTCAAGAGGTATCCACTGCTAGCAGTGAGCAATGGAGTCTTTGTTTTCATATTTCTGGATGACATTTGGACCTCATTAATCCCACTTTGCAATTCACACTTCTTATGCAGTGCTAGCTGAGAATAACAGCATTTCTCAGCCACTGAAAATTGGTGTATATTAGGGGTTATTCGTGTAATATAATGCAATCATTTGTGTAACATGCTATTATGGAGTTCAATAATCCTGTACCTGGCAGAAAGCTAATTTCTTAATTTAGGGGAGTGCTGATAAAACATAGGAGGAGTCAGCATCGCAATACTGCTGAACACTGGCATAAGGAACATGCTAGTGTTCATCGCAATACTGCTGAACACTGGCATAAGGAACATGCTGCTTTAGCCATAGCCTGCACTGACAGGACAGGGTGTACAGTTATAGAGACATCTGCAGTAATACTGTAAACTTGCCCCAAACAGGAAGAACTTTAGCAAGACTGGTACTAGGGCCTGGAAAGGAAGTGGGTAGAGGTTCAATGGGTTAAATGGTTAATACTGGTAACATATGAAGCACTAACTCAGTATCTTTACTGCTCACTACCGCATGCACTGTCTCCTTTATACTCCTATCCTACCACCCCTCCGGCTGGTATTATTTCAGGATCCCATACTGGGAGAATGGGCCCTGCAACTCTTCTTGGCCCTAGCAGTAAAGTGTCCAAGCCTTTCATTACTGGCCTGTCTTCACTTTTCTGAATCTTTCTGGTGGCTGGGTGGCATCCTTGTTCTTATTACCAAGCTAGCAAAGAGGGCCGTGATATTTGTATTGGAGTATAAAGGCTGACAAGGAAGATTATGTGACCTCCAGACACTGTAGTAAAAGAAAGAAGAGCAGTAGCAGTCTGTTCTAATCAATCCTAAATGAAACGGTATCCAGAGACTGGGAACGGGACTCCACTTACAGATGATTTTTAACAATTAGGTTAGATGCACCCCAGAGTCCATTAGCCTTTTAAAGAACAGTAAGCGGTAAAAACACAGAAGCTGAACTTTGCAAAATAAGGCACTGATAAAAAAACAGGAAAACTCAGAGCAGGGAATATACCATCATATCAGACAATTTGTGTGAGACACTTAGAGTTACCAGTGTCTGTACTGTACATCCTAAGAAATGGCTAACAGTCACAAAAATGTTGGTGACCATACTAGTTGTGACTTTATTCCCTCAATACAGAATAAACTATTTGTTAAAAATCTTCAGTTAGTGGAGTCTAATTTCCAATCTCTGGCTACGGAATGTCTTAATGCCGCTATATAAGGTAAAAGGCAACAGAGGTTATACATGGAAAATGGATGACTATTCTCTGTAAATCACTGTTCTATGAGGTTACTCATTGCGCATGGGTTACCTTCCTGGTACTATAACTAAGATCATAAATAACCTATTACTAACAGAATCTCGGATGTCATCAAGAGACAACTGCAGCATGACTGCTACGGGCAGTTTTCAGGCTGCTGGGATCCTGGTCGAGCACATAAGCGCACAATCAATCCTGAAGCTGCTGCTAAGAACATCATCAACTCATCTTTCTGACTGTAAAACAGTAGTCGTTTTTTATTTATTATAATTGATGGCCATGGCCTGCTTCTCTGTTCCAACTCCTCCACCTTAAAATAGAACTTACACATGCAATCTGATGCACGTGCTATGCAGGTTTAGCTAAGCCCTTCTCTTTTGGGTCTCCCAACGACTACAAACAGTTTTCAAATCCCTCTGAAATTAAATACTGACACCACTTGTGGTATGGCAACAGCTCCTCTGGAAGCAAGTTTTGGCTGTTGTACATGTAATAATAAAGACATAACCTTCATACCGTCCTCCACATAAATCCCAGACAGAATTATAATCATACAAGTAATTTATTATTTTTTTTTGTTCTGAGAATTATCTGTTTTCACAACTGCATCTTTGTCTGAAAGTCAGTCTATCTGTTCACATGGTTGCAAGCAATGTCTCCACTATAGAAGATCAAGAATCTTTGCACTCTTGTGCAGAATTAATTCATGTTTATCATATTTTTGCAATGTTTCCAAAAAGTTATTTTTAAGGATAGAAAGTTGAGAACAACTTTAAATGTTAATCGGCAGATGTGAGTGTCAGCTGCTCCCCTTGCAGTGTTTAAAAGTAAAAACCAAAACAAACAAACTGATATTTCATATATACTAAATATTACTATTTCGTCTAGATAAAATATATTGGTAGAAAACCAGGAGTTCAAATGCTGCGCCATTTAAAAACCAAAAGAGAGAAAAAGTTGCTGAGGGTGTATGATAGCAATTATGAAATGGGTAGAAAGAATGCTGACTACAAAGTACCCATTTCATAATCGCAATACAGTACTCCAGGGGGTGTGTTATGGTAGGCTAATGGCCCTTCTCAGGGGGTGAAGGTTCTCATGCTTCAGCCCACCCGAGGTGAGCCATTATTCCACCATAACACACCCCCTGACATGCATCATGGCTTAAATGAAACCTGATTGTGAAGAACAAGCTTGGTTCTCACACCTCATAGGTACTATGCCATCATACAGTGCTCAAGCTTTGCGCTCATAATTTATGATATAATTGTACCTACTCATGAGAACCAGCTTGTTCTTCACACTCAGGGGTTAGTTATTCTCTATATATTTCTATATTTAAATCCAGTACACTGGAAGTACATAAACAGCTTAAGGACACATTGCTATGGCATGACATGCATTTTAAACTAAGGAGCAAATTCAGAGGTGGTTTAAGATTTGGTTTTGGATTTGCTAGGCCACCATTTTTTGATAAGGATAAGGTTTTGGTTTAGATTCAGGGAAATACAGGTATTTGCTTAAGCCTAAAACAAAGCAATAAAGATGCAGAATTAGAAGGTGTGCTCTGATACTTGCATCCTTCACCTATTTGAATTTGAGCTACAATTAGCAAAGCCAAATTAAGAAACTCAAGTCAAGAGCGCCCAGGTTAAGGTAAAAAACCAAAAACAAACAAACAAAAAAAAACACGAGGGAGAGTGTCCAGGTCTGAGAAGTAACATTTTGGAGTCAGAGCTCGACATCTCTCATCAAGCACCACAGCATAAAACAAGTGAGTTTCTCATATTTTGCTGACAGATATTGTACCTACTCTTAAAATGGTACTAGCATTTTTTTATTCATAATTTTTACTCCCCGCATGCTGGGGGACAAGGACTCAGCCCTGTATCACCCACCCACACCCCTGCCAACCATCCCCAAGACCTCCCATGGCTTGGAAGAGAGTGTACCCCCTCTCCAGAGCATAATCTAAAACCGGGGAAGGCGGCGGCAGTGGAGCAGTGGGATGGGAAAGGGCTTCATGAAGCACCCCAGATGCCATTTTCCTGCTTCTGGACCCCCCCCCTCCTGGCGCATGGCCACACGTGTGTAGCGGCATGCGCACACCATGATCACTGGCTGCTGTGCCCTCCCTTACCTAGACTACCCCCCAGCCCCCACCAGAGGGCAGCAAGCAGGCAGAATGACAATCCTTCCCTTCCTGAGAGAGGAGAGCAGTCCTCCGGACGCTTGATCCTCTCTCTCCCCCCTGCCAACCCCTGACGTCCCGGGCTCATTCCCAAACCCAGGTTGCTGGTGTGGCATCTAGTGCCCTAACCTCCAGCACCACCGGGGCGGCTGGTACTAACAATTTCTGACACTGACTTATAATAACTTGTATGAAAGTAGGACATATTATGCACCCAGTCTTAGTTACGAAAATCTGCATCGCAGTGTAGCTAGTTGTTACAGACTTTCCTTTGACAGCATTTGGTGTTATGACAGCAGGGGTTCCCCCTTTCAAATATAACACTCCTCATGAAGTTTTTTATTGATTTTGTTTTAACATTTTTTAAGCCTGAAAAAAAAGCTGAGAACAGCATCTGATTCAGATGGCACAATTTTATTCTGGTGTGGAGTAGAGTTTTTCTGTGTTAAATGGAAGCCTGCCCAAATGTTGTGTTCCTGTACAACATCATCAGGCAAAAGATAATGAGCTTGTTGAGTTTTATCAGCTTGCAAAGAATTTCTTGATTTTCTTACTGTGGTGCTATGGAATGTCATACTTTCAGCTTTGCTCTGCTTTGGCGAGGGGAAATGGAACGTCCCTTATCCTTATTAGTCCCACTTTCCACTTCAGCTGCTGCTTTCACAATTACAATGTTTTTGTGTTTGTTAAAGTCAGTACCATGCATCCAGCACTGTGGCTAGGATGTAATGTTCTGACTTTTGCATCCTCTCTGTTCAAGGATCCATTTCCTAGATTTCTCATCTGAAAAAGCTGCATAAGCAATATTTAAATTCCTCAGAGTCAGAGGGGTCTCTGATAGAGACCTAGGTACCCCTCTAAGCCATGTCCTCATCGTTCATCCTTCTGTTAGTAATGCCACAGGAGGTCGAGCCTCAACTACCCAATAAATACCTCGCTGGGCAGCAGATCCATTTGACGATGGTGAATCAGAAGGCTGCGTCGACTAAAGTGATGCGTCTATCTAGGATCCGTACGAGACTGGTGTGCATGGATGAGTCAACTTCCCTCAATACCATTCCAGTGTTGCCGACTTTATTTGGTTCAACCGCCTCCCATGACCCCCAACCCATGTCTATCTATGAGCGTGCACTCTGTAGCCAGTGGTGCCTTTGCCAGTTGTCAGAGATAAGTAATCCAAAACGTCATCAGCTAATGCCATAGTGGCAGCAGCTGAAGAACACCCTCCTCTTCTACTTCCTTTTGAAACCCAGGTTTTCTATTTCTAATTTCTTCCTCAGCACACACGTACAGGAAAGAATGTTACTAAGAGTGGTACCGTGTAAACTTTTTGCAGGAAGGGAGCTGACACCACCTACAGACAGTACCAGTGCACCTCATATGGTGCTGCGTGTGCCAGCCAATAATCGACCAGGCTCCCTCATGCACCTCAGTTCTGTTTGCCAGGAGAGAAACAAAGTGGAGAGAAACAAACAACCTGGCCAGTCCATTTGTGCAATGGTAGAGGTACTGCTTGCGACACCAGCGACCCACGTTCAGGAACAAGTTGGGGGCACGGGGGCTGGCTGGGGGGAGGAGGATCAAGCATCCAGGAGGATGGTCTCCTCATCTGAGGGAGTGGGGGGAGGCTGCTGGCTCTACTGTTCCACTGCCACCGGGAACCACATTTGGTAGTGCAGCCAGGAGCAACTAGTGGGAGTGTTGGAGGCAGGCAGGTGCCGTGCATCTCGTACGGCCACCTGCATGCACATGCGCACTCCTGATGCCAGCGCCGGGGGGGGCTCAGAAATTCGGGAAAAAAAGGACAGGGTCCCAGCAGGATGACTACCGGTTACCCGCAGGCCCCACACTGGCAACGTGGCACTCCTTCATCTGGGACCTGATCTGATTGGTGCCCTGCTGCCTCTTATCCCATAGCCCCCAGGATGCCAGGTGACAGGGCTGGAGGGGCCAGTAAGCTAGTGGCCCAGGAACCAAGGGAAAAAAAGAGACAACCTGATACTTTCTAGCCCAAAGGGATAAAGAAATGATATCACAAATAAAATAAACAACAAACTAGAACCTGACTACCAACTCAGTACCTAAGGGCTGGACAAAGCGGCACAAGAGCAGTTGGGTCTAAATGAGCCAGAGCCTCGTACCACTAGCCAGACAAGAGGTGAACAGCGATAATGAAAAGACATGGCAGCAGCCCTGAGCAAATGGCTCTGGCAGATGCAAAAAAGGGAAGCACAAAACTGGGACACCCTTGCAAATGAAATGGCAAATATGCCAAAAAAGGAAATATGACATTTGGACACCCAAAAGAGAACAACTGCTTGCTACCAGATAAGAAATGAATGAACGCGAAAGTAAACCCATATCCCCCTTTTCTCTATTACAGATAGAAACAAGCATTTGTCAGTGCTAAATGTTTGCTTGCTTGTTGGTATTGGCATTGGTAGTGCAGGAGTTAGAGAGATGCATAATAGGAATGGAAGTGAAGTACTGAAGTAACGGCAACCCCACCCCCACCCTGCCGAGACTGACAGGTGTTGGGGGGTGTGCCTCTGGGTCATCAACCATAATGCTCATGCCATTCCACCTCACTCCACCCTGCAGATACCGACAGGTGTTGCGGTGTGCCTTGGGGTCTTCGGCCCTTACGCTCACCCCATTCCATAAGGAAATAAGCTGAGATGGGTGTAGTAGAGGAGAGGAGAGGAGAATGGGGTGAACTTTAGGGACGAAGACCCCAAGGCACACCTCAATGCCTGTCACTGGCTGCATGGTGGGGGTAGAATGGCATGAGCATTACGGCCAATGACCCCAAGTCACACACCCCCGATGCCTGTCAGTCTCTACAAGGTGTGGCGTTACGGTTGGAAACCCTAACGCCCTGGGCGTTTGTTGGTATTTTCATTCCAAATTTTCAACATGGACTTTCTGGAACCCTACCTCATGAACAGTGGCACTGTCATTTCATTATTTAATCCCAAAAGGTGATTTCGCACAGCGACTGTGCCATTCGGTGCCACAGATGCGAAAACACATTTTCAGCAGGATGTGAAAAATGACAGCTGTACTGTTCATGAGGAGGTGTGAAAAAATGGCAATGTTGAAAATCTGGAGTGAAAATATGAAACATTGGTGACGTTAATAGCGGGTGTAGAAACAGCGCAACGCACGCCTGTAACACAATCATTTTTTGGAATTTTTTCACCAAATTTTCAACTTGGGCAATTTGGGACCTCTCCTCATGAACAGTACCACTGTGATTTTGTTAATCTGTCCCAAAAGTTGATTTCCCACAGTGACTGTGCCATTCTGTGCTACAGGTGTGAAAACACATTTAAGGCAGGATGTGAAAAATGACAGCTGTACTGTTCATAAGGAGGTGTGAAAAAATGGCAATCTTGAAAATCTGGAGTGAAAATATAAAAAATTGTCAAAGTTACAAGCATGCATAGAAACTGTGCAAAGCATGCTTGTATCACGGTCATTTTTTGGAATTTTCTCACCAAATTTGCAACATGGGATTTTTGGGACCCCACCTCATGAACAGTGGCACTGTTGTTTCGTTAATCAGTCCTAAAAGGTGATTCCGCGCAGCAACTGCAAAATCCCCTTTTGGGACCGAGTAACCAAATGACAGTGACAGTGGTCACAAGGCGGGGTCCCAAGAACCCCATGTTGAGAATTTAAACAAAATTCCTAAAATGGCTGAGATATCAATTTGTTGAACTCCAAAATGACCCCATTATACTGCTTACCGTCATTTCTTCAGTTTGCTGGTTGGCTTTGAAGAGTGCAGACGTGCCCAGTCCATAGGAGATCACTGCTTCCAACCTCTGGAAGTAAGTATGGAGTGGGGGGCAGGAAGGTGGGTCCACAGAGGAGGGTGGGAGGAGGAATGGGGAGATGATGAGGGGCTGTTTCTTTTTACAGGAAAAAAAAGACTTCAGGGACGGTTTTCTTTTTTACAAGTTACAAAAATATTTAGGCACACTGGGGTGGGCTCCAGTGTGCCACAATAGTGTGTGTGTGTGTGGGGGGCAAGCCAACACAGAGATTGGGCACCCGATGTCGCACTTGAAATATTCTGGAGGGTGGATCATCTGACACCAGGAGGCATCCTGGTGTCAGAAACATAAATAAAAATATTTTGGCACACTGGAGTGGGCCCCAGTGTGTCACATTAATGGGGGGGGGAGGGGGAATACATGCCAACACGGTGATTGGGCACCCTGATGTTGGCTTTCTGGGGAGTGTGTGGTGGGTGGCAGGAGCTGCCAATGTGGAAAGCCGGGCTGCGACTCATTTATTGATTAAATGGTTCACCAGGAAAGGCACACCAAACAAACAAGGTGCTCGGCGGCAGCAGCCGACAAGAATCTTAACTCTGGCCATGCGCATTACTGTGCACTGTAATGTTCATGGCTGGAGTCTTGTCAGCTGCTGCCAACAGAGAGAGGTGATGTCTGTGTGCCTGGTTGTGAGGGAGGAGGAAGGTCCTGCTGCAATGAGGAAACTGTCCCTCATTGCAGCAGCAGATTTCTTTCAAGTGCGGTCCTCTCTCTCAAACTGCTGTCATACACAGCTGGCCGATTCATTGGTGTCTGAGGGACGAGCCTCATAAAGCATCAACTGCATTGGGCAGAATCTCACACACTTCTAAAGTGTCATACTATCCCAAGATGTTTTCTGTGCATGCATCCAAGCAAACATAAAAAAGTAGGACTTAGGAGCACTGGAGCTGCAGGACTAAGTAGCTATCTCCTCTGGCATTCCCGAGGGGGAGTGGGCCAAGGCCCAAAAGCACAGAGAGAAGTAGCAAAGGGTATACCAACCACAAAATTCTAACATAGGTAGAAAACGGATTAGAAACATGACCTGCTTCTTCCTGCAACCACAGGGATGAACCATGTGTGAAGCTAATGTAGTGATCCAAAGGAAAGTGCATGGCACTCCTTCACACACAGAGAGCAGCTGCTGGGTAGAGTTACACTGGAACATGCTTGGGGCACAGGTTGTTTTAGCAACTACGAGAGAAGAGAACACGGGTAGCATTAAGGCAGATAGTAAAAGGACCACAAAATGTAGTTATGTATCCAAACCCATAAGTTTATTTTCAAGCGAGAACCACAGCACATAAACCCCGCGCTTTGCTTTTGAAACAGCTTAGTGCCATGGTTCTCCTCCTAACTTTTGGATTTGGCTACATCATTGCGTATTTTTTTGAGTACCTGTTACTTTTATCTGGCTTGAGTGCCACCTGTTGTCGCTTGTTTTCTGGACTAGCAACCATTCCATCCGTGAGCATGTGTGTGCTCTTTGTTTCTCTGCTTTTAGCAACTAACAGGGATATACCCATAAAGGGGATAGACCCTTGGCAGGGAGAAGGAGGACAGAAAAGAAGAGTGAAGGGAAGGGGCTATCGTCATCATTCACAAAAGGCATTTTTTTGGGGGGGGGTCAGGAGAGGGGCACAAAGGACCCTCAGTCACTTTTCTTTTGTTGAGAGTTGGCACCAGATCGCTAGACTCTTTTAGATTTTTTTGGATAACAAAAACCAACCCTTGTAAAGGGCTATGGCAGTGGAGATGCTTACCAGATAGAAAAATAAGGTGCTGCATAAGGTGAGCTGCCTAGAGGCCCTGGCTCTGCCTGATGGTGGGCAGGTGTATAAAAAAAAAATGGTGTAGATATTCTGGAAGATTAACAAATATGGTAAGTATGTAACTTTCATATCTTCCAAGAATAATTCTTCACCACTGATTCCCACTAATGTGTCCGAGTACTAAGCTTCCCTATATATTAGGGAGGAGCTGGTTCACCCTGAAGGAAAGAACTATCCCCATCCCACTGTGTGAGGGAGAACACCTGAGGGCAGGTGCTCTTGATGGGGCTAGAGAGACCCGAGACTGGTCAGGGTCAGGTGGAGGTTCCTGTGGCACAGGAGCAAGAAGATGCCCCAACAGCCCTCGCCTGAACCTACAGGAGAAAAAATTAGCCCCTTGGAACTGTGAGTTAAACACCTTATGCAGGGCCAGAGATGCCAGTCTCAACAGGCAAGGCCACACCATCTGCCTGACGCAGACCGCAGTTCCCACTAGCCAAGAGGCCACCTCATTGGCATTGTACAATGCCCTTGAGTGGTGCCTTGCCAGCTCCAGGCCCTTGGCAGAAAGGCAAATGGGTTGCCAGACTAACTCATCAGGTGGCAAGGCAGCTAGGAGCCGACCTAGTTGCACCCACAGGGACCTGCTGAGGCTGCCTGGTGTTCCAGATGTTCTGTAATGCACATCATGGTGAGTGTTGAGGTAAAAACCTTTCTTCCTAAGGCATTTGGCTGAGCAGAGTCAGCCGCAAGAGGTCACTCATGCATAGGGCATTAGGCCGTATCGAGGTCAATAAGACCTCAAGCCCCAAAGTAGGGTGAATTACTCCTCTGCAGATCCTGTGCCTGTGCAGAACTGCAGCTTACATCCCCTGAGAACTGGAGAGCATGAGAAGGGATGCCTACAAACCATCCTTGATGCTTCCTCAAAGGCTTTAGGCCATGGAGGGATGACTGTGGAGCCATTGTTGAAGGCTCTGAGGAATTCCAGCTGCAAAAACATGGGACTGCAACTAGAAAAGAGACCACTTACAGCACCTCTAGTATGTCCACCAGGTATCTCTGATACAGGGTGTCCTCAGAGGCCAAGGACAGATAGAGAGCAGATACTGTGTCCTCTGAGGAGGACGTTGATGGAGAAGAGGCACTGGAAACAGAGGGGGGTGGTATTGGGGGGAATAGGTCTAAACTGGACCATGCCACATTCTTATGGTACTGGTAAAAGGCACCAAACGCCCTTCTGTATTGAGACCAGATGATGAGCCCCAGAGGGCCCATGATCCCTGGTAGCTCGGGCAAAGGTGACAGCGGTCCGAGAGGGAAAAAAAGACTCATGGTCTCTTGAACCTCTGCTTGGGCTGTGGTGATGTGCAGGGACCTTGCCCAAGGGAAGGGCCTGGCAGGACCACCCGAACAGAGTTGCCCTACTTAAAGGAATGACCTGGTCGGTGCCCATGGGGTATTCCCCCCTGGTGGGGAGAGCAGATCCATACAATCCTCATAGGGCGGCTTTGATCCCCACTAGGGTACCCAATCTCTTTATGCTTTCTTGCCATAAACAAAAACAGCCCCCACAAGAGGGCTAAGACAGGAGGGTAAAGGTTACAGAGGCCCGAGAGGAACATGGGCGTGTGGAACTCCAGGGCCTCTGCCTGCGTTGCGGTGATGCACAGGGGACCTCGCCAAAGGGGAGGGCCTGGCAGGACTGCCTGAATGGGATTGACCTACATAGGAGGAATGACTCAGTTGGTGCCAAAGGAATGATTACCCCAGCTGGGGAGAGGGGAGCCATTTAGTCCCTGCAGAGTGGCCCGAACCCCACCAGTGATGGTGTCAGCACACAGCTCCCAGGAGAACTCCACCTCCCTGCCATCATCTGACCCTGAGTCGGTGCACCTTGAGCACTGGGCTCAAGATCAACAACTGCCTGGAGATAGGTTCACCCCGTCATTGCACCCAGTGCTGTACTTGGTGCCGGGCCCAACAGTGGGACAGGCACTGATTCCAAAACCATCTCTGCCCCAATGCCATGAGCAGCACTGGGAACTGTCCCAGTGCCACAAACAGCACCAAAACTGGGAATGGTCCCAGGGACAACACAGTCACTGGCGTCATGCTTGGTGCCAGGCCCAGGACCAATACCATGACCATCACCATGTCCATCGCTGGGGGCAGTGTCATCATCCCCACCCAGTGTCGAAGGTGACAGCAGGGTAAAGAACCACCTCCACCTCAGCAACCAGATGCCACACATTCCTGGTGCCAGTCCCTTTCCCAACACTGGGAACGCTGTCAAGAGTGGACCTGACATTGTGGCCAGCACCATCCCATTTACTGATACCACAAGTGGTATCAGGAGTCAGGGGGCACCAAGCCATGATACAGATGTGCCCACTGAGGAAGACTGAGTGTATAACTGAGGCCTCACCTCCGGGAACATTTGCTGCCCAGGACAGTCAGACTCTGGAGGGAGGGCTCACAGCCAGCCACCCAGAAGGAGCCAGCTGTCCATCAGACCCACCCCCCAGCACCTTCAGCACCTTGGAAAGGTGAAGTCAAGGAGGATCCTGTACTTTTACAACACCGGAGATGCTGGGAAGGGGCCCAGGGGTAAGGCCCAGAAGAGACCATACCTCCATCTGAGCCAAGGAAGGTCCAACAGCATTGATACTGGTCTGTTGCAGTTATCAACGACACATAATGGGTGGCTGCTGGACTTCTTCATCTTCTTATCCCCCTTTTTCATTTTTGGCATCACAGAGATGGAAAACAAAGAAGACAGAAGGCACTGAGAGTAAAACACTAAGCAGTGATGCAGTTAAATTCAGCAATGATGGATAGACTGAGGTGCTGTCACTCCACCAGTGTGCACTCAATGGCAGAAATAACAGAACTGAGGGGCACGAGGGAACCAGCATTGGTTACTGACTGGCACGTGCAACACCATGTGAGGTGCACTGGTGCCATCGGTAGCCAGTGTCAAGTCCCTTCCTGGAAAAACATTTGCTCCCAGGGGTTCTAGTGCCTCTGGACCCAGACCCATTACTGGGAATCAATGGTGAAGACTGATTCTTGAAAGATCCCCAGTTTCACCAACCATATTGATGCATGTATAAAATGTTCCACCCTAAGCTTGGTGTTCTGTATTACAACAAATCCTGCTTTCCACTTCTATTTTGCTGGGAGATCATCCTCAAGATGATTTTGCTGGTGTTTGACTAGGCAGATATGGTTACAGTGCAGCCCCGAGTACCTCCTCATCATGCCAGACCCCTTTTCCCACTTCTTCTGTTTTTCTTGCCCTTTATGCACCTCCTCTAACTCTTTATGCTAATCTCTCTCTCTCTCTCTCCTTCCTAAGGGCCCATGGTCTCTTACATACTGCTTTTCCTTTCTGGTTAAATCCTGGCTTGCTGCTGTTCCTCTCATCTCTCTTCTCTCCTTACCAACTCTCTCCTATCTGCTTAGTCCCGCAGCTCCTTTGCTACTTGCTGCTGTCATGTTTCTTGCTGCAACTCTACTACTGGTCAGTGTGCTTTCACTAGCCACTTTCCTACACTGTGGAATGACCTCTCCTTCCCTGTCCATCTCTCCTACTCACTCCGCACCACTATCTCAAGCTGCTCTTGCTGGCACATTTCTCAGAATCATGCACCTGCAGTTTGTCATTTCTTGGCACACCCTGGTATCCTGTGGCTTGTTACTACTACTTCTTACTATATATAGGATATACAATGGAGACCTGTCAAATAAATGATTTATCTACACAAGTGCTGTTTGACCTTGGGTAAACTCACGAGTGGCGTATGCCATGAGTGAGGTGTCCAAGATCAAACAGCACAAGTGTAGATAAATCATTTATCTGATAGCTCACCACTGTATATTTCATTTATGCAATAGGGATGCTTTCTGTCAGTGCAGGGACATTTGCTTTTGATTGCTTTTCTTTTTTTGTATATGTTTGTCAAAAAAGTGAACAAAAAATTGCAGTTTCTGCTCTTATTTGCTAATTATAAAAATCTATAAGGTATCTATAAATGAAACACCACTCATTTTGTAGATAATTTTGTGCTGAACAACTTTCATGCTCACAGAACCATGCTATCTTTTTTCATTTTAAAGTCTTTCACATTTGAATATGGGTAGTACTGCAACTGAGGCTGAACATTCTAAATGAGTTCTGGAATGATTGTGACATAGCTACTATATGGATACATTTTATTTATTCAATGGCTGTGAAGATAAAGGGATTTATTCAATGAGTTTTGGGCCCACTCCTATTGCATAAATATATATATATATATGTATATGTATGTGTGTGTGTGTGTGTGTATATATATATATATATATATATATATATATACGATATGTTCAATGCAAAACAAAAACTTTTTGTTAATGCACTAGTCAGGGTTAAAGTGAAAAAAGCAGGGAACTGTGGTGTTAGGTTTTCAACCCTCAACACCCACTTTCATCTCATAGGTAGTAACAGGCATGCAGATCGGGGTTGTTAACCCCAACACACACCCCATTCCATTAGCAAATAAGTTAAGATACGTACAGTGTATGAGAATGGGGTAAGTGTTTCGCTTGACAACCCAAGGCACACCCCATGCCTGATTTGCTGCCTGCAGAGTAGGGATGGGTCGTTAGGGTTGGAAACCCGAATGCCACATTTGCCTACTTTTTTTGCTTTAACCCTAACTAATGCAGTAACAAAGTTTCTTTGCAATAAATGTCCTACTTTCTGAGATAGTATAATCATATCCTTATTTCCCAGTGGGAGTGTAGGGCCCTCTGGGCCCTGAGCTCCCATCCATCCATAATTTTTGAGATAGTTTATACTATGGGAGCACAGGGCCCTCTGTGCCCTGAGCTGCCATCCCTCCAGAAATCCATATATATATATATGTTGGTGTGGAAGTGGGATGACAGCAACCACATTGTCACCATAGCCTTCTTATTACCCCACCTGACATATGCTGTACTAAAACTTTCCAAATCCCCACCAAAAGGTGATTCTGTGCCACTGCAACATCATTTCATGCCACAGGTACTAAAAGACAGTTTGGCCAGGATTTGTAAAATGACAGCTGTCACATTTATGAGGTGGTGTAAAAAAATGGCTGTGTTAAAAATGTGGGATCCAAATATTAAAACTGCCAAAGTTATGAGCAAGCATAGCTAAATTTCAATGGATGCGCATTACCTTGACATTTTTACATATTTTGACTTCAAATTTTCATCATACCCTTCTTATGACCCCACCTCCTGAACAAGAGTGGTGAAAATGTTCAAATCCCCCCAAAAATGTGATTTTGCCAACTGACTGAGAAATCACCTTTTGGCCCAGATTTGCATAATTCCACCGACGTTGGTTTTTTTTTTTTTTTTGTCAATAAGTTTTTATTGATTTTTTCCTTTTCTTAACAGTAAAAATGAACAGATACATAAATAAATAGATATCAATCAGTTAATCCTTGACATGAAATACATTATATAGATAAAACATTGGATCATACTTAAAGATTTGATCTAGTAACTAAATAAAGAGAACCCTTTACAATATATTACCTATGTGTGTTTTAACAACCATTGAAATCAATGTGTAGACATACTATATAGAGTAATATTGGAACTGTATCTTGATTCTAAATATACCAGCACTACATAAGGTGTCCATAGGGAGGTGCAGGGTAGGTGGGCGGGGTAGGCCTCATCTCATGACCTTTTATAAACCTGATACAAATACAAGTATAGTATTAATAATGTCAATCATGAGAATACTAGGCATCAGGGGTCTAAGAAGTCTGTACAATAGTTAAGACATGTCCTTCTTAAGTTAAGAAGATTAGTTATGCTCTAGTCAAAATCTGGTATATGGTGGTCCACTTTTTGTCAAACTTCTTGGGCAATTCATTCAATGTTGGAGCTAAATGTTCTGTTTTGATTATATCGACAATAGCATTTCTCCATTCTTCTATCACAGGTATTTCCTCTTCCAACCAGTGTTTTAAAATGATCTTTCTAGCTGCCTCATCTATCAGTGTGAGTGTACTTTTTTGTTCATATTGTTCGACATTGTTCCTGAAGTGGGGGTCTCATAAAGGCCATGTTGAAAATTCAGGGTCAAAGATGCAAAAATGACAAAGTTATGCATCGGAGTTAAAAACCCCATTGAAATATACTGAACCTGCACTTACCTTAGTTTGTCATATAGCAGTTGGCAGTTCCAGCAGCAAGACGTGTCTTCAGTGGGAAAGGGGATCTTCACCTGGGACCTGTTCAGGTGAGTGAGGGTGTGTGGGGTGTTTAGAGTGGTGGGTGCTCAGTGGGAGGTCAGGATGGGTTGGGCAGATCTGCGAGGGAGCATTTGTTTTCCAGGAAAAAAGACACCAAGGGAAGGTCTTCCTTATTACAGGTACTATAATACGGGATAGGAGAGCAGGGGTGGGATGGGTATCACTAGACACCAGGGAAAATGTATAAAAATAGGGGGACAGCAATCAGAGCGTGAGGGTGCCATTGGACACCAGGGACAAAAAAAATATTATGGGAATGGCAATCGGAAGGTATGGGGTGCCAGCGGACACCAGGGACAAAAAGAAATATTATGAGGACAGTGATCGGAGGGTGGGGGTCACCAGTAGACACCAAGGAAATAATAATTAGGGGTGGAGCAATCAGACAGTGGAGGGGGGTGCCTCTAGACACCAGGGTAAATGACAGCACTAGGGGGACCATGATTGGGGGCACCAGTAAACACCGGGGGAAAATCTAAATATATAAAATATTAAATATAAAAATACTGAGAACACAATCAGAGGGTGGGGGGCACCACTAGGCAGCAGGACAAATTTTTAAAATTAGTGGGACAGCGATGGAGAGGTGCCACTTGACAGCTGGGAAACTTCATACAATTATAGGTCATGGGGAGTAGAGTGCTAGACGGGCTGAGGGTGTTAAGGGTGGACAAGGCACCAGGTCCTGATGGCATCCACCCCAGGGTGCTGAGGGAGATGGCGGAGGTGTTGGCTGAGCCACTGGAAGATCTATTTAGCACCTCCCTGGAAACAGGTTGTGTGCCTCAGGACTGGAGGATGGCCAATGTGGTGCCCATACACAAGAGTGGGCCTAGGGAAGAGCCATGTAATTATTGGCCTGTCAGTCTCATTTCCATCGTGGGGAAACTTATGAAGACAATAATGAAGGAGAGAATTTATTTATTTATTTGCTTTTGTTTACCGGGTAAGTCACACTAGACATCCATGTGCCATTTTCAGGTGCGACCCGGGAGAGTTACAGACTTGAATTTTACAGGTACAGTGACTAATACAACTTATACATACAGTGAAGTGACTAATACAGCTTCTACATACAATTGAGCGACTAGTATGGTTTTTTACTTACTGTGAAGTATCAGAATACATAGAGGAATGACAGTCAGTAGAAAACAAAAACAATACATGAGCCCAGGGGGTGGTTACAGGTGGCCCAGGGGAATCGCGAGCAAGGCCATACATAGACAGTGATTGAGACAGGTTTACATGCAATGGGAGTGCAGACGATACCAGTAAGGTAACCCAATTTGTTATTGGTTGACCAGGTTGTCAGGAAAGTAAGTGCGGTGGTCCCAGGGAGCGCAGAGGCCTGCCGTGCCAGCATAGTGTGGGAAGAGGCTACAAAGTGCAAGGGCAGGTGGAGGGACCCTTCAGGAAGTTCCAGAGGGAAGTTTTAAATCCAGTGTGGGAGGGAGTGGCCTGTGTAGTCGCTGGGAAAGAATTCCAAAGGGCTAGTTTCAGGGCATAGCTGGCGAAGGCCCGATCACCCGTGAGGGAGTGTGTCTTAGGAACTGGGCGGGAGAGGGCCGCCCTTGACCTAAGGTGGTAGGTAGTGGAGTTTGTGTTGAGGGGAAGGGCAAGGGCAGCGGGGGTGGATGTTCTGACTATGTTGTCGATGAGGTTACCTATGACAAAGGTACGGTGCTTCTCCGGAGGGAGCCACTTGAGACGAGTTTAGAGGTCGCAGCGGTGTGTAAGGGGAGGAGCAGAAAGTGCAAAGTGGCAGATGCTGTTGTAGGCCATATCCCATTTCAAGAGGATTGATTTTGGCATGGGGGCAAAGGTCACGAGCCCGTAGCAGAGGGAGGGGAGGAGAACACCCCTGGCTAGGGCCACCCGAGCAGCTGGGGTGAGGCAGTTTTTTGCTCTGTAGGCGAGACTGAGTTTAGCATTCGTGGCCTTACATATGTTGCGGACGTGTTGGGAGAGGTCCAGCTGGGGGTTCAGAGTGACGCCAAGATACTTGCTGACAGGAACCGTCTGCAGGGGCAAGCCGTCAGCCCCGAGGATTAGAAGGGGGGCGGAGCAGGATTTAGTTCTACTGAGGGAGCCGAATAGCATAGCATGTGTTTTTTAAGGTTGGTGGTGAGCTTGTGTGCTGCCAATGGTGTCATTCCTCGAGGGTAATGGCCTCCAGGATGAGCGGCAGCACGGGTTCGTCTCAGGGAGGTCTTGTCAGACAAACCTCACAGAATATTATGACTGGGTAACAAGGGAGCTAGATGGGGGGATGCGGTAGATGTCCTCTACTTGGACTTCAGCAAGGCCTTTGATACAGTGCCACATGGGAGACTGGGGGGGACGCTGACTGCCATGGGGTTGGAGAGAAAGCTGACAAACTGGATAGAGAACTGGGTGCAGGGGAGGATGCAATGGGTGGTTGTGGGGGGGGCTCTCGACACCCAGAGCAGTGACAAGTGGTGTACCCCGGGGTTCAGTGCTGGGCCCAGTGCTATTTTGGCTCTTTATCTCAGATATTGCACACGGAGTTGGGAGCAGAGTTAGCCTGTTCACAGATTATACCAAAATGGGGGCAGTGGTGGACAAAGAGGATGGATGGAAACAATTGCAGAGGGACCTAACCAAACTGGAGGCATGGTCGGAGAAGTGGCAGCTGGGATTCAATGCAAAAAGTGCAAGGTTATGCACTTCAGAGCAAAAAAACCCAGGAGGGACTACTGGTTGGGTGGAGTGAGGCTGGGGACCACTGAGGAGGAGAAGGACCTTGAGTTGTTGGTAACAGGGAGCATGAACAACTCGGCCCAATGCAGGAAAGCAGCAGCTAAGGCAAACAGGATGCTGGGTTGTATCGCAATGGGTTTCTCATCCAGGCATGGGGAGGTGATCCTGCCCCTCTACAGATCCTTGGTCAGGCCACATTTGGAGTACTGTGTGCAATACTGGTGGCCATATCTGAAGAGGGATATAAAATTACTGGAGGGGGTGCAAAGGAGGGCAACAAAAATGTTACAGGGGATGGAAGGAAAGCCTATGAAGACAGGCTTCAGGAGCTAAATATGTACACACACTGAAGGAGAGGAGGGATATGATTGAAACAATCAAACATTTGAGAGTGGAAAATAAATCTAGCACCAAAGTGGTGTTTAAACTGAGGCAAGGTAGGGAAATGAGGGGACACAGGCTAAGATTGGAGGGTGGACGATTTAGGGGGGAGATAAGGAGGCACTACTTTACCGAGAGGGTGGTGTCTAAATGGAATGCGCTACCAGAGGGAGTGGTATCATGTATGACAGTAGGAAGTTTTAAGAAGGAGTGGGACAAAGCAAGTGGGAGGGTCTGGATGGCAGGTGCTGTGACAGGTATGGGAGGGACAGTGGGGAAGGGGTGGGGGCAGCTGTAATCTAGGATGCTAGCTGCACATTTGGGCAGATTTTGATAGACTGGTTGGTCTGTTTCTGCTGGCAGTTTCTTATTCGTATGTTCGTATGTTTATAGGAAGGACTTGGAAAAGTCTTTTTTCATTTGAAGGAATTCTTTTCCGCATCAAACGAAAAAAGCAAACAAAAAAGGATTCCTTCAAATGAAAAAAAGAATCAGCAAAAAAACTAAGTCCGACATCCTTTTCTGTGTAAAGGGATCCTTTTTGGTTTGAATGAAAATATAAAATGAAAAGGATCCCTTATCATGGACAAAAAATTGGCAAAAAAACTAAGTTTGAATTGGTTTTTCACGTCAAGGGATCCTTTTTCGTTTGAATGAAAATATCAAACAAAAAAGGATCCTCTCTGATGAAAAATGAATTGGCAAAAAAAAACTAAGTCTGAAATCCTTTTCCTGACAGTGCTTCTTTTTTCATTTGAACAAAAAAGGACGAATGAAAAAACCTGAAAAAAAACTACATCCGAAATCCTTTTTCATTTCAAGATCCTTTTTCATTTGAACAAAAAGACTCACGAAAAAGGCATTAGCAAGTCATGAAAAAGGATTTAAAATGTAAAACAAAACACATTCCGTGGTTATTTTTCCCCCACATAACTGCAGAATCCACCTGAGTCCCAATGAGCAAGATACATGTGTTGGTGTCTCTGCAGAATATCATTTTTGTGGGTTTTCAAATTTTTTTTTGTGAAAAAACAGAAGACAAGATGGCAGCAAATGAAAAAGGATTTTTTCCTCACGAAAAAGGATTGGCCCCAAATGAAAAAGGAAACTTTACATTTGGCACAAATTCTTTTTTTGTTCCAGGAAGCTATTCAAAAGGGATCCATGACGTTACGTCAACAATTTCATGTCGACGTGACGTTTCCCTGACACCACTACTTCAACCGCAATTGTGGTCAGGATGGTTCTGCGGTAGCAAAACTTTGTTTTTTGCAGGGGGCTGTGCCCCCCACACACCACCAGGGTCTGTGCCCCCTGCACCCCCCATCTTAAGATTCCCAACTCCGGACGAACGGAGTCGGAATGGGGTGCAGGACCAGGAAGGGTGCTGATCCTCTAGGCGGACTTTACAGCGATGTGTCGATGTTGTCCGTATTGCCCATGTCACTGTAAAGCTGTCGATATAGTGATGGTATACCATTCAAAAGACTGTATGGATTAATATTTTTTCACCAAACCAGTGAAAGGCACATCTGTGGGCCAAGCCCTTTCCAATCTCAAAATTTCAGACTGAAACTCCAAACCGTCTGGGTAAGCGCAATGACAATAAAAAAATGCGAAAAAGGATTTTAATTTTACTTTTTTCGCTATCCACATCTCAAAATCCACAAATCAGACCAGACGAAACTTGACATATCAAGAGAGCTAACTCACGGGACCGTACATGCACAATTTTGTGCTAATCTATTGAACAGTTACAACGTTATTAAAGTGCAAAAATTGGGTTTAACATTAAAAGTGCCTACTCAACCCTACTATAGTGGCACAACTGTGCCACTATAATACTGTGTTTTCTTATTACTCTGTAAATGTGTAAATATTATGTGCTCTATAACTGCTATAGCACATGCACCTTGCATTTTGACATGTTATTGTTGCTATAGTCTCCCGCTTGTAACCTTTCCCAAGGCCTGTGTTGGGAAATGAGTTTCATCTCAATGTGCCTTTCCTCATCACAAAATCTAAATAGATAAGTGACTAAATACATTCTGGGAAAATAAATATGTTTTTTTCCACAGACTGTATGCTACAAAAAGGATGATATCCGTATATTACATTTTTTTTGCTGTCATGTATCCCACTGGTATGTATTAAATAGGAATAATTGTGACATTTGTCTAGATCAGCAACAGCTAAGTCTAAGACTGTATTAGAAATAATTAATCTTTGTATCACCAACATTTCTCAACACTGTCATATCAGAAAGTATTTCTGTCTCTGTTGTTACCTGGAGGTGACAGCAAGAAAAAAAAGACTTGTTCAAAGAAATCTGTGGAACAAAAATGTCATTTAAATGCAGGCACAAGTATTTGTCTGTATAAGTGCACAATCTGTAAGTCCACATGATGTACATCTCCTACTGTCACCAATAAACCAGCCCATTCGCCCAGCAGTAGTGCTACTTCTCATGATACTAGTGACCAGGGTTTTGAGTCATTGAGGACTAGCCAGAGGAGGAGGAGGTTTGACAATCCCAAAGGACAAGCTCTCTTCCTTGGAGAGGGTGGGTTCCTGGACTCCACAATGATACACCAACCTGGGTGACCACAGGTGGTGGTACAAGTGGAGCTGGTTCCCGGGGAGGGGATGCTAATGCAGCCTGAAGCACACTCGTGTGCACACATGTGCATATAGCTGTTGCTAGTCAGCATCTTGAAAAAATGACTCGCCGCAGTGATCTTCTTTCTTCCAAGGGGTCTTTTAGCATCAGTAACTATTGCAGTTAGCTGACTAGGTGCAACTGCCCCGGAGGTATGCCTTTTAAGATTTAAGATTACAGACTTACACATACTTGCTCCTTGTATGCACTTACCAACTGACTCCCTTTGCAGGATGGGCTGAAATTCCAGTCCTGTCTGCTGGTTAAAAAAGCCCTCTTGAGCCTCACCCCCATCTGCAATTGGTGACCTCTTCTGCCCGGTGAACAACAACTACACCACAATGAGCAGGTCCAGACATGCCCTGCAAGTCCCCTTTCGCAAAACTAGTCAGGGTAGATGAACATTTTTTATCAAAGCTGCACGGTGGTTTAATGAACTCCCTGAGTCCATAGTGGACCTCCCCAAAACTGCACCATTTAATAATCCCCTAAGAAAGGAACTTGCACTGAAGTCTGCTTGCTGTTGTTTTTTCTGACCACTTACCTCTCTGTATAATGATGCGGCTTAATTGCCCTTTGTCAAATCTCTATGCTGATATACCTTGTTTGCAACTCCAATATCTGTACTTGACCTGGCTCCCCCTGAGTTGGTGAAATCTTGTAGTATATACCTCATCTGTGCCAATGTATCTATCTGTCACTAATGTGATTCATGTGTCTCAATGTTGTGTACACCTGTTTGAAATTGACGTGGAACCTTTGGAAAAGAGCAGTTGTGCACAAAGGTATTATCCAATCCTCAAATAAATAAAATAATTAAAAAAATATGCATCTCCACTCTTTGCAGGTGTAAACTGTATTAAAGGTATAAAGATGGAAAGCAAAATGAGGAATAGTGGCAATGCACCCCCAAGAGTGCAAGATTTAAATATCATTGTATTGGCATTTTTAATATGTCATTCATTACACTGAAGGAAAGCTACTCCATAACCAGTGATTGTAAATCTACTGTAAGAAAAACAAACAAATCTCATTTATATAAAAAATTCACCACAATCCCTGACAGAGTATCAGCCTCAGTTTATGGGAGTAGAAAAGTATTACAACATCAATTTATCAATAAATAAATAAAATAAACTAAGCCAAATAATTCTGCAGGTTCACGTAAACAAAATAATCAGACACATTTAAACTGCTGATGTTGTCCCAAATCAAAATTCTGCTGGGATCATATTAAATCCTTGGAAGAAAATAGTCCACAAGGAGAAAGGCATTAATTAACAGTCATTATATCCAGTTAAAGTTGAAACGGCTCAAGTGCTCCTACTTGTTAACTTGATCAGCATACTGATGCACAGTCAGTTCAATACTTCTGCAGTGTATTTCCAGCTTTTCGGGGGGGGGCAGTCGAACAGAGGAGCTGGGATTTTTAGAAGGATTTATTTGGGCTTGGCCATTGGTTTTCTGCTTCACCACTCCCCCCCCCCCCATACAAATGAATGGGCAAAAAAGGCAAAAAGAGGCCAAACTAAAAAAGTGTCCGAGTCATAATGAAGCCCTTTGTGATTCCTAGCCAGGTGGTCTCCTTCACAGAGTTTAACTTGACGCCTGAATCGGCAGAATTAAAAATTCCCCCTTCAGCTCTGAATCCAAGGAATGTTTAGTAACATCACAGTCAGAAACAATCTCAGTCTGATTTGCAAATGTATACCTCTCAACCCAGCCTGATACAATACAAGCACTCTGGCGTTACTCTCAATGAATGCTTATTTGAGACCGAGAAGAGGTTTACACCTATAGTATTTTGTGTGTTTTGAGTCAGATCAGGAAAGGTGAGCACTTCAGATTCTCCAGGCATTATTACTGTTACTCTATTTGCCCTCTGTGGCATCATTTCTCTCCAGTTGGGCTTTCAAGGTTACAGCATATGTGGGCATGTAAGCAGTAAGACATGACTGTTACAGTGATGATTTATATGTAAGTGCTCAGGATGTGAGAACAAAGAATTGAAGAAAGATTGCATTATGAAAATATTGCAAGTGACAGAGCATATTTTTTTGTGAGTCATACACTTCCTTCATGGTTTTGAACCCGTGTGTATGTCAGAGAGAGAGAGACAGAGAGAGAGAGATTGTCTGCTTGATCCTACACACACCTCTGACAGGGGATCTAATACTCATAGATGTTTCTTTTGTACCCAGTGTTTCCTTTAGTATCAGAGCTAGAACTAAATAAGTTGTTCAGTTATGTCAGGGGTGAAAGGAATGTTGGAGAAAGTGGAGGAGAGGCAGAAATATTAAAGGACATTTGCAGCTTGAAGTGAAGACAGCATGTTAAAAGGGAATTAAGGGGCTTAAAGGGCACTTTCCATGCATGGCAGGCTAAACAAATTCTAGCTAATGCCAACACGGCTAGTCTTGTTATGAAAATGTTATATAGGGCAATCGATGTGTTTATTGTCTCCACCGGTGCGACTTCTGGACCACCCATCATGGTCCTGGAGTCACCTGGTGTAGTAGAAGAAAAGGCTTATCATTTCCTCTGCACTGAGATCCTCCTCATTCCAAGGCCAGAATGCCAGTATCTTTCTCATTCCAAGGCCAGAATGCCAGTATCCTTCTCATTCCAAGGCCGGAATGCAGGTATCCTTCTCATTCCAAGGCCAGAATGCCAGTATCCTTCTCATTCCAAGGCCAGAATGCCGGTATCTTTCTCATTCCAAGGCCAGAATGCTGGTATCCTTCTCATTCCAAGGCCAGAATGCCGGTATACTCATCCAAGCAGTGCTTTGCGCGAGAACACTGACATTGAAGAATGGGATCTGGTGGTGAGAGCATGAATGAAGATGTTTATAGTACATGGTAGAACACTGTACTAAGCAGAAATCCATCCCTAGAACAATGCTGTTGTGCTGCAGTAGCTATGTCATTTTGCTGTTGTGTTGCACTAGCTATGTATCTACTGCAGCACAACAACACAGAACATCTTTGCGCATCACTCAGATCACAGCACCTGATGAAGTAGCCATGGCGGTGACAGAGCTGGCCCTGGAAGTGAGCAGCAACTGAAAGAACCGCAAAAGTCCCTCAGAAACTGCACCCAAGCCCTACAACGGTGAGGGAGTAAGCAGAGCATGGAGTGATCTTTTCTTATATGTGCTGGGCACAGGCTTGCAATAATGCTTGCCCATACACTGCAAAAGACTGTGTATGAGCAACCATACGACACAAGGCTGTGCGTTAACCTTGCGGTTTCCATGGTAACAGAAGACCTCTCGAGCTGTGCTCTCGCTCTTGAGATCTTCAGTTACCATGTAAGCCTCTCGATTGAAAGACAGCATTGTTGTGTATGATTGCTCCTACACAATCCTCTATGTGCTGCATTGCACATGTGAAACAATTTCTTATACTGTAGTACACTGGGTGATGTGATAAGGTCAGAAGGTGACCCATCAGATAAGAGAAGGCTGATGGCCTGAGATGTTCAAGTAATGACTCTACTTGCCTGAACATTTCCACACCCTATTATCATCATTTCACACTTACTTTACCCAGTTTTACATTCGCTTGTATGCGTGCACAAGGAACGTCTTGCAACAGTACTACTTTTGGAGGTGTGTGACCCCTCCTCACCAATGTAGTGCTCAGTGTAGAAGGTGCGACCTTAGGGGACCAATACATGCCGAGCTGCATGTGACAGCAGTTCGGCTGCGTTGGTCTTCACTTCTAACAAAAGGTCCACTGCAATCAGCGGTGGTAGCGTGTATGCAATTAGTATGTCGAGGTCAGCCGAACTGCTGTCATACGCAACTCGGCATAAAATCCCTCCCCGTTCCTCCCTCTGCTAATGTCCTCCCCTCCCTCATTACTGATCTCCCCAGCCCCCACCTTATGTGCCAAGGGGGGTGCCCAATCCCCCTCGGCTCATGCGCCCCCACCTGCACACTGTGTGGCCAACGGGGATGCCCAGTCCCCCGTAGGCTGCAGCCCCCCCCAACAAACAACCAGTTGGCACGCTGGGAGCCCACCCCAGCATGCTAATGCCTCCCACACACTGTATGGCTGGCGGGGTGCCCAATCCCGCCAGCTCCAGCCCCCCAACAAACATGTAGGTGGCATGCTGGGAGCCCACCCCAGCGTGCCAAAAGCATCCGTTTCTTTCTTCCCCAATTTCCTGTGCACACTGTATGGCTGGCGGGGGTGACCAATCCCCACTGGCTCCAGCTTCCACACCTCAACAAACACATAGGTAGCATGCTGGGAGCCCACCTCAGCATGCCAAAAGCATCCATTCCTTTTTTTTTTTTAATTCCCTGCGAAAGAAGAAAACGGTCCCTCGGAAAGTCCCTGCCCCCGCCAACCTCGCCAACCCTCTGCACACCCACCTCCACACCCCCGCCCATTCTTACCTCCGGAGCCCGCGCAATGATTCGGTGGACGTGGAACACGCCTGCACTCTTCAAAGCCATCGTGAACTGAGGATATGCCGTAAGCTGTATAATGACATAAATAGGGTTTTCCCAACTTAGGTGGATATCTCAGCCATTTGTTCAACTTTTGAAACCAAATTTTCAACATGGGGTTCTTGATACTACTTCTCATGAATTCAGTCACTGTCATGGCGTCATTCGGTTCGGAAAGGTGATTTTGCGGTCACTGTGTAGAATCACCCTTTGGGACCGACTAACGAAATGACAGTGCTGGTCTTCATGAGGTGGCCTCTCAAAAAGCCTATATTGCAAATTTGGTGAAAAAATTCAAAAAAATGACTGTGTTATGAGCGTGCGTTGCGCAGTTTCCACACACACGGGTATGTTTGCGAATTTGTAATATTTTCACTCCAGATTTTCAACATAGGCATATTTCCGCACCTCCTTATGAACAATGCAGCTGTCATGTTTCACATCCTGGTCAAAATGTGTTTTCGCACATCCGGCACAAAATAACGCGGTCGCTGTTGGAAATCAATGTTCGCTACAGAGTAAGACAATTGCAGTGGTACTGTTCATGAGAAGAAGTCCTAAAATGCCTATGTTGAAAATTTGGTGAGAAAAGTCCATAAAGTGGCTGTGTTACAAGCATGCGTTGCTCAGTTTCTACACACACTTGTAAGTTCGTGAATTTGTAATATTTTCACTCCAGATTTTCCAAATTGGCATTTTCCCCACATCTCCTTATCAGCAGCACAGCTGTCATTTTTCACATCCTAGCCAAAATGTGTTTTCACACTTCCAGTGTAGAATAGTGCGGTCGTTGTGGGAAATCATGTTTGGTACAGAATAAGAAAATCACAGTGGTACTGTTCATGAGAAGAAGTCCTAAAATGCCTATGTTGAAAATTTGGTGAGAAAAGTCCATAAAGTGGCTGTGTTACAAGCATGCGTTGCTCAGTTTCTACGCACACTCGTATGTTCGTGAATTTGTAATATTTTCACTCCAGATTTTCCAAATTGGCATTTTCCCACATCTTCTTATCAGCAGCACAGCTGTCATTTTTCACATCCTAGCCAAAATGTGTTTTCACACTTCCAGCGTAGAATAGTGCGGTCGCTGTGGGAAATCATGTTTGGTACAGAATAAGAAAATTACAGTGTCACTGTTCATGAGAAGAAGTCCTAAAATGCCTATGTTGAAAATTTGGTGAGAAAAGTCCATAAAGTGGCTGTGTTATGAGAGTGCATTGCACAGTTTCCACGTGCACTCGTAACTTTGCGAATCTGTAATATTTTCACTCCAGCTTTTCAACATTTGCATTTCCCCACACCTCCTTATGAACAGTACAGCTGTCATTTTCCACATCCTGGCCACACTTCCAGCATAGAATAGTGCGATTGCTGTGGGAAATCAGTGTTCAGTGCACAGTAAGAAAATCATAGTGACAGTGTTCATGACCAGAAGTGACAAAATGCCTATGTTGAAACTTTGGTGAAATAGTTCCACTGAATGACTGTGTTACAAGCTCGGGTTGCGCAGTTTCCACACAGGCTCGTACCCCTGAGCACAACCAGGGTGTTAGAGTTCCTAAGACAGACACTTAAGAAGTATCATGGTGAAATGTTAATTAGATGCAAGAGGAGTTGCAGAGAGGTACTCTGTTGGGATATGGATGCTGAAGGGACATGGACACAACTGGGGGGGGGGGTGCCTGCATAAATGCCAAACGCCAATACCTGCAAGCGAACGTTCAGCATTGACAAATGCTTGTTCATTTTGTCACTTCCTATCAAAATGAGGTGCCCAGAGCTTTGGACTCACAATAAAAAAAAGAATACAGGTTTTCAGGAAGAACAGGCATATTTATTTATTTATTTAGCTTTTGTTTACCGGGTAAGTACACTAGACAAGTATTATGCCTATTTTCAGGAACAACCCGGGAGAGTACAACATGAGGAACAACAGTCAAGGAGACATGGCAAAGAGAGTACAGTTTTTTGTCACAGTCAGTGGGTAGATTCAAGACAAAGGTGAGTTACAGGGTCTAGGACCCCGCCCCTTGAGAAAAAGGGGCCTGGGGTATAGAAACATAGGATTTGACAGCAGATAAGGACTGCTTGGCCCACCCAGTCTGTTCGTAAAAAAATACTCACTGTTTCCAAGGCAGGGATTTGAAACCTGGACCCTCAGATTAAAAATCTATTGCTCTACCAACTAAGCTATCCAGTCATATCAGAAATCTACCTTACACTAGCAACACAAGGTGCATATACTAATGGCACAGCTGACACTATCAGCACAAACTGCAGACCATGAGAGAGAGAGAGAGAGAGAGAGAGAGAGAGAGAGACAGAGGGACTACCATGACAGCTTGCAGGAGACAGCTGCAATATTTACTGCTGGGGTTTCTGTTTTGTTAGCATTATTTTACTTTACTTTGAAAATATGTTGATGTGAACATGCAGCAGCAAATTCTAAATGTCCAATTCATAGCTAGGTACACAACATATATTTTCAGTTAATATCTCATTTGACTTTTAAATATTTCTTATAAACTGTGAACTTTTCACCCTGGACTCACAAGTTTGAAAACTGTTAAACATTTAATAAAAAATATAGAAACATGGCAGTAGAACAGAAACAGTGCCAGAACACAACAGAGGGTGTCTTGTGCACTCCTGCTAACTTGGAACGGTGGCCAGATGTAGCTTTTTATATGACCGCCCTCTGGCTCTGTGCATGCAGAGCTGTGAATGTTAGTTTTTACACCATATTTACTTAGGACAGCACAACTGAATAACATCATTTACTGTGGGCTCCCACCTTCACTCAGTTTTACAGTTTAGAAATCTGAAGCACAGGGTGCTGTGAGTGACTTGGTCAAGTTCACAGTAAGTGACTGTGTTGGAAACGGAACCTGTATCTTGTGGTCCACAAGCCTGCACTCTTATTCTAAACCACAACACCACACTGTTGCCCATGTATTACATACAATATCAGTTCTTTATGTCAGATTTGATTCCAGTGTGGCTGAAGACTGTGCCAAAGTTCCAGAATCTGTATCCAGATTTAAGGGCAAGCAGGAAAAAATACCATGTATGCTAAATGTTCCCGTTGATATTAAAGAAACCACAATTAAAGAGCTAGCAGCATGAAAAACAGCAGGCAGAAATTACTTTCTTAAAGGTAGCCAGTAATTTCTTTTTCTTTCTGAAGTACCTTTCCTTTTCCTTTTGCTCATCAGACAGCTGTCTACTTGATAGCATCAGGGGGCGCTGTGTGGAACAATACTCTACTTGCAGGCTGACGTACGCAGTAATATTCCCCTCATACCTTATCAGCACTATGACTTGAGTCACTGGGCCCGATTCTGAAAGCACCCTGAAGGACGCAAGCAGCCTGCATCAAAAAGAATGATACAAGGAGCGACTGGAGCGACTTGTGTCAGGAATTGCACTGAGAGCAATTCTCAAATGCAGCCTGTGGCAACCTCAGGCTGCATGCACCAAAGCGGTCTTGCGCCACCCTTGCATCACAAAAAGGGGTGCAGCGGGGCAATGTCACACCACCCCCTTTTCTAGCATTCACTAATGTGTATGGTGCTGACAGACTCAAAACACCCACTAGACCAGCCAGGGCTGCTCTAATGGTCAGTGTGCAACTAACAGAGCCCTCCCTGGGCGGGGTGGTACATGCTGGTGAGCCCAATGTCTGGGAGAAGGGTGTATGCACAGGAACTATCAATTGTATAGTATTAGTACATGTCTGCTATAGTGTGTGTGTGTGTGTGTATATATATATATATATACTTATTTGCTGAGTATACTGTACTTATAGGGTACTATCTGAGTACATTACGGACGTGTTATGTGCAGAGTATTTGTATCCTGTGGCACCATGCTATATGACATAGTGATATAATATGTAGTTTATACTACTATACATATTTACATGCATCGTTACTGTCCCATGAGTGCCCTGGGTATGTGAGGTCTGGCAGTACACATGCATGTCCTAGGCAGCATCATGTTATATTACTGTGCCACCGGCAATGCATGCAACAGTCAACATGTGTTAGTTAGTTAGTTAGTTAGTTAGTTAGTTAGTTAGTTAGTTAAAATCTTTATTTTTATACAGGAAGGCGGAAATACAACCGTTAGGACATAGTCCTGTTTTCAAGGGTTTCCTGTTTAAGTTTACAAGAGACAGAAGTTTCACAATATCATGAATTGGTTAGTTATAAAAGTAAAAGAAAGGAAAACAATTAAAAGGAAAGGATAAAAGGTTACATTTCATATATCTATCTATATATATATATACATATACACAAATATGCTATAGAAAGTTACCCCATCAAATATTTTGTTTAGTATAAAACATGATAGAACAATACCAAATATACCAGATAATTTACACAAATGAATTAAGCAGACAATTTCAAACACTCGTTCTTGTATACTTATCTAATAACAAAAACAATCTGAATTTAAGTCCTTTTTAACATGTCTACGAAAAGTTTTTGGATGCATCCCTAGTGTGTCATATTTTTTTAATTAAAGGCCAGTGTTTATTAACATTATACAAGAAAGTCATGGTTCCATATTTGTTTATAGTCTTGTGAGGTAAAAAAGGATTTTCAATGTTAGCTCTTAAATTGTAGCTATTCTCTCTTTTAATTGATTTATCAAATAAATACTCCGGTTTTCCAGTTTTAAGTTTTTTATGTGTCAAACATGTCCATTTTAAACTTTTTTTTATTTTCTAGATTTAACCAGTCTAAATTTGCTTACATTGTGCAATGATGCATAAGGTAATTACATTTCAAGATAAACCTAGCCATAGGATTGTACAGTCTATCTCATTTCAATAAGTTAGTCTCATTAGGTAGAGAGAGTGTGTGTGTGTATATATATATATATATATATATAAAATATATATGATCCCCATAATCCAAGATAGGGATTAAAAGTTGTCGTACAATGGACATCCTCATTTTATGGTTTAAACAGTGTTTTGTTCTTCTAAAAGCTCCTAATCTTGTATCTTTCTTTTTAATTAGATTATTTATATGATGTTCAAAACTCGGGGATGCATCCACCCAAATCCCTAAGTACACATATACATTTACTTGTTCTAGACTCACATTTTCTCTAGTTTTATTGTAATTTGTTTGAAGTTTTTTGATTTTTGCTTTGATGAGCCAAATATCATTGTTTGAGATTTTTTCTCATTGAGGACCAATTTGGAATTGGTAAACCAGTCACTCAGTACCCTGAAATCATGTTGGAGTAGTCTCTCCACTGGCTGATGCCAACAGAACTGCATCATCCACATACAAGCAGAGATTTGTTTTGTCCAGTCATTTTATTTTAGGCTGGTATGTGACAGCTCCTTGGGTAGGTTTCCACCCTTCCAAGAGTGCCACCCAACCTCACCCACAGCGTGCGGCAAACCTCTCTGGTGCACCAGCCATCTGGCGCATGGCAACATGTGCCGCAAGCGGTGGGATTTAGATGCCCGGACCCTATGTGATAGGGAATTGAGTCATGGGTCCCTGGTACACCAGCAGTCGGTGCATGCTGCTGGTGGCGCACTGTGTGGCGCTGTAATGCAGCATTGAGAACTGGGCCCACTGTGTCATCACAAGTAACCAATCTGACAGGTGGCAAGTGGCTCCTTTTGGCCAGCTGAGACATCAGGTCAGTGAAGTCACAGTGCTGGTGATGTACAAAGGGGAATACAGTCATCCATGACAACCTCCTGGCAGAGTACATGAATGAGATCAGCTCTTCTTTCTCAGAATAGTGTGATTTTGAGCAAGATATGTTATACCAGATGTAAAACTGACCAGAACTGAAACTCCAGTCCATAGTTTTTGCTACAGAATTGTTCACATGTTCTCTCAGTGCATTTCTTTCTGCTTCTGTATTCAGAGTTATCACTAATGAAAACATGGACACTCCTATCAGATGGGACTAGGCAGGGTGGGGCAGCTGAAATTTCCCACAATGTGCTACCCTGCAATGAATCGGCAGAGTCCTGTGGGTTCAACAGCCAGTTACTGGCTCCAGTCAGATACATTTGTAACACCCAGTGAGTCTGTCACATGCATAACACCCTAAAACAAAATGACTGGTATGGCAAAACATGGGTGGGGGGATGTGATCTGCCCTTCCCAGCACTTTCAGCTCAAGGAAGATCTGTGCTGCATGTCAACTGCTGACATGAGCTTGAGTGCCAAAGGTTACTAGCAGCAGCACCCTAACTCTAGTCACATTACCACCTCAAAATCTCTCCCACCACACTCAGAGTTAAGAAAATATATTGAGGAACTCCCTAAACTCAAAATAATTACTTGAGCATAAAAAAATAAAGATCCAGTTCCACAGTCTGAAAAAATGATGCAAAGATATATGACAAAACTGATCAGTTCACACCTTTTCTAAGTCTTAACTGGCCCTCTTCTTCATGTTTCTGAGTTCCCCCAGCCCCCCCCCCAAAAAAAACAACAACAAATTTAACCATTTCAAGCACAGGTCCACCAGAATGGTAATTTTGCAGATACAAAGGGCTAGATTTGAAATTGGTACAGGTGCAGGGAAAAACTGCCACAAGTGGGGTTTCACTTGCAGAGCCACAGTTTCTCCTGCACTTGCCATATTTTCAAAGCAGGAGCCAGTGTACGACTGGCTCCCCAATTTGCAGCAACTTGCAGCTGTTTTTTTGGTGCAGTTACATCAAAAGGTTACACCTGGTGGGACCAGTTATAACATCTCCTGCAGCTGTGCCTGCCACCCATGTGGACCTTGGGATGAAACGAGTAAAGTACACAGGCATGGAAAATTTGTTCTGCACCAGCCACTGCAGAGTGGCACGTAGTCTCAGGAGGACTGAAAATCTGACCCAAAATGTTTCTTTCTAGCAGTGGAAGAACTGAAATGTTGATTAAGCTTTTCCCAGCTGCATGTAGCGTCCATCCAGTTTCATTATCTCAGTAGAAAGCATAGCATTCATAAGGCATCACCGGCTAGAAAGGCAGTATGTTTGCTTGGTGGGAATTCTCTTCTGGAACCAATATTAGGTAAAAAAGCAGACAGATTTTTAAACCAATTATATCCTAGAGACTCCGGATCACCCACCCCACAGGTATCCTTACTAGTAACTTCAATGACGGACTTAAAAAAAGGCTTCAGTTTGGACTGCCCTATTGCTTATTATGGGATAATGACCATGTTTCTATATGTTATTTTTATACACTGTTTCCTGAGGGCAGTAGAAGCAGCAGACTGCATGAACTGTGCAGCCCTGGGTCCTCTGTGTGGAGACTGATCAAACAGGAAGTGGGCATTCTGGTATGACACAGTGCCTAGTGCTTGTGGGATTTACTGCATTGCTGTTCTTGGAGGTAAATGGAGGGGAAATGCTGGGTATTGGGGGGGTATTGCCTTGGTGGCAGAGGGGTCCATAGTCATGTAAAGAAGTGGGGTCCAAAGGCGACCAGGAATGCACATTTTTTAATATGGTGTTACTGGTTTAGAAAGTGTGTGTGTGTGTGTGTGTGTGTGTGTGTGTGTGTGTGTGTGTGTGTGTTGGGGGGTGTTGACTGCTTTGATGTGGTCAGTGCAGGGTAAGTGCACTATGGACTATGCTAGGTAAGGGTCCTTTCTGTTGGCAAGTAAGGATAGGAAGTCCCCTAAGTCATAGAAGGGGGACATAGATATTCTTTTTACTTGTTTATAATAGGGATATTCTTTTTTTTTACTTGCATGACAGACCAGGATGGACACCTGTTCCATGTGCACACAGTGCAAAGACAAAGCAAGACTTAAACAGTGGGCTCACATTAATGCTCATTCAAAACAGGTTCAACACCAGTGAAAGCAAAGTCCCTGCACTGAATGTTTTCACAACACCTTCACCATCACATTTGCACAAGGTTTGCTGCTTGCTCTTGGGACCCAGTTCCTTTCCCATTCAATAGTCAAAGCAGTATGTTACTGACATTTCTAGCAACAAATAGGAAGTGCTTCACCCACTCATTTTCTGTCTCAAGTCCCGGTCCCCAATGCATTCCAATTGCACAGTTCTAAAACACTTCCTCACTTATATCACAAATGCAACCGGTGTGCTACACAGACCCACCTTATAAATGTGTCTGGCAGAGGTCCTTATGCAGTGCCCATAAACTGCTTGGTCATCTTCGGCTCCATGTAGTTTGAAAGAATCCGAAAAAAAGAGACAAATAAAAGCTGTCTTGGAAACCTAAATAGCAACATCTTACAATTCTGTTGCTCTTTTTTTGGTAGGATATTTAGCTATTCCTGTAATATCTTAGCTGATGTGTTCGGTATGTACTGTATGTGTTTTCCAGATCCAAGTCTCCCGAGTCCTGCAACTCTGATCCCTCTAAATGGCTGATTGTCCCGAGTGACATCGCAAAATGTGTGAACTGCTTGCACCTCTATGAAAGATAGGTATGTTGATTTAGAAGCACCCTTAATATTGCAGGGTAAACTGAATGTAAACCCCCGGTTCCCTGGGGTTACTAGAATCCCATCAGTATCAGTGTTAGGTAGGAAGGCAGCTGGTGATTAACTAGTTAAATAGATTTTCTCCTGGTCCCTCTCTGCTTGCTTGGTCTCAGCTGACAGCAGAGAGGTGATGTCATTTAGAACTCTCGCAGCATCATAAGCCACATAGCCAGCTGTGAGTGGGGAGTTTAGAATTTTCAAGTAGTCTGTGAGTGTGAGTAGCTGGAGGAGTGAAGAGCTGCAGTGTGGGCTCTGAGGACAGCCTACTTTTTCTCACCCTAGTCTGAGAACCATTTGCCTGCCTTGTAGAAGTGGTGGAAACCGTCTAGCAGGATTTCCTGTTGATCTCATCCCAAGTGGGGTGAGGAGGACTGCAGAAGGATTCGAAGGGCAATCCCCTGATTCATTTCAGAATATTTTGAAGCTGCTTTTATATACAAGCGTAATTCCACTAAATGCCTGTGTTACTGGCATGCACTGTGCAGTTTCCACGTACGCTCGGAAGTTCTAGCATTTTTAATATTTTCACTACAGATTTTCAACATTGCCATCTCTTCACGCCTCCCTATGATTGGTGCAGCTGTCATTCATCACCTCCTGCCCGATCTGTGTTTTCGTACATCTGGCACACAATGGCACGGTTGCTGTGAGAACTCAAAGTTCGGGGCACATTGACAAACTCAGTGTCACTGTTCATGAGAAGAGGTCCCAAATGCTTTCATGAGGTGGGAGACACAAAAAGGCCATGCTGAAAATTTTTAGTGCAAATACCAACAAACACCCCCTAACGTCCCACCCTGTACAGACTGACAGGCATCAGAGGTATGCCTTTGGATTGCCGACTGTAATGCTCATGTCATTCCACCCCCCACCCCTTCACCCTGCAGCCAGTGACAGACATCGAGGTGTGCCTTGGACTCTTTGGCCCCAGAGTTCACCCCATTCTCCTATATTGCACCCATTTCAGCGTATATCCTTATGGAGTGGGGTGACTGTAAAGCTGAACACCCCAAGGCACACCTCAACACTTGTCAGGGTCTGCAGGATAGGGTGAGGTGAAATGGCATGAATGTTATGGGCGGCAACCCAAACGCATACCCCATTGTCTGTCTGTCTCTGCAGGTTGAAGGTGGGGTTGACGTGAAGTTCAATACTTCTCTGCCATTCCTATTCTGCATCTATCTAACCCCTGCATTCCCAGTGCTAATACCAGCAAGCAAACATTCGGCATTGACAAATGCTGGATATATTGCTAAATCAATACCCAATGAAAGATCATCTGAAAGATCCGAGCTGTTCAGTTGTACTGAGATAACATACATAATCTGTTTAAAAATGATAATTTAAAAAAGTATAAACCAAGGTGAGAGCATATCCAGCCTATTTCATTATGTTTTGTATAAAAGATTTTGTTGTTATCTATTTTGTCTGCTGAATGCCGTACTACGTGAAGCACCCTGAGCACTTGGGATAGGGTGCTCTACAAAGGAAATGACCTTGCCTTACCTATACTGTATCCATCTAGCCTCATTCCAGATTTTTCTCACTAAAATCCTGCTTTTAATTCAAGTTAACCTCACAACTTTAGTCACAGGACCTTTCCCCAGTAGTATGCAGGAGGTGTCACCTTATGATTCTTCAACTTGTGTGAAGTGGTTCTATAATTCGGTAAACATTCAGTGGAAACAATGCAGCAAATAAAGGCCTCTTAAACCCCGGTTCTTTGTCACAGTCTGTGGCCCTCACTCACTGTACACTGTCCCTGCTTGACATCACCAGTGGGTGAACCACAGTTCCTCCAATGCTCAAGGTATGGACATGTGCTCTGGATGGGCTGTTAATACACATGGGAAAATGGGTTAGGGAAATACCGAAACCTGATTGACTGACAGCATTCCTAAGCCATACGTTTCTCAGCCAAAAGAGCCCTCTACAAAAAAGAGCCAGTGCTGTACCTGCATAAGAACTATTTTACATATAACACTTAAAAAATGTTTTTAAATACTTTTTTTTATATTATGCTACTACAAAACTGATGCCAAAGCCCAGTTTCAAAACAGATTATGTTCCTCCAAAGAGTAGAGTATTGGGGGATGCATGTCCTTCCAGGAGCTGCGGCACTGGGCCTCACAGTTACCCTGGGTATGCAGGTATCCTCCAACACCACACATTCCTTTGGGTCTTATCACGTACCTAAATCCTATTTGTCCCAAGGCTGGCATTGGCTAAGACAAGTTATGAATGAATCTGTGCATCTTTAGCAATAGAAACATAGAAACATAGAAACATAGACTTTGACGGCAGATAAGGACCGCTAGGCCCATCTAGTCTGCCCATTTCCCTACCTACAGGATAGGCCGCAGATCCTAGTTAACCAACAGCCTATTTCTTCCTACCCCCCACAAGAATTGCCTTATGTCTGTCCCATGCTTTCTTGAATTCTCCCACAGTTTTAGACCCCACAACCTCCTCAGGAAGGCTGTTCCATGCATCCACTACCCTCTGGTTTTCATTGCTCTTGCATTGATGTACTTGTATATTGGCACAGTAACCAGATGAATAGCAATGCCTTTTGGGCACTAATAGAGGCTGAGGAACACTGATATACTGTATGTGCAGTGGGCAGGACCTCTTTTCGGATTCCTCTGTAGTCTGCTGCACTTAACTACATTAATAAAGGGTATACATCAAAACGTTTCCTTTTAAAAAATTGCTTTTGGTGTGTGATTTATCCGATTCCCTGTCAGTCACACTATATGCTATAGTTATTGTATTCATGCTATATGCCCTCTGCACCAATATCTTTGTTAGCAGAAAATATATTTATGAGGGGAAGACTACATGTTGGGCTGTAGCTAAAACTGGGTTGGCCAGGCTTAGAAGGGGATAGGTGCTTTGTTAAAGGGGGTAAGGAAGGGGGAAATCACAGAGGACAACATGAGGGAGGCCTTACAGGTGCTGAAAACTGACAAGGCACCAGGAATGGATGGGCTGCATCTGAGAGTCCTGAAGGAACTGGCGGATGAACTAGCAGCTCCACTAGCTGCACTTTTCAACGCATCTCTCCAGACAGGAAGGGTGCCCCAGGATTCGAGGGTGGCTCACGTGGTGCCTATCCACAAAGGGGGGGGTCTAGGGAGGAGATGAAAATTACAAGCCTGTCTGCCTAATGTCAGTGGTAGGCAAACTAATGGAGGGCTTCATCAAGCAGAAGCTCAGGAGGCAACTGGAAAGGCTGGGGCACATGGATGACAAACAGTATGGTTTTGTCCCAGGGAGATCGTGTCAGACCAACCTCATAGATTTTTATGACTGGGTGACAGGGACCCTGGACCGACAAAGACCAGTGGACATCCTATATCTGGATTTCAGTAAGGCATTTGACTCGGTACTCCACATCGGTATGTTGACAAAGTTGAGGGGTATGGGGTGGGAAGACGGTTGCTTAGATGGGTAGAAAACTGGCTCACAGATAGAACACAGAGGGTAGTGGTTGGTGGGAAAGTCTCCTCCTCAGGGAGGTCTTCATTGGGGGTTCTCCAAGGTTCGGTACTGGGGCCACTCCTGTTCAATGCCTATGTCTCTGATATAGGGAGCGGTGTTAGGAGTGGGATAAGTCTCTTCACGGATGACTCAAAACTGGGAGCACTGGCTGATGGGGAGGAAGCGAGAGAGACAGTCCAGAGGGATCTGGATACCCTGGAGGGTTGGTCAAGGAGGTGAGGCTGAGGTTTAATCCAGGGAAGTGTAGGGTGCTGCATCTGGGGGTCAGAAACCCAGGTCATGTATACACCCTGGGAAGGGTCTCGCTGCAAGCCTCAATGAGTCAGAGGGACCCAGGGGTGGTGGTAGACACCAGAATGAACAACACTGGAAACTGCAGGAGATCTGCGGCAAAGGCAAACAGGATTCTGGGCTGCATAGCCCGGGGAATAACATCCAGGAAGAGGGAGGTGATCCTTCCTCTGTATAATGCCTTGGTCAGGCCACATCTTGAGTACTGCGTGCAGTTCTGGAGACCTCACCTTAGGAAGGACATAGCATTGTTGGAGAGGGTTCAGAGGAGGGCAGCCAGGATGATCCAGGGAATGAGCAAAAGGACCTATGAGGAAAGGCTGGAAGTCCTTGGGCTGTACTTGCTGGAGGAGAGGAGAGACAGGGGTGACATGATTGAGGTATTCAAATATGTGAAAGGGATTAACAGGGGCAGAACCAAAGGAATGTTCAGGTTAAGAAAAGGGGACACAACCAGGGGACATGAGTGGAAGTTGGAGGGGGGAACCTACAGGGGAGAACGTAGAAGGCATTACTTCACTGAGAGGGTGGTGGAGCATGGAATGCATTGCCTGGGAATCTAGTCGAACAGGGCACAGTGGAGAGCTTTAAGAGGGGGTGGGACAGATGCATGGGTATACTGAAGCCAAAGTTGACACTATCGGGGGCCTGGGGGAAGAGGAACTAGCACCCAATAGGGGCTGGCTAACGAGCAGACATGAAAGACCATTAGGCCTATTCTGCTGGCTTTTAGTATGTTAATACAAAGGAAGTGGAATTAGGTCACTATGTGTTGGCTAATTCAGTTCTGATCAAGATTGTGTGGCTACCATTCATACCTATATGTGTACTGAATGGTGTCTCCCATTGAAGAAGAATAGTCTCTTGTGCTCTGTGGGCAGGAGGGCCATGAAGGGTAGCCAGTGAAAAAGCTGACTGAAACTGAGTGACTTGGACACGAGTGACTCAATTTCAGCACCCGTTATGTGAGCTACCCTGATAGGGTAGCGAAGGGAGAACAGCAGGGCAAACAGAAGAACATCAGGGAGAATGGAAGGGGAGGGATGATAGGGAAGGTATATGGGAGGTAGTGTGGCATGAGGCTGCCAAGATGGCAGTGTGGTGCCATGGTGAGGGTGGCAGGCTACTGTGGGGCAGGTGCAGGATTCGGGGCTGGGGAGGAGTACGTTTTTTGTGTTTTACGTGTGGGAGTAAATTATTTTTTTACAAGTTTCTCCCCTCCTCGACAAACACCCCAGGTTGAGAATCCATAGTAAGAGGGGGAGTGTGGGGGGGCTGCGCCCTCCACAAGGGGAGGTTGTGGGGGGTGTAGCCCCCCACATAACTACGTTTGTTTTCACCAGTGTTCTCTCGCTGGGACCGTACATCGCTGTTTTGCTTTTTGGCGATGTACACTTGCTGTAATGGCGATCACCATTATGACGTGGAACCCCCACAAAGCAACCCTCAGTACACATGTAGACATATTTTATAAATCATTCAAGTTTCTAGGGTGATTTATAATACAGTTTTAATTTTTTTTTTATGTTTAGGGATGGCAGTATAGCGTAGAGGTTAGAGTAACAGGCTGTGAATGTACTTGGTACATCCAGCAGAGCTGGGTTTGAGTCCTACAGCCTCTACTTGCATACTGTGTGACTCTGAGTAAGTCACTTAACCTCCCCAGTGCTCCCAGGCCACCTCTTAAAACGGGCAGTTGTGCCTAGAGGGCCTTACACGGTTACCGTAAAAAAAAAAAAAAGTGTAATGCTTGTCCCCCCCCCCCGTGAAGTAGAACACTTCCTCACAAGAAGACCACTATATATACTGATTGGTTGAAATCATATAAATGATGTCTAACGTTTCTGCTTGTTGGTATAGTGCCAGATATCAGCAGATACCAACTGGATAGTGCAGTAGCAGAGCCTTGGATAGCCTAGTGACTCAAAAAATGCACTAGTCGCTCAGTTCTAGTTTTACTGCCAAAGCTAAGAGATTACATCACACAAAACCCAGCGTTCAGCAGCAGAATTTTCAACATGTGTGAAGGCTTCCAGTGGACTTTAACCATAGGAAGACACACAGGGTGGGTGCTGTGCAGTGGCAGGCACTGGTAGTGAGCAGCGACTAGTACTGTGCAAACAGATTTGTAAGGTTCAAAATAGCTTGCTCTAAAGTTTTGAAGTGCTAAAGCATGCACATTTCTATAAACATTTAAAGGGACACTGCCGACCTTTTTTTGCACCATAGTATTTCTAGTTAAAAAAACACATTTTATGATTGCTTACCTTCTCTAAGATTCATTTATGTTGCTGGTCATTTAATCTGCCTTCTTTCTTAGTAGAACTGAAATGCATGCAAATGGTATGGCTGTACCCAACCTTGTTTGGCTTAAAATCCCTGCTCTGCTCTTTTTTGCACACTTCCTCAACTCTAGGAATGCCTCCAAACACAACAGACACTCATGATGGATTGTAATCTCTCCTCCCACTGCATAATGAGTGGCTAGACTGTAATGGGGGCATTCCAAAGTACAGGAAAGGTGCAGTGGGAGTTGATCAAGGAATGTAAACAAATATGTTTTTGTGTGGTAACACCAGTATGGTGGGCAGTCCATTTTCCACTTTGTAAAAGAAATAAAGGAATCAGACTCAAACTCCTATCTATATCAACAGTCTTTACAGACTGTAAACACTCATAACATGCAATTTTTAAACTAGGGACACTTGACTTTGAGGGGGTTGACAGTGTCCCTTTAATACTAAACTGGAGTTCCACACTACTGCCCTGTGCATCCTGCAGGAAGACTCTCACTGCCATTTTGATAGATTATTGGAGATCTTCAAAATGGATATCCCATTCTTACTACAATAAAATGCCATTTTTAAATTGTTACATTTTTAATCTGTTTGCTTTATTTTGTTTTTGTAATGGTCTTTTTTTTTGTGCAACAAATAAAGTCTTGACTGAACCATAAATAATGCTGCAAATTATCTGGAGACGGTGGAGATTATCGGACCACCGATGAACCTACACTATTAGCATCTGGTCAAGTTACGCTACATTCTCTTATCAGTCTTTGGGTTATTTTTTAGTAGTTTATTTGAGTTGGTGGCCTTCACCCCAACACTCCCGTAAAAAACCAAAAAAACATAAGGGGGGTGTGGGGGCGAAGCCTCCCAACTCAAACTGACACAACTAATATTAACAGTAAGCACAAGCATACGCTGTATTCACGAGAGATTTACGCTACTTGCGTAGCGGTGGTCTGATAATCTCCACTATCACCAATAATCTAACATCATAACAGAATAATTGCAGCTGCATGTCCAGTCTTGTGCTCCAAGCTCATGACATGGAGCTTTTACATTTCTTAGGTTATTAGTTAATTAATTAATTAATTAATGAGAATATAGAGACCATCCTGTTTACTGAATAAGCACCGAGTTACAAACATCAATGTTGTTTTGTACAGTAGAACACATGTAATATGCTCCCTATTTTAGCTATTTTATTTGCGTATATACATATAATCTAGGTTTGATCTCCCTGAGTATATATTGCATTTTGTTTTGTACACTGTGGCCTGGATATTCAGACTCCACCCGGCAATGGTGCAAGTGTGGGCGCAGTGCATCTGGGTTGTGCTGGGGCCAGGACCAGGTGATATTCAATGGTGATACACCATGGCGCAGCACCATTGAATATGACATGGAATACGCATGGTGCAGTGACGATGCACCAGCGCGAGCCACAGATAGGGAGCACTGGGGATGTGCCAGTGCAAATGCAGCTGTGCTGGGCGCAGCACCTGCTATATTCAGAAGAGGGCATGCAAATGGGGCCATAATATATGCAAGGCACAAATGGAGCCATTTGCATGTTATTATGGCTCCATTTGCATGCACTGTACAGGGCAGCCTGGCGAAATGCACTTGGCACCCTGCGTTGCCGCTGTAATCCCCAGGCAGTCTGGTGCCCCCCCCCCCGTATGCCCGATCGTGAGCTGTAGAAAATGACAATCCCACACCTGGTGGTCCATTGGTATCCCCCTCCCTCCGTATACCCGATCACGGGCAAATGTTAAAACAATATCCCTGGTGGTCTAGTGGCATCCCCCTCCCTCCGTATGCCCGATCGTGGGCATATGTTAAAATAATATCCCTGTGGTCTAGTGGTATCCCCCTCTCTCCCTTGTCACCCGATCGCAGGCATCTAACATAAATATCTTCCCCGGTCGGCCAGTGGTACCCCTTCCCCTCCACCCACAGAGGACCCCTGCCACCCAGCTCCACACCCCCGTCATCGGTGGGCAGCTGCACTCCGCCCAAATACCGCCCGGCCTCCCGCTGAATGACAGCTTACTGTATGATCTGTAAGCCAGTTAGTCCACAGTGTAGAAGAATGGGTTTGCACACTGTACTGTACTACACAGGCCTGTGTAGTACAGTATGGTGTATAAGCCCATTCATCTACACCGTGGACCAACTGGTTTACAGATCATACTGTAAGTTGCCATTCGGCGGGCAGCTGGGTGGTATGCAGTTGGAGTGCAGCTGCCTGCCGATGATGCGGGGGGTGCTGGGTGGCAGAGGTCCTCTGTGGGTGTAGGGGAGGGGGATGCCACTAGACCACCAGGGATATTATTCTAACCTTTGCCCGTGATCAGGCATATGGAGGGAGGAGGATGCCACTAAACATTTGCCCACGATCGTGTTTACAGGAGGGAGTGGGGTTACCACTGGACCACCAGGTTTTTAACCTGTATGGTCACCCGTTGGGCATAACGGGAGGAAGGGGGGAACCACTGGACCACCAGGGAGGGTGTGGGTGCTCACAGATGGTGTCCCTGCTGGGCTTGTGGTCACCCATGGCTGGCAGGTGTTGTGTTGCCCCCTGCAATACAGCAACCTACCTGTGGGTGGCCTGGCTTTGTTCCTTTTATTTTTGGCTCAACTTTGAGCCCCCCTATGTGGTGCAAAGCAGGGTTGTGCCAGCATATGAGACGCACATCCCAGGCTGAATATCGGGATGTGCTGCATATACATGGGCAGGCCCCTTGCATTTGCGCCGCATACATTACCATTGCACCCCAGCACATTGGGACTTGCACTGCGCCTGGCAGCCTTTTGAATATCCCACCGGGGCGCACTGTGAGGTTTCGCCAGTGCAACTCTGTTGCACCAGGTGCAACCCCTTTGAATATCTGGGCCTGTAAGAATAAAGGGATCCTATAAAAGCACAGTTAATACTATTTATTTATTTATTTGAATTTTGGTAAGCAGGCAGGCCCACTGAGACAGTACAGTCCCTTTTTCAAGGGTGACCTGGGACAAGGGCACAGCACAATAATGCATGAGTCAATAATATAATATACAGCAAATAAAACTCAATTAATACAAAGCAGGAAGGCAAAATATACATAGTATATACACTTTAGTACCTCAAGGTACAGAGATCACTGCCAAAAGTATAACCATACAGAGTGTCTTAGAGTATAGCATGAAACAAACTAATGTTACATAGTCATTGTTTTTCTTTTGCTTGTTAATGTTTAAGCCTTTTCTAGCCCTTTTCAGCTTTAAATGTCATTACATTTTTGTGGGACTTGCATCTACCCTTTCTGGGAAGCATACGGTTAAATGTGTTCTTCCTGTATAATCTGCTACTGTATGTTGATCCATAACACGCTCCATTAAAACATCAAGCCTCCTAATAATCACTCTTAACATGCCCCTGGCACTCGTACAGCCGTTCAGCACTACACTACAAAATGTGGCCCTTTGTGAAATCACCACCTAGGGATTTGTGCACTAAAACAGATGGGGAAATTGACTTTCTCCTACTACTAAAAGACTCATAACACTAAAGCACTGACTAAGCAAATTTTAACAAACAATATATATTAAAGAATGTCTTTTACATGTTCTTAACTTCGCACCCTCCGTATAAATCAACTGTAAAACTCTATGATGCAACTGATTTACTGTTTATTCTACTTACAATAAAATGGATACATGCATCATTCTTTCAAACGTTTCTTTGAGACTAATGTTATTGTGAGCTCATTTCTCACCATGGGCAAAGACACACTCATGAAGAGGTTCAGGAACACAGAATGGTAGTGAGGTATTTTACCCCAGTCAAGAATACAGCTCAGGCTGTCTATTCAAACGATGTGTTTGTTCTTTTGTCTTTTTCTAAATAAATCAATTCGAACAATGCTTCCCCATATTCTTCAAAAATCTAGACACCTATAGTACATTAGCAAGTCTGGAGAATGAGAAATGAGCAATTCTGCATAACGGTCAGAGCATTTTGTCAATGTCATATACATCTTTTTCATCTCTGTCATATACATCTTTTCTTAAGAATTTGCAAAACAAATATCACAGAATGTATTTTGGAAAACAGCATATGAAGAGTTGTTTTAAAAGTAGATATTCATGTTAGCCATAAAAAAAAGGTACTGCAATTTTCTATTCAGAAATTGTGTGGTTTACTGAATTAGGCTACCGTAAGGTATGCAATAACTTTCGTAAAAAAGTTTATTTTTACTTTATTATTTTTCTGCAGATCCAAAGTATTTTATTACTTTATTGATAATGTTGGTAACTGGGTAGGCTTACTAAGACCAGAGGTCCCTTTTCAGGGGTGGCCCAGAATTAAGTACAGGAAGATATACAGACAGAAAAAGGTTCAATGTATACATTCAGTTACAAGGTCTTGGATTAATTACAGGCAACAATATATAGGCAGTAAACATGCAAGGCATACATTTTTATAGGAGGGCGGGATAACATAATATATATAGTACATGGTGCATCACAGATGCATCGTAGGTAATGTTACTGTATGGCACAGGTATACAACTACAGTAAGTCACAGCAGAATAAAATCTCTAAGAACGACATGAGGGAAACACTCAAGATATGGCCATCATTCAATGGTAGCAAGAATACTGACAGCTTTCCAGTAGAAAGGTCTTCAGTCCTTTTTTAAGCCACCCAAGAGAAGAAGAGTTTTGCAGCTCAGCTAGTAGAGAGTTCCACTGAAGTGGGGCAGAGTAGGCCTAGGACGTCTTACCTGCATTTGTTTTAACCCTGGGTACTTCAAGCAGGTTAAAATTAAATGACTGCAGTAAGCACCTCTGAGGTTTAAGAACTAAGACACCAGTTAGTCTCAGCTGCATATAACTTTTGGTGAGCTTAAACGTCAGGCATAACAGGGGGTACAGAATCTTCCCCTCCAGGGAGGGCCAATTCAAGGAGAAGAGAACCTTGCATTGATGTTTCCTGGGAAGGGCCCTGGATGCGAAGCGACTGATTTTGTTATATAAAACCTCGAGTTGGTCTCAGAGCTCCTGAGGGACTTCAAATACAAGGGCACCAAATAGGAGTGCGGGGAGCAGGTCGCTCTTTACAATGGAACTCGTTGATTCCAGAGTTAGAACATTACCCAGGCGCTACAGTAGTCCAATTTTTTGCTGCAAAGATTTTTTTAAAGATTTATTTATTTATTTCAAATGTTTTACCAGGAAAGACATACTGAGCTGAGAATAAGCTTGTTTCCAGATGCATCCTGGGTGGAGGTGTACAGGGAGTTATATACATAGGTACTGGGTGAATATAGAGCTGCCGAAGCAGCGCATGAAAAACCGCACTGCAGAAAGCGCAAAAGGTTGTACAGCAATGGGGTTTTTAGCATACGGTAATAACCGCTACCCAGTCGCTGTACACTCTCATTGGGCAGTGTCAAGGGGGCTGCCAGTGCAATGCCTGGTCAAGCTGCTCCCGTGATAAGAGTGGCTAGGGCACCAAAACCCAGCGGCGTAGGGGACCTGGGGCTGCGGTTCGGTTCCCCTCAGGTCCCATAGTGTTGCGGCTTCTTTTTTAGTTTCTGAATGAATTTTACTCCTCCAGTGTTTTGCCCCATCCCTGAAATCCACACCACCTCGGAGTTAGTTATATTAATTCGGAGGAGGGGGGTTCAGGGGAGAAGCCCCCCCTAAAAAAAAAAACCAGATTGTGCTATTTATACTGGGTTCTTATACTGAGACTAGAACAGTAAAAGACCATTGGTCCATATAAACCTTTCCCCACCTTAATGGGTACATTTCAGCCTGTTCCCTGATATCAACTGATCTATCCTTCTTTTAAATGTTGTCACTGTCTTGCTATTAACTATTTCCATTGGCAAGGTGTTCCAGATTCTCCCTGTTCTATTCAAGAACGAACAGTATACTCTGTTCTTTTTTACTACGTTCACCTTAATCTGCATCTCATGTCCTCTTGACCCTTTTGGTTTACCTTGCAGGCTCAATCCAATCTCATTTGTTAATGCTTAAACATTTATTATCCTAAATAATGTCATTAAGTCCCCTCTCAATCTTCTTTGTTCCAAGGAAACTAAACCAGTCTTTTTCAGTCTCTCTCTCTCTATATACTCATAATTACCCAGAACTCCCACCATTTTTGTATATCTCCTCTCCACTGCCTCCACCCTTTTAATCTCACCTTTAGTGTATGGGCTCCAAAGCTGTGACCCGAAGTCCAAATATGGCCTTACATAGGACTTATATATTGGTAACTTGAAATGGTGCTGCTGTTTCTCTCGCAGTCAGTGTTTTGTCCCGATCTTATTTCAGCGCATGCCATTTGCCTGCAACTTTGTTGTTTCTTGTGATTTCGGCAGTGACATTATGACCCCGTGCCATATACACACCAAATACAAAGTAAGATCAGAGTAAATTGTATACAAGAAATACAAATATAGACATATACAGGGTAAAATAAACATGCAATGAAAACAAATAATATGCACAGCAGATGTTCAGCCACAGTGACGCGATCATACCTAGGTGCAATGTTTTCAACCAACAGGATCAGTATCATTTGGGCAGTAGTTCTGCAAGACAGGCAGAGGTTAGAGAGAGGAAGTAGTTGGCAGGGGTAGGGTGGGGGAAGTTTGGAAGGAGGTAACCAGGAGGCACTAGTAGTGAAAGGGGAACTAGGAGTGGATAGGGAGATCATAGGCGTTTACAAGGGGGTACCCAGGAGGCACTAGTAGTGAAAGGGGAACTAGGAGTGGATAGGGAGATCATAGGCATTTACAAGGGGGTACCCAGGAGGCGGTGGAGAGAAAGAGGAGGGAGGTGGAGTAGGAGAGTAGGGAGAAGAGCAAAGGAGACAGAGGAGAGGAAGGGTAGGGGAGAAGGGGTAGAGAGCAGAGATTAGGTGCAGTTGCAGAAGGGAGCAGCAAACTCCTGGAGAAGACAAGAGAAGGAGCAGATGGAGGTGGTAGAGTGGATGGGGAGGGGAAAGGCATTCCTGAGTTTAGGGAGGTGAAAGGAGAACGCAGCTTGACTGGCTGGTTGACAGCCTTGACCTGCCTCCACTGATGCTAGACTAAGTGCAATACAGTTTCAATTCAGATATATAATTAAGGCCAATAAGTGTGTATGTCTAGGGTGCAGAGTTTCAAAAACAGACTCAGGATATAGAACTAGAATGGTTTACTTTGAAAAAGAGAAAACTCAGGGAGACATAACCACAAAATAGCCCAGGATGAGAGAACAACAGAACTTCAGTAAGTAATAACGCATGAAAGGATGTGCAGTAATGCTAAACTGATGCATACTCTTAAGGATGATAAAGCATGAGGCATAGCTGAGTGCCTTTATACCTCTGGAAAGTACATCGATTTAGAATTATTACATTTTATTCGGTTTACAAAGTGGCTCACTGTTGTTGAGCATAGTAAAAACTAGAAAATGGTGTGTTTGTTCTTTACTGGAGCCGCTAATATCTTCCCATTACAAATGGTATATATCTACAGCTTAACACGTCAGTGGTATATTATTTTCATACTTTTTCAACTTTCAATTTTAATTATATAATACAGTATGTTGGTAAAAAAACAGGATTCAAAACATTTGTAAACCATTTTTAATTTTTATATATCGATATATGGAAACTGCAGCAACATGCTCTAGTGATACATCAACAAAGCTGACTCGAAACATTCATTTAAAAAATTACGTTTTTAAGCCTAGGTTAGCCCACTAAATTTATGTTTCAAAAGGTTGACCCTTTGGACCATTGATGCTAGGAATGTAAATCATTTTTTAAATGAAAGTTTGAGGTTGGATCATGTGACTAGATACACTGATATGGTTTCATAAGTCAGTACGTGTCTATGTCGATGCTATATGTTAGTAAAAAAATATACATGTCAATGCTACTGTAGAACTAGTTAATTTTGCGGTTATTTCCTTTTGTGCTCTGAAGGTTCAGGACATGTTTGCACAGATTAATTTTCATGGTACAGAGCATGACTGAAGCAGATTGCCTGTATGTCAATACAGCAAGAGACACAGAAGCCAGGAAGCTCATTTTTGTAACTTAAAGGAAATTTCAAAGATGTGGGGGTTGGGCTTTATAGCCCACTACCCTACTGCAGGCTAAGTCCTCTGAGCCAGAAAAGAAATGTCTTTTATTAGTCCTGGTAGGAAGGGAATGGACTGTGAATTGGGGCAAGCCTGATGGCCAGTCAGTCTCTTCCACTTCCCAGTCCACTGGCCACACCCCCGTGCTCAGACATTTTGTGACGTCTAACCAGGGAGAGCATGGGGGAACACCCCACTGAAGTCTATGGGGCTCAATTTCAAATCTTTTTTAAGTGATAAAGCACTTTTCGGTATATATGAAAGGTACAGCTCAACTAATAGAGGGCCCAGCACATATTTCCCACCTGTTTGTGCATAGGCCCCACTGTGAACATTTGATTCACCCCTCTAGTAAACCGTAATCTTCCTTGCTTTTGCACTTATTACATGCGAAAGCACCAGCAGTTATTACAAAAATGTAAAAAAAAACGTGCCCCTTATATTTAGTTTTTGTTTGCTTTTATTTAAAATTATTTGTGTTCTTTAAAAATAGCTGCAGTTTCCTTCCGCAAGCACCAGACAGCACCGTGGAGGAGGAAGTGGCAGATTTATTTTTTGTAGTGTTGTTTTTATTTCCCCCCCCCAGTTAGTGACTGTGGTTATCGTAGCCTGAAAAGTGTTTTACTCACTTAAGGGATGAGTTGGGGCTATTTGTAGAAAGTTGAAGAATTTGGTTTGAGTGTTTACAGGGGCTTGTTTGTTTGTAAACCACGGTGACCCTTTGCTAGCCCAGAGATGTTTTCTGAGTTCATTTTGATCTGTGCCTACACAGTGTTGCCCACCTACAAGAATGTGGAGAAAAAAGCAGCAAATCTGTTGTAGCTGGGTCAGTTGGGGACTAGTTTAAAAATTGTATTGTAACAGGCTCAGTCAGGATATTGGATTTATGACACACCATGAAAAACTCTAGTACTGAATGTTACTTTATACAGATATGTTTTGCTGTTCCTATTTATCGTCCACCCACCCTACCTTTAAGCCCTTTCAAGTCTTCACACTATCCTGTTATAAATTATTTTGAAACAATGTATCTCAGTGTATATACACTGTAACTTCAACTTCTTTTGCTTCGTTTATTATTGCACCTGACAAAGGGACCTGATGGGCATCGAAAGCTTGTGTACCATGCCATCTTTGTACAAGACATATGTTGGTCCAATAAAAGGTATCAAACTATCCAGTGACTCCTGATAACTGATACTATAAATGTTTTGTGGACTGCCTACCATGTAGTGGAGCTGTAAAGCTATGTATTGGAGTTCAAATCTGTGTATTGGAGCCGTAAAGCTGTTTCTAGGTTGCAAGTGCAGGGAGGCTGAGGCAGTATTCTTACTGCAAAATTAAGCGAGACGGGTGTCTTATCAAGTATTTTGATTAAAAGATCTGGATTAGGTTATTTTGTGCATAGGGGTACTCTGAGATTGTTACTATGGAGAGGTGGGTTTGGCCAAGAATATGATTGCTGTGATGGTGTGGCACTGATTTAAAAACAGGGCTGGACTGGAGAGCAGACACAGTGATCGGGTAATTCTGGTTACAGGTAAAAAACGCTGGAAAAAGGTGAAAATTATTAAGAAGCAAATGGATTATACAGCATTTTTAATTTTTACAGTTTTTTGGGGCCAGGATTTAAAATGACAACTTTTTTATTTTGATTTTAAGATGTACTGTTTTTTTTTCTGGTAAACAGCTTTTCTATGCTTAAAGGAGTAGTACACCTTAGTATCGTGTCAATGCTATTTGTTTCCTTGTCTATAGTTAACTCTTTTCATGTAGCTGTTGGGGAGAAACATGTTTGCTTTAGTTTGTTTTCACTGTTCATGTTAGTCCTCTGTATCTATCATGAAGGTCTCCATTTTCTGCTTGTTGAAATCTCATTGTCCATGTGAGCTACATTAGCATATAAGAACATGACGCCACAGCACTCATTTACACCATGTATCTCTATGCTGAAAGTACACATAACCTGAAAAAAACTCCCTAGAAACACACAGACTGGATACAGTTTACTGGAAAAACCTTACATTACATCTAAGGCAGCTTGTAAAGCTAAATGAAGGTACATTTGGTATGTCACACCATGCTGCAACTTGTTTTGTTGAATTCTAAGTAAGCAGACAGGCATACTATGGAGTTTAAAGGGTGCTGACACATCATGTTCTCATATGCTAATGCAGCTCTCAGGCACAATGAGATTTCAACAACCAGAAAATGGAGACCCAGAGGCTAGTTACAGAGGCTGTTGTGAAGAGTGAAAACAAACTAAAGCAGAAAGAAGGTAGCAGGATTATCATACTGGGAGATTCCATAATTAAGGGTATCAAATGGGGTTGGGTGGGAGGGGAGGAGCTCAATCTGGGTTGAGTGCATGCCAGGCATGACAACACACAGGGCCAAGCACATAGTGCACTCTACAATGAGGAAGGCAGGGGGTGAATCCCAACATACTGGTGCACCTTGGAACAAATGATTTGGAGGGTAACAGTGTGCAAGAGGTGCAAGCAAGATTTAGAGAGTCGGCCAGAATATGTCAAATTTACGGGAACACTTTTGCATTCTCAGAAGCTCTGCTGGTACCAAGGGCAAGTACAGACAGAAAGATGAGGATTAGGGATTTTAATGAGTGGTTGGGAACATGGTGTCTAGATATAAGGTTTGGGCTGGTGGGAGGCTAGGAAGCTACATGGGACAACAAGGAGTTGTTTTCCAGGGACAGACTGCATCTGAGTACAGTGTAAAAAAATAATTTTAAAACATAAGCTGGGGGAGTTTGTTGATAGAAATTATGATTTGAAGTAGCAGAGGGGCTTAGTCTTGTTGGGCAGACAGAAACACAAAGATTGGGAGGGCCTGCGCCTCTCCCCCAAATTGGAAATTCGATGGATGGGAAGTACTCACAGAAAGTCAAAGCCATCGGGAAAGGGAGGATGGGAAGGGCCGGGTGGGGGGTTGGAAGGTGGTCTCAACCAACACAAGAAGCCTGGGAAACAAGTTACCCGAGTTACAGGCAATGATGGCGGGGGGGGGGTTGAGTTGATGTGACTGTGGTCACAGAGACGTGAGCCACCCGGTACCATGACTGGGACTTGGTACTCCCAGGATACAAAACATTTAGGAGGGACAGGATAACTGGCAGAGGAGAAGAAAAAATTACTCACCTTAGTAATGTTGTTTCTTCTAATGGAGTCTTGCTATATTATGACATATGCAGTGAGTCCCAACCTTCGAACTGCTCCGGAGGTGAAAGAGTTAACTTTCCATGCCAGGCATGGAACTTTGAGCATGAGCTCGGTTAAAAACTCTGTCTGTTGTTCTTCAAACTCAAACTGTCAGATCTTTATGAGCAAAAACTCACTAAGGTTCTGTGTGGAAGCCGTAAACCTACACTAGCCAACTGGCTACTAAATATAAGAACACATTTTTTGGTCCAAAACAAAGACTCAAGTCAGGGACCCAAAAAATGAAAAACACAACACCTAATCACCCCAAAAAGGAGGGGTGAAAAAACAAGGTGGGCATCTACTAAGTGCCAACACTGCACTGCCCACCCACATCCCAAAAGCAGAGGTTCTGAGAGGGGCAGGCAGGAGGGGAGGTCATAGTATAGCAAGACTCCAGTAGAAGAAACAACATTACTAAGGTAAGTAATTTTTTCTTCAAACAACATGAAGTCTTGCTATATTATGACATATGCAGACTAAACAGCAGTACCTCCATGGAGGAGGGCCAGAACCTACTTAGGAAATAGGCTCTGAAGCACAGCTGTGCCAAACCAAGCATCACTCCTAGCCTGGATGTCCAGGGAGTAATGCTTGGAAAAAGTGTGAACTGTTTTCCAGGTAGCTGCTTGACATATCTCTAGGATAGGGATGTCCCTGGCAGCAGCCAGAGACGCAGTTGTACCTCTGGTAGAGTGAGCCCTCAGGCCTGAGGGAGGAACCTTACCCAGTTTTTCATAGCAAAACTGGATACAAGAGACAAGCCACCTGGCAATGGATCTTTTAGTGGCAGGTATCCCTTTACCAACCTCACCATAAGTGAGGAACAGTTGGAGGGAGTCAAACCTGTGACCCTTGGTACGTTCTATGTAGTAACTAAGGGCTCTTTTGACATCTAAACTGTGCAGTCTCCTCTCACCAGAGGAGGAATGGTCAGAGGAAGACAGGGAGAGACACAGATTGATTAAGGTGGAAGTCTGAAACCACCTTAGGCAAGAACTTTCTGTTAGTCCTGAGGACCACCTTATCTCTATCACAGGAGATAAAATCAGGCTCCACTGACAATGCTTGTAACTCACTTATGCACCTGGCAGAAGTGATGGCTACCAAAAATACAGGTTACTCACCTGTAACAGGAGTTCTAGGAATGGTATATGTTGTTCATCCACACTATCTGGCAGGTTCCTTGCCGCTTTAAATCTTGCCGGAAGGTCCTCAAGCTAGCTCCTCCCACCCACCGGGTGGTAAAACTCTCAGCTCCGCCCCATGGCGCCAGATCTGGCCGCTGGAAGCTCAGGTTGTGCGTCAAGCCGAGGTAGGAGTGGTTCAGGATGAACAATATACCATTCCTAGAACTCCTGTTACAGGTGAGTAACCTGTTTTCTAGGGACATGGATATGTTGTTCATCCACACATCTGGCAGACTCCTAGCAGTTCTCCGGGAGGAGGGAGGCAAGGCACACCCCTAATACTTACTTGGGAACAAAGATTGGAGAACGAGGGCCCAAAACCAGCATCCGGCGTGACTCAAGGTCGATGTGGTAGTGGGAAATAAAGGTGTGTCTGACTTCCAGGTAGCAGCCCTGCAGATCTCCTGGATAGGGACATCCTGGAAGCAGCCACCGATGCAGCAGTATGGCGGGTAGAATGAGCTCTTATCCCTCTGGGAGGTTCCATGCCCGCTAACTCATAGAGATTTATGCAGGAGGTGACCCATCTGCCTATCGTCCGCTTGGCTGCAGGTCTGCCAGGTGTGCGGCTTCAGCGTAGGTGACAAACAGCTGGCGAACCTCTCCCAATTTCAGCCGTGGCTCCTTATAATAAGCGGCGCCCTTCTAGAGTCCAGAGTATGGAGCCTATATTAAGCCTCCGGTGTGATTGGGGTAGAACACGGCAGAGTCAATACCTGATTAGGTGAAACTCTGACACCACCTTCGGAAGGAATTTGGTGGTGAGAGGGACAACCTGTCCCTGTGGAAGACCAGGTAAGGAGACTCGATGCTCAGCGCCTGGAGTTCTCCCATCCTTCTGGCTGGCGTGATAGCCACAGAAGGCGGTTTTCCACGACAGGTGGGGAGACCACACCTGGCATTGGTTCGAATGGCTTGCCCATGAGCTTTGCCAGTACCAGTAAATCCCACGGAGGTGGGGGTTCCTGCACTGAGGAAAGTGATCAAGGCCTTTGAAAGAGCCACAACCACTTTTCCTGGCCACTGACTGCTGACCGCCCGCGCCGAAGCAGAAATGGCTGCCAGGTGCACCTTAAGGGTCGCCGACCTAAGCCCTTGACTAGATAGAGACCATAGATAGTCCAAATGCTTGCCACAGGACACAGAAAGGGTCCAACCCTTTTCCCGACACCAAATGGAGAACCTCTTCCATTGAAGGCATAGCATTTTCCAGTGGCCCTCTTTACGGGACGCCTCAATGACGTTGAGGACCTCGTCGGAAAGACCCAAGGCCTGGAACTCTAGCCGCTCAGGAACCAGGCCGTCAGGTGCAGGGATTGAAGGTCCGGATGGAACACCTTCCCCTGATTGACTGAGAGCAGGTCCGGGCGAGCTGGAAGCTGCCGCGGAGTCCTGGAGCTGAGACTGAGGAGATCTGGGTACTAGAACTGGCGAGGCCAGTCTGGGGCTATCAGAATCACCTGCGCCTTGTCCCTCCTCGCTTTCAGCAGGACCCTGTGGAATCAGGGGGCAGGGGAAAAGGCGTAAAAACGGTCCACGGCCTCGAAAAAGGCATCCTGCAGCGAGCCCTGCTGAGGCGGGGCATGAAACAGCCTCAACCCGCGTTCTCCTGAGGCAAACAGATCCACCAGAGGTGTGCCCCAGTGGGAGAACAGGTCTTGTACTATCTCCGGCGGAGAGACCACTCGTCGATGCAGCCCCTATCCAGCTCAGGGCATCGGCCAGGGTGTTGGAGGCTCCTGCCACATGAATGGCCAGGAGATCCGCCTCCAGGCTGCGCACTAGTGACAGATGAGGAGCTTCCTTGCATAGAGGCAAGGCGCGTCCCGCCCTGGCGGTTTAGATAGTACATGGTCGTGGTATTGTCCTTCTGGACTCGGACCACTTGACCCCGGAGAAATGGAGCAAAGGCGGTGAGAGCTAGGCGGACCGCACGGAGCTCCAGCAGGTTGATATGGCATCGGGACTCCCGCGGGGACCAGAGGAAGTGCGCTTGGTGTTCCCCAGATGGGCACCCCAACCCATCAAAGAACCGTCGATACAGAGACCGTCGGCTGGGCGGATCAAACGGGATACCCTCCTGCAGATGGGACGAGACGGTCCACCACTGGAGGCGTTCCACATCTCCTGGGTCGTCCCTACGCGCTGGTCCAGAGGGTCGCAACGCAGGACGACTGGCCGGCCAGACCCCACTGGAGGGGGCGCATGTGCCAGCGTGCCCAACGGACTACGCTGGTACAGGCCGCCATAAGACCCAGGAGTCGCAGGAAGTCCCGGGCAGGGCGCGATTGCCCAACCAGAAATGATTGGGCAAAGGAGGTAAGAACCTCGGCCCTGTCCGCCGGGATCCGTGCTCTGGCTCGAAGAGAGTCGAGCTCTGCCCAGATGAAGGATATCACCTGCTTCGGCTCGAGTTCCGACTTGGCCTCATTGACCAGGAGGCCCAGTTGAGAGCAAACCCGGAGGGCCAGATTTCTGGACCGCTCCACCTCCAACCTGGAGGGGGCTGCTATCAGCCAATCGTTGTTGGGCTGGGCGTGCGGCGGGAGTAGAGGGACGAAAGGGCTTAGACTGGGGCTTATGACCCTTGTCCCTCTGCGCGGACGAGACCGAATCCAAGGTGGCATTGGATTTTTCAATCCTCTGGAGGTGGCCTTCCACTCCAGGGCCGAACAGGTCTGTTCCCAGGAAAGGAACGTCCGCAAGCTTGTGCTGGGTATCCGTGGTAAAGGTGGATATCGCAGTGACGCCCGCCGACGCATGGCCACAGCGGCCGCCACTGACCCGGGCACATGCGTCTCTATATCCAGAGCAGTCTGGAGCTGTTGTTTGGCTACTGCCTGCTCTGATCCCGCACCTGTTTGACCGTAGTCTGCAGGTCAGCGGGAAGATGAGGGACCGCCTCATCCAGGGAACCCAACAGGGCATGGGAGAAATGTGCCATGAGGGCGGCCGAACTGGCTGGCCAGCGAAGCCGAGAGAAGAGGCAGCATACACTTTCCGCCCGAGTAGTCAATTTCTTGGACTCTTTGTCGAGCGGTTTGTCCACGTCCCTGGCATTACGGCCGCGGAAAACACTGTCCATGACCAGCCCTTCAGCCGAGGGTGTTCAGAAAACCGGACAGAGAGCCAGTAGGGACCGCAGATACTTCCTGGCCATCCTGGCTGAAGGCGCAGGACAGGAAGCCGGACGCTGCCAAAGTTCCAGGGCCGGCCCGACAATGGCTTCGGCCACTGGAAAGGCCTCCGTGGGAGAATCCCCTCGGTCCAGAATCTCGGTGAGGGGATATCTGGCCCGTTTGGATACGGGTTCAAGCTTCATCCCAGTGGATTCTGAGATGAGCCTAAGAAGTCCTAGGAAGAACGAAGGGCTATCGTCCACTGACTGCCCCCCAGAGGACTCCGTCAAAACGCTTGGAGAACAGGGAGGAGTCATCCGACTCCAACGAGTTGTCGAATAGCTGCCTGGAGCCTGAGCCACCCTCCACTTGCCGAGGCTTGTCAGGCATGAGAGTGACCGACAGCCTATGGGGAAGGCCTTGGGCCAACCGCGATTCTTCGTCGGAGCCCCAGCTGTCGGCTGAGGTGGGGCGGTTCCACGAATTGGTGGGGCAGCCGGAATAGGTCGGACAACTGGCCTGAAACAGGCTCCTCGACCACTACCTGGTCCGTGGCAACCACTTAATGGCCGGAGAAGAGGCCTGAGCCGGCTTATTGGCCAGAAAAAATTGTTGCCACATGAGGTCCTCGAGTCAGGCGTAGCTTTTGAAGCCTTCCTTCCTCGGCCAGGAGGAAGAGGAAGAGCGCCGACGCTGCTTGCCGCGGTGCCGAGACCTATGTCGACGGGAACGTCTGGACCGTGAAGATGTCCGAGACCGAGACCGAGAATCTCGGCTAGGCCGAGGTCGGTGAGGCGGGGAGCCGAGGATCGGCGATCCCCTCGGTTCGGTCGGCAAAACCGACGGCTCCTGATTCACCGGTACGGGAGAGCCGACGATATCCTCAGCCCTCACCGGGGGAACCGGGGAGGAGGGAATCTCGGCTTCTCCAGCCGACAACCCGTCTAACGGGTCGAGAAAAATCTCGACCTCGTCGGCGGGAGTCTCAGTCACCTGGCCTGACGGGGGCACCGTGAAGCCAGTGGCGGAAGCCGAGAACTCGACCGAAGTCGATTGTCGACGAGGGGAGGGGGATCTTTCCCGCTCCCAAGAGCGTCGACGATGAGACTTACCCTTAGACTTCTTCGACCGATGAAACGGACTCGAAGAAGTAGGACCCTCGCCTTTAGTTGAGAGGGTCAAGCAAAGCTCCTTAAAGGAAGCTGAATATGAGGTCCCGAGCGATAGAGGGACAAAGGCCGCAGAAGAGGAAGCCGCGGCCTGAGCCGCCTGCTCTTCGAAGGCGACCAACCTCTCTAGTTGTTCGGCGGATCCCGCAGCCGCGAAACCACCAGTCGGGCCTCTTTGGATTTGACGGAGGAAATCTTCTTCGGGGCCCCAGATGTGGCGGGCAGCGTGGTCCTCGAGGACGTAGACCGAGAAAGAGGAACACAGGTCGCAAGCCTGCGGGTTGTGCTCCTGGCCAAGGCAATAAACGCACGTGGAGTGCGGGTCCGTCTGAGACATCTTCTGCCCACAGGGACATCTCCGAAATCCGGGAGTCGATTTGTCCATCGCAGCCGCGAAGGAAGAAGACCGAGAAAGTTATAAAATTTTTCTCTCTTTTTTAACCGAAGGATTTTAGGCCCAAAACTTAATCGCAGAGCGTTAAGGAGGGAACCTGAGCTTCCAAGCGGTAAGGAAGATCTGGCGTCATGGGGCGGAGCCGAGAGTTTTACCACCCGGGTGGGTGGGAGGAGCTAGCTTGAAGACCTTCCGGCAAGATTTAAAGCGGCAAGGAACCTGCCAGATAGTGTGGATGAACAACATATCCATGTCCCTAGAAACACAGTTTTCCAAGTCAAGTACTTAAGCTCTGCTGAAGACAAGGGCTCAAAAGGGGGTTGCATAAGCTGGGCAATGCAAATATTAAGATCCCAAGCAGGGGCAGGGTCCCTGAACGGAGGGTTGGTGTGAAGCAACCCCTTGAAAAACTTGGAGAATACAGGATGAGCTGAAATAGAAGAGGGTTTACCTGCTGATAAGAAAGCAGACACAGCTGCCAGGTGCACTTTTAGGGTAGCTGGTCTCAGCCCCAAAGTATTCAAATGCACCATATAATCCAGGACTGTGGGTGAGTCAGCAGATTCTGGGGAAATATGCTTGCCAGAGCACCATATGGAAAATCTCTTCCATTTGGAATTATAAGTAGCCCTGGTGGAAGGCCTCCTAGAAGCCTTCAAGATATCCAATACACCTTGGGAGAGGTGTAGTTCAGCAAACTCTAACTCTTCAAGAGCCAGGCCTTGAGATTGAGAGATTTGAGGTTCGGGTACCAAATTCTCTGCTGAGCACAGGTTAACAGGTTGTGATTCCTGGGAAGACACAGAGGAAGGTGGACTGCTAAGGACATAAGGAGTGGGTACCAGGGCTGTCTGGCCCAATCTGGAGCAATCAGGATCATCTTGCAGGGTTGAGATCTGATTTTTACTAGCACCTTGAACAGAAGAGGGAAGGGGGGAAAATCATAGAGAAACTTCCCTTCCCAATTGAGAAGGAAGGCATCCAGAGGACTGGAGCCCAACACTGGGGCCTGCAGCAAAAAAGGGGAAGTTGGTGATTGTCTGGGGCTGCAAAAAGATCTATCTGCTGGGTGCCCCATCTGGCAAATACTACCTCCAGTGCTAGGGGATCCAGTGACCATTCGTGATGGCCCTGGGAAATCCTGCTGAGAGCATCTGCTAGGACATTGTCCTTGCCTGGGAGGTGAACTGCAATAAGGAAGGTGTTTAGGGAGTAAGCCAGAGACCATAACTTCATTGCTTTGGTGCACAAGGCCGAAGACCGAGTGCCCCCTTGCTTGTTGATGTACCACATTGTGGTGGTATTGTCTGTTCTGACCTGAATAACTTTGTTCTGAACAGATTTGGAAAAAGCTTGAAGTGCTAGAAGAACTGCTCTGAGTTCCAACAGATTGATGTGGAGCAGAGATTCCTGAGGGGACCACAATCCCTGGGTAGTGAGGTCGCCCATGTGAGCTCCCCACCCCAAGAGGGATGCATCCGTAGTAAGGATTAAGGACTGAGACTGAGGGGCGAAGGGGACCCCCTGTCTCGGATTGCTCTGGTCCTGCCACCACTGAAGGGCCTGGATCAGGGTTCGAGTCACTGGGATCAATTTGGTTAGAGGGTCTCTCCTTTGAGACCAAAAGTCTCTCAAATGGAACTAGATGTCCCTCATCTGAAATCTTGCTCCCCTCACTACTGCTGTAGAAGCAGCCATGTGCCCCAGGAGCTGTAGAAAATGCCTTTCTGGTCAAGAGACCTGCAGGGTGAAAGAGGAGGCCAGAGAGACCAAGGTCCTTGCTCTTTCCTGAGGAAGGAAGGCTCTGGCCTCTTTTGTGTTCAGTTCTGCACCTATGAAGGTGAGAAGCTGGACAGGCTCTAGAACTGACTTTGGAAGATTGAGAAGGAAACCTAGAGATGTGAGCAGTTGCTGAGTTACCTGAAGATGTAATTTGACTTGGTCTGGAGACTGGCCTACTATGAGCCAGTCGTCCAGGTAAGAAAAGATGGCAATCTTTTGCCTTCTTAAGTGGGCAACTGCTACTGCCAGGCATTTTGTGAATACCCTCGGGGCAGAGGTGAGGCCGAAGGGCATTGCTCTGAACTGGTAATGGCCTGAGGGCAGTTCAGATCTGAGGTACTTTCGATGAGAGCTTCTGATAAGAACATGGAAGTAGGCATCCTTGAGGTCCAGGGACGCTAGCCAGTCCCCTGGCCTTAGAGAGGGTAAAATAATTCCCAGAGTCACCATTTTGAATTTTGGTTTTAAAAGGTGCTTATTTAGGTATCTGACATCCAGGATGGGCCGCCATACTCCTGTCTTTTTTGGGGTAAGGAAGTACCTGGAGTACAACCCTTTGCCCTGGTGTAGGGGTGGAACCCTTTCCACAGCTCTGAGAGCCAGGAGGGTAGAAACTTCTGTCTCTAGGGCAAGTGCCTCTGATGGATTTGCAGGTGGAAAGGACCTGGTTCTCATCTTTGGACATTTTTTGAAGCTGAGAACCAGTCCCTGGCTTACTACTTCCAGGACCCACTTGTCTGATGTTAAAGACTTCCAGTGCTGGACAAAGTAAGCCAGCCTGCCCCCTACAGGTAGTGAAGAATCGGCCCTGGCCACCCCATCAGGGTGCCTGCTTGGCAGGGGCTTTAGGCTGAGGGGTGGAAGCAGGTCTGCTTGTACCCCGTCTGCCTCTCCCTCTAAAGAACCCCCTCTGGGCATAAGCTGAAGAGGAGGCCTGGGCTTGGTAAAAAGGCCTATGAAAAGGTCTGCCCCTGCCCCTGGAAGGCTGCCTTTGAGGAGTGGCCTGCCTTTCCTTGGCCTGTGCACTCCTATAGGTGGTCCTATACTCATCCATTTTCTTCATGTAATTCTTTGTCTGCTCCCCAAACAGAGAGTTACCCACAACAGGAAAATCCATGGCCTTAGTCTGGGTATCCTGCGACAGGCTAGTACATCTGAGCCAAGCCATCCTGCGAAGAGCCACAGATGTAGCCATGACTCTTGATGACACATCATTAGAGTCCACTGCAGCGAAATTGCACCTTAGATGCCTCAATACCATCAACAGCCACCTGCTCCAGCTCCTTGGCAAGCTGGCCAGGGACCTGCTTGCTAGAGCCATAACAGTGTCCCATCTGATTTCTGGTATCTAGCAACATAAGCCATATAATTTGCCTGTCTGAGTCCCAAGGATGCTGCCATGTACTGTTTCTTTGCCATGGCATCAATCCTCCTGGAGTCCTGGAGGGGGTGTGAAGCCAAGGGAATATTTGCCTTATCACAGGCTGCAGCCTGCACTACTCCAACATGGCTGCATTGTTGTGAAAGGAACTCCATATCAGAGCCTGACAATGTGTACCTCTTGTCCATTCTTTTATCCACAGGAGGTATAGTGTGAGGAGTTTTTAGAATTTTTACTGTCCGTTTCCCAAAAGATTTATGCAAAGGAATAGACAGTCTCCTAAACTCTGGGATATCCATCATTTCTACATAATCAGGCTCCTCTTGATCATCCACAGCTTCCTCCATAGGGAGCTGGAGGGTTTCAGCTACTTTTTTATAAAACATAAAATGAGAAGGGGACTCAGAAAGCCTAGGGGGAGACACTCCTGAAGGTCTGTCTGGGGAGATATCCGTTTCAATGGGCACATCCAGACTTTCAAATCCACATTCACTCTCCTCATACTCCTCTTCCCCCTCCTCCGGTTCATAAAATTCCTCTAAATCATATTCTTGAACCGGTGGAACGTGACAGACCGTCACGCTTACCTGATGGTGCGGTTCGGTGAATTCCAGAAAGTGACTCAGACAATTTTAATCGCTTTGGCTATTTCTTCAGCGGTTGGAGAGGGAAATTTTGGCTCAACACCTGCTGTTTTTCTAGTCCTTTTTGCTGGAACCGACTCCTCCGAGTCGACTCTCCTTTTGCCCGAGGAAGTCTCGCCCTGGTCAGAGTGCACTCCTTCCGGTTCGGTTACAACCGAACCGGGCTGGCCATCCGGGTCAGTGGACTTCTTGGCCTCCCTTTCCCTGAGCCTACCAACTCTCTTATCCAGGGTAGCTGCAGGAAAATGTTTGCAAATCTGGCAGTCTGCATTGAGATGGTCAAACCCCAGACAATAAACACAGGTGGTGTGGGGGTCAGCCTTGGCAAAGGCTTCCCCACAAACACTGCAGTGTTGAAACCCAGTGGGCCCGGTTTTTCTTTTGGGTTTCTCAGACATAGTGCCAGCCTAACCAAAACTTGCCCGTTTATGGCAATCTGCCAAGCAAGACTCTCTTATCGGTTCCCAACCATGTCACGGGTCGTGGAAAAAACCGTAACGAAATCCGTTTTTTTTTAGAACCGATAAGAACCGGGAACCGCACTATAAAAGACAGATTAATGTATTTACAACAACCTGATCGGTTCAAACCGAACCGATAATACCGTTTACAAGTTCCACACAGAAAGTAAATGTAAAACCTATCTAGTACTTACAATACCACAGACAGAACTTGAACAGACCGGTTGCGTTTTAAATTCGGTTAAAAAAATGAAAAATTAATACTTTAACCAACAAAATGAACCAAGCAGAAGGAGAAATCTCAGGAGTGACTGTTCAGTGAGGCGGAGTAAAGAATCTGACAGTTTGAGTTTGAAGAACAACAGAAAGAGTTTTCAACCGAGCTCGTAATCAAAGTTCCATGCCTGGCATGGAAAGTTAACTCTTTCACCTCCGGAGCAGTTCGAAGGTTGGGACTCACTGCATATGTCATAATATAGCAAGACTTCATGTTGTTTGAAGGGGTAGCGCTATTTGTGAGGGGGGAGGAGATAGAGTGTAGTAGGGAGGAGGATGACAAAGGGAACGTGGAAATGTGGGTCACCTTACAGGATGCTAAGGGTAGGAGAGTCAATCTGGGGCTAGTCTACAGACCACCAACACAAACTACGGGATAGGATAGTAAAATGGTGGGAAATCTAATAAATCACTGTGGTAGAGGTAGGGGCAGGACGGTGGTGGTGGGAGATTTCAACCTGCCAGGGGTAGACTGGTGCACTATGGCATCAGCAAATGCTAAGGAACAATGGATTCTGGATGCATTTCAAGATGTATTCCTGTCGCAGCTGGTGGTAGAGCCAACCAGAGAAAGAAGCCTCTTGGACTTGGTTCTGACAGACGGTGACCAGGCAAAGAATGTTGTAGTAGAGGACCCACTTGCAGAAAGCAACCACTCAACAGTGTGGTTCTCCCTGAGTCTTGAATGGGAGAATCACACTAATATGATGGTAGTGGACTTTGGGAGGCAGATTTTGGGAGGATGGCAGCCACTCTGGAAGGACACTTAGAGAAATTATATGTGGACATGGACACGGATTGCAGGTAAATATATGTGGACATGGACAGGGATTGCAGGTAAATATATGTGGACATGGACAGGGATTGCAGGTAAATATATGTGGACATGGACATGGATTGCAGGTAAATATATGTGGACATGGACACGGATTGCAGGTAAATATATGTGGACATGGACACGGATTGCAGGTAAATATATGTGGACATGGACACGGATTGCAGGTAAATATATATGGACATGGACAGGGATTGCAGGTAAATATGTGTGGACATGGACAAGGATTGCAGGTAAATATATGTGGACATGGACAGGGATTGCAGGTAAATATATATGGACATGGGCACGGATTGCAGGTAAATATATGAGGACATGGACAGGGATTGCAGGTAAATATATGAGGACATGGACAGGGATTGCAGGTAAATATGTGTGGACATGGACAAGGATTGCAGGTAAATATATGTGGACATGGACAGAGATTGCAGGTAAATTATATGGACATGGACAGGGATTGCAGGTAAATATGTGTGGACATGGACAAGGATTGCAGGTAAATATATGTGGACATGGACACGGATTGCAGGTAAATTATATGGACATGGACAGGGATTGCAGGTAAATATGTGTGGACATGGACACGGATTGTAGGTAAATATATGTGGACATGGACACGGATTGCAGGTAAATTATATGGACATGGACACGGATTGCAGGTAAATTATATGGACATGGACACGGATTGCAGGTAAATTATATGGACATGGACACGGATTGCAGGTAGGAAATTTTGAAAGTCGATCTGTTGGAGGCCACTAAAGCCTGTGCAAAGCCCAAATGCAAGAAAGCAAGGTTAAGGAAACCCAGCTCGTGGACCATGGTTGTGCAGGAGAGGGTAAGGGAGAAGAGGCTAGCCTACCGTAAGTACAAGAAACCTGTAAGGAGAAGGACAGGGAAGAGTACTAGATGAAATCGAAGGAGGTGAGCAGGGTGGTAAGGACAGCGACGGTTGGCACAGGGGGTCGGGGGGAGAAGGAATGTTTAGATACATCAGGGGAGAGGAAGTGTAGGGGCAGATCATGAGGTTAAAAAAGGAGGGTGGGTGGCAGAAGAGTGAGTGGAGCAGACTGAGGTACTAAACAAATACTTCTGCTATGTCTCTATGAGGGGAAAAGGAAGGGCCAATTCCACATGGGAGAGGTATGGCAGGGGGTGGGGAGGGGAGGGACACTAACATGTGAAGAGATACCAGTTGAGAAAGTGTGGGAAGAAAAAGATCTGGGAGTAATGATCAATGGTAAAATAAATGAATCAGGGCAATGCAGGAGAGCAGTGGCTAAGGCAAACAGAATGCTGGGGTGCACTGCTAGGGGCATCACTTCAAGAAGGGAAGTGGTAATACCGCCATTGTACAAATCCTTGGTAACGCTACGCTTGGAGTACTGTGTGCAGTTCTGGTGCCCTTATTTAAAGAAGGACATTATACTCCTGGAGAGGGTCCAGAGGAGTGCGTGAAAGATGATCCTCGGAATGGGGGATAAGCCCTATGAGGAGAGACTTTGTGAGCTGAACATGTTCACCTTGGAAGACAGAAGGGACAGAGGGGACATGATCGAGACCTTTAAATACTTGAAGGGTTTTAACAGAGTAAACACTGAGGGTTTGTTCATACTGAAGGGGAAAGGGACCATGAGGGAGCCTAGCCTAAAACTGGTTGGGGGAGGACTAGAAGAGACCTAAGAAAACATTACTTCATGGAGAGGGTGGTGGGGCCTTGGAAAGCACTACCTGAGGAGTTTGTATCAAGGGATACAGTGGGAGGTTTTAAGAAGGGATGGGATAGATGTATGGTCTAGGTACAGATAGGGAGGATAGAGACCAGGGGAATGCTGAATGGGAATAAGGGGAGGTATGGAAGGGGGGAGGGGCAGCAGAAGTTATCAAACTGTGAGCTGCAAGCTGCATCTTGAGCAGATGCGATAGACCTCAAGGCCTAATCTGCTGGCATTTTCGTATATTCATATATATCCCCAACAGCTACACAAAAAGAGTTGTCTATTGACAAGGAAACAAATAACATTTATAAGATATGAGGGTGCACTACTCCTTTAAAAAGCAGATCTAACATGTGACCATGCAATGATGTGAAATCAGTGCATGGTCATGTGACCAGTCTTATCCAGTGATCGCCCTTCTATAAATAAAGAATAGACTTTCTCTGCTGCTGCAGCTCTATTTTTATGTCCTCCTGTGGTTCTGTGTGTTGTATTGGTATTGGAAAAGTCAGCATATAATATCCGATATACAAATAGTGAAAGTCAAAATCAGCAAGAAAAAATTACTCACCTTAGTAATGTTGTTTCTTCTAATGGAGTCTTGCTATATTATGACAATTGCAGTTTGTCCCACCATTAGAACTGCTCCGGAGGTGAAAGAGTTAACTCCATTCCATGAATGGAACTTAGAGCACGAGCTCTAAAGAGAAGCTCTGTCTGTGTAGTTTCAAACCTGAACTGTCACATCTTTACGAGCAAAAACTCACTAAGGTCTGTGTGGAAGCTGTGAACCTACACTAGCCAACTGGCTACCTAAATATTAACACCTATTGCTGGTCCCAACACAAAGACTCAAGTCAGGGACCAGAACTAATAGTATAATTTAACAATATGAGGGAAATATAAGGAAAAATGAAAAACCACACCCCAAACCCCAAGAAGGGGTGAAAACACATAAAAAGGGCATAAAATAGTGCCCACACTAGGCTGCCCACCCCATACCCAAGTAGAAGTTCTGAGAGGGGCAGGCTGGGGGGAGGTCATAATATAGCAAGACTCCATTAGAAGAAACAACATTACTAAGGTGAGTAATTTTTTCTTCAAACAACATGAAGTCTTGCTATATTATGACAATTGCAGACTACACAGCAGTACCTCCATGGAGGAGGGACAGAAGAACCTACTTAGGGAATAGGCTCTGAAGCACAGCTGTGCCAAACCGAGCATCTCTCCTAGCCTGGACATCCAGGGAGTAATGCTTGGTGAAAGTGTGTACCGTTTTCCAAGTAGCAGCTTGACATATCTCCAATATAGGGATGTCTCTGGCAGCAGCTAGAGTCGCGGCTGTACCTCTGGTAGAATGAGCCCTCAAGCCAGAAGGGGGATCTCTGCCCAGTTTCTGATAACAAAATTGGATACAAGAGACAATCCACCTGGCAATTGATCTCTTAGTGGCAGGTTTCCCTTTCCCAACCTCACCATAAGTGAGAAAAAGTTGGAGGGATTCGAACCTGTGACCCTTGGTACGTTCTATATAGTAACTAAGGGCCCTCTTAACGTCCAAACTGTGCAATCTCCTCTCACCAGAAGAGGAATGTTCAGTGAAAAACACTGGGAGGGAGATAGATTGGTTAAGATGGAAATCTGAAACCACCTTAGGCAAAAACTTCCTGTTAGTCCTGAGGACTACCTTATCCCTGTGGAAAGAAATAAAGTCAGTTTCTACTGACAAGGCTTGCAACTCACTTGTCGCCTAGCAGAAGTGATAGCCACTAGGAAAACAGTTTTCCAAGTTAGATACTTAAGCTCTGCAGAAAACAGAGGTTCAAAAGGGGTTGCATTAACTGGGCAATGCAAACATTAAGGTCCCAGGCAGGGCGGATCCGAAAAGGTGGATTAGTATGCAAGTAATCCTTAAAAACTTGGAAAATACAGGGTGAGCGGAAAGAGGATGGCTTTCCTGCTGAAACAAAAGCAGAGACAGCTGCCAAATGAACTCTCAGGGTAGCTAGTCTCAGGCCCAAAGAATTAAGATGGACCATGTAATCTAACACAATGGGCAAATCAGCAGATTCTGGAAATATGTTTCCAGAACACCAAATGGAGAACCTTTTCCACTTAGAATTATAAGTAGCCCTAGTGGAAGGCTTCCTAGAAGCCTTTAGATTTCAAGAACACCCTGAGAGAGGTGTAGGTCAGCAAATTCTAACTCCCTCAAGAGCCAGGCCTTAAGGTTGAGGGATTTGAGGTTCGGATACCAAACTCTCCCCTGGGCACAGGTTAATAGGTTGTGATTCCTGGGGAGACACAGGGGAGATGGACTGTCAGGGACAGAAGGATGGGTACCAGGGCTTCCTGGCCCAATCTGGGGCAATCAGAATCACCCTGCAAGGCTGGGATCTGATTTTTACTAACACCTTGAATAGGAGAGGAAAGGGGGGAAAAGCATAAAGAACTTCCCTTCCCAATCCAGGAGAAGGCGTCCAGGGGACTGAGCCCAACACTGGGGGCCTGCAACAGAACAGTGGAAGTTGGTGATTGTCTGGGGCTGCAAAAGATCTATCTGAGGGGTGCCCCATCTGGCAAAGACTATCCCCAGCACTTGAGGATCCAGAGACCATTCGTGATGGCCCTGGGAAATCCTGCTGAGGGCATCCGCTAGGACATTGTCCTTCCCTGGAAGATGAACTGCTATGAGGGAAGTGTTCAGGGAATAGGCCAGAGACCACAACTTCATTGCCTCGGTGCACAAGGCCGAAGACCGAGTGCCCCCCTGGTTGTTGATGTACCACATGAAAAAATTACTCACCTTAGTAATTGCTTTTCTTCTCATGGAGTCTTGCTATATTAGGACTTCTGCAGTTAGGCTCAGCCTCTGAACTGCCCCGGAGAGGAAATAGTTAACTCCAGTGAAACCTGGAGTTCCACAGCGCGAGGGCGCTGTTCAAAGCTCTATCTGGCCAGTTTCAAATGAAACTGCCAGGTTCTTCTACGGCCAAACTAACATAGCAAGTCTGTGTGGAAAAGCTCTACACTAGCCATTGGCTACCTCCAGTAGTAGAACAACAAAACACAACAACAATCACAGAATAATAACAGTATTACATATTATTATTAGTATCACCCATGACAAGCACTAATAGACCCCCTCTCCCCAAAAGACTCAAGTCCAGGGAGGGGGCCATATACCACTTAACAAAAACAGAATCACCTAGTTCCCTAACCCAAAGGACAACGGGGGACTAGAGAGACTAACATGGCACGACACAGTGCTTGCACTAACTTCCCAACCCCGCACCCAAGTAGGAGTTCTGAGAGGGGCAGGAGGGAGGGTGGTCATAATATAGCAAGACTCCATGAGAAGAAAAGCAATTACTAAGGTGAGTAATTTTTTCTTCAAACACCATGAAGTCTTGCTATATTAGGACTCTGCAGATTACACAGCAGTACCTCCATGGAGGAGGGCCAGAACCTACTTAGGAATAGGCTCTGAAGCACAGCTGTGCCAAAAGAGCATCTCTCCTGGACTGGACATCCAGGGAATAATGCTTGGTAAAGGTGTGGACTGTCTTCCAGGTAGCAGCTTGGCAAATTTCCAAAATGGAATATCTCTAGCAGCCGCTAGATGCAGCTAGTACCCTGGTGGAGTGAGCCCTCAGTCCTGAGGAGGTTCTCTACCTAGTTTTGGTAACAGAACTGGATACAAGAGACAATCCACCTTGCAATTGTCCTCTTAGTGGCAGGTCTCCCTTTGCCAACTTCTCCATAGGTAAGGAAGAGTTGGAGGATTGAACCTGTGACCCTTGGTGCATTCCAAATAGTAGCTAAGGCTCTTTGGCGTCCAGACTGTGCAATCTCCTCTCCCTGAGGAGGAATGCTCAGTGAAAATACTGGAAAGAGATGGATTGGTTTAGATGAAAATCTGAAACCACTTTAGGTAAAACTTTCTGTTAGTCCTGAGGACTACCTTATCTCTGTGAAAAGAAATAAAATCTTTTCCACTGACAAGGCTTGTAATTCACTTATATGTCTAGCAGAAGTGATAGCCACTAGAAAACAGCCTTCCAAGTTAAAAACTTGAGATCTGCCAAGACAGAGGCTCAAGGGGGGTTGCATTAGCTGAGCAATGCAAACATTCAGGTCCCAGGCAGGAGCTGGTTCCCGAAAAGGGAGGTTAGTGTGAAGTAACCTCTTAAAAACTTGGAAAACACAGGGTGAGAAGAGGAAACAGGTTTCCTGCAGACACAAAAGCAGAAACAGCTGCCAGATGAACCTTCAAGGTAGCTGGTTTGAGGCCTAGGAATTTAGATGGACCAAATAGTCCAATAAAATGGCCAAGTCAGCAGATTCTGGTACAATTTGTTTCTCAGAACACCAGAAGGAAAACCTCTTCCACTTAGAATTGTAAGTGGCCCTAGTGGAAGGCTTCCAGAAGCCTTTAGAATGTCCAAGACACCTTGAGAAAGGTGTAAATCAGCAAATTCTAGCTCCTCAAGAACCAAGCCTTGAGGTGGAGAATTGAGGTCCGGTACCACACTCTCCCTGTGCACAGGTCAGCAGGTTGTGGATCCTGGGCAAGCTCAGGGAGGTGGAATGTCAGGGACAGGAGAAGAGGTACCAGGGCTGTCTGGCCCAGTCTGGAGCAATCAGAATCACTTTGCAGGGCTGAGTTCTGATTTTCACTAGTACCCTGAAGAGGAGAGGGAAGGGGGGAAAGGCATACAGGAATTTCCCTTCCCAATCCAACAGAAAGGCGTCCAGGGGGACTGAGCCCAACACTGGAGGCCTGCAACAAAATAGAGGAAATTGGTGGTTGTCTGGGGCTGCGAAGAGATCTATCTGAGGGGTGCCCCATCTGGCAAAGACCGACCCCAGAACCTGGGTTCAAGAGTCCATTAAGTGATGACCCTGGGAAATCCTGCTGAGGGCATCCATGGGACATTTGCCCTTCCCTGGAAGGTGGTGCTATCAGGGAGGTGTTCAGGGAGTAAGCCAGAGACCACAACTTCATTGCTTCGGTGCACAAGGCTGAAGACCGAGTGCCCCCTTGCTTGTTGATGTACCACATTGTTGTGGTGTTGTCTGTCCTGACTTGAACTACCTTGTTCTGGACAGTAGCCGAAAAAGCCTGGAGATCTAAGAGGACAGCTCTGAGTTCCAAAAGATTGATGTGGAGCAGAGATTCCTGAGGGGACCACACTCACTGAGTGGAAAGGTCGCCCAAGTGAGCCCCCCACCCTAACAGGGAGGCATCCGTGGTGAGGGTGAGGGAATGAAGAACGGGTAAGAAGGGGACCCCCTGAGTTAAATTGCTTTGATCCTGCCACGACTGAAGGGCCAGGATCAGGGTTTTGGTCACTGGGACTAATTTGGTAAGGGGGTCCTTCCTTTGAGACCAGTAGGACCTCAAGTGGAGCTGAATGTCTCTCATCTGAAATCTTGCTCCCTGCACGACAGCTGTGGAAGCAGCCATGTGCCCTAGGAGTTGCAGAAAGTGCCTTGCTGGTCGAGAGACCCGCAGGGTAAAGGAGGATGCCAGGGCAATGAGTCTGTCCACTCTTTCCAAGGGAAGAAATGCCCTGGCTGACTTTGTGTTCAATTCTGCACCTATGAGTACCTGAACTGGTTCCAGAACTGACTTTGGAAAATTCAACAGGAATCCCAGAGAAGTGAGAAGCTGCTGGGTGACTTGCAAGTGGGATTTTACCTGATCTGGAGACTGACCCACTATGAGCCAGTCATCCAGGTAGGAAACACAGCAACCCTGCCTTCTTAAATGAGCCACTACCACAGCTAGACATTTGTGAAAACCCTTGGAGCAGAGGTGAGGCCGAAGGGCATTGCTCTGCACTGGTAGTGCCAGAGGGCAGTTCGAACCTGAGGTACTTTCGGTGAGAAGGCCTGATCAAGATATGAAAATAGGTGTCCTTGAGGTCCAGGAAGCTAGCCAGTCCCTGGCCTTAGGAAAGGCAAAATCATTGCCAGAGTTAACATTTTGAACTTTGGTTTCAAAAGATGCTTGTTCAGGAACCTTAAATCTAGGATGGGCCGCCATTCTCCTGTCTTTTTGGGGTAAGGAAGTATCTTGAGTACAGCCCCTTGCCTGATGGCAAGGAGGAACCCTTTCCACTGCTTTTCAGCCTAGAAGAAAAACCTCTGCTTCCAAAGCAAGGGCTTCTGAAGGATTTGCAGGTGGAAAATGTCTGGCTCTCATCTTTGGGAACTGTTTGAAGCTGAGAACCAGACCTTGCACTACCTCCAGAACCCATTTGTCCGAAGTTAGGGACAACCAGTTCTGGCTGAAATAAACCAACCTGCCCCCCACCGGTACAGGAGAATCGGCCCTGGGCACCCCATCAGGGTGCCTGCTTGGCAGCAGCTTTTGGCTGAGGAGAGGGAGATGGTCTGCCTGCGCCCCGTCTACCTCTGCCTCTGAAAAAAACCCTCTGTGCAAAGGCTGAAGAGGCCTGAACTTGATAAAAAGGCCTGTGGAAAGGCCTGCCCCTACCCCTGGGGGCATGCCTTTGTGGAGTGGCATGCCTCTCCTTAGCTTGGGCACTTTTGTAGGTAGTTCTGTATTCATCCATCTTTTTCATGTAATTTTCTGTTTGATCCCCAAACAGAGAATTTCCTACTACAGGAAAATCCATAGCCTTTGACTGAGTATCTTGGGACAGATTAGTGATATGAGCCATGCCAACCTACGGAGAGCTACAGAAGTGGCCATGACCCTAGAGGAAACATCATTAACATCAACAGCAGCATGAAATTGAACTTTAGAGGCTTCAATGCCATCAGCAGCCACTTGTTCTAACTCGCTAGCCAGCTGGCCCTGGGCCTGCTTGGCTAACTGCAATATAGTGTCCCATCTAGATTTCTGATATCTAGCCACATAAGCCATATAATTAGCCTGCCTGAGTCCCAACGAAGCTGCCATATATTGTTTTTTCGCCATGGCATCAATCTTACTGGAATCCTTATCAGGAGGATGTGAGGCCAGAATAACCTGTCACAGGCTGCAGCTTGAACAACACCTACATGACTACACTGCTCAGTGAGGAGGTCTGTATCAGGACCTGATAAAGTATACCTTCTGTCCATTTTTTATCTACAGGAGGGGACAGAATGAGGATTTTTTAAATCTTTGTTGTTTGCTTCCTAAATGACTTATGCAAAGGAATAGACAACCTCCTAGACTCTGGCATATCCATCATTTCAACATAATCAGGCTCCTCTTGCTCATCCACAGCCTCTTCTAAAGGAAGCTGGAGGGTTTCTGCAACCTTTTTGTAAAACATAAAATGAGAAGGGGACTCAGACAGCATAGGGGGAGATTCTAAAGGTCTGTCTGGAGAAATGTCCGGTTCAATGGGCACGTCCAGACCTTCCCAGTCACAAACATACTGATCAAATTCCTCCTCCCCTCCTGTGGTTCATAAAATCCTCAACATCATAATCCTGAACCACTGGGACTGAGCGAACCACCCTTTTCCAGTTGTAGGGGTTCGACAGATCCCTGAGACAAAGACTGAACAATCTGTATAGCTTTAGCTATCTCTGCAGCAGTTGGAGAGACAATTTTGGACTCCAGACCTGCTGATTTCTTTGTCTTTTTTGCTGGGACTGGTTCCTCTGAACCAGCCTTCCTTTGGCCCGAGGAAGTCTCGCCCTGGTCAGAGGGCACTCCCTCTGGTCCAGTGGGTACTGAACCGGGCTGGCCATCCGGGTCAGCGGACTTTTTGGCCTCTCGTTCCCTGAGCCGGCCCAATCTCTTTTCCAGGGTGGCTGCAGGAAAATTTTTACACACCTGGCAGTCTGACAGGAGGTGGTCAGCCCCCAGACAATAAACACAAGTGGTGTGTGGGTCAGCCTTAGCAAAGGCTTCCCCACAAACATCACAGTGTTGAAACCCAGTGGGCCCGGTTTTTCTTTTGGGTTTCTCAGACATAATGCCAGCCTAACCAACAACTTGCCCTTTTAATGGCAGTGCCAGGCAAGACACCCTTATCGGTTCCTAACCGTGTCACGGTATTTGAAAAACCCTTTTAAATTCAAGGTTTTTAGAACCGATAAGAACAGGAACCGCACTCTAAAAGCCCCAAAACACTTTTAAAAGCGTTAAATTAAGCAAACCGATCGGTTCAAAACCGAACCGATAATTGGATTTCCACACCGACTTTCAATATTGTACTTACGGTTTACCAGATAGAGCTTTAACCGAAATGCGGTAAAATAAATACTTTTTGCCAGTTCAAATGAACCGAAAAATACTCGCTTGAACCGAGAATGAACCGAGCTGAAGGAGCTGATCTCCGGAGCGACTGTTCAGTGAAGTGGAGTAAAGAATCTGGCAGTTTCATTTGAAACTGGCCAGATAGAGCTTTGAACAGCGCCTTCGCGCTGTGAAACTCCAGGTTTCACTGGAGTTAACTATTTCCTCTCCGGGGCAGTTCAGAGGCTGAGCCTAACTGCAGAAGTCCTAATATAGCAAGACTTCATGGTGTTTGAATGTTGTGGTATTGTCTGTTCTGACTTGTACCACTTTGTTCTGGACAGAAGCAGAAAACGCTTGAAGTGCTAAAAAGACAGCTCTGAGATCCAGCAAACTGATGTGGAGCAGAGATTCCTGGGGGGACCACACTCCCTGAGTGGAGAGATCGCCCATGTGGGCTCCCCACCCCAGGAGGGAAGCATCCGTAGTGAGGGTCAAAGTGTGAGAAAGGGGAATGAAGGGGACCCCCAGTCTTAAATTGCTCTGATCCTGCCACCACTGGAGGGCCTGGATCAAGGTTCGGGTCACTGGGACCAACTTGGAAAGGGGTCTCTTCTCTGAGACCAATAGGCTCTCAAGTGAAACTGAATGTCTCTCATCTGAAATCTTGCTCCCTGCACTACAGCTGTGGATGCAGCCATGTGCCCCAGGAGCTGCAAAAGTGTCTTGCTGGTCGAGACCTGCAGAGTGAGGAGGAGGCCAGAGCCACCAAGTTCTTACCCTTTCTAGGGAAGAAAAGCTCTGGCCAGATTTGTGTCAATTCTGCACCTATGAAGGTGAGTACCTGAACTGGTTCCAGAACCGACTTTGGTATATTGCTTGAGGAAGCCTAGGGAGGTGAGAAGCTGCTGGGTGACTTGCAGGTGAGATTTTACCTGTTCTGGGGACTGGCCTACAATGAGCCAGTCATCCAGATAGGGAAAAACAGCAATCCTTTGCCTCCTTAAGTGAGCCACTGCTACTGCCAGACATTTTGTGAATACCCATGGGGCAGAGGTAAGGCCGAAGGGCATTGCTCTGAACTGGTAGTGACCTGAGGGCAGTTCGAATCTGAGGTACTTTCGGTGGGAGCTTCTGATTAGGACGTGAAAATAGGCATCCTTGAGGTCCAGGGAAGCTAGCCAGTCCCCTGGCCTTAGAGAGGATAAAATCATTGCCAGAGTTACCATTCTGAACTTTGGTTTCAAAGATGCTTGTTCAGATATCTGAGGTCTAAAATGGGCGCCATTCTCCTGTCTTTTTGGGGTAAGGAAGTATCTGGATACAGACCCTTGCCCTGGTGTAGGGAGGAACCCTTTCTACCGCTCTGAGAGCTAACAGGGTTGAGACCTCTGCTTCTAGAGTAAAGGTCTCTAAGAGCTTGCAGGTGGAAAAGACCTGATTCTCATCTTTGGGAACTTTTTGAAGCTGAGAACCAGACCCTGACACTACTTCCAGAACCCACTTGTCTGAAGTTAAAGACACCCAGTTCTGACTGAAGTAAGCCAACCTGCCCCCTACTGGTAAAGGAGAATCGGCCCTGGGCACCCCATCAGGGTGCCTGCTTGACAGGTGCTTTAGGCTGAGGGGTGGGGGTAGGTCTGCCCGCGCCCCGTCTGCCTCTTCCTCTGAAGAACCCCCTCTGAGCATAAGCAGAGGAGGCCTGGGTTTGGTAAAAAGGCCTGTGGAAAGGCCTACCCCTACCCCTGGGTGTGCCTCTGAGGTGGCTTGCCGCTCCTTGGCTTGAGCACTTTATAGGTAGTCCTATATTCATCCATCTTCTTCATATAATTCTCTGTCTGCTCCCCAAACAGAGAATTTCCCACTCAAGGAAAATCCATAGCCTTAGACTGGGTATCCTGTGACAAGCTAATACACCTGAGCCAGGCCAACCTACGAAAAGCTACAGATGTGGCCATGACTCTAGAGGAAACATCATTAAAATCCACAGCAGCATGAAACTGCACCTTTGAAGCCTCAATGCCATCGGCAGCCACCTGCTTCAGCTCACTAGCAAGCTGGCCAGGGGCTTGTTTGGCTAAATCCATAACAGTATCCCATCTAGATTTCTGATACCTTGCTACATAAGCCATATAATTTGCTTGCCTGAGTCCCAAGGCTGCCATGTACTGTTTTTTACGCCATGGCATCAATCTTCCTGGAATCCTTGTCAGGAGGATGTAAGCCAGGGAATATTAGCTTTATCACAGGCTGCAGCCTGAACTACTAACATGACTGCATTGCTGAGAAAGAATTCTGTATCAGGACCTGACAGTGTGTACCTCCTGTCCATCTTTTTATCTACAGGAGGCACAGAATTAGGAGTTTTAAGATTTTTATTGTTTGTTTCCTAAATGACTTATGCAAAGGAATAGACAATCTCTAGACTCTGGTATATCCATCATTTCTACAAAATCAGGCTCCTCTTGCTCATCCACAGCTTCCTCCAAAGGAAGTTGGAGGGTTTCAGCAAGTTTTTTGTAAAACATAAAATGAGAGGGGGACTCAGAAAGCATGGGGGGAGATTCAAAAGGTCTGTCTGGGGAGATGTCCGGTTCAATGGGCACACCCAGACCCTCTAAGTCACATTCATACTGTTCATAATCATCCTCCCCCTCCTCTGGTTCATAAAACTCCTCAACATCATATTTCTGAACCGATGGAACCGACCGAACCGACCTTTTACCAGATAGTGGCGGTTCGGACGGAACCGGAGAAAGTGACTGGACAATCTGAATAGCTCTTGCTATCTCTGCAGCAGTTGGAGTAAGAATTTTGGGCTCCAAACCTGCTGACTTTCTTGTTCTCTTTACTGGAACTGGTTCATCCGAGCCAGCTTTTCGTTTGCCCGAGGAAGTCTCGCCCTGGTCAGAGGGCACTCCCTCCGGTTCGGTTGGCACCGAACCGGGCCCATCCCATCGGGTCAGCGGACTTTAGCCTCTCATTCCCTGAGCCTGCCAATCGCTTTTCCAGGGTGGCTGCAGGGAAATTCTTCAAATCTGGCAGTCTGACTGGAGGTGGTCAAACCCCAGACAATAAACACATGTGGTGTGTGGGTCAGCCTTGGCAAAGACTTCCCCACAGACATCACAGTGTTGAAACCCAGTGGGCCGGTTTTTCTTTTGGGTTCTCAGACATAATGCCAGCCTAATAGAAAAACTTGCCCTTTAGCGGCAGTGCCAAACAGAACACCACTTATCGAGTTCTTTCCGTGTCAGGTATTGGAAAAAACGTAATGAAATCCGTTTTTTAGAACCGATAAGAACCAGGAACCGCACTCTAAAATCTCAAATTTAAACTTTAAGTTTTAACTCAAGCTGATCGGTTCAAAACCGAACCGATAAAACTACAAGTTCCACAGAATTAAAATATGAATTACTTACGATACCACAGACAGAGCTTGAACCGATCGGTTTTGCGGTTAAAATAAAACTATTCTCGGTTGAATCGAACCGAGAAAACACTGTTTAAACCGAAATGAACCGAGCAGTAGGAGAAATCTCCGGAGCGACTGTTCAGTGAGGCGGAGTACAGAATCTGACAGTTCAGGTTTGAAACTACACAGACAGAGCTTCCCTTTAGAGCTCGTGCTCTAAGTTCCATTCATGGAATGGAGTTAACTCTTTCACCTCCGGAGCAGTTCTAATGGTGGGACAAACTGCAATTGTCATAATATAGCAAGACTTCATGTTGTTTGAATAATAAATTTTGTGATGCTAGTTTGAGATTTGTCTTTTCTGCTTGTTAAGACAGTGTATATTGCTTCCCCAAACTGAGACAGTATTACATTTAACTATTAGGCAGACTAACAAATATACCAAAATCTGATGCAGGTACTTGAAACACTGCATCTGTGAAGGCAACAGTAGATTCATGCACTGCCTTTTAACTTATTTGTTTATTTATTAAAAGAGATTTACCAGAAAATACATACTGAGCCATAAAGCTAGTTTTCAGATGTGTCCTGGGGGAACGGGGGTGGGAACAAATACATAATATAAGCAAAGCGCAGTAATCTGATAATCAAAAGGCACAGCTATGTACAATATGTACAGTAACGTAAATGGCAAATTGTTAAACAAGAAAAATAGTTAAGAAAGGAGGAGAAAAAAAGAGGGTAGGGAGTGGGGAGGAGGGAGAGTATGAAAGTGTGAATAGACTGGAGGTAGTAGTGAAGGGGAGAGGGAGGAGATAGGGAGGAAAAGGATTGTAGGGAGGAAGCTAGTGGATGGAGGGGGAGGGGAGGGAAAAGGAGGGGGGGAAGGGAAGAGCAAGAGTGCAGAGGTTGAACATTTAGCAGTAATATTGTAGCTTGGGGACTGACCACGGATGGGGAAAGACAAAGGGAGCAAGACATTAGACTAAGGGTAATTGCAGGTGGGAGATGTATGGGCTTGGCGAAACAAGGAAAGGGAGTGTTTGGAGGAGGCAGAGCAAATTGTAAGGGGAAGAAAGTTCCAGATTTTAGGAAAGCAGTAAGAGAAGGTATTTTGTCCTGCAAGGGATGTATAAGAAGGGAGCATTAGGGAGTGATAGCTTGAGTTACGGAGAGAGAGTAAGAGGAAGGAGGCATAGGGGAGAGAAGAGAACTGAGATAAGGGGGGAGGAAGGACAGCCAGAATTTAGAGATGAAGAAAGCACAGTGGGTTAGGGGGCGATCTGCCAAGGAGGGGAGGGAGAGATCAGAGTACAGAGAACAGTGGTGAGTATGGCAAGGACAGGACAAGGCAAACTGGCAGAAGGCGTGGAAGAGGGGATCCAGTCCGGCCAAGGTGGACTTGGGTACAGCACCGTAAACGATGTCACCATAATCAAAGATTGGAAGTATCATCTTTGAAATGATTTCCCGGTGAGCAGGTAAAGGGATACGACTTTTGTTCCCTATAAAGGGCACAAAGCATGGGGTGGAGTTTTTTATGAATCGCGTCTATGTGCTGAGAGAAGCCAAGGTGCCTGTCAAGTCAGACACCAAGGTATTTAAAGGAGGGTACACCAGCAATTGTACCCCCATCAAGGGTGTGGAAGGTGGGGAGGGAGGATAGCCTAGAAAGCCTCTGCTTGATGCTGAAGAACATGGAGACAGTTTTTTAGCATTTAGTGTTAATTGATTTGAGCAGAACCAGTTCTGGATAGCGTCCAAATCAAGCTGAAGCCTGGATGATAACTCCAAGGAAGAAGACCCAAATGCAAACAGGACCATGTCATCTGCATACATGTGGATGGAAGCAGAAGAACAGGCTGAGGGAAGGTCATTGAGGAATACGGACAAAAGCAACGGGCCAAGGAAGGAGCCTTGGGGTACTCCAGTATGGATAGGGAGGGGGGGCAGACAAAGAATCTCCAATTCTCATAGATTGAGACCTACCTACCAGATAGGAGCTGAACCAACTAGTTGCTGAGTCTGAGAGACCCGCTGTCTTGAGTTTATCGAGGAGAAGAATGTGGGGGACAGTGTCGAAAGCTTTCACTAAATCAACAAAGACAGAGTCTAGTATTTGAATCTGGTTCAGATCCCCCCAAATAAATTCTGAGTAGTGCTCTACTGATCAATAGGCCACTTTACATGGCTGCATTTGCTCCACAACAACCTGTGCACTTTGTTTTTTTGCAGTACAACTGCCGCCATATGGACACTTACCTAATCATGTTACGTCAGTGATGGCTCCTCTCCCCGAGCTGCAGCAAACCTGGGGATGTGTTCTGGCTCAAGTGGTGTAAGCTACCATGCAGACAGGCTGCACCATTCACTCCAATGCACAAGTGACCCTCCCAGCATCCCCCTGTGCCTTCCAGTAGCCTTGTCCTTGAACTTGGGGTCCCTCTTCAGCGCATCTTACGTTGGCGTGCAGAGAGGCCATGCAAACTGAAGACCAACTGACTCCGGTAGTCAGGGGCAGCACTGACACAGACCGCAGTACAGAGAAGAACAGCCATGCAAACAAGGCTAATGACTTACATGCTTACTACTAGTGAAAACCTGAGGTTTGCAACTACAGTTGGTAATTCACCTTAAGGTGGAAGTTCATGTTAGCCATACATTTTGGATGACAGGGTTTACTGCCTATTAAAACCTGAGGTTTGAAACTATAGTAGGTAACTCCCCTTAAAGCAGAAGATTATGTTAGCTGCACATTTTGGATGACATGTTTCACCACCACTGAAAACATGAAGTATGAAACTATTTTAGGTAATGCTACTTAAAGGTGAAGTTCATGTTAGCCATACATTTTTGGATGGCATGGCTTTTAGAGGGAGGCACCTTCCCATTCCTATTACAACAATTTTAACCGTGTAGAACATTTTGATCATTGCTTAATTTAATGTTGAACATCTTCACACCATAAACACTGCACACACAGTGCACTCTCAACATATCTTGCCTTTCTGCACACTCTTCAGTTAGATGAATCTTGTCAGAGCTGTCCTCTACTGGGAATTGTCTAGCTTTCTTACTGGATGCACTGTAACTATCCATCCTGGGCTGGATATTCAAACTGCACCGGGCAGGGTCGCAAGCCCAGGCGCAGTGCAACTGGGCTGTGCCAGGGCATGGACCAGGTGATATTCAACAGCGCCGTTGAAAATGGCGCACCAGTGCAAGTGGCAGGACGGGAGCAGGGGGATGTGCCAGTGCAAGTGCACTCGCACTAGGTGCGTCAACCGCTGGGTCCAACACGTTGCACTAAGATCATGGAATCCAGAAGTAAATGGCACTGACTAGACTTTAAATTACAAACTGTAAACTGTGAACTTAACTCCAGCGTACACAAATAAAAAAAAAAACGGTCACTCCTATCACTAGCTCACTTGAACTCCCTTGCTAGCACTCCACCCTGCTACAATAATAAACACTCTGGCATTAAATGTTTCTAAATAACTATATATAACTTTTGGGTTCCCTAGAAATCTGATCAAATTCCTCAGTCCACAAAGTTACGCTTGAGCAAAAGTTTAGACAGACAGCACTGGCAGCCATCTTGGTATCTATGGTCCCTATTGTTTCAAATCAAAGCCACTGCCTAGTTAACAAATCCTAATTATAATTTTACTCAGTTTTTAAATATTTACATTGGCTACCAACAGAATTCATAAAAACAATGTTTAATTTCACCCTCATCTTTGGTGCACTAACTGGGTCTGTTCTGCACACTACTATTTCAGTGACTTGCTGACTGGGTCCTTGCCCACCCCCTGCTATCTGGGGTGTGCTTGTTATTGGTTTCTAGATGTATATCAAGATGACTGGAATCACAGGTCTTTCTGATATCACTCCGTCTTTATGTAATTCTGTCCCCTAGTGCATTTGTGAGTCTAAGAATATCAGCAGCATTAAGAGGGCTTTAACAATGTATTTATTTGAATATTTTTCATGTGTCTATGTTAGCTTGTTATTGTGTTGTATTTCTTTTATGTTGCATATACATTTTTAATGTTATGTACAGCACTTAGAGATCTATGTAAGGTGCTCCACAAGGAAAATATTAAAACACTGACAATATTAATACTACTCTCCTAGAGCTACTGCAGAGAATGGGCCTTAAATGTGTCACTGTGCAATAATAACAGTGGAGAAGTGTCTCCTAACTACCCATAACAAGCTTTTGGTCAAACACCCAAATGTATCCTACTGTCTTAGCAGCAAGGAGAGTCACCAACAGCAGATTCTAAAATTGGAAAAATGGGACTTGAAGAGTTCCGTTATTTGTCTGCTGAGCATGGTTGTTTTGGGGGCAGTATCATACTGATACAGTTACTGTCCTTCTGAGGTTGTGGTGAATAGTTTGCCAGACAAATCGGAGAGGGGTGGGGTGGCTTATGCAGCTCTGCTTTAAAGTGACGACCTCCAGGAAAATGAAAGTTAGTTTCTAGGTACTTTATGTTTCAATCCCCATATGCAGAAGGCTTCATAACTGCTGACACTGACATAAACTGCAAGATCAGATCAAACTTCCCATCAGCAAGGCGGTGTTCATTGTGATTACAACATTGGTCTAATCCCTGATCATGTACTAGAAGCCTGCTTAATACACAGATGAAATCATGGGGAGAAATGACACAATACAGAGCAGTCAAGGGTAACTGAATTTGCTTTTAATCCACTAGGAGACGTCAGAGTAAATCCAACTTTAGTAAACAAGGACACTTCAGAAAACCAAAAGTCTACAAACTGATCATACCTGGCTCTACTGAACAGCTCACTATGGGCTGCTTTTCTGTCTTTGCCAACCCCTTCTCGACCAACTGGTGAATGGACATTATTCGTTATCCCCTAAGTGCATATAAAACAGCAACACTATTTACTTGTTCCTGGTTACATGAGATTGACATCACTGTTTCAGTAATTACAAGCAAAAGTAGTTGATGGCTATTGCAAGAGTTACTCCATACATTCTAGTTCAGCTGCTGGAGCAGTGTTTTGTTCGTAACACTGCATTTAGACCACCATGGCTGTACATCATCAGACATTCTCCAGCAGAAGGCTGAACTTTAGTGCACATGCAGTACTGAACAGATTTTTTCCAGCTCTGTGACTCCACAAGACTATCTTTGATCTGCAGCTGATTAGCCAACTGAATGGCCTAAGTTATGGCAGCTTTAAAGGTGGAAGTGGCCTGAGGGAACAAATAAACACAGGATAGATGTCAAATGCTGCCTCACACAGCAGGCTAAAAGAATGAAAGACTTCATTAGCATGAACTTTAAGAAGGATATTACAGAATGTTGGAAAGGAATCAACTACATAAAAAATCTTATAATTGCCATTTCTTGCCACTAGACTGACCCTTTTATACACTATCTGGTCGTAGATCTACTTATTTTATTGAGGCGCCTTCCAGAAACATTGAAGTCATGAAAACTACATGATTTATAAAATATTTACCCTAGTACTTTTTATTCAAAATACTAGCAGACTTTACCCCACTGCTTCACCAACAGTCCTCAAAAGCAAACAACCTTTTAACAGTTAATACTGTTTATTTGATCTATGATAGTTCTGTTTTCATCACATGCCAATGAGTTCTTTCTCACTAGCAAAAATAAAAATGACATTACACATAAGTGAAATAGCAATCAGGCGATTGATATGACACTACTGCCGTGCAAAGGATTACTCAGCGCTATAACTCCCAAGACTTGCACACAAGCCAAATGACCCTGACACATTCACAAAACTAAAACGTAAAACTTTAATCATATTTGACTGCAGGTGACAGACTTGCGAGTTACTGATCTCACAGATTTATGAACTAACCTTTTTAATACACTGTTATGAATGTAATAATATCTTCAGTTTGAAAACACAGTCATATATAGTCTCTAATCCTCAGTTTCAGAATACAATTTAAGAATCTCACCTTTGCTCTGCTTGTTTATCAAGCCAAAGAAAATCCAGTTTTTGTATTTTTAAAGGCTTGACTCTTTCTGAGTTTAATTGGAAATATCCAAGTTTAAAATGTCTCCCTAGTGAAGAGATAACAAATGATCAGTTGGTACCAGCCTGATTATGCTAAGTCACTATGATGATTAACATGATTTATAACATTTAAACTACCTCTCCTAATGACATCATTAGTAAGGCAAAAAATGCAATCCTGTCAAGCTTTATGGTTATGATTATTACGCTAATAAAAATAAGAAATAAGAAAATTACACATACCCCAATAATGAAAAGCATCAGGAGAAATATATGCAAACCAGTATGAAAGAACTAGAATGGTTCTGCTTTGTGCAGGACAGCATGGTGCCAAAGAAAACATTACACACCATAGTAATGTTTCTTCTAATGGAGTCTTGCTGTATTCTGACTATATGCAGTTAGCCCCAACACTTGAACTGCTCTGGAGAGGAAAGGGTTAACTCTATGCCAGGGCATAGAACGTTGAGCTTGAGCTCGGTTTTCAAATCTCTGTCCCAGGTACTCCTCAGTGTAACTGTCAGATTCTTATGAGCACTATGCTCACTAACTATTGAATAGAAATTGTTTTAGAAATTTTGTGCCAAAAGGCAATAAACAGATTGTTAGGGTCTAAAAGACTCAAGTCAAGAACCCCAAAAAGAATCCAAGCAGGTAGTAAACTTAACAATATATAGTTAAAATTATAACAACAAAAAAAAACATTTTAAAAGAAGAGGTGACCCAGGTACACTTCTGGGGTGCAGCACTGTGCCTGCCAAACCACATCCAAAACAGCTAGGTTTTAGGAGGGGAGGCAGAGAGGGAGATCCGAATACAGCAAGACTCCATTAGAAGAAACAACATTACTATGGTAAGTAATTTTTTCTTCAAACAACATGAAGTCTTGCTGTATTCTGACTATATGCAGACAACCAAGCGGTACCCCCTTGGAGGAAAGGAATTACAGAACCTATTTTGGGAACAGACTCTGCAGCACTGATGTGCCAAACCTAGCATCACTTCTTGACTGACTGTCAAGAGAATAATGCTTAGTAAATGTGTGAACAGTTTTCCAGGTGGCTGCTTTACAGATTTCCACTAAGGGTATGTCTCTAGCTGCTGCGACCGAAGCAACTGTACCTCTGGTGGAGTGAGCCCTCAGGCCTGAGGGGGACCCTTTCCCCAATTTTGAGTAGCAGAACTGGATACAGGAGATAATCCACCTGGCAATAGTTCTCTTAGTGGCAGGTTTACCTTTTCCCACTTCTCCATGAGTGAGAAATAGCTGTGAACAGTCATTTCTATGAGCCTTAGTATATTCTATATAATAACTAAAAGCCCTCTTTACATCAAGACTGTGCAGTCTTATCTCCCCAGAGGAAGAATGGCCAATGAAAAATACAGGCAATGACATAGACTGGTTCAAATGAAAGTCTGATACCACCTTGTGCAGGAACTTTCTGCTTGTTCGAAGGACCTCCTTATCCCTGTGAAATGAAATGAAATCAGGTTCCACTGATAAGGCCTGTAATTCACTGATTCTCCTAGCTGAGGTAATGGCTACCAGGAATACAGTTTTCCAAGTCAAGTATTTCAGCTCAGCTAAAGATAATGGTTCAAAGGGGGGCTGCATAAGTTGTGCAATACAGATATTCAGATCCCGAACAGGAGTAGGGCCCCTAAAGGGGGGATTGATATGAACCAGACCTTTGAAAATTTTCTTGAAAACTGGATGGGAGGCTAGGGAAGAGCCCTTCCCAGCTGAAAGGAAGGCAGAGATAGCTTCCAAATGCACTTTGAGAGTGGTAGGCCTGAGGCCCAAACTGTTAAGCTGCACCAAATAGTCCAAAGCAGTGGCAATGTCAGCTGAATCAGGATGAGTATGCCTCTGAGAACACCAGAAACCAAATATCTTCCATTTGGAATTGTAAGTTTTTTCTAGTAGAAGGTTTCCTACTAACCTTAAGAATGTCCAAGACTGACTGGGAAAGATGCAGGCTTGCATATTCTAGCTCCTCAAGAGCCAAGCTTTGAATCTGAAGGTTGGGATACAGTATCCTCCCCTGCGAGGAGGTGAGAAGATTGTACTGTCTGGAAAGACAAATTGGAATTGTCACTGACATTGATAATAGTAGGGGGTACCAAGGCTGCCTGGCCCAGTCAGGAGCCACTAGAATCACAGTGCAAGGCTGAGATCGGATCTTGACCAGAACTCTGAATATCAGAGGAAAAGCATACAGAAATCTGCTTGTCCAATCCAACAGGAGAGCATCTTGAGGAACAGACACCAAAAGAGGGGGTCTGCAGCAGAACAGGGGGAAGCAGATGATTGGCCAGGGCTGCAAAGACATCTATCTCTGGAGTGCCCCACCTCTTGAAAATGATCTGAAGAATTAGAGGATTCAGGGCCCAGTCGTGGTGATGTTGAGAAATCCTGCTGAGAGCATCTGCCAGTATATTGTCCTTCCCTGGGAGATGCACAGCTATTAGGGAAACCTGCAGGGAATAAGCTAGTGACCATATTTTCATGGCTTCAGTGCACAAGACCGAGGACTGAGTACCCCCTGCTTGTTGATGTACCACATGGTTGTGGTGTTATCTGTCCTGATCTGCACCACTTTCCCCTGGATTGTGTTCGAGAATGTCTGAAGTGCTAGAAAGACAGCCCTGAGTTCGAGAAGATTTATGTGCAGGAAAGACTCCTGATGAGACCATGTTCCCTGAGCAGTATGCTGGTCTAGATGGGCTCCCCATCCCAGTAGGGAAGCATCCCTGGTGAGAATCACTGTTGGAGCCTGACTGAGGAAGAGGACATCTTGCCTTAGATTGTCCTCCTCCAGCCACCACTGGAGAGCCTGAACCAGAGTTTGAGACACTGGAACTAACTTGGAGAGAGGGTCTTTTTTCTGAGACCAAAATATTTTAGATGAAATTGAATATCTCTCATTAGAAACCTTGCCCCCTGCACTACTGCAGTGCAAGCTGCCATGTGGCCTAGCAACTGTAAGAAGTGCCTGGATGGCCAAGACACTAGTGGATGAAAAGAGAAAGCCAGAGTGATGAGGGACTGAACCCTTGAAAGAGGAAGAAAGGCCTTGGCCTGGACAGTGTCCAGCTCTACCCCTATAAATGTGAGATGCTGGGCTGGTTCCAGAACAGACTTTTCTAGATTTAGAATGAATCCTAAGGAATCCAGAAGCTTTTGAATGACCTCTAGAGCTGACTTGACTTGGTCTGAGGATTGACCCACTATGAGCCAGTCATCCAGGTAAGGGAACAGTAAGATGCTCTGTCTCCTGAGAAAGGTCACCACTACTGCCAGACACTTGGTGAACACCCTTGGAGCAGATGTTAGGCCAAAAGGCATTGCTCTGAACTGGCAGTGGCCAGAGGGCAACTTGAACCTGAGGTACCTTCTGTGGGAATGTCTGATAGGTATGTGAAAATAGGCATCCTTGAGATCGAGGGAGGCTAGCCAGTCTCCTGGTCTCAGAGAGGGAAGAATTATTCCCAGAGTCACCATTTTGAACTTTGGCTTTAGTATATGTTTGTTTAGGTATCTTAGATCTAGGATGGGTCGTCACTCCCCTGTCTTTTTTGGGGTAAGGAAGTATCTGGAATACAGTCCTTTTCCCCTGTAATAGAGAGGTACCTTCTCTACTGCTTGTAGAAGTAGTAGAGAGGAGACTTCTGCCTCTAAGGCCTTTGTCTCCAAGGGAGAGGGAGGACTGAAAGACTTTGCTCTTATGTTTGGGAACCTTTTGAAACTGAGAGCAAGTCCCTGGCTCACTACTTCCAGGACCCATTTGTCTGAGGTAATAGACTTCCAGGCCTGGAAGTAGTAAGCCAGCCTGCCCCCTACTGGAACTGAGGAGGCAACCCTGACTAACACACCAGGGTGTCTGTTTGGTAGGGGGCTTAGACTGAGTGGAAGATGGAGTCCTGATCTTCCCCCTCCTGCCTCTTCCCCTAAAGAGCCCCCTCTGCTGGAAAGAAGAGAAGGCCTGGGCTTGGTAAAAAGGCCTTTGAAAAGGCCTGCCCCGCCAGCCCTAGATTGCTACCTCTGAGGAGTGACCTGCTTTTCCTCGGCTGCAGCACTCCAGTAGGTGGTCCTGTATTCATCCATTGTAAGCCTCTGTTTGCTCTCCAAACAGAGAATTACCTATGACAGGAAAATCCATGTCCTAGGTCTGGGTATCCTGTGATAAATTGGTACACCTGAGCCAAGCAAATCTCCTCAGGGAGACAGATGTAGCTATAACCCTAGAATGTACATCATTCAAGGCAACAGCAGCATGAAACTGGACCTTTGATGCCTCAATACCATCCACAGCCACCTGCTCCAGCTCCTTGGCCAGCTGGGGAGGGCTTCTTAGCCAACTCAGAACCGTATCCCACATAGATTTCTGGTATCTGGCTGTATATGCCATTTAATAAGCTTACACTGATCCCAAAGAGGAATTCCATCCCAGGACCTGACAAGGTATACCTCCTGTCAGTCTTTTTATCCACAGGGCTATAGATGTTGGAAACTGAAGAATTTTTTTGTGTCTGTTTCCCCAGGGATTTATGCAGAGGGATAGACACCCTTTTGGACTCTGGGCCATCCATCATCTCAACATAGTCAGGTTCTTCCTGATCCTATTCAGCCTCTTCCACAGAAAGCTGGAGGGTATCATCCACTTTTTTGTAGAACAAGAAATGGGAGGGGGACTCAGAAAGTCTGGGAGAAGACACTTGAGAAGGCCTGTCTGGGGAGATGTCAGGCTCTACTGGCCCATTTAGGCCTTCATAATCTTCTTCTTCATAATCTTCTTCTCCTTCCCGATCGCCCTCATAAAATGCTTCAGGGTCATATTCAGAAGCAGAAACTTCGACCGAACTGACCGTTTTTGGATCAATGTTGGTTCAGTAAGAACCAGGCAAAGTGATTGTACAATAGCAGTCACTTTAGCTATTTCATTAGCGGACGGAACATGGGAACCGGGATCTGAACTGGCTGACTTGCGCTTTCTCTTGGATGGAACCGATTCCACAGAATCTGCTCTCCTTTTGCCCAAGGAGGTATTGCCCAGGTCAGTGGGCACCCCCTCAGGTTTGGTCGGAACTGAACCGGGCTGGACATCTGGGTCAGCGGATTTCTCGGCCTTCCTTTCCTTCAGCCTATTTAAACGTTTATCTAGAGTGGCTTTGGGACAGTTTTTGCAAATGTGGCAGTCTTCTTTGAGGTGGTCAACCCCAGACAATAAACTTACAGGCGAGGTGGGGATCAGCCTTAGCAAAGGCTTCCCCACACTTGGTGCAGTGCTGAAACCCAGTGCGACTGGTTTTCTTTTTGGGTTTCTCAGACATGCCTAAAAATAATAAGTTACCCTTACCAGTGTTTAAGCCAGGCAACTACAAACCTATCAGTTCCAACCGTGTCACGGGTCGGTTAAAAAAACAGAAGAAAATATCAGCTTTTTTAGGATCCACAATACAAAAGGTAGAAAAAATTACCAGAAAGAACAATACAGAATTGCTTTGGTTCCCAACCGGACCAACCGGAAAGAAACCGAACAAAAAACAATTTCTACCAACAAAACTCAAAACTACCTACTAAGTACACTTACTGTACCATGGACAGAGATCAGAATACTGAAAAATAATTAAACGGTAGATAAAACGAACCGATTTTTACTTGAACTGAACCGAAGCAAAGGAGGGGATCGCCAGAGCGACTTCTCAGGCGGAGTAAAGAATCTAACAGTTACACTGAGGAGTACCTGGGACAGAGGTCTGAAAACCGAGCTTGAGCTCAAAGTTCTATGCCCTGGCACAGAGTTAACCCTTTCCTCTCCGGAGCAGTTCAAATGCTGAGGCTAACTGCATATAGTCAAAATACAGCAAGACTTCATGTTGTTTGAATGGCCTCTCACACAATCACCAGTGGCTAAAACAGGAGATGCAGACACATGTTTTGTCCTACTCAGGACTCATCAGTGTGTCCCATCTGTGTCTCAGCCCATGTGATGGGGAACCAGGCAGCCCTGTGATGGTTTGTGTCTGGTTTCCCCTTCTCATGGGCTGAGATGCAAATGAGGCACATTGATGAGTCCTGAGAATGACAGAACATGTGTCTGTGTCTTCTGGTCTCAGCCTTTGCAGATTGCGTGAGATGTCATTTGGCACCATACTCTCCTGCTTAAAGCTGAATCAGTTTACATTCCTTCCAGGTAATTTGCATATATTGCCCATGATGCTCTGCACTATTATGTGAGCGTTTTGTATTTCTCTGAAACTTGCCTTTATTGCCAGTACCCTTTCAGGGTACCATACCTGCTTCAGTACTTTGAGGCTCTTTCTCTTTTAGATTGATTTCTTAATAACAACAAGCATGTTCCCATGCAACATGTGATTTGCAAATCTACTGCTGTTTCAGAACTCTGTCCCAAGTAAATCTAAGCAATACAACAGTCCACCTCTATACTTTAATACTACTTCAACAACAGCAACTATAAATTTGCCATATTTCTCACTGAGCTGGACGCTTAGAGATTTTTATGACTTGTATATCCCTTATGATGGACATCCTTTGAAGGAGTCACAGAATCAGGCAGCACTGTAAAAACATGTGGAATAAATGAAAGGCAACTGTGAGTTACAAATTGTAGTCTTATCATCATCATCATCATCAAGGGGTCTGGTGGCATAAAAAAATCAAAGTCCTGAGTTGGATTTACCAGTCTTTTTTCATAGTTATCCTATTTTTATCTATTTATTAAATTGTGTTAACCGGCAGGCCCACTGGGTCCCAAAGATCCCTTTTTCTGGGGTGACCCAGAGTTGGTTACAGGTACAATAATTTGAGAGTAGGAACAATACACATGGTGACAAGCAGGGTGAGAATACAGTGCAAACAGTGCAGGAGATCAAAGAAGTGTACATTGACAGACAGCTCAAAAACATAGGTACATACTGACTAGACATCTAACAGTGCATAGATTAGCACAGGGCAGATATTCTACAATGATAGTAACAAAATTTGGATGCCACTCATGTGGGTTTTCACCAAGCATGTTGTGCAGTTAGGTAGTCACACTGAGCCAGCCTTGTTCTTCTGTAGACAGACCACTGTTTAGGTGCAGGTGCAGTCGCTGTTTTCCAGAAAGTGTTCTTGGACCCCTTTTCAGAAGGATCCCAGGGAAGCCTGCAGGGTAGCGGGGAGCTTATTCCAGAGCATGGGTGCTGAGTGGGTAAAGGATTTGCTGCCAGCAACTGTCTTTATCCTGGGCACTTTCAGTAGGTCCCTGCCAGAGGTTCAGAGCAATCTACCTGTTCTCTTGGGTATAAGTAGGCCGGCAAGACTCTCTGGTTGGGGGTCTTGCATTGGTTTGAAAGTGTGGCACAGTAGCAGGTACTGTAGCCTGTGGTTAAGAGATGGCCATTTCAGGGAGACCAGCACTTCACAGTGGTGCCGTCCCAGGTGAGCCTTGGAGGCAAAGTGGGCTATCTTGTTATACAGTGCCTGCATCCTGCTAAACTCCTGTTTTGGAAGCGAAGGCAGGACTAGGGCAGCATAAGCTAGGTTGGGGAGTAGGACGCTATTAGCTATAGTTATCCTGGTTTCTGGGATCACTTGTGGGCTCAACCTATATAGTAGCCCCAGTCTCTGATGAATTGTTCTGGTAATCATGTCTATGTGGGGTTTCAGAGTGAAGCTCTGGTCCAGTATCAGGCCCAGGTATTTGAACTGGCTTACTACTTCGATAACCGAGCCTGATGTGCAGATGAGGGGGGCAACAGAAGCCTTCGGTTAGGGCCTAGTGCCCTTGTGCCATGACTTTCATTTTAAATTAAGGGATTCAAAACATCAGAAAGTGACAGGCTCTGTCTTTTTTTAATAAGAGTCTATAAAAAATGTAAAAGTGTCATATCACAAATTCTTTTGATACACATTAGAGAACAGTCACATTTTTGCCAGATTTGGTTTTGCTTTGCAGTTGCCACTGACTTCTGTGAAGTTCTATTTGGTATTGTCAGAATATCATAATTTACAATTTTTATGCCCAACCTATGAATTAAATGCTTTTCTGATGCCAGAGGTGTTAATTATAACTTTTATCAGAATGATGTTTCCATTTATTGTAACAGTTCTCTCTGTATCACACACAGTTTCATAACAATAAAGTTTTTCCATTTCCCTATGAATACGCTAGGAATACAAATGGCAACAGTTGTCAAAACATGAACAGCAGGACTGCTTGGTGAATCCTAAGGAATCTCCAGACTGCTGTGCCATGCTGAAGCAGTTGTGCATAAAACCTTGTCAAAAGTGTGATGGATGTGGTGTACCTGCTGTTACTGTTTGTTTCAACAAATGCCAGACATGCTTTCCTCTGCTGACTAGCTGACTACACAGACTTGCACACACTCAGGATCAAACAATGAATCTTGCACCGCAGATTCCAAATGTGATATCTGTACTGGTGATATGTGACACAGCAGTATAAGCATGGAAACAAATATGAGTCAATCTACTGTATAGTTTTTTTTTCTGGCAGCGCCAAAGGCTCTCCAAAGGAAGGAAGGAAGGAAGGGAGGGAGGGAAGGAAGGAAGTAGGGAAAGGGGAAGGGAAGGCAAGGAATTTGGTTCTATATAGTGCCTTTCATAATTGTTTATCATAAAGTGCTTTATAAGTCATGAACAGTTGCACCAGTCATTAGGTGAACACAGATAGTTGAAAACAGAAACATTTTCATCCATCTGGTTTGTCCCTGTTTCCTACCAAGAATTACTGGCTCCTTACCACGGTTCTATGTCATAATGGTGATTGTGGAATAGTGATCACCATTAGGGCGCGTGTACATCGCTGAAAATGAATTTCGGCTATGCACACCTGCAGTGAATATCAAGCGGGCACCCAAGATCTAGGGGATTTTTGCTTACTGCGGGGGGCTGTGTGCCCTGCACCCCCTCCCCACTAATGGATTCTTAACTCCAGGGGGGTGCTGAAATACTTGGAAAAATAAAAAGCTGGCTGCCGGTAAAAAAACCCTCACGTTGCGCTGGACCCGAACCCAGCAACCTGTACTTCCCAACTGACCACCCTCTCCACCACACTAGCGGACCAGCTTGGCAGCTGCCCACCACACCCTCTCCTACATACCTTCCCTTCCTCTCCTCCCCCCACCGCGTGTAGCTTCCCGTCGCCCTACGTCAATCACCCCAGTATCCGGGTGCTACCCTGTCAGGCAGCCCTGAACACAGGCACCATAACTGAGTCAATGTTTTTGTAGGTGCTCAATTGTGGACCCCTTGTTCACAGTATACCCCTTACCACATTCTCAGTACTTGTTTAATCCCGTAAATTCTCAATGATCTCTTTGTGTCTGTTCCATTTGATCTTAAAGTAGGGAACAGATTCAGAGTTAACCTCCTCCTTGGGTGGTCTGAGACCATCCCACTAGTTCACCACCCTTTCAGTAAAGAAAGACTTCCTCACATATTTTCTTTTCTCCTGTCCCCACCTGTGTTTGATTGGCCCATAAGTGTTAATATCTCACTAGTGTCTACCTTGTTATATTCCCCATGAATATGAAGGTCTCTGTCATGTCCTCCTCTCCCTCCTCATCTACAATGAGTACGTACTGTATTAAGGTCTTTTGGCATCTTCTTGTATGTTCTCCATTGCTGCCCTTGAATCATCCCTTTTTCCATATAGCTTTTTGGCCACTGGTGGCCTCCACATGCCTGCTTCAAACTAATGTCAGTTCCCCTAGTCCCAACCACCACTCCCCCGCCATCTCTCTGGAGGAGATCCACATACATTAAAAACTGCTTTACTTTCATTAACTTACAAAAAAACAAACAGCTTGAATTCAGCTTTACAAACAAGGTTCTTGCAGTTCAATCTCTGGTTGTCACCCCATAACAGAAAATGAAACTTCTTTTTCGCTCTTGTTTACCATTCCCCCTTTAGTGGACTGAGGTGTTACTTTGTGACCCTGCCCCCAAGGAAAAGCCAACAAGTAGAGCATGCAGTGTAGTGAGGTCTTAAATGGCCAGCTTTAAAGCAAGAGGGGTTTAACACAAGTACCCCCATAGCCTGTATCAAAAGCTGTGTTACAGAGTTGAGAATGGGTTTGCAGGGTTAAGGGAGCTGCACAGGTAAGTCTTATGTGGCCATGCATTATGAGGTGTAATGTCATCATTTCTTATAATAAAGATGAGTTAAAAAAAAAGAGCATGACAGATACATACTCACGTCCAAGGCATTATCAGCTTCAGTACTTATTTTGGGTCCTATGGGACCAGTGTACCGGTCAAAGGCTACATGCTTGCTGACCGTATCCAGGCTGCCACTGTTCCCTTAATTGTTAGTTTATTGTTAGTTTTCAATCAGGATTTGATTTTCTTGGTCCAAGCTTCGTACCTCAGAGCGCGTGCAAAGTTCCGCTCACCAATGCCTCTGCCCAAGGACAAGAGAGCACACATCTGAGCAGGGTGGCACCAAACTGGTGTGGACTCGTGCATGCACAAGTTATGCACATTTTAAGCACTCTGAGATAAACATATAACCTGAAGGTAGGCTTTATGTTGAACACAGCAATATGTTTTACATTGAAAACAAGCATGGGAGCACTTAAAACTACTGCTTCAAAAATCGGAACTGTGACTTGAGGCATGCGCATCAAAACATAAACAATATTAAGATATAAATTTATACTGACATGCTTCTTTTATACATCAAGTATAATGTCTTATTGGTTTGGTGATTCTTTTCAGAAAATTTGCATCAGATTTTGATTTCTTAAGCTTATTAATTTTTATAAAAGTACTTATCTGATTCACCACATATTTTCAGAGTTCCTGAATCTTAGGACAGTTCCACAAGAACTGGCGTAAGATGCCAATATGTTTAAAGTTTCAGACATGCTCATTTTATGCTGATAATAATCATCAGCTGAACCTATGCAACCCTACATAAATTATTTATGTTAAAATGACAGCAGTGTCAATCAATAGCAATGTTGATTGTAGGAGTCTCGGATGGAGTTTTGTGTTTATTGTCACATGGTAATCCCATAAAGAGCTGGAATATGATATTATCAAGGTGTGACTGTTCCAAAATCAAATCAAATCATACTTTATTTTTATAGCGCTTTTCAAAATCAAAGCGCTGCACATAAAATCAGCTATAAATATAATTTAAAACAAGAGAATAGAAACAGATTAACCATAATTAGGGAAGGCCATATTAAATAAATACATTTTTAATTCAGTTTTAAATCTATCAACGGTCAGGCATTCTCTTCACCAACGAGGTAGAGAATTCCACAGGGTTGGAGCCAAAAAAGAAAAAGCACAGGCACCAGATGTTTTTAATCGGACCCTGGGAATCTCTAGCAATCCCTCGTCGTCGGATCAGAGAGGACGGAGGGGGCAGTAGGGTACCAGGAAGTTTTGTAGGTAACTGGGTCCCTGATCATGTAGGGCTTTAAAGGTTAGTAAACCAACCTTAAAGGTGATCTGCCACTGAACAGGCAGCCAGTGCAGTTCGCAGAGCACAGGCGTAATATGACTGGACCTGGAAGTCCCAGTCAAAAGCCTGGCTGCCGCTTTCTGCACCAGCTGCAAGCAGTGGATATCAACTTTTGGAAGCCCTAGGTAGAGGGAATTGCAGTAATCAAGGTGGGTAGTGATGAAGGCATGGACCAATGTTGGAAGATCATCCGAAGGAACCAAGTGTTTCACCCGGGCGATATTCCTCAGATGGTAAAAAGAGGATTTAATGACAGCCGATACCTGAGATTTCAGTGTCAGACCATCATCAAAAATAATGCCAAGGTTACATACTTGGTCTGAGGTAGTGAGCTGTATGCCATCAATCGAAAGATCAGATGCATGTCCAGCCCCCAAACCCACCCCCGGATGACCAGGGTCCACTACCAACACTTCAGTCTTGTCTGGATTCAGTCTCAGCCAGCTAGTACTCATCCAGGTTCTGATCTCGGTAAGGCAGTTATTTAGCACAGAGAGTGCATCATTTTGTCCAGGCAGAAAGGACATATACAGTTGAGAATCATCTGCATAGCAGTGAAAACTCAAACTGTATCACCTGATGATGTCTCCCAATGGCAGCATGTACACTGCAAACAACATGGGGGCCAAAATGGAGCCCTGTGGCACCCCGCAGGGCAGGGAGTGAGTGCTAGAGAAATAAATTCCTGTGGCAACTCTCTGAGACCTGTCCACGAGGAATGAGTGGAACGATTTGAGGACGGTACCAGACAGCCCACAAAGAAGCAGCAGGCACTCCAACAGCATGCAATGGTCTACAGTGTCAAATGCTGCAGCGAGATCAAGAAGAACCAGACTGGTACATGCCTTTCGATCTCTTGCCATAGGAGGTAATTCAATACTCGGACAAGTGCAGTCTCCATGCTATGCTTCTTCAGCCAACAGCCTACCAGAAATATCTGTAAGAGATTTTCTGATTTTGAATACAAATACACAGTTTGAATAAGCATAACCCTGTTACATAGAATTTCCCCTCAAATTTTAATTTTAGGACTGCCTATGTTCTCTTTATTAGAAAAGGATCTTTTCTACTTAAGCCTCTATCTGTTCAAGTTGCTTATTCCTGTCGTGAAGTCATAACCCTCTGCTTAGGAGATTACAGTCTGTTGCCACAGAAGTGATTCTGATGTCACAGGCAGAGAGGAGCATGATTTCAGAGCAGTAAATGCAGCAAGAACAGATGAAGCCTGAGGGGGGCAAAGGGTATGGTTTCATGCAAATGTCATTAGTGATAAACAACAGAATGTCCTACAATTGACAGTTTTGGTGAATGTTATACGGTTTGAGTCCTGCTGATGTCAGCAGTATTTTTTTGCAGGAAACTGACAGTGACAAATCACTGTAATGGGAACACGACCTTTATGTGAACGTGCAGCTGTTTACAATGTTCCAATTTTCAGAAATGATATTTAAACCCCAAATGATCCATATTTACTGCAACTGAATAAAATCTGAAGTGAGAAATTGTGTTTTTTTTTTTATGGACAACATTCTATAGAGTTATTTTCAAGGGACCAGGAATTTGGTATTCTGACTACGTCACTGCATATACTATACACAGAGCTCTGAGCATTGCTCTGATAGGTCAATGGCCAGAGTTCTGAATCCATGCAGTGGCACAGGAAAAATGTCATATACTGTACCTGCAGTGGTGCCAACCAGGATGCAAAGCAGTAGTGCTGCAGTATGCTGTAGGAAACCGTGGCTGGCTCCATTGTAGTTCCATAAAAATAACTGTACATATAGGGGGTAAACAATAGCCTAACTCAAGTTATATGGAGAATTAGATTGTTATACATACAGGGGATAAAAAACAGCTTAACTCAAGATGTATAGAATGTATAACTACCCAACTGTGAGGAATTAAAAGCATAACTCATGAGTGATGAAGCCTCGAGTGAATTATTAAAGTCTTGCCCCCTCACAAGTGGGGATAAATGTGTATTTTGAGTCAGGCATTGTGTTTTCAGTTTATATAACATTCATTTTTTTATTACTGCTTTTAAGTCTCCTTTTGTGTAAAGATTTGACTGTTTCTCTTTGATTCTATCTGCAGGCTTTGGTGCTATTGTGATGTCATCAGCACTGTGAAAATACCACCAACAGCTTAATCTGATTCAAGGTCAGTTGGCATTCATCTCTATCCCCTTCCCCCAGGTCGTGCCTGAAAATAGGCAGGATTTGTCTAGTGCACTTACCCGGTCAACAAAAACTAAATAAATAAAGTTGCTCTCTTATTGGTTCTTATGTGGAGGGTAGTAATTGGGACACATCTAACCTTTAGATAAACATTTTTCTGGGGCTTAGACAATGAGATAAACAAATGTATTTCATGTAGATGAGAGTCAAACCTGCCAGATAAAAGATTTATTTTAGCCACTGAAATATTCTGAATGAAGACAGCTCATTCATCTCAGTGTTGGGTGGATGCTCATCAACGATTTCCACTTTAATTTTCTTACAAAGAAACCCTTCGCCAAAAGAAGAGCAACTTCCACAGTTCCTGAGGACATCAAAATTGCTTCTGCTGCTCTAAAAACAGATTCATGAAATCAAATAGAAAAGCTGACTCTTCAGAACTCATTTAAAACCTTTACATATAAGAAACATTGTATAAATTGAATACGCAATGGCCAGGCTCTGTATATGATATTTGTTATGCCTTGTGAGGGGGCAGGACTTTCATAACTCACACATGGCTCTGTCACTCAAGAATTGTTGTCTTGCATCCGTACTCCTGATGATATATGGCATATTCTGACTCAGGCCATTGAACATCCTCCACTTATCCAGGTAAATGTACCACCACTGCTGTTGTATAAAAAAAAAACACAAAACACTGTTTCCATATCAGATTTAATTGTAGTTCATATAAATGTGGTACATTTGAGGTATGACAATAAATTCTAGAAATAGCAGCGCTATGAGTAATATAACGAGCTTTGTGAATAGAACCAAAGAGAGGCAGTGCAGTAGGGTGACTCTTCCCACCCTGTTTTGCACTGTTACACTTTGTGACTGAGGATGGGATCACAGTCATCGTTGGAGGTGTGGAGAAGCACCCGTGCTGCAGATCACTGGTACCAGAATGTACTAAATTGTGGGGGTCATATGCTGGCCAGTTGGTGCAGCCATAGGGTACTGCTCACGATGCCGGCAACCCAAGTTCAGGAATAATCCTGGGTCATTGGGAGCTGGCCGGGGGGAGGAGGACTGAACATCCCAGTGGACACTCTCATCCTCCCGGGAAGAAGGGCAACCAGCTCTGCTGCTATTCTGCTACCTGTATGACCATGCATGACAGTGTAGTGGAAGTGGCTTCAGATGGGATGGGACCTGGCCGTGGTGTACTCTGCACACTGTACGTGAGCTGCAACATACTGTATATTACCATCCCGCAGGTAGGAAGGCAGCGGTAAATCCCAGTTCCAGCAAGATGAGGGTCAGCCACGCCCATATGCCCCTCAGAGATGATGAGCCACTCCTCCAGATCTGGATCTGTTCTGCGTTGGGGTGTTGAGGGGAGCCCTACCACCCCTGCCATGTGTGTGTGGGGGGGGTGGATAAGGTGGTGGAAAGATGGATTTAAGCTAAGCCCTCAAGAAGACGGGTGATGAGGCTGGGGTGCCAGTGCAGAAGGGGGCAGATTGGGCAACAGGAGAAAAAAGAGGACAAACTGCAAAGGCTGTGTGTGTGTGGGGGGCCACAACTGCACAAGCTACAGCTATGCAACACCACAGCTCAGCACGCTGGGTAAACAACTGCCTTTTGTGATATATGTCAAGCTACCAGCTTTTTATAATCACAAACAGGAGAAGCTCAGCTGCAAACAGTCCTCTGGTTGAAAAGATTCATAGCTGGGGCATAGGATAATGCAAACAAGATTACTGTAAGAACCACACACTCCCCTCAAAATGCCGGCATTTCACGCATGCTCTATGCAATTTGTCATGCTTTTTATAATCATGAACAAAGTTACACACTGTAATGAATAATCCTTGGTTTATTAATAGATATTTGTGCATCTTTCCTGAATATAGGAGGCAGTATAGGGCAGTGGTTTAAGGCTCTGGGCTGCAAATCTGGAGACCAGGGTTTGAATCACATAGCTCCCACTTGCATACTGTATGACCTTGAACAAGTCACTTAACTTCCTTGTGCTCCCAGGTCACACCTGGAAACAAGCTTCAGCTTACTGTGCCTTTCTTGGTTAAACAATTTTCCCTCCCATTGCCAGGCTGCATAAATTTTAGACAGCTTTGAGATGACAAATGATACCCAAATACATTAAAAGGACCTTGTCAACCTTATCTGCTTACTTTCTTAGTAGAACTAAAATGAATGCTAATGGTATAATTATACCCAACCTTGTTTTATATCAAATCCTTTATTGCCTCCTATTGCATACTTCCTGAACATTGGGGCACCCCCAAGTAGTGCAGCCACTTATGACAGGCTCCTCCCACTACATCTTCAGTGGCTAAACTGTATCGGTGGTGCTCCCAAGTTCAGGAGAGATGCAGGATGAGTTGTTAAAGGAATGTAAATGGACACACTTTTGTGTGGTAACACCAGCATGGTGAGAAGTCAGTTGTTTACTTTTAAAAAGAAAGAAAAGGAATCAGCATGAAACTAATAGCTACATCATTAGTACATTCTATAGAATGTGAGCTATCATAAAATGTGTTTTTTAGACCAGGGACAGTTTGAGTCTTAAAGTGTGTGTGTGGGGGGGAAGGGGGGATGACGGTGTCCCTTTAAGTTCAGCCCAATCAAGAGTAAGACAATATGTGATATAAACTTTTTTCAATGGTGTTCTTTTTACTGTCTAGAATCTTGATGCATATTCAGTACCAAAAACGGTAAAGCAGCATATCTGCTGTACCCATAATTTCCATCAGCCTTATTTCTTTTAAAGTAATGCTGCTCCACAGATTGAATTGTGTGTGTGTTTGGAGGATCACAATGCATTGTTTGAGCCCCAGATATAAAAGTCAGTGGTCTGCTGCTGAGCTTTCTGACCCCTTGACTCCACCACCTATGCTGCAGACAATGCTAAGGCCACTGTTGTGATAACTGTTTCTTTGTAGGATTTAACGACTTTCCCCTCTGCTGATGAAATGTCACTTAACATCATTCAGTTAGCTTTCTCCAAAACTGCTCTAACAGTCACTTGGCACACATCCCACAAAATGGCCTGAAAGAAAAGGCAGGTCTTTGAGTCAGCAGCACTGGTGGCTGTCGAGTATACATTCAAAAGGTGAGTCAGTATTAAGACTGAGAAGGGCATAAGGAAGTTTAATTTAGCACGGTTTTCTAAAGGAGTTTCATCACTGTGCCTCCACTTGCACTGATAACAACTGCTCATTACCTGTCTATTTTGAAAACCTGCTTCATCCAGTTGAAGATAAAGAAAATCAATTTACTTTAGTTATGATTGGAGTTTTAAAGTAGCTGACCTAGCATTTTTTTGGCAATCTGATCCACGTTTTATTCTACTGAATGAGCCATTTACGGCCTCTCCTCACGTTGATACATAACAACTAAATCAATAAATATCAGTACAGCTGCTTTATCTTTAACCATAGTTCCATCAAAAACAAAAGGGATATGAAATACTGGGTATTATATTATACAAGTAGCTAGAAAATACATTCAAAAGGCCATCGGCAAACAAGGGTACAGTGGTGACTCCCTTGACCTGAAACTGCTGGCACAAGTCCTCGATGAAATCTTAGAACCACTTACAAAGATCTTTAAACTCTCGCTTAGTTTGGGCCATTTCCCCCCTCTCTCTGGAAGAAAGCCACTGTCACACTGGTTCACAAAAGCGGACAAAGGACACTGCACACCAATTACAGACCTATCTCACTCCTCCCCCCACTATCCAAAGCGCTGGAGCGAATAGTGTCGGACCAACTAGCTGAATTCCTGGATAAGTACAATGTACAGTGCCCAGAGCAGCATGGCTTCAGAAAAGGGCACAGCACCACCACTGCACTACTGGAATTTACAACCTTCATCCATGCCACGCTTGACAAAGGGAATTGTGGAGGGCAGTATTTATAGACCTTACCAAGGCATTCGACACAGTTAACCACCCCTACTGCTCAAGCAACTGTCCTCCATTAGGATCTCCAGCGATGCCCTTCCATGGTTCACCAGCTACCTTGATAATCGGATCAATGTGTAAGTTGCGAGATCTCTTCGGATGAAACGGTCCGCTCCGAGTCCCCCAGGGGTCTATTCTGGGCTTCTACTCTTCTCCCTCTTCATCAACAATCTCCCCAGTGCCTGCCACCAAAAATATTACTATCATGAGCGATGCAGTCCTGTTTCCAGCCACCATGACATTACAGTCCTTGAATCCCAGCTGCAGCTCCACTTCAATCGCGCCGAAGACTGGTTCAATTCTCATAAACTTGTCCTGAACCACAGCAAGACTAAAGCCATGTCCTTCTGTAACCGACAGAGCAGGCACAACTCTCTGTTCCTCACCATCAAGAACCATGCTGGGAACCCACTCGAACATGTCAAGGAGTTCAAGTACCTTGGTATTACCCTGGATAGTACCCTCTCCTACACTCGGCATATTGACACTGTTGCCAAGACCGCCAATATACGGATTGAACTACTACACAAACACAAGCACTGTATGCCTGCGGATGCCCTTAAACTAGCCATCTACAGCTCTGTTACCTCTATCATTGACTACGGCCTTGCCATCTATGGCTCTGCCCCAACACGTGCCCTCCGCAGGATCTCAGTTGCTCTCAACAAAGCCTGTAGACTACTGACAGGTGCAGCCCGACTAACTCACACCTGTGATCTCTATGCACAGGCCAGCTGGCTACCCCTAAGCAGCAGAATACAATACCAGACCTGCTTACTTACCAAAAAGATTCTCCGTGGTCTCATGCCACCTGGTGTTAGCTCACTCCTTACTACCTACAGTGGCACTCAACAAACACGTGGTGCCCAATCTCTAACCTTTCAGGTTCCCAGATGTCGTACCTCCATGGGTCAGCGGTCCTTTATCTATAGAGCTGCTCAATGGTTCAATTCCCTCAATAAAAATCACTTTCCTCTACTACACTTGGACCCTTCAAAGGAATCTCAAACTTTACCTCACCTCTACCACTCAATGTGACTGCTTTGTTGAACAGAGATCTCTATAAACACCTCCCAGCTCACTCATGTCTCCAGCCACCCTTTCCCAATCTCATTCCCTCTGGTACTGGGCCTTCCTTGTGACTCCTTTCCTGCTTCACATCTCCACTGGTACAAGACATTTTCCACTACCATCGGACAGTGGCCCATTAGCCTGCCAACTTCCTCTCGGTCGCATGCCTGCAATACTAACTGCCTGTGGTGCCCTCTTTCTCTTATTGTTACCTTGGCCAGCTGCCTACTCAAGCTGCTCGTTTATGAATATTATCTCAAAGTATGTTAAAACTGAGTATCTTTATTTTTCTTTAGTTGTTTTGGTTGTTTATTGTGCATTCTTTTACTACCTCTGTATGTGTGCTGACCCTCATCCTTTGACGTGGAGCCTTTGTAAACGAGCAGTTTCTGCTCAAAGGTATTTGTAATCCGAGAATTTAATAATAATAATAATAATAATATATCAATCAGAGCTGTCATGAATAATCCACTAGAGCAAAGAACCCATGCAAATGTCAAAGCTGCAGCAGGCATACTCTCAGTGGTCTTGTTTGAGAAAATGCAAGCTTGATTACTGAATTTGGGGCTGCGAGGTGAGGTGACATAGGAATGTATTTAGAAACACAGAAACATAGATGATGATGGTAGAAAATGACCAATGGTCCGTGCATCCAGTATGTCCATGGGTCCCTATATAACCTCGTGACCTGGTGTCAGTCGAGATCTTATCCCTCTCTCCAGAAGTCATCCTATTCCTTCCCCATCCCTGACCCTGCCTATGATGACTATCCCCTTCTTTCCATCCCAAGCACACTTGAAACCACCCACCCATTACATAATCACCGCCCCTGCATGTCTCTAATTTCAGACAGGCATGTCTGATGTCCATCCACTCATTTTGCCATACCCAATGATCCTTCCTCACTCATATGCTGTGAAGGTTTGTCAGTATCTTATGCACATTCTACACCCCCTGGTATTTGCGGCAGAGCAGAGATCCAAGTGTTCAGCTGAGGAGTAGGTAAGGACCTTTGATTCCTCTTTATGGCTTGTTTACACTAAACATTCTGCACCAGTGACTGGTGTGGTGAAGATTAATGGATCTGCTGCCAGAGGAAAGGTGCAAACACCTGTAAGAGTTTTGTTGGCTAGTCCAGTTCAGCTCCTGTGAAACTCTGTAGTGGTGGGGAACTGAAACGGTGCAGGAGTTTTAAGTCCCTGGCCTCGATTTTCAATTGCTGGTGCAGAGTTTGTGTCAAGCCCTGCATCTTACCCTTGCACTGACACAGTTGCATCAATCACCTTTGCCGGAACTGTGCCTTATTTTGGTAGGTTGGATGCAGTTACAACAGTTTAATCACTTTACAGCAGCATGAACTGAATCTTTGATGCAAGCATCATGAAACGGGTTCCTGGGATTGCCGTAAGCTAGACCAGAAAAAGTTGGTCTAACTTGCGGTAACTGCTGCACAGGATTGAAAATCCCACTTGCTGGCCAAGAGACTGACACAAGCTGGTGCGCCATATCTTTGGCATACTGGGGCTTGTGGCATTCTCACCATTCTGAAAATCGAGTCTCCTGTGAGAACACTCCACACCACCCGAAGAGATGCACTTAGTGCTGGAGGCCAGCAGGTAGAAATAAATGAAAAAGTTAACTCTACTACTCTGCCCCTGAAATTTGAATGTACCACGCTAAAAGTACAGCTTCCCTCTTCAACCCCCATTTATATATTAGGTTGTTATAGGCCTCCTTCTGCAGGGCATAAGGAGTTACAGCACCTATCCAGCATATTATCCTTATCCTCCAAAGTGATTATTGCAGGAGACCTTAACATGGACTGGTTCTCAACCTCTTCACAACCCCTTAAGGAGTAATGCAACAACTTTGGGCTATCACAGCTCATAATGGAGTCCACCCGTCCTAACAAAAAACATCATAAAAACAGTACCCTACTTGATGTTATTCTAGTTAATAAACCTCACCTATATTCCCACTCTGGCGTTTTCTTTAACAACCTCAGTGATCAATGTTATAGCCTGCATGAGGACCTATCCTAGGTTTATTTCCTCCTCTAGCTATGCCCTTAAAAGATCAAAATGACATTTTGACCCTAAAGCCTACCTCTTCGACCTGCAATACGCATAGTGGCAGGACTTCTACCTGGCCCCTTCGGTTGAAGAAGCCTTCGCAGTCTTCCAGAACATTGTTCTCGGTTCCATCAATAAATACGCATCTCTTGTAAAAATCCGAACTAATAAGAAAACATGCCCTTGGTTCTCATTGAGCTTGAAAGAACAACTGCTCCACAGAGACTCGCTTTGGAAGAAGGCCAGGAAGACCAAACAGCCTAACAATTGGTCAGCTTATAGAGCTGTCAGAAACAGCTGCACAAGAATGGTTAGGGATGCAAAATCTAGTTACTACTGGTCCGAACTTAACTCTTCCTCTAACAGTACAACTAAATTCTGGAAGACCTTAAAGGAAATCCAAGGCCACAGTTCTGCTAGTCCATTCCCACCAAAAATCTCTTCAGGCAACTCAGTTGTTACTGACAAGCAAGAAATCTCCTTGAACTCTTTAATAATCACTTTTCCAGTGCGGGACTAGCAATTGATGACTCCCCCACTTCTAACCTATGTGCACAACTATTTACTCCTAGCTCAACTTACCCAGGCCCTGCCCCAACCTCGCCCCCTCCTCACACGACATTCTCCTTCTCCCCTGTCACGGTAAAGGAAGTTGAAGACCTTCTACTCCATCTGGATTGTAGGAAAAGTGCTGGGGCAGACCTGATAGAGCCCTTTTTTCCTCAAACTTGGCTACTGTGTTCTGTCACCCGCAATCACCCATCTCTTCAATATGTCCCTTACCCAGGGCTCACTCCTGACCATCTGGAAAATGGCCCACGTTATTCCACTATTTAAATCTGGCAGCACTAGCAATCTTAATAACTACTGCTCCATCTCCTTACACCCTACCCTTTCTAAGCTTCTGGAAAAAGTGGTTAATACCCAGCTTAGACAGCACATCAATGACTTGGACCTTCTAAACCTTGCTCAGTCTGGTTTCTGACCCCACCATAGTACCACCTCAGTGCTTGCTGAGGTCACGAATGACTTGGATGCTAGAAGTTATGTGTGCATTCTGTTTCTGGACCTTAGCAAAGCCTTCGACCCAGTAGATCACTCCTTGCTCCTGGTTGCTCTATGGAATATTGGCGTCAGTGACACAGCCCTAGAGTGGTTTTCTAACTACCTCTCTGATTGACACCAGCAGATCAAGGCTGGTGGTGTCTCTCTCCCCTAAAAATACTCTCTAGAGGAGTACCACAAGGGTCCATCTTGGGGCCTCTCTTGTTTACTATTTACATAAATGAACTAGATGCTGGAGTCAAGTCAGCTAACATACACCTCTTTGCGGATGACACTGTGTTGTATGTAGCCAGACCTACTCTGGAACTCGCGTGTAGTGACCTCCAAATAGAATTTAACCACTTACAGTATAATCTCCTTTACTCTAAACTTCTGTTAAACACTAAGAAAACAAAGGCCATGATCTTCTCCCCTGTAGTAAACTCCCCCTACTCTAGCATGGTGGGGACAGGCCCTCAAATCCACACCTTGCTCGGCGAATCGCTGGACTATGTAGATTCCTTCAAATATCTGGGGGTGTGAATTGACTCCAATCTTTCCTTCAAAGTCCATATTGAGGAACTCTCCAAAAAGCTTAAACAGAGGCTTGGGATTTTTTTCAGAATCAGGCATCTATTAACGCAGAAGGGGAGAACCAAGCTGGTTCAAACAACGTTGTTGCCTCTCATCGACTATGCAGACTTTTTGTATGGGCACTGCTCTAGTGTGGTCCTTGCCAAACTAGACACTCTGTACCACCAGGCGCTTGGGTTTTATTATTGGTGCCCCCTACTCAACACACCACTGTACCCTCTCCAACATTGTAGGATGGGGCCCCCTTAGTCTTAGACGACAAAAGAACACCGTGCTCTGGATCTATAGGGCCATCTCTAACAAGCTGCCTCAATATATTAAGGATTGCCTACCTTCTTGCATTTCTGGCAGCTATCTACTGAGAAGCCAGACTCGTATCGCACTTTACATACCCAGAGTTAGGATGCGCAATGGTCGGGTGGCAATTAGTCATGCCTTACCAGTCCTCTGGAATACTGCTCAAAATTTACTGCAGCTCATTTCACCTGTACCATTAGCTGCCTTCAAAAATCTTATCCAACAATCATTTATGGAGTCCTGCAACTGCTTCCGGCACTGAATCTCTGACTCTCCCTCTCTCACCTGTCTGTCACCTCCCCTACTAATGGCACTTTTTCACCCATCCCTTCCCCTTACCCTTAGTCCTACCATGCCATTAACCAGCTATGACAATCCTGAAGGTATTACAATTGCCCCTCCACCTCCAACCTCTCCTCCCCACTATCCAGTGGTGCATCCTGTGCCCCTCAGCGCCCTTGCTTTATAGTCTTCTCCTCGGCCACGCAATGCTTTGCTGGTCTAGACCTCATCCAAAAAAATACTCTACTCTACTGTCTATCAGAGACCTGCCTTGCACAGAACTCGCACATGTATTTATTTATTGAAGATATCGGATAACATACCTTTGAGTCAAAGACTCCTTTACAAAGCTTCCATGTCATTATATACAGAGACATCAGATACAATGGCGACAAATAAGACACAATAGTTACAAAGAAGCTTGTACATTAGCACAAGTAGTTACAGAAGAAAAAATTACTCACCTTAGTAATGTTGTTTCTTGTAATGGAGTCTTGCTATATTATGACTATTGCAGTTTGTCCCACCATTAAAACTGCTCCGGAGGTGAAAGAGTTAACTTCCATGCCAGGCATGGAACTTGGAGCACGAGCTCGGTTAGAGAAGCTCTGTCTGGAAGATTTCAAATTGAAACTGTCAGATTTTTATGAGCAAAACTCACTAAGGTTCTGTGTGGAAGCTGTAACCTACACTAGCCAACTGGCTACTTAAATATTAACACATTTTCCTGGTCCCAACACTAAGACTCAAGTCAGGGACCAGAAAAATAAAATAATATGAGATAAGATAATATAAAACACAACACCCAAACACCCCAAAAAAGAAGGGTGGAAAACAAAAATGGGCATCAAAAAGTGCAACACTGGAATGCCCACCCCATATCCCAAGTAGAAGTTCTGAGAGGGGCAGGCTGGGGAGGTCATAATATAGCAAGACTCCATTAGAAGAAACAACATTACTAAGGTGAGTAATTTTTCTTCAAACAACATAAGTCTTGCTATATTATGACTACTACAAAATACACAGCAGTACCTCCATGGAGGAAGGACAGAACCTACTTAGGGAATAGGCTCTGAAGCACGGCTGTGCCAAGCGACATCCCTCCTGGCCTGGATATCCAGGAGTAATGCTTGGTGAAAGTGTGTACCGTTTTCAAGTAGCTGCTTGACATATCTCTAAGATAGGGATGTCTCTGGCAGCAGCTAGAGCATAGCTGTACCTCTGGTAGAGTGAGCCCTCAGGCCTGAAGGGAGACCTTTCCCAGTTTTGATAGAAAAATTGGATACAGAGAGAATCCACCTGGCAATGGATCTCTTAGTGGCAGGTTTCCCTTTCCAACCTCACCATAAGTGAGAAATAGTTGGAGGATTGAACCTGTGACCCTTGATGCGCTCTATGTAGTAACTAGGGCCCTCTTAACATCTAAGCTGTGCAACCTCCTCTCACCAGAGGAGGAATGGTCAGTGAAAGAACACTGGAAGGAGACAGATTGATTAAGATGGAAATCTGAAACCACCTTAGGCAAAAACTTCCTGTTAGTCCTAAGGACTACCTTATCCCTGTGGAAAGAAATAAAGTCAGTCTCTACTGACAAAGCTTGTAACTCACTTATGCGCCTGGCAGAAGTGATGGCTACTAGAAAACAGTTTTCAAGTCAAGTACTTAAGCTCTGCAGAAGACAGAGGTTCAAAGGGGGGTTGCATCAGCTGAGCAATGCAAACATTAAGATCCCAGGCAGGGGCCGGGTCCCTGAAAGGTGGATTAGTATGAAGTAATCCTTTGAAAAACTTGGAAAATACAGGGTGAGTGGAAAGAGAAGAAGGCTTTCCTGTTGAAATAAAAGCAGAGACAGCTGCCAAATGCACTTTCAGGGTAGCTGGTCTCAGACCCAAAGAATTAAGATGGACCATATAGTCCAAAACAATGGGCAAATCAGCAGTTTCCGGGTAAATATGCTTCCCAGAACACCATATGGAAAACCTTTTCCATTTAGAGTTATAAGTAGCCCTAGTGGAAGGCTTCCTAGAAGCTTTCAGGATTTCGAGAACACCTTGAGAAGGTGTAGGTCAACAAATTCTAACTCCTCAAGAGCCAGGCCTTGAGGTTGAGGATTGAGATTGGATACCAAACTCTCCCCTGGGCACAAGTTAACAGGTTGTGGTTCCTGGGAGACACAGGAAGATGGACTGCTAAGGACAGAAGGAGTGGTACCAGGGCTCCCTGGCCCAATCTGGAGCAATCAGAATCATCTTGCAGGGCTGAGATCTGATTTTGACTAGCACCTTGAACAGGAGAGGAAGGGAAAGGCATATAGAAACTTCCTTCCCAATCAAGGAGAAAGGCATCCAGAGGACTGAGCCCATCACTGGGGCCTGCAACAAAACAGTGGAAGTTGATGATTGTCTGGGGCTGCAAAAGATCTATCTGAGGGTGCCCCATCTGGCAAAAACTATCCCAGTACTCGGGATCCAGTGACCATTCATGATGGCCTGGAAATCCTGCTGAGCATCTACCAGGACATTGTCCTTGCCTGGGAGGTGAACTGCTGTGAGGGAAGTGTTCAGGGAATAAGCCAGAGACCACAACTTCATTGCCTCGGTGCACAAGGCCGAAGACCGAGTGCCCTTGTTGTTGATGTACCACATTGTAGTGGTGTTGTCTGTTCTGACCTGTACCACTTTGTTCTGAACAGATGCAGACAAAACCTGAAGTGCTAGAAAAACAGCTCTGAGTTCCAACAGATTGATGTGGAGCAGAGATTCCTGAGGGGACCACACTCCCTGGGTGGAGAGGTCGCCCATGTGAGCTCCCCATCCCAGAAGGGATGCATCTGTAGTAAGGGTCAAGGAGTGAGATAGAGGGATGAAGGGGACCCCTTGTCTCAGATTGCTCTGATCCTGCCACCACTGAAGGGCCTGGATCAGGGTTCAAGTCACTGGGATCAACTTGGATAGGGGATCTTTTCTTTGAGACCAGAAGGCTCTCAAGTGGAACTGAATGTCCCTCATCTGAAATCTTGCTCCTTGCACTACAGCTGTGGAAGCAGCCATGTGTCCTAGGAGCTGTAGGAAATGCCTTGCTGGTCGAGACCTGCAGAGTGAAGGAGGCCTGGGCCACTGGGTTCCTTACCCTTTCTGGGAAGGCTCTAGCCTGCTTTGTGTCCAATTCTGCACCTATAAAGGTGAGTACCTGGACAGGTTCCAGAACTGACTTTGGAAAATTGAGAAGAAAGCCCAGAGAGGTGAGCAGCTGCTGGGTAACTTGCAGGTGTGATTTGACCTGGTCTGGAGACTGACCTACAATGAGCCAGTCGTCTAGGTAGGGAAAGATGGCAATCTTTTGTCTTCTTAAATGAGCAACTGCTACTGCCAGGCATTTTGTGAATACCCTTGGGGCAGAGGTAAGGCCGAAGAGCATTGCTCTGAACTGGTAATGGCCTGAGGGCAGTTCGAATCTGAGGTACTTTCGGTGGGAGCTTCTGATAAGAACATAAGAAGTAGGCATCCTTGAGGTCCAGGGAGGCTAGCCAGTCCCTGGCCTTAGAGAAGGTAAAATCATTGCCAGAGTCACCATTTTGAATTTTGGTTTTAAAAGGTGCTTGTTCAGATATCTTAGGTCCAGAATGGGCAGCCATTCTCCTGTCTTTTTTGGGGTAAGGAAGTACCTGGAGTACAGACCCTTGCCCTGGTGTAGGGGAGAAACCCTTTCTACAGCTCTGAGAGCCAGGAGGGTTGAGACTTCTGTTTCCAAGGCAAAAGTCTCTAGAGGATTTGCAGGTGGAAAAGATCTGATTCTCATCTTTGGAAATTTTTGAAGCTGAGAACAGACCCTGGCTTACTACTTCAGGACCCACTTGTCTGATGTTAAGACTCCCAGTCCTGAGCAGTAAGCCAGCCTGCCCCCTACAGGTAATGGAGAACCGGCCCTGGGCATCCCATCAGGGTGCCTGTTTGGCAGGGGCTTTAGGCTGAGGGGTGGGAGCAGGCCTGCTTGCACCCCGTCTGCCTCTCCCTCTGAAGAACCCCCTCTGAGCATAAGCCGAAGAGGAGGCCTGGGTTTGGTAAAAAGGCCTGTGAAAAGGCCTGCCTCTACCCTGGGGGTCTGTCTCTGAGGAGTGGCTTGCCGCTCCTTGGCTTGTGCACTCCTATAAGTGGTTCTATATTCATCCATTTTCTTCATATAATTCTCTGTCTGCTCCCCAAACAGAGAATTTCCCACCACAGGAAAATCCATAGCCTTAGTCTGGGTATCCTGTGACAAACTAGTACACCTGAGCCAAGCCAATCTACGAAAGGCCACAGATGTAGCCATGACTCTAGAGGATACATCATTAGAATCCACAGCAGCATGGAATTGCACCTTGGATGCCTCAATACCATCAGCAGCCACCTGCTCCAGCTCCTTGGCAAGCTGGCCAGGGGCCTGTTTGGCTAAAGCCATGACAGTGTCCCATCTAGATTTTTGGTATCTTTGCCACATAAGCCATGTAATTTGTTTGTCTGAGTCCCAAGAATGCTGCCATGTATTGTTTTTTAGCTATGGCATCAATCTTCCTGGAGTCCTTGTCAGGAGGATGTGAAGCCAGGGGAATATTAGCCTTATCACAGGCTGCAGCCTGAACTACCCCAACATGACTGCATTGCTGTGAAAGAAATTCTGTATCAGGACCTGACAAAGTGTACCTCCTGTCCATCTTTTTGTCCACAGGAGGCACAGAATTAGGAGCTTTTAAAATTGTTATTGTTTGTTTCCTAAATGATTTATGTAAAGGAATAGACAATCTCCTGGACTCTGGGATATCCATCATTTCTACAAAGTCAGGTTCCTCTTGCTCATCCACAGCTTCCTCCAATGGGAGCTGGAGGGTTTCAGCAACCTTTTTATAAAACAGAAAATGAGAAGGGGACTCAGAAAGCGTAGTGGGAGATTCTAAAGGTCTGTCTGGGGAGATGTCCGGTTCAATGGGCACATCCAGACTCTCAAAGTCACATTCACACTGTTCATAATCATCCTCCCCCTCCTCTGGTTCATAAAACTCTTCTATATCATATTCTTGAACCGGTGGAACCGGCCAAACTGACCTTTTGCCAGATAGTGGCGGTTCGGACGGAACCGGAGAAAGTGACTGGACAATTTGTATTGCTTTAGCTATCTCTGCAGGAGTTGGAGAAGGAATTTTTGACTCCACACCTGCTGATTTTCTAGTTTTCTTTGCTGGAACTGGCTCCTCAGAGTCAGCTTTACGTTGCCGAGGAAGTCTCGCCCTGGTCAGAGGGCACTCCCTCCAGTTGGTCACGAACCGGGCTAATATCGGGTCCAGCGGACTTTTGGCCTTCGTTCCCTGAGCCTACCAACTCTCTTATCTAGGGTAGCTGCAGGGAAGTTCTTACAAATCTGGCAGTCTGAATTGAGGTGGTCAAACCCCAGACAATATACACATGTGGTGTGTGGGTCAGCCTTGGCAAAGGCTTCCCCACAGACACTACAGTGCTGAAACCCAGTGGGCCCAGTTTTTCTTTTGGGTTTCTCAGACATAATGCCAGCCTAACCAAAAACTTGCCCTTTTTCCGGCAGTGTAAGGCAAGACACCCTTATTGGTTCCCAACCATGTCATGGGTCGTGGAAAAAACCATAATGAAATCCGTTTTTTTTTAGAATTGATAAGAACCGGGAATCGCACTCTAAAAGCTTTAGAATAAAGTTTTAAAACAACCTGATCGGTTCGAACCGAACCGATAAACATTTACAAGTTCCACACAGAAATAAACCTGTCTATTACTTACAATACCACAGACAGAGCTTGAACCGATCGGTTTGCGGTTAAAATAATAATAATCGCGGTTGAATTTAACGAGAAAATACTGTTTAAACCGAGAAATGAACCGAGCAGTAGGAGGAATCTCTGGAGCGACTGTTCAGTGAGGCGGAGTAAAGAATCTGACAGTTTCAGTTTGAAATCTTCCAGACAGAGCTTCTCTAACCGAGCTCGCGCTCCAAGTTCCATGCCTGGCATGGAAGTTAACTCTTTCACCTCCGGAGCAGTTCTAATGGTGGGACAAACTGCAATAGTCATAATATAGCAAGCCTTCATGTTGTTTGAAAGTTGCAAGAACAGTTACAGAGTAAAGATGGTAATCAGTTAACAGGCTACATACACTGCAGGACAGTGGCACCAGCCATGCCCTGGTCATTATTTAGTAGTCTAGACTGGACTGGGGGTGTCCATTGTCCAGGTATAAGCATGCCCTGGGGTGGCAAGACCAGGGTGAGGTCCAAATATGGAGGGGGGACATGGGTAGAGCAAAAAATCAAGGGCAGTCACAGGCTGAGCCTTGAGAGATTAGGTCACGTAGTTGGGACTTGAACCAGCCAAGTCTGGGATCTGAGAGGAGGGAGTTAGGGAGGGAGTTAAGCTAGCTAGGGGCCTGGTGCCTAAATGTTCTTTGACCCAAGGAGGTCTTGCAGAGGGTACCGGAGTGGGTTGCTGTAGATTGCTGGGTGTGGTGGGAGGACAAGGGTGCCTGGAGTGGGGGGTAAGGTAGGTGGGAGTAGACCTGCAGTTATTTTTTAGCAAAGAGGCATGTCTGATATTTGAGCCTCCTGTTGAAGTTAAGCCAGTTGGTGGAAGCAAGGAGCAGGTGTGTGTTCATCTGGTGCAACCGGAGGCTAGTCTACAGGCCTTATTAAGAGCCTCCCCATAGATTATGATACCGTAATCTATGAGTGTCAGTACTGAGGCTGATACAGCTAGGTAGAGGGCTTCAGGTGGGAGGCAGTGCTTGTACCGGTGCAGTAAACCGCACATTAACGGCGGTGCTGTTTTCGGATGTGGTCATGGTAGGTGAGCCCTGAGCCTTGGGTGATACCCAGGTTCAGTATGCACAGGGGTAGCCCACTGTTCCTGCTTTGGGAGTGGGAAAACACCACAGACTTAATTTTTTTATAGTTTAGAACTAGCCTATGCCGAACGAACCAGGATTCTGCTTCCGTAAAAGATATTTGGAGCACATTACAGAGAGCGGTAGGATCAATGTGGGAGCTATAGAGGACAGCATCATCTGCATATAGGAGTAGTTTCCCAGAGCAATCCTTGGGTAGGGAGTTGAGGAAGAGGGAGAAAAGTAGGGTGCCAAGAATAGAGCTCAGAGGGACTCTCGACCTGACTTGGAAGGGGGAGGACTGGATTTGGGCAAGTCTGACTGTCTGAGTTCTCTCTGACAGATAGCTGGCAAACCAACCAGTGGTCTCAGAGGACAGGCCAATTTGTGTGAGGGAATCCAGTAGTAGTGTGTGGTGCACTGTATCAAATGCCTTGGAAAGGTCTATAAAAATAGCACCAGCAATGTGGCCTGCGTCCAGAGATGTGTGGAGGGCATTAGTGAACTCCAGGAGAGCTGTGGTAGTACTGTGGTTGTGCCGGAAGCCATGCTGCTCAGGACACAGAAGGCTGTATTTGGAGAGGTAGTCCATAAGCTTGGGTGGCCATAATTTTCTCCAAAGCTTTGGGGGGGGGGGCAGGATTGAGATGGGGCAGTAGTTTCCAGGCTGGGTGTGGTCACTGCTCTTAAGGATGGGTGTAATGAGAGCTCATTTCCATTTAGAGGGGAACTAGTCCAGCAATAGGGAGCAGTTCAGGAGCATGGTGAGTGGGAGAAGAACTTCATTAAAGGTAGCCTAAGCAGCTTAAGATCTAGCGTGTGCTGCTGAATCTTGACTTGCTGAGGGCCTTGAGGAGAAGGGGGGGCAGCTTCACACTGCAATATTGTTTTAAAGCGGAACAGGGGGGCAGTGGGAGAGGTGGGGGTGCTGGGGTTGGGGGAGAACACTATTAAGGTCGGAGAAAGAGGTATTAAATGTATTTGCAATCAGGGCAGGGTTTGTGATGATAGATCCATTTGCCCAGAGTTGGGAGGGAGGTGCAGAGGAGGCTTTACCACTAAGCTCTTTGAAAGAATCCCAGAACTTGCGCCCCAAGCTCCATATGGCAGTGAACGAGGCTCGGTAGTACTCAGCCTTGGCCTTCCGAATATTCCAAGTACATTTATTACACGCCTCTTGGTAGCGCTGTCTATCAGAGGGTTTACCAATTTCCAGGGCAATATGCCACAGATTGTCACGATCACGCATTTGGTCTAATAGGGCTTGTGATATCCAAGCTGTGTCAACCCCTTTGACAACCTGTTTGCTTAGGGGTGCATACCAGTCACAGGCAGAATTGAAGGTGTCAGTGAAGTGGTCAAGAGTGGTGTCAATGTCCAAAGCGGTTGTAATGGGGGACCAGTCACTGGTTGAGAGGTACTGTCTAAGGGCCCGAAGTTTCCCAGGTTAGAGACGGCATTGGAGCATAGTTTTTGGGGAGGGGGGCTTTCTTGCAGTATACAACCAGTGACAAAGCACCGGGGAGTAATCACTCAGGGCATCAGGTAAAACCCTGACCTGGGTAGATTTATGGGGTGCATTGGTGAGCACCATATCAAGGAGAGTGGCAGTGCCAGACCTCTGGTTCAGTCTAGTGGTGGTGGTCACAAGTTGGGACAGGTTTTGAGAGGCTACTGCATCCCTAAAGGGTGCCAATGTGCCAACTAGACAATTTATATTAAAGTCCCCAAGGCCAATGATTTCTGCCTTGTCAGGTACAGAATGTAGGTAGGTGAGGACAGAGTGGAAAGCACTCTTCTGATTCTGGGGAGAAATGTCTATAGAAGAGAGGAACGGGGGGGGGGTTCTGTTTGGTGCAATAGTGATTTTCAGATTGAGGGCCTGGGCACCATGCTCAAGGGATGGGGTGGGAGGGCAAGACATTGCAGCGAGTCCTGGATGTATAGCGCACATCCACCACCTTTTTAGAGGTATGGTTGACGCGGTATAGAGTAAACCCGGGAAGTGAGACCACGGAGTCTGGGGTACAGTAATTGAGCCAAGTTTCTACTACTGAGATGATATTAGAGTGATTCAGAGCAACCCAGCCTGGAAAAGAGTAAAATTTGTTAAGGAGGCTGCGTATATTAAAGGAGGCGATTTTAAGCTCCTCAGGAGCAGTAGCCTGGGGAGGGGGTTCGGTGGGGCCAGGGTTGGGGTGGATGTGTCCTGAGAGGAGGAGAAGAAGCAGGAGGATAGGCACAGATGCTAGTTTTAGTCGCTTCTGCACCAGTTTAGGTGCCATCAGGGAGGGGGAGGAGCATCGCAAGGATGTGGGGATGGCTAGCTGCTGTAGAGCGGGAGAGGCAAGGCAAAGGAGAGTCCATTGCCTTAACGTGACATAGAAACATAGAAGTTGATGGCAGATAAGGACCGCAAGGCCCATCCAGTCTGCCCATTTCTTTTTCTACCTTATAAATGTGCCATCGGCCTTTGCTCTGTCAGTGACCTATCTATTCATAGTCATTTGTATTGCTCCCTTATGCCTATCCCATGCCTGTTTGAAGCCCTGCACTGTATTCATAGCCACCACTTCTTGTGGTAAGCTATTCCATACATCTACCACCCTTTCTGTGAAAAAGAATTTCCTCACATTCCCCCTTAATCGGCCTCCCTCTAATCTCATGCTATGTCCTCTTGTCCTGCTATTTTTCTTATATTTAAACATGTTAGACTCTTTCACCTTGTTTATGCCCTTAAGGTGTTTAAATGTCTCGATCATATCACCTCTCTCCCTCCTTTGCTCAAGAGTATACATATTGAGCTCCGTTAATCTGTCCTCATATGTCTTCTGATGCAGTCCCTGCACCATTTTGGTTGCCCTTCTCTGGACTGCCTCAATTTGGTTAATGTCCTTGTGAAGGTGTGGCCTCCAATACTGCACGCAGTACTCCAGATGGGGCCTAACCAATGTCTTGTACAGAGGGATTATTACCTCCCTCTTACGACTTGTGATACCCCTACTAATACACCCTAACACCCCCCTAGCCTTACCTACTGCTTTAGAGGTCTGCTTGGATGATTTTAGGTCATCAGTGATGATGATGCCCAAGTCTCTTTCTTCCTTTGTGACTGGTAGCAACTCCCCTCCCAGCCTATAAGTGGCTTCAGGGTTTCTCTTCCCTATGTGCATGATTTTGCACTTCTTTGCATTAAATCCCAGTTGCCACTCTTCTGACCATTCTGCTAGTTTATCCAGATCTCTTCTCATTCTGCCCACCCCATCTGGATCATCTACTCTGTTGCAGATCTTGGTGTCATCTGCAAACAGACAAGCCTTACCTCTAGTCCATCTGCAAGGTCACTAATGAAGATGTTGAATAGGACTAGCCCCAGGACTGATCCTAAGGTACCCACTTGTGACTTGCATCTCTTCTGACTGTATACCATTTACCACCACTCTCTGTTTCTGCCAGTCAACCAGTTTGCCACCCAGTTGACCAACTTCGACCCACCCGAGCCTACCTAGCTTATTTATCAATCTTCTATGTGGAACAGTGTCAAAAGCTTTGCTGAAGTCAAGGTAGGCGACATCAACTGCTCCCCTTGGTCCACCACTCTGGTTACCAGTCAAAGAAATCTATGAGATTAGTTTGACAGGACCTTCCTTTTAAACCCATGCTGTCTTGGATCCTGTGCCCCTATGAGTTCCAGGTGTTGCACTATCCTTTCCTTAAGTGCCTCCATAATCCTGCCCACTACTGAGGTAAGACTGACTGGTCTGTAGTTCCCACCTCCTCCCTGCTACCACTCTTGTGGGGCGGGATCACATAAACCCTTCTCCAGTCTTCTGGGACCTCTCCTGTGCTCAGAGACTCACTAAACAATTCTGCTAATGGCTCTGCTAGTTCCTCCTTTAGCTCCTTAAGTACCCTGGGATGTATGCCATCAGGTCCCATTGCCTTATCCACCCTGAGCTTAGCAAGCTCTTGTAGGACCCTTTCTTTTGTGAAGGGAGTAGTGCTCACCTCCCTCCCCCTGTGTCCATGATGCTGAGCTGTGGGCCCTGCCCTACCTTCTGTTCAGTAAATACTGAGCAAAAGTATCTATTTAGGATAGATGCCTTTACAGGGTCCTCCTCCTCACATGCTCCCTTTTCTCCATTAAGCTTAGCATACCCCCTCTGGACTTTCTCCTTTCACTAATGTATCTATAGAAAGTCTTGTCACCTTCTTTTACTGTTCGTGCTAGTGTTTCCTCAGTTTGGGACTTTGCCTGCCTTACCTGCTTCCCTTAGGGCAGTTTGGTATGCCTCCCTATCTTCATCCCGCTGTGTTCCCTTATATTTCCTGAAGGCCAGCCTTTTGGCTCTGACCTTTTCTGCTACTGTATTTGAGAACCGACATCATTGGTGGAGTGAGAGTAGTGGCCCCATGGTAGATGTGTGTGGGGGGTTTAGTGTGAGAGGCCTGATGAGAGGCGGTTTCAGCTCGTCATGTTGGTGGACATGTGGTGAGTGACCTAGCAGAATTAGGGAGGCCAGGGTTAGCAGTGCAAGCCAGGAGGCTGAGGCGGCACCAGTAGGCGAGGTCATTATGAGTACCTGGTAGGTGGGGGTGGGCCGACGTGGTTAAGGGTGTTAGAAGGGTTGCAGTAGGTAGCTGGAGGTAAAACTGAGCCAGCAGTGGTGTGCCAGCTGTGAAATTAGCCGAAGCACAGAGCAATTTTGGTAAAACATCTGGAAAGAGTCACTGTAATATTGCTTTACTGTGTGGGGGCAATGACACTAGTTCTAATTTAGTGATATAGTTGAAAATTCAGCTAAGGCAAAGGGGCCAGCTACTGGGATGGTTTGACTGTGACTGGATATGTCACCAAAGGCAGTGAAAGTGTAATAATTGAAAGGGTATATAGTCAAATTAGGGTGAGGTCCCTAACAATAGGGCAGGTTAGAGCAGTAATTGAGAGGAGTTAGATGGAGTGGCCAGAGAAAAAGTTGAGAGCAAATGTGTGACCCTGTGGGTGAGATTGCTTTAAAAAGGGGCAGTAAGAAAGTGGGTCAAGTCAGGTATTGAAGACAGGGAGGCCAATAGCCATAAGAATGTGCAGCAGTGGAGTGACCAATCAGCTGCTAGGCTGAGGAAAGGGGTGGAGCAAGAGTCTATTTAATACTGTGAGGAGGTGGGTGGATGAAAAAATTTAGTCGAGAACACAGCACAGAAAGAGATTTCCCTGAGATCAGGAAGCGCCAGGCGCTGGAAAATCTGTAAAGAAGCAGAAACTGCCAATCAGTGCCTGGTTCCTCCACTGGACGTCCAGTCAAAACAGCGGCATTCAAAACCATGAGTTTTGGAGGTCTGGTGCGTACCTGAATCTGTCTGGGGGGCAGTCGGGCAGTCTGTTAGCTGTGGCCGGGTCGGAGAATGCCAGAGCCACAGGAGCAGCTTGGGAAGCCCTCAGATGGGCTGTCTGTGGAACAAGGAGGGAAAGACAGAGGATTAAATACAGCTAGAGTACAATAGCAAGCTCAGTGGGGGGCAGGCAATGGGGAAGGACAAAGCACGAGGTAAAGAGGTGGCAAATGCAGGGCAATTATTTAGACACAGAAGAGGAGTTAACGGGGTTGGGGGGGGCTGTGCTTTGGCACCGGGACGTCTGAGGAGGACAGGAGCAGCAGCAGGACAGGGTGTAAGGGAAGGGTTTGTAGGTAAGGCAGAGAAAAAATTAAGCTGTTTAGAGAGACAGCATTACAAGTGGGGCAGAGAAATTAATTATTATCAGAGTGACCAGTGTGGGGAAGGGGACAGGGTTTGGAAGTAGAGGCAGAAGTGGAAAACTGTCGCAGTCCTGCTCAGTAGCTAGGTCTAAGCAGTGAAAACATCAGCTACTATGCAATACAGTTTGTCCAGCACTAGTCACACAGCAGCAAATAACACCAAGAGGCTAGACAAGTGGCTTGTAATAGGCTAGCTAAACTGGCAGGTAAAGTAAGACCAATTGATGCATAACATAAGTAATTACATTTACAAAAATTCAGTCCAGAACACAGCACAGAAAGAGATTTCCCTGAGATCAAGAAGTGCCAGGCATTGGAAAACCAACCAAGGAGCTGAAACTGCCAATCAGTGCCTGGTTCCTCTACTGGGCATCCAGTCAAAACAGTGGCATTCAAAACCACGAGTTTCGGAGGTCTAGTGCTTACCTGAAGCTGTCCGGGGGTCAGTCGGGTGGTCTTTTAACTGTAGCCAACTCAGAGAGTGCCAGGGTCACAGGAGCAGCTTGGGAAGCCTGCAGATGTGCTGTCTGAAACTGTCTGGGGGTCAGTCGGGCGGTCTGTTGGCTGTGGCTGGCTTGGAGAGTGACAGGGCCACAGGAGCAGCTTGGGAAGCCCGCAGATGGGCTGTCTGAATCTGTCCGGGGGTCAGTCAGGCAGTCTGTTAGCTGCGGCCAGCTCAGAGTGCCAGGGCCACAGGAGCAGCTTGGGAAGCCCGCAGATGGGCTGCCTGTGGAGCAGTATGCTGACTGCCTTTGGTAACATGCCTGTAAATTATGCTGCCTTGTTCTGTTCTCAGTGTCAAGTCTTATGTTGCTGTTTGTAAATTATTGTACACCACTGTGCCAAGCCACGCCATTCTCACTTGTAATGACTGTACATAGGCTGCTAATGTTGCTACACCTACGCCAAATTGCTGTATTGTGACTTGTTGTTGTTATTGTTGTTTAAACTACCAGGGCTGTCTTGTAAATGAGCCCTGCTCAATGGTGTTCCGCCTGGCTAAATAAAGATAGTGATTGATTGATTGATTGATTGAAAACACGAGGAGGGGGAGCCAGGCTGCCTGCAACACAACCACAGCTCCCGAGTGTGGATGCACAGGAAATGACTACAACAGTGTGCTTCACACACAACTACTGCTTTGGTGCTGATTCTAAGTTCTGTCTCATTTTTAAAGTGTATTTCCTAAATGAAAATACATAACTAGAACTGAAAGTGTGCTTTTGCAAGGATTTTGACATAAGCTGGCAGTGTCTTCATATTCTTTGCAACCTCCAAATTCCCAAACTTTGATGTAGAAAAGGGTGGCAGATATGGCCTAGTGGCCCATCTAGTTCGCCTGAGCCTGTCTAATTTGGGGACTGTGCCCCTGTCAGTCCTCCCTACCTTTCCCCATCTGCCTCCCTAAATAATATTCCCATGTGCCATCCCATTCCCTTTTGTATTCTCATTTCAGCACTGACAGCCTCCTCCAGAAGCTTGTTCCAGTCTGTGACCACTCTCTGTAAAAACTGTACTTCCTGACATCCTTCCCAAACTCCTAACCACCCCCCATCACCACCAGTTTCAGGGAATTACCCTCCCGGTACCCACGTTACTACTCACTGTTATCCACCTTGTTTAGTTTCTGGAGGTGCTTGAATGCCTCAGTTGTGTTGCCCCTTTCTCCTGTTCTCCAGCGCGTACATGTTTAGATCCACCATGCACTTCTTGTAGGACCTACCCCATTGCCCCCATTCCATTTTGGTGGCTTGTCTCTGTATTGTCTGCAACCTGTCCCTGGTCTTTCTCAAGTGCGGGCTCTAAAACTGCACACAATACTCCAGGGACCGGTACAGAGACTGTATTACCTAAGAAAGGATGCAGACACATCTGAAACGTATCAGGCATTTTATGCTTCTTGCTATGCTTTAAATAAAAAGTTTTTTTCTGCTGAAGACCTGTGCCCGTGACTGTTTTTGAGGTTGTTGAGTGCTCGACTTTTACTGTTCGTCTTGTTCAGATTTGGTCTAGTAGCACCACTATCCCTGTTGCGAATTCCTGTTCTGTTTTTACTGTATTACCTTCCTCCTTCTGCTAGTGTACCCCACCATCTGATCTGCCTTGCCCACAGCCCTACTTCATCGTGCAGATGCCTTCGTGTGCTCCATTATTGACACCCACAGGTCCCTTTCCTCTGTTGTGCTCCACACTACCACCCCATCCATCCAATTCTATCCGTTCTTGGGTTCTTGGCCCATTGTTTTCATGGGTTCTTAGCTCCTATGTGCATTACCATGCACTTCCACTGACATCTATCTATTGCTTTGGAATTTCACTCTCCAGACTAGTGCCCCTTCAGGTGTCACATCTTATTTACAAGGGGATCCTGGGGGACACTAGGGATTCTTTAGCATACACAGTTTGTATGCACTAATGAAAGAGCTTGAGTTCAGTTTGCTATGACCCTTATGTTAGCAATAACCCACAACAGGGTACAGGGTTATAGGCATTTAATCCATGGTGGGGTGTATTGTGTGCCTGTGGCTCACTTAGCTACCTTTTTAATGGCTGCCTGTCAGTGCTGAATTTTCCCAGACATAACAAGTTCACTCTTCCGAGGAATCTTGCTGGCCGGCCATAGTGAATTTAATCCACGGTCGGGTGATGATGCTGTTTGGCCAATGAGCTTTCCCTCTTTTGCCAACCCATGTTATAATTTTATTTCAAGCCCAAAATTACCTAATTTATCTGCACTATGATGAATGCTGAGTCATATTACATTATTCAAATAGAAGGCAAGTCTTACAAATGCAAGTAGCTTAAAAGAAGGACAGAAATCTACTTTAAAAACAGAACATGCAACTCTAAATCGTTTGCTAAACCCACTGCTTTCTTTGCAGTGACCTTATGAAACCTAAATTAGCTGTCAGAAGTGGGACAGAGCAAATTCATGAAGGTTTACAGGAAACTCACAGTCCCAGACAATTGCCTCTAATTAATATCAGCACACATACAGAACAACTCTGGCATCATTATTATTACTGCATACAGGTGGGTGCAGATGTTTTAAAATCTTTTGTTCACAGACTCCGCATGCCTGGCTCTAGCTAATGCTTTTTAACAAATTCTCATGCAGAAGATAATTGGGGAAAGGAAGCGATGTCTTTCTCTCACTAAACCAAACTTGGATCTTTAAGTATGTTTGTCTGGGTAGCTGTGGAAGTCAGTTATAATACAGCATGCCATGGATTCCAGTCTACACCCTTGTTTTTAAATGGCTAAAATCTGACTTTTAGTCTACATACTTCTATAACTAAACTATGGTTACATGCATTGTAGTATATTTTTCTTGCTTCTTCTTTAAAGAATAATCTAATAACGTCAGTAAAACAAGCAGAACTGACAAGGCAAGGCAAAGTTTATTTTTAGGGCGCCCTATCCCGGAGGAGTAGGGTGCCTTACAAAAAAAGCAGAGAATAAATACGTGAGGTTGTGGTGTTGACAATATGCAAGTTATATAAATAATATGCTGGTATAAGACCTACTGGCACTCCAAATAGAAAAACGTCTGGTGCTCCCTTCAGTACTCCTACTGCCCATCTCCTCCCTTCTGTCCTACCCTCATCCAAACAGTGGTAAAAAGTCTCTGAACATAAGGGTGACAACATCAGTTTTGTTTTTAATAGAAACAATTTTTGCATTTCAAGCTGCTCTCTGCTTATACATTCTATTTCAATGTGCCACATCAGTGCTGGCAATCCATGTGGCTGCTTAACACCACCTCTGAAAACAATACTTTTAAAACTTGGTTTATTAGCCAGCTGTACTGTGTGCAGAAGCACACTTCCATATTGTGAGGTACTAAAGAATCTCCAATGTGGTTATCCACTGTGGAAATCAAACTATTTGCCTCGATTTCGTCTGTTATGTGAAGATAGTTCCCAGGTCCCTAGTCATACCGTTACACTGGTACAGACTGCATAAACTTGATTACTTTGAAAGTCACTGATTGATGCTATCAAAATTGTTCTCTTTCATGGTTAACTTTTTGTACTTGGCTATTTCAGTGAAGCAGAGCAAGGTAGTAAAACTAGAGCTGGACAGACCAGTGCAGCTTCAGATCTGGACTCGCCTCCCTCCAAGGTGAGGTGCCTTAGATTGTCTCAGATCATTCAAGTGCTCCAGGTCTTGCTGCAGCCAGGCAGTTGAGGGGTTATCCATACCCTAATGTGCTGCCCAGCTCAGTTTCACTTCCAGACCACTGTGAGGTGGGCTAACTTTCACTGGCCTTCATTTTCTGGGTCAGTTTCCCAGAGATCCCAGCTGCAATGCGAATCGATTACATCTGCCCCCTCCAGCCCAAGGAATAATCGTCAGCTGTTATTACTTTAAAGACCTAGGGCTGGATTTTCAAACACATGTCAGGGATTTGCAGCACAGTTTTTCTCAAAGTCTCCTCTCGCCACCAGCTCTCTGGCAGCCCAAGCTCGTTCCCAAACCGAGGTCACCAGCATCACAAGCGGAAACATTATTACATCTCTGGGCTGTCTTACTGAAAGCTATTATAGATCACGGGAGCATCCCCGACCAAGCAAACAGTGTCAGTGGCTCAGTAGGTAGCACACTCGCTTCTGAGGCTGGGAGATCAGAGGGCTGTGGGTTCAGTTCCCACATCTGGCACTTGGGTTAATATCCCAGTACTGACACTATAGTGCAGCATGAGAGGGGAGCTGCACTTCTGAGGTGCTGTCTTTCGGATGAGACGTTAAACCGAGGTCCCATCTACCTGGATTGGTGGTAGTCCAGGTGGATGTTAAAGATCCCATGGCACTTATCGAAAAGAGTAGGGGAATTTCCCCCAGCGTCCTGGCCAAATTTCCCTCATTCACTAAAAAATAGCACCAACAGCTTAATCTGGTTCAAGGTCAGTTGGCATTCATCTGTATCCCCCTCCCTCGGGTCATGCCTAAAAATAGGCAGGATTTGTCTAGTGCACTTACCCGGTCAACAAAAACTAAAATAAAAAAAACTAAAAAAATAAAATAAAATCACAGCGCTTCATTCAGTTGCGCATGAGGTACTCTTATTGCCATGAGAGTACCTCATGTTCTGAGCCACTGTAACAGGCTTCTCGCTGACTCCCCATACCATCATCATTTGAAATGAAAAAAAAAAAAGGAATAAAGTTATCAATCTATAATAATTTTATGGGTCTGTTTGGAGGGCATCTTATGGATCTAAGAGTGTCATCTCTTGCGTGCTTAGAACCACAGAACTGCTCACCATCAGTTTGCAATCCTCTGGTTCTAAGAACGTGCGAGGCGACACTCATCTATTAGAGGCCCTCCAACAGGACCCTAAAGTTATAAACTATATATCCAGTAAATATGAATGAATTGGACATTTCATGGTCAAACTGCTTGTTCTACAACAGTGAATCTATTTCTAGCCTTCATACCTAAAGTGACAGCTACAGTTTATTTGTTATCAGAGAAGCGCTTGCTAAGTAAGCTGTGCAAGGGTAGGCAACACTGAGTTGGTGCTGTAAAGCTTCTGGAAATCAAAGTCAGTTGTAACATGACTCTAATTTGACTCCATCCACTCCACAGGCTGGGGCTGGATCAGTCACTAACTCATTTTTGACAGGTTATAGATAATGTAAGTAATTACGGAATTCTGTTATTGTTAAAAATAAGAAAATTTGGGGAAAAGCATAAAATGAGAATTTTTTTTTTCCCACCTTACTATCCTCTTAGTCCACTCCTTCAGACCTGATCCCACCTTACTATCCTCTTAGTCCACTCCTTCAGACCTGATCAGTCCTGTAGATCCCTCCCACGGTGTCTGCCCCTAGAGTGCCCAGCTTACTCCATTATCTCCTTACCTTATTCCTCTCTTCAGAGCACCTGCACAAGGGTGTCTGCTCGTGGGTAGGTGATTGGGGCTAGGATTGGTTGTCATCTTGGACCAAGAGGGTTTTTTTCCACTTTTCTTCCCTTGGTCCCTCCTTCCCTTGAGGGCGTCAGCTTGCAGGACTGACATCCAGACAGATGGCATGCTAATGCACATCATTGTCAAATCCCACAACGTCCTCCCCTCCCTGCCTCCAGAGAGCTGTCTGTGCCCCGATGCCCATGCTTCCACAGGCATAGGTGCGTCGGGTGCTCAAAGCACCCCAAGGACCCACCCCAGGAGGAGGAGAGCATCCATTGGGATGTTCAATCCTCCTCCTCCCCCCCTCTGACCCCCGGTGGCCCTGAGTCCATTCCTGAACCCGGGTCACTGGCGTGTCATGAGGTGTGGCATCCAGCGCCTCAACCCTCAGCACCACCAGGCCGGCATAAAATTATAATTTTTAACATTAGATGATATAAGAAAGGTGACACTGGACTCTTTCATTTGGCCATGTCCAGCTCTACCACTGACCTGGTTCGTGCCCAGTCTGAAAGAACCTTCTGGGTAAAGATCAGAGACAGAGACAGAATCAAAATCAGATAACGACCGACCCTCCTATCCCTAATTTAGTGCTGTATTAGTTTTGTAAACATGAAACTTTAAAGCATTTTGAATTTCCCAGACATTCTTCTCAGGTTTAGATATGACTGATCTTTGAAACACAAAAATGTAAAAGAGAAAGCGGGGAATATTTTAATACTGGCTCGAAGTTAACTGACAGATTGAAACGTGCTGCAGAACTGAAATGTTTATTTGTGCTTAAAGTACTTCTGATGTGATTTTCAGTAACCTCCCACCAACACCACCACCACTACCACAACCACCTTCATAACCAAGAGCCCAAGTTAAAGGACTCAGCAACTTTACATTGGTTATCAGCAAACAAATGTTTAGTGCTTGGATCACAGTTTGTTGAATCAGCAGAGTTTTAACCTTTAATTTACCCTTGATTTTTTTTTTCATGTTACTGATGATGTCCCGCTATGCAACACAAGTGTAAAAGTGTGAACTTACTGACTTGCAGAGAAGAAACCAAGAGCAGCTTTGTAACTAAGACCCTTACAAAAAATGGGGCGAAGCTGTTTGCTTTACAGGGAAATTTCTCTTTAGCTTTTCATAGGGATCAAAGGCTGTGCTGTGGGATGGGCAACCTACAGAGCAAAAACAGCAGGACAGAGGCCTCTTTGTGATGTCCGTTCAGCTGGCCACACATGTCCCTAATCACCCCCCTCCTGTATACAAAAGTCTTCCTGTACTTAGCAGTGGCAAACAGGTTGGAAAGAGACATGTACTGTACCCCTGCTTCCACTTCGTCTGTTCCCTGTCCAGCCTTTAAGAAGCCAGTCATGGGGTGTTGCACAATCCCCCTCTTCACAGCTTATAAAAGAAGTCTGTGATCGATGGGAGCGCCAGTTCTGAAACTTGCTCACATCCACAGGCCTTAAATAATGTTTACGTTGCTTGGGGCAAGACGTTGACACATTCCAGGTCAAATTCCCTTCCTCCAAAAGCTCTTTCATTAGCCAAGGTGTGTCATCAAATATTTTTGTGAGCCTTGTGAGATGCTTTCATCCCTCTAACATGCAAGTTACAGGAGCAGTTTCTCTTACCCACAAATGTTTTGCTTGAGTCCTGATAAAAAGGAAAAATAATATAGATTGCTGGTGCAATCATTAGCAAAACATCTCTAAATGCCTATCATAGAAAATTAGGCAAACACATGATCCCCTGCAGTAAACTGTGAAAGGCAGTTGCCTTTAAGATTGCTCTGCTAGAACACTGCCATACAGAAAGTGTACAGGTCCAGTGTTGCTGTTTTTTTTGTAGGAAGAAAGCACCAATCAATATACATATATATTCTTTGCAAAAAACTGCATTAATGCACCAGTTAGGGTCCAACTTAACGCAATAAAAGTAGGGAAACACAGCGTTAGGGTTTCCAACCTTAACTCCTCGGCCCCACCCCCAAGCAGCAAAAGGAAAAGATATTAGGGTTTGGGGTCTCCTGAGTCTTGGTGATCAGTGGTGGGGTCTTCCTTGCAGTTGTCAACCCTAATGCCCACCCCGCTCCTCCAGACCGTAGCTTCCTGTTTGAAGCACAAGGTAAGCCCCAACCCAGTGCCTCATAGTGACACACTCTTCAAAGGTAGATAAGAAAAAAATACTCACCTTAGTAATTGTGTTTCTTCTAATGGAGTCTTGCTGTATTCTGATATTATGCAGTTAGCCCCAGCACTTGAACTGCTCCGGAGAGGAAAGTACTAACTCTATGCCAGAGCAAAGATGGTTGAGCTCGAGCTTTTCAAACCTCTGTCTGCTTCACTTTTAAGTGTAACCTTCAGATTCTTACGAGCTAACACTAACTACCCCCAATATGTGGAAATTGTAAAATTACTAGCCAAAAAGGCAACCAAATATTTTGGATCCCCAAAAGACTCAAGTCGAGAAATCCAAAACAAAAACTAGGTAGTGAACAAAATAATTACCAAACCATATAAATAACCCACTCCCCCTGACTAAAGCGGGAGAGTGCCAAGTACACCCCTGAGGTGCAACACTGCGCCTATCAGCCCACTTCCCAAAAACCAAGTTCTGAGAGGGGAGGCAGGAAGGGAGGTCAGAATACAGCAAGACTCCATTAGAAGAAACAACATTACTAAGGTGAATAATTTTATTTTCAAACAACATGAAGTCTTGCTGTATTCTGACATTATGCAGACTACCAAGCAGTACCTCCATGCAGGATGGTATCAAACCTATTTTGGGAATAGGCTCTGCAGTACTGCTGTACCAAACCGAGCATCACTCCTAGCCTGGATATCCAGAGAGTAATGCTTTTTGAGAGTAAGGACTGTTTTCCAGGTGGCTGCTTTGAATATCTCTAATAAAGGTATATCTCTGGCAGCAGCCAGAGAAGCAGCTGTACCTCTAGTCGAATGAGCCCTCAGGCCAGAGGGGGACACTTTGCCTAGCTTTTCATAGCAGAATTGTATACAAGAGACAATCCATCTGGAAGTAGTTCTCTTAGTAACAGGTTTGCCTTTCACCATAAGTGAGAAACAACTGGAGGGAGTCAAACCTAAGAGCCTTAGTATGCTCAATGTAGTAACTAAGGGCCCTTTTAACATCCAAACTGTGTAATCGTCTCTCTCCTGAAGAAGAATGATCAGTGAAGAATACAGGAAGAGACATGGATTGGTTCAGATGAAAATCTGAAACCACTTTGGGTAAGAACCTCCTGTTGGTTCTAAGGACCACCTTATCTCTATGGAATGAGATAAAATCAGGCTTCACTGACAGAGCTTGCAAGTCACTGATATGCCTGGCAGATGTAATAGCTACCAGGAACACAGTTTTCCAAGTCAAGTACTTAAGCTTTCCTAAAGACAAAGGCTCAAAAGGGGGCTGCATAAGATGAGCAAAGCAAACATTAAGATCCCAAGCAGGAGTAGGATCCCTAAGGGGGGGATTGGTATGAAGCAATCCTTTGAAAACTTTACAGAAAACAGGGTGAGATGCCAGTGAGGAGGGCATTCCCAATGACAGAAAAGCAGAAACAGCTGGCAAGTGTACTTTGAGGATAGCTGGTCTGAGGCCTAGGCCATTAAGATGAACAATGTAATCCAGAACTGTAGACAAGTCAGCAGTATCTGGGGGTATAAGCTTCTTGGAACACCAAATGCTGAATCTTCTCCATTTGGAGTTATAAGTTTTTCTGGTGGCAGGTTTTCGAGAAGCTTTGAGAATGTCCAGGACACCCTGAGACAGATGCAAATTTGCATATTCTAACTCTTCAAGAGACATGCCTTGAGATTGAGAGACTGAAGGTTGGGGTACCAGATCCTCCCCTGAGAGGAGATTAACAGGTTGTGATTCCTGGGAAGAGATAGGGGAAGATGGACTGCTAGGAACAGCAACAGGGGATACCAAGGCTGCCTGGCCCAGTCTGGAGCAATCAGAATCACTTTGCAAGATTGTGACCTTATCTTAACAAGAACCTTGAGCAGTAGAGGAAAAGGAGGGAAGGCATACAGAAATTTCCCTTCCCAATCCAGAATAAGAGCATCCAGAGGGACTGAACCTAAGACTGGGGGTCTGCAACAGAAGACAGGAAGTTGGTGATTGTCTGGGGCTGCAAAGAGATCTATCTCTGGAGTGCCCCACCTTGAAAAAAATCACTTTTAACACTAAGGGATCCAGGGACCATTCGTGATGGCCCTGGGAAATCCTGCTCAATGCATCTGCTAGCACATCGTCCTTCCCTGTGAGGTGGACTGCTACCATAGAGGTCTGTAGAGAATAAGCCAGAGACGATGGCTTCCATGCACAAGGCCATAGACCGAGTGCCTCCCTGCTTGTTGATATACCACATGGTGGTGGTGTTGTCTGTCCTGACCTGAGCCACCTTGTTCTGTACTGATTACGAGAAGGCTTGCAGACTCAGGTACACTGCTCTGAACTCCAGGAGACTGATGTGGAGAAGAGACTCCTGAGTGGACTACACTCCCTGAGCTGTGAGAGCTCCCAGGTGAGCTCTCCACCCCAGGAGAGAAGCATCCGTGGTTAGAACCACAGAATGAGAATGAGTGATGAATGGGACTCCTTGCCTGAGATTGTCATGATCCAGCCACCACTAGAGAGCCTGGATCAAGGTCTGAGTCACTGGAATAAGCTTGCTTAGAGGATCTTTTTTCTGAGACCAAAAAGCCCTCAAATGGAACTGGATGTCCCTCATCTGAAATCTGGCCCCTTGGACCACTGCAGTGGAAGCTGCCATGTGGCCCAGAAGTTGAAGGAAATGCCTTGCTGGTCAAGACACCAGAAGGTGGAAAGAGGAAGCCAGCTCTATAATGGCCCTTACCCTTGTCAGAGGGGGAAATGCTCTTGCCTTGACAGTATCCAATTTTACCCCTATGAAGGTTAAGAGTTGTACTGGCTCGAGAACTGATTTCAGAAGATTGAGGAGGAATCCTACAGAACTGAGCACTTGTTGGGTCACTTGTAAATCTGACTTGACTTGGTCTGGCGACTGACCCACTATGAGCCAGTCATCCAGGTATGGGAATATGGAGATGTTTTGTCTCCTTAGAAAGGCCACTACTACTGCTAGGCACTTTGTAAACACCCTTGGAGCTGATGTTAGGCCGAAGGGCATTGCTTTGAACTAGTAATGGCCTGAATGCAGTTCAAACCTGAGGTACTTTCTGTGGGAGCACCTGATGGGAATGTGAAAGTAGGCATCCTTTAGGTCCAGGGAGGCTAGCCAGTCCCCTGGCCTTAGAGAGGGAAGAATTATTCCCAGAGTCACCATTTTGAATTTTGGCTTTAGCAGGTGCTTGTTTAGATATCTTAAGTCTAGGATGGGCCACCGCTCCACTGTTTTTCCGGGGTAAGGAAGTATCTGGAATACAGACCTTTGCCCCTGTGAAGTGCAGGAACTTTCTCTGTGGCTCTGAGAGCCGGCAGAGATGAAACCTCTGCCTCTAGGGCAATGGTTTCAGAGATGCTTCCAGGTGGAAAGGACCTGACCCTCAGCTATGGAAATGTTTTGAAGCTGAGGGCCAGTCCCTGGCTTACTACTTCCAGGACCCACTTGTCTGAGGTAACAGACCTCCAGTCCTGGGAGTAGTAAGCCAGCCTGCCTCCTACAGGAATTGGGGAGTTGACCCGGGCTGACACATCAGGGTGTCTGCTTGGCAGGAGCCTTAGGCTGAGAGGAGGATGCAGCCCTGCTCATCCCCCTTCTGCCTCTCCCTCTGAAGAACCCCCTCTGGGAAAAAGGAAAAGAGGCCTGTGCCTGGTAGAAAGGCCTGCCCCTGCCCCTAGTCTGCTGCTTCTGAGGAGCTGCCTGCCTTTCCTTGGCCTGTTCACTCCTGTAGGTGGTCCTGCACTCATCTATCTTTTTCATATAATTCTCTGTCCGCTCCCCAAACAGAGAATTCACGCCAACAGGAAAATCCATGGCCTTAGCCTGGGTGTCCTGCGAGCCAGCCTCTGAAGAGCCACAGATGTAGCCATGACTCTTGATGACACATCATTGGAGTCCACCGCAGCATGAAACTGGATTTTTGATGCCTCAGTCCCATCAGCAGCCACCTCCTTCAGCTCCTTGGCAAGCTGGGGGAGGCCTGTTTAGCTAGTTCCAGAACAGTGTCCCATCTGGAATTCTGGTACCTGACTGTGTAGACCATATAATTAGCCTGCCAGAGTCCCAAGGAAGATGCCATGTACTGTTTCTTTGCCATGGCATCCAGCTTCCTGGAGTCTTCATCCGGGGGGGTGAAGCCAAGGGTATGTTAGCCTTATCACAGGCTGCAGCCTGCACCACCCCAACATGGCTGCATTGCTGGTACAAGTACTCCATACTTGGGCCTGACAACATGTACCTCTTGTCCATTCACCTGTCCACAGTAGGTAAAGAATTTGGAGTCTTAAGTAACTTATGTGTCTGTTTCCCAAAGGATTTGTGAAGGGGAATAGACAATCTCTTGGACTCTGGGATGTCCATCATCTCTACATAGTCAGGGTCCTCTTGCTCATCGACAGCTTCACCCAAAGGGAGCTGGAGGGTTTCTGCCACTTTCCTGTAAAACATAAAGTGGAAAGGGGACTCAGAAAGCCTAGGAGGGGAAACACCAAAAGGTCTGTCTGGGGAGATGTCCGGTTCTATGGGCTCATCCAGACCTTCCACACCATCATCATAATCTTCATCCCTCTCCAAATCTGGTTCGTAACAGTCTTCAGGGGAATAATCCTGAACCGGAGCAACCGATCGAACCGAACGCCTGCCCGAAGGTGTCGGATCATCTGGAACCGAACGGAACAATTCCATTATGCTAATCGCCCTGGCAATTTCTTCGGCGGTTGGACGATGTGGTTGTGGATCAGAACCAGACGATTTTTCTTTCTTTTTTCTTTTTGCTGGAACCGACCCCTCAGGATCAACTCTCCATTTGCCCAAGGGAGTCTCGCCCAGATCAGTGGGCACTCCCTCGGGTTTGGTCGGAAACGAACCGGGATGGCCATCCAGGTCAGCGGACTTCTCGGCCTCCTTTTCCCTAAGCCTGCCCAATCTTTTCTCCAGGGTGGCTTTAGGGAAATTTTTACATGTTTGGCAGTCTGACTCTAGGTGGTGAAAACCCAGACAATAAACACAGGTGGTGTGGGGATCAACCTTAGCAAAGGTCTCCCCCACACTCTCTGCAGTGTTGAAACCCAGTGGGCCCAGTTTTTCTCTTGGGTTTCTCAGACGAAGCCATCCTATCACTTACCCTTTTTATGGCAACAGCCAGGCAAGACCCCCTTATCAGTTCCTAACTGTGTTACGGATGTTTGAAAAAAATGATGAAACATGTTTTTTTTTTAGAACAGATGAGGACCGGTACCTCACACTAAAATCATTAAAAGAAAAAAGATACAGACAAATACAGACTTCAGCCAAACCGGTTGAAAAACTGTTTTTTTTACAGTTTCCACACAATTTTCAGAACTAGTCCACTACCTATGTAATTACTGTATCGCAGACAAGGATCTGAACCGAAATAGCGAACAAAATATCGGTATAACCAACATTTTAAACTGGACTGAACTGTTAGAGAAGGAGAAATCTGTTCAGTTAGGCGGAGTAAAGAATCTGACGGTTACACTTCAAAGTGCAGCAGACAGAGGTTTGAACCGAGCTTGAGCTCAATGTTCTATGCTCTGGCATAGAGTTAACTCTTTCCTCTCTGGAGCAGTTCAAGTGCTGGGGCTAACTGCATAATGTCAGAATACAGCAAGACTTCATGTTGTTTGAAGTATGTCTTGCCACATGTTGCCAACAAACTCTGTTTCAGATTTCTTTACATAGGATCCTATGGGTCCTGTGTGAAGAAAAGAGATCACATCTGACCTTGTTTGTTCAGTGAAGGTGGTGAGCATTAGGGTTGATAATCCCAAGGAAGATCCCACCACTGATTCGCCAAGACTCAGTAGACCCAAAACCATTTTTTTTTTCCTTTTGCTGATGGGAGTGGGGAGTTAGCAGTGTTTTAAGTGAAAATAAATTGCTATACTAGCTGTTTGAAAAACAACATAACAACATACTATGGCTAACTTCATGATATCATCATAGCTTGTTTGTTTTGTCATAATTGGTATCTTGAAGGTTGGTTTCATCTCAGCAGGGCACAGAACCAACCAGAGAGCAGCTTTCACAATGTGTAAATATATAATATATAAATATATATGTACAGTATTATATCACAAGTTACTCTACGTAGAAAAGTACTGATAGTGTATTTGTGACTTTTTTGCCATAGACAGTATAACAGGATGGTATTGTCAATACAAGGACTGACTGCCATTTTTACTGTATTGCCAATCCAGGGACTGCTTGCCATTTACAGTATTAAAGCTGGCATTGTCACTCCAGACACAGTTTGCCATTAAAGAGCCCCTGACACCATTGTGACAACTTTGAGAAAATGTAATGTTTAGCACAAGTGAGCTTATATTTTAATATTATTTCTGTATTTCTCATTCTTCTTTATTACTAAGGACATTTGCATGTAAACAGGATCACTGCCCTATCTGTACTGGCTTCTTGCCTACATATGACATCACAGTTCTGTTTATGACATCACAGTCTGTTGCTGTGGGAATAATTATGATGCCATAAACGGGGGATTATTTATTTTACTTATTTATTTAAAAGTTGGTAACCTGGAAAAGCACCATGACCAGAAGCTCGTTTCTAGCTGCAACGCGGATTATGATGTCATATGTAGGATAGCAGAAAGAGCATATAGGGTCTAAGGGACAGTAAGCCTCTTTCATACAACTGTCCTTGGTAATAAAGAAAAAAGGTAAATAATTATAGAAAATACATTAAATATAAACTGAACTGTCTAACTCTCACATTTTTCCAAGTTTTTCTAACGGTGTCAGGGACTGTTTAAGAGCATTAGCAATCTAGTTGCTGCTAGTCATTAATCTGCATTACTACAAAACTGTGTGCATATGTTATCGTACAGTATATCCTTTTTTAAAAAGTAAGGACATGTATTGCAAAAAAATACATTAATGCATCAGTTACTGTAAGATTTAAAAACAAAGCATCAAAAGTGGGGAAATTAGATGTTAGGTCGAAATGTTGCACATTTAAACTTCACCAGTGAAGTGACACAAAGTGGCCAAAATTTGCTTTCATGAAGCTCTGCGAAGTTTCTGCCAACTCTAGGAACTTCAACTTCACTGAAAATGCAAAATGTTATTGTGAGTCAGCCATATGTTAGGTGAAATGACCACTTCACGAGCAAATTGTAGTAAATTCCTCAAAAAAACCTTCAGCAACTTTACCATTTAAAACATCACAAATTCAGCAAACTCCCACTTTGTGAATTCCATAGAATTTGCACATTAATTCACAAAGTGAATTTTGGCCACCTCATCCAACCCTAATGCTAGGTTAAAAGTCCCATAAGCCATGGTATATCTGTGGCACGGTGTTCCTCGGGGTTTGAATGATCGGGCGTTGCAGTGCTGGCACTGCCCTAATTTTGATACCATGTCTCCAAGCCTTTGTCTGTGTTTGTGTACCTGGACAGAGAGTGCCAAAGTTAGGGCAATGCCAAAGCTGGTCCATTGAATCATTAAAATCCCAAGGAACATCATGCCACATTTTCACCAAAGCTCAGGAGACATGTTACCCTAACATCAAATGTTCCTACTTTTGATGCTTTGTTTAAAACGACATTAACATAGTAGTTTTACAATGAATGTGTTGTGTGTGTGTGTGTGTGTGTGTGTGTGTGTGTGTGTGTATATATATATATATATACACACTACTAAACTATTACATTAATTCATCTATTAGGGTTATAAAGCCACAAAAGTCAGCAAATGCAGTGTTACAATTTTCAGCACTGATACCCAATATCCCCATATCTGCTAGAGTCTACCCTTATGACCTAAGGCCAAGTTACAGGCCCGAGGAAACTGCCCTTAGGTGTCTTATTTCATGTAGGGACATGAGGCATGCCCCCAGACTGGTGGTGCTTAGATAGTGTTTTGGTGGATCTGACATCCCTCTGTCAGATACTGCTGATATCTGACCTAGGTTCTGACAAAAATCTAATCAAAGTTGGATTTTGGATCCAAGTATGGATTACAAAGTATCTGAGGTCAGAGCCAGGTTGGACAACTGTATCTGTTATAGATCTATTGGCAGGATCCACCAGATCAGTCCTAACAGTTGGATCACTACCTTGGATCCGAGATGTTCAGATCCTTAGTTGGATGGCAGTGCTGTCCAACAAAATCCCAAATCCAGCCAGATAGGTAGTATCTGATGGTATCCAACTTTTTAGGATACCATCCAAGCACCGCTACCCCAGATACAGTATGTAATTTGCTTAGCACAACGTAACATACCCAAGATGTATGCTCCTAGATCTGTAGCTTGATTAGTGAAGGGCCTGCAGCAGACATGTAGTGCATGGCCTCAGACCTATACCGTGTTTCATGTAAAGACCGGCGAACCTTACAGAATGCAGCAGCCCTGTACTACAGTGCTCCAGACCTATAGATTTGCTTGCATAGGGGCTTGCGATTTCTACGCAAAACAGCATACCACTGGTGCATAACCTGGACCTTCTTTGGTAAATGACCCTGCTGGCCATACACAAAGAAGCTGGCCCCTGGTGCAGGGCCCCAGACCTATACATTGCTTTGCACAGGGCCCTAAAATCTGTACGTGAAGTAGCAGATCAATTTGGGATGGTCCCAGACCTATAGATTGGGCTTGGGTGAAAAGGGCAGTGGATGAGGAGGGAAGCAAACATTACAGAATGCTTTGTCCAGTGTCCTGCATCTCCTACCTAAAGTAGCAGATACCTGTACGTGTGAGCTGGCCCTCAGACCTGAAGTTTGGCCTTGGGTCACGGGGAGCATGGGGTGGGCATTAGGGTTAAAAACCCTAATGCCACATGTCCTAACTTTTGTGAGTTTATAACCCTAACAGATACATTAGAATTTTTTTTTTTTTGCAATTTACTTCCTTACTTTTTGAGAGAGATGTATAACAACTAACACTTTATCTTTCTTTGTGCAGGGCTCTGTGTGAAGCAGCACACCCAGTGTGCAGACCCATGGGCCTGACCTAAAGCTGTGCCACATGTGTTTCACACTATATCTCTTTATGTGTTACTATGTACTATTTAGTGATTTTTAGTACAGTATAAACCACGTTATTGGGACACGGTTAAAGGGACAATCCTCTGGGCACCGATTGAACCGCAATGTATTCTAACCAGACCAGTCTCCTGATAAAAGGGATGACTCAGCCATTTAATTGGAATGACTGCTCCATTTTTCAGCCAATGATTTAGACCATTAGAACCATTTGCCCATCATTTGCATGCAATGCAGTGTACTTTTCACTCAGAATAAACTCTCGGATTGGCCTTCTCTATCGCCACAGAGATTGCCTCCCCCAAACCACTCTCCGACTGGCCATCAACTCCTCCGTCCTGTCCCTCGTGGACTATGACCTACCTATCTACGCTGCGGTTGACAATACCACCCTCACCAGAATCCAAATCTCGATAAACAAGACCTGCAAGCTCCTGACTGGTGCATCCCTCCGCACCCATACTTGCCTGCTCTATTCCACCGCCAATCTGCTCACCTTGGAGGAGCGCCTGCACTACCAAACCTGCTTGCGTGCCAAAAAATCCCTGCTAGGACTCTCCCCCCTAGGGGTCACCGTGTCCCTGTGGCTTGCATCCCCATCTGTTGCCACCCATAGCTCAGTTAAGGCCACTTTTCTGGTGCCCCATACCAAGACCTCCCTAGCCAATACCGCACCCCCACATGGTTCAACTCCATCCCGCTCTCTGTCACTAAGTCTACCAAAATTGGTCCCTTTAAAGTTGCTCTCTGTAACTACCTCTTTGGGGCCCGAAGCTGTAGTTGCCCTTAATCAACCCATAGCCTTGACAATGTCCGTTGGACTGCTCCCCCCCTTTTTTCTTATATGATTGCTATTTACTGCATGTAACTTTATCCCGTAACTACTGTTATATTGTGTTCTTTTTGTTATCTGTATTGCATCGGTATGTTGCCACTGTTGTATCTCACTCTGTAGTCATGTCTACACTCCCTGCGATGAGGTGCCTTTCTAAATTAGTACCTGACTCAAAGGTTGTAAATCCAACTTTCAAAATAAATAAAAAAATAAATAAATAAAGAATATGGACATAGAACTCAAGAGAACAGTGGGACAGATATAGAAATATTACAATAAAAAGTAAGACAAATTGAAAAACTAATACAAATATTAACAATAATGTAGTATACGTAAATAATAAGACATGGCAGGGTGTACATTATAGGATTTTAATGCATGCCCCAGTGGTGTAGTAAGGCATTAGGCCGAAGGTTAAGTGTCTTTACCCCCCTGGGAAGTGCATTTAAATCCTATGATGCACACCCTGAAGGAGCTTATTACACTTATAACATGTCTCTCAGTAGTTGTTTGGTGATGAAGATATGATTTGGCACCGACCATGTGTTCATAGAGATTTAACACATGGTCAGTAGATGTCTCTCGGCCAATGAGATTTCTAGATTTTTTTCTAGCCATTTCATAGCTACCCTACATACCACTACCAGGGAAGGGGACTGGACTGTGTGGAATGTCTTCCCATTAAGAAAATGGATTGCACTGGCCTGTCAGTGCAGTGTCTGGGTTGCGACTCACAACGTTTGTGACCTGGGTTCGAGAACAAGCCTGGGATGCTGGAGGGCCAGTGGGGGGAGGTTGGTTTGGGCATCATATAGGATGTTTGCCTCCTCGGGAGGGAGGTTTAACATGGTATGCTCCACTGGCACCACCTGGTGGCCTACAGGTGGTAGCAGCAATGTGGAAGTCTCACTAGGGAGAGGAAATGCACTATGCTCAATAATGTGCGTGCCTGTTATGTGCATGCATCACCAGCTCAAGCTGATGCCTAGTGGGAGAAAGTGGAGACAATACAGCTGCAGCATGATAGCCCCCCATTTTCTGCAAGCCCTCCTCTGCTGACTAGACTCTAGGACCTTGGCATTGGAGTCCATCTCCTCTGGGGGTAGTTTCAAATTCCTAGTGGCCCTACTCTAGGGAGTAACCTAAAGGGGATCTGAGGAGGTCCCAGGTAAGTTCTAGGGGATATGGTTTATGGGAGCTCTCTGCTGGAGGAGAACAAAGAATAAAAAAAAAATTGATTGGGGTAGAAGGAACAAAATAGAAGAAGACTGCATTCATGTCTGGTGAGTGGCCAGCTTATAGGCATCGAAGAACACAAGAAGAAAGCATGAAGATGTCAACAGGATAAAGGTAAGAAAAACGTTTGTTTTAATAATTCTTTCTTATGTGTTGCCATGGGAAAGGCATGAGGTGGTTGCACTACTTACCTCCAATTTCCACCCCATCCACCTTGGTCCAACCTGTAAAACCAATGACTGAGTCACCCTGACCGTGCCACAATGTTCCTAGTACATACTGTACAGTTACTTGATACATAAACTGTTATTTTACCCAGGGCAGGCCAATGTAAATGCAACATGCATTTGCAGTGGGGTCCTGCCTATAGTCAATTACACAGCTGGATGGACTGACACAAAGGGTATCAAGTGATTTCTTCAAGGTCACACAGTGGGTCAGTGACTCCGGAAGGATTCCCTCCTATGACCTCCTGTTTCAGAATTCTGTACACTAACTGCTAGATCATACTTTCTTCACCTATTAATGAACTAAGGTAGCAAGAAAATCGACACTGATCTACTGCAAGAAAGGCCAACAATCCACTGACTGGACTACGTTTTGTATGAACATTAATAGGTTGACATATTGAAAAATATTTTAATAGCATGTTTAAATATATACTCTCTATCATAGTACTAACATACTTACTATCGTCATCGACAAAGGATATAAAATGTGTTGCTGATTGCAATAGTGAAGGTAGATTCACCTTACTGCAGCACTAATTATGTTTATTCGCTTTATGATAATAATAGCCCTTTATTTATAGTACGCCTTTCAACAAACCAAGGTGCCTTATAAAACAATTAAATAAACAAATAAACCATAAATACAAACATTATAAATACAGTAAAATGCAGGTAAAAGGCAAAAGTGGATCATTCAGAATATGCCTGAATCCATAAATAAGTTTTGAGAGCTTGTTTAAATCCCTCCACGGTCATGCATTCCCAAAACTGACAGGGCAGAGAATTCCAAAGGGTTGGGGCCATGTGCATGAACGCCAAGGCCCCAGAAGATTTTCAACAAACCCTTGGAATCTCTAGCAACCCCTCATCAGTTGAGCGGAGCGATCACCCAGGGTAGTAAGGAACCAGAAGCTCTTTCAGGTAGTCTGGGCCCTACCCGTGTAGGGCTTTATAAGTCAGAAGTCTGACTTTAAAGGTGATCTGCTACTGTACTGGAAGCCAGTGCAGTTTACGCAGCACCGGAGAGATAAAACAGGACCGAGGTGTCCCCATTAATAACCGGGCTGCTGCATTCTGCACCACCTGCAGGTGGTGGATATCCACCCCAGGTAGCCCTAGGTAAAGGGGATTGCAATAATCCAGGTGCGAGGACACAAAGGCATGGATCAGCATGGGGAGGTCGCCAGACGGAACAAGGTGCTTAACTCTGGAGATGTTCCTCAGACAGTAAAAAGAGGATTTGATGACTGCCGACACCTGCGATCGCAGTGTCAGCCCTTCATCAAAGATCACCCCCCAGGTTTCACACCTGTTCAGAGGCAAGGAGTGGTAGGCCCCCAAGAAAAAGTCCTGAAGGCGAACCTGCCCCAACCCCCCCCCCATCCAGCGCCCCTGGTCCACAACCAGCACCTCAGTCTTTTCCGAGTTCAACCTCAGCCAGCTCGAATTCATCCAATCCTGGATTTCAGCGAGGCAGTTGTTAAATACCGAGACTGCTCTATTCTGGTCAGGTGCAAAAGAGAGGAAGAGCTGGGTATCATCAGCATAGCAGTGAAACCTCAGCCCATATCTTCTTACAAGGTCTCCGAGGGGTAGCATGTACACTGTGAACAACGTAGGGGACAACATAGAGCCCTGAGGAACCCCATATTACAGAGGAACTGGGTCAGAAGAATGAATCCCCGACACCACCCTCTGAGTTCTTCCAGTGAGAAAAGATGTAAACCACCTAAGAACTGTACCTGACAAGCCACAGATGAACCTCAGGTGGCTGAGAAGGACCCCATGGTTCACAGTGTCAAATGCTGATGAGAGATCAAGAAGAACCAAGATGGAATGATTATTGTGATCCCTTACCATCAGGAGATCATTGAGCACCCGAACCAGCACCATCTCAGTACTGTGCCTCTTTCGAAAACTAGATTGGAGAGGTTCATAGATGTTCAAATGGTTCTCCAGTTGTAGGGCCACTACTTTCTCAATCACCTTCCCTGTAAAGGAAAGGTTTGAGATTGGTCTGTATTTAGCATGGCAATCTGCGTCCAAAGAAGCTTTCTTCAGTAGGGGTGTTACCACCGCCTCTTTCAGGGAGCTAGGAAACTCACCTGTTTCCAAGCAGCACCAGACTATCCATGCCAGGACTGGGTCAATGATGTCACTACAGCCCATAATCAGGGTAGCTGGTCCTGGGTCCAAACTACAGCATGTATGGTGCATACCCTGGACAATCTGCATGACATCCATGAATTCCAGCCAGCCGAAGGTACTCCAGGAAAACTGAGGGACAGTGACTGAGCGCCGGTCCAAAGCAACGCCACAGAGTGTGCTGGTTGGAGCCCGGCCCTGATGTCAGCCACCTTAGCTGCAAAGAATCGAACAAGCTCATCGCACTCAACTTGTGTAACAGCTCTTCAAATCTGCAGACAGGCTGGGTTGCACAGTCTGTCTACAGTTCGAAAGAGCTGAACTGGTCGGTTCTGAGCAGCCACAATCTCTCGGGACAGGAACTTTGCCTTTTTATGGGTGATTACAGATTGATAGACTTGATAATGATCCATCAATCTAAGGTGGTTGGCATCCAGGGTGGATTTCCACCAGCGACGTGACACTCTAACCTTTGTCCTAATTGCCGCATCTCCCTCAAAGTCCCACGGGAAAACCTCCTTGCACATTTGGTGCTCTGTGATTTCTGGAATTGTGTTAGTACTGATTCGTTTTTTTTTTCCATTTAAATTTTATTGACTATTAAATAGTCATCTAACAACAATAAAATAAATTGCCATTCGCCAATCAAGCAATTAGTCTACAATTTAGATATCTTAAAAATATAAACATGCTGATCCAAGAAAAACATTTTCTAAGAGATAAAGCATTACATTATAAAACAGAAGTACATTCTGATACTAAATAGTCATATTCAACTCAACTTACAGTTCCTTAACAGATTAAAATAAAGAACACACAGCAGTACAAGGACTAAAGTTCATTTTAATTTACCCTTTCCTTTTTGGGTGCCTCCACCCTCAGAAAGTAGTATGAAAGAAAGAAACAGGAAAGACAGATATGAAAAAAGAAAATAAAGTTACTTATAAAATTGTGTAAACTATATTATGCATAGCAATGATAGCATCCTATATATATATATATATATATGTATGTCTGGAATACCAGAATAAATAGAACTGCAAAGTGTCTAGAGCATGACCTGGACTTAGACTGCCAACAGAATTAGAATGTACTGGAGTTCTTGACAGATATATCAGCCCGCAGCCCTACAAGGGCTAAGTGTCTATCAGATAAACATTTTTTAAGAGCTATTCTGTGTTTGATTATTATTCTGTCCAAAAAACAGATTATACAAGGTACCCCACTTAGAAAAAAAGACTTTCCCTTGTGCATTAACAAAATGTGCTATTTTTATGTTTGCTTGCGCTCATGCACAAGAAACATGTTGAGGCAGCTTGCTGCAGAAGCAGGTTGTGGAGATGTGGCACTGTTATGGCCAATGCCCCGGTGCCTTTTGAGGCTTGGCCAGCTTTTCCCAATGCAGTGGCACACTGCTGCTGACACTAGTTCAGCCAGTGTGCCACCACCTTGAAAGGTTTTTACCACTGCAACCAGGGGCCGCCTCGTCATTGCAGCGTCAGCCACTCCGCTGTAATGAGGGAGCGACCCATCATTGCAGGGCATACCTTGCCATCCTGACCCAGTAATTTCCCGATGGGGGAACCCCCCTCCCCCATTTGTTGTTTGCCGAAGGGGCCCAATCCCCATATTTCTGTCCCCTCATTAAATTGCCACGGGGACCCAATCCCCCATCGGCTTCAGTCTCTCCCCAATTAAATTTGCTGACAGGAGGCCACTCCCCATCCGCATAATGTCCCGATTTGTTGTATGCCAACAGGAGTGCCCAATCCCCATTGGCTCCAGTTCCCCCACCCCAAACACGCAGGCGGCATGCTGGGAGCCCACCCCAGTGTGCCAAAAGTACTGCTAAAAGGAAAACCGCCCCACGATGTCTATTATTTTTTTTAAACTTGTAAAGAAAACGGTCCCTCACTGTCTGCCCCCCTCCCCAACTCACTCACCCTCTGCACCCCTACCTCACTCACCCCTCACACACTCCATATTTACCATCGGGCTGCGTGACGATCTTCGGTGGATCGGGAACACGTCTGCACTCTTCAAAGCCGACCGCGAACTGAAGAAATGCCGGTAAGCTGTATAATGGCATTAATAGGGTTTTTTAAACTTTGCTGCATATCTCAGGCATTTTTGAGAATTTTGGCACCACATTTTCAACATGGGGTTATTGGGACCCCTTCTCATGAATCCAGCCACTGTCATTGTGTTATTCGGTCCGGAAAGGTGATTTCACGGTCACTGCGTAGAATCATCTTTCAAGACCGATTAATAAAATGACAGTGCCAGTGTTCATGAGGTGGGCTCTCAAAAGCCTATGTTGAAAATTTGGTGAAAAAAATCCAAAAATTTACTGTTTTACGAGCGTGCATTGTGCAGTTGCTATGCACACTCGTAACTTCGCGAATTTGCAATATTTTCACTCCAGATTTTCAACATTGCCATTTTTCTGCACCTCCTTATGAACAGTACATGCTCTCCCTTCCAGCTTTATCACATGCCCTCTGATTCTGGTGCTCTTTCTCATTTGAAAGAGACTGCCCTCCTGCACCTTGTTCACCCCCATGAGGTACTTGTAGGTCTCTGTCATGCAATCCTTTCCCAAGTGGACACCAAGTTGTTGGTGGTAAATGTGGAAAATAGGCTGAGGGTTGCAGAAAGCCCCTATTGATATGTGGTGGTCCTTCTACTACTGGTTGCCCCTCCTACTAATTATTTCATGGAATAATGGGTGGGCAGGGGCTGTGATCAATTACAATATTGTCACAGACAGACCAGACTCAAGGGCTCATCATGGAATCATCAGGTAGGGTAGCACACAGGGACATGGAGGGTGGCTCCACTAGATGCCAGGGAATTTTGAAGGCTGTGGATGTTGGAGCAGGTCCACTCAAACATCAGAATACTAACCAACAAGCCACGGGGGGCAAACTACAGGCCCTCCTAAGCTCAACAGGCAAAGGGGTTAAATGAGGGGGGGGACCCTTTTTGACAGGGTGCCTGTTTGCAAACAGTAGGCAGCTTACAGTATGGCACTGTGCCATGTGCCAGGCACAATTCCTTGCTGTGTCACAGTCAGCAAGTGTAATCCAGCCTCTTACCATGTGCAAATCCTGTCTGTACCCTTTATCAGCTAGATTTGAAATTTACATTTGTTCCTCGGCTCCCCCTTTGACACGTGGGCACCTTTGTGTATGACCCTATTGGATGGTGGCACACCATGGCAACCAGTTTCTATCAATTTTATGTCACCCCATAGTGACTGGGAAAGAGGGCTCTGATTGTTTTTATACTGCTGTTTTATCACAATACATAGTAACATAGTTATTTAAGGTTGGAAGGTACTCCAAGTCCATCCTGTCTGCCCCCACTTATAATCAGAGATGAATAATTATGCTTTGAAAACATGTACTAATTTACAGCAATTTACCTACTTGCTCTGCTGTCGAAAGTACCTACCATTTGATTCCTTTTCAGCTTAAAAAGTGACTGCTGCTGCTATATAGTGATGTTGCAGTGTGGATAAATACCATATAATTGAACTGTTGTTATGGAAGGCAAGGCAAGGCAAATTTTATTTAAAAGATGCCCAATCTCAGAGGCTCTGGGCACCATTCATAAAACCAACCACAAAATAATCATCAACAAATAATACTCATAAAAACTATAATGATAATTACAGTTCAATAAATAAGTAGAAATAAAATTCTAAAAAATTTGGGACAAATAATATTTCGAGTCAGAAACAAGATGGAATTTACAAAACTGTGTCAGAGAATGCCTGTACAAACTAGATGGCCTTGGGGCATGCTGTGAATACCTCCACTGAGGGGGCCTCCCTTATAGATGGTGGAAACAAATTTATTTATTTAAAAGTTTTACCAGGAAGGCATACTGAGCAGAGTACTGCTCGATTCCAGATGCATCCTGGGGGTAGGGGTAATGGAGAAATACATTAATACATCAATACAGTATTAAAAAAGCCAAATCATATGGCTAAATTAGAACATGAACATAACAGTACAGCAGAGGATAATTAAAGCATAGATTACATGGTTGAATGGTCATGCCTGCATTTGAATAAGGTGTGGCCTACAGTTATAATGGGAGGTAGTTTTGCTGTGCTCAGTGATATTTACAGGTATGTTACTTCACATATATTGCTACTATAGGGAGCAACTAGGCTACTCTGCATACAGAGTCATGTTAGGCACAGGTGCAGACAGAGGAGAAATGTGCTAAGAGCAGGGAGCTGAGGTGCGGAGAGGGAGAGACCAGGCAGACTTCCGTGGGGAGGGAGTTCCACAGCTTAGGCATGCGATAGATAAAGGCAGCCTGGCCTGCCACGGTGGACATGTGTGAGATAGACAAGAGGCAGGAATCGAAGTATCTGAGTGGGTACGCGGAGCGGGAAGCAGCTGTTAGTACTGAGGTGAGGTGGGGGGGCAGGGACTGGGTCCAAATCTTAGCTGTTAGCCTAACACTGTGTGCATGTCTCCAATCATAAAGCGGGGGGGAGGTGTAGGGTCCGACAGAAGACACAGTGATGGGTGGTGGGAGGACAGTCAAGGGCAAAATGGCAGAATGAGTGGAAGAGGGGGTCCAACCTGGCTAGGGAGGATTTTGCAGAACGAGGCCGGCAACACTGAAAGCTCTGTCGCCGGCAGGTTTTAGCCTCGATCTGGGAATCACAAGGAGGCCCCTCAAGGAGGAAGGGCCCCCTCTCTTGGATTTGAGACTGATAATAAACCAATCAGATCTAAGAATTAGCAAAACTGACTCTAAAAAAAAGACATCCTAGAACTTATCTGGTTCTGACACCCAGAAAGAAAAAAAACTCCTTACCTCATCTTAAACACTGTTCTAATGGTTTGAAATGCAAATGATTCCATTCATATGCAGTTGGTATGTAATTAATATGCAAATGTCTGCTTGAAGATGAGTTTAAATATAAAAGCCTTTTAGAACCTTTTTGATTTCTGATTACAATTGGTTCAATGTAAAACAAGAAGGTTTGTCTATCCCCTATTTGATTCCTACTACTTACAATCCCATTATCTGATTTCCATGTAAATTTTATAAAGGTTCCATAGTGCAGGGCAAAAATACCTCAATTTAGCAGGTATTACTACCAGATAATTGACTGTGTCAGCAGTTAAATATCCTGAGGCAAGGGATGTTTAGTAAAGAAAAAGCTAAGCAGCCGTGATCATGGTACTGCCAAAAATATTGAATATTCAGTGCATTTCCATTATAGATGACAGGTTTGAGATTACATTAGTATCCATCCCATAAATGGCAGATGTCCATTATTTTGTGGATTTTATCAGTACTTGCTTGAGCCTAAACAAGAGTAGCACAATTGCCACTAAAGTCAATATTATTTTAAAAGGTTTTACAGCAGCAGATAAGTTAAATATGTTTAACATTGCATACATCTTGTGCACTTGCATTTCATGGCAATTTTTTTTTAAAGAAAACTACTTCTTTACAGGAAATGAGTTACCAGGTGCTTTCAATGCAATTTTCTGTTCATTAATGCCTGTAACTGCAGCAAATGAAGGGGGTAATGAGCACGAGTGAAACGCTTGCACACCATCTCAGCATACTTATTAACTAAATAGACTACAACTAAGAGCTTCAGCAGTGTCCCTGCACCACATTACCAAGAAGGGCCTTTTTTCAGCACATCAAAAATCACATTATAAAATGAGTTTGAGAAATTTATGTTCTCCCTGTGGAATTAAAACACTATTGTATTTTATTTTTATTTTTTTATGTTCATTTCATGATTACCTGTTTCTTGAAAAAGCAATTAGGCAGTAAAAACTGTGACAGAATGAAAGTAGTTGCTGTAATTTAGAAAGTGGAACAGACACTGCCAGTGAGCAGGAGTTCTATAATGCCGATCACATTTGCTGACCGTTAATGCATGCTTCTTGTTTTAGGGTAATCTAAGAGATAAAAGAAAAACCAAGACTCGTGCATTCTGAAACAATACCAAGTGCTCTTGCTTGAGTGCACAAGCCATCTGTAAAACCAATAACTGTGAAAAGAGTTGAGAACGGTGCCATGTGAATAGGGGTGCATTATTATATTCCTGGGAAGTATGATAGCTGAAATCAAGTGGTAAAGCTGTGTGGAATGAGGAATTCTGCTTCCAAAATGTATTTATTTATTGTAAACTGGTAACAGGGAAAGGCACACTGAACCAAGGCTCATTTCCAGGTGAGACTCGGGGAAGGGGTATAGAAGTACAATGCACACAGTGACAAAGATGCAAACAATAAGTACAGCTGAGCTGGCGATAAATGCAGTAAAAAGTGAACAGTAAATATCTACAGCAGTAGCATTATATACAGTGGAATGTAGACTAGTTGGTGACCCAGGAAGGCACAATAAGCCGAGGCTCATTTCCAGGCGTGATCTGGGGGCACTACGACGCCGGCTCGAAAAATATTTTGATGACCAATGTTACAGCAATGGATTTATGTCGACTGCAATCCATCCATGAACACTTTGTTTTCTTCAGGAGGCTTTGCCCCTTCAAGCCCCCCATATGGGGGGCTCTGTCCCCCACATCCCCCATAGCAAATATAATGAACTCCGACTCAGAGTTGATTCGGGCCGGGAGTGCAAGACCCCGAGAAAGCAGTGCCAGGGACCCACGGTATCAGTACAGCGACCCATTGCTGGCTCACTGTACTGTCGTTCATGGTAACAGTGTCACTGTGTGATCGGCATTCGGATCCAGAGGAAGGGAAAAGGGGATAAAGCCAAGCAGGCAGTTATAAAATTGAAAGTGCAATATCAGCAGTGCAAATGCAATACAGTGGTTAACACAACAGCAGTAGGAATATGTTGAGGTACAGTGCAAACAACTGTACATAGATTACTTTAAAACATTTTACAAAAGGTATGCAGTGGGTGATCAAGGCAAAATATATTTAGGATAAGGAGAGTCCTCATTCAAGAGAAGGAGGGCATGGGTAGAATGAGGGCACATATGAGAGGTAGGGTTAGCAGAGACGGGGAGAAGTGGGGTCAGAGGAGGGAGGGTTAGAGGGGGGAGTGACAGGAACAAGTGTGGGGGGAGGTGGGCTTTAGCCGCCGCTTTAGAGATAGTAGAGATGAGTCAAGTGATCATCGTAATGCGTGCTTCAGTGTGAGAACAGTGGAGGAGTCAAACCACAAGAAAGCAAGGGTCCTGGATTTCAGATGGGTTGACTCTGCAAAAATGAGGGAATGTCTCAAGGAAGCCCTGTCAGGGGAAGAAGAAGGGGGGTGGGGATGTGGAGAAACAATGGGTTAACCTTAAGGGAGTCATAGTAGAGGCAAAAAGCCTTTGTGTTAGGCAAGTAAGCAAAACAAAGAGAAAAAAAAACACTATGATTCTCAAAGGATATGGCCAGGAAGGTGACAGAGAAAAGGCTAGCTTTCAGGAGGTACAAGGAAACACAGAGGGGGGAAGACAGGGAATTGCATATCTGGAAAAGCAGACAGAAGTGGGGAAAGCAGTCAGGAGTGCAAAGGCATAAACTGAGGAAAAAATAGCCCAGGCAATTAAGAAGACCGGGAGTGGGATTGTGAGGTTAAAAAGGGGAGGAAGGGAGGTGCGCAGAGGGGGACCTAGAAAAAGCAACAACCCTGAATAAATATTTTTGTTCAGTATTCACAGAGGAAGGGGAAGGAGGAGGACAACTTTTTGGGGATAGGAACACCAGTGGGAGAGAGGTGGACACCAGCCCATTTACAGAGGAAAGAGTCCTAAAGGAACTCGAGAATCTGAAAGGGGACAAGGCTATGGGGCCAGATGGGATACATCCCAGCAGGGCCGCAGTAATGGGGGGGAAAGTGGGGAAGTTGCTTGGGGCCCTGAGCTCAGGAGGGGCCCACCTGAGGAGCTGGCATTAGCTGGATTGGGAAACAGGGGTCCATTTCGATTGACTTGTCCTGGGCCCCAAAATTCATAGCTGCAGCCCTGCATCCCAGAATATTAAAAGAACTTAGAGAGGTGCTGGCAGCACCACTAACAGCCCTATTCAACAAACTGATAGAGACAGGGGTGGTTCCAGGGGACTGGAGGAGGGCAAATGTAGTTTCTAGTGAGAACAGAGAGGAGGCTGACAACTACAGGCCAGTCAGCCTGACTTCAGTGGTGGGGAAATTAATGGAGTCACTGCTAAAGGAAAGGATTGTTATATTTCTTGAATCCAGTGGAGCACAGAATCCAAGGCAGCATGGATTCACAGTCAGAAAGTCTTGTCAAACAAATCTGATAGATTTCTTTGACTGGGTGACCAGGAAGGTAGATAGAGGACGGGCAGTGGATGTGACTACCTAGATTTCAGCAAGGCTTTCAACACCATCCCACATAGGAGGTTGATAAATAAGTTGGGCAGCCTGGGAGTGGGCCCCAAGGTTGTAAACTGGGTCAGAAAGTGGTTGAGTGACAGGACACAGAGGGTGGTAGTAAATGGCATTCAATCCGAGGAGATGGGGGTGAACAGCGGGGTGCCCCAGGGACCCATGCGGGGGCCAGTCCTCTTTAAAATCTTCATAAGCGACATTGCAGAGGGGCTGGTGGGGAAGGTATGCCTCTTTGCAGAAGATACTAAGATCTGCAACAGGGTCAACACTCCTGGGGGAAGGGGGGATTGAGAAAGGACCTAAACATGCTTGAGGAGTGGTTGAGAGCGTGACAGCTCAGATTCAATACAAAGAAGTGCCAAATCATGCACTTGGGGCACAGAAATCCAAGGAAGGAGTACAAGATGGGGGGGGGAGTACTGACAGCCACCAGTCAAGAAAGGGACCTGGGGGTAATCATATCTGATGACCTAAAGGTAACTAAACAATGTGAGAAGGGAGAGTCAGTAGGATGCAAGGGTGCATAGGGAGAGGAATTACCAGCATAAAAAAGGAGGTGGTTATGCCACTGTACAGATCACTAGTGAGACCTCATCTGGAGTACTGTGTCCAGTTCTGGAGGCCTCATCTCCGGAAGGACGCAGACAAAATAGAGGCAGTCCAAAGAAGGGCAACAACAGTGGTGCAAGGACTGCACCAAAAGTCATAGGAAGAAAGACTAGAGGACCTCAATATGTATTTCCTGGAGGAGAGGAGAGAAGAGAAAGGGGGGAATATGACAGAGACATTCAAGTATATCAGGGTTACAAACAAGGTATAGGAGGGTAGCATCTTTCAGAAAAGAAGGTGTACAGGAACAAGGGGGCATGATATGAGGCTAGAGGGGGGCAGGCTCAGGGGCAACGTGAAGGTGTCCTTTTTCACAGAAAGAGTAGTGGATGCTTGGAACAGCCTCCCTGCAGAGGTGGTGGGGCCAAAAACTGTAGGGGAATTCAAGAATGCAAGGGATAGACATAAGAGTACTCTAGCAATAGGGAAGAGAGGATAAGCCACAGATCAACTAGGGTCTACAGTAATGCATTATGTAGGGAAAAGGGCAGACTAGGTGGGCTACATGGTCCTTATCTGCCATCACCTTCTGTGTATCTGTGATGGGGCTTGATGAAGAAGAGGGGGGAGCCAGTTCCAAAGGGAGGGGAGTCAGTATGAGAAAGCAGCCTGACCAGCGCGAGAGCAGGGGTGAGGGATAGAGAAGGAGCAGAAATCTCTAGTGTGAAGGGGGTAGGAGAAGGGAGCAGAGGGGGAGAGGAAAGAAGATAGATAGATAGTAGGGGAGAGATGCAAACCAGTATTTACCAATGAGGACTGAGCAGTGGGAAAGATGACGCAAAGGTAGGGGGGTGATGGAAAGAGAGGAATAAAGGAAGCAATGATGGGTGTGGGGAGGAAAGGTTGAGGCAAAATGACAAGGTATAATAGAGGGTGTCCAGTCTGGTGAGGGTGGAAGGAGGGGCAGCGTTGTAAACCACAACCACATAGTCAAAAATAGGGAGGATCATTTTGACAAGCAGGTCCTTATGGACATCAGTGGGGAGACGGTCCTTGTTTCGGTGAAGGATGCCTAACATGGGGTGAAACATAGAGTGCGCAGCATTGATGTGGGCTGAGAAGTCCCAGTTACTATCATGCCACACGTCAAGGTGTTTGTAAGTGTGTACTACCTCTAGTTGTGTACCGTCAAGGGTGGAAAAGACTGGGGAAGGAGACAGCCTTGCTAGTTTATGGCTAGTGCCAAAGGTCATGGACGGAGTTTTCTTGGTGTTCACTTTGAGCCAGTTGGTGTGGAGCCAGAGCAGCACATTGCGGAAATCACACTGGAGTGAGGATATAACCACAGAAGAGGAGGAGCTAGTTGCATAGATGACTGTGTCCTCAGCATACATGTGAATCTGGGAGGAGACACAGATAGATGGGAGATCATTGAGAATAGCATGGGGCCCAGGATGGAGCCTTGGGGGACTCCTGCAAGGATGGGGGGTAGTACACCACCCATCAGAACAGACTGCTAATGGTTAGTGAGGTATGAATGGAACCATTTAACTGCAGGAGTAGAGAGACCAGCTGAGGCCAGCTTGTTCAATAGGAGGGAGTGAGAAATCAAATCGAATGACTTAGCAAGGTCAGTAACAATGGCTGCTGTGACATGACCCTGGTCCATCCCTGTAAGCATAGAGTCAGTAACACAGAGAAGGGAGGTGATGCAATCAACATATACAATAGAGCTGAGCTGGCAATAAATACATACAATTGAACTGGCATCATGTACAGCCAGAGCATTATAGTATTCATTTCAAAAGTTTCACCAGGGAAGACCTACTGAGCTGGTAACAGCACATTTCCATGTGCATCCAGTGGGGGGGGGATGGGAAATGGGAATACCGCACAACATGACAATAAAGTGAAATAAAATAAATGGCTTATTACAGATGCTGTGCAAAGAGGCAATCGTATTAAGTGTAAGCATAAGTTTATGACTGGGTAATAATGGCGGTGGATAAGAGACAAGCACTAGATTTACTCTACTTCGACTTCAGCAAGGCATTTGACTTATTGCCCCATAGAATATTGAAGAAATTAGAGGATCTGAGAGCAGAGAAGGACACAGTTAGATTGGTGGGAAATTGCTTCGGGGGAAGATTGCAGAGGGTGGTGATAAACAGTGTCAAATCTGGGCAAAGAGAAGTCACATCTGGAATACTCCCATCTCAGGGGGAGGAAATAGACAAGGAAATGATAGAAGGCATCCTTGGGATGCCAGAGAAAGGGGAGATATTGCTGATGGGGACCTGAATATGCCAGATGTTGACTGGAGCACCTTTGCTGCAGCCACATCCAAGAGCAGGGCCATTCTCGATGCCCTACGGGGGCATGCCTCAGACAGCTAGTTTTGGAACCCACTCGGGAGAGAGCAATCTTAGACCTGGTACTCTCAAATGGGGATGGGGCGAGGATCTCTGATCTTGAAGTGGGTAGCCATCTGGGAACAAGCGGCCACCAAACAGTGTGGTTCACGATAAACTTAGCTGTAGAGTCAAGCCACACAAAAGTGAAGATAGAAGGGCAGGGGTAAATGGAGAAAGTGACAAAGGCAAGAAGGACAGGGATGGGGCAAAAAGGAGTAAGGCCATCAGGAAATGGAGGGTAATGAGTACCAATGCCCGTAGTCTGGGCAACAAGCTCCCTGAGCTGGTGGCCTTGATGGAAGATGGATGCCTGGATATCGTAGCAGTCACAGAAACATGGTACACAGAGAACCATGACTGGGATGTTAACATACCAGGGTACATAACCTACAGGAGAGACAGGCAGGGGAGAAGAGGGGGAGGAGTAGCTCTCTATGTAAAGGAAGGGATAAAAGCAACTGAACAAAAGAGCAAACAAGGAGGAGAGGAGGCACTGTGGGTCACCTTAGAGACTGGAAAGGGCACCACAATCCGCACAGGGGTTGTGTACAGACCCCCATGTCAGGGGGAGGGAATAGACAAGGATATGATAGAAGGCATTCTTAAAATGGCAGAAAAAAGGAGAGATGCTGTTGATGGGAGACCTGAATATGCCAGACGTTAACTGGAGCACATTTGCTGCAGCCACATCCAAGAGCAGGGCCATTCTTGATGCCCTACAGGTGGCAGGCCTCAGACAGCTAGTTTCGGAACCCACTCATGAGGGAGAAATCTTAGACCTCGTACTCTCAAACGGGAGCAGTGAGAGCATCTCAGATCTAGAAGTGGGTTGCCATCTGGGAACAAGTGACCATCAAACAGTGTGGTTCACGTTAAACTCGGCTACTGAGTCAAGCCATACAAAAGTGAGGGTACTGGACTTCAGGAGGGCTGACTTTGGCAAGATGGGAGAGTGCCTCAGAAAAGCACTAACAAACAGGCTAGAAGGAGCTGTGAAGCAACAATGGGGAATCATCAAAACTGCCATCACAGAGACAACAAGCCTTTGTATGAAGCAAATAAACAAATCAAAACGAAAGAAAAAGCCACTATGGTTCTCAAAAGAGGTGGCTGTGAAAGTCAGGAAGAAAAAGATAGCATTCCGGAAGTATAAGGAAACACAGAAGGAGCAAGACAGAGAGCTGTACCAGTTAAGGCAGAAGGAAGCAGGGAGGGAAGACAGAATAGCAAAGGCCCAAACTGAGGAAAAGATGGCCAACTCAGTTAAGAAGGGGGATAAAACATTTTATAGGTACATCAGCGAGCACAGAAAAACAAAGGGAGGGATAGTGAGGCTGAATAGAATGAAAGTTGGGTGGGCAGAGGGGGACAATGAAAAAGCAGGGATACTGAATGAATATTTCTGCTCAGTATTCACAAAGGAGGAGGGGGAAGTGCCTAATCCAATTAACAGAAGCACTCTTGATAGGGAGGTCGATCCCAGTCCTTTCACAGAAGGAAGGATTCTGCAAGAACTCCTAAAACTGAAGGTGGACAAAGCAATGGGGCCTGATGGAATTCACCCCAGAATTCTAAAAGAATTAAGGGGGGAACTAGTGAAACCACTGGCTACTCTTTTTAATAAATTATGGGAGGATGGTGTGGTACCCGAGGACTGGAGGAAGGCGGATGTGATTCCCCTTCACAAAAGTGGGACCAAGACAGAGGCAGGAAACTTCAGACCTGTCAGTTTGACCTCTGTGGTAGGGAAAGTGATGGAGTCACTTCTGAAGGAAAGAATAGTTGAGTACCTAGAGGCCAGTGGGGCACAGGACCCAAGGCAGCATGGGTTCACAGCAGGAAGGTCATGTCAGACGAATCTAATAGATTTCTTTGACTGGGTGACAAAAGTAGTAGACCAGGGAGGGGCTGTGGACATGGCTTACCTAGACTTTAGCAAAGCATTTCACACAGTCCCACACAAAAGATTAATAGTCAAATTAACCAGCCTGGGAGTGGGTCCCAGGGTGGTAGCCTGGGTAAGACATTGGCTGGACAACAGGACACAGAAGGTAATTGTAAATGGAGTCCACTCTGAAGAAGAGGGGTTACTAAGTGGGGTACACAGGGTTCAGTATTGGGTCCAGTCCTTTTAATGTCTTCATAAGTGACATTGCAGAGGACTGGAAGAAAAGCATGCCCTTTGCAGATGACACAAAGATCTGCAACAGGGTTGATACACAAGGAGGCGTGGAAAGGATAAGAAGGGACTTGGCAAGGTTGGAGGAATGGTCAGAAGTATGGCAGCTAGGATTCAGTGCAAAAAAGTGCAAAATAATGCACCCTGGAAACAAGAACCCAGGGGAAGAATACACAATGGTGGGGAGGTAGTAACAACAATAAAAAAGGAAAGGGACCTGGGGGTCATCATATCAGATGACCTTAAGGTTAGCAAGCAATGTGAGAAGGCAGTAGGGAGGGCTGGAGGGTATACTGGGATGCATTGGGAGAGGCATCAGCAGCAGAAAACAGGAAGTTGTTATCCCTCTGTACAGACAGTTGGTGAGACCCCATCTGGAGTACTGCATCCAGTCCTGGAGACCCCATCTCTGCAAGGACATAGACAGGATAGAGGCAGCACAGAGAAGGGCAACTAAAATGGTACAGGGTCTGCAAGAGAAGCCATATGAGGAAGAGACTAAAGGAGCTTAATATGTATACCTTGAGGAAAAGAAGGAGAGGGGGGACATGATAGAAACTTTTAAGTACCTCAGTGGAATCAACAAAGTCCAAGAGGGTAGCATCTTTCAGAAAAAGAGACGTGCAAGAACAAGGGGACACAATTTAAAGATGGGGGGCAGTTCAGGGGCAATGTGAGGCAGTATTATTTCACAGAGAGGGTAGTGGATGCATGGAACAGCCTTCCTGAGGAGGTTGTGGGGTCTAAAACTGTGGGAGAATTCAAGAATGCATGGGACAGACATAAGGCAATTCTTATGGGGGGTAGAAGAAATAGGCTGTTGGTTAACTAGGATCTGTGGCCTATCCTGTAGGTAGGGAAATGGGCAGACTAGATGGGCCAAGCGGTCCTTATCTGACGTCAAAGTCTATGTTTCTATGTTTACTGGACTTCAGGAGGGCTGATTTTGTCAAAATGGGAGAGTGCCTCAGAAAAGCACTAGCAAACAGGCAAGAAGGTGGGGTGGAGCAACAATGGGGAAACATCAAAACCACCATCACAAAGGCAACAAGCCTTTGTGTGAAGCAAATAAATCAAAATGAAAGAAAAAAACACTATGGTTCTCAAAAGACGTGGCGGGGAAGGTAAGGGAGAAAAAGATAGCATTCAGGAAGTATAAGGAAACACAAAAGAAGCAGGACAGAGAACTGTACCAGTTAAAACAGAAGGAAGAGGGTAAGGCAGTCAGAATAGCAAAGGCCCAAACCGAGGAAAAGATAGCCAACTCAGTTAAGAAGGAGGATAAAACCTTTTTATAGGTACATTAGGGAGCAAAGAATGACTAAGGCAAGGATACTGAGGCTGAACAAAGAGGAAGGTGGTTGGGCAGAGAGCGACAGTGAAAAAGCAGGGATACTGAACAAATTCTTCTGCTCAGTATTCACAATGGAAAAGCAGGGGGAAATACCTAATCTGGTCAATAGAAGCACTCTGGATAGGGGGTTGATATTAGTCCTTTCACAGAAGAAAAGTTTCTGAAAGAACTCTTAAAACTGAAGGTGGATAAAGCAATGGGGCCTGATGGGATTCACCCCAGAATTCTAAAAGAACTAAGGGAAGAACTAATAACACCACTGACTACCCTTTTTAATAAATCATGGGAGGATGATGTTGTACCTGAGGACTGGATGAGGGTGGATCTGATTCCCCCTTCACAAAAGTGGGAGCAAGACAGAGGCAGGAAACTACAGACCTGTTAGTTTGACCTCAGTGGTAGGGAAAATGATGGAATCACTTCTGAAGGAAAGAATTGTTGAGTACCTAGAGGCCAGTGGGGCAGAGGACCCAAGGCAGCATGGATTCACAGCAGGAAGGTCATGTCAGACAAATCTAATTGATTTCTTTGACTCGGTGACCAAAGCAGTAGACCAGGGAGGAGCTATGAACATGGCCTACCTAGACTTTAGCAAGGCATTTGACAAAGTCCCGCACAAAAGATTAATAAACAAATTAACCAGCCTGGGAGTGGGTTCTAGGATGGTAGCCTGGGTAAAAGACTGGTTGGACAACAGGACACGGCGGGTAATAGTAAATGGAGTCCACAGTGAAGAAAGGAGGGTTACTAATGGGGTACCGAAGGATTCAGTACTGGGGCCAGTCCTTTTTAATGTCTTTATAAGTGACATTGCAGAGGGACTGGAAGGAAAGTATGTCTCTTTGCAGATGACACAAAGATCTGCAACAGGGTTGATACACAAGGTGGGGTGGAAAGGATGAAAAGAGACTTGGCAAGGTTGGAGGAATGGTCAAATGTATGGCAGCTTAGATTCAATGCAAAGAAGTGCAAAGTAATGTACCTGGGAAACAAAAACCCAGGGGAAGAGTACGCAATGGGGAGTGAGATACTGACAACAACAAAAATGGAAAGGGACCTGGGGGTAGTCATATCAGGCGACCTAAAGGTGGGCCAGCAATATGAGAAGGCAGTAAGGAGGGCTGAGGGGATACTGGGATGCATAAGGAGAGGCATCACCAGTAGAAAACAGGAAGTTGTTGGCCCTCTGTACAGACAGTTGGTAAGACCACATCTGGAGTACTGTGTACAGTTCTGGAGAGTCCATCTCCACAAAGACATAGGGTGGAGGCTGTCCAGAGGAGGGCAACCAAAATGATTCAGGGTCTGCATTAGAAGACATATGAAGAAAGACTAAAGGAACTAAAGATGTATAGCCTCGAGGAAAGGAGGGAGAGTGGGAACATGATAGAAACTTTCAAATACCTCAAAGGAATCAATAAAGTCCAAGAGGGTAGCATCTTTCAGAAAAAAATATGTGCAAAAACAAGGGGGCACAATTTGAAGATAGAGGGGACAGCTCAGAGGCAATGTAAGGAAGTATTTCTTCACAGAGAGGGTGGTAGAGTCAAAAACATTGGGGGAATTCAAGAATGCATGGGACAGACATAAGGCAATTCTAGTGGGGGGGTAGGAGGAAGTAGGCTGTTGGTTAACTAGGATTTGCAGCTTATCCATTCGGTAGGGAAATGGGCAGACTAGGTGGGCCAAGCGGTCCTTATCTGCCATCAAATTCTATGTTTCTGTGTTACTCCAGAGGTCAGTCCTGAGACCTTACTTTTCAATACTTACCTCACTTACATAGGAGAAGGAATACAAAGCAAGCTATATCTCTTTGCAGATGATATTACATTTTGATTCTGAGCAAAAACAAGGTTGGTGAGTTGACAAAAAAGTTGAATTACTGCAAATGTGATACAACATGGCTTTATGAAAACATGGTGTGCTATGATCTTTGCCCACTCCCTCCATTCTGCTTCAAGGGGCCTCCTGGATGTTCCCAGGGTTCGGATCAAGACCTCTGGTGATTAAGCATTTAGTGTCTCTGGGCTGACCCTGTGGAACACACTTCCAGCTGCAGTCCGGGAGGCCCCTTTGATTGGTGTCTTTAAGCAGAGGCTTAAGGTCCATCTCTTCTGACAGGCTTTTGGGGATTAAGCCATCTCCCCCTACCCTCAGCTATTTTATATTTTTATATTTTAAATTCATGCTTTTAAGAATGTTGTTTTAAAGATTTTGCTACTGCACAAATGATATTTCTGTATTTTGTATTGTGTTCTTATTGTGTACGGTGCTCAGAGCTTCCGGGATTGGGCACCTTAGAAATAAAGTTGCCTTGCCTTGCCTAACATATATCCTGTAAACAAATTCTAAACATATGTTTATTTACCTTTTGAACTGCAGGACCACTCCTCTTGATAAAGCTGAAAGAGGAGGCCAGCGAAAACATTTGGGCAAGTGTATGATGACCAAGCTTGAATTTCCAAGAAAATAAAACTTCTGGACGAATTTATACCATTGTTTGTGTTCACTGGTTGATTGAGTGCCTCAGCTGTTCCAGTTAAAATTCGATGCCAATAAATGCAAGGTGACGCACATAGGGAACAAGAACCCCAAGACGGAATACTGGCTGGGGTTAAGCTGGGCACCACTTCAGAGGAAAGGGACCCAGGAGTCATCATAAACAAGTCCCTAAAATAAACTAGCCAATTTATCAAGGCCTACATACAGCAATGCAACCAGAAAGCTGGGGTGTATTAGAAGGGGTTTTCATAGCAGGAGGAAAGAGGTAATACTACCTCTCTATAGATGAGTGGTTAGACCCCATCTGGAGTACTGTGTCCAATTCTGGAGTCCTCACCTGTGGAAAAACAGAGACAGGCTGGAGATGGTGCAGCACAGAGTAACCAGACTGATTCAGGGCCAACAAGAAAGATCTTGTGAGGAACAGCTCAGGTCACTGAACATCTATTCACTGGAGGCAAGAAGTGAGAGGGATGCTGTGATAGAGACCTTCAGATTACTGAAAGGCACAAACAGGGTAAACTCCAAGGAACTACTCAGCAGGAATGGTGGGCTGAAAAACAAGGGCTCATGAGCTGAAGCTGGGGAGTGGAGATTCAGGAGGATGTGAGAAATGTTTACTTTACAGAGCGAGTGGTTGAGCCTTGGAACAGCCTAGCAGTAGAAGTGGTGGGTGCCAAAACCCTTAATGGGTTCAAGCATGGCTGGGACAGAGTCAAGGGTTAACAGTGACTCGGGTTGGGGGGGGCAGCGGTAAGGCAAGGAGCAGCAGGGGGATAAGGGCAAAAGTTCTGTATAATAAATCACAGGATCGGGTAGGGTAAAACAGGGTAGATGGGATGGGCCAATGGTCTTTTTCTGATGATACTGTCTATATTTCAACTGCTAATCCATGAAAAAATTCCACTTTGTTATTCCACTACCAATGGCATTCCATGGAATTTTCTGAAATTCCACCACATTTATTTGAAATTTCCATGTAGCACTAACAAGCAGTTAGGCCACACATGCCACTTGTAGACATAGGGCCCACTCGAGTGCCATACTAACCACTATACTGTGTGGAACCCCCTCTCTGCACATGCAGAGTACTCCAAGGAATGAACCAACCTCACCCACTATCTGCAGCTGGCAGCCCAGACCTGGTCCAGGAATACAGGGGGTAGTCAAGTCTGGTGCCACCCCGTGCTGGGATCCACAGTGAGAGATGTGTATTGCAGATGCAGCTAGCAGGGTACAAAGGATACATCAGGAGTATCCATACCATAAACCACATCTGCCACCATGCCGACTGTGTATGTGATGGACCCTGAACACCAAGACATGGGGAGTGGGTCACGGCAGCACCATTTTGTTTTCTCAAAGGTTTGCAGCCCTTTTAAAGGGATATGGCAGTTAGAAGCAGACTGCCATATTAGCCTTTTTCGACCATCTCCCATTACTTTGGAACCAGCTACCCTCTTCCCTCTCCTTCACTGTCTCCCCAGGCTCCCTCAGGTATCATATGAATCTCCTTCCCTCTCCCCCACTTCCTGTTTTCATTTCACATGACTGTTTCCCTTGCACTTGGCTCCTACCCCAGTAGAGGGGTGGCTGAATGCCTTATTTTGTTGCTTCTACCCTGACTGCTCATTTTGCATCTACTGCTGTAATTAGTGTTTTTTGATTGCTCTTTACTGTAAATGCAAATTGTGTCTGTGCTATGTATTTTCTATCCCCTATTCCCTTCACCTAGGTTACACCAGGAAACAAGCCTCAGCTTAGTGTGCCTTCCCAGTTCCCAATTTTGAAATAAATAAATATCCCACAATCCCCCACTTGTACAGAACAGGGATCCATTGCTTGCTGTCCCTGGCTTCCTACTGAAAGCCCAGTGTCAGGTCCATCTCTAAATCCCGTATCTCCCTTGTTCTTAAGCAGAGATCCATGCATGGATGGGGAGGCTGGGGACTATAAATGCAAGTTAGTGTAGACTGGCATTGGGAGCGCACTGCAGAGCCCAGCAACATTTGAGTCATGAATATATATCAAACTGACTGCAGACTGGGCACCTAATGATTGAATGGTATCACAGTTCATTGCGCTGCACGCTGCTCTACGGAGTCATAGTCAGACTTACTGGTGGTGGTACTATAATTACTAAAAAAATTGCCAGCTGAGTTTACAATTCTGTTTTAATTAAGTCAAGTTTTTGTAACTGTAAGTTGTTTTGTCACAGACAGCAGTTTTGTAGTTTGTAAAGAAATAAAATGGGGGTTGCAAAGTTTATAACATTTCATAGGTATACTTGCACTGCACGGGGATTATAGATGAAAAATACAAGACTAAGATGCAATGGACTATATTTATGAAATTAAACAACTAGACATACTCTGTTAATGTAAGGCTTCATAGGTAAATTTATGCAAATTACCAAGAAGGAATTTCGTCTAAGGTTAATTGCCCAAATGCTCCACAAACAATTTGGAAAGGCTGTAAACAGCAAACCGTAAACATTGCTTGCAGTGCCCTTACACTGAGGTTTGTCTTTTATTTTTATGAAGCAATTTTCCAGAACTTTAAGAGATTTATTTAATCCCACCACTTGTAATCCATTTTCTCAGCTTTTTGTCTTTTTTTTTTTTGTACTCTTCGTGTGGTTTTGTTCCACTCCTAATTTAGCACTACTTTTCAAAAGGGGTGTAGGATAAAGCCAAGAAAAAGGCAACACTCTAAATGTACTTCACACTGTAAATACTAAGACAAAATAACGCTGAAATCTAACTGCATCGCAGAAGCCAAAGGTTCATGAATATGGGCCAATGTCATTACAGAAGGAGGTTGTGCGGTCTAGGTTAACCACCTTTTCCCTGCAATTTGTCAATTACATTTCACAATCTGTTTGCCAAAACCTAAATTGTAAACCTCCCTTTTCATTAAGTCATAAATGTGATGCTGAACATAAGTATATGGTCTGTGCTGTTTTTTTCTCATTTTTGGCAACAATTGTTAATTTGTATTTACAATATTGTTTTTGAGTGGTGGTGGGTTAGCTCTGTACATTTTATGACATCACTTTCTTGCGTGCAGAATAAGATAATGAATGGCAGCTAGATCAACATCCCCAGGCCTCAGAGGAAACAGTTCCCTTTCCTTATCATACTGCTTATCAGGATTTAAAGCAGATATAACAGCAATATATAGAAGTCTATATATAATTGGATGGATGGATGGATAGGTAGATAGCTAGATAGATAGGCAGATAAACAGACACACATGTAAACAGACAGCTAGATACTGTAGAAAGATACCGTAGATAGATACTATAGCTAGACACTGTAGCTGGCTAGCTAGATAGTTACTGCTTGTTTATAGATAGATGGGGGTCCAACTGTTATTTTGTCCCTTACTGCATTCTCTGTATGGCTGGCTGTTTCTACCTGTACACATTGTTATATTTTTATGTTTGAACTGTGCTGTATGTGCCACCTCAATTTGTATGTTGCTTCGACAATGCTGTATGTGCCATCAAGATGGCCTGGGTCATACCTGAAAACAGTCCCTTGGACCAATGTAACTACCCGGTAGTCAAATAAATAATTAAGGTAGGGAGATGGACTTGATGGACTTTTGCCTTCCTCCATCCTTCTATCCAGTTTATTAGTAAATAAGTTGAGACATAACCCCTTCGCCACTGGTTATTATGTAAGGAACAACACGGATGAAGAGGCGCTCCATCTCCGTTCGGCAGTGCAGCCAGAAGGAACGCCATGAAGAGCAAAACACAGCAACAGCAAGCTGCTAAGCAAAGCAAAGCAGCCAGATATTCTGCTCAAGTTCTTTATTGGTGGTGATACAGAAAAACAGCATGGCAGGATGTGTTACCCCAGAATGTTGTCTCTGTTCAATGAGGCTTCATTCGCCATGTGCTACCACTGTCTGGTAGGATGGTGCATCATATGGGGGCAGTGGTTCCATTTCTGCCTGTAGCTGAGCACTAGTTGAGTGCTGTTGTAGGTACTGTAACCATGGCATGAAGGCTTGGCACAGTGATTCTATTAGGGATTATACAATGGCAAGAAAGAATCCTGGGCTCTGATTGGTCCATCCCAGCATGACATCCTGGGTCTAGTCCCAGCACAGTTATGACCACATGAAATGTAAAAAATCCACTCCACAGCTGTTCCTCATATCACCTGCACCGCTTCTCTCTCCCACTCCCAACTGAAGAGAAAGCCGCATATCCACAGCTTCACACCACTGTAAATCCCTCCCTAACACAGAACGTACTAGCAGCCAAAACCCAGCCCAAAACCAAGTGATACAGTACACAAGAAACCTTGCAACCTTCTCCGAAATCCCCAGTTAGTTTTTCTATTTAAAAAAAATACCTACAGCAGCGCACCACGTGACTTTCCCAGCAAGTGAGAAAGCCAGGCATTAAACAGTCACTGCATGCCTTTTTTTTTTTTTATAACAGTCGCTGTTCAAAACACTTCTACATTATGTCTTTATTGTCAAAGTCAAGCACCTGCAACAGGGATGGGACAGGAGGTCAAAACAATGGTTGCTGTTGCTATATCAAAATATTATCCCATTATTAAAATATCTCCGCACAATTTTTAAACATTGCACAAAACTGCACTAGAAAAAGACCAACTAGAACACAGTGGGGGTTGGGGGGCACATAGGAAAAGATAACCCCATGACAAACAACCAAGCAGATACAGAACAAAAGAAAAATCCAGCTACTGGCCACACAGCTCCACCAATAGGCTAAACAGGGAAACAAACTTCTTTTTGCATAAGTACACTTCCACACACAGAAATCACCTAAAAAAACCTGTTTTTCTTTTCTTTTCTTCTATTTAAATATTAGCCATTGTATAATAGAAATAATGCACTCTAGGGTGGGTGTTATGCTGGGATAACTTCCCTTCTCAGGTGTTGGACACCCGTGGCCTGTGGCCTCGGGCCCAGCCACCCAAGGCAGGATGTTATCCCAACATAACACTCACCCTGTCGTGCATTATTCCTTTATTACTAACCTTCTTCAACCCAACAGGTTGTGTTCTCAAGTAATGCACCCCTGTGGTGCTTTCCAGAAAGGGGTATGTGGCATTTTACTGTAGTATCATGTGATGGGGTCCTGACCAATAGGGAACCAGAACTGAGCAATACCCATTTTAAAAAATAATTTAGTTAATTTAATAAGGGTAGGCTTCATTGCCAGATAAAGCCCACATGGGAGGGTAGTTAAGAAAAAATTACTCACCATAATAATGTTATAGTATATGGTAGAATGTTCTTATGGATAGAAATCCATAACTAGAATGGAGTTGTTATGCTGCAGTAGCTATGTCATCACAGCTGTTATGCTGCACTAGCTATGTCACTACTGCAGCATAAAAACTTGGAATGCTGCCACATAGTTGCTTTCCTCAATCCAGTTAAGCTGGAAGTTGCTGGGTTTTTTTTAAACTTGAACTTTGAGAAACATCTGCAGCACACTGTGTCAGTTAAAAAAAATGTTAAAATTTCTATTTTCTGTTGTCTTCTCCAGCTGGTTTTGTGTGATTGTCTATGCTGTGACTGCCCATACACTATAAAAGATTATGTATGAGCAGTCATACACAAACAAGGAAATTCTTGTATCTTGAGGTTCCCTTGGTAACAGAGTACCTCTCGAGCTGCACTCTCGAGGTCATCTGTTACCAAGGAAACCTCTCGATATAAGAATATCCTTGTTACGTATGACTGCTCATACATAATCCTCTATGTTTCCTCTAATGGAGTCTTGCTGTATTCTGACAATATGCAGTTAGCCCCAGCACTTGAATTGCCCTGGAGAGGAAAGAGTTAACTCTATGCAGAAGCATAGAACTTTGAGCTTGAGCTCGGTTTTCAAACCTCTGTCCCTGGTACATCTCAGTGTAACCGTTATATTCTTACGAGCAATACTAACTAACTAACTAGCTGATAAGAAATTGTTTTAAATTTTAAGCCATAGTCAACTAAACTTGGGTCCACAAAACTCAAGTCAAGAACCCAAGAATAAAACCATGTAGATAGTGAAAACAAACCATATTATTTAAACAGAAATTGAAAAACAACCCACCTGGCAGGCAGGGGACAAGGTACACCTCTGGGGTGCAGCACTGTACCTGCCAATCCACATCCCAAAAAAGAGGCTCTGAGAGGGGAGGCAGGAAGGGAGATCAGAATACAGCAAGACTCCATCAGAAGAAACAACACTACAATGGTAAGTATTTTCTTCAGACAACATGAAGTCTTGCTGTATTCTGACAACATACAGACTACCAAGCAGTACCCCCTTTGGAGGAGGGGAAAGAGAACCTTACTTTGGGAACAAGCTCTGCAGTACTGCCATGCCAAACCTAGCATCACTCTTAGCCTGGATAGCCAGAGAGTAATGCTTGGTAAATGTATGAACAGTTTTCCAGGTGGCTGCCTTACAGATTTCCACCAAGGGAATATCCCTGACAGCTGCCAAAGAAACAGCTGTACCTTGTGTCGAGTGCACCCTCAGGCCTGAAGGTGGCTCTTTTCCTAGTTTTGAGTAACAGAACTGAATACAGGAGACAATCCACCTGGCAATAGATCTCTTAGTGGCAGGTCTACCCTTCACCACTTCACCATAGGTAAGAAAGAGTTGGGTGGTATCCTTCTTGTGGGCTTTTGTATGGTCTATGTAGTAATTGAGTGTCTTTTTTATGTCTAAACTGTGTAACCTTCTCTCCCCTGATGAAGAATGATCAGTGAAAAAGACAGGCAGAGACATAGATTGGTTCAGATGAAAATCTGAAACCACCTTAAGTAGAAACCTCCTGTTTGTCCAGAAGACCACCTTGTCCCTATGAAAGGAGATGAAATCAGGTTCCACCAAGGCCTGCAATTCACTGATTCTCCTAGCAGAAGTGACAGCCACTAGGAACACAGTTTTCCAAGTCAAGTATTTAAGCTCAGCAGAAGATAAGGGTTCAAAGGGAGGTTGCATGAGATGTGCAATACAGATATTCAAGTCCAAGGATGGAGTAGGCTCCGTAAAGGGAGGGCTTAGGTAAACCAAGCCTTTAAAGAACTTACTGAAAACAGGATGAGATGCCAGGGAAGACCCCTTCCCTGCTGAAAGAAAAGCAGAAACAGCTGCCAAATGGACTTTCATGGTGGCAGGCCGAAGGCCTAAACTATTGAGATGGACCAGGTAGTCCAGAACTGTGGCAAAGCTTGCCACATCTGTCTGTATGTCTTTGAGAGAGCACCAAATACTAAACCTCTTCCATTTGGAACTGTAGGTTTTTCTGGTAGAAGGTTTTCTAGAAACCTTAAGGATATCCAATACCCTCTGAGATGCAACCCTGTGTACTCTAGCTCTTCAAGAGCCAAGACTTAAGCTTGAGGGAGTGAAGGTTGGGATACCAGATCCTCCCCAGAGAGGAGGTCAGCAGGTTGTGCCTCCTGGGTAGGATCAAGGGGAGAAATGTAGCTAGAGATAGAAACAGAGGGTACCACACTTGCCTGGCCCAATCAGGGACACCCAGGATCACTGTGCAGGGTTGGGACCTGATCTTGACCAGAACTCTGATGATCAGAGGAAAGGGGGAAAGGCATAGAGAAATCCGCCTGTCCAATCTGACAGGACAGCATCAAAGGGAACAGTCCCCAAGACTGGGGTCTGCAGCAATATAGGGGAAGCTGATGATTGTCTGGGGCTGCAAAAGAGATCTCTCTCTCTGGAAAGCCCCATCTCCTGAAGATTACCTGAAGTACCTGGGGATTCAGGGTCCATTCATGGTGACCTTGAGAAATCCTGCTTAAGGCATCCGCCAGGACATTGTCCTTCCCTGGAAGATGCACTGCTATCAGAGCAGTCTGAAGGGAGTAAGCTACAGACTATATCTGCATGGCCTCTATGCACAAGGCCGTGGACCAAGTGCCCCTTGTTTGTTTATGTACCAAACTGCGGTGTTGTTGTCTGTCCTGACTTGCACCACCTTGCCTTTGACTGTTACTGAGAAGACCTGAAGGGCCAGAAACACCGCCCTGAGTTCGAAGATTGATATGAAGGAGGGACTCCTGCTGAGACCAAATGCCCTGTGCAGTCAGGGCTCCTAGATGGGCTCCCCATCCCAGGTGAGAGGCATCTGTGGTCAGTACCAGTGGTGGTGGTGTCTGACTGAGGAAAGGGACACCTTGCCTAAGATTGTCCTGATCTAACCACCACTGTAGAGCCTGGACAAGAGTCTGAGTCACTGGAATCAGTTTTGTGAGAGAGTCTCTTTTCTGGGACCAAAAAGGCTCTTAATTGGAATTGAATGTCCCTCATTTGGAATCTTGCTACCTGAACCACTGCAGTGGAAGCTGCCATGTGGCCTAGGAGTTGAAGAAAATGCCTGGCTGGACGAGACACTAGTGGTCAAAAAGAGGAAGCCAGGTCTATCAGTGCCTTTACTCTTGAGGATGGGAGGAAGGCCTTTGCCTGAATAGTATCCAGCTCTGCCCCTATGAAGGTGAGGAGCTGTATTGGTTTGAGGACTGACTTGGAAAGATTCAAAAGGAACCCCAGAGAGTTGAGAAGACTCTGGGTAACCTGCAGAGCCGACTTGACTTGGTCTAAGGACTGGCCTACAATTAACCAGTTGTCCAGATATGGGAAGACAGAGATGCCCTGCCTTCTGAGAAAGGCTACCACCACTGCAAGGCACTTTGTGAACACCCTTGGAGCTGAGGTAAGGCCGAATAGCATAGCTCTGAACTGATAATGGCCTGATGACAACTCGAACCTGAGGAATTTTCTGTGGGAGCAACAAATAGGTATATGGAAATAGGCATCCTTGAGATCAAGGGAGGCTAGCCAGTCCCCTGGTCTTAGAGGGGGAAGAATTATTCCCAGAGTCACCATTTTGAACTTTGGCTTTGTGATATGTTTGTTTAGATATCTTAGGTCTAGGATGGGTCACCACTCCCCTGTCTTTTTTGGGATAAGGAAGTATCTGGAATGCAATCCTTTGCCCCTGTGATGAGGAGGAACCCTCTCTATAGCTTTGAGGGTTAGAAGGGAGGACACTTCTGCTTCTAGGGCAAGTGTTTCTGAGGTTGATGCAGGAGGAAAAGACCTGGCCCTCATTTTGGTGAATTTTGAGAAACTGAGAGCCAGTCCCTGGCTTACCACTTCCAGGACCCAACTGTCTGAAGTGACAGACTTCCAGGCATGGAAGTGGTAAGCCAGCCTGCCCCCTACAGGAATAGGGGAGGCGACCCGAGCTGACACATCAGGGTGTCTGTTTGGCAGGAGCCTTAGGCAAGGAGGAGGAGGATGCAGTTCTAGTCATCCCCCTTCTGCCTCTCACTCTACAGAACCCCCTCTGCTGAGAAGGGGAAGAAGATACCTGGGCTTGGTAAAAAGGCCTTTGAAATGGCCTGCCCCTGCTAGCCCTAGACTGCTGCTTCTGAGGTGTGGCCTACCTCTCTTTGGCCACAGCACTCCTGTAAGTCGTCCTATACTCATCCATCTTTTTCATGTAAGACTCTGTCTGCTCCCAAAACAGAGAATTACCAACCACAGGGAAATCCATAGCCTTAGCCTGGGTATCCTGTGAGAGGCTAGTACATCTGAGCCAAGCAAATCTCTGAAGAGAAACAGATGTAGCCATGACTCTTAATGCCATATCATTAGTCCACAGCAGCATGGAATTGTACCTTGGATGCCTCAATTCCATCAGCAGCCACCTCCTCCAGCTCTTTGGCTAGCTGGGGGGATGCCTTCTTAGCCAGTTCCAGCACTGTATCTCATCTGGACTTCTGGTACCTGGCTGTGTAGGCCATGTAATTGGCTTGTCTGAGTCCCAAGGAAAATGCCGAGTATTGTTTCTTGGCCATGGCATCCACCTTCTGGAATCCTTGTCTGGGGGTGTGTGAAGCCAAAGGAATGTTTGCCTTGTCAGAGGCTGCAGCCTGCACTACTCCAACATGGCTGCAGTGATTGTAGAGAAATTCCATACTTGAACCTGATAGCATATACCTCTTATCCATCCTTTTGTCCGCAGGGGGCATAGAAGAGGGCATTTGTAACAGCTTCTGAGTCCGTCTCCCCAAAGATTTGTGAAGGGGGATAGACAGCCTCTTGGACTCTGGGACGTCCATCATTTCTACATAATCAGGTTCTTCTGTTTCTTCAGCAGCTTCCACAACCGGTAGCTGGACAGTATCAGCCACTTTCCTGTAAAACATGAAGTGGGAAGGGGACTCAGAAAGTCTGGGAGGGGAGACAGCAGTAGGCCTGTCTGGGGTGATGTCTGGTTCAACAGGCTCATCTAGGCCTACAAAAATATCCTCATCTTTGTCTTCCTCTGGGTAATCTTCGTCTCCCTCCCATCCTTCATAAAAAGCCTCTGGATCAAATTCCGATGGAGTCAGAACCATCCAAACCGATCGCTTTCCTGAAGGTGTCGGTTCGGATGGAACCAGGTGAAGCGATTGGACTATGCGTATTGCTTTAGCGATTTCTTCAGCGGTTGGAACATGCATCGTCTGATCTGAACTGGCTGACTTCCTTCTCTTCTTCGGTGGAACCGATCCCTCAGAATTGGATCTCCTCTTGCCTGAGGTGGTATCGCCTGTGTCAGCAGACACCTACTCAGGTTCGGCTGAAACTGAACCAGGCTGTCCATCCGGATCAGCAGACTTCTCGGCCTCCCTTTCCTTCAGTCTACTTAACCTTTTTTCTACACTGGCTTTAGGAAAGTTTTTACAAATTTGGCAGTCTGTTTTGAGGTGGTCAAACCCCAAACAATACACTCATACAAGATGGGGATCAGCTTTAGCAAATGTCTCCTCACACTCAGAACAGTGTTGAAACCCAGTGGGACCAGTTTTCTTCTTGGATTTCTCAGACATGGCCTTTCTCTTGAAAAAAGTTACCCTAAATACCTTTCGAGCCAGGTAACACTGTCCTATCGGTTACCAACCGTGTCACAGGCTGTAGAAAAAAACAAACAAAAATGAAGTTTTTGGAAAAAGATACAAACCGGAACCCACAAGAGAAATTAAAACAAGACTAATTCACAGAAAGATTTCGGTTCACAACCGGACCAACCTATAGGAAACCAAATAAAAACAATTTCTTCACAATTTTAATTCACTATCTACCTACTTACACTACCTGTACCATAGACAGAGATTCAACACCAAAAAAATAATGAAACGGTTGAATAAACTGACCAATATTTACATGCACCGAACCGAAGTGAAGGAGAGATCTCTGGAGTGGCGACTCAGTTAGTTGGAGTAAAGAATCTGACAGTTACACTGAGACGTACCAGAGACAGAGGTTTGAAAACCGAGCTCGAGCTCAATGTTATATGCTTCTTCATAGAGTTAACTCTTTCCTCTCCGGGGCAGTTCATGTGCTGGGGCTAACTGCATATTGTCAGAATACAGCAAGACTTCATGTTGTTTGACTACTAGTGCATGGTCAGGGAATAAGAAGATAACAAAGCCTGCTATAAACTGAATTGTTGGAATTTTTAATGAACAATTTTAAGTGTGCTGTTGAAGTCACTGTTTATTTGCAACTTTCAGCTGGAAAAGACACGGAGCTGAAGCTCATTTCCAGGTGTGACCCAGGACAGAATTAAGCACAGGGAGGTTACATGATTTGCTTAGGGTCACATAGTATGCAAGTGGTGAATGTGGGATTTAAACCTATGTCTGCTGGGTCTCCGAGTTCTTTGCCCTGTGCTTTAACCTCTCGGATATACTGCCTCTCTGCTGTTCCTTTGCACACTGTGAACCTCTCATTCTAAAGCACTGGGTATTGTTATGGGACACATCCTTCACTGCAAGTTGACTTGCTGCTCAAAATCGGGAACTTTTCAATAGAATGAAAGTGACAACAAGTGACTAAAAAGGTTCCACTGTTTTACACTTTTGCTTTCCAAAAAATAAACTACCGTATCTGTTGTAAATCATGAAATGACAGGGTGCATTTGACCAAACTATAATGAAACTGGCAGCAAAACAAGCATCTCCCTTGTTTCCCCAGCAGAATCATTAAAAACCTTATAGATTCATCACAGAGATCTTAATAGATCCAGTAAAGAAAAATCATGTGATTTATGTGATCACTCCCCCCCCCAAAATAAAGGTGTAATTTATATAGCGGCAGGTGATCCAAGTTTTAGAAATCATGTTGTGTGAGTAGACAGGTATGCCAACTAACAATGAATCTGGTCAGATAGCATTCCCCTTTGGGCCTATCAACCTGCAGTATCTGAGTGGGTGGGAGTATCTGTATAAAAATGGTCTGCTCACATGCTGCATTGTGATCTCAGTGAGGTTCATACACTGATAAGGTTCTTGATTCTTTATAAAAAAAATGCAGACTGCTGGGAGTTTCATTTCCTGTGCTACAAATAGATGTAGAAGGTAGATAGAAATGATGGCATATGAAATACATGGATCTATGTGATAACGGTGGCCTTACAAAGGCGATCACCATTGCTCCTTTGATCAGAGTGCGAAACTTTTGGCACTCTGACAGCCATGCGGGACAATGATGCCAGGAAATTTTTTACTGCTTTCTGTGGGGGGCGAACAGCCCCCAAACCACAGGATGTCTCTGGATTGAGCCCGCGGATTACAGACTGCAGCCGCAGTAGAAGTCCTTCCCCTGGAAGCATGGCTGACATGGAAGATGAACAAGAACAGCTATCAAGAAAATCTGAAAAACTTTTCCAGGAACTCAAAGTGTTGAGAATTGAAAACAAAGCTGAATTTCGGCAGCTAAATCAAAATCTAACTGGCTTGGAGAAACGTGTCGGGGAGGAGGAAGAACGAGTCAGTGCCACGGAGGATGACAGCATGAAAACTGACCTAATCTTGCAAGCCCTCTTACAGCACACCAAATAATTACAACAAAAGTGTCTAGACATATTGGGGCGCTCCAGGCATGAAAATATATGCATCCAGGGGCTACCGGAAGGGTCGAAAACTCGTCGGATGACTGACTTTTTTACAGATATGCTGGCAGATATTTTGCGACTCCCCCTGGGATATCAGCTCGGCACTGTACTCGATCACAGGACGCTGCAATCTAAACCTCCCCCAGAAGAAAAACCTCAGTCAATCATTATAAAGTTTAATAGCTTTAAAGTGAAGGAGGACATTTTGTCAAGGGCCTGGCAACAGAAAGAGGTCTGATATCTCACAAGCAGGCTATTTTTTGATAACGACTATCCTCATGAGGTTCAGAAGCAATGCCTGTGGTACACGGACATGCTGAAAATCCTGCAAACAAAAAACATCCAATTTAATACCCCTTACCCTGCTTGCCTTAAAATCTTCTGCCCCGAAGGAATCAAGATGTATGAGTCTCCTGAGGACACGAGGAAGGCCTTGATAGAAAGAGATCTCATGCCCGCACCAGATCCAATCAAGCCGAACTCCAACTCCCAGCAGAACCTTCGTGGGCAATCTGATTGGCTTATAGCTCTAGCTAAGAAGAGGAGAGACCAAGGATCCCCTGCATCATCTCTAGTGCCATTGAGTGTAATTCAAGCAGCGTTTCAAAAGTTCCAGGACAGCAGGAAATCCTACACCACTGATACTCAAGACTGAAAGGGGGTATTTTCATTACTTCATTTCATCCTCTGATATGGGGTGAGCTAATCTTCAGCCTATTACACCAAAGTGAACTGCCAATCCCCCGATTATTAACTCAGTGTTTATTTCATATTGTAATACTGAATAGACCAAACTTTCGATATCAGAACTTTGGTAAGATTTAAAGCAAATTTAGAGTTAATTGTTGCTCTGGACAATTTATACTTGGATAAATCGGATACCTAAGGCTAATTATTATAGCCTGTAAGAGAAATGGATCTTTAAAGGAAAGGGGGCGTAGTTAATTCAAAAGGGAGACAGGGCTAACTGATTCAGTTAATAATGAGAGTTATACTAACGTGCTAATGATACCTAACCAGTATCAATGTGTTGTGGGCTGGGGGGTGGGGATCTGTATTGTGAACTCTGTCATGCACAACACAGTGTGGTATAGGCACTGAAGCGGGCTTTCTTCCACTGCCTTAGCCATCAAGTTGTATCTTTTTTCTATTGCCAGTACACTAGCCGGACGTCAAGCAGAGGCTGCTATCTCAGCCTCAGAGCCATTAATATCCACCTTAGAATCTAGAGGAGAGCCACTCATTCAGTGGCAGGGAGCTTTGTCTTCATCTCCTTGGTCTTGTTTCCTTCCCTTCTTCCCTTTTAGTGAGGGAGGCAGGAAGGAAATTGGATATACAGAGAACTACTGGGGTTCTAGTAGCTCTCCACATTTGGAAGTCAGCGGTATTCATACTTGTTAAAACTGCTATGCCTGTTACTGAGTTTGACCACTGTTGGTACATGTTTTTTGTGGGCGATAGATTTACAGTCCATGTCCAGTTCTGTACCTGGGGGAATAAATAGGAATCAAAATATAAAGTAATGAGAGGACCGGAGATGTTGATAGACTCGATTATGGATAACTCAGATGTTTTAGTAATGTCTTACAATGTTAATGGCCTGGCTCATCCTATTGAAAGTAGGGTGATGTCTTACATGTGAAAATCAAGTGCCTCTTTTTTTTATTGCAAGACACACATGAATAAGGAGGAGCATGCGCAATTATCAAAAGTTTGGCTACCATACAGTAGTGGCATCAGCATATGGGAAGGGCCGTAGAAGGGGTGCAGTAATATTATTACGTCATACAACTTCCTTTGAAGTAAAAGACACACTCAAAGATAAAGAGGGCAGGTTTGCAGGGGTCAAAGGCCTATTAAATGGGTCGATGTTAACCTTAGTGTCCTTATATGCCCCCCAGGTATAGAATATTATTTCTTTCAAAATTTTTTTCCTCAGAATATTAAATTGGGCAGAGGGTCATTTAGTGATTGGTGGAGATCTAAACCTGAAACTTAACCCCTTGTTAGATTCTTCAACACCAATACCCAAACGGGATAATGGGGTTGCTAAAAAAGTTGCAAAACTCCTTTGTGAGGTGGGCCTCGCTGATGTCTGGCGTCACCTCAACAGAACTACCAGACAGTATACTTTTTAGTCTCATTCACACCAGACTTTTTCCAGGCTAGATTATTTTCTTATCCCCAAAGAATCAGAATGCCTCTGTCATTCTTTTGAGATAGGAATGAGGGCTCTATCTGACCATGCCCCAATTACCTTAAAATTATCCCTAGGCCCCCCCCCAAACGCTCCACTTTCTGGAGACTCAACATATCGCTCCTGCAGAATGAGGAGACCTAAGATGCCATCAAACAAGAAATACAGCAAGTGGCACAGCTGAACCAAAACCCAGACATTTCTCCTGGCATCCTTTGGGATGCGGTGAAAGCCATGATTAGGGGTAGATTTATGAGATCTCTGCTAGACTTAAGAGGCAGCGGGAACAGAATCATAGATACTTACAGGCCCAGATACAGGATTTAGAACTACAACAGCAACAGAAGGTGGACAAGCATAAAGGGAAACAGCTATCAAAACTAAAAGCAGAATATGTAAAAATAATAGATTATACAGACGAACAAAAGTTGATTTACTTACGCCAGAGATTTTATGAGGGGGGCCCTCGAGCACTTAAATTGCTGACTAGCTGACTCCGCCAGCACAGAACCAGAGCTCATATCCCCAAGGTTAGAGACCCTATTAAACATTTATTACAGCACACAATAGAAGGAATAGCAGACAGCTTTAAATCATACTATCAGAAACTTTATAACGGTGGAACTAACCCAACCAAGGAGGACACTGAGGCCTTTTTAACACCACTACAACTCCCTCACCTCTCACAGAGTCAGATGGAGACCCTTGTTTTACCATTTACCAAGGGGGAAATCATAACTGAGATTAGACAGCTTAAAACTGGCAAATGTCCAGGTTCGGATGGTTTGCCGGGGGAATGTTTTTAAACAATTTAAAGAGGAGGTTGTCCCCCTTTTATATCAAGCATACAGTTATGTCCAAGCTGAGAGGGGCTCTATGCCCCCTTCTTGGTCCAAAGCAATTATTTAAGTTCTCCTGAAGCCGGTCAGGGATACCACCAATTGCTCCTCCTATCGCCCCATTTCTATTGTGAACACTGACTATAAGATCATGGCCAGTATTTTAGCTAGGAGGGTAGAACAGATACTGCCTGGTCTTATACATGTGGACCAGATGGGCTTTGTCCTGGGGAGACAGACACTGGATAATATCAAGAGATATGTTAATATTGCGGAATATCTGCAGAAGACATCACAGCTAGACTATATCATGAGTTTAGATGGCAAAAAAGGCTTTTGATCAAGACTCATGGAATTTTCTTCAGGGCTCCCTGGCCAGCTTTGGATTCCCCAAACAATTTTGTGAAATTATAGCCAAAATGTATGTTAATCCAATAGCCTACGTCCGGGTGAATGGCTTCATCTCTCATCCCTTTATGCTAACCAGGGGTACTAGGCAGGGTTGCCCCTTTGTTGCCTCTCATCTTTGCATTATATATTGAACCGTTAGCTCAGAGTATTAGATTGAATGCGGATATAGACGGGGTGACCTGGGGCAATACCTGTCACAAAATTGCGTTATATGCAGACGATATTCTGTTGTACTTAACAAAAGCTGAAAAGCCATTGGTTCAAGCGTTTGACCAGATAGAAATCTTTTTCCAACTCTCGGGTTATAGACTAAATAGGGATAAGACAGAGGTTCTAGTCCTGGTTCCTTCAGTCCCACCTGAGCTAGAGGCTAGATACCCAATGAAAGGGGGGCTATACTAATATTAAATACTTGGGGGTGCCACTGGGCAAGATCCCATACAGTTTATATAATGACAATTATCCAGTACTTCTTAAAGCAATATGGGTTGACCTAAACAGATGGTATCTTCTCCCTCTCCCATTTTACTCAAGGCTCCAAACACTGAAAACAAATGTATTACCCCAATTCTTATATTTATTTCAAGTTGTCCCATGTCCTATACCCCACGAGACCTAGCAGGTTGGCAGAATAAAACTAATGACTTTCCTTTGGGCTCATCTACACCCTAGGATTTCAAGGAAAACCCTTTATTTACCTAGACAGCGGAAGGGGGGAGAGCCTGCCCTAGTTTACAGGATTACTGGCTGCCAGCTCAAATGAAGGTGGGCCTCCTTTGGGTGCACCCACAATACAATGCCCACTGGAAATGTATGGAAGCTCAGCCCCCAAGTGGGGTTCCTCTCCCAGCAGTTATTTTTGCCCCCTCATCTCAGATTCAGTTTACTGAATATCAGCAATACACAGTACATACAACTTTACAGGCCTGGTCTCAGGGCACTAAGAAAGGCTACACGGCTAAGAATATGTGGAAATGCAGATGGTGGTGCTTTGATGAAGGCTTTACACCTGCCACTCAGTCTGGGTGGTTTAGAAAACAGATGGTACAAGGCTTATACGCCCCCTGGCAGCTCCTTCAAGGGCAAGATATACTTTCATTTGAAACAATTAAGGTTTCAACTCATTGGTCTTCAACAGATTATATTTATTACTACCAGATCAGAGACTATATTAATGCCAAAAAATGCCAATGCTTGAGTTGGCAGGATGAGAGACCCTTCCCTATGGCTTTTGAGTTGGTACAGAGGAGTACTCATGGCAAAGGGGAAATCACTATGCTCTGTTGGAACCTGACAGTGGATAAAGCCTGTACCATTCAGCCTATTCACAATAAATGGTAGATGAAGTTGGGCCTAAACTTGAGCTCTACCTCCTGGACAAAGATTTTTAGAAACACTTAGAAAACTGCTTCATTGCCAAACTGGCGTGAATACGCCTGGAAGGTTAGGATAAGGTATTTTTTCACTCCTAAGAAACCTTTCAATGCAGGTTCTCAGTCCCACTAGACCTGCTGGAGACACTGTGGGGAACAAGAGGCTGACCAAGCACATATATTCTGGTATTGCCATGAGATTCAAGGATACTGGGTCTGGATACATTCTCATTTAAGAGAATTGTTTGGTCTAACTTTAATAACTGGCCCCGAACACCTGGTTTTGGGACTCTGCCCAACTGAGATTAAGGGAAGGGAGGGGCGCTACTTGTGGGCAAGCCTTACAATAGCAGCATTGAAAGCTGTAACTAAGAAGTGGCTCCAGCAGGTCCCCCCCCCCCCACAGTGCAGGACTGGGTAGGGATAGTAACACAAATTTAGAATATGGAAAGGATAACGCATGCTGTAAACCACCAGAAAGAACAATTTTCTAACAGATGGCATAGATGGGACTTATACAAAGAAAAGATTGACTATGTACAAATAAGATAAACTGCTTAACTTCTGGTCACTCTAAACAAAAATTTCTTAAGACCATCCCCCCTTCTGGCTCCTTTTCCTCTTACTTCCCTTTCCTTCCCCCTTCCCCTTCCCTCTCATCCATACCTATTTATTTAGGCATGGCTGTACTGTTTTCTAAAGCATGTTTAATTCTCTAAAATGATTGTTCTAATTAATTATAGTTTTTATATAACTTCCACATCCCATAATAAGCTTTGTAATTCATTATTTATTGTCTCATGAACATGAGAGACTCTTAAATGATTGGATATGTAAACTCTACACAATATTCTTTTAATGTTATATATGCAATACAGAATCATCAATAAACAAGTATAAAGAAACAGAATACTGGATGGGCAACTATGCAGAGCCAGTGTGTTCTGCCACAGAGGGGTTCTGATTCCCTCTGACCTTAAGAGCGAAGCTCGAGAGGTCCATGGGAATCAGAACCCTGAGGTGGCAAAACACACTGGTTGTGCACAGAGTTGCTCATCCTGTATTTTTATAGTGTATAGTACTGTGTGAAATATGTGTTTTGTGAGTTCTTTTGCTTTCAAAATGAAACTGACTCATGCAGTCTCTAGAGGTTCTAGACTGTTGTTCTACCACAGTAGGGCAGAATCACATTCCATGACCTTTGGAACTGTGGCAGAACAGCATTTTGAAAGGGATGGAATTCTATACAGAACAACACTCCACTATTCACTATAAATCTTTTCGTACATAGTAGCCTACCGCTTCCCACTCAGTTGCCTACTTCTATAGGAAACAACTTGCAAGGGCCGGCCTGCTGGCGCAGTGGTTGGATTTCCGCATGCGATGCCGGTGACCCGGGTTCGGGAACGGACTCGGGTCGCTGGAGGGCCAGCCGGGGGGAGAAGGATGGAGCATCCTAGGGACTGCCTCCCTCCGGGGGGAGGGAGGGGAGGTGTCCGGAGCTCGGATGACCCCTGGTGGAGGCCAGGAGTCATGCAGCTGCCGGCACAGGCACGTGCTGGAGGTGGGGCAGGATGCTCTGCATCATGCCGCGACCCGCCTCCCCAGGAAAGGTGATAAAGCTGCCGGCAGCCTAGTAGGCTTCGCCACGGCTTCAATTAGCCCCCCAGGCCAGCCCTCCGACCTAGTCCGATGACTGCAGCATGCTGCCAGAGTGCTGCAGCCCCACCGTGGGGGGTAAGCCACGGGTATTGGAGGGCCCGAGGCGGATATGGGGGGGTGGAAGTCAGTGGTTCGTGACCGGGCTCATAGTAACGGGCTGCCGGCAGCTAGGGCAGGTGGAGAAAAGAATAAAATGGGGAAAAAAAAAAAGGAAACAACTTGCAGGAATAAAAAAAGTCATCCGGTACAAATAATACAGATGAATTTCCACCTAAACTGTTTTGTTGTTCAGTGTGTCCTCCTGGTAAAACATTTCAATAAATAAATAAATAAACTAAAGAAGAAAGAGACGTCAGAGTCATAAAACATAGCAGCCTATCGCCATTTTGCCAGTATGGGAAACCTTGAGGGCAGGCATATAGGATACAGGGATGCATCAGGTGTCGTCATAGTGAGACAAGTGTCTTGTCACTGTACTGGTCACTGATCAGGCCACCCCTGAAGTATTGTGTGTAGTTCTGTAACCCCTGTCTTAATAAGGATCATGATATGTTAGAGAAAATGCAGTGCAGGATGACAAAGATGATACAGGGGCAACAGGGTAGTAGCTACAAGGAAAGTTTTAAGAGCCTCAACTTGTACTCACTAGAGGACAGATTGGGGGGGGAGAATATGACTGAGACATATACTGTACATACTTACAAGGATTCAACAGGGTGAATATGAGTGGGTTAGCCAAACTGCGGGGTCATGCGTATACTAGGGGGCACAACTTGAGATGGGTGGAGTTCAATAAGGATGTGAAGATTTTCTTTACTAAAAGGATGGTGCATAGCTAGAACAGACTACCAGAGGAGACAGTGAAGATGGATTCCATCTGGTACGCCGTCTCTAGGTCAACAATTTTACCGCGACTGACATTACAGCAACAACAGCACCAGGTCACTGTATTGTTGGCATGGGGCCCCGGCACTGCTTTCCAGGGGTCTTGCACCCCCTCCCCGAATCAACTCTGACTTGGAATTGATTATAATAGTTAGGGGGGGTGCAGGGGGCAGTACCTCCCACATGGGGGGGGTTCAGGGGTTGAAGCCCCCTAAAGAAAACAAAGTCTCCAGTGAACCGCTTTGTGCCAACTGCAATTGTGGTCGACATAAAGGAGTTGCTGTGAAGTCGTCAACAATGAAATTGTCAACCGATTGTCATAGATCTGACTCCATCTAATGTTTTAAGATCAAATAGGACACACAAAGAGGGGTAATCAGGAACAAAGGCAATCCCCAGTATCCGGATATTTAGTTAGAGAGGTTGTCAGCCTAGGTAGAAATTTAGTAAAGGACAGACTAGGCGAATGACAATCCTTATCTGTCCTCATCTGCCTAGAGTATGCATCAATGCAACATAGAGATGGTCCTTGCAAGATGAAATGCCAAGCTCCATTACTTTTCTGACCAACGTAGCTGCCACCAAGAAGGTCATCTTAACAGAAAGGAAGAAAAATGTTACTGTGATTAGACTCGAAAGGAGGTTTTGATAAGCTATACAAAACAAAGTGTAAGTTCCAGGGTTAACTAACTTCCTTAATGTGTCATAGATCAGTGTAAAAAGTCATGCCAGGTGTCAGTGTGCCTCAGCTGGTAGCACATCTGCCTCTGATGCAGAGGGTCCTGGGTTGTAGTCTCACACTGTGATTGGGCTCATGCTATAAACACTGGCATCCGAGTGCAGTACTAAGGGGATGCTGCATTGTTGGGGTGTGCCATCTTTTGGATGAGATGTTAAACCATGGTCCTTTCTGCCTTTTCTGGTGATTGTTCAGGAGGACATTAAAAACCCCATGGCACTTATCAAAAAGAGAAGGGGAATTTACCCCATGCCCTGGCCAAATTTCCCCCATTCACTAAAATACCACCAACAGCTTAATCTGGTTCAGTTTCAGTAGTTTTGCATCTATATCCCCCTCCCCACCCGAGATGAGGCTGAAAATTCCAGTACTGTCTAGCCCTCCTTTCCCGGTCAACAAAAACTAAGTTGGCAACAGACTACTTGGGGATGGGCCCCAACTGGTATCCAATCCACATCCTAGAGGAAAGATGAATAACACCGCTGCCTAAAATCATAATGTGACCATAGCTAAACTGAGATCGAAGTTATCCCTTAAAAATGTCAAGATCTCTAGAAGGCCAGTTTGCTCTGGGTCCTGGACTTGATGGATCTTTGTCTCCTATGACTTGTCAATTACCCAGCTGGTAAATTTTCTCCAGATTCTGTTTTAAGTTATAGAAATGGATGACTTCCTGGACTTTAACATCCAAGACAGTACCTGCTCAGAATATCCTACAGTCTAATGAAGCGAAGATGCCTAATTTGTCCTACTGTAGTAAGTGTGACCTCCTGGGAGTGTCTGACAGATCCTCCATTGCCAGGTCCAACAGGTCTATGAGTCTTCTAAACTACAGTCTTCTCAAACAAACTCCAGCAGTCAGAATTAAATTGGCCCCTTCCATCTTGTCCTTACCGTGGGCCACTCTTATTGGAGGAGTAGATGAAAATGCATAATGCAGAGACATCCCCCACTGAAGGGACACTGGATGCTCTTTCCAGCCCTTCAAGTGATAGCTTCTGGGGCAAAACAAAGGAAGCTTCTTGTTTCTGAACCTAGTGAACAAGTCTGCCTTCAAGCTGCTCCAGTTCCCAGAAATCTGTCTGGCCAAAGCTTCTGGGTCTGCTTAACCCGGATACTGTGGTCCAACAAAGTGTGGGGGACAGGGCGGTGCAGCACTATTAAAGGTTGACTTCTTTGTTGACGTGCCTTCTTCTCTGACAATTGATTGCCATATGCTAGCTTTCAGTCTTCTAAAACAGCCCAATTAATCTAAACTATACCCAGTGGTAGAAGGACTGGCCATCTGAAATGACTCCTGCTGTTTCTCTGCTGCACACTGACACTCTTGAGTGGCACACACCAACCAAAACGAGTAAATTCTTGATGCCTACATGCCCTACCTCCCCCACAGGCCAGGCATTTCTGGTCACAGGAGAGCTCTTTCTTGCCAGGCAGCATCTTGGCTAAAGTGGGAAGGGAAGCAATCACTGAAAGGACAGAGACAGTTATACTAAGCCCCAGAAATCTCCTGCCAAGTGGGGCAGTACGTAGCCCAACTGATGAACCAGGGAGACCTAGAGCACTGCATGGAGAGGAAATCTGAGTTTCCCTGATAAATCAAAACTTACAAAACCAAAACCTTCAGTGACCCTGCAAATATCATTAGAGGCATGTATTTAACAAATAAACAAACTCACCTAAGTAATAAACCCATCAAACTCTGATAGGCTGTAGTACCTCCACCAGAATGGAGTGTGCCTTCTGCCCAGTGGAGGTGTGTGAAATGGGCTTTGGCATGAACACAGTAACACTATAAACAAGGGACAGAAGAGACTTTAGATATATCATGTCTGCCCTAGGTAGATGAGTATGCTGTGAAAACATGTACTTTTTTGAAAGGATTCCTACCCCCTCTATTATCAGGGTGAGCTCTGATTCCTTTGGTAAGCAAAAATCTGTCTAGACTTACAATGAAGTCCTATACTGTCTTCACATCCACAGTCTCAGTTGGTAAGCTATTCCACAGGTTTATGACACTCTTGGACATAGAACTTCAGGGCAAGTCCATGCGTCCTGCTGGAGGACACCATAGAAGACGCCCCTGTCTATTTGATTTCTGTTGGTAACATCTCTGTCAGTTTGATTTCCATCAGAGCCACGGTTTGCTAGTTCAATCACTAATTAAACCATTTTACAGCTCTTGATTTTCAGAGGGACTTGCTTTGCTTGTATCAGCTCACTACCGAGTTTTACAGAGTATACTTGGATAACAGTGCACAACACAAAATCCTAACTCATCCGTACATGTGTTTGACGGCACTCTAGCACTATATTGTGATGTGAATGCACTGGAGAGATATAGCTGGGATGAATGAAACTGTGAAAGCTACCAAAACTGAGCTAAATTAACGATGTACTGGGATCGGGGAATACATATTGCTATCCCAAGGCATATAGATGCCTGCATGCACCTGTTTGTGATTTAAAAAAAATCAGCAAAAAGCTGACAGTGTCCCTTTAAAATGCAGTACGTTGAGTAAGTAGTGTTACTAATTACTCCCTTTGTGACTTGCAGGGTATCAGCAGAATTTTGGAAAGTGAAGGCCCTAGTAGTGTTGTTGGGGGTGGGCTAAGGTCATGGCCTACTGAGTTAAGACACAGTGATAAACTTACAAAAATGAAGGGCCAGGCCTCCTGGGGGAGCATTAAGGAACTAGGCACAGGGTGATGCTGTCATTTGGTGGTGGTGGTGGTGGGGGGTTATTATTCCACATATTACAAATTAAACAGGAACAAAATAAAAATGTTGTAGAACCCACTAAACCAGTGTGTGGGGGGGGGGATTACTGCTTATATCCTTGGCCCTACTACTTTTCAGACCCTTCTGCCACTATGCTAGACACTCAAGATGCAGTGTGAGGAGAGGGGGATTATTGCATCATGCATGTCTTTACTGTCTGGGGTGCTCCTAATGTTCAGGAAGTATGCTAAAGGAGTAGATCAAGGATTTGAAACAAAACAAGGTTGGGTATAATGACACCATTATCACGCATTTCACTTCTACTACGAAAAGAAGCAGATAAAACAATCAGCAATATCAATGAATTTTAGGGAAGGTAAACAATCATAAATAGTGGAGTTTCAACTAGAAATAATACGATGCAAAAAGGGTTGACAGTGACCCTTTAACCTCCCAGTGCTCCCGTCAGCCCAGCTGTGGAAACTGACAGAAGCAGGATTTCACTGGAAATGAGATGTTGTGTATCCTGGGTAAATAATTGCAAGAAGAAAAGAAAATACTTGACATAACAGCCATTCACCATCTTCATTATAGAAGTTTGTCTCTCCATGATAAAAACACATAGTTTAGTGGTCTATACTGATTTATACTATGTTATACCATATCAGTCTGAGACTCTGTTTGCTGCTCTGTACAGAGGCAATGAGACACATAATTCAGCTTAAACTGATTACCAAAACAATTATTTTTTTCTGTTTGTGATATCACTTTGCATACTGATAATGTTGACTATAAATATTGAAAAATTATAACTAAACAAGTTAGAGAGTTTAGAAAAGTCTCCATTTTCTATAATTTTTTCTAAAACCTTTAATTTTTTTCAATTAAAAGTTTATTAATATCTCCACAGAAAGATTACATGAGAAAGCATTTACAAAAGAAGAGATATCATAGCCAAATGCATACATGCACTCCCATACAGCTAAAGTACAGTATTATATATGAATACAGTTTTAAACAACTATTTTCTTTACCAAGTAGAATATAACCAAATTGTATTTATCACTCCTTGGTACACAGGGCTATAAATGACCCCCAAATACTGTCTAATATATCATTTTTATCCATAAGAGAGTAAGATATTCTTTCATTGTTGGCAGTGATCAACAAATTATCAAGCCATTGTTGCATACTGGGAGGATTTGTATCCTTCCAATACTGAAGGATCAACTTTTTATATACTAGAGCACATGTCAACACCCAAAGTTTCTTTTGCTTATTAATATTAGGAATCAAACTAATATCTCCAAGAATGAAAATTAGGGGGAGAAAGGGTACGAATGACCCTACTAGATGTTAGCAAAAGGTATGAGTTTGCTTCCATTGTGCCAAAGTCTTGTTACAGTGCCAAAACAAATGGGCTAACCCTGCGTCGTGCTCCCCACATCTACAACATTTACAATCTGACACTAGTCCTATTCCAGCCAACTGCCTAGGAGAATAATAGTAGTAATGTAAAATATTAAATTGTACAAGTCTTCCTTCCTTCCTTCCTCTCTATATAATTCAACTGCATTATCCCATACTGTTTCCCATCTCGTCTTTGGAATACTTAGACCTAAATCCTCCTCCTCCCATCTTACCCTTGCATGCTCTGTTAGTTGAATATCAGAGTCATTCTAAAGAGCATAAATTAGTCTAAAACCCTTAGGTAAATAACATATTTTAAAGATGTTTTGCTACGCAGGAGAAGAAATGAGTTTATCAGATGTATCCAGATATTTAATACTAAGATAATTTCTAATTTGTAAGTAGATACAAAAGTCACATTTACATAAATTAAACTTTTTCTTAAGGTCTGTGAAGGTGAGCAGCCTATCTTGGTTATCTAATAAGTCCCTTTCTAAAACAATACCTTTGTCCTTCCACCCAATGTCTTTAATGCATTTATTGTCAGGGGTTAACAAAGGGTCTTCCCAAATTGGCATAAATTGTACTGGAACAAATTCCACCTTTTTTAAGTAAATTAAACTTTCTACATACTATCACATAAATTTGTAGAGTAGGGTGATTTGATAATCTGCGAGGAATCTTATAAAAAATAAATCACTCAACTTCAAGGGGTAGACCATTTCTTTTTCTATCCATACCCATAAAGGCATATGCAGAGTCTCATGTGATACAAACCAAGTAGCACCTTGTTTTAATTTGAAAGCCCAATAATAGCCTTGCCACCAAGGTAAAGCTAAACCACCTTTTTTAATTGGGGCTTTCAATTTATGTTTTGAAAGTCTTGGGGGCTTACCTTCCCATAAAAAGGAGGAAATAACTGATTCTATTTTAGTGAACCAAATAGTGGGAATATTTGCCGCAAAATTGTTAATAAAATAAAATAGTTTGGGAGCAAAAAACATTTTTTTTTATGTATTATTTCTTCCCAGCCCCCAGCTTCTCCTTCAGTTGGCCCCCAGCGCACCCTCCCCCGAAAAGGTTAGACCCCCCTCTCCCTTATACACCCCACAACTTACTCTTCATGGCAGGGTGGTGGGGAGTGACTCCACCCACCCCAAATGGATCCATGCCAGGGAGGTGTCTTCTCAGAGGTGGTGCACTGCGGGGACCACATCATCCAGCTGAAGCTTTTTTCCGCTTTTCTCCCCTTGTAATGAGGCAGGGCGTGCAATGATGCCTGCAGTGAGAGCACGCATGCTACTGCATGCGCTCTCACCAAGCGTCTGCCTGTCTCCTCCCCTTCAGCTGTAGCGTTAGTGCACTTCCCCCAGCAGCCGCTAGGGGCCAGTAGAGCGCTGACAGCTAGAGTCCCCCCACCCCGGAGAAGGTGGGCAGTCCCACAGATGCTCGATCCTTTTCCTCCCTGCCAACCCCAAGACCCATGCTCGCTCCTGAACATGGCTGTCAAGCGTGGTTTGAGGTAAGGCCCACGCCTCAGCCCTTAATGCCACTGGGCCAGCCGCAAAAAACATTTTCAACGAATTGAGCTTCCCCCATAAAGAGAGATGTACTTTAGCCCACCTATCAAAGTCCTCTTTTAGTTCTATAACCTTAAACATATTATGAGGCAGAATCTTCTCAGTGGAAGCAAATATTTTTATCCCTAAGTATGTCAAACCATCAGTGGGCCAGATTAATCCTGGGAGAATTGAAGTGATAACTGATATTTGTACAGGTAACCCTAAATTTAAACATTCAGACTTGGACCAATTAACATAAAATCCAGATATATCTCCAAATCTATGTAGAAATTCCTTCACCTTTACTAAAGAGTTGACAGGTTTTGTTAAAGTAAGCAGCAAAGCATCTGCAAAAGCAAACACTTTGTTTGTATATTTACCTGTGACTATCCCTACTATATTGTTACGCTGCATGATCTCCCTAATGAGGGGTTCAGTTGTCAGTGCAAATAACAGTGGTGAGAGAGGGCAGCCCTGCCTAGAGCCTCTAAATAGTTGAAAAGAGGACGATCTGAACCCATTAGTGATCGCACAAGCTCTAGGGGTTGCAGAAAGTGCTTGTACCCATTTCAACAAATTAGGCCCACTGTTATTTTTCATTAGAACTTTATAAAGGCATCCCCATTCAGGTGAATCAAATGTCTTCCCTATGTCCAATGATATCGCCAAGGCAGGGGAGGAATTATTTCCCCTGGACTGAGATGCCTACTGAACTGAAAAGAACCTCCTAAAGTTGTCAGCAGCTTGTCTATTTTTCATAAATCCTACTTGCTCTTTGCCTATCAACTTATTCAGAACTTTTGCTAGTCTATTTGCTAGTATCTTTGCCAAATGTTTTAATCAAAATTCAGTAAGGAAATGGGCCTGTAATGACCGCAATCTAAGGGGTCTTTCCCTTTTTTATGTAAAAGACATATGTAAGCCAAATTCATGGATTCCGGCAATATACCATCAGTAAATGAAATATGGAACGCCTTAAGCAAATGGGGAGCCAAGATATAATTAAAATGTTTATAAACTTCACCAGTCAACTCATCCAGACCAGGTGATTTCCCTTTAGGTGCCTGCACAATAACTTCTGAAATTTCTTGAATAGTAATTTGTGTATCTAATCTTTATCTTCCAAGGATAAGCAAGGGAGTTTAACTGAATTAAGAAAGCCGTCTATAATATCTGTTTGCCAAACCTCTTTAGATTTATACAAATTTTCATAAAAGATCCTAAAACAGTTGTTAATTTTTTTTGATATTATATGTAATTCCTCCTGAAATATTTCTAATTCCTTTGACAATATTCTGATTTTGAATTTTGTGCAATCTGTAGGCCAAAAGTTTATTCGCCTTCCCCCCCGTTTCCCAATATTTTTACTCCACTCTAAAAAGAGAATATTCTATTTTCTCAGAGTGAATTCTCTTAATTTCATATCTAAGTCCCCAGACCTTAAGTAATAAATCCTTATTGTTAGGCAACTGTTGTTTTACATCTAACAATCTTCTCCCTAAAGAATCTTCTTTTTCTTTTAGTAGCTTCAATTTTTCTTTTTTCTTGTTGGAGGCATAACTAATAATCACACCCCTAATAAAAGCTTTGTATGCATCCCATATTATTTTAGGGGAGACCTCTCCATTGCAATTAACCCTAAAGTGTTCTTTGGATTAATTACAAATCCCTTCTTGAAATTTGGCATCTTGTAATAAGGAGATATTAAATTTCCAGCTATTAGATCTATCGGATTTATTTTCAATTAAAATTGAAGTCTTTAAAAGAGAGTGGTCTGAAACGAGCAAATTTTCATACACCACGTGACTAGTATCATTACATATGTTTAAGGGGAGAAATAAATAATTTAATCTGCTAAATGTTCCGTATCTGGCTGATAGAAATGAGTAGTCCCTGTCACTAGGGTGTACTACTCTCCATATGTCCAGTAGGCCTGAATCATTCAACTTTTTATGTAGACAGCTTTGTGATGCAGTTAGTTTACCCAAATGCTGAGTATTAGATCTGTCTAACAAAGGGTCCATGACTGTGTTAAAATCTCCTCCTAAAATCACTTCATAATCCCCTACATTAGCTAAAGCCAGACCAATGACTTGAAATAATTATTTCTGCTGTTTCAGAGAGTTAGGGGCATATACATTGCAAATAGCCACATTTTTACCATACACGTTCCCTAAGAGAATTTGAAACCTTCCTTCTGGATCAGTCAGATGGCTATGTTTAATAAAATGAATACCTTTCCTGATTAAAACAGCATCTTCCCTTTTCTTAGATGAAAAGCAACAATAATTGACTGTGGCCACCCAACTTCAGGCCAGCTTGTCTGCCTCTTCTGGAATAAGATGGGTTTCCTGTAACAGAGCAATATCTACTTTGTGTTTATTAAGATGGTTAAGTATTCAATATATTTTAATGGGTGCGCCCAGCCCCTGTACATTCCAGGAGCTAATATTAACTGTGCTCATATAAAACATTTTTTTTTTCTAAAACCTGAGATACAAATAATGCATACCTCAAGCAGGATGTACTCATACCTCAAGTAGGATGTACTTATACCTCAAGAAGGATGTGAGATTGCTGGAGGGGTTGCAGCATAGGGTGACAAAAATGATCATGGGGCTAGATGAGATGCCTTATGAGGAAAGATTGTGGGAGCTCAACATGTACTTGCTGGAGGATAAAAGGGAAAGGGGAGACATGATAGAGGCCTTTAAATACCTGAAAGGCATAAACAAAGTCAGAACAGGAGTACTGTTCCACATAAAGGGGGGATGGGTCACTAGGGGGGCGCAGTCTGAAGTTGGAATAGGAGAGGTTCAGGAGGAAAATGAGGAGGCACTTCACAGACAGAGTGGTGGTGGGATGGAACGCACTGCCAGAGGAGTTAATCAAACTGAGAACAGTGGATAGCTTTACGTGGCAATGGGATAGAGTCAGGGGCAGGGCAGGGACAGACAAGAACATAATGGGGAATAGGCCTGGGAGAGGGAATGGAAGAAGGGGATGGGGGGCAGTTGCAGTAGTATTAAACTGCAAGTTGCGAGCCGGTACAGCGGTAGATTGGCCACACACTGGTGACCCGGTTCAGGAATGGACCTGGGACACTGAGGGCCGGGCCGGAGGAGAAGAATGGGGTCTCCCAAGGACTGCCCTCCTTCTCCAGGGAGAGGGTGGGAGTGTATCTGGTGTTGACGGACCCTGCAGAGGCCAGGGTTGTGCAAGCAATTGGCTCAAGTACATCTAGCGGGTGGCAGATGCAGGACGTCATTGTAGTCCCCATCCTTTACAGAAAACCAGGAAGAAGAGCAGCTGTCAGCCGCCCTGGATGAAGCTCACCATAGCTTCAATTAGCCTCCAGGATGGCCCTCTGACCTATCCCATTGTCTGCGGCACTGGGGGAGTCTACTGCCACAACCCCACCCTGGTGGGTAAGCCAGGCGGTATCAGAGGGTCGCAGTAGTTGTGGAGGTGGAAGTCGTGGTCCATGACCAGGCTGAGGTACCAGCCGGCTGGCAGGAGGATGAGGAAAAAAACAGAATAAAATAAAAAACTGCAAGTTGCACACTCGGGCAGACTTGATAGACCTGTGAGCCTTTTCTGCCAGCTATTTTGTATGTTGGTAACTATTTTTTTCCAATATTTAGACTGCAGCATGCAACAAAGTACACACAGGCAATACCAGCAGTTCTGCCTCTTGGTCTCAGTTTGAGTCACAATTAATGAAAACAGGAATCACAGAGGTAAAAACGTTAACACCTCTCACCTTTAAGTCCATATATATATATATATATATATATATATATATATATATTAGTCATTGGACTACTAATTTGGAAAAAAGTCAAATTTGCCACCAGAATCCTTTTAGTGAAATCATAAAGAGTTAATGGTTGTTATTTTTTGCCACACTCTAGTGCCGTGAGCTGTTCCAGGTCTGCATGCTGCAAAAACTCAGTCCCTTTGAAAGCCATTGAGTCTGCTTATTCAGAACTGTCATTTTTAACAGGCAGCACCTCTGACAGCTGCAGGTCTATATTATTTGACTTACTATTTGAGGTTGCTGACTGTTTTGGTTTTCTCTAGACTCGCCCTGCAGAACTAACTAGAACATTCCCCCGGTCAGCTCCACGCATGTTTCAAGTTTAAATCTGTAGGTAAAACATACTGTTTACTCTTCTTCTGACCTGTTATGTGCTCATGCAGGCACAAAGCTTCTTCAAAGAAGGCTGCAAATGAAAGGTAAATTGAGCAGTTTTAGACAGTACACTCTCTATGCTAATGTACCTTACCCTTATCCTGCAATGAAATGAAATAAATGAGATTTAAATAAATGTAAAATATCTTTGCTCTAGACCAAAATAAACAGTCTCTTGTTTTTGTGTACACTGATTCAAGTCTGTGTGGTATGGGCTGAGGGTTGTTATTATAGGCAACTGTAAAGTTTATGGAAAGCGAGGGATATTTATTTCCATATCAAAAACAAATCACTTTATTTATCCACATACCAAACTTGACTTAATGTGCATATCCACATACCAAACTTGATTTAATGTGCATAAGATCAACATTTGTTTAAAATATTTTTCAAGTATTATGCCAGTTGGGAGATCGGTTCTCTAAACCTGCACAGGTGCACTAGAACATATCTACAATTTAATGCGTATGTATCTTTGTATTTCCAGACTCATTAGTGCTATAAGTTGGCACCAGATATCTAATATTCAGACAAGCAGTTGCAAGATATTACATCAAGTACAGTACTAGTTAGTATCAGGCACGTTTCTAAAATCATAAAGGTACAGAACTGCAAAATCTGGCTCTTCAAATATGAACAAGTCAGCAGATAAAGGCCACATGGCCTTCCTAGCCTGCTCAATTGTGCAGATCTTTATGTATTTACAAAGGGAACTGCCCCTACACTCTAATATCTTCAGCCCTTTTAGACGTTAAATTATATCCTACAGTTCATACTCGTTATAGAAACATACATAGAAACATAGAAGTTGACGGCAGATAAGGACCGCAAGGCCCATCCAGTCTGCCCATTTCTTTTTCTACCTTATAAATGTGCCTTCGGCCTTTGCTCTGTCAGTGACCTATCTATTCATAGTCATTTGTATTGCTCCCTTATGCCTATCCCATGCCTGTTTGAAGCCCTGCACTGTATTCATAGCCACCACTTCTTGTGGTAAGACATTCCATGCATCCACCACCCTTTCTGTGAAAAAGAATTTCCTCACATTCCCCTTAATCGGCCTCCCTCTAATCTCATGCTGTGTCCTCTTGTCCTGCTATTTTTCTTATATTTAAACATGTTAGACTCTTTCACCTTGTTTATGCCCTTAAGGTGTTTGAATGCCTCGATCATATCACCTCTCTCCTCCTTTGCTCAAGGGTATACATATTGAGCTCCATTAATCTGTCCTCATATGTCTTCTGATGCAGTCCCTGCACCATTTTGGTTGCCCTTCTCTGGACTGCCTCAATTTGGTTAATGTCCTTGTGAAGGTGTGGCCTCCAATACTGCCGCAGTACTCTAGATGGGGCCTAACCAGTGTCTTGTACAGAGGGATTATTACTTCCTCTACGACTTGTGATACCCTACTATTACACCCTAACACCCCCTAGCCTACCTACTGCTTTAGAGGTCTGCTTGATGATTTTAGGTCATCAGTGATGATGATGCCCAAGTCTCTTTCTTCCTTTGTGACTGCTAGCAACTCCTCCCAGCCTATAGGTGGCTTCAGGGTTTCTCTTCCTATGTGCATGATTTTGCACTTCTTTGCATTAAATCCCAGTTGCCACTCTTCTGACCATTCTGCTATTTTATCCAGATCTCTTCTCATTCTGCCCACCCCATCTGGATCATCTACTCTGTTGCAGATCTTGGTGTCATCTGCAAACAGACAAGCCTTACCCTCTAGTCCATCTGCAAGGTCACTAATGAAGAGGACTGGCCCCAGGACTGATCCCTGAGGTACCCCACTTGTGACTTGCATCTCTTCTGACTGTATACCATTTACCACCACTCTCTGTTTTCTGCCCGTCAACCAGTTTGCCACCCAGTTGACCAACTTCTGACCCACCCCGAGCCTACCCAGCTTATTTATCAATCTTCTATGTGGAACAGTGTCAAAAGCTTTGCTGAAGTCAAGGTAGGCGACATCAACTGCTCCCCCTTGTCCACCACTCTAGTTACCCAGTCAAAGAAATCTATGAGATTAGTTTGACAGGACCTCCTTTTGTAAACCCATGCTGTCTTGGATCCTGTGCCCTATGGATTCCAGGTGTTGCACTATCCTTTCCTTAAGGAGTGCCTCCATAATCTTGCCCATCACTGAGGCAAGACTGACTGGTCTGTAGTTCCCCGCCTCCTCCCTGCTACCACTCTGTGGAGCGGGACTCACATGAGCCCTTCTCCAGTCTTCTGGGACCTCTCCTGTGCTCAGAGACTCACCAAACAATTCTGCTAATAGCTCTGCTAGTTCCTCCTTTAGCTCCTTAAGTACCCTGGGATGTATGCCATCAGGTCCCATTGCCTTATCCACCTTGAGCTAGCAAGCTCTTGTAGGACCCTTTCTTTGTGAAGGGAGTAGTGCTCACCTCCCTCCCCTGTGTCCATGATGCTGAGCTGTGGGCCCTGTCCCACCTTCTCTTCAGTAAATACTGAGCAAAAGTATCTATTTAGGATAGATGCCTTTACAGGGTCCTCCTCCTCACTTGCTCCCTTTCTCCATTAAGCTTAGCAATACCCCTGACTTTCTCTCCTTCACTAATGTATCTATAGAAAGTCTTGCCTCTCTTTACTGTTCGTGCTAGTGTTTCCTCAGTTTGGGACTTTGCCTGCCTTCACTGCCTTACCTGCTTCCCTTTAGGCAGTTTGGTATGCCTCTATCTTCATCCCGCCTGTGTTCCCTTATATTTCCTGAAGGCCAGACTTTGGCTCTGACCTTTCTGCTACTGTATTTGAGAACCAAAGTGGTTTCCTTCTTCTTTGCACTTCCTTTTCTGTCTAACACAGTGGGATGTTGCTTCAAGTATTGCATCCTTAATGCTTGCCCACTTTGCCTGTACCCCTCACCTGTGTTTCTTTTGCCAGGGCTAGCTTAACTCTGTAGGCCATCTTATCAAAGTCAGCTCCTCTGAAGTCCCATATTTTTGCCTTGGAATGGGATGATTTAGATGTAGTAGCCAAACTGAACCATACCATGTGATGGTCACTGGCCCCAGGTGACCTTCTACCTGGAGATCTGTGATCCTCTTTGTTAGTCAGTACTAGATCTAGGATAGCCCTGTCTCTTGTGGGTTGCTGTACCAGTTGTTTGAGGCCTCCCTGCAGGGAATCCACTATGAGTCTAGTTCTGGCAGATGTTCCTGCTGGTATTGACCAATCTGTATCTGGCATGTTGAAGTCTCCCATTATCAGAACCTCCCTTTAGCTGTCATGTTTTTTGTATATCTTCTAACAGTAATGTATCTATGTCCTCCTCTGGTCTGGGGGCCTGTAGACAACCCCAGTTCTTATGGCTGTCCCATTTCCTGTTTCCAGGGTGACCCACAGTTCTTCTGGCTCCTTATGTGTATTCTGAATTTCTGTAGCTTTGATATTTTCATTAACATACAGGGCCACCTCCTCCCCTTTTGCACCTCGGTCTCTTCTCTGAACAATACATAGCCAGGTACTGAAGTCTCCCAATGTGGTTACTGGTAAACCACGCTCACTAATTGCTACTATGTCCAGTTTAGCCTCTGACATTATTGCCTGCAGGTCTGGGATCTTATTTCCAGGCTGTGAGCATTTGTGTACATGATTTTCCATTGGCCAGATTTTGGTGTGTTAGTTGTTGGGTGAAGTTTGGCATTACTCCTGTGCATCGTATGGGAGACAAACCTTTTCTTACCTGGTGATGCAAATGAACAGCAAACACGCTGAATTCCTGTTTGACCATTAGCTGAGGGGAGGGTGTTCTTCCCATTCCACGTATGGGGTACTGCACCTCTCCCATTTGCTAGTTTAAATATTCTGCAAAGACGTCAAACTTCTGCCCCAATGCACTGACTCTCTTTAGTCAGATGCAGTCCATCAAATTTAAAGAACTTGCGCCCCAGAACTGTTGCCAGTTCCTCACAAATCTGTGTCCTTTTCCTGGCACCAGTCCTTGAGCCACGTGTTTAGCTCCCCTATCTCCCTTCTCTGACCTTCCGTCCATCTGCTCCCTCTCCAGACTGGCAGATCTCAGAGAAGGAGATGCCGGACGAAATAGATGATAGTTTGTCACCCAGCCTAGTCAGGTGTTCCTTGGTCTCCACAACTGACCGGCTGGCAAGATCATTAGTCCCTATGTACTAGGACATCAATGTTTTCTCCTGCCCTAGAACAACTTTAGCATGCGGTCAGTGTCTCTCCATGCTGATGTACCTGGGAGACATCTGACCATCACCCTGGCTGGAGATGGGTATCAACTCCACGAATCATGGAGTCTCCTATGATCAGAAGTTTTTGGATTTCCTTTGTGCTTGTTTAGTTTTGGTTCCTGATTTGGGTGAGTTTTGTTGTGTTAGTCTGTGCTTGCAGTGTCCTGTTTGCAGTGTCTTCTGCCTCTTTATTTGATTTCAGAGATAGAGGCAGATACCTGTTTGTAGTGTTTATATGGTTTTGAGGTAATGTGTTGGAGAGCAGAGAGTGATGGGGCACCTGATTTGCTCCTCCTAACCACCTGCCAACCTCCTGGACCAACTACCCTCTGCGGTCGAGGTTTTCTGTTGGATGCTGGGAAATGGCGGTGGTTCTTATAATGTATTTCCTTCAATATGAAATTTGAGGCGTGGCAATCTCTGCCCATGCTGCCCGGAGCTGAGCCCTAAGATCTCCAAAGGCCCAGCATGTAGGACAGTGTCCTAAATCCTGTAAGACTGTCCTTCTGAAAATTGTTCCACAGTACCTGCAGTTAATGAAATCCATTCCAAATAAGTTGCTGGGTTTGTAACCTAGTCAGAGTAATTAGAAGGAAAAAAAAAGGAAAAAAATGCAAGTAATGGTTTAATTGTGCTTTGTTTAACTTGTTAAAACAAGTTAAATTACTAGTGCCCCTGTAAATGATATCACCTTGTGGAGGCCCCACTGATCCGCCTCTTCCTGCTCTGCCACAGGATATGTCAAACTGTGGTACCCTATAAAAGGAGGTAGCGTGGGGTGGTTGGGGATGGGGTGGGTGGCTGGGCCTTTCCCGCCTAAAAAGAAGAACCACTGGACGTAAAGAACAAGGAGGTAGAGCAGAAACAATCAGTCAACAACAAATGCAGTAACCTGAAAGCTTATCCTAATGTTAGATAAAACTGTAAAACCTGTAAAGCACCACCTGTAATAATTTCAGAGAAGATATACCCTGTAAGAAACACTTTGCTCCAGAGAAAAATAAAGCAGTAACAGAAGATATACCTTGCAAAAGACAATTTGAATCAGAGGATTACAGCAGTAATCTGTTAGCACACACCTGTAGGCACACCTTGTAGAAGAAGGTATACCAGCAACAACAATTTGAATCAGAGAAAAAAATAAAGCAATGAAATGTTAGCAACAAACAGTAGCAATCCCTGTGAGTAAAAAATAAAAACACCACCACACAGTAAATCTGCTTAGCCAAACTAAGTCTTAATCCTTCTCCCTTGCTCTGGTAAGTTTCTCTACTCTGCCTTTTCAAGCAGTCTTAGAAGGAAAGAGCTCAGGTGAAGCTAGGTGCCTTGGCCAGCAAACCAAGTCTTTCACATGTCAATGAATATGTTATGTGTTGTGACTCTTGACAATTTCCTTGAACATTTGACATTCCTGTAGAATATGCTGTGACATTTCTTTAGACTGAGCTGTTAGAAGGAACAATTTTCACGTAAACATTTAAATATCTAGAGAACATTCAGTACCTGATGTCTTTTTCATGATGCAAGTGGATCATGTAATTTTCCATCTGCTTCTTAGGAACCCACTGTTATCTAACTATACTGTGTTTCATGATTTTATATTGTCACTTGTACGGCACACAGAGCTCTGGATGGACACTTAACAAGTAAACTTGCCTTGCCTTAACTCAATACCAAAAAGAAGTTCTCCCCACCCAACATTACTTCACTTAAATATCTCTGTTCCTTTAGGTAAATGGAACTAGAAATATTCCTGTCATAGGTTTGCCCTTCTGGGTCACCCACATGAGGTCAAGCAAGTAAGCAAAAGCAAAAGCAAGAGGAGAAAGAAACCACTATGGTTCTGGAAAGAGGTGGTGAAAAGGTAAAGGCTAAAAGGGTAGCACTCAGGAGGTATAAGGAGATGCAGAGGGACGAGGATAGGAAGGTGTTTCAAGGGAAACAGAGGGAAGCAGTGAGAGCAATAAGGATCTCAAAGGCACAAACTGAAGAGAGACTAGCCCAGGCAGTGATGAAGGGGGACGAGACATTTTTTAGGTATGTAAGCAAAAGGAGGAAGGCTAGGGGTGGGATCATAAGATTTTAAATAGGAGGGGGGACTGTGCAGAGGGGAACCAGGAAAAGGCAGACAGCCTGAACAAATACTTTTATTCAATGTTCACAGAGGAAGGAGAAGGGGAGGGGCCAAAAAAAGGTAATAGGAGCATTGGAGGGAGTTAGGTGGACACTACTGAGGGACTTGCTAATCTGAAAGTGGACAAAGCAACAGGTCCAGACGGGGTGCAGCCAAGGGTATTGAGGGAGGTCGTGGAGGTACTGGCTGCACCTCTGATAGTCTTATTTAACAGCTTATTAGAAACAGGAGTGGTTCTGGAGTTCTGGAGGAGGGCAGATGTAGTCCCACTTCACAAAAGTGGTAGCAGGAAAGAGCCTGGAAATTACAGGCCAGTCAGGCTGACATTAGTGGTGGAAAAGTTAGTGCAGTCACTGCTGAAGAAAAGGATAGTGGAACATCTTGAATCCAGTAGGTTACAAGACCTGAGGCAGCACAGATTCAGTGGAGGGAGGTGATGGCAAATGAATCTGATAGATTTCTTTGATTGGGTGACAAAGGGGTTAGATCAGGGTGGAGCAATGAACGTGGCCTTCCTAGATTTCAGTAAGGCTTTCAACACCATTCCACATAGGAGGCTAGTAAGCAAACTAGGTAGCTTAGGTGTGTGTCCAAAGGTGGTAAACTGGGTAAGAAACTGGTTAGGGAATAGGCGGTAGAGGGTGGTGGTAAATGGAGTTCACTCAGAGGAAGGGAGGGTGACTACCAGGATGCCTTAGGGGTCTGTGCTGGCATTGGTCCTCTTTAATGTCTTTGTAAGTGACATTGCAAAGGAGCTGGAAGGAGGGTCTGCCTCTTTGAAAATGACACCAGAATCTGCATTAAGTTGGAGCTCATGGGGGTGGAAAGGATTAGCAGGGACCAGAGAAAACTCGAGCAGTGGTCAAGGGTATGGCAGCTGGGTTTCAATGCAAAAAAGTGCAAAGTAATGCACCTGAGGTGCAGAAACCCAGCGGCAGAGTACAAGATGGGAGGAGTGGTATTGATGACCATGAAGCAGGAAAAAAACCGGGGGGTAATTATATTGGAAGACCTACAGTAAAGATGGCCAGGCAGTGTGATACTGGGGTGAATAGAGAAGGGTATCACCAGCAGAAAGAGGAAAGTGATGTTGCCTCTGTATAGATCACTAACAAAACCCCACCTAGACTAATGTGTCCAGTTCTGGAGACTACATCTCTGGAAGGACAGAGACACAGTGATGGTGGTCCAGAGGACAGCAACTAAAATAGTGCAGGGCCTCCATCAGAAATCCTGTGAGGAGAGACTTGAAGACCTAAATATGTACACAATGGAAGAGAGGAGTGAGAGAGGGTAAATTATAGAGTCCTTTAAATACCTCACAGGGCTAAATAAGCTACAAGAGGGAAGTATTTTTCAGAAAAAAAGGTGCTCAAGGACAAGGATGCATGATAACCAGCTGCAGGGGGATAGATTCAGGAGAGAGATGTGAGGAAGTACTTCTTCACAGAAGGAGTGGTGGATTCCTGGAGCAGTCTTCCAGCAGAGGTGGTGGGGCCAAAAACAGTAGTGGGTTCAAGAATGCATGGGATAAACATAAGGGAATCTTAGGGAAAGGGAAGGAGGGAGGGTGAATTGGCTGGAGATCAAGTAGGATCTGTGGTGATACTACAGGCAGGGAAAAATGGGCAGACTACGTGGGCCAATCAGTCCTTATCTACCAGCAAATTCTATGTTTCAGTGAATCTGGCCCCAGGATGCAAACCCCATGGCAATCTGGGTGTTGCTGTATATCATATATCTCTCTGGCAGATTCTATACAGTAGAACAAGTGAGAGGTATCCTCTTAGGAACAAATTCAATAGATCTTAAATCAGATACTTAGAGATATAGAAAGGTGATACAAAACAATGATCAAGGACCATCTAATTTGCCCTATCTGCAAACCATTTGCTAGAGCTCCTGTGCAATGTGGTTTCACTAGTCCTCTATGTACATCTCATGCTCTCTTGAAGTCTGCCACTGTTGTTGCTTTCACCACCTCTCCAGGGAGGCTATTTCAGCTGTCCATCACTCTCTTGATGACAAAATACTTCCTCATGGCCCTCCTGAAATTGCCTCCTGCCAGTTTATATTTTTTCCATCTGCTAGTGGCATGACTGCAGCTTTTGAACTGTCTCCTGTGATCTACACCAGGACTCAGCTAGAAATGAGTTACTTCAGCTCAGTATGTCTTTCCTGGTAAATCACTTGAAATAAATCTATCCTGTTTACCCCTTTCACGCACTTCTGGTTTTAATCATATCCCTTCTTCCCAATTCTTTTCCTGGTGTGGTATATCTAAACTCATACAGGAAGACATTTAGTAATTTCAGCTGAGAGCAAATGCTATTTAGTTGCTCTTTTGTATTATTATGAATCAGCACATGAGTAACATCTGTACGTTCATGTTTTGTAATGTACAAAATTCATTTATATCGTTTCCACCCCCTGAGGGCACGTGTACTGTATATCAGAATTATTATTTCAACATGTCTTTCTGTATATTTAATTTATTATGGGGAGTGATAATTAATGTCTGGTTTCTTGCTGTCTTTTTGTGCAGCAAATTGTTGAAACAATAAAAAAAAAAAGTTAAAAAACAAAACCTCATGGGTGTCTCCCAGGCTGGACAACACAAATTAATGGGAAGGGAAGATTAGCCTTCTTAGTTTCCCTTTTTTTATAACTTTCTCAAGTGCCTATCTATGGCCATCAATATTCGTTTTTTTTTTCTTTATTACACTCCTCAGCTATCTTCCATAAAGCATCTCTTAAATCAAATAATTCAATACAATCCTGTGTAATCCACAAATGAAAGACAGATCAAGTGGCATTGGATTCCAAGAGGTTTCCGCCACTGACAGTTTTCCTTCCCATAGTATTTAAATGCTAATATTTACTAGTCTTGTTTTCAATTAAACAATGGCTAAGATTATTTCACATAGTGTTGAATGGTGCAGCCATCTGGACTGTGGCAAAAATGAACATGATTGACACTCCTCGAAATGGAGTGGTGGGACAACCAGATATGCCTTCTTTACTCAAGGATGAAAGGGGGGAAGGTTGAAAATCAGTGTTGGTATCAAGAGTTCTGTGAGCTGGGCTTCACTCTAATCAATATCTTAGTTCCTTGGTTGGGCACACTAAACACAGATCTCCATGTTCATTAATTGGGGGAAGTCAAGGGTGCTATGTGACAAGGGCAACTGCAGGACGGCGACCTGCGGAAGGGCGCAAAACCACCAGGGCGACTGAAAAACAGTTTGTTGTTTAATGCGGGGGGCTTTGTCCCTTGCACCCCCAACACCCCCCTTACTTAGGATTCCTACTGGGGTGCAACTGGGGAAAGAGGGGAAATCCCAGGTCGCTGACATTGTTAGGGCGCCAAGCAGTCACTTCATTTAACTAGTCGGCAACATTCAGTCGCCAACATCACAGGCTACCAAGTCAAGAAATAGCATCCATACCATCCTCCCTACATCTCAACTTTCTGTTGCCCTGCGTGGTAAGCACGTGTTTCCTACTAAGCCATTGGGTGGCTTGCAATGACTGATCCTTTAACTGGGAGCTTGTAGTTCACTAAGATTTAACTTTATAGCATGTCATCATAGTCCTCCATCTAAGTAAACCTGAAAATCTGTTTCCTATCTATCCCTGTAGTCTGAAGCAGCTCTCTTAGACTCCTCAACTATCAACATTCATCCTCTAGTAGAGTTGCATGCATTGCTAGAGCTACTTCCACATTTATGCCACTATGTTCCCCCCAAATCCCCTTTTGAACACATCATCCTGAAATATATTGTTTCCTCAAACATAAAACTCCACCTTCTGTAGCCTCTATTTTTAAATGAATTCTAGGACTAATTTTCATTATTGTCTTCTTACCTAGCCCAGTCTTCATGAATGACTTCACTCTCCATACTGATGATACAACTAAACCCTAACCTAACAGCTTTCTGACCCCTCTTTACAGGATTTGATCAGTTCATCAGGTCCCCCACCCACAACCAGAGGCACAGTCTTATAGTCTCTTCCCATAGAAAATGGATGTCAGACACCTGTGCATCCCCTAAAACATCTGAGTCATACTCTGTTATAGTAGGATAGTGGAACTCAGACCCTCCTTCAGCTCTCTTATCTCTTACAACTCTTACAATTCTGCTTTTATCTCTGTCCTCAATGAACTAATTTTCTTCTATTCTTAATCTATTTTCAGAGCACCATAGTGCAGTGAAATTACTAGCTTTGCAATGTGTCAGCCATTACTTACTTGGCCTACTTAGCTAGCTTAAAGTTTGGAAACACCGCCATACCTATTACAAAGACAAGACAAGAAAAGACGAGAAGATAAGAGAAGAGGACAGGAAAAGAAAAGAAAACTAAAACTTTGAACTGCACTAAGAGGCAAATTAAATCAAACCTGAAATGCAGTTTAAACAGTACACCACCAACCAGTAAGGGCTAGAGCGCAATAAAATCGAATATCTTACTCACTGCCTACATTTGAGCACTGGTTTTTATCTTCATCAGCTTAAGGTGTACTATTTACTGCTTACATTGAAATTAAATTAAATTTTCTTCCTTATGTACCTCTATGTGTTGCTTTCCTGGTTTGGTATATCATGGAAAAGCCACATACTGCACATCCTGATACAAAACTGATCAGCTGTTCACCAGTAATGTGAGCATGGACATATTCTACATTGATGGATTACTTTAGAGGCACCATAATAGAATCCACATCTAGAGTCTATGCCATGCTCATCGCCCATGGTTCTACCAAACCATGATCCAATTTGACTACTATCAGTGCCATTCTGTGCCCATTTACCCACCACTTACTTTTGCCAAAAATGTGTTCTGCTCCATTTAGAAATAGCGACATGCAAAGCAATATCATCACAACAAATATCTCCAACCCTATGGTATTTATTCCCTCAGCCCTGGTCTCACTTTTACCTGGTTCAGCTTCTGTCTTGTAATTAACAAAGATGCTTTCAATGTCATTCTATATAGGAAGAAAACTACCTTGGTCCATGTCCTTTTCCCTTCACGCAAGCACTGTGTCAGCTGAGTCTGAGTATTACTCTCCAACCACCTTCACATCCATGGCCTCCCCCTCCTTTGGCAATGTATTTTAAAACATAATCTCCAGTCATCTGTCTAAATCTCTCTCGCAACCACCTGATTTACTTCTGCCAAGTGTTTGCTCAGGGCACAACACCAAGACGGCTTTTCTACATGGTTTGAATTATCTTCTCTCTGATTGCTGTTCTTAACAGAAGTGCCATCATAGACACCATTGTTACTTGCCTTGCTAATCTCTCATTGCAACCCTGACTACCACTTTACTGCTAAAGACAACTGGCTCTTTGTCCTCTTTGCCTCCTTAAGCAATAATTCGACCACTTCTTTTTTTACTTTGTTACCTTTTCAAGGTGATTTTGTGTGAGTCAAAAGAGGTATTTTATAGTGAAGCCTATTGTCTTTCGTTGCTCTAAAGGTAATTAGTTTTACATTTAGTGAACATAGACTATAATATCCAATAGGGTGGGTGGTATTAGGCTATACTGGACCAACCAGGGTCATAATGAAGCCCAACATCAGAAGTAGGGGACTTATAGCCACTGTAAAGTCTGGTATAGCCCAGTGCCGCCCACCCTGGAAGGTATTATTGCGCTTTGAAAATGGATCATTTGTCAGCATTTAAAAAATACGTTTCAAATCACTTTTAAAAATAAACATAATTAATAAAAAAACTTTTTTTTGCTAAATTAGTCCTTCCACTTGTCAGTTGTTACCTCTTGTTGCCTTCACCCCCCACACAGACATTCTATTGTGTTAAACCCCACTCCCCACTACCAGCAGTACAACTGTCACCAGCTTTCAGCAGCTTTCCTCAAAACTTTACTATTAAATTTTATGATCCCAAGACTAGCACCCAAGGAACTTACTTTTATATTTTACGAATGGAGGACTGTGACCTGGCAGTCCTCCTTTATTTTTGGCAGCATGGGTAGTAGAGCTGGGTTGTGTGGGGGAAGACTGAGCACGAGCATGTAGCGCTGATTAGACAATAATGAGAGCAGTAGTTTCTTGGTTTCATTTCCCACAGATAGAGAGACATGCTGGCTTGTGGCAGTAATGAAAGTGGGGGTGGATAGCAAAAGAAGGGGGGGGCACAAGTAGCGCTCTGATCAAAGCAGCTCTGGCAAGAAGCTGACAAAAACTACTGAGGCATAAAGGCAAAATTACTCACCTTAGTAATCTTGTTTCTTCCAAGGAATTATTCAATATGATTTACTCTAGCAATCAGCCTCCTGAGTTGAACTGTCCCGGGAGATGAATGGAACTTATGCAAATGAAGGAACATCTATTGGCTCATGCCACCATTCTAACTGCTACCCTTACCAACTGCTGCATTCTATAATGCTCAGATTTAATTACAGCCTGTAGGAATAGGCCCCTTGCTAATCTACTTTAACTCGTGATAAAAATGTTAAAACAGTAACAACTCCCCTTTCACCCTGTCCCCTGGTAACATCAGATAGGACCATAAGAAAGAAGAACAGGGCCACCTGGTTCTCAAACACAAAATAACCAGTGTAAGACCCTTAGAACAATAAAAACACCAGCTGTACCACAGAGGCTAAGTGGTTCTGGAAGGGAAAGTAGGTTGGGAGAGTTAACCATATTGAAGAATACATTGGAAGAAACAAGATTATTAAAGTGAGTAATTTTTTTCTAACCCCAGGAATTCTTCAATATGATTAACTCTAGTAGACTACGAAGCAGTACCTTTGGAGGTGGGCACAGAACCCCATTATGGAGCAGGCTCTGCAGTACTGCTGTGCCAAACCTGGCATCACTTCTGGACTGTGTATCCAAGCTATAATGCTTTGTAAAAGTATGCATTGTTCTCCATGTAGCTGCTTTGCAGATTTCCAGTAGAGGAATGTCTCTGGTTGCTGCTATTGTAGCAGCTGTGCCCCTTGCAGAATGTTCCCTTAGGCCCACTGGGGGCTCTTTGCCAGCTTTGCTATAGCAGAACTATATACATTGCACCATCCAGCATGCAATTGTCCTTTTTGAAGCTGGTTTTCCTTTTCCCATGTCCCCATCAGTCAGGAACAATTGTTATCTATCCTGCCTATGGGCCTTAGTGTGGTCAAGATAGCAGCTGAGAGTACTCTTGATATCCAGGCTGTGAAGCCTTCGTCCCCCTGAGCTAGAGTGGTCAGCGAAGAAGACTGGCCAGGTGATTGACTGGTTCCAAATGGAAGTCAGAGATTACCTTCAGAAGGAATTTCCTATTAGTCCTGAGCACCACTTTGTCCCTGTGGAAGGAGATATGGTTTTGTTCAATGCACAGGGCCTGTAACTCACTTATTCTCCTGGCTGGAGTGATAGCCACCAGGAATATGGCTTTCCAAGTGACAAACTTTAAATGTGCTGTAGCCACGGGCTGAAATGGGGGCTCCATGAGCTTGGCAATGCAAACATTGAGGTCCCAAGAAGGTGCCGGTTCCCTGTGGGGAGGATAGGCTAACCCCTTAAAAAAATCATTGAAAATAGGGTTAGCAGCCAGAGAAGCACCCTTACCGGCCAAAAGATAGCAGAAACTGATGCCAAATGAACCTTAAGGGTAGTGGGCTGTAGACCCAATGAGTGAGATGTGTGAGATAGTCCAACTGGACTGGTAGCCGTGCTTGGGAATGTAATATCCAACTAGAGTTACACCAGATAGAAAATCTCTTCCATTTGGAGGCATGGGTTTTCTTGGTAGAGGGTTTCCTACACCCCCTAAGAACCTCGAGTACACCTTCAGAGAGGTGGAAACCTGCATATTCTAGGTCTTTACGAGCCATGCCTTGATTCTGAGAGACCTGAGGTTTGGATACAGGATCGTGCCATGAGAGGCGATCAGAAGGTTGTGCCTCTGAGAGAGGTGTATGGGCTGGGCCACTGACAGGGAGAGCAGTAGTGAATACCGTGGCTGCCTAGCCCAATCTGGAACTATCAGGATCATGGTAGCTGGCTGAGACCTGAGCTTGATCAGGACCCTGAGCAACAGAAGAAATGGAGGAAATGCATATAGGCTCCTCCCTGATCAGTCAAACACTAGGGCATCCATGGGCACTGTGCCCCTTGCTGGAAGCCTGCAGCAGAATAGAGAGAGCTAATGGTTCTCCTGTGAGGCAAAGAGATCTATCTCTGGGGTACCTTGCCTGTGGAGCACCACTTCCAATACCTGTCAGTTTAAAGACCATCTATGACGGTTTTGGTTGATTCTGCTGAGTGTATCTGCCAGAGTGTTGTCCTTCCCTGGGAGGTGGATGGATGATAGTGACATCTGCAAAGGAGTAAGCCAGACTCCAAATTTTCATTGCTTCTGTGCACAGCAAGTCAGATCTTGTCCTTCCCTGCATGCTGATGTGGTACATTGTGCTGGTATTGTCTGTCATGACCTGTACCACCTTGCCCCTGAATTCGACCAAAGATGTGCACTGTCCTGAGCTCTAAAAGATTTATATGTAGGAGTGACTCTGCAGGGGACCACATACTGTTTACTGTATATTCCTCTAGATGTGACCCCACCCTAGGAGGGAGTCTTCTGCTATGAGTACCAAATAGGGGATTCCTTCTCGAATGAAACCCCTCCCCTGAGGTTGGATCTGTCTTGCCATCAATGCAGAGCCTGTAACAGTGTCTTTGGAACTGGTATCAGCTTTGATAGAGAGTCTTTCCTTTGACACCAATGTGCTCTGAGATGAAAGTGAATGCAGCCTTGCACTGTCCCTGCTGCTGTGGCTATGTGCCCCAGCAACTAGAAGTGCCTTGCTGGTCCTGGTCTGTTGAGACTGAAAGATCCTACCCACTGCAGTGTATTGCCTACCCTTTCTTGAGGGAGGAAAGTCTTCCCTTGCTGGGTATCCATTTCTGCCCCAATGAAGTTGAGCACCTGGACAGGTTGGAATGCTGATTTTTTTGACACTGATCAGGAACCCTAGAGACTCCAGTGTGTCCTGTGTGAACCTGAGAGCCTCTTTCACCTGCTGAGGTGACTTGTCCATGACTAACCAGTCATCCAAATATGGAAACAAAGTGATGCCCTGCCTTCCCAGGTGTGCCACCACTACTGACGGGCACTTTGTGAATGCCCTGGGAGCTGGGGTTTGGCTGAATGGTAGGGCTGAGAACTGATAATGTCCTGAAGGTAGTCTGAACCTGAGGTACTTTCTGTGTGATTCCCTGATGAGAATGTGGAAGTAGGCATTCTTTAAATCTAGCGATGCCAGCCAGTCTCCTTGCTGAAGCATGCACAGAATCACAGCCAAAGTTACCATCTGGAACTTTGGCTTTGCTAATATAAGGTTGCCAGCATAAATGCATCCCTTTCTTCAGATTTCACAAATGTCCGCAATTGGCTTTCTGCACATAAGCTTGTGCTTAATGCTAAGAAAACCCAAGCAATGTTACTTAGATCTGCCCCTAAACTTAGGACATGTCAAACTCCCCTATTGGTGCAAGACCACAGTGGCACACAAATAAAATGCGTCACATCTCTTAAGTACCTGGGAATTCTTCTGGACCAAGCCCTGGACTTCAGCCTGCATATACAATCTGCCTGCAAGGCAGTGAATGCTAAACTGGGGCTGCTTACAAGTCCAGTTTCATGTTGACTCCCTCTGCTAAACTTGCTATTGCCAGAGGCATGTTACTCCCTGCCCTCACCTACGGCATGCCGACCTTTGCTGCCACACACAAAACCATCCTTCATAAGTGGGATGTCACTTATAATACTATCTGTCGCTACGCCTCCTCATCACCATGGCTTACGCACCACAGCCAACTGTACAGGGACCTGGGCTGGTTATCCCCCTCAGCTTGCCATCAATACTCTCTTGGCTCCCTGACTGACTCTATACTCAGAAACCAGATGCCTTCAGCACTCACAACATTGCTGGTACCTCAAACCTCCTCCTATAGACTGTGATCGGTAGATAAATCCCTACTGAATGTACCTAGATTTAAAACATCAAAAGGCACTGTTGCCTTCAATCACTTTGCTCCTAAGCTTTGGAACTCTCTCCCCAAAGCACTTCGAATATCTGGATCCCATGACAGCTTCAAAAAGGAGCTGCGCTTACATCTATCCCTTGCTGATCTCTGCACTTGTTTTAATCATCCCTAATCCACTCACCCGCCAGATGCTGCCTGGCCTAACTTTAAACCTCCCTGCCTCACAGCACTTCTTACCCTTACTATCTCCTTGAGAGCTAATCTACCCCAAACCCCCCCCACACACACACACACCTGAGTCTTGTTTCAGAGGCTGTGCTAATGCATCCTGCCCAGTCAGGAATTTGCCCTTGTCTTGTTTCGCTGCCTGTTTGAATCTTCATTGTTGTGACTAATTTGAACAATATCTCTTTGCTGCTATGTTGTGGTATCTCTTCCTAGACTGCGTAGGTTTTCTCTGCCTAAAAATTCTATGTGAATTGCATTGATTGTTATTGTCCTGGCTGCATGTATTCATTACTACTAACTGTTTTGACCTATGCTATTGTAATTTCATTGTACTCATGCTATGTACCTGTCTTTGATTGTTGTACTCTCCCGAGTCGTGCCTGAAAATAGTTAATTCATAGCTAGTGCACCTACCCGGTTAACAAAAATTAAATAAATAAATAAAAATAAGTGCTTGTTTAAAGCTTTTAGATCTAAAATGGGTCATCACTCCCTGTTTTTCCTTATGGTTAGGAAGTATCTGGAGTAAAACCCTTTCCCCTTTGGGTGAGGAGACCTGGTTCCATTGCTTCTGCCAGCAACAGGTTTGACACTTCCTTTTCCAACAGTGATTTTTCTGTTGGGGATGATAGTTCTTAAAAACCTTGCTCTTAGTTTGTGGAAAGATTTGAAGCTGAGGGCTAAACCCTGACTCACTACCTCCAGCACCCACTTGTCTGTGGTGATGATTTCCCAAGTCTGGAAACAGTGAGTCAACCTGCCCCCTACTGGCATTTGGGAGGTGACCCTGACTGACACATCAGGGCTTCTGCTTAGCCTGGGCTGCAGCCTGTGGGGGTCTGATCCCCCTTCTGGAGTCTCTACAACACCTGCCCTTGAAGTAGCCCTTTGGCTGCTGGTAGGCAGTGGAAGCTTGGGCCTGGAAAAAATGTCTGCTGTATCCCCTACCCCTACAACCCCACTGTGACCTAGGGAAAGTTGAGGCCTTTTCTTTTGCAGAGTTGCTTCTGTAGGTGGTCTTATATTCATCCAGCTTTTTCATGTATGCCTCTGTCTTGTCCTCAAACAGGGAACTGTTCTCTACAGGGAAATCCATAGCTTTCGCCTGTGTGTCCTGTGCCAGGTTTGTGATTCTAAGCCAGGCAAACCTCCTCAGAGCAGCAGCTACTGCCATCCACCTGGCTACATTATCACTGGCATCTACTGCCATGTGGAACTGTTACTTTGAGACTTCTGAGCCGCATCTGGCTGCCTCCACCAAGTCAGCCGCCAAACCAGCTGGCGCTTTGTCTGCCATAGCCATGACAGAGCTCCAAAGAGATTTTTGATGCTGGGTAGTATAAACCATGTAATTGGCCTGCCTGATGCCCAGTGAAGCTGCCAAGTAGCCCTTCTTGGCGATGCTATCTATCCTTCTGAAATCCTTATCAGGAGAGTGGGTTGCTGTGGGCACCTTGGCCCTATCACAAGCTGCCACTTGTATCACTCCTTCTGGATCTGGTTGGGAGAACAAAAATTCTGCCCCTGATCTTCCCAGCTGATACTTCTTGTCAGCTTTCTTGTCCACTGGAGGTACTGAATTAGGGGTCTCCAGGACTTTTAAGGCATGCTTTTTAAGAATTTATTTATGGGGTGTAAGAGCCTTTTAGTAGATGTTAACCCCATCATCTCCATGAACTCTGCAATTCCTCATCCTCCATAGACTTGTGTGGTGAGGTCGAGGGCATCCACCATCTGTGAAATGTGAGGAATAATCCTCTAGAAGTCGAGGTGGAGATTCAACACTTTGTTTTGAAGAAACCTCTGGTTCCATCGGCTCATCCTCATTTCATAATATTCTTCATATGATGGGTCTTGTGCCATTGTTACCTGTCTTTGAGCTGTGGGACCGATAGTGGAACCAACAGTTCCACTAACACCGGATTCAGTTGGACAGGTAAAAAACCTTGATCCATGGCACCTTGGAGAGTTTGCCGGATTTTCAAAGCCTGGGCCACTGCCTCTGCCATTGGCACAGATGATTTTGGAACCAAGAGCTTCATTGCTTTTTCAACCAGAGGTTCGGTATGTTTCTTTTATCTTTTTTCTTAGCTGGAACAGGGTCTTTCACCGATTCCCCGGGCCTTTTTGGCTTTGATGTCTCGCCTTTTTCAGGGGCGGTGGATTCCACATCCTTAGCCTTTTCTTTGGTTTTATTAGAACCAGGATCACTAGGATCCAATGGAGAGACCATTTTATCTTGAAAATGCTTCAGGTGCTTTTCTATAGTGTTTTCTGTAAAAGTTTTACACACTTCACAATCAGTCTGGAAGTGTGAAGAACCAATGCAAAATAAACACAAATCATGTTTACCAGCCTTAGCAAAGAGCTCTCCACACTTGGTACAGTTTTTGAATCCAGTAGGCCCTGTCTTTTTCTTTGGCTTTTTGGACATAATGCCTGAATATTTGTTCAATATACAATAATAATAATAATAACTTAAGCGTGGTTCCCAACCGAGATAAAACAATTTTACATTCAAGTAAGTGGTTAACAGAAGAAACGGTAGGTTCCTAAACCAAGGAAAAGATTGTGATCTGTCATATTTAAATAAACCGCACAATATCCAAGGGGGATCCGAACTTAAGTATTTTAAAGTATTTTAAAAAAATGAAAACTAATGAAATAAGTTCAATGGGCCAGTTCCCCAGCGGTTATAAGGGACTGATAAGGAACCAAGAACTGAAGTAAAAATCAACTAAAATTCACCAAAAACTAGTGCTATATTATAAAATTAAGTAAAGGCAGCAGTACTATAAAGAAGTAAAACAAATACTTACTTTTTTTGACAAAAATAAATGTTTTCTCAGTCACGCTGAGGAGCAGTCTCCATGGCATCTAACTAGGCAAGTGGAGAATGAAATCTGAGCATTATAGAATGCAGCAGTTGGTAGGGGCAGCAGTTTGAATGGTGGCATGAGCCAATGGATGTTCCATCATTTGGATAAGTTCCATTCATCTCCGGGGCAGTTCAACTCAGGAGACTGACTGCTAGAGTTAATCATACTGAAGGATTCCTGAGGTTAGAAGTAATGTTATTTTGTTCTTATAAATAAGAAAGTTAGGATTGCTGTTTGTTTTTTTTTTCCATGAAGGTGAATCAGACTCTGGGGATATATTATCTTGCTCGGTAAGCGAGACAAAAAAATGGCAACAGGTCGCATTTGAAAATTCTGAGTGGCACTATAATTCCTGTGATAAGGCAGCTGGCACTGATACTAGTTTTACATGGCCTCTGTTGTCTGATAGATGCCCACCTTGCCAAAGGGACTCAGGCCCTGGACACACTACAGAACTGTTTTTGAAAACCGTTTTTAAAACCAGTTTAGCTAAACCATTTCAATGCACCCACACTACTCAGTAACCATTTTTGAAAACGGTTTAGTGTGGCCACACTGCTAGTGTTAAACCTGTTCTCCTTGTAACTATTTTGTGTTAAGTCCAACACACAGAACTGTGCTTGCCTGGACACACTGCAGTTAGAACTGTTTTAGTTAAACCATTACAGCTTAAAACACTTTTACTCCTGGACAGACCTGTGAGTAAAACCATCCTAGCTCCAAAACGTTTTTAAAAATGGTTTTAAGACTAGGTATCTAGCAGGGTTTAAAAACACTTTTGCTAAAACATTTTAAGGGGCTTGTAGTATGTCTGCAAACAGTGCTAGAGGGATTTAAACCATTTTAAGGCACTTAAACTGTTTTAAGTTCCCCAGTGTGTCCAGGGCCTCAGAGTCTGGGAAAACCTATGCCCATTTTCTAATCTCTGTTAGGATCACAAACCCATACAGCAGCCACAGATATTGTTTTCACTTAAAGGAACGGTAAGATTATGCTGCAGCTCACAGAAGAGATATCCCAAGGCACTCTTTGCAATAGGATGCTGCATCTCCTCTGTACTACTGACTGTATTGTACAATGTTGTGTTAATATACAATATTTATTATTGTGTGAAACAATACTAGCAAATGTTCGTCAGACACCATTGTAAATGAGCTTTGCTCAATAGATGAATCCTAAATTGATAACTAACATACACACTGGAGTCTGAGGCCCCAGATTTTCAAACTACTGCCATTCTGCGTAGACCCCTCACGCTGCTCAAAATAGTTGCGAGGGTGTGGCAGTGATATTCAAGGAGTTGGCGCTGTTCAGCAACTCCTTTGAATATCACCTCCCAGCCACAAGCACTTGGCGCATGGCGCAGGGAACTTGCGCCACCAAGTTGCCAGAGTTGAGCATTAAACTTGTGGTGGCACAAGTACCATTGCGCCATGCTCAAATTTCCGATATTCAAAAGGTGACATGCAAATGGGGCCATAATTTATGCAGCGCTAGGGGCCATTTGCATCTATTTATGGCCCCATTTGCATGCCATTTACATGTAGGTCGCGCGATCCCGAGACTTGCTCCTGGCCACCCTGCCAGGCAGCAGCGTCGGGGACGGCAAGCTAATGCAGACCGATAAGCGGGCATCACAGTTATGAAACCCCACACATATCCCACAGCCCGATGGCGGGCAGTACCGTGATACATGAAACCCCACACACATATCCCACAGCCCGATCGCCAGGCAGTACAGGTACATGAAACCCCACACTGGGATGCTGTCGCCGCCGCCGCTGGGGGAGCGGGTGGAGGGGCTTCGGGTGGGTGGGGGGGGACACTAGACACCAGGGAGATGTTTGGGGGTTGTGATGGACATTCTGCCCGGGCGATCGGGCTTTACGGTCCACTGGACCACCAGGGAGATATTCGGTTGGGGAGGGTTACATTCTGCCCGCGATCGGGCACTGGGGGTTCATACACGCTCTGCCCGGCGATCGGGCTGCTGTAAGATGTGTGTGTGGGGGGTTTCATGTACCTGTACTGCCCGTGATCGGGCTTCGATGTGTGGGGGTTTCATGTAATCGTGATGCCCGCGATCGGGCTGTGGGAGATGTGTGGGCGGGGGTTTCATGTACCTGTACTGCCCGCGATCGGGCTTCGGGATGTGTGGGGGTTTCATGTAACTGTGATGCCCGCGATCGGGCTGTGGGAGATGTGTGGGTGGGGGGTGTTCATGTTACTCCATACCTCTTAACCTCTTGTGTCATGAATCAGGGACAAGGCTTAAAAAAATCAGGGACAAAGATGCCAAATCGGGGACACATCTTAACAATTGGTAATATTCACTCAGAAATCTGATAGAATAAGGGGATTTGTATAAGATGCATTTCTGAAGAAGAACTAGTCTGTATTTTTAATGTTTGATATTATTTTATGCTTACAGTCCCCACTGTTCTGTCACAGAAACACGAATTTTAGGAGAGACAGAGGAATATTCTGTCGCAAAATCAGGGACATCCCTGAAAATCAGGGACAGTTGAGAGGTATGTGTTACTCTATGCCCGTGATCGGACTGGTGGGGGGGCACAGGGACCCGAGTTGAAGGAGCCAGCCAGGGGTGGCAGCTGCTGTGTTGCGCCTGCAACAGCAGCTCACCCTGTGGGTGGCCCTCACCTTATCCTTTTGGTCAGGTTGTGCAGGCGCAGGTTGTTGCGCATGCACAACTCTGCACAACCCGACTGAATATCAGGTTGCGCAGGTTATGCATGGTTCCTCCCCCTCCTGTTGAGCATGCATTCATTTGCATTGCTCTTTTGCGCAACCTGTTGCCAGTGGAGCAACTGCCTCCTGCTGAATATCGCAGAATGGCGCAATGTAGGACTTGCGCATGCGCAACCCTTTTGAATATCTGGGCCTGAGTGTATTACCATATTAAAAAATAACAGAACCGATACCACTTGAAAGTCCCCATATTGCTATCACATGATATCATATTTCTTTAGGCTTTCCGCTCTACAACTCCCTATCATGGACTGCTGAGGCCTCCTCCCAGCAGTATACCAATTCCTGTAGTCTCCTGGTCAGTATCCAAGACAGAGTCATTATGCTTTCAGAAGATAAGAAGTGGGGCATTATTTATTTATTTATTTTTGTTAATATCTTTTTATTAAAAGTTTCCTGAAAGTCTTCTGCAATTACATGAAATGTTATTTTTCATAATTAACATGGTTGTACATTTTATTTATCAGTGTCCATATGAAATAACTACAAATTGGCAGTACCCTCACAATTATTCTAAAAATCTAAAGCAACTGCCGCTCTTTGACACACAGCGAGTCGCAGCAGAAAAATCCCTGAAAGAATAGCTATAGGGATATCTGCTAGGTACCTCTAATGAACAGTTAATGTTGCAGGTCAGACTTACAGGGCAGGGGGGATGTCCTGGGGGGAACCTCCTGATTAGGTAGGTAGTCCTCAATTCCATAACGGGTCTCCCTTATCCTAAAATAGGGCATATTCTAAAAGCTCAAGAGACCAAAACCGAATCCGCCCCCATAGCATAAAGAAGCCATTGATTTATTTCAAATTCTAGGATGACACTTATGAACACAGGTTCTTTTTCAAAGGTTCCGCATCAAAGTTACAAATACAAACATTTGAAATACAACAAAACCACTGAGCAAGTGCATAGAAATACATTAGTTACAGAAGTCTTACATGTAGTAAGCAAACAAGTGCCACTTGCAGAGGTTTAACAAGATAGCATATCACCCAGGTGGAGCAAAAGGTGCCAAAAGTTGATCAAGGTAGCTAACGCAGGATATACAAGGAGACGTTATGAGACATACCTTACTTGAAGAACATAGTATTAACCAGTCATGAAGAACTGGGGAGTTAGCCCAGAGGGTCGTATTAAAATAATTGATGAGTATAGTGAGTGAAAAAATGGAGAGGGCAGGTGTAGCCAACGTTAGTAAAAAAAAAAAACATTATGAGTAAGAAGGAGAAGAAGAAGAGAAGAAGTGTGGAAGTAAAAGGGTGAGAGTAGGAATGGTGAGATGGACTGGGGGCATGGATGGGTACCTAAGCCCAAGGCCAGGACAGGTGTTAAGGGTACGGGAAGTGGAAGTGGGGGAAACGGGGTATAAGATGAGAAGGACAGAACCAAAGTTAAGGCCCAAAATGGGAGTGCTAGCGAACAAAAATAGCAGATCAGAGGCATGGAGATTAGAACACTCCCATCCCTGAGCTTAGGTAGGGCAATCACAGCCCTCAAGTGCTAGACGGTGTTCCTGCAATAAATGCCTGATGGGACCAAACTTAGTCTCAGACAGAAAGTCCCACATATGGTATTTAACCATAGAGGGGCACAATATACAAACTATCTTTGCCCCTGTGTTATTCAACAGAAAGGGACTTTGAAGATCTGTTTGTCTGGTCCTCGGGTACAGCAGGAGTTACTTGTATGGCAAAAATAGTTTCGAACAGATGGAGGAGTAAGCCTCAATGATGTCTTTTTGGCAAACAAGCAGGTCTGATACTTTAGCCTCCCCATTAGGTTAAGCCAGCCCGCTTGCCTATACAGTTCACAGGTGTGAAGGAGACTTTGGGCTCCAGTTATGGGCCTGCAAGCCTTGTTTAATGTTATTGTGACCCTTTTGAGGGTTGTGTCTGATGCAGCCCCATATATAGTCAACCCATAGTCAATTATTGGGATAACCGCACTACCCACAACAGTCTGCAATGCCACTGTTGGTAGTCAGTGTTTATGTCTATGTATCAGGCCAATTTTTATGTTGATGGCCTTAGTAACCTGTTCCACATGTTTAGCATATGATAGGGTGCTATCAAGGGTAACACCAAAGTACCTGAAGGTGCAAACCTGCTCTAACATGCTGTTTTGGTTCTTTAGAATTGAGAGTTGGTAAGAAAAAATTACTCACCGTAGTAATGTTGTTTCTTCTAATAGAGTCTTGCTGTAGTCTGACTATATGCAGTTAGCCCCAGCACTTGAACTGCTCCAGACAGCAAAGGGTTAACACTATGCCAGGGCATAGAATGTTGCGCTCGAGCTCGGTTTTCAAACCTCTGTCTGTGGTACTCTGAAGTCTAACCATCAGATTCTTACGAGCACTAAACTAAGTCATTAGTTAGAAATTGTTTCTAAAATTTTTATGCCAAAAGGCACCAAACAGATTTTTTTGGGTCAAAAAACTCAAGTCGAGAACCCAAAAAGAATCTAAGCAGGTAGTGAAAACAATCAAAACATTTATAATAAAACCCCCTAAAAGATAGGGCATGCCAAATACACCTCTGGGGTGCAGCACTGTGCCTGCCAGTCCACATCCCAAAACTACTAGGTTTCAGGAGGGGAGGCAGGGAGGGAGGTCAGAATACAGCAAGACTCCATTAGAAGAAACAACATTACTATGGTGAGTAATTTATTCTTCAGACAACATGAAGTGTTGCTGTATTCTGACTATATGCAGACTACCAAGCAGTGCCCCCTTGGAGGAGGGAGTTACAGAACCTATTTTGGGAACAAGCTGTGCAGCACTGCTGTGCCAAACCTAGCATCACCTCTTGACTGAATGTCAAGAGAGTAATGCTTGGTGAATGTGTGAACAGTTTTCCTGGTGGCTACTTTACAGATTTCCACTAATGGTATGTCTCTAGCTGCTGCAACTGAAGCAGCTGTATCTCTGGTGGAGTGAGCCCTCAGGCCTGAGGGAGGCTCTTTCCCCAACTTTGAATAGCAGAACTGGATACAGGAGACAATCCACCTGGCAATAGTTTTCTTGGTGGCAGGTTTGCCCTTTCCCACTTCCCCAAAAGTGAGAAACAACTGAGAACAGCCATTTCTATGGGCCTTTACATCAAGACTGTGCAATCTTCTCTCCCCAAAGGAAGAATGGTCAGTGAAGAATACAGGCAGGCTGGCCCAGTGGCGCTGAGGGTTGAGATGCTGGACACCACACCTCGCACCACGCCAGTGACCTGGGTTTGGGAATGAGCCTGGGGCACCGGGGGTCAGCCGGGGAGGAGAAGGATGGAGCACCGGATGGCTGCTCTCCTTCTCCGGGGATGGGGTTTTCTGCAGGCTCCCGCTGCATTAGCGCCATCTGGGGGAGCCCTGTGGTAGGTGCGGTGAGTTGGAACAGCAGTAAGGGAATTGGTAGATGTCAGCAGGGGGCAGAGCAGGAGGCACGTCTCAGCATGCCTCCTAGCTCACTGCCCCCATGGCACACCAACGTCTAGGGAGAACAGGAGAAAAACACCCTCGGTCTCTCCTAGGCGACGACACCACCCTGCGCATCTCTTGGGGCTTGCAACGGCAGACCCCACTGTACAGGGATCCACGATTCAATGTGCTGGTTTTAGGGAGGGAAGCAGGATGGGGCCCCTCCTCACCCTGCCCAGGAGGTTATCTGGGGTACCTAGGTTAGTGGATCGACAGGTACTCTAGGGGCAGATCGCGGCGAGACCAGAGGGGAGCATAGCTAGTGGATGTCTGAGAGAGTGGAGAGAGGAGGTAGTCTTCCCAAAAGTGGGAGCAGGACAGAGGTAGGAAACTACAGACTAGTTAGTTTGACTTCAGTGGTAGGTAAAATGATGGAATCACTTCTGAAGGAAAGAATTGTTGAGTACCTAGAGGCCAGTGGGGCACAGGACCCAAGGCAGCATGGATTCACAATGGGAAGGTCGTGTCAGACAAATCTAATAGATTTCTTTGACTGGGTGACCAAAGTAGTAGACCAGGGAGGGGCTGTGGACATGGCTTACCTAGATTTTAGCAAGGCATTTTGATACAGTCCCACACAAAAGATTAATACACAAGTTAGCCAGCCTTGGAGTGGGTCCCAAGGTGGTAGCCTGGATAAAAAATTGGCTAGACAACAGGACGCAAAGGGTAGTAGTAAATGGAGTCCACAGTGAAGAAAGGAGGGTTACTAGCAGGGTACCACAGAGTTCAGTACTGGGACCGGTCCTTTTTAATGTCTTTATAAGTGACATTGCAGAGGAACTGGAAGGAAAAGTATGTCTCTTTGCAGATGACACAAACAGGGTTGATACACCAGATGGAGTGGAAAGGATGAGAAGGGACTTGGCAAGGTTGGAGGAATGGTCAAATGTATGGCAGCTCAGATTCAATGCAAAGAAGTGCAAGGTAATGCACCTGGGAAACAAAAACCCAGGGCAAGAGCACACAATGGGGGGTGAGATACTGACAACAGTAAAAATGGAAAGGGACCTGGGGGTAATTATATCAGATGACCTTAAGGTGGGCAAGCAATGTGAGAAGGCAGTAAGGAAGGTTGGGGGGATACTGGGATGCATAGGGAGAGGCATCAATAGTAGAAAACAGGAAGTTGTTATCCCGCTATACAGACAGTTGGTGAGACCCCATCTGGAGTACTGTGTGCAGCTCTGGAGACCCCATCTCCTCAAAGACATAGACAGAGTGGAGGCTGTCCAGAGGAGGGCAACCAAAATGGTGCAGGGTCTGCACCAGAAGACATATGAAGAAAGACTAAAGGAGCTTAATATGTATACCCTTGAGGAAAGGAGGAGAGAGAGGACATGATAGAAACTTTCAAGTACCCCAAGGAATCAACAAAGTCCAAGAGGTGGCATCTTTCAGAAAAGAGATGTGCAAGAACAAGGGGCACAATTTGAAGATAGAGGGGGACGGCCCAGAGGTAATGTGAGGAAGTATTTTTTCACAGAGAGGGTTGTGGATGCATGGAACAGCCTCCCTGAGGAGGTCGTGGAGTCAAGAACAGTGGGGGAATTCAAGAATGCATGGGACAGACATAAGGCAGTCCTAGTGGGGGGTAGGAGGAAGTAGGCTGTTGGTTAATTAGGATCTGCAGCTTATCTGTTAGGTAGGAAAATGGGCAGACTAGGTGGGCCAAGCGGTCCTTATCTGCCATCACATTCTATGTTTCTATGTAGTAGGAGGATAAATACAAGGTTAAAAAAAAATACAGGCAACAACATAGACTGATTCAAATAAAAGTCTGATACCACCTTGGGAAGAAACTTTCTGTTGGTTCAAAGGACTACCTTATCACTGTGAAATGAAATGAAGTCAGGTTCCACTGATAAAGCCTGTAATTCACTGATTCTCCTGGCAAAGGTAATGACTACCAGAAATACAGTTTTCCAAGTCAAGTACTTTAGCTCAGCTGAGGATAGAGGCTCAAAAGGGGGCTGCATAAGCTGTGCGATACAGCTATTCAGGTCCCAAGAAGGGGTAGGCTTCCGAAAGGGAGGATTAACATGCACCAGACCCTTGAACAATTTCTTGAAAACTGGATGAGATGCCAGGGGAAGAGCCCTTACCAGCAGAAAGGAAGGCAGACACAGCTGCCAATTGTACCTTGAGAGTAGTAGGCCAGAGGCCTAAACTGTTAAGCTGCACCAAATAGTCCAATACAGTGGCAATATCAGTCAGCTCTGGATGGACATGCTTCTGGGAACACCAAAACCCAAATATTTTCCATTTGGAGTCATAAGTCTTTCTAGTAGCAGGTTTCCTGCTAACCTTTAAAATGTCTAAGACTGATTAAGAAAGATGCAAGCTTGCATATTCTAGCTCTTCAATAGCCAGGCTTTGAGCCTGAGAGTCTGAAGATTGGGATAAAGAATCCTCCCCTGACAGGAGGTGAGGAGATTGAACTGTCTGGGAAGACACAGAGGCACTGCCACTGACAATGACAAGAGAAGGGGTACCAAGGCTGTCTGGCCCAGTCTGGAGCCACTAGAATTACCTTGCAGGGCTGAGACCTGATCTTGATCAGGACCCTGAATATCAGAGGAAAAGGAGGAAGTGCATACAGGAACCTGTTTGTCCAATTCAGCAAGAGAGCATCCTGAGGGACAGAGCCCAGAAGAGGCGGTCTGCAGAAAAAAAGAGGAAACTGATGATTGTCCAGGGCTGCAACGAGATCTATCTCTGGAGTGCCCCCACCTCTTGAAAATGACCTGAAGAATTAGAGGGTTCAGGGTTCATTCGTGGTGACGCCTGGGAAATCCTGCTGAGAGCATCTGCTAGAATACTCTCCTTCTCTTGGAGATGTACAGCCATCAGGGAAGCCATCAGGGAATGAGCCAAGGGAGAAAATTGGTGAACCCCCCCCCCTAACAACAGCCCTGTGGCAGAGAATGATGGTGGGAAGGTAAGTCCCGGAGAAGCTGGCTGATGGGGCTTGTGGGGTTGGTAGGAAGGCAGCAGCCACGGTAGCTCAGGAGATAAACAGATAATTAAAAAAAACACTAGAAATGGTATACTCTTGATGATACAGTCAGAGAAGCGTACAGCACACTCACTTGGAAAATGCTAATAGCTTAGACTTACAGGCATCAGTGTTTTTACATCTTTTCTTTGTAAGCGTTAACTTTTGTAGCCACTGTACTCCAATTTCAATGCTAAATAATGAAAGTCTATAATGTAGCTTGATGCTCGTATGCCATTGGCTGTGTCACAGACAATTCAGAGTTTATGCAATATTAGGAACACAGGCTATCTGGGTAGCAATACAGGTATGAACAATTGAAACATCATTTTAACATGAGTTTCACTCATCCCTTGTTTTATAGAAACCAAAGCCAAGATTTAAGAAAACATCAATTTAAAACACTGCTGCAGAGAAAAAAGTTTGTCCCTTTCTAATTCTGTGATCTGCTGACTGTACGTCAAAATGTCAAGAGCTACAGTAGCAGTAAGCTGCATTGTCAGTGCCGTTCAGTTGGTAGCACTCTCATCTCTGGGCCTAAAGGTAATGGGTTAATCTGATGTGTTAATCCCCAGTGCAGACACTGCAGTGCCAGCTCTACTGCTGAGATAAGACAGTGACCTAAGGCCCTTTCTAAATAGCATGTGGCGCAATCTCATTCAGAAAAGGAGCCAAGCAGAAGACCACTACCGTTGGGTAAGCTGACAAAAGACAAAGTACTTTGGTGTCACTTAAACTTTCTTTGAAAAATTGGGAGTTTTTATTAATTAAGCAATAACAATCGAAATTGCCCAAGGGATTAACAACCGGCTGGGAGATGGGCGTTGAGGCTATCTTCTCCAGTGGTCATTAATCCAAGGAAATGACCGCTTCTGAGTATATTGTGATAATAAAAATTACTAAAATCAACAATGTAATCTGATTCAATGTTAGTTGGTTTCTATCTGTATCCCCCACCAAGGCTGAAATAGGCAGAATTCTCTAGTCCTCTTTCCTGGTCAACAAAAAATAATTTTTATTTAGTTTTAGCTGTGTGGCATGAGCTGTACATGCCACACAGTGTCGTCTAGCAGCTGGATTATTATTTATCAGACATAGAAACATAGGGCAGATTTTCAACACATGCCACGGGGCTTGCTCCAAGCCCTGCACCGTGACACTTAGATTCTGGCAGTGCACCAACCTCTTTGCCACAACTGCACCCAATTTTATAATCTCAGGAGCAGTTGTGATAGTTTTTACGATTTACAGCAGCTTGTGCCAAATATCTGTGCAAGCTCTTTAAAAACAGCCCCAGGACTGCTGCAAGATCTGAAAAAGTTGGTCTAACTTGCGGAAACTGCTGCATGTGATAGAAACTCCCATTAGAGCACCATAAACCCCATGCACCCTATCATCAGCACACCTGGGGCTTGTGGTGATTTATGCCTTTGAAAATCCTGCCATTTGACAACGACAACAGCAAAAGACCACTGGTCCATCCAGTCTGACCATAAACCCTAGCAAACCCAGGACTTATTGTTTGGATAGGGTTCTAACCCACATTATACAATGGCAGGCACATTTCTAGGAACCAGATTGGCTGATCACCCCTAGACACAGTGATGTTATTAGACAATAACATCACTGTATCTAGGGCAGACAGGGAGGTGACTGCACATCACCAAAGGAAATTCCTACCTCCCTTCCGAAGCCACCCTGAAGCTGATGCCTATACATTTCTCCCCCACTCAGATCCACACAGATAACCCATTCCCTGATGACCACAAGCCTTTTACTTTAAAACAATAATAAAAAAGAAGTCTAATATAAAACCTGACATGATTCTGAAATGGAAAGTGAGCAAGACCACAGCAGCTTTGAGTTTGGTTTTTCAGCAAAACGGAAAATCAAAGCCTCCCTGCTCTTTCTCACTTCCTGTTTTACTGTTTTCTCGCATGACCTCACAGTTTCTACTATACCTCCGCACCCCCCACCCTTCAAAAGGCAACTTATTGCAGGAATTTCTAGAACCCAACTCATCACAAAAAAAAGCGCCACCAAACAGCAAATGAAATGTTTTTTTTTTCTCCCTTAAACTGCAGCAGTTAGGAACTGTTTCTCAGATGTGGCTCACAACACAGCCACACATGATAACTTGCACTGCCTCACTCTGTTGTCAGGTTCTTTTTCATATATTTTCCACTACGTCACTCTACTTTTTTTTTTTTGCTTTACATCTAAACCCAAAACACTCTCCCTAACACCTCTGTACGTCATTTCCTGTTGTCTCCCAGAGCTTAAGTTTACAGTGGTGGCAGCAGGTGACCAGCAATAGCAGAGGCGGGGGAGCTCCAAACAGCACTCAATGACTGAAAATGTCAGAGCAGTACATCTCCCAGTAAAGCACTAAAATATAGAAACAAACTGTACTGGCAGACCCCCAAACAAGACACGAGCGTTTGAGTGTGTGTGTGTGTGGGGGGGGGGGCGCCACAGTGAACCAAATAAAAACACATGAGTGAGGGAGAAACAGATACATAATACAAGAAAGATCCACCTACTGTCCACACAGCTCCACCTACAGGATAAACAGAAACTAGGAACTTATTTTTATATAAGAACACTTCCACACAAAAATGAACAAAAAAAAAAAAAACTCTTTTAAACATTTTTTCTCTATTTTTTTTTTTATTTTTTTACAAATGAGACATTGTATAATAGCAATAAGGCACTTCAGGGTGTGTCTTATTGTGTAATAACGTCACTTCTTGGGTGTTGAACTCACTCGGCATGTGACCTCGTGCTTCAACCTCCCCGTGCATGACGTTATTACACAATAACACATACCCTCTCATGCCTTATTGCTTAACTTTCCACCCCCATGATCCCCATCCTACCACTATCACCCTGAACAACCACTAAGCCCTTCACTGTGTCCCAGCCGTGTCTGAAACCATTCATAGCTTACATGCCTACCATATCAGCTGGCAAACTGTTCCATGGCTCCACCACCCTTTCTGTAAAATAAAACTTTCTCACTTCCCTCTTGAATCTCATCCCCCCAATCAGTTTTTACTCATGCCTCTGTGTTCTCGATCTGCTACTGACACTAAAAAATTCCTCACAGTTCAACTTGTTCATTCGTTTCAGGAACTTCAAGGTCTCTATCATATCTCTCCTCTCTCGTCTGGCCTCCAGCAGGTACCTGTGCAGTACCTTGAGTCGATTCTCGTAATATCTGCCCTGCTGACCCCGAATCATTTTGGTCATCCTGCACTGCACTGTCTCCAGCCTGTCCTTATTTTTCCTTAGGCCAGGATTCCAAAACTGGGCACAGTACTCCAGGTGGGGCCTCAGCAGTGATCTACACAGAGGTAGTAATACCTCCTTCCTCTGCTATCAATATCCCCTCCTATACACCCCAGTATCCTGTTTGCCTTACTGTTGGCCTTGTTACATGGATTTGATTGTTTTAGGGAGTTACAGACATTAATGACCAATCCAGTAGCCAATCAGGAGCCTCACTAGGCTCATGAATAATTAATTAGACTCAGAATTTCAAATTGTCTCCTGAAATTTTAAATGCTGAACTAACTTAATTTTCTTACTTAAGACATGATCAGCTATGTGCCATTTACTCAGTTTCTTTATGAACTCACTTAAAAAAAATGATTATATTTTTAATTTCATAACTGGAGTCAGGTGGCTGTAAAGTTCAACTAACTTGCACATGAAACTTGTACAGCTGCAAGACTGAGCTTTGGATACACCACCTCATTTATATGACAAAACTTCAAATCTTGGCCTGACTGTAGCTGATTTTAGCTTTGATCTACAACAAGTGCAACTTAAAGTTCCTTCTGGCTCTAGTACCTTGGGGAACTATATTCAAAGTTGACAAGAAGAACAGCTTGCCTTTAACTGCAAGACATGACCTTTTCTTCCATGTCAAAATCCAGAGAGATTTATGTAATGATAAGACAACATGTCATTAAAATTCCAAAAACTGGAAGCACTTAGCATGAGGCATTTTCAAGCAAGATTAATTCATACTGCTTTATGCTTCTATGTGGCGATAAGCTGAAGCAATACAAGAAAACATTCTAAGCTTCCAGACATGAACAAACCTTAGCCCCTGTATACAAATGGACATCGGTATCATTGTTATCTCTGAAATTTATAGCAATGTCTAGAAACTACAACAACTATTCATCATGTTATTACATTCTGAATGATGCTATACTTGCATCTCCATTATGAACCCATAACACAGGCCTGAAATTAATGTAAAAAATGCCATGTCACTTAGAAAGCGCAAATATAGCAGACAGACTGTAACGGCACCAAACAGAACTGGACAAACTGCGGAGTATCCTATACACCTAGCTAGCTAGAGGCTCCGGTAAGGCAATATATATATATATATATATATATATCCATGTATATTAAACCCATTTAACCAAGATAATTAATTTAGATACTACACTATCTACTAGTAGTTACAAAGCCATGGGTGCTTGTCACTAGCCTTGCTCTTCAAAACAGTATTGGAAGTAATATTTGCACAACCCTAGAACGAGCAGAGACAGAGCAAGATAGATAGATAGATCGATCGATCTATGGGCAATGCCAATTTATTTGTTAGGTACCGTTTCACCGAGGCTTACGGTACCATACAGGCAGTGAGACAATGGGCATTAATAAATATATTATCATAAATACAGATAAAAATATAATATAAACTAAATTAGTAAAACTGGCTAGTTTAGGCCTGTTGAAATAGATAACATTTTAAAGAACCTTTAAATGCTTCCACCAAGCAGGCTGAGAAAATCTGGGGTTGAAAGGAATTCCAGAGGTAGGATGCAGCCACCTGGAATGCTCTGTTCCCGTGCAACTGCAGCCTTGACCAGAGAACAGACAGAAGTCTCACTTCAGAGTAGCTGGGGGTGGACAGAGGTGTGGGGAGACTGGAAGTCTTTGACATAACTAGGACCCAAATAATGTAGGACCCTGTAAATTAACAAGCCATTCTTGAAACTGATGCACCACCGAATTGTCAGCCAGTCCAGATCACGCAGCTCTGGGGATTAGCTGATGTTGTGTTGCTTATTACTGTGTGGGAGAAGGGCAGAAGGGGGAATTTTTTGAAGCAGATGTTTGGGGGTTATCTCAGTGTGTGCATGTCTGATGACAATCATGACTAGTAATAATTGTCATCTACACACTAAATCCAGGAATGGCACCACTTCAACATAGTTATGAATACCACAGTGTGACAAAATTTAGTGACAAAGTGACACTAAACTAATTAAAGCTAACTGGGGGGGAGGGAGGGAGGTTAAAATAAAGTATATTAAACAAAATTATCATCAACTGTAGCAGTTCTGTTTTGTGGATAAGCTATGTAGCAAGAAAAACATTTTAGACAAATAAAAACTACATATAATTAAGGCTGATGTTCAAGTGCAGTTCACAATTTTACTGTAACAGTTCACAGTTCTAGTGTAACTGATACTAGTATGTTGGCATATTGTGATCTGTTCTCCAACCTATGTACCCCAACCCCCTGGACAAACCTGGAAATGAGCTACTCCAGCTCAGTATGTTTCTAAAGGGCAAACATTTCAAAAAATGAATACGAACACTGAAATGCTCTGTGAAATTTTTTGTTTCAAATATCCATTTTGTTCTTTAAAGGCTTTGACAGTTCTGAAACAGTGCCAGGTTACTGACACCAGATAAATAATGCATGTTACGAAGCTGTGAATTACAAGGCCTTTTTCCCAAGGGGTTTCTCCTGTGGCACTGATGGGGTAACAAACTGCACTATCAAGCGGGAGACTCAGGAGCTGGGACTTCTGCAGCACAACAGTGGGAGAATGCAATGTCTGAGTTGATGCTTTCCCTCATCTAGGGGGGTTTTGAGGCTTGCAGTAGGACATAACTGATCCTTGTGGCTCAGGGCAGAAGAGCGGCTGTCACTCAATTCTACACATGTGGGTAGGGATATCAGTAGGACACTCCCACTGAGCCACATTAATGTGTGCTGACATTCCAAAAGGAGATGCAGAGGAAAAGTAACCCCACTCCCCAGCTACGTTTGAAGGCCAATGTCCATCCCTGCCTCTGTGCCTCCATTGGGAGGTTAAAGGGACTAGGTCAACCCTTTCTACATATTTGTTCTAGTTCAAAACTTACATTTTATGATTGCTTCTTACCTTCTTAAAAATTTGCTGTTGTTGCTGGTTGCTTTATCTGTTTCCTTTCTTAGTAGAGCCAAAATACATTCTAATTATGTAATTACACCTGACCTTGTTTTGTTTCAAATCATTGATCTACTCTTATTGCATACTTCTGAAACATTAGGAAAACCCCACAAATGGTGCAGCCACTCTTAATGCAACAGTCACATCTCTTCTCACTGCAGTATGAATGGGTAGACTGTGTTGGGAGTGTTCCCAAGTCCAGGAAAGATGCAGTGGGAGTGGATCAAGGAATGTAAATGAATACATTTTTGTGTGGTAACACCAGTATAGTTGGCAGTCTGTTTTTCACTTTTAAAATTAAAAAATGAATCAGAATCAAACTAGCATCCACATCAGCACGTTCTACAGAATGTGAGCAATCATACAATTTTTAAGTCATTTTCCACCTGAGTGGCTATTTTGTACCAGGTTTAGCAATGGGTGGTTCAGATTTCATAAGGAGTTCTTGTAAGTAATTTAAATTAGGGACACTTTGAGGCATAAGGGGGTTGACAGTGCCCATTTAGGCTGTTTTAAGATAGGAAGACTGAAGCACTGAGGTAAAAGAGAGCACTCAGTCACCATGAAGATAATCACAGTTAGCATCAGCTGACCCTGACTACAGACCAACTACCATAACGGGTGTTCTCTTCATCACCCTCTCCAATAAACTAAATGCTATATTCAACAATGTTATTCTCCATGAGGAATGACTACAACTTAGGTTTAAAGAGAGGTTCCAGTCACCAGTGATAGAAATCACAGTGTAGATCAGTAGTCCACAATTACACAACAGTTCAAAATAAATCTGCATATCAAGTCACTCTGCTGTTTTTTTGTTATAAAACTTTTTGCTCTCATTCAGCAACCTCCACCCTTTGTCTGTCACTTACACCTACCAGCCCCATCTGCTGTTTCTCCCACTGCCAAAGCCAGTGGCGATCCACATGGTGTGGGGCCCAAAAGTACCAGTAGCCATCACAGAGGTGGCCTGGGAGGCATGGGTTTTTGGTTTTATCTCACGTTCCTCTAGTCCCTCCCACCTCCCCCATGCTAAGTGGTGCCCCGACAGGCCTTGTACGTACACAGCAATGTCCCTGTGGAGGAGGCAAGCTCCCCAGCCCACTGCAGGATTCCCAGCAGATCACTCCCCAGCTGGGGGTGCTGCCACATAGCAGTACCACCTGAGCCCCCTCAGCCACTAGCCCTAGTTGCCAAGTTTGCAGCTGAATCTGGGTCGCTGGCACGGAAATGTGACTTGCTACCTGCTGGGCAATCCAAGGGCTCCACTGCATTCTTTAAAATAAGGATATGTGCATCAAACTATGGTGGTATTCAGGTGCTGAGGTCATAATCCTTTGCTTGTAACATCACAGTATGCTGCCACAGAACTGACTGTGATATCAAGAACAGAGGGTTATGACCTTAGCTTCGGAAGAACAACAGGACAAACAGAACTGTAAAAGACAAGGCTCATGTTCTGATGCACATGTTAGAAATAAAGAAACACAGAAACATATAATTTGTTGGCAGAAAAGGACCATTAGACCCATCTACACGGCCCTGTCTTGTTCTATATTATGATTAAAGTAAATAACACTGTAAAATTCACTCAAGGAACTCTGGCAGACAGTATAGCCTATAGGTTAGAGTAACGACTTGTGAATAAGCTTGGTTCTGCAGACCTGGGTTTGATTCCCCCAACCTCCACTTGCCTGCTGTGTGACTCTAAGCAAGTCACTTAACCAGCCTAAAGCTTATGGGTCGCCCCTGTAAACAGGAACTGGTGTCTAGTGGGCCTTGCCTGTTTAATAAGAATTAAAAAAAAAAAAAAAACACCAATAGTAATTGGTCCATGACCACTCCAAATTCTTGCCATGGACAGCACTGGACCAACAGTATGTTTTTAATAATTAATTATACATCCAATTAATTATTCATGAGCATAGCGAGGCTCCTAATTAACTACTGGATTGGTCATTAATGTGTTTGAAATGACTGATCCGGCTGCCAACTGACACTGTGCGGTACACACAGCTCACGCCACTCTGCTTAAAACCTTAAGAAAGGATAAAAATAAATGGGAAAAAAAGAAAAGTGTTATTTTAATTAGACTTATAATCACAATGACAACCTCAAAGCCAGTCTTTTCCTTGGATTAATCACCAGGTGGAAGGAGGTGGCCTGAGGCAGTGCCTTGGGCCACCCCCTCCCCAACCAGTTGTTAGTCCCTCAGAAATGAGCAGCTTCTCAGTTGTTATTACTTAAACATTGGTTCCCCAATGTCTAATTCTTTATCCAATAGTACCCCCCAGATCACACCGGGAGATGAGCAGCTTGTTGTTCAGTGTACCTTCCTGGTGAAACATTTCAATAAATTAAAAAAAATCAGCAGTCCTCTGCACTGACTGCTGCATCTCATGAACCCCTCCAGGGGTAACACAGAGATCCCCTGTGTAACTGGACCAGGCCTCAAAAGCTTGGTGCCCCGCATGGCTCCAGTGCTCCCATGATGGCTCCTCCCCCCACTTTGAGATCGACAGGGGTGCATGGGGGGTCGGCACAACCAGGGACAGTGCATGTTGCTGGTGTGTACGACGCGTGATGCAGCATGACTGTGCAGTGGACTGATAACACATGATTCATGTGTGTGCTGTGCTAATAAACAGAATCCATAACCAGTCCTGCAATGGTATTCCAGCTTGGAATCCCTTGGTTCCCAGTTCGGGAGCCAAGTAACATCAGTTGAGTTGAAGACGACAATGAAGTGGAACCAAGTGACATCAACTGAGTGGCTGTCACTGGGTTCCACTTTATTGTACTCTTCAGCTCAACTGATGTCAGTGGGTTTCAGAACTAAGTAATTTAAAAATGAATATAGGGTGGGAAAAACGCTGCAGTAATACTGGGCCCGAAATAAGGAAAAAACAGGACTATTTCAAACATACACACAACAATACTCTGTAGTAACTGAACAGACTTCACACATGCCCACATTTACAGTTATATTAAAAAAATTTAAACAACAGGGTTTATATTCCCTTTAAGAAAATGATGCATCCTTTCCAGACACCATTATTTGCCTTAAAGGAAAACTACACCCAAAACTTGAAAAAACATATGTTGTACAGAGTGTTTTAATTTGTATGTAAAGTTCTAGTGTTTCCTTCCCTCTGACTGGTATTAGTTTTTCCCAAATTAGCCTGCTAGCTTTATGCTAGTTTTACGACCACTGGGGATCTTCATACCTGATAGCGTAATTGTATTTCTTGTTCCCACAGTGCATCTTGTCTCATGTGACTGTGATGTAAGAGAGACCCAACATTCAGCACACACATGCCAAACAAATTAAATATCATGGAAGCTTTACAAACTGCACAAAAATTATCAGCAGCAAAGTTTTTCAGGACAGTAAAATCTTTAGGATGAGGGTGGTCACCAAGCTGAATTCTACAGATTTTAAAATATACAGTAACCATCTCTATTGTTGTGAACTGATTGTAATGCAATGTTTTCTGCTGGATTTATGGGCTCTGCTACATCACCATTACATGAAACAAGGTGCATTGTAGGACAAAGAAATGCAATAAAGCTATTTGATATAGTGATCTCCAGGGGTCATAAAACTACCCTAAAGCTAGCAGGCTAATTTAGGAAAAACTCCTAATACCAGTCAGAGGGAAGGAAACACTAGAACTTCACATACAAATTAAAACACTCTGCACAGCATATTTTTTTCAAGTTTTGGGTGTAGTTTTCCTTTAATCAGGTTTTGTATAACCCTGATCACTGAACGTGAGCCCAATGCTCAAACTGTATGCCCTATTACTAAACCAACACTACTGCTACATACAGTAAGTGCTACTTGTGACACTCGGACAGCTGGTTCTGATTAATCTATGATTTTTGTAATATAAAAATGTGTTACTGAATGTCTCTCATGAGAGATGCTGAGAGCCTGTGGGATGAACCACACTTCCCTCCCAGGTTTTAGATACAAGGTGTTACCTGGAAGGCCAGGAGATAATTACAGGCTAAAATAGGCCTAAATTAAGCATCTCCTATTTATCTAGCTTTATTGTAGCTTGCCAGCTGCTAGGCTAGAATCATAAACTTTTATGACGTTTAGAGGAGGAAAACCAGGTTATGACACTTTGGTGCGAAGTCATAAATGTTTCTTTGATGTCTGTGAAGAACAAGAACACACTCTACATCAAAGGGTCATATGAGAAAATGAGTTGTGCTGAGGTCACAGAAGTTTAATACTTTGATAAGACATCCTGTTTTGTATAGATATATTTTTTTATATTCTGACAGGGAGGAGCTAGGTGACCTCACGCAAAGAGGTTGGCAAAGCCAGTTTTTAAACAGTATTCTGTTTTCCATTTAGACACAAATGTTTGGACTCTGAAAGCTACAACATGCTAGCAGCACTGTGAGAGATACATTAGATGGATCAAGTCTAATTGTCTGGTGGTAGGAAACTGCACTTTTAAAATCTTGTTTCTTTTTTAATGTGATTGTATGTTTTTGTGATATATTGTTCTGTGTTTTACATTTTACATTCTTATCTATTTTTAAGTAAACATCTTATTTTTAAATAGACTATTTGTGTCTTCCAAGTCCTTCTGTTTTTGCCTGTGATGCGTGGATGGTTAAGAGTGTGACAACACTGTGCATGAGCTCATATGGTTTTACCAAACTGGGAACAGGTAAGAATTTATTCTGAGCTCTTTAATAGAGTTTTAAGGGTTCATTTTGTACGCCTGGTTAGGTGCCCATAGGTGAAAGATATCTGCCCCCCCCCCCGAAGAACAGAATTATCTGAGCCTGTACATTGGGTATGCTAACAAGAGGTTCACAGTTTGAATCCCTCCAAGACATGAGACCAAAGGTTGATTCGAACCCACATAACAGACAGGAGGGTTACCCTGTTTCTGTTTCCTGTTCACAAGACTGCGCTCGGAGGTTGGCACTGTGGGAGCAGAGGGCCTGACCTGCTGAGTGGGTTTGTGACACAACTGTCCATGTCAGCAATGTAAAATATTTCTCTGTCTTCAAAAATAGCACCAAATGTAGGCTTCCTAGGGTTGCTAAATAGCTGAACATTTCATATTCAAAAGCTAGTGTCATTTAACTAGCCACTAAAGAATGATGTGTGTGACACCTGCTTATACTACAGTAGCTGGTAACAAAGTACAATTCACCTTTAGAATATTTTGTAACAAACAATCAAAAAAAAAGATTAAGTTCCCCCAGATGAACCTGGAAATGAGTTTCGATTCTATGTCCCTTTCCTGTTCATTAAAGTTTAAATAAATGCAAATTAAAGCACTTGTGCAGGTTATGGTGGAAATTCTGTGTCTATCCCTTTTAATTTTATTTAAATCCCCATTTTCATTTGTAAAATGCCCCTTTCCCCATTTTGAGCCTGCTTTAGCAATCCTTTCAATATGACATAATTAACAAAATGCTCCTTTAAATAAGACTATCCCCATGTTTTCATCAGTATTCTCAGCAGTTTTTGAACATCTATTTTCTTCTGAGTTATTGTTTATGGCACATTCTTTCACACCCTTGGCTTCCTTCTGTCCGCTGGGTTCAACTCCATCACCCACCTACCCTCGGGCTAACTCCCTTACCTCCTTCCTCTGTGGTTAATCCCCTCTCCCCTGTGAAAGGGCCATTGGGGTGCCCCAAACCCCTTCCAAGCCTAAACTGTGTTGGAGGAGGTGCCAAATCGGTGGTGGGGGCCGAAGCCTACGAGCAGCTGGCTTCATCCTCCCAGGCTGGGAGTTTTCACTCTTTTCAAGTCCTCCCACACCCTTGGGAGGAGGCCAGCACCTAGGATGCACGTGCACAGACATGCAGGGAAGTGCTTGCACACTGCACCAGTCAGCATCCCCCTCTCTTTAGGCAGGCTGGGTTTTAACTGCTCCACTTCTAGTAACCCACTGGTGCCCAAGGAGTGCTAATAAGCAGCCTTCCACCCCAGGCTGCCAGTCTTGTGAGTGGTAGTGCTACTAATGCTCTGATGTGGTGGCACTTGAACACCCATTGTTTAACATGACTTTGTATGTGACTAGGGTAACTAGCAAAGACACTGCTGTGATCTTATGGCATGGGGGGGGTTAAACTTCAGGCCACAAAAGTACAAAACTTAGGCTCCCATTTCATTATTTTAAACCTAGCAATACTGCAGTATACTCAAAACTGGAAAAAGCATCTTAAAAGACAGATATAAAGGGGTAACTGAAAATAGAATAAAAAAGTTAAAGATTAAAAATTATCACTGTACAGTAACATGCTTTGCTGCTCTAAACAATGGCTGAAAATGAACACTATATATTTCAATGTTAAAATGTCTTTTTTTTAATCAATTTAAAAAAAAGAACACACCCCCTTAAAGATCTGGTGACACATTCAGGAGAACTTTAACAAAATATAATATTTAGGCACTGTCCGGCTTGTATTTCCAATACGTTCTGTATTCCTCCTCCCCATTATTTAATAGCAAGGTCATTTGCATGAAAACAAGATCTTTGCTCCCGAAGAGTTCATCTATTCCTGCTGCTTTCTCCATACCTGAAGTGATAGAGTACTGCTTGTGACATCACAGTTACTCCCATGGCAACAGATTGTGATGTCACAACAGAGGATTATGACTTGAAGTAGGGAGTAAGCTATACAGGCAGATGAACTCAAAATTAACTGTAAGGGGCAACAATCATATATTCATACACATTTCTTTAGTAATAAATTATGGGGAGGAGAAACATATAAAATATACATGGAATGCAAGCCGAATTGTACCTAATTATCATGTTTTTTAAAGTTTTCTTTGAGGCGTCAGTAGCTCTAAAATGAGACAGGAACCCATTGCTTTATTGAAGATCCCATGCTGAAAATCCTATAGCCACATACCTTAGCTAATGATGACTGACATTCGGTACACTCAGGGAGTATCCCGGAGCACCAGCTTGTCACAGTTACTCTAGCCTATATATTTGAATTGTGTGAATATCTCAGACCTGTCAACCTTTGGGTTCACCAGCCAATGTGATTTTTTAAGAAGACTAGTGTCTTGAGTCCTGTTTAAATTGTTTATGTATTTATTGAAAATTGCTAACTGGGAAAGGCACATTGAGCCGGGGATTGTTTCCAATTGTGATCCAGGCAGGGGTACAGACATGTAACATATCAAATATACAATGTACAGGCAAAGTGTGCAAAAATTTACAGAATATACACAGTATGCAGTAAACGAAATTGCACAACAAAAAGGCACTAGCAGGAATGGGAGCAAAAATACAGCCATAATTATATGACAGGGTGCAGCTGTAAAGCCACATGAAAATGACATAAAAAGGGCACACTGGAGTAGCACACGGTTCAGGGGGAGAATGGGTACGTGAACCCAAACAGATGCTTTGTCCATGAGATTAGCAAATGAAAGGAAAAAAAACTACCGATTTTGTAAAACGCTACCTCTTGAACTGGTCAGTCTTACTTCTAAACATTGGAAGTTAGTAGGGCAGATGTCTCTAACTAAGATTTAAAAAAAATTATCATTCATTCAAGAAGTTGTGGTTGGCTGGCACTAGTGTTGTGGCAGCAGCATGCCACACATCAACCTAGGAGGCTGCTGCCATTTGGGTTCAAGTCACAGAATCCCACACTGAGAACATCTGGGGTATGAGGCACTGTGCTCCTGGAGAGTGAGGGTGTGAAGGTCACCTGCCACTCGAGCACCTACTGCTGGCATTGCTGGCATATTAAAGGAAAATAACACAAATCTAAGTGCCACCCCTTCCAGTCACCAACTCTCTGAGTGGCATTATTTAGCAATAATGACAAACCTTCTAAGTACCTCTCAATCTTTTTTTTCTATTATTTTAAATCTGTTCACTAACTTCCATGGAAAAGGCTGACCACTGCATCTCAAGGGCAGCCAAACACTCCCCTGACTCGCTTTGCGTTAAGATGTCCTGCCAACTCAGCCACTGGTCAGCAGAGAATGTCAACATAAAGTGAGTGAAGGTATTGGGCAGCTGCTCTTGAGAGAGCAGCGGGCATTCTTTGCTACAGAAATTAGCGATTTTAAATGATAAAGGGGTTTAGTGGTACTTAGAAAATTTTCATTATTGACTAAAAATGCTATTTGGGAAGGGGGAAATGATCGGAAGGAGAATAGACACTTAGATATGTGTTGTTTTCCTTTAAAGTGTGGCACTAGCAATGACTGGGAAGGCAGGCACTTGCCTGCTTTTCCAGCTGGACAAAGTGCACTGTTGTGAAAAACACAATAATCCAGAGAGTGACAAGGGGAAATATAGGAAAAAGGTATGTGAGTGTTGGTGGGTAAGAAAAGATAAAAAAGAAGCAGTGGTTTTGAATATATTTTCTGTTCGTGAGATAAAAAACATTGTCTGACCTTTTTCATACACTAAGCCAAAAAAGTCAGTAAACCAGTAATTATCTTTGAGCACTGCTATATATATATATATATATAGGCATGCGTTTTCTTAAATCTAAAAATATGATCAAAACTTACAAAAAACGAAGTCATACTGCACCTCATAGTCAACAGCACTTAATACAAAAAAGGGTATTTTAACCTACTCTTTGAAAATAGCAAAATATTTTTTTTTCCGCACGGTGAAGGAGCTCAGTTGCATAAAGAGACTTTTGTACATACAGGCTTATGCTTCCTATTACATTTTAAGTAACCATTACTAGATCTCCAAGCCAGATCACCAGGTACAAAGTGTAATTGCAGCTCAGCAGGCAAACAGTGTGGATTTTTATGAAACATTAAATGCATACAGCACCAGTTCTCTATTCACTGTATTCACACAAACCTTTCATAATCTGCTTTTGACAATGTAAGTTTCTGCTACTGTCAGGCACCATAAAGAGGCTTCAAAAAGCAAATTACAGCTTATGTGCAATAGGGAACTCATGGAATAGCGTGCAGTGTCATTCCAGTACATTAATTATTATTTATTGGACAATCTGGTCAGTCCTATAATGGGACAGTATCCTTTCAGTGATGGACGTTTTTCACTGTTCAGTTCTAATCATGCTAACCCTAAGGTTCCCATTGAGTACAGTATACTCCTATTAAATGTGTGACTGCTTGGTAGGTTATTGTATCCATGCTGTGATCATTTGCTTGATCTATGATGTAGAATACTATGTCCAATGAAAGATGCAGATATTTCACACAGAATAATAGAAGTACAATAACCACTTCTTTTACTGACATTGTGATGTCTTCAAAAACTGCAACAAAGATAGTTACCCAACAGTATATGAAATATACCAGCTAGAAAACAACAGAATGTTCTCCACAAGTGAGATAATTATGGCAATGATTAAGAAACATTCAGAAAAAATTAGAATAAAGCCAGTCTCATGGTGCTGACCAATGGGGCATCACTCTGGCATGCTAGCGACCCAGGTTCATACCCCACACCGGGTGCCGGGAATGGAGGCGGGCAGGCAGGGAGTTAAGGGTATCCTTTGGATGCTTCCCTCCCAGGGGGAGGGCTGTTGTGGTCTGCTCTCGGAGCAGCACTTACTGGTGGCTTATGGAGAGACTCTAGGTAGTGTTGGTGACCACACACAGCCGAACATCCCCACCCCCAGGATGCCACCATGGCCACACATATGGGAAATGGGAGGGGCCCCATGATGCAGAAACAAAACTGACTGATATAGGATGCCACCTGACATGTACTATAGTACAAGCACAGCCTAACCTGAGATGCTCCCCAAGGAAACCAAGTACAGTACATCCTCTGGGGTTGTCCCTTCCTGGCCTTTAGGGGCCTGTTACTTTGAGGAGCAAGCAAGGAGAACACTATAGTGAGAGGTAAACCTGGGAATGATGAGCGGGTACGTGGCAGGATCAATAGTGCCAGTTCGAGTGGGGAGCAAAAAAAAAAGAAAATCAGAATAAAACATTTCCATACTCAGATTTAGTCTCGTCCTATATTTTGTTGCATGTCTGGGTCTGTCAGAGGACTAGCAGACTCTCTCACAAGTAACAATATTATAGTTTCTTCAAGAAATGGGTCATGCTTGGACTTAGCAGCAAAATACTTTCAAATACTTCCACAGAAGTCAAAAAATGTATATAGAGTGTCTAGACAGACTAAAATACATATGTATGCACAGGCATGTCATCTACTTATATACACTAAAATCAGTACATACATTTCACATATAAATGATGACATCTATGGACTGAGAAAGCATCTTGTAGAAGTGAAAGACCATATTTACACACTGTCTTTATTTTGTGCATTTTATACAAAATTAATGGAAAACACCAGTTAGCCAAACAAGCCCCTCCCAATGGATAAAACACTGACTTGGGGTTTTTGCATAGAAAAAAATGTAGTTCCTGTAAGCGCCTGTACCTAACTTTTGTAAATCCTCCAGTTTGTAAACAGTGGCTGTGCAGTGCCTTGTCAAGAATGGAGTGCGCTTCCATGCCGCTCACTTGTACTGGATGAATACAAGTGAGCCATGCTGAGCCGCATGCCATGCCTGAAATGGCGCCATGCAGCGTGGCCATTGTTTACAAACTGGAGGATTTACAAAAGCAAAATACAGGCACTAACAGCTACCAAAAAAATATTTTTTATTATACAATGGCAAGAAAGAATCCTGGTCCCTGATTGGTCAGACTGGGACTGGACCCGGGATGTCATCCCAGCTCTAGTCCAAGCGCACTCACAACTGCATCAAATGTTTGTAAAAATATCTGGCTGCGGCCGTCCCTGTTTCAGTGCTCCCCGCTCACTGCCTCAGTGAAAGCTGCAATTCTGATCAGCTTCACAATACTTTAATCCAGACCCGTCACATCACACATTCCCCAAAGAAAATGTTCTTTTCTTAGTGTAAAATAAAATGAAATAAATTAATAAATGAGCCAAGTGATAGCTGTCTTTGCCATCGGCTTCATAACTCTCCCCTGCTGCATTGACAGTCTCCGCTCCTAGAACACCTAAAAGAGCATTCATTACTGTTTCATTTTTTTATCACAAAAAAAATCCTCTAATGCTGAAAGCCGTCACACCATCTTTACAATGTATGGTACCACTGTCACTGCCTTGGCTCCTGCTCTCCACACACTTCTCCCTCGGAAACGTGAAATCTATCATCTGGACTGGTTTCACAGAACTCTGTCCCGCTCTTTCTGCAGTCCCCGCCAGCACAGTAACTGACCCTGCAAGCATGAGTGTAACCCCATGCTTCACCGTTTTCTACCTTCAATCCTTTTCTACCGCTAATGCAGAAAGCTGTACCGGTAGAGGACACATCTGTAACAGACATGGAGGTGAAGGCAGGGCATCTCTCCAACTTTCAGGCTACAAAGCTGGACCGACTCGGACTGTGGGTGGGTGGGGCAACCTCTCACTTTCACAAGATGACAGAAACAGTGAAGCAGGGGAAAGAGAGAAATGAACATTACAAACTGAACATTTAAAATAAAAATAAACACAGGGAACAACAGCACACACAAATGTTACTATGTTGGAGTGCACAGCCACAGTTAACAGCAGCTCCAGTTACTGCCCGAAACAGTAAATAAGGACTATTTTAAGTATACCTACCCATTGAATAAAACACCCCAAAATGTACTTCTAAATGTACGTTTTCATCTTTTTAAGTTTTTTTTTTTACACACACGCCATCGTATAATAGGAGTAATGCACTCCAGCGTGGGTGTTATGCTGGGATAACATCCCTTCCCGGGTGCTGGATGCACTCGGTCTGCGGCCTCATGCCCAACCACCCAAGGTGGGATGTTATCCCAGCATAACACCCACCCTGTTGTGCATTATTCCTTTAATGCAAAACCTCAAATTGGAGGGTTTATCCATCTGAGGTGGGCTTGTTCAGATAACAGGTATTTTCCTTTCAAGATCATGGGCAAATGGGTCTATTTACAGTTTTCTAATAAAATTTCTCTTCACATTCATATGTTCTGTGTCCAGAGTTGTGAAACAGGGTTTTGTCAATGCACTCACAAGTTAGCTTTGGCGCCACCAGTGGGATTAACTAGGAAGTGTGGTTGAGCATGTGTTTTCATCTGTGCTGACCGTTAGCTTCACGTGTTAGCCTTCTCCATCCAACTGCCCCCAAAAGCACATCACATAGTAAATTAACAGTTCATTACCAATCTAAGTCTCAGAATGTGTACTGTCAGACACATCTTCTTCCTCACTGTCAGTCACGCTACATAAGATGAACCAGGCTAAGATACAGTACGAATAACCCATGCCTCGTAAGACTAAAGTACAACTGTACCTTGAAACACAATGTGCTGTGACCCTTCAGTTTCTTTAAGACATTATGTACTGGTAGCACTGATAGGGTTAACAGAAAGCCACAGTTCCTGAGGTGACAGCTGAGGTATAGTTTGGGTCATAATGCTAGATGTTTACAAGGCAATGGGTTATGAAAATGAGCACCACACCCTCAATGAAGTGCCTCAATTGTGTCTCAACTAACCAAGTAAGCAAACATCAGAGCATGAAAGCACTGCGCAAAAGAGTGATAGAGCTGGTATAAATTGAAAAACAGCAATTATACCATAGCAAGAAAAAATCCTGGACTCTGATTGGTCTGTCTTGGGCTGGACCCGTGCTGTTATCCCAGCACAACATCATGGCTCTAGTCTCAGCCTCACTGTGAACCAATGTAGATGAGCTTGAGCACCTTAAGCATCTGCTTGATTGTTTCATCTGCTCTTAAAAATTAAAAAATATTTTTCCACACAAAAGCATCTTTAAAATGATTGTTTTTATTCTGTATAACAACGAGCCATTGTATAATAGCAATAATGCCCTCCAGGGTGTGTGTCGTTTGGGATATCCACACGCTCGTTGTTGATGCACATTTCGCCCGCGGCCTCCTGCCCAGCCACCTGAGGCGTGACGTTATCCCAGCACGACACACACCCTGTCAGGCATTATTGTTTAATTAATCTCACAAAATAATACTGCAGACCTCATAGATTTGCGTCAGTAATTTGAACAATGAAACTAATACTGGCAACAGGAAAAACATTTGCCCATGTTCTTTAAGAAGCTGTCAAAATGAACTGGTTTTGGAGAAAGTAAAGTGTTTACAAAATGGTATATGTAAAAACTATGAATATCTAATACCTGACAGTCTCTGTCCCATTCACGCACTGCTTGCATTGCAAAGTGCACCATCATCTTATCATAATTAATAGTTGTTTTTTTTTTATCTCCACAGCTGATATTTACTCCCAAATTAGTACCATTTATCAATAGTATAGACACATTTTTAAGAGGCATGACCTTTCAAGCTGAATGCATCCATTAGAATATCGAGTAAGACGCATGTTGGGGCCTGTACATCACCTATGGCAGATGAGTCTTGCTGGGCTGTTTAGATGGCATCAATGACCTCAACAGACAGAGAAATCAGGATTTCAATTCACTACAAATCTGGAAAATTAACATAAATTGGTTTTAAATGCTAGCAAAACCCAGGCCATATTGTTTGGGTCTGTGCCAGAACATGGTGACCTTTATAAATGACAAATATTTTGCATTGATGACTCTCTGCTTGAGTGGGTGGACTCTTTCAAATACCTAAGCATTACTTTTGACCCCGCTCTTAATTTCATGCTTCATGTAAATGTGGTGTGTAAGTCTGTTAATTCAAGGCTAGGCTCTGCATACAGAATTAGACACAATGCTCGTACTCCCCCCCCCACACACACAGACGCACACATAAACGTGTGTGGCTAAAGCACAAGGCATCCTACTGCCCACATCAAGCTATGGAGCCTAAGCCTGCGTCCGCACATTCAAATCCAACTTGAAAAGGTGGGATGTAATCTATCAGAACATTTGGTCCTTTGCTTTTGCAACCACCTGCCTAACACTTTATTGTTTGCTCTGCTCAGGACTGGGTTGGCTCTCCCCTGCTGCAGGACACACCTTTAATTTTGGACGTTTTATTGATAAAGTTCTGTGCCATCAGACCCCCTCCTGCTTAGTTGCACCCCTTACAAAACCATCCTGTGCTGCACACTCCCTTAGGTCCTTCGATCAGGCTGTATTGTCAGTCTCAAAGTGCCACAAACATGGGAGAATTACCTATTTTGCACCTAAGCTTCAGAACTCAAGGCATCACTACCCATCAACTGTGAATGTAGGAAGTATTTATCACTGGAAAAGCTCTGCTGCTGTCCATAACCATTCTGATGACCCAGTGTTTTTGTCATGTTCACTTTGTTCTCTAGACCTAAAGTTATACTCCAAGTTATACTCTGTTCTCTAGACCTAAAGTATACTCAGTATTTCATTGTTGATTCACTTGTGTTTACTAAAATTTGTATGTAACTGTTTCTCATATGTATTACTTTTTTGTAACTGTGCAATTGTTGTAACACTTCTCCAATTTGCTTATTTACGCTGTAACTCGTCCACTTCTTTTACCATATTGTAACCTCCCAGGCCATGCCTGGAAGTAGACACGTTCATGCCTGGTACATGCACTACATGATCCAAAATGAACTAATTAAAATAAATAAATGACAGTGAGTTCTTGCAACTTTTATTTTTATAAATATTCACTCTGGGCTTAGTGTAACTAAGGGCTGCATGGACTTTAGTAAGGGGACACTGTGACACTAGTGATATATAGCTGCCTTATTAATGTCATTAAAATAAAGCAGGTGTTTCATTAGTACAAGCAGGTGTTATACTCAAAATAAGCACAGTTAAATGGCTCTAAGCCCCATAACCTTCTCTTCCACGCACATAAAGGCCTCTATTAAACTCTGTTGAGTATAATCACAGACGGGAACATGTTACAAGCTACTAATCAACACAAGCAGATCCTTGGCTATGCTTTTTGGCTCACCCCTACACTAAAGAGCTGTCTGTCCCCTCTGTCAATCTCCTGTACCGAGGGATCCTTTCTTGCTGCAGTCTCTTCATTTAATTACTTAGGCCTCACATTGGACTTTTCCCTTGATTTCCCTCTCCATGTCACATACATTTGCAAGGTTGTCAGCTCCAGGTTAGGTCTCTGATGTAAGGTTAGTCACAACCTCACTTCTTTGTACTCAATAAATAAATAAATAAATAAAGCCTGGCTAGCCACTGCCCATGGTATCCTTCTTCTTAAACGTCCGTACGGGGTTCCAGTTTTCTCAGCCACTGCCAAATCCCTTGTACAAAAAGGGCAGTGAAATACAATAACATTTGCCATTTTGCATTGGCCTTGAGTTATTGTGTTCATCCCTACACACTACACCAAGCTTGGCTGGCTCCCCCACGCATCTCTACACACTACACCAAGCTTGGCTGGCTCCCCCACGCATCTCTACACACTACACCAAGCTTGGCTGGCTCCCCACGCATCTCTACACACTACACCAAGCTTGGCTGGCTCCCCCACGCATCTCTACACACTACACCAAGCTTGGCTGGCTCCCCAACGCATCTCTACACACTACACCAAGCTTGGCTGGCTCCCCCACGCATCTCTACACACTACACCAAGCTTGGCTGGCTCCCCAACGCATCTCTACACACTACACCAAGCTTGGCTGGCTGCCCCACGCATCTCTACACACTACACCTAGCTTGGCTGGCTGCCCCACGCATCCCTATGTGACCTCGAATTGAGTGGTGTGACATCATGCATAATCGACTGCCCTTGTACCTTACTTCGGCTCTCCTTCCCTCTCACAGCAGCTATTCTTTAAGATCTCCTGTCATGCCCCACTACTGTAGCTATCCTAGAAATGAGAACAAAACTAGGTGATATTGCTTTCTTGAGTTTTGCCCCTAGATTATGGAACTTTATTCCATCTGAACTTCGACTATGCATAGCAATCCAGGTTTCCTTAACAGTTACCAAAGATACTGACATATTGCAGTTACATGCTTTTACTCTTAGCTAGTTTCATCTGCATTGCACACTAGAATTTTGCATGTCTTACATTGCCTCTGAATGTATTGTGATTTTACAATTTTATCATTTTTGTCTTCAGTAATACATACTGCATTGTATATTCCTGATCATTGTTTTTACCAAGCCTTTTGCCTTCTAACCCCCTGCTTATGTTATTACATAGCTGACCGTTTTTGTATTTGTATCTCAGACTTTGCTTTCATGTATGTATATGCTGTTGCAGTTATCACCGTAACGGTATCTCAATTGTAACCTCCCAGGTTGTACCTGAAAATAGCCATCTGATTGTCTAGTGCACCTACCTGGTAAATAAAAATGAAATAAATATTGTGAGCAGTTTCTCTTTTACCTCAGGCACAGTACAGCATGTCATTTTAGGCACTAAGGATCAGGCAAAAACAATCGTATTAAGTCTTCGGGGGGGGGTGCAGAAATCTCCCCTAAAATGATTCATGTCTCCACAGTTTGATTACTCCTGCATTTTCCAAAGTTCTCTGCCTGGCCTCAGTGTGCTTGTAGAGGGCAGTACTGTAGGAGCTGGAGGGGTGGTTTGGGGAGTGGAGCAAGGCCAGAAAGTGTGCTTTCAATCTGAAGTTTGCATTAAAATTAAAGTGGATTCCACATACTGTACAAGGATCATCTGGTCATGCAGTTGGGATGTCTGCAAATAATGACAGTGTACTGCCTTCCCCCCGTTACATGATTAGTTATCAAACAATGCCATGGTGAGCCTTGTCCTGGTCAGCCTCCTCTTAACAATGAAAACAATGTGGCCTCTCCAAACAAGGTAACACATTTTGGTCTTTTCCATAGAAAACAAACTCTACCCAGAGCCAAAACGGCTGCTATACATATAGCTGATAACAGATAAAGAATTTATGTGTGGTTTGAATTGTAATGAATAGTCAGAGGACAACAGGTTTGGAAAGTTATTTGTGTAAAACTCTTACCATGGAGACACACACACACACACATATACACTGTACAGACATCCACACAGTGACAGATGCATCCACAAACGCTGACATCCTAAAACGCATCCATCCATATACACAGACATGCATGCCCTTCCAAACAGACACACATCCATTTGTTACATCCATATACAAACACACACTACAGTGTATCCATACACACATGCACACATCCATATGTGTCACACACAAACAACATTCATACATGCAGACACATATATATCCATTCACACATTACATTCACACATTACAGTCACACATTACATTCACACACTACAGTCACACATTACATTCACACATTACATTCACACATGACAGTCACACATTACATTCACACATGTATTCTTTGGAGCACTTGATTTAGCCTTTTTAATTGTTTAATGCAAGCCTGCTGGGACGCCTTGGCCCTTGACATCTGTTGGCAAAATTAAGGGGAAGCAGCATGCCCAGTCTTGGGGTTCAAGCTGTGTGGACCAGGAAAGTAAAGAGGTAATATGGGTTTAGCAGCAGCTTTGTTTCAAGTGGCCACAGTGGATGGAAATTAGATGTTCTAGAATCAAAGAGTAGTGGAATCAGGGTTAAGAAACTACCACGCTCTACAGGTTGGACTGAGCAATGGGGGTGTATGCAAACTCTGCTACCTGCTTGACAACCCCCTAAACCAATCCTTTGTTCTACAGGCTGAGCTGTCTTTTGTTTTCAACTTGCCCCACATTTATTTTATTTATTTATTTAGTTGCTGTTAACCAGGTAGGTGCACTAGACAAGAAAGGCATATTTTCAGACAAGATCAACGGGGTTAAAAAAGACAGTTGGAAGTTCATAAAGCAGAAAAGGTAACAATACAAAGTGCAGAATAATAATAATGAGACACAAACATTGTGTCCTAGTAACAGTGACACAACTGAGCAGGTACAGGTCATACAAGCACAGAATGAAGCAACAGTGAGTCAGATGCAAAACATAATGCAGCACATATAGTTACACAAAAAGTTAAAGATAAGAAATACAGTAACGTGACAAGAGAAAAACAAAGCATACAGGCTGGAAACATTACAACACAAGAATACCACTACAGACCAGAGTATCACAAGATATTTCAACAGCACTCTTTTTCTCTCTTTTACCATCTGCGGTAAACAATAAAAAAGAATTAAGATTTTAAAATGCTGTGTTTTTATAGCTAAGTTCATCTGAATTACTAACAGGAACACAGACAGACAGAAAGAGAGACAAGAGGCACCCATGGACAGGCAGATCCAGAAAGAGAGGGTGAGAACAAACAGCTTGACATTCTGACTTGGACACCAGATAAACACATGAACAGACTGATTCAAAGAAAAAAGCAGGGACAAACGGACAATTACAGTAGACACACATAGACAAGAGGAAAGACAGACTGACAGGAAACAGATACAGCATGCAACCACTGACACATGGGTGGACAGCCAGAACTGACAGAAATACAAGTTACACAAATATATAGACAGATGCAAGGAGAGCAGAGGCCAAGAGAGACACAGCAGACACACACAGGCAGGTGAACAAAAAGACAGAGTACAAATGCTCAGAAATGGACAAACAATCTGACAAAGAGAGCAGATACAAACTTGGAAAGACGGATCCGTTGAGAGAACACACACACACACATCCTCAAGAGGGAGAAGAAGGCACAGACGGAGCAGATAAACTGGCACAGCTCTGTAGGAGGACCAAGAAAGTGCCATGCAGTGGGTAGCTAGTAGTCTGTGGTTCCCATTCTATGGAGGGGGACTAGCAGACTGCTACGCAGCTGATATTTTGATGTCCAAAACAACAAAAGTCAACACCCAAGACTGGAATGGAGTGAGAAATGAACTGAGCCACACACAAATAAAAAGGAAAAATGCGGGTTTTACCTTGTCATCAATCCTTTAATTGTGCTAAAGAGTACTCCATGCTTACAAAATGAAGAACAGAAGCCCCAACAGGTCACTGAAGTCTTTTTATGTTGCTTGCACGCATGTGCAAGAAACATAGTGCCATCATCGGAGATTTCAGAGGTGTGTCACCTCCTCCTCCAATTCAGTCAGTGTGTTGGCAGGCGCAGCCCCTGTAAGCCAATGCATTCTGGAGCTGTCTATGACAAGCTCCAAAAGGCAGTGGCATACAGTTGAAAGGGGAGCTACGCTTGAGTGAGCAGCGATAAGATATCGGGCTCCCGCAGCATAGCTCCCCAGACACCCACGCAGGCGTGCGGCGCCCCCCTGCTCCGATGCATTCGTATACGACGGGTGCCCGATCCCCGCCGGTTGAGCTGGCCCCTCAGGTAGTGCCACGCTGGGAGCCCACCCAGTGGCAGCGAGTCTCAGGCCGACGGGTGCTCGTAATCCCGCCGCTGAACGCCTCAATCAGTCCTTGTGCCACGCTGGGAGCCCACCCCAGCGTGGCAATGCCCTGCCGTCCGCTTTTTTTTCCTGCAAAGAAAAACGGTCCCACGTAGTCTCCCTGGCCCCTCCCACAACCCGCACCACCCACTGCGCATCTTGCCTTTCCCTCACATCCTCACCCCATACTTACTCTGAACCTCGCGCAACGATCTTCGTGGACCGGGAACACGCTCTGCACTCTTCTTCAAAGCCGACCGCGAACTGAGGAAATGCCGGTAAGCTGTATAATGGGCTAGATAGGGGTTTCAACTTGTTGCATATCTCAGGCATTTTGAGTTTTGCAATTAATTTTAACATGGGTTTTGGGACCCCTTTTCATGAATGATGTCACTGTCATGGCGATATCGGTCCGGCGGTGATTTCGCAGTCACTGTGCAGTCACTGCGCAAAATCACCTTCGGGCCTGAATAATGCCATGACAGTGACATCATTCATGAGGAGAGGTCCCAAACCCCATGTTGAAACCGGTGCCAAAATTAAAAAAATCAGTTTATTTAGCTTATGCTGCGCAGTCTTCACGCACCGTAGTTCACTTAAATTTCAATATTTTCACCCAGATTTTCAACATTGCCATTTACCACACCTTCTTATGAGTAGTACAGCTGTCATTTTCACATCTCACCAAAATGTGTTTCCGCCATGTAGCGCATAATGGTGCAGTCGGTAAAGCAAATCAATGTACGGACAAATTAAGAAAATCACAGTGACATTGTTCATGAGCAGAGGTCTTAAAATGGCTATGTTGAAAATTTGGTGAAAAAATTCTAAATGACTGTTTTACAAGCGCACGTATGCAGTTCCTACGCATGCTTGTAAGGTGTATAGATTTCAATATTTTCACTCCAGATTTCCACATTGCCATTTTATCACACCTTCTTATGAGTAGTACAGCTGCCATTTTTCATATCTCACCCAAAATGTGTTTCCGCCCATGTGGCTGACAATGGCGCAGTCGGTGTGCGAAATCAATGTAATGGATAAATTAAGAAAATCACAGTGACACTGTTCATGAGCAGAGGTCTTAAAATGGCTATGTTGAAAATTTGGTGAAAAATTCCAAAAATGACTGTTTACTTAGCGTATGTTGTACAGTTCATCACATCACTGTAGTTCGAATTTTCAATATTTTCACCCAGATTTTCAACATTGCCATTTTACCACACCTTCTTATGAGTACTATAGCTGTCATTTTTCACACCTCACCCAAAACGTGTTTCCGCCCATGTAGCGCACAATGGCGCAGTCGGTGTGCAAAATCAATGCACGGGACAAATTAAGAGGTCTTAAAATGGCTATGTTGAAAATTTGGTGAAAAAATTCCCTTCAGATGTTCTGCAATATTACTAATGAAGACATTGAACAGAACTGGCCCCAGGACCGATTCCTGCAGCACCCCACTGGTCGCCCCCTCTCCCTAGTCTGCACACCATTTACCACCACTCTCTGCTACCTGTCTGTTAGCCAGTTTCTAACCCAGTTTACCACCCTTTCCCCCATGCCCAGCCTACCCAGCTAGTTTATCAGCCTCCTATATGGGATGGTGTCAAAGGCTTTGCTGAAATCAAGGTAAGCGTTGTCCACTGCCCCACCCTGATTCACTTCCTTTGTCACCCAGTCAAATAAATCAACCAGATTTATCTGACATGATGTCCCCACTGTGAATCCATGTTGTCTATGGTCCTGGTTCCGATGGCATCTAGATGCCCACTATCCTTTCTTTAAGCAATGTCTCCTGATCTTCCCCACTACTGAGGTGAGGCTGAATGGCCTATTGTTCCCTGCCTCCTCCCTGCTGCCAGACTTGTGTAGGGACCACATGTGCCTCCTCCAATTCACTCATGTTGAATGACTTAGTGAACATGGCTGCCAGAGGTACTGCTATCTCCCTTCGCAGTTCTGTTAATATCCTTGGGCGTATGCCATCTGGTTCCATCGCTCTGTCCACCTTCAATTTAGTGAGCTCCTGCAGGACTCTTTTGCCTTTGAATGGAGTATTGTCCACCTCTTCACCCCATTGGCAACTGCTGTACTGCTGTGGCCCTTGCCCTTCCCACTCTTCTGTGAATACTGAACGGAAAGACACAGTGGATGTCTTGGGAGGAAGGCATGAAACTGTCACTTCCAAATACCTAAACAGCACATACAAGCAAGCAACATTCGGCATTGACAAATGCTTGTTTAGTACCTGCTGTGCACAGGGATTTCAACATTGAAATGGCCAGGTATAGAAGCCTGTCCTGAAATATTTGTCAGCCACCAAGTTACTTGCTACAATATCTTTTATGTTTAGTTAAAAAATGTAAGCACAGCAATCATGCCTCCGGGTCTTTGTTAGCTAGTTAGTGTGTACTGTTGCTGCCCTGCTACCATGCTCATGATATGGCTCACCTTGCTCTTGGTCGCTGTCCCCAGGATCTTTCCCTGGATGGATGAAGATGCTGCTGCCACTGCGGACGGATGAAGATGCTGCTGCCACTGCGGACGGATGAAGATGCTGCTGCCACTGCTGATCGTGGCAATGCTCCCATTTGGTGCTAACTGGTTCACTACTCCAGTGGCAGCTGTGTGAGTGTGGGGCCAACACGGGGACAGAGCAATGAATGACAGGTCAGGGACTGGTGGCACAGGGATTAATGCTCATTGCCGGATCTCTCCATTCTAACTAATGATCTGGGTGAGGTGGAATGGCCACAGCCTCTGCTGCTACTAATGTGCCCCATGCTCCCAGTGGCTGCTCTTCCTTGGTGCTCCAGCACAGCCAGTGGCCACAGTTCACTAAATAAGCCGACTAATAGCTGATACATATTGTACACTAAACAAGGCACACACAAAAGTACAGCAGTGTTCTGTAATCCTGTAGATCCATATGAAATCTGTAGGACTGCCTTCAACCTGTACTGATGATGGTCCTTCCTTAGATGTTGTACTTACATCTTAAGTTACCTTCCAGTACACAGTGATAAAGGCACCATTTGGTCTGACAAAAATAAAAACGTATATCGACTCTCACATAAAGGTAAGCTTTTCAGTCTTAGAAGGAAAAAAAAAAAAACAACAAGCTTACTGGCCCAAAGATACCTGTAACCTTCTGTGGTTCATGGGCTACTTGAATCCTAGAGTGAGGCAGTGTAGCCTAGAGGTTAAAACACAGAACCATGCCGGCTCTGTAGTGCTAAGTGATAAGGGATCGCTCAGCATGCTGGAGACCTGGGTTTATGCCCAAACCTGGGACAACAGCAGCAGAGACCAGAGTGGAAGGTTAGGAGTGTCCAATGGAAGCTCTCCTCCTGGAGGGGTGAGGAAGTGAGCCTGTACTGCTTTATGAGCAGCTCCTGGAGGCACCATGGTGGCAGCACACGTTGTGGTGTGACTGACCATGTGCTGCAGGTGTGTCTCCTCAGACCACTGCCTGTGTGTGGCCCCAATATGGGAAGTGGGTGGATTGCAGGAGAAAATGGACAATGTCTACTCAGCTGACCAGAGGACGGTCGCTGGGTCCTGTTGCACCACGCAGCCTGGGCGAGTCCCTCTAAGCTGATCTCCTGCCATATGCCTGTGTAATGGACTCTCAAATCCCTCCCGTGGGCCCCCTGAGATGGCCCCCCCCGGGCAAAGCGATACATCAGGTAGCCAAGGCATGGCACAGCACAGCACATGAGGGGAACAGTATGGATGGCTGAGAGGGATGGCTTGGTGATCGAAGGGGGTCCCTAGGCATGGCCTGAAGGAGTGGCCAGTTGGGGGCATGGGGAGCATAAAGAAATAAAGCAAAAAAGCAGAAACACATAACCATGAACCACAAGCACAAACAGATCCAAGTTTAAATCCCACAGCTGCCATTTGCTTACTGTATGGCTCTGAGCAGATCATGTAACCTCCATGTTCTTGATTCATTCTCTCTCTCATGCCCTGTCATATCTGTATCCAACCTTGCTGACTTGCAATTGACCTTTCTGTGTGCGCCTAATGGCTGCTGCTAACTGTCCATGGACTGTAAAGCATGAGACTGCATTATGCATGAAAGGCACTCTATAAAATCAAATTTCCTTTTCCATTTGCTGACTTTTCATGCCCTCCAAACATTAGCTAAAGATAATGGGTGGCTGGTGACAACTGCCCACTAGCAGTGTTCCTGTACGACTGTATTCTGCTCTCTTGTCATACACATCTCATTTTAAAGGCAACCTAGCACAATGGAAGATATTCACATAGCTTTCTGCTGGTCAAAGGAAATGCAGCACCACTTCTATGATATATGCTACTGTGGAATAACCATAGGGATTTGCAAAAACATACTGAAAGGTAAAGTAAAGGTATTTTCAAGTAAGGTGCCTGATTGACACTCGGAAGGGAGTTTTTAAATCTTTCCATCGGAGACACGTTCACCTGGGACAGAAATCTAGAAGTTTCTTCAACATATGCTCAGGCCTTGCTGCAAACTAAACTCCCCTACCAGCCTTTAAAGTGCTGCTGATGCCTTAAAAAAAACTTTAAAAAACATAATAATTAGGTACAATTCAGCTTCCATTCCATATATATTCTGAAGATTCCTCCTCCTCAGTATTTATTATAAGAACATTTGCAAGAATATATGATCTTTATCCTTCAGGGGTCATCTGCTTCTATAACTGACTCGAGTCATAATCCTCTGTTGTGACATCACAGTCTGTTGCCATGGGAATAACTGTGCTGTCACAAGCAGTGCATTTTGACCTCAGGTAGGGAGACAGCAACAGGAATAGATGAACTCTTCAGAAGCAAAGACCCTGTTTTCATGCAGATGACCTCAATAATAAATAATGGGGGAATGGAATACAGAACTAATGTGAAATACAGGCTGGACTGTGTCAAAATTATTTTGGGGCTCCAGTGGCGCAATCGGTTAGTGCACTGTACTTATAAAGCAGGACTGAGGCCAGCCCGCTGGCGCAGGGGCAGGGCACCAACCTGTGACGCCAGCAATCTGGGTTCAGGAGTGATCCGGGTCATTGAGGGTTGGCCGGGGAGAAGGATTGCGGCCCAGCGACTGCCTCCTTCCAGGGAGAGGGGGTAGAGTGATCGGTGCACTACAGACACCTAGTGGAGGCTGGGTGTACCATAAAGCACCGAAACCAAGAAACTCGTTGGGACGGAGTGGACGCTGGTCATCATTGCATGTCCCTGCCCCCACGTACAGGGGGAAAAAACTCTGCTGCCTGCCGCCTCAATGAACCCAGCCCTTCCGCTTCAATTAGCTCCCAAGGGCCGGCTCCCCGAACTATCCCGTCGATTGCGGCACTTAGGGCTGGTGCCGCAAACCCGCCCTGGGGGGCAAGCCAGGGGGTATTAGGGAGTCACAGCTGGAAGTAGGGAGTGGATGCGGAAGGGGTCCATAACCTGGCAGAGGCATAGGTGGCAGGTAAGCGACAAAACATACACTAAATAAAAAAATAAGCAGTAATGAGAAATGCTGAGGTTGTGAGTTTGAGCCTCACCTGGAGTATGTTTTCCTGGGAGGCAGTATAGCGCAGTGGTTTGAGGATCTGAGCTGCAAATCTGGACACCTGGGTTTGAATCCCACAGCCCCCACTTGCATACTGTGTGACCCTGAGAGAGTCACTTAACTTCCATGTGCTTCCAGGTCACACCTGTAAACAAGCTTTTAGCTTAGTGTGTCTCTCCTGGTAAAAGGAAAAATTATATTTTGGTAACGTCCCCCTGAAGGAGTCAGCTGTTCTTTAAAGAGCTAGTGTACTGCCTAGAATTAACATTAACTTTCAGAAATAGTCAGCTATCACTTTTTTCTTTTCTATTTTCTAATTAGAAGATTTCTACCTGACAGTATTAGGTGTGATGTGTGGAACAGCACTCTACATGGAGGCTGACATAGTGAGTTCTATTCCTCCCTATACAGCATCAGTACTGTGACATTACTGACCGTGATATCACTAGTAATCAAGAAGAGTCACTTTCCTGCTGATCTATTGGTAACTTGTGACATGTTACCAATCAGGCAGCAAGGCTTTTGTTGTAACAATGAGTGAGGTCACATGCTGATGATGTAGTGGGAGAAATAGAAATGGAAATTGCATACCTACCATAATTCTCGATCTTCTTGGACAAAGTCTCCACCACTCATTCACACTAATGGGAGTACGCCGGGGGTGCTAGGACCCAGCAGGAGCCAAACTTTTTCAGGAGGGTCAGTGCTGAGATGAAGCTGTGAGGAAGCAGCACCAAGAGCTAGGCTCGCGCGGAATAGACTGTCTCGGCGTGGACCTTCCAACTGCCTCAGTACCTTTTTTTCCAAGGAGGTGCAGTGTAACTAACCTAGAGAAGGACTAGCCTAACTATCGGACATAAGACAGTTTGAATGACCCATGTAAGAAGGGTCAAAACACAAAGTCTTCACAACTCAACATTGGAGGAGTGAAGATCAGAAAGAGAGAAGTGAGCTCAGGGGATGGTGGGTGGGCGTGTGACTGAGTGGTGGAGACTTCATCCAAGAAGATCAAGAATTATGGTAGGTACTGTATTCCATATCTTCCTAGACATAAGGGGTTGGATATTCAAAGAGGTGCGCTTATGCGTAATGGGGTTGCGCCTGCCAGTCCTAAATTGCATTCGCTATATATTCAGCATCATTCACAAACTGACTGTCTTGTACGGTATAGCTGTACGCCCATTGGCTCTTGCTCTGCACCAATCGGGCGTAAGAGCCCCACTGGCAGTCGTCGGCGGGCGCGGGCAGCAGGCGGTGGATGCTGCTGCCCTTGCTACGCGTGGGGAGCGGGTGGTGGGCCGTGGGTGGGTGGGGCGGGGACACTAGGTCACCAGGGATGTGTTGGGGGTTTACACCTCCATCCCGCGATCGGGATTATCGGTCCACTGGACCACCAGGGATATATTCGGGAGGTGGGGGTGTGTGTTTAACTACTGCAGCCCGCGATCGGGCTTCTCAGTCCACTGGACCACCAGGGATATGTTCGGGGAGGGGTGTGATGACTACTCCAGCCCGCGATCGGGCTTATTGGTCCACTGGACCACCAGGGATATGTCTGGGAGATTTTGCTGCCCGTGATCGGGCTGGTGGGGGGGGAATTAAAGCTATGCCCGCGATTGGGCCAGTGGTGGTGGTGGTGGGGATTTTACACTCTTTTGCCCACGATCGTGCTGCAGGGGGCGTCGGTCCCCGACGGCTGCTACTTGGCAGGGCACCAGGCGCAAGTCTTTGGGGATCGGCGCACCTGCATGCTAATGGCATGCAAATAGAGCCATAATCAGATGCAAATGGCCCTCCCTGCACCTTGCATGAATTATGGCCCCATTTGCATGTCACCTTTTGAATATCGGGATTTTACGCATGGCGCAATGGTACTTGCGCCACCGCAAGTTGAATGTGCTCCACTCTGACCACTTGCAGTGGCGCAAGTTCCACTGCGCCATGCACAGTGGCTGTGGCTAGAGGGTGATATTCAAAGGAGTTGCTCAATAGCGCAACTCCTTTGAATATCGCCCAGGCCACACCCCTGTGCAACTATTTTGCGCAGCGCAAGGGCTTGCGCCTAAGAATAGCGCAGTTTGAATATCCAGCCCCAAGTCTCCATCACTCATTCATACTAATGGGAGAGTACCGAGCTAAATAATTCCCCGACACGGGTGGCAGGAGAGAGAGGAGCTCACTTTTTAGGACAGACGTCCATTGAGAATTGTCCTGCCAAATGACTGATGTTGTCTAGCATAGACACCAAGATAGTGCTTAACAAAAGTGTGCATGGAGCTCCAGGTAGCCACACTTCAAATGTCTGCAATGGGGACATTATGAATTTCTACCAGAGATGCCGCGACTGTTTTGGTAGAGTGAGCATAAACTCTGCCTTCCAACTTAACCTGTGTCATGGAGTAGCAGTGGTGAAGGCATGCCACTAGCCACGCTGAAATGCACCTGATAGCAACAGGCTGACCCAGCTCGGTCATGCTGAAGGAGACAAACAGTTGTTGAGCCTTGCAAATTTCTTTTGTCCTGTCCAGATAGAATTGCAAAGCTCTTTTTACATCCAGGGAATGAAGGGTATGCTCTCCCTCATTCTGGAAGTTGGCAAAGTGGGTAGGAAGGAGTAAAGGTGATTTAGATGAAATTCTGAGACAACCTTAGGGAGGAACTTTGGATGAGTCCAAAGAACTACTTTGTCTTTGTGAAATACAGTATTTGGGGAGTCTGTGACCAAAGCATGTATTTCTGATACTCTACGAGCAGAAGTAATGGTCACCAGGAAGGTCATCTTCCAAGTAAGGAATTTCAGCTCACAAGTGACTAAAGACTTGAAAGGTTTATGAGTGAGCAAGTCTAGCACAAGGTTAATGTCCCAGGCTGCAACTGGACATCTAACAGGTGGTCTGGTATGCAGAATACCCTTAAGAACCTCTTAACTACAGGTAACTGAGCTAAAGACATGGAATGTACTGGCTCATGATATGCAGAAATTGTGCAAGGAAGAACCTTGACTGTAGAGTATTGCAGACCTGTGTTTGAGAGCTCTAAGAGATACTCCAGGACTTTATTCAGTGGGCAGGAAAAAGGATTCCAAGAGGATTCTGCACACCAGATAGAGAAACATTTCCACTTAGCTGTGTAGGTTTTCCTGGTAGCTGGCTCGTGTGCAGCTAAAAGAGTATCTGAAACTCTATGAGAAGCATTAAACCTGTTCACCTCCATCTCCTCAGGAGCCAAGCGTGGAGGTGAAGAGATCTCAGGTTGGGATGAACTACAGGGCCCTGGGTCAGAAGGTTCATCTGAAGGGGAAGCAGTTTCAGAGGGGTTTACGATAGTCTGTTGATTAGAGGAAACCAGATCTGATGATGCCAAAATGAGGCAATGAGAATCATTCTGCTCCCCATGCCTCCAATTTGAGCAGTACCCTCTGAACTGGGGGATAGGAGGAAATGCGTAAAGAAAGTGTTTTATCCACCACAGCCTGAATGCATCCTGACAAAAAATGGCAGGTCCTGGATTTCTGGAGCAGAAGAGAGGCAGTTTTGTGTTGAGTGGGGACGCAAAAAGGTAAAGGTCCTGAGTTCCCCACTCTTCAAAGAGTGACTGAATGACGGTTGAGATGAGAGACCACTCATGAGGATCTGTCTCCATTCTGCTGAGACGGTCTGCCAACTTGTTTTGTACTCTTGGAAGGTAAACCACCTGAATCAGAGCTTTGTGCTCCAGACACCATTCCCACACTCTCACTGCCTCCCTGCATAATGAGTAAGAGTGTGCACCACCCTGTTTGTTGATGTAATACATCACTGCCTTGTTGTCTGTTTGAAGGACAATGTTCTTGTGACAGAATATGTCCTTCTGGGCCCGGCCTGCATAGAGGATGGCTCTCATTTCCAGGATGTTTATGTGGCATTGAGACTCATCCTGCGACCACATGCCCTTGGTGTGGAGGTACTGGCAGTGAGCTCCCCAGCCCATCAGAGACGCATCTGTCGTAATGGAGATCTGAGGATCCAGAGGGGCGAAGGAATATCTTTCCAGAAGGTTGTCCTCCTGAGACCACCACATGAGGGACCATTTCAGAGGTTCTGTCACATTGATGTGAAAGGACTGAGGATGAGTGGTTGACAACCACTGAGTACTGAGCATGCACTGAGTGGTTCTCATGTAGAGATGAGCCAAGGGCACAGTGAAAACCGAGGATGCCATGAGACCCAGCATCCACTGCATCGAGAGAGCTCGAACTGAGCTGTTCTCTTTGATGAAGCAGGCCATCTGAAGAATATTGCTCCTTCTGTCTTCCAGAAGGAGAATTTCATGCAGGAGTGACCAGAAGGGCGCTTATGAATAGAAGCTTCTGGGAGGGCTGCAACTGTGACTTTTTGAGGTTTAGCAGGACTCCCATGGACTTGAAGAAATTTGAGGCCGTGGTCACGGCCTCCAGAGTCTCTTGTCTGGAGGGACTTGCAAGAAGCCAGTCATCAGATATGGGAATACTTGAATTCCAATTTTCCTTAAATGAGCCGCAAGAACTGCACAGCACTTCGTAAAAACTCGACGCGCCGAGGATAGCCCAAAGGGCAGGATTCTGAATTGACAGTGTCGACCCAACACCATGAACCTTAGGTATCTGTGGTGTTTGGATGTAGGAGAATGTGTTGGTAGGCGTCTTGCGTGTCCAGGGAGGCTAGCCAATCATGTTGATGAATCAAAAGTTGCAGGGTACCAAGTGATATCATCTTGAACTTTTCCTTGCAGAGGAATTTAACTTTCTGAGATCGAGAATAGGGTGAATGCTGCCAGTTGCCTTTGGAACCAGAAAGTAATGGGAGTAGAAACCTGTGTTTCATTGATCCAGTGGAACTACCTCTACTACCCTGTTGTTCAGAAGGCTTTGCACCTTGGAAGCAAGAAGGTCTGACTGCACAGCAGACAGACTGGGCTGTCGCTTGGGAGGATGATCCAGATGGGTTTCCGACAGACTGAGAGAGTACCCCTCACGTATTATCCTGAGGACCCATTTGCCTTAATGGCAGACCTAGTCTTCTGAGTAGCCTCTAGTGTCTGTTCCACCTGAGGCCCAAACAGATACATACTGTCGAAGGGTAAGGCCATGACTTTTTGTTGGGCATCATTTGTAAAGCCTGAAGTAGCAGCCAGGAATGGCGACCAGATCAAAGGCCAGCCGCCGCACTGGAAGCAGCATCGAAAGCGTCCATTGCAGCTTTAAGCTGTTGATTATTGGACTCGATACCTCTAGTTATGGTCTGTAATAACTCTGAGGTAACCTCCAACTCGGGCAGAGATTCTACCGTTGCTTTGAGCGAATGCCAAAGAACATACTCGTATTGAGAAAAATAATCCTGGTAGCTAGCAATACGCATGCACAGAGTTGAGGCAACAAAGACCCGCATACTCAAGGTGTTGATCTTGTGAGAGTCATTGTTTAATGGACGGGCTGTGGATTCCTGAGGAAGGAGAGCCTTATTCTTTGCCAGGACCACTATGGCATCGGGAAAGCCCTGTGAGGCCAAGATGAGGTGATCCTTGGGAGGGGCATATTTCCTATTTATGGACTTGGCCACAGAGGAAATAAGAGCGGCATTCTTGCACACCATCTGGGAAAGGGTCTAGAAAGAGGGCGGTACCGAAGGGGTTAAATCCATAGGGATTTCCGTGACATGTAGATACTGGAGGCGCAGAAGCGTCCCACAATCGACTTCTGTGGTCTGGAGAGAAAGAGCAGAATTTAAGTTCTTGAGCAGAGACTTAAAGGAAAGGTCTTCCACCATAGGCTCTGCAGGAGAATTGATCCCTGCCCCCAGGGCAGAATCGGCATCAACATCATCACCCAGCCAAAGATCAGGATCAGGCTCAATATCATCTTCTGACAGTCCAGGGAGGGACTCTATAGACAGGAAAGGAATGAAAACCAGGAGGAAGAAGAGGAGGAGACAGAATTGGAGTTGAAAACCTTTGTAAACTAAGAGGCACCGTCAACACCCCCAGCACCGTTGAACAGAGCGGCACCGAGAACAGAGACAGTGCCAACACAGAAAACGGTGCTATGGATGGCGCTGACAGGGGGCGCGGCACCGTACATGGCGCAGTACGTGATACCGTATATGGTACTGTACATGGCGCTGTACATGACACTGTACATGGTGCCATACATGGTGCTGTACATGGGGCTGTACATGGCACCGTATATGGTGCCATACATGACACCGTACATGGTGCCAACACCACCCTCGGTGCCAAACGCAGCGGCACTGCTGCAGAGGTCTGCAAATTGCGATTTGAAGGTAAAGAATGAAAAATGGCAGGAGATAAAGGCATCGGTGTGGACCCCTGTGCCGCAGCCATGTGAGGGGGATAGACACCGGAGCACGGAGTCGATGCCACCGAAGAAGGGGCCACGTGACCAAGAAGTCCTAACCGCCCCACCTGCCAATCCAAAACTGACAGGCCCGAAAGCCCCGGCAATGGACTGGCCGGTTCGGCGGTCTGGACAACCTCTGAGCCCACTGCTCCATAAGAGCATCCCAATGGTGAAACTGCTCATCGGAAGCCCCTCCAATAGGCGGTGAGGGGCTCCGATGTTGAAGAAGCTGGTGGTCAGAGACAGAAACTGGAGACTCTGAAGAGGCGGAGAAGAGCCCCTGACCCCAACAACTGACTGTCTATGCACAGAAGTACCAGAAGGCAACCTCGAGTGACGCCGTTTTTTTCTTCGACCAGTGGGCCGAAGAAGAACTCAAGGCCGAACAGTGCAGTGAATGGGACTGTTTCTTTTTCTGCTTTGGGGAACCGCCCATCCCCAAGCACCGGACCATCCATTGTCAGACCCCCCCCCCCCAGAGAGGGCAGCAGACCAGACTCAGCCCGGCTGACCAAACAGCTTTCATCTGAAGTCTCCCTACCGTTACCTGCCCCACTCATGGTCGATTCCGTCACTGGAGGGCTGAACACTTTTTCTTATACAAAAGTAATTTTATTAAATGTAATTGGTACTTTTTGTGATAAAATACAAAATAATAAAACTGAAAACTAAGCTGCTAGTTTGAAGTTTGACTCCCAGCAGGTGGGCGACGTCATCACTAAAGCGCACTCGACAGCAGGAAAAAAGAAACTGAGAAGGCTGGAGGGTCGACGCTGAGATAGTCTGTACCTCATCAGCCTAGTTCATGGTGCCACTTCCTTATGGCTCCATCTTGGCGCCAGTCCTCCTGAAAAAGTTTGGCTCCCACTGGGTCCTAGCACCTCCGGCGTACTCCCATTAGTGTGAATAAGTCGTGGAGACTTTATGTCCAAGAAGATCTAGATATTTCTGCTCCCAGGTAAAGCACAGCTTTTCACATCACAGCCTATACTATTAGGCAGAAAGCCATCTAATGAGCACACAGAAAAAGAAAAACACTTCAGAAATAAAAAAAATACAGAGACATTACCCTTAACAAGCATTTGTCAATGCCGAATGTTTGCTTGCTGGTATTAGCATTGGAAATGCAGGAGTTAGACAGATGCAGAGTAGGAATGGCAGAGAAGTATTGAACTTCACGCCAACCCCACCTCCACCCTGCAGAGACCGACAGGCATTGGGGTATGCGTTTGGGTTGTCGCCCATAATGTTCATGCCATTTCACCTCACCCCATCCTGCAGACACTGACAAGTGTTGAAGTGTGCCTTGGGGTGTTCGGCTTTACAGTCACCCCACTCCATAAGGACATATGCTGAAATGGGTGCAACATAGGAGAATGGGGTGAACTCTGGGGCCGAAGAGTCCAAGGCACACCTCGATGCCTGTCACTGGCTGCAGGGTGGGGGGAATGGCATGAGCATTACAGTCGCCAATCCAAAGGCACACCCCGATGCCTGTCAGTCTGTACAGAGTGGGACGTTATGGTTAGAAACTCTAATGCCCCAGGTATTAGCTGGTACTTGCACTAAAAATTTTTAACATGGCCTTTTTGTGACTCCCACCTCATGAAAGCATTTGGGACCTCTTTTCATGAACATCCAATGGCCGGATGAACAATGGAAGTTACCGGATGGGCAGCAGCGGCAGGCAGCCGGGGCCACAGGGCAGTCGGACATGGTGGAAGGAGTGTATGCCTGGATACTGCACTCCTATCTGAGGAAGGGTCAGGAGGGAGTGAGTTGGAGGCAGGTGAATGGACTGCTGCAGGGCACTGAGAGAAGGAGAGGGTACCAGGCTTGCTTGGGCAAATCCGGAGCCACCAGAATCCTAGATGCAGACTGTTATAAGAGTTTCAGAAATACTGAGAATCAGCGGAAAAGGAGGAAATACATATAAGAACCTCCCTGACCAGACCAGGATCAAAGCATCCAAAGGAGGCAATCCCGGGACTGCAGCCTGCCATAGAAATGAAAAAGCTAGAAGCTGAGAGGAGAGGCAAACTGATTCACTTCTGGGTGCCCAACCACCTGAATACCGTGGCTAGTACTTGTTTGTTCAGAGTCCATTAACTCTGGCCCCGACTGATGCGGCTAGAGCCTCTGCCAGAGTATTATGTTTGCCTGAGAGGTGAATCGCTGAAAGGCTGACTCCCAGGTAGAAGGCGAGACACCAATTTTTATAGCGCCAGCGAACAGAGTACTCCTGATCTGGTCATTGCAGTAGTGTCTTTCTGACTCTGTAAGTCTGTCCTTTTATGACAGGAGCAAATGCTTTGAGCTAGAAAGATTTTTCTGAGTTCCAAAATAGAAAAAAGATTAACTGTGACTCTTGGAGAGTCTAGGTGCCACTTACTGAGGCACTGTCCAGATCCACTTCCCACCACAGTGGGAAGACATCTGTGGAACTGCCCCATCTGAGTTTTCAGCTTTTAAAATTGTTGCTTTCTGAGACCAGCGAGCTACAAGGAGACTTGTGGGTGATGCATCCAGTATGTGAACCTTGGGACCACTGCAGGCACTGAAGCCACGCATCCCAATAGCCTGAGGAAATGTCAAAGTTACATGATTTGCTCAGGATCACATCATATACTGAACCAGTGAGGGTTAAAGATTTAAAACCAGTCAAGCGCTTGCTGGCTATTCTCGCTGTCCCTGCATGAAGAAAATTGCAATGAGGGACATCTTGAATTCTTGCCTGTGGAAGGAAGGCATATCCTTCCTGGATGCTGGGAGGGTTCCAGGTGAGATTTTGTTTAGATTTCCCTGGGAACCCCGAGACTACAAATAGAGCCCTGTAAGGGGAAAAAGGGGACTCCTTGACCTGACAAGGAGAGTTAGACAGGCTAATGGACCACTTAGGTGTAGCTAGAGATGCCCAGATTCCTGAGGCGTGCTGCTACCACTGCCCAGCACTTTGTACGGCTCTTGGGGTTGAGTAAGGCCGAAGGGCCGCAGTGAGACCGCCCTTGTGTGTGACCTCATTAAAGGTATAGGGAAAAAAAGGGGTCCCTTTTTGACCATGGAGGTTAGCCTGTCTCCCTTCTCTAAGGGCTGTATGAATAGTAACTGAGTGACCATCTTGACTTTGGGTTATAACAGCAAGATGGGAGCCACTCCCCAGTTGTCTTTTATGGCAGGAATTGCATGGAGTAGAGGCCCTTTCTTCTTTTCATGGCCAGGGACCCTCTCCACTATCGCAAAGCTAGAATGGTTTTTGTCTCCCACTCCAACAGAAACGTCTGTGTTGGGGATAGAGGCTTAGACACCTGGGTACACATGAGGTCTGCCCACACTAACATCAGACTTCAGACTACAGAAACACCCCTGTACTGAGAGAAGTCTAGGGAAATAAACTCTGCCCCTAATGCCCTCGGGAGGAAGTTCCATGGGGCAGGGGGCCTTGTTTGAGATGTTCTGGAAGCAAACAGTATGTGTTGATCACCAGGAAAGTCCATGGCTTTAAACTGGGAGTCTGAGGGTAGACCAGTAGTTTTAGGCCAGACAAAGCGCCTCAGAGAGATGGCATAGGCCATGACTCTGGAGGCGGCATCCTTGTTGTCGTCCTGTGGAAATGGTATTGCATAGCTTCTGGAGCAGGTTAGCCATATTATCCACTGGCTCCTGCACCAAAACCCAGGACAGAGTTCTGCAGTGCTTTTTTTTCTTTGATATTTGGCTGAAAAGCCAAGTAGGCAAAAATTTGACAAGCATCTACAGGTAACTGAGAAATATATTTTTCTGGAGTCCTTATCCGGGGGCTAAGGAGGACAAAGAGACCCCAGCTTTCTCACGAGCTGCTCGATGCACTGTACTCACATGGTTGGGATGTACAGACTCGGGATTGTTAAACAATTGATATATTAATGCATTTATTTATTCACACTTCCAGACCGCTTGTAAACCTCTGCCACAGAAGTGGGGCTATGAAGCAGTTTTGTGGTATTGTTAGTTATACTTTTTGTTATAGACAGGGCTTTTAGGAAATGGAAAAAAAAATTACTCACCTTAGTAATCTTGTTTCTTCCCAGTAATACTCAGGTATTCATAACTTTCTGCAGTAAGCCCTTTAGGTAGGACTGCCCGGAGAGAACAGAACATATGCAAATGATGGAATTCTTTGCACATGACAACTTTTCAAATGCTGCCCTATACTAACTGCCACTGTTCTAAACTTCCTCAGATTTCCTAGAAGCCTGAAGCATACTCATGTAAGCAGAATACTTCGAGTATCTACGATTAAAAGAATTAAGAATTCAAAAACCCCAATCTCTTAATAAAGTAAAAAAAGCCAACTGGTGAAAAACCCCAGCAATGTACAGAAACACCTGAAGAGGGGTGAAGACCATAAGCCTTGTTTACCAAACTTATACCTCTATGTGGCAACGTATATACAGTCATAGTTATGTACCCTTTTATGGTAGCACAGCATGCGCGAGTGCAGAGGCTTAAGTTCTGGAAGGGGAGGTAGGGTGGGAAGTTATGAATACCTGACTATCACTAGGAAGAAAAAAGATTACTAAGGTGAGTACTTTTTTCTTCTAATCCCAGTAATACTCAGGTATTCATAACTTTCTGCAGACTACAAAGCAGTACCACTGGAGGTGGGCACAGAACATTTATTTAGGAAATAGACTTTGCAGGACTGCTGTGCCAAACCTAGCATCAGTTCTAGACTGGATATCCAGATTGTAATACTTTGTAAAGGTGTGTACTGTCTTCCAAGTAGCTGCTTTACAGATGTCAACCAGTAGAACATCTCTTGCAGCTACCAAAATAGCAGCTGTTCCCCTAGTGGAATGTGCCCTCAACTCTGTTGGGGGCTCCCTACCAGCTTTCGTATAGCAGAACTGAATGGACTATTCAGCGAGAAATAGATCTCTTTGAAGCCAGATGACCTTTTCCCACATCCCCATAGGTCATAAACAACTGTTTCGTGTCCTGCCTATGGTCCTTAGTGGCTATCATGTAATGACTGAGAGCTCTCTTTACATCCAGTCTATGAAGTCTTCTTTCACCAGAAATGGAATGCTCAGTGAAAAAGACAGGTAGGGTAATGGATTGGTTAAGGTGAAAATCAGAGACTACCTTAGGTAGGAATTTTCTATTTGTTCTCAGAACTACCTTATCTCTGTGAAAAGAAATATATAATCCTGCTCCACAGACAGAGCCTGGAGCTCACTTATTCTTCTTGCAGAAGTCTTTGTCACTAGGAAAACTGTTTTCCAAGTGATATATTTAAGGTGAGCTGTAGCCATAGGCTCAAAGGGAGGCCCCATGAGCTTGGCTATACAAACATTAAGATCCCATGCTGGCACAGGTGCCCTGTGAGGGGGATGCAAATGGGCCAAGCCCTTGAAGAACCTCCTAAAAATGGGTTCTGAAGCTAATGTTACCCTGGCACCAGCAGAAATGTAGACAGACAATGCTGCGAGGTGGACCTTGAGCGAACTGGGCTGTAGACCCAGACAGTGTAAATGAGAGAGGTAATCCAGGACAGCTGGGACCCCAGCCTGTAGTGGAATCAAATCTTTAGTCGAACACCAGATTGAAAACCTTTTCCATTTTGAAGAGTAAGTTTTCTTAGTAGAGGGTTTCCTATAGCCCCTCAGAATGTGAAGCACTGATTCAGAGAATTGTAAATCAGCATATTCTAGTTCCTCAAGAATCAAGCTTTGAGGCTGAGGAACTTGAGGTTCAGGTATAACAGGGTCCCCTGATTGGAGGTCAATAGGTTGTGCCTCAGAGGGAGTCATATTGACTTGGCCACAGACATGGAGAGCATTAGAGAGTACCATGGCTGCCTGGGCCAACCCGGAGCTATTAAGATTAGAGATGCTGAGTGGGAACTGAGCTTGAGTAACACCCTGAAAACCAGGGGAAAGGGAGGAAAAGCACACAGGTACCTCCCTGACCAATCTAGAGTCAGGGCATCCAGGGGTAGAGTACCCTGATCTGGTGGCCTGCAGCAATACTGTGGCAAGTGGTGGTTCTGGTGGGATGTGAAAAAGCCTATCTCTGGAGTGCCCCACCTTCTGAAAATTACTTGCACCACCTGCTTGTTCAGAGTCCATTTGTGATGGGCCGGGTTGATTCAACTTAAGGCATCTGCCAAGGTATTGTCCTTTCCTGGTAGATGGACTGCCTGCAGAGATACTCCTAAGGAGTATGCCAGAGTCCAAATTTTCATGGCCTCTGTGCAAAGGGGGCCTGACCTGGTGCCTCCCTGTTTGTTGATGTAGTACATTGTGGTGGTATTGTCTGTTCTGACTTGTACCACCTTTGTCTGTACCAGTCCTGAAAAAGCTTTCAGAGCCATAAAAATAGCCCTGAGTTCCAACAGACTTACGTGCTGGAGGGACTCTGCAGCTGACCAGGTACCCTGGGTTATATGGTTTCCCAAATGGGCGCCCCAACCCAGGAGGGATGCATCTGTTGTGAGAACAACTGAGGGAGATTCTCACTGAAAGTGGGCCCCCTCTCTTAGATTGGGTTCTTCCTACCATCACTGTAAAGCTTGCAGCAAAGTTCTTGTGACTGGAATGGGTTTTGAGAGAGAATGTTTTCTTTGACTCCAGTGAGCCCTGAGGCTGAACTGGATGTCCCTCATTTGAAACCTGGAACCCAGCACTGTTTCCTGTGGATGCAGCCATGTGGCCCAGAAGTTGCAAGAACTGTCTTGCAGGCTTGCTTTTGTTCAAGGTGAATGAATTTGCCACTAGCTAAAGATTTCTGATCCTGTCTAGAGGGAAGTAGGCCCTGCCCTGCAGGGTGTCTATCTCTGCCCCTATGAACTGCAACTTTTGTGCAGGAATGAGGACTAACTTTTTGTGACTGATTATGAACCACAAAGATTCCAGCAGGCCTTGGGTAAGATTTAAATACTGGGTGACCTGTTGTAGTGATTTGCCCACCACCAGCCAATCATCCAGATACAGAAAAACTGTCACACCCTGCCTTCGATGGTGTGCCACCACTGGTGCCAGGCACTTTGTAAAAACCCTTGGGGCCGAAGAAAGGACAAAAGGCTGGGTTGAAAACTGGTAATGGCCTGAAGGGAGGCTGAACCTGAGATATTTTCTGTGAGACTCCCTTATGGGAATGTGGAAATAGGAGTCTTTTAAGTCCAGTGATGACAGCCGATCCCCTTTCTGGATTGTTGGCAGAATCAGTGGCAAAGTTACCATTTTGAACTTTGGCTTTTTTAGATGCCTGTTTAAAGCTCTGAGATCCAATATAGGCCACCACCACTCCCCACTTTTCTTTGTGGCGAGAAAGTATCTGGAGTAAAAGCCCCTTCCTCTCAGTAGGGTTGGAACAGATTCCGCTGCTTTTAACAGTAACAGTTTCTGGACCTCTGCCTCCAGCAGGTTCTTTTCTGCCAGGGAAGGTGTACTGAAACCCCTGGCTGCTAGAGGAGGAAGGGATTTGAAAGTCAGAGACAGACCCCGACTCACTACCTCCAGGACCCACTTGTCTGTGGTGTTCAGCCAAGCCTGGAGGAAGTGGGAAAGTCTGCCTCTGACAGGGAGTGAGGAGGCAGCCTGTACTTCAGGGGGTCTGCTTGGCTTGGGGCTGAGGCTGTGCTTGAGATCCATGCCTAGAACCCCTTTGACCCCTGCCCATAAAGTACCCCTGCTGTGGGTACTGTTGATACTGGGGTGTGGCCACTGGCTGGAAAAAGGGCCTGGTGTGGAAGGACTTGCCCCGGCCTCCCCTTCCATAAGGCCTGGTGGATGGAGAAGCTCTCTCCTTATTAGAGTTGCTTCTGTATGTGGCCTTGTACTCATCCACCTTTTTCATGTATGCCACTGTAGTTTCTCCGAAAAGAGCATTCCCCTCTATAAGAAAATCCAGGGCCTTAGACTGAGTATCAGAAGTAAGATTTGTGGCTCATAGCCAGACAAATCTCTGGTCTACCGTGCTTGCTATCCATCTGGCTGCAGTGTCATTTGTATCAGCAGCCATCTGGAATTGGTATTCAGCAGCCTCCTAGCCCAAACCTGGCTAGGTTGTCAGATAGGGGTGAGGGAGCTTTCTGAGACATGGCCAAAACTGACTGCCACAGAGACTTCTGATACTGGGAAGCATAGGCCTGGAAGTTAGCCTGTCGTATGGCTAGAGAGGCTGACAGGTACCCCTTCTTAGCCATACTATCTATTTTTCTGGAGTCCTTATTTGGTGGGTGGGATGCCAGAGGGACTCTAGCCTTGTCACAGGCCGCTTGTTGAATAACCCCTTGATGATCTGGAGAGGAAAAAATGAACTCTGTCCCTTCCTTTTCCAACTGATATTTCTTATCCATCCTCTTATCCAGAGGGGGGATGGAGTTTGGGGTTTGCAACAACTTAACAGCATCTTTTTTGAAGAATGTGTTCACAGGGAGGAGGAGGGCTTTGGTGGGAGTTAAACCCATCACCTCCAGATATTCTATCTCCTCCTCATCCTCCACCTACTCTCTTGTGGAGATGTCCAAGGCATCTGCCATTTTTCTCACAAAAGTGAAATGAGAAGAATAATCTTCAGATGTTCTAGGGGTGAACCACATTCTTGTTCAGGGGATACCTCAGGTAAAATGGGTACCCCTTTATCCTCCTCACATTCACTGTATTCCTCTTCTTCAGGAAGGGGAATTCTGCCAGGCTATCCTGCTGGAACAGATGGCTGCTGAACAGGAGGCACTAAGCCCTGTAATGCCTGAATGACTTTAAATGCCTGTGCAATTTCTTGAGAAGTAGGCATAATATTGGTAGGCACAGAAGTCCCCTGATCAGGATTTGGGGGTTCTGTGTACTTTAATTTTTTTGCTTTCTTTGAGGAAACCAGGGAGTTAGCTGGTTCAGAAACCCTCTTGGTACCCTTGTCACCCGTGTCAGGGGTGGAGGTAAGAACGGATGTGGGTTCTGCCACAGAAATAGGGGATATCAGCTGGTCAGAGCTGGAGGGACCCCGGGGGAGTTTCTTTTTTAGCCATTCCAGGCGTTTCTCAATGGTTTTCTCAGGGAATGCCAGGCAGATTTGACAATCCTCTTTAAGATGCTCATTTCCAAGGCAGGTCACACAAAGGGCGTGTTTATCTGCCTTGGAAAAAACATCCCCACATTGTACACAATTTTTAAAACCAGGCTCACCATTCTTTTTTTTCAGTTTTTCTGCCATTGAACTGATAAAAATATAACTGTTAAGTCAAAAAGATTTAAACAATAATATTAGTGGTTGCAGTCAGTTCCAGAACCGATTAGGAACCGAACCGAAAAAGAATTTGGAACCGGGCTTAGCAGTTCAGTAACTGAAAACAACGGCTACAAAAAAACAATTTTAAAACTAAATTTGGGCAAAAACAAAATGTGTTTTTTAGTCAGAAAACCCGACAAACCTAAAAACTAACCCGGTTCCCTCCCGGTTATACTGAACTGAGAGGAACCGGCAAAACAACTAGATAACTACAAAAACTAAGTTTAAATACAATAAACAATAAGTATAAAGCAGCAAAAGAATAGAAATGATACTTATATATATTGTATAAGTTTCTTCACGTCAAAACAGTTGATTGAAGAGTGACACTGAGCGACCAGACTGTTCAGGCGGAGAGTGAAATCTGAGGAAGTTTAGAACACTGGCAGTTAGTATAGGACAGCATTTGAAAAATTATGATGTGCAAAGAATTCCATCATTTGCATATGTTCTATTCTCTCTGGGCAGTCCTACCTAAAGAGCTTACTGCAGAAAGTCATGAATACCTGAGTATTACTGGGGTTAGAACCTTTTATCTCCCTATAATCTTTTCTTTTCTTATCCCTATCCTCACCTTGGAATGACACCAGAGAAGAGAGGTCCAAGTTGTCCAATATGTTTTGGATAAATGAAGGCATAGAGGGAGAACATCTTTGGATACATGGAGCTCCACCTCATAAAGATTCTCCTATTATCTGTATCACCCTCATAGTCTCTGGGGCAAGAACTGTGGAAGAGTGATAGCAGCCTCTGTAGGCAGGGGCATCATAAAATTATTTATCATCAACTGTATCACCCTCACAGTCTATGGGAAAGAGAACTGTGGAAGAGTGTTTGCCAGCCCCAGTAAAGAAAGGACCAGTTTTTTAAAGGGTCTGAAACAGTTGTCGCACTTTTTCCATATGTTGCACAGATGTAGTACTGCGCAGATTTTCTGCATGCTTTAAGCTGCCTGTTGTCTCGCTATTGGCTTTCCCAGGAGCAACAGGAGCATCTATGTCTAGACAGCGGCTTGATCAAGCTTCCTTCCTTCATCACTTCAATAATTTTTTTAATTGTGAGGCACTTCGTAATTTGGAAGCTTACATTTCTGGCTAAGATCTGGAGGGTTCCTCAGCATCTCCTTACATTTTAGTATGTTTGAATGGCCCCTAGTCGGAAGCCTTTGATATGTCCTCAGCCCCAATAATCACAGGTTTGTCTGCTATGTTTTGCCCAATTTAAGCAAAGCAAACCAGTCCTGGACCTTACAAACTGAGTGCAGGTTTCTGTGAAACACCACCGGCCAGTCCTGCCCTAGTTAATTAGCTCTGTCTGTTGCCAGTGCCTTTTTTTTTCCATGGTTGTAGAACTGGGATCTATACCAGTGCCAATCATAACAGAAAACCCAGTAATATTTGTCAACTGCCACAGGCGGCTGCTGGACCCTTGCAGACAGTCCTGTGACAGATGATACCAAGGTCTGGTTCCTTTATGTATAAACATACATATATAGAAGGGTTTCTCTTAAAATACCAATCCTGAGAGAACCCCCCCCAGTCACTGCAAAGCCAGTTAATTCACAAAAAAACTACTTTTGAACGCTAAACAAACAAAAGCAATGCTCTTCTCTCTGCTTGTCCATGCACCTAATCCAGCAAATTGTGAATCTATTCCAAAAATTAGCACAATACTAGGTGAAAAGCTGGAATTCGTAACCAAATTCAAATATCTGGGAGTATGGATTGATAGCAGACTCTCCTTCACTGAACATATCGAGGACTTGTTGAAAAAACTACGACAAAGGCTCAGACTTTTCTTCAGACTAAGACAATTTCTGACAACAGATGCCAAGGAAAGATTGGTCCAATCCACTTTCCTATCCCTGGTTGACTACGTCGATTTTTTGTATAGCCATGGCCCCATCTCCCAGTTAGCTAAACTGGACATGCTGTACCACCGTGCAATAAGATTGGTTTATCACGGGTCTTCCTTATTCTACCCACTACTGTATCCTATATGCGACTGTGGGGTGGACCTCCCTTAAACTCAGATGCCACAAAAACACTGTTCTCTGGATTTACCGTGCCCTCACAAACAAACTACCCCCATATATCTCTGGCTGCCTACCTCTTAGCATTACAGGAAAGTATGCGCTTAGAAGCTACTCCTTTATCTCCCTCATAGTGCCCAGAGTAAACTCGCATTTCGGTAGAGCGGCAATTAGCTTCACGCTGCCCACCCTACGGAATAATCTACAAAGGACACTCAAACTAAGCGCCCTTGTCTCCCTACCCATCTTCAAGGCGTTATACTCACGTGTGGTTATTGAAGTCTGTAATTGTTTTGCCCGTCCCATACCGGCTCCAAAATCATTTGTAGCTCGCTCCCCGGCTTGAATCCTGACTGCAGATGCCTCCAAGGTATGGGCGAAGATATTGTCTTAATGCCAAGAGAGAAGCTGAATGACCAACTAGTGTATCAACATTGCACTCGCCACTCCCCACCCTTTATTCCACTCCCCTTTCCCATGTGTTGCGTAAGTCTCTCCTTGTCAGATAGTCACAGCTCTACATATACATGGGGTCTGTAGTCCATATCTGATGTTATCCCTCATCTGGGATTAATTATATTTGTTTATTTGTATTATTATCTTTGCATAACTTTCTGTGGGGGCAGTGCCCTTTCTGTTTAATGTATCAACCTTGCATTGAATGTCACAACCTTGCATACATGTGAAACATAGGTCCACCTTGCAAACGAGCTTCGCTCAACGGTTACCACCTGTATAAATAAAAACTTTGATTGATTGATTGATTGAATTCCAAAGGAGTGCCTCATGGTAAAAAACAAGGCAAGTGTCCCTAATTCAATGGTTCCCACAAGAATTTGCCCAAAAGTAAAGGGAACCATCGAAAATAAGCACCCGCGATAAAAACAGGATTTAAAATGAATAGTCGCAGTAAAATTAAAGTCAAGATAGTACAGTCGCACTAGAAATAAAAAATTAGCGTGGTGCTAATGAAAAAGCAAGACTTTCACTCAGCGCACTATTAGAAATAAAATATGAGGAAAACTTTACCCGGATGAGCACTAGGAGGCTGTCAACAAAGAAAGTTGAGAGACACCTCAGGGCAATGTTGCACAGTCCAGTGGAGAAAAAATTCTGAGGCCTTCAGCAGCTCTCACTCAGCTCACTACCCTTCCTGTTTTCTGATTGGCTATGGCCCTAAACTCATTTAAATTTCTCTTAAAGGCACAACTCCGGGCAGTTGCACCTAACCAGCTAACTGCTAAAGTTACTGATGTAAAGGACTCCTGGGATAAGAATGTCTATCTCAGTAAGTCATGAGTTGGGGTTGGGGGCAGCACCACCTTTTCTTTAGATGTGCGTAAAATGACTAAGGTAAAACTAAACTATGTTATTTTAATTAGTTTAGCTTATAGCAGAGCAATTCAGCAGGGGAGCCTAGATGCTCCCTTACTGCATTAAAAAAAACATTTTATATGGCTAACATGAACTGCTGCTTTAAAGAGTTAGAAGAGCTAGTGGAGCCAAAACAGGCAGACAGGAAAATAATACAATTTTAAGAAGTAGTCAGTTGCACTTTTTTTTCTGAAGTATTTTGATTCTTCCTTTTGCTGATCAGGTCTTCTATGTGATAATATTGCGCTGGATATATGGAACAGCTCTTAGCCTATCAGCTGACATATCTAGCTCTACTACCCCCACTACATCATCAGCACTGGGAGCTCACTGACAGTGACATCACAGGTGAATGACCTGGCAGTCATTGAATTGCTGTTCCTAAGCAGCAGTGATGTCACAGTCAGTGAGGTCACACTGCTGATGATATAGTGGGGGGGGGGGGCAGCAGAGCTAGATATGTCAGCTGCCAGGAAGAGTGCTGTTCCACACATCACACCTACTAACATCAGGTAAATAATCTTCTAATAGATAAAGGGAAAAGATATAAAGGACAATGGTTGGCTGCATTTAAAAATCTAATATTAGTTTTGGGCAGTGCACTAGCTCTTTAAGGAAATACATAAAGCAGTCAAAAGAACGGCATGACCACTGCACCCTCCCTTCCCCCCACTTCCCGAACAACCCTCTGCCATTTTGGAGCTTGGTGAATTGGAACAGCATTTTGTAATGTAATGACAGACCCTTTTTAAAATAGCCAATCGACATCAACAACATAGCTGACATTACTGTGTGATATTACATACCATGAAGTGGTGCACTAGAAAATCTCTAACCTGACAAAGCACAGTAAATTCTGTTTTGCAGGCACGGGTTACTCTGTTTTGCAGGCACAGGTTACCACAAACATACGTCCTGAACTGTTTCTTGACAATATAAAAAAGACAGTGAGAATAAAGCAACCTGCTTGGTTACAGAGATTCTAGATCCAAAGTATGTTAATGGTAAGGAAACCTCATAGCCACCGAAGCACAAAAAAAACACAACAAATAAATACATTTTCTAAAAATGTTGACAGTACCTTATTTTACTAATATCTTTAAGGCACTCAATGGGCAGGTTTAAAATTAGTAAATCAGTCACTTCCTAAGGAAAGAAGGCATTCAGCTTTGCTTCATACCTCATTGCTCTCCCAGGGGGTGATTAGCTCATGTTTTATGCTGTTTGTCTATTTGTAACCTGTCTACAGCTACCTTTAAGCCAACAATGGAAAGGAACCTGGAGTAGTTATATAAGATGACCTAAAGGTGGGCAAGCAATGTGAGAAGGCAGTAAGCAGGGCTTGGGGGGATACTGGGATGCCTAGGGAGAGGCAACAACGGTAGAAAACAGGAAGTTGTTATCCCTCTGTACAGACAGTTGGTGAGACCCCATCTGGAGTACTGCGTGCAGTTCTGGAGACCCCATCTCTGCAAAGACATAGACAGGGTAGAGGCTGTCCAGAGGAGGGCAACTAAAATGGTGCAGGGTCTGCATCAGAAGACATATGAAGAGAGACTAAAGGAGCTTAATATGTATCCCCTCACAGAAAGGAGGGAGAGAGAGGGGACATGATAGAAACGTTCAAGTACCTCAAGGGAATCAACAAAGTCCAAGAGGGTAGCATCTTTCAGAAGAAGAGATGTGCAAGAACAAGGGGGCACAATTTGAAGATAGAGGGGCGACTCAGAGGTAATGTGAGAAAGTATTTTTTCATGGAGAGGGTTGTGGATGCATGGAACAGCCTTCCTGAGGAAGTTGTGGAGTCAAAAACAGTGGGGGAATTCAAGAATGCATGGGACAGACATAAGGCAATTCTAGTGAAGGGTAGGGGGAAGTAGGCTGTTGGTTAACTAGATTCTGCAGCTTATCCATTAGGTAGGGAAATGGACAGACTAGGTGGGCCAAGCAGTCCTTATCTGCCATCAAATTCTATGTTTCTATGTAACTGTCAAACTTAATGAAAGACATCGGGGAAATATTGTGTTTTCACTGGAATAAGTCTATTGAAAGGCAGTCCTAAACTTCAAATAAAACAGGGCAGCCTACAGTGTCAGTGACTTAGCAGATTGTGTGCTCACCTCTGGGGTCAGAGCACAAGGTCATGGGTTCTAGTCCCATCCCACACACACTTGCTCTAGTTCCCAACACTGACAGTAGTGCAGCAGGGGGGGGTGCTACACTGCTGAGATGCCATCTATTCTTCAGATAAGACAGCAAACTGACCACCAGGACTTACATAAATATATAGGGAGTGGGGATCAGGGTTAGGCAGGGAACGCTGGACAACCAGGAATGTACACAAACATACCAGGGAAGGGATCCGAGCATGGGAGGAACTGCTGGATCACCAGGGATGTACACAAACACATCAGGGAGGGGATCATGGCTAGGGAGGGACCACTAGACCACCAAGACTTACAGATAAATATAGAGAAAGGGGATCGGGGCTGGAGCGGGACCGCTGGACCACCATGGATTTACAAACAAATACTGGGAAGGGGCTTGGGGCATGGGAGGGACAGCTAGACTACCAGGGTACCTAGCCCTTGATGGTGCATAGACGGGGTGCGGGGCACCCACCCACTCTGTGCACTGTTAAGGGCTGGGTTTCAGAAACATTAAACTGCACCTTGCTTGCAGGTGATTAGTACTTCTGAAAATGTTCAATATCATGCTGCGTTGCATATGCATGGGGGAATCTCTAATTTGCATATGCGCAGTGCGATATTGTGTGCCACGGTACTATCGGGGTTGCGCCATGCATAGTTGGCCTTTGAATATGGCCACATCCCTGACAGCCGGCGCTATTCCGGGTTAGCATGGCACAAACTCAGTTTGTGCCGCGCTAACCTTTTGAAAATGGGACCCATCTGTTCTGCTGTCTGACTGAGATATCTTTCAGACTTAAAATTTAAGGGCAGTGACAACCTGGCAAGGTTTACCATTTTAAAGAAAAATGTTTCCCTTAATTAAGACTGACTTTCTAAGCTAAAATCGGGATTAGTACAGCATTATGACTTTTTTCATCTTTTCCCAAGTGACACTTGCCCAAGTGGTCCATAATTTCAGAGCAATCTAACACTACTTGTACTGGTTTAATGCAGCTGTTAAGAGTTTTAAATTACTTCAAAACAGGCAGATGCTTTATACTTCAACTGTTGTCACTAAAAAGACAAACATTGTTTCATAATGTACAAGTTATTCTGATCTAGTTGGTCCTATGTAAATTAACTTAGTTGCAATAATATGTATACTCATACCGAAGGGTGATTTCTCACTTCACAGTGGGAAAGCAGTGAAAGTATAACTCTTCCTTTTTCACAGAATTTCATATAGAACATTTTTTGCAAGGTAAATTAAAATGTGACAATAGCAGAAACTCAGCATTAATCTTCTTTTCCTTTTGACACATTAAATGCACAGTATGCGCTATAGTGAAATTTACTGGAATGTGCATGTGTTTGAACAGAATTACAACATATAGTGCTCCCTCTTTAATCGGTCAACCTCGGGATCAACCTGCATACATCCTAAATTTTTTGGCGTATAAAAAGGGTAGCAGATAACAGAGGGTGGCGGTTAAAGGGGGAGACAGCTTTCTGGAAAACGGGGCAGGAGCTGACATTGGCATTAAGTGAGGGTGGCGGATAAGGGGGAGCAGATAAAGGAGGGAGCACTAGCACTCCTTTAAAGCACTCTTTTAAGGAGAACTGCACTAAATGTACAAATCATTTTCCTCAGTAGAAACAGCAGCTGTTTTTTTTAAATACTGCTTCAATTTCTGTTATTCTTGTAGCTAACCAGGCTTTTTAGTCATCCTGTTGGGTATTTCTGATTTAAATGCTGTTGCTAAGAACCATTTTAGAAACTGTGTGATGACGTTTATGCCCTTGTTTTTACTCTTCTATTGGGGGCTATACAGGAACAGGTGGGAAATACGTGTGAAAGATGTGTATCCCACCCGCACAGCTCCCCACCCCTGGGAGATCTGCTCGGCAACTGCATTCACAATCACCAGGCCCCGCCTGGCCCCTTACGCAACCCACCCCCCCAGCACACAGGTCCACGGGGACAGGCAGGTGCAGAGTGGTGGATCCGGTGACAACCAATCGTCCACCTGGTACAGATACCGCAGTGGACCCCTTGTGCCTGTGGGGCACCATGTTGACCACTGGCATGCAGAGCACCTGCTGTGACATTGGGGGAGTACCCCGACTCACCACCTCCAGCCCTCCCAGTGTGAGCTGATGGCAGAGGCATCCCTATCAGGGGACCGATGCCCCTTGCTGTCACTGTCACAGCCAGTGGCTGCATCTCCAGGGGCGTGTAACTGGTCACCAGGGGATATGGCTGCCCCTCATTTGCATAGCCACAGGCACGCCGTATACAGCACTACGCGGTTTAGTGAATCACATGGAGTGCTGGCACAGCCCCCACCCTGGCCCACCCTGGTGAAGAACTGTGTGACTGTTGGGGGATAGGGTGCATTGAGGGGGCATCGTTGGTAACAGTATACCATGTTGGGGGTGCAGTGGCCGCGGGAAGGAGCAGGCAGGTGCGGAGTGGGATACACACCGATTTTTTTACGCAATGCATACCCACTCCGCACCTTTGTGAATATTCACCATTGTTGGCACAAGACGTTCATATTCTACTACAGAACTCTGGCACTGAGAGGGACATAATAAACAATATCATACAGTTCTAAAATGGTGCTTCCCACTATACTGTAAAGCAGAAACATCCACTGAGGTTACGAAAAGGTCTTTATAAGATGAAACAATAACTGAATTTTAACGAGTACTGAAAGAAAAAATTACTTACCACAGTAATCTTCTTTTTTCCAAGGGGTCCTTTAGCATCAGTAACATTTTTGCACTTTGCTGGCTAGGTGCAACTGCCCTGGAGGTGTGCCTTTAAGAGATAGTTAAAAGAGCATAGAGCCAAGCCAATCAAAAGACAAGAGGGGGTGTGAGCGGAGTGAGAGCTGTTGAATGCTTCAGAATTTTTTTCAAAGAAAAATGGGGGCAAATGCCCCGAAAAAGAATCAACAGGATTCAAAAAACATGCACATGTAAACCAAAGTGGAAATAGAAACAACAGCAACATGAACTAAAAACTCATCAATAAGAAATTCCAAATTTGGTAAAAGGTGACGTAAGAGCCCTTCTCCGGCAACTGAACCCAGAGGAAGGGTGGGAGCTTACTAATGCTAAAGGACCCCTTAAAAGAAAGATTACTGCGGTGAGTAATTTTTTCTTCTTACCCCAGGAGTCCTTTAGCATCAGTAACTTTTTTGCAGACTACCCAGCAGTACCAAGTGGGAGGTGGGCAGAGAACCTACTTAGGAAAGAGGCCCTGCCAAATTTGGCATCAGAGCTGTCTGCACATCCAAACTGTAGTGCTTCACAAAGGTGTGCACAGATTTCCAGGCAGCTGCTTTGCAGACATCCAGTAGGGGAATGTCCCTTGCTGCAGCAAGTGAGGCTGCAGTGCCCCTGGTGGAATCTGCCCTGAGCCCCACTGGCAGTTGTTGACCAGCTTTCTCATAGCAGAATCTAATACAAGAGACCAACGAACGAGAAACAGTTCTCTTGGTAGCTGGTCTTCCTCTGCCTACATCCCTGTAGGTGAGGAACAACTGAGTGGAAGAGCCTCTGGACTGTCTAGTATGCTCTAGGTAGTGAAAGATGGCTCTGTTGACATCCAAGCTGTGGATCTTTTGCTCGCCAGGAGTGGATGGCTCAGTAAAGAAGATAGGAAGAATAATGGACTAGTTCAAGTGAAACCCAGAAACCACCTTTGGCAGAAATGTCCTATTTATCCTGAGCTCAACTTTATCATTGTGAGGGATGATGTAAATCTGCTCAGTGCACAGGGCCTGTAGTTCTGAAATCTTCCTGGCAGACATAATGGCTACCAGGAAGATGGTCTTCCAAGTTGCAAACTTGATGTGGGTCGTGGACATAGGCTCGAAAGGTGGATTCATGAGCTCATCTATGCAAAGGTTCAGGCTCCAAAGAGGAACAGGCTCCATGGTTGGAGGCTGGAGGTGCAAGAGGCCTTTGAAAAACTGTTTAAAAATGTGGGAAAAAAATGATTTCTTCTTTCCCACCGAAAGGTAGGCTGAAGCTGCCGCCAGGTGTAGCTTGAATGAAGATGGTTTTAAGCCTGACGCCTGTAGGTGTACCAGGTAGTCTAGCAACTGAGGGTCTGAAGCTGAGATGGGTTCGACCTTTTCGCTCTTGCACCAGAGGGAAAACCTTTTCCATTTGGCTGCATATGTCTTCTTAGTGTTTGTTTTTTTAGCCATCCTCAGTATCTTAAGGAACTGTTCAGAGTACTGTGAGAATGGAAACTCTAACTCCTCAAGAACCAGGCCTTGAGGTGAAAAGAGTGTATGTCTGACTACTGCACTCCCATCTGAGGAAGAGTCAGCTTGGAGCGAGTCGGAGGCAGGTGAATGGGCCTGTTGCAGGACATTGAGAGAAGAAGAGGGGTACCAGGCTTGCCTGGGCCAGTCTGGAGCCACTAGGATCATCAATGCAGGCTGCTGTCTGAGTTTCAGGAAACCCATTAATATCAGGAGAAAGGGAGGAAATGCATATAGGAACCTCCCTGACCAGTTCAGGATCAGGGCATCCAGAGGAAATGTTCCCGGAAGCTGAAAATTGAGAGGAGAGGCAAACAGATCCACGTCTGGTGTGCCCCACCGCCTGAACACTGTAGCTAGTACTTGCTTGTTCAGTGTCCATTCGCTCTGACCTTGACTGATGCGGCTTAGAGCATCCGCCAGAGTACTGAGTTTGCCTGGGAGGTGAATAGCTGAGAGGCTGACTCCCAGAGAGAATGCTAGAGACCAGAGCTTCCGAGCTTCCAAACAGAGTATTCCTGATCTGGTACCACCCTGCTTGTTTATGTAGAACATTGCAGTGGTGTTGTCTGTTCAAATTTGAACTACCTGCCATTCTGTGCTGGGAGCAAAAGCTTTGAGAGCTAGGAAGACTGCTCTGAGTTCCAAAGAATTTATGTGCAAGTGTGACTCTTTGGGAGTCCAGTTGCCACTTACTGAGGCACTGTCTAAATGATCTCCCCAGCCCAAAAGGGAGGCATCTGTGGTGATCACCTTTGTGTGAAGAAGAGCTTGAAAGGGAACCCCTGCAAATTTGCAGGGTTCTTCCACCACAGCAAGTTTTGGAGGAACTGCTCTGACACAGGTATCAACTTTGAAAATATGTTGCTTTTTTGAGAACAGCAAGCTCTGAGGTAGGCTTGCAGGAATCTCATCCTGTACTTGACCCCTGGGACTACTGCAGTCATAGAGGCCATATGTCCCAGAAGTTTGAGGAAATGTCTGGCTGGTGTTGGCTGTCCCTGGGCGAGAGAATCTGCCACTGAAAGGAAACTCTGAATTTTTTCCTGCGGGAGGAAAGCATATCCCTTCTGAGTGTCCAGCTGGGCCCCTAGTAAGCTGAGCAGCTGGGTGGGTTCCGGGTGAGACTTCTTGAGATTTACCAGGAAACCCAGAGACTCCAGAGTGTGTTCTGTGAGGGAAAGAGATTCCTTGACCTGGCAAGGAGACTTTCCTACTATGAGACAGTCATCCAGGTGGGGTAGAGAACGACACCCAATCTTCTGAGATGTGCTGCTACCACTGTGAGACACTTGGTAAAGACTCTTGGGGCCGAGGACAGACCACAGGGCATTGCAGTGAACTGATAGTGACCCGAAGGAAGTTTGAACATGAGAAACTTCCTACGAGATCTCCTAATGGGTATGTGGAAGTAGGCGTCCTTTAAGTCTAGGGAGGCTAACCAATCTCCCTACTGTAAGGACTGTATGACCAGTGACAGAGTGACCATTTTGAATTTGTTTTTTTCAGATTTTTTTTTTATATACATTATCTATTTATGCCCCCTTCATGCTCTGGAGTTGCCTCTCCTTCAGGCTGCCATGACCCATAGACATTCCTCCTACTATCTCCCTCCAGCCACCTTACCTCAGATCTGCAGCCATCCTTGGTACAGCCCGGCATAAACCTTTTTACCAGGTGGGTCCCTCTCCTCCGAAAGGGAATTAACTGGCAGGGAGAAGACCGGCACACTATTTTTTCTTCAGTCCCGGGCGCTGCTGAGGTTTTCTGTGGCTTCCTGAGAGTCTTCAGAGGTGTCCTGGGCTGGCAGCCATCATCCGGCCAGTCCCCAGAGCGTTTTTTCTATTTTCTGTGGTGTTCCCCTTATTGCGATCCCTCTGCAGTGCTCCTGGTCTCCACTGGGGGCTGCTGCAGAGTGACCATGCAATCACAACCCACCCCAGGGGAGGACAGCAGTCTTATGGATGCCCAATCCTTACCCTTCCCCTGCCGACCTCCGGCAGCCAAGTCCGTTCCCGAACGTGGGTCGCCGGCATGGTGTGAGGTAAGGCATCTGCGCCTCAACCCTCTGTGCCACCGGGCCGGGCCAGATTTTTGTTTAAATATCTGAGATCTAAGCTAGGTCGTCACTCCCCAGTTTTCTTTTGTGTCAGAAAATACCTGGAGTAGAGGCCCTTGCCCTTCTCGTGGGTGGGGACCCTCTCCACTGCTCGTAAAGCCAGAAGATTTTGTACCTCCATTTCCAACAGTGGAATTTCTGTTGGGGACAGAGGTCTTGACACCTGGATATGCTTGAGGTCTGGCAGCTGCTTGAACTGTAATAACAGACCCTTCTCCACTATCTCCAGCACCCACTTGTCCGACGTGACGAGGGACCAGTGCTGAAGGTAGTGAGAGAGTCTGCCTCCAACCGGAAATGGGGAGGCAACCTAGACACTCACATCAGGACTTAGACTGAGAGGCAGATGGCTGGGTAGAGGTGGCTCTTCTTTGGCCCCTTCTGCCCTGCCTCTGAAAGACCCCCTGTACTAACTAAAGTCAGATTGGGGATAGGGACTGTAATGCCTGGGAACAAAACTTCTGCTCCTACGCCCCTGGGATAGAATCTCTGAGGGGTGGAGGGTTTAGGTTTGGATGAGTGGCTCTGCCAGGAGGCCTTGTACTCATCGACTTTTTTCATGTAGACAATGGTTCTGTAATCAAACAACATATTTTGATCACAGGGAAAATCCATGGCCTTGTTCTGAGTGTCTGTGGTCAGACTGGTTGTTCAAAGCCAGGCGAAGCATCTCAGAGAGATGGCATGGGCCATCGCCCTAGAGGCTGCATCATTGTTGTCATCTGCCATGTGGAATTGATACACAGTAGCTTCCAGGGCAGTTTTTGACATATTCACCAGCTCCTGCACCACAGAATTTGATCCGTTGCGGGTGATAGCCTGGACACAATTCCAAAGGGCTTTCTGATATTTGGCTGTGAATGCCATGTAAGAAGAAAGCCTGAGAAGCAGGGAAGCTGTGGCATATATTTTCTTTGCTATAAAGTCAATTTTCTTGGAATCCTTGTCAGGGGGAGAGGGTGACAAGGAGACTCCAGCTTTCTCACAAGCTGCCTGCTGCACTATACTTTTTTTTGTGACCCCCACCTCATTTGGAACCTCTTCTCATGAACATTGGCACTGTGATTTTGTCAATGTGTCCCGAACATTGAGTTTTCACAGTGACCGTGCCATTGTGCACCAGATGTACGAAAATACAGATCGGGCAGAATGTGGACAATGACAGATGTACCATTCATAGGGAGGTATGAAGAGATGACAATGTTGAAAGTCTGTAGTGAAAATATTAAAAATGCTTGAACTTCCAAGCATATGTGGAAACTGCACATCGCATGCATATAACACAGTCATTTAGTGGAATTATTTCACCAAATTTTCAACACAGGCATTTTGTGAGCTCTGCTCATGAACACTGTTACTATGATGTTCTTTATTTGTCCCAAACATTGATTTCCCACAGCAACCGCTCTATTCTGTGCCAGATGTGCAAACGCATATTTCAGGCAGGATGTGAAAAATAACAGCTGTACTCTTCATAAGGAGGCCTGAAAAAATGCCAAAGTTGAAAATCTGGAGGGAAAGTACTACAAATTTATGAAGTTACGAGGGTGCGTGGAAACTGCACAACATATGCTTGGAACACAGTTATTTTATGGACTTTGGCCACCAAATTTCCAACATAGGCATTTTAGAACCTCTGTTCATGAACAGTGTCACTGTCAGTTTCTTAATCTGTCCTGAAAACTGATTTCCCACAGCGACTGTGCTATTCTGCGCCAGAAGTGTGAAAACACATTTCGGCCAGGATATATAAAATGACAGCTGTACTGTTCATAAGGAGGTGTGGAAAAATGCCAATGTTCAAAGTCTGGAGTGAAAATATTACAAATTCATGAAATTACGATCGTGCGTGGAAACTGCGCAATGCACTCTTGTAAAACCATCATTTTTGGGTTTTTTTTTTCACCAAATTTGCAACATAGGTTTTTTGAGAGCCCACCTCATGAACACTGGCACTGTTGTTTCATTAGTCAGTCCCAAAAGGTGATTCCGCGCAGTGACCGCAAAATCACCTTTCGGGACTGAATAATGCCATGACAGTGACTGAATTTATGAGGAGGGGTCCCAATAACCCCATGTTGAAAATGTGGTGCCAAAATTCCCCAAAATGCCTGCGATATGCACCAAAGTTGAAAAAAATCTAGTTATGCCATTATACAAGCTTACCGGGATTTCTCCAGTTCGCGGTCGACTTTGAAGAGTGCAGACGTGTTTCTGGTCCACCGAAGATCATCGCACCAGGCTCAGAGGTAAGTATGGGTGAGGTGGGTGGTGGGGTATGCAAAGGTGGCACGGGTTGGGAGAGGGACACCGGACACTTCAAGGGACCGTTTTCTCGTTTTACAGGTTTAAAAAAAAATAAAGACAATGTGGGTCATTTTTTTATTTTTGCATGTGTTTTTGGTACACTGGGATGGGCTCCGGGGAATCGGGGACTGGGGGGGCCACTAGACTACCAGGGAGTTATGTTTCAACATGTACCACATGATCGCGACTACGGGTGGGGGGGTTTCCACTTGACCACCAGGGTTCAGTGTGTGCTTGCGGATGGTGTTCTGGGTGGTGGTGGCCACCACGGCGCAACTGCTGTGTTGTGCCCTGCAATGCTGCAGCCTGCCTGTGGTGGCAGGTTATTCCTACTCTGCATGGCCCTATTTGGCGAGTGCAGGGTTGCCCAGCATATGCGCCTACACATTCCGGCTGAATATTGGGATGTGCATATGCATAAGCACACCCCTGCATCCTAAGCTGCATCTAATACGTTGCACCCAGCGCGCCGGTATTTACGCTGTGCCGGGCAGCCTTCTCAATATCCCACTGGGGCACAATGCAGGGTTGCGTCAGCCCAACTCTGTTGCGCCAGGTACAACCCTTTTGAGTATCCAAGCCTAAGAGTAATCTGTCTATAGGCCACCAAGCCAGGGGGAAAACAGAGACAAGGTGCTGGAAAGGCTAATTATTTCTAGTGCTATGCAGAATTTTTAAATTCCACTGGAATAGAATTCCTCGGAATTTTGAAAAATTCCACCTAATTACAAAGAATTCCATCAGTAGTGAAATTCTGAAATTTCAAAAGAAAAATGTTTCGATGGATAAGTGATCTGTAGGTTATATAACCTACAGATTCTTGTTCCACAATCTTTGGATTATACCATTGTTTACATAGAAAATATTTTTTGGAATGCCGCAGAATGCAAACAGAACTTCCAAAAAGCATTTTTGAAGCAGAATTGTCATCTCGCACATATTCCACACAGTTGGGGAAAAAGTCAGGGTGAAATATAATTACAGTAGACTTCAATATCTCAGGCACTGACTGGGGCAGTCCAGTAGCAACAAGTCAAGGGGAAAGGCAAACACAGAACTAACTGTCAAAAGGAATGATCAAATCTTTCTTCCTGTACATCACAGAACATGTTCAAATACCGAGGGGGGGGGGGAGAAAAGCTGAGGAAAGATGGACAAAATGTAAAGGATTAGAAGACAAAGGGAAGGTAAACACTACCAGACTAATTCAGTCCTGTATTCAGAACTGAGGCTACAGGACAAAACCTTCACAGTAAGCTAAGTTTCAACAATACAGACAGCCACAGATTGAAACGATAGGATGAAATATTAAGGAGAGAAGGCTGAACAGTCTGCAGGGCCTGAACATAAAAGGCTGCACCCAAGGGTGCTGAAGGAGACAAAACAGGCCCTTGCAGTAATCTTGACAGACCTGTTTAACAAGCCACTAGCAGCAAAAGTGCCAGTGGACTGGAGGATGGTGAACGTGGTCCCCCTACCCAAGGGTGGGATAGAGAGAACCCAGGAAATTACAGACCAGGGAGCATTATGTCCATCTTGGACAACATGCTAGAAAGAATAATAACAGAACAGATAGCTGCATTCCTAGAAACAAACCAGCTTATGGATAGGAACCAACATGAGTTCATAAAAAGCAGGTCATGTCAAACAAATGTAGCTGATTTTTTTAATTCACTGACACAGATGGCGGATAGGGGTCAGGCAGTCAACATCTGCTGCTGGACTTCAGCATGGCATTAGACTCAAAGCCACACATTAGGCTAGTAAAAAATGTCGGACACGTATTTTGTTTTTATTTATTTGTTTTACCCGAAGAGATCCACTGAGTGATGCTCATTTGCAAGGAGGTCCTGGATAGGACAGTACAGAAACAAAGTTCAGTGGTTACAAAGGATGCATAACAAAGGACAGTACAAAATTTACAAGCAGTGGCTACACTGGTACATGGAATAAGATACAGCAGCAAACGTAAATAAGTATCATATAAGAGATGACATAATTAGATAACAAAGTTATTAAAAGCAAGTCAGCATTAAAGGGAATGTCAAGCATTAAGAAGTTGGCTTTTTTAATGCCATAGCCATTTTTCAGTTCCTTCCACTTCCTGGTCTGTTGGCCCTGCCCCCGTGCTCAGACGTTTTATATTTTATGACGTCTAAGTAGGGAGAGTGTGAAGGCCTATTAGTTAAGCCCTGGCTTTTATTTATATTAAAGGTTTGCTTAAACATACTTCAAGTTCTTTGCAAAATGCAGTGTCAGTGACTCAGCAGGTAGTACACTCGCCTCTGAAGTTGGGAGATCAGAGGCCTGTGGGTTCAATCCCCCCACCAGACACTTGGGTTAAATCCCAAAACTACCACTGCAGTGCAGCATGAAGGGGTGCTGCACTCCTGAGGTGTTGTCTTTCAGATGAGATGTCAAACCGAGGTCACATCTGCCTGTTCTGGTGGTAGTTCAGGTGGATGTTAAAGATCCCATGGCACTTCTTGAAAAGAGTAGGGAAAAGTGGAAGGGATCTGCCATCTGTTCAGCTCAATTTATGATCCCTTCCCCTCCAAAGAGGAAAACTTTAAAACAATTAGTTAATAGCTCAGAGGACTTTCATCATTATTAGGCAGTGGGCGATGGCATTAAAAAAAAAATCCACTTCGTAATCCTGGACATTCTCGTTAAAGAAAAACAATCAATTTACAAAGAATGACAATGAAGGGCCTAGGGACGAGTACAACTGCCAGTGCAGTGGGCACGGATCAGCAGGCTGAAGGTGCAAAGGCTTGGGCGAAGATTTAGGACAAGGAGAAGGATTAACTAGGTCAAATGCGAACCGGCTGACTGTCAGAGAGCAGGAAATTCACTAATGTGAGGAGGCTCACTAGTAAGATGCCACAAGGGCTTATCCAAGAGCTAGTACTTCTTAATTTGAACATGTATATTAGTGACATCAGGGAGGAGTACAGGAGAAAGTAAGTCTGTGGATGACACAGACCTTTGTGGGAGGGTTGACAGCAAAAGGGAGGTGGCAGCAGAAAAAGGATGTAGAGACACTGAAGTAGTGATCTGGAATTTGCCAACTGAGGTTCAATGCCAAAAAGATATAAAATTATACATATTGGTAACAAAAATCTGCAGGCAGAATATTGCATAAATGGAATTAAGGCAGATCAACTGAGGGAGAAAAGGGATCTGGGATGATAATTAACAATAGTTTGAAAATCCCTTTGTAAGGCAGTATGGCACATGGGAAGGTAAACAGGATTCTGGGGTGTATGAGGAGGAGTTTAATGAATCACAGGAGGGAATTGATACTTCTTCTGTACAGCTCATGGGTCCAGTCACACCTGAAGTACTGCACAATTCTGAAGCCAGCAAAAACGGTCCAGGGCTGGCAGGGTACGTCTTACCTTTACTTCCTGGAAGGAAAGAACAACACGAACTGTGAGGAGCTATTCAACAAGGGTAGTGAATCTAGAAGTCAGGGACATGAGTTGGAAGCTGGTAGGAAGGGAAGTTCAGTAGGGACATGAGAACGTTTTATAGAGAGAGTCGTTGAGCCATAGGAGCGTCTGCCAGCGGAGGTGGTGGATGCCAAAATGATTAATGGTTTCCGACATGATTGGGACAGAGCTGAGGGCTCCTTGAGTTTTTCAAGGGGTAGTAGTAAAATAGGTAGCAAGGGGATGGATAGTGTAGACAAAGACCCATATTAACAAAAGGTCTTGGAGTATGATATGGTGTTACAGGCAGACCAGATGAGTCACTGGCCTTTTTCTGCCATCACTGTATGTTTCTTTGTTTATAAGGAGAGACTGGACGGCCTCAGCATGCACTCTCTGAAGGACAAGAGGGAAAGGGGGATAGGATAGAAACATACAGATACAGTGATAAAACATGGTGGGCTCCACAGCTATTCAATATAAGGATCAGTACAACCACCAAGGGGCACAACCTCAAGATGGAGGGAGGGACTCAGAAAGGGATATGAGAAAGTGTTTTTTCACTGAGTGGGTGATGAATAGGTGGAACAGTTTACTCTGTATTGTGATTAATGCTGAGACTATATCAGTGCTCAAAACACAGCGAGACAGTTTCAAATTTTTTTTTGTTTTTTTAGGAACAGTAGGGGCAGGGATGACTTTGAAGGGGCAGAGTAAATCAAGAAGGGTATCGGGGCACACTTGATGGACTCAGGTTTTTGTCTGCCCTTATTCATTTCTGTATCTAGAGTATGTATGCATCTACAGTACATATCTTTTATGTCATTGCAAATATCACAACACAAGTGAAAAACAGTAAGGTCAAAGTAGTTTAAACTAAACAGCTCTTAATCAATATGTCGACACTAAGATGTGTATCAGTTTAACAGTTTCATCTTAACTGATCATTAGACTAGACATGATGTGCATCAAATTTCATGCCCTCTAAAGAGTTTTATGTTTGAACTGTTAAATACATACAGTATTCAATATCCAGTCAAAGCAGTGGGGAAAACCAGTGGGATGCTGGGGTGCATAGGGAGGGTTATCACCAGCAGAAGGAGGGAGGTGATATTGCCACTGTATCAGTCCTTGGTGAGACGACATCTGGAGAACTGTGTCCAGTTCTGGAGACCACACCTCAGAAAGGACACAGACAGGGTAGTGGTTATCCAAAGAAAGGCAACAAAAATGGTGCAGGGGCTGCACTAAAAGTCCTGTGAGGAAAGACAGATGGATCTAAACACGTACAATACACCCTGGAAGACAGGAGGGAGAGGGAGGACATCACAGAGACATATAAATACCTCATGGGATGAATAAGGTACAGGAAGGGAGCATTTTTCAGAAAAAAAGTGTTCAAGAACTAGGGAGCATGCAATAAAGCTAGAGGGGGAAGTTTAGGAGGGTGTGAGAAATTTCTTCACTGAGAGGGTGGTGGATGCTTGCAGCAATCTTCTAGTGGGGTGGTGGGGGTGAAAAGAGTGGTGGATTTTAAGCATGCACAGGACAGGTATAAAGGCAAACTGGTATCAAAGTGTGTGTGTGTGGGGGGGGGGTCAGAGACCATGCAGGATCTGGGGTGGCAGAATAGGCAGGGAAAAGAGGGTCAGACTAGATGGACCAAGCAGCCCTTATCTGTTGACAAATGCTATGTTTCTATGTAGTACAGTTTTATCTTTAAGTTGAAAGGAAGACACTGAAATTCTAACAGTGCATAAATGCTTGTTTTTCTTTTACTGAAAAGTTGGGTAGTCACTTACAGTAAGTGCTTTCTGGACAGTGCCCAGGCTTTGAGTAGTTTATTCCCGACTGCTGCCAGCTGCAGAACTGATGTTGTACAAATATACATGTAATCCCAATACATTATGGGTAGAAAAACTTGGTTAATTGCATTTCTTTAGTTTCCTACATCTACCACCAATGGTTATGAGACACAGATCAATGCTGTCACAGTATAACAAAACGCTTTGAGTAAGATTATTTTGTAAATGTTGTTGAAATCCCCACGGTGTTCCTGTCTTTTTTTAAACATGAGCTTCTTCAGAAATTATGAGGTCACTGATCTACCATCACTAGGAAGTGTACCTTGGGAAGCAACTAGAAACTGTTCTGAATTTCTAAGGTGATCTGGGTTGTCAAGGAAAGTTTAAAAGTGGCATCTAAGACAGGCGGAGGGTGATAAACCATAAAATCTACAGCAAAGGTACCATTGATCCTTTTATCAGAAAAATGCTTTTAAAAGGACACCAGGTACTAAAAGTTAAAAAATATTGCTCAACCACCAACAAGCAATTATAACTGGCATCACAGGAATTCTTTTAGCTCCAGTGAGTATTCTTTTCAACACAGCAATGCATTTACAAGTAAAATGTGAACCTTCTTCTACAAACCCTCTAGCCTGCTTCAGCTTGCTTATAAAACCACCAGCCATAACTCTCAACAGTAGCTGCAGGGCTTTTTTTTTGCTTTAAATAGCCTCGGGCCCTCCTGAATTTGTCATTTTTGTCACTGAAGTTAAAGGATAAAATAGCACTAAAACCAGACAGTAGTACTACAGTCTAGTTCTCCTTCATAAAAATGCTTTTCACACTGAGGGCCAGATTCCCCACAACGCTGGCGTACGTGTGACTTGCAGGGTCAGCATCTCCCTGTTCCCTTGTGGAACCTGGCGGCCTGCACAGATGCACACTGCGGGTCAGTTCTGCCCTGTGTAGGTGGTGGAGACTGTTTTACAAATACACAAAGGCATCCACACTTGCAAAGAGTGACCTCTGCTCTTCCCAAGCCTTGCAATGAACCTGTACAGGGGTACTGTATATAGAAATTTGTGGACTGGCCCTGAGTCACATATTGTAAGAGCTTTATGAGTTCATATTACTACTTTCTTTTAAAGAAACACAAAATTACAAATAATCACATAATGCAAGGACGGCATCATGGGTAAATTATGCAAATCACCATGAAGGAATTTATTTATTTGAAAGCTGGTAACTGGGAATGTCACACTGGGCCAAGGCTCGTATCTAGATGTGACCAAGGGGAAGGAAACAGTCTAGGTGTGACCAAGGGGAAGGGAACAGGTGATGCAAAATACACGGTAGTGACACAGTTCACAGTTACAATAAAGTACAATCACAGAACAGGATTTAAAACAGGAGTAAGCACAAAAATTAGCTAGCAGCAAAGTCAGGCATTTCAACCATTCCTAGACCAGGGTAGGAGGCAAATGCAAGGGAAGCAGTCAAGTGGGAAGAAACAGGTGCAGGAGGAGGGAAAGAGTTTCAGCTAGTACCTAAGGGAGGCAGGAAAGACAGTGAATCAGAGGCAGGAGGGGAGTCAGTTCCAGAGTGAAGGAGATGATAGGAAAAGGCTTATTTCTCAGCAGAGGAGCAATGATGAGGTATGGCAAACATGTGAGGAACCCTGGAGCAGAGGGAGCAGGACACAGAAGGCATGAGAATGAGGAGAGGTAAGAGAGAAGGGACCCAGATCAGTATTTGGATATGAATGGAGCATAGTGGCTCTGGCAGTGTAAGCATAGGGGAAACATGGATAAGGAGGAGGAGTAAAGTGAGCAGTGGTAAGTACGAGAGGAGGAATAGAGTTGCAGTGGTAAGTACGAGAGGGTGAGCAGAGTGAGCAGTGTAAGTACAAGATGAGGAGTAGAGTGAGCAGTGGTAAGTACGAGAGGATGAGTAGAGTGAGCAGTGGTAAGTACGAGAGGGTGAGCAGTGTAAGTACAAGAGGAGGAGTAGAGTGAGCAGTGGTAAGTATGAGAGGGTGAGTAGTGTGTGCATGGTAAGTACGAGAGGGGAGCCAAGGAGCAGTGGTAAGTACAAGAGGGTGAGCAGTGTTAAGTATGAGAGGAAGAGAGAGGAATAGTGGGTGCATAAGAGGAGGAGTAGAGTGAGCAGTGGTGGCACGAGAGGGCGAGTTGGTAGTAAAGCAGCAGAAGGAGTTGCAGAGGGGTGTCCTGTCTAGCCAGGGAGATGGAGGGGGTATCATAGACCACATCCCATAGTCAATGTCCAGAAGCAGCATTTTGGCGACAAGCTCACGGTGTACCTGTGGAGACAGACAATCTTTATTATGGTACAAGGCATCAAGCTTAGGGGGGAGCTTAGCGTGGTTGGCATCAATGTGGGCACGGAAACATAGAATTTGAGGGCAGATAAAGATTGTTGCGCCCATCCAGTCTGCCCATTTCTCCCAAATGACACTATTACTGCAGACCATGCCCAATCTACAGCTCTTTCTCCCCTTTCTTTCCATTAAGATTTCTTTGTGTTTATACCATGCATGCTTGAACACATCACTGTTTTCATCCCCACCACCTCTACTGGAAAGCTGTTCCAGGAATCCACCACTCTTTCTGCAAAAAGTCAAGCCTGCTGTCCAACTGCACAATGAGATATTTAAAGGACTGAAGCACTTCTAGAGGGGTGCCATCTGAGGTGGCGAGGACAGGCAGAGTTGGGATTCTGGCCTGTTTTTTAGCTGGTGTCAAAGGTCATGGACACAGTTTTTTTGTGTTAGCATGGAGCTGGTTTGATTGGAGCCAACACAGGATATTGTGGAAGTCCTGCTGGAGCAAACATTCCACAGCAATAGTGGATGAACTGGCGATGTAGATAACTGTGTCTTATATGTTGATATGCTGGGCTGGCCCGGTGGTGCTGAGGGTTGAGGCGCTGGACGCCACACCTCGTGCCACGCTGGCGACCCGGGTTCGGGAACAAGCCTGGATTGCCGGGGGTCGGCAGGGGAGGGGAAGGATTGAGGATCTGCAGGACTGCTCTACTTCCTCGGGGGGGGGGTCCAGGGATGATGCCCGGCACTGCGACGACCTCTGGTGGAGACCAGAGGTACCACAATGCTACAGGACTCAAGAAAAGGGTTGCAGAGCCACGGCAAGACGTTCCCTGGCATCATTGCACGGTGGGGGAGGGAAGGGAAGGGCATAACAAAATTGTAAAAACCCCCCCGCTCCCAGAGATAGGCGAAGGCACCACCCTACAGCCACACTCCATTGGTCGAACTCATCCAGCTCCTGGGCCGAGCCCAGCCCGGCCCGAATTTGTAGATAGAGTGACCTGGGAGGATAGGGCAGCCCCACCTCTGGAGGGCTCAGAACTGAGGGGATAGCCGAGCTGGTGCCAGGAAGCTGGTGAGTTTCAGGCCCGGAGGTAGAGCTGGAGGTAAGTGGATGCCTGAGAGAGTTCTCCGGGGTTCAAGCGGAGCTAGAAATAGAGTTAAAAAACATATATGTTGATATGCAAGTTGGCATAAGCCATGGGGAGGTCATCAAGGACGACAGAGAACAGGATTGACCCCAGGATGGAGCCTGTGGGAACTCCACCTAGATGGGAAGTGAAGGTGACAGGACACTACCAACCTGTATTGACTATTGATGGCTCAAGAGGTAAGAATGGAACCAGTTGACAGCAGTAGCTGAGAAGCCAGCAGAACTCAGATTACAGGAGAAGTAGGTGAGACATTGAATCAAAGGCCTTGGGCAGGTCAATAAAAATGGCAGGTGTGATGTGCCCCTGATCCATCCCTGAGAAGACAGAGTCAGTTACATGCAGAGAGAGGAGACAATGGAGTGATGCTTCCGGAAACTCTGGGAGAGGAACTCAGTGGAGGATAGGAAATTGGTGAGTCTAATGTAGGTAAGCTTCTCCTGCAGCTTAGCAAGGGAAGAGAGGATGGAGACTTGGGGGGAAGTTACCCAGGGAGAAAAGGTATCCCCCCGCTTTGTGGAGTGGAACAAGCTTGGACAACTTTCAGGACTTGGGGACAGTACTGAGGGAGAAGGAGAGGTACAGTAGGTGAGTCAGAGGATATGCTATGGCAGGAGGAGAGATATGGAGTAGTTTAGGATCCAGTCCATCTGGGCTGAATTTGGGCAGATTGAGGAAGTAGAGGGCAGTCAGGGTTTTTCTGGACAATAACACATGGAAAAAGGAAACCAGTGGAAGGGAGAGAAGATGAAATATGAAGAGGAGTGGAGGAGGCTGGAGGCTGGAGGCTGAGTGGAATGGAGAGCACAAGTGGTGAAGAACTTATTAAAATGAGCAGCAACAGAGGAGGGATCAGACACTACTGAACCATTTACCAGAAGGACCGGGGAGGTGGACAGGGTGGGAAGGTAAAGAAAGGAATTACTTTCCAGAACTTTGAGGAAGAGTTAAGGTTGTTCTGAAGGCTGGCTTTGAAATACTGCAATTTCATAACCTGGACAGCCTCTGTACAGGAGTTCCTGATAGTGCTGTAAGACAGCAGGTCGACAAGAGCCAGACCATTTGAAGCGTGACCAGCTGAGATCACGGGACTTGCACTGATCAGTGATTCTAGGCATAATCCAGGGATGATGATGAGTTTTGACCTTGGATTTTCTGAGGGGGCATGCTTGTCCCAGACAGAGGAAAATTTAGAATGACACATGGAGAGGGAAATCTCAATGTCAGTGGCAGAGAGTATGGCTGTCCTATCAGCAGCAGCAAGGTAACTCAAGACAGCAAAGGTGTTGAGTGAATGGAGGGACCTGGTCCAGATGTATTTGGGTAGGAGGGTAGATGCTGGATCTTTCTGATGCAGAATGTCATACAGTGGTTGCTGAATGCATCCATCAGGATTTCTGCTGAAACAATGCGGGGGTAAGGTGAGGTGGGAGGAGAGAACTCAATCCAGAAGGGAATGGTTATGACAGCAGGGCTTCAGCAGGGTGGGTGCAGGGATAATCTGTATGAGATTTAGGGAGTCTGCCTTGTGAATGGTTGGCCTGGAAGCTCGGGAGAGCCAACTGACATTGAAATACCCTAGCAAGATGAGGTTACCAGCGGAGGAATGAGAAGTGATGGTAGAGAGGGAATCAACCAGAGAGGAGGAGAAGGATACTTTTGATGAGGCATAGAAAAACCCAATGCAAATGAGCACAGAGGAAAGGAATGATAGCCTGACCAGAAGGAATTAATGGGAAGAAGATGTGACCTCTCTGAAAGCCATGGTGCAAGAGAGGCTGTAACAAGCATAGGTGGCAACACCCCCCCCCCCACATGTTCCCCTATCTTGCCTGAAAAGATGATAGTCAGTAAAGGACAGGTTAGTGTCTGGGATCCTGGAGGACAGCCAGGACTCATAGATACAGAGGATATCAAGGGGATAATGTGAAATCTAGACTGACAGAAAGCTGAGTTTTGAAAGAAGACTCCAAGCATTGAAGTGAAATGTGCTCAGGTCTTTAGCAGTGGGGAAGTGGGGGGTCCAGGGTTGGACTACACATCACCAGATAGGAGAAGGAGTAAGAACAGAAGCAGTAGGATGGAATGGGATTTCTGCTCCTTAGAGTGAGGGAGAGGGCAGAAAGGAGGCAAGGGAAGGAGAGGAGGGGGCAGTGGAGAAACTCCAGGTTAAGGGAGGGGGAAGACAGACAACCAGGGTGAATAGGAAGGAAGGTAAAGGAATGGAAGGAGGGATGGATGTGTGAAGGGGAGGACATAGGGAGGGAGAAGGAGGGAATGGGACAGTGGAGGGGGATAAGGTAGAGACAGGTAAGGTACAATGTAATCAGGAGGTGAGAGGCAATAGCCATCAGTTATATAAAAAACACAAAAGACAATACAAATGATAATATGTTCAGTAAAACTGCAGTCACCTGGCAACAAGCTTGGGATGTAAATAGAATTCAGTATAAGAACATAGAACTGAGCTGTTACAAAGATGTATGCAACAAGTTACTGACTAATTTAAGCTGGCCAAGCTATATATAAGACAATAACAGGGGTTAAATTGGGTAACAGCCACAGTAACCCAGTTCCACCTCTTAAAAAACTGTACGACAGTTCCACCACTTCTGTCATCTTTCTCCATTGACTACTATAGGAGAGTTCCACCACCTAGAAATCTAGATATGAGTTCCCCCACCTCAACATTTCTAATTTAACCACTGGACAACAGAGTGCCTATTTTTTTAATGATGTGTCACTGATATTGGTCATCTGTTCTTTGTTTGCTTTGAAAGCCTGTCCCTCTTAATAAAGTATATTCAATAATAAAAAAAAGAAAACATGTCCTTGATTTGTGAGGCAGGGGACTGAGAGGCATGCCACCAGCCTATCTTGTTCTATGCAGTGAGTCTTCATCTGCAGGCACTACTCTGGTGACATCGCTACACAGAGCCAGAGAGCCACAATAACTTTCCCAATAAATAAAGCCACAATCACAGTACACAGTATCCCAACCACCTCCCCAAACAAAGTTAGTCACAATACACAGAGCCCCAACTACCTCCCCTTCCCCAATATACAGAGCCGCAACATCTTCCCCAATACAGAGAGCCACAACCACCTCAACCAATGCACACAGAGACACAACCACTTTCACCAATACACAGAACAAGGACCTCTGAAATACACAAAGTCACAGCCACCTCCTCCAATACACAGAGCCAAAGTCACCTTCCTAATACACAAAGAGCCACAGTAACCTACAGAGCCACAACCACTTCTCCAATACAGAGGGCCACAACCACCAACTCCAATACAGAAAGAGCCACACACACACCTCTTCTACACACACAGAGCCACAACAACAACCCAAAGTACTCGGGGCAACTACTACTTCACCCACAACAAAACTACAACCACCTCAACAAACACAGTGACAACCTCCTCCCCAGTACACACCTTCATGACTGCCAAACCCCCACTATGAACAGAGCCACAACCACCTCCTCAGTACAAAGAACCACAACCCTGTCCCCAATTCACATAGCACCACAGCCACCTCTGCAATTATACCCAGAACCACAACCCCAATACACAGAGACACAACTGCTCTTCCAGTACACACAGACCCACAGCTACCTCCCCAATAGCACAGAGCCACGAGGGTGACACGCGCCTCCCCAGTACACACAGAGCCGCAAGCACCTCTGCACTACAGAGGCACAACCACCTGCCCAATACAGCGTGGCAACCACCTCTGCCCATACACACACAGCCGCAAACACCTTCCTAATATACGAACAGTCACTTCTTCCCCTAATAGGCACAGCGCTGCAACCACCTCTCCAATATGCTATGCGCAGCCACAGTCGGAACTGTTCTATGACAGAGCCACAACCACTGCATGCATCCGTTCAAAGAGAAATAACCGTTAGTTCCAAATAAAAATAAGGGCTTGCACTTTGTGGCATTCTCAACATCACAACCCGACAGTAATTCTTGTAACTTGGCTGCTCACAGCCCACTGTGTAGCGTGAAGGGTTTTGTCCCATTCATGAATCTGTTCTCATGAACCCAACTCTGTTTAACTTCTAATTGCAAGCATTTCTTTCCAACTTGAACCGTTTGGTTTCCCTCACTCTGATAGGATTTTGCGTGACTTTGCAGTTATGTCACATAGCGGAGAAGAAGTACTGTGCTCCTACCTGTGCCGTGTCTCTCTGCCGGTGGCTCGCTCGTTTCCAACATCTCTCGCTCTCCGTCTCCTGCTGCGCACAAATCAATCTCAAACAGTTGTGCTGCTGCTGGCACGCGCCTGAGCGGTTGGGAGGCGCGTGCCGCTGTGCCAGGGAAGGCGCGAGCCCTGCAAGCACGAGCGTGCAGTCTAAGGCGACCCTTACCAGCACCAGGCGGCGTTACGTGGTTGGAGTTAGGGGTGAAAAAATAAACGGTGTTCTACTACATGAATAATATTTAGCAAAGGGAAGAAAATGGGAATTTTAGCAAACTTATATAGCAGAAAATACACACCTTTCGGAATCTAGATTTAGTAGTTGCCGTATTGGTCCTTGCAAGAATAGATCCAGAAGCAAATGATTTGATATCTTTTAATGGACCAACATAGATGTAACAACAAGAACAAAGTGCTCTAGCTTTCGGACCAACCAGTCCTGAAAAGCTAGAGCACTTTGTTCTTGTTGTTACACCTTTCGGAGAAAGGTGCGTGTGTGTGTGTGATGGAATAAGAGATGGCAGGAAAGCATCAAAGTCACGTCTGTGGAGAGTGCGCATTGGGAACAAAATGCCAGTGTTTTGTACAAACGTGCCTGTTTAAAAGACATTTCAAAGGTATTTTGCTATGTAGTGTGCATCGTAGCGCTGGAATGAACTGGAAAAAAACAGCTACAGGCAGAAGTAACCCATAGCTAGCCTGGACTTTTTAGGGGCGCTTTGGTTTTCTTATTTGTATATAATCTACATTTCAGTTCCCAAAATATGCAATAGGTGTTAACACACCGGCACTGAGCAGCCGGGGGCAACTTACTACAGCAAAGGGGCACAGCGATCCACCATTTATAAATGAAACGAAAGACAGTTTGCCTGTCCTGTACAAATCTGGTGAGCAAAGCTGTCAAGGTTAATCAAAATGAGCGAGATGAAGAAAAGGTGAGATTTGTAACTGTCCCATTGCAATCAGTTATTATTATTTTTATAGAGTGCGATGAAAAAACAGAGTGAGATACCCACTGAATTGCAGAGCTCATCTTCACGTTTTAGACTTGGCTCTAAACCAAGGAGTCCTACTGAGAAAAGGTGAGGCTTTCTCGACAGCAGCACTGACGGTGTTGTCAGTCATTCCCTCAGTCACTGGCTCTTCTCAGGAGGCATTGTAGATGGCATGTGCCATAGGATACAGTAATTCCCCATGGCGCCACCTGGCAGAGCTTGCAGTTGCTGTTACACTGTGGCGTGTGCTCTGCTCAAGTGAATTAGCAGGTATTGGTCAACCCAGCTAACTGTAACCCTGTAAATAGTTATAACAAGAAAAACTACCTTAATGCATCAATTAGAGTTGATGCACAAAATGTAAAAAGCAGAAAAATAAAAAACATACCTTCCAAGTCTTCCTATTTTCAGAGAGTCTCCCTGATTTTGCCATTTTGACATCCCCCTGCTTTTTATGGCGCCAGTCCATGTCCCTATAACCATCAGAATTAAAGACTAAACTTTGCCACCGTTTTTAAATGACTTTTAGGAATGCACTTCTAGCACATTAGATTGTTAGGCATATACATTAGGGTCCTGTGAAAATCTACCTGATTTTAGTGGTCAGAATCAGGCGATCTCGCTCATTTGAGGAGTGCTGACTTCAAAGCTCTATCTGAGAACAGCACATCACAGATTCACCAAGGCTCCAGGTACTTTTCACATATCTGGATTGTGTAGTACGGTATGGTCTGCACATAATTGGCCATGCTGTGGATCAATGGGCGTGCAGCCGCACTGTACATGAGTCAGTCAGCTGGCAGCTCCGGGTGGGAGCTGCCGCCGCCGCTGACCGGGAAAGCAGGTGGTGGGGCTCAGTGGGCGGTGGGGAGGGGTACTGCTGGACCACCAGGGATGGTTTGGACGTTTACATATTCATACTTATGCCCGCTGATTGGGCTGGAAGCAGTCCACTGGACCACCAGGGATATTGGGCAGTATATTTTTATACTTAAGCCTGTGATCGGGCGTGAAGCGGTTCACTGGACCACCAGGGATATTGGACGGTTTATTTCTATACATATGCCCATGTTCGGGCATGGGGGGGCACTACGATGACAGACGGTGCCGCCGGAGCTCGGGTGGCCATCCAGAGCTGGCAGCTGCCATGTTGCACCCTGCAATACTGCAGCTCACCTGTGGGTGGCCAGCTGTTGCTCCTGTTTTTGTTAGCTCAACTGTGTGCGGCGTAGGTAGGGGTTGCGCCTGCATCTGCCCAGCACATCCTGGGCTGAATATCAGGATGTGCAGCATATGCATGGGCACCCCCCCACACACTTGCGCCGCATATATTACTGATGCACCCTGGCGCATCGGGATTTGTGCCACGCACTTTCCCCTTTTGAATATCGCGCCGGGGCACATCAGTGGGTTGCGCACGGCACACCTGTGTTGCGCCATGTGCAACTCTTCTGAATATCCCACCCAATATGTTTGTGACAGACAAACATTATTGCTAAATCAAAACTATATGGTTACTAACAAATACTGCTACTTTCAAAATGTTCTGAAAATACTAATACGACTCAGATAAATGTTTATGGTTTATCAGAATCTTATCGTCAAGGACATCATAGCAAAATAAAATAATTATATAAAAATATTCTGGGGGGTGGGGTATGCATTGGATTTAATCCTACTAGGAGTTTAGTGGCATGTCCCTCAGAATTTTGGGGAAAATTAATTTATTATTTATTTATTTGCTTTTGTTAACCGGGTAAGTCACACTAGACAACCAAGTGCCTATTTTCAGGTGAGACCCAGGAGGGTTACAAGACTGAGTTACAGAGTGCTTTACATACAGACATGAGCGAGGTTTTACATTGAGGTACAGGATGAGCATAAACAGGGTTGTATGAGGAACAAACAGCGAGTCAAAGGCTAAGGTTTACAGCATGACACTTGACTGTAACCCTATAAATAGTTATAACAAGAAAAACGACCTTAATGCATCAGTTACAGCTGATGCACAAAATGTAAAAATGTAAAAAGCAGAAGTCATACAGAATATACACGTAAAATAATGAACTCACTGTTTCTGCATTACAAGATCCCACCTATTTGGAAATGTGTTAATGTCAAGTTATTGTGAGTCCACTTCAGTATCCCTGATTAATATCAATGCTCTCCATCATACTGTTCTTATCCTAGCACCCCAGTTCGGGTTTAGTGTACCTTCACCAAACTCAGATTGCAGTATTTGCTGTCCTTCAGCATATTTCCAGTTATTCGTGGCCTCCCAATCAATTTGTAGCCCTTCTTGCCTACTCCCATCCTATTCACCTCCCTCACATCCATTTCTCTACTCACTTCTTAATCTTTTCAGACACCATGCTGCAGTCTTCCCTAAAAATTCACTTAATTTGCCTCTGGCTCTCGACCTCCTTGATTCGCTACTCTCACCAACGGTAAATATGTTGACATTCTCAACAGAGTCCACTTCATCGCTGACCTTAACATTAAGTCACATGAAATTCACTCCAACATACATCTGCTATTCTTTTATAAAGGGAGCATAAACCTTGGTATTTGCATTTTTTTTAATATAATTGAAGATATGGGCATGTGCGAAGCCTGACTAATATCCCCAGCATATTAACTGTTTCATGTGTTTATTTTGAAATCATCCTAGTTTTTCTTTATTTAGGGTTCACTGTTAATGCTGCCTTTATGAGTTCTGGAACCCAGTGACATCATTTGTGCCAAAGCCCAGAGTGAAGGTTTCTATGCAGGGCCTCCACTCAGTTGATGTTAGTGGGTTAGGTTACACTTAAACCAAAGATCCCAAATAAGAGAAACATGGGATCATTTCAAAACAAACATACAAGATAGAACACTGGGGGTATTAACTAGACATCACACATTCACAGATCTCCAGTTACTGTATGATACAAAATGTAAAAAAAAAGTTTTATGTTCCCTTTTTTTATTATGTGTGTACACAGTTTCTCAATGGTTTCCCCTTTACCTCATCCTACTGAGCATGGGCTACCACTTCTGCACCCTTTCTTTATTCAGGAGTATGTGCAAGTGGCTGCCTTCACAACAGAGGCTGATGCCATTGCTAGGCTGACTAGCAAGGAGTGTATAAATGCAAACAGCCAGCACCCTTGCTCCCCAGGAGCCATGTTCCCCATCTCTGTGATATGCTTGGCCCCCGTTCAGCTACACTTTGGGATTCTAAAGCTCGCACACAAACCACAGTATCTCAGGTATCAATGAACCAGCTAGTAAGTGTCATTTAAAATAAACTGTCTTATGCCCTTCATGTTCCAAGCTCAACAATTTGCACAGCGTCATGTTAGCTCCCTCTGCTTCCTCTACTATCAACTCCTCACAAACGTGTACCCACTAAAATTTACCCTTCAAACCACCTGCTAAAAATCCCTACTCTAAGACAAGACGTTGACTCTGTGTACTTGGGCCTAATCTAAGTTTAGGGATACGATAAATCAGAAAATCCCGATTTGTGTAATATTTAGGAAATGTGCAAACTTTTCCATAATGTTGCATAATTCGTTTATGCTTTTAAAGTACATAATTTCACATTCTTAAAATGTACAATTTCACAGACAGTGTCTTTTTTTATGTGAAGATGCACATTTGCATGTTTTGCTCATAAATATTCCAAACTGTACTGTTACTGTGCTCATAAAGTGTTTACAGTGGCAGTTCGTGTAAGCAGCAAACATGTTGACCTATACTTTTTTATTCTATTTTAAATTGCCCCTTATCTCCTGTCTTGTATGATACCCTTTTTTCCTCAATTTTGAGTTTGCTTTCTCACTTTTTTTTACATTTGAAATAATTAAAAGATCCCTCCTTTTGCGATGAGCCGGTCTAGAGTTCACCAGTTCTGCACACCCAGGACCCAATTCACAAAGGTGGACAGAAGGCTTGTATCAAGCCTGCATCTACCCCGGTGTTGCATGAACCACTTTGGTGCATTGTGCATCCCATTCACAAAGGTTGCACGCCTTTGCGACAGTTTACCCCATTTACGGTGGCTTGCACCCGACATGCGGCGCAAGCCCCATATTAAGAGTGGCAGGCCAGCGAAAAACTGGACTAACAGTGTGCTGGGGGTACATCAGCTGTGGATCCTGACTTGTGGCTATGGACCACTGCAAGCCCCATGCACCCTGAGTTCAGCACACATGGGCTTGCACTGGTACAAACTTTCCATGAATCAGTTCCCCATTGTTTTGCTTCACTTTTCTTGTGAATAAAATGAACTTACATGCAGCACGTAGTGTTCTCTGACATTCTGAAACAAGATGTGTACAAAAGCAACTGACAATACTGGTGAAAACCTGGCACAAGCTATATTAAAGGTGTAGTACCATCAGTATTTGCAAAAAGCATATGTTGTGCAGAGTGTTTTAATTTGTGTGTGCAGTCCTAATGTGTCCATCACTCTGTCTGCTATTAGGAGTTTTTTAAAAAATAGCCTACTAGTCTTATGGTAGTTTCATGTACCCTGGGGATCTCCATCTCAGCAAGATTTATTGCTGTTCTTGTTCCCACAATGCCTCCTGTCCCATGTGACAGTGATGTATCCGGGACCACGGATTCAGCAAGCATTGCTTTCGAGTCAATTTACTGCAGCAGAACTGTGATATTAAGAAACTTTCCTCATCCAGTGAGCATTAAGTGCTACATTTACAGTTTAGCAAATGCTTGAGAGCTATTGAGTGGATTATTCTGTACGAAAACAGCTGGAGTCTTTACTGATTCTAGCTTTGATGATCTGGGGTGATTTGTGTGCTTTTTATGGCTGTGTGTAATTTGATTAAATGACAAGTTTTAAAAACAAAACATTTACTCCTACTGGCTAGACCTGACACACACAGAAAAAACAAAAATATTGAATTAGAGCTATTTATTGGAGGCCAGAACATCAGGCTCCTATCTCTAGTACTTGCTGAATCAGTGGTCTTGGCACATGGGACTGGATGCACTGTATGAAAAAGAAAAGCAATAAAGCTTGCCGAGATAAAAATCCCCAGGCGTTATGAAACTACCATATAACTAGAGGCTAATTTAGAAAAAAATCCTGATTGCAAGCAAAGGTAATAAGGACTCAATGTGTGCATTGTGTTTTTTTCTCTTTCAGAATGAAACTGAAATGCGCAGTCTCTAGAGGTTCTAGAATGCTGTTCTACCACAAAAGGGTACAATCACATTCCATGACCTTTGAACTGTGGTACAACAGCATTTTGAAAAGGATGGATTTCTATATAGAACAGTGCTGTACTATACACTATGTCACCATTCTGAATGAAACTGAAGCAACACAATACAAAATGTGATCATGCATATACTCAGTCCCCTAGTCATTACATAACGTATAGAGAGTATAACAGTTTTAATTAATATACATTATTTAAAATGGAACTTTTAACACTCACTAACCCAGTGTATGCTTATTTTACAAAGTTACAATAAGGATCCAAAAACAATATTTCTAGGTTCGATTTAACAAATGTCTTCAGTAAAGCATAGGGAGGCAGTATAGCACAGTGGTTTGAGGCTCTGAGTTGCAATTCTGGAGACCTGGGTTTGAATCCCACAGCCCCACTTGCATACTGTGTGACCCTGAGCAAGTCACTTAACTTCCCTGTGCTCCCAGGTTGCACCTGTAAACAAGCTTTCAGCTTAGTGTGTCTCTACTGGCTAAACAATTGGAAAAAAAAGCATAGCACTGTTACATTAGAGCCCTGTAGTGGCACCCATTTTGTGGACATACTGTATATTGAGCCGAGAAGATGATGATGTAATTTTATCTTCATCAGCATTAATAGTGTGCAGCAAGCAGATAACAAATAAGAACATAAGAATTTGCCAGCAGAAGGAGACCGTCTGGTCCATCTAGTCTGCCTTGGTTTTCTACCCCCCACTATCAATTTGTTTTGCTAAGGTGACTATACTGTCTATCCCATGCCTGTTTGAATTCACTGACCATCTTGGCTCGCATGTTGTGTCCTCTAGTACGTGCAGCCCTGTTTTACCGGAGGAGGTTCCTGGTTTGTATTGTGTTGATCCCTTTAACAAATCTAAATGTCTCAATCATGTCTCCTCTGTTCCTCCTCTGCTTGAGGGAGAATAAATTTAGCTGGCTGAGCCTAGCTTCATACATTTCATGGTGCAGACCCTGCACCATTTTGGTGGCATGTCTCTGAACGGTTTCCAGATGGTCTATGTCCTTTTTTAGGTGAGGTCTCCAGAACTGCACACAGTACTCCAAGTGAGGTCTCACCAGGGACCTGTACAGTGGGAGGATTACATCACACTTCCTACAGGTAATACCCCTACCAATACATCCAAGAATGCTGCTTGCCTTTAGTGCCACTTTTTTGCATTGCTTCCTTCCCTTTAAATCGTTTGAGATCATGACACCAAGATCCTGTTCCAGCTTTGTTTCATCTAGTAGCTGCCCCTCCAGGACATACTTCATGCATGGGTTCCTTCTACCCAAGTGCATGACTTTACATTTTTGGCATTGAATCTCAACTGCCAGTTCCTGGACCATCCCTCTAGCATCCTTAGATCTGCCTCCATTTCTGCGATCCCTTACTGTGTGTCCACCCTGTTGTAGAGCTTCATATCATCTGCAAAGAGGCAGACTTTCCCTTTCAATTCTTCAGCTATGTAGCTGATGAATGTGTTGAAAAGGATGGAGCCTACTACTGACCCCTGTGGCACGCCACTTGACACCTTCCCCTCTTAGGACAAGGTGCCATTTACCATAACAATCTGTGTCCTGCCTTGCTGCCAGCTTGTGATACATTTAACTACTTTGTGACTGATGCCAGCTTGCTTCAATTTTTTGACAGCCTTCTGTGTGGGACTGTATCAAAGGCTTTACTAAAGTCCACATTCACCACATCCACTGCTGCCCCCTGGTCTACTTCTCTTGTAAGCCAGTCGAAGAATTCTGTCAGATTTGTTTGGCATGAGAATCCTGGTGTGATGCCATGCTGCTTTGGGTCAAGTTGCCCACTTGCTTTCAGGTAGTTCATTACCTTTTCCTTAAGCAATGTCTCCAGTTGTTCATACTGGTACAGAACAGCTCCTCTTAAAATCAGAAAAAAACACTAATTCTGCAAAGAAGACATCTCATACAAAGACAAACATTTAAAATATGAATATTTAACATTATTTTTTTTTTTACATTTCTATCCATATTAGTGTTAAGTATTGGGAATATAAACAAGAACTTTCTCACTTACAACCAATATACTCCTGCTGCTCGCAGTGCATGTAGTGACATAATAATCCTGAATTTGAAACAGATTATAATGTCACAAATGCAGAATTATGATGCCACTCATGCTCCACCAATAAGGGTAGGTAGGTCACGAGGGAGGTGGCTCTTTCATAAATATGCACCTTTTCAATAATTAGCAACAGTGGGAAGGGAACTATATAAGGTAACTGGTTTGGGTTTGAATATTGGGGGGATTCTCCAAGGGGTGGGAAAAATGTGTCGGAGGCACGTATCCCACCCATGGAGTCCTGCACCCACAGAACATTGCGCAGTGGCCGTATTCTCAGCCACTGCATGGCCCCACTTCACGGCCCTGCCCCCTGGCATGCTGGTGCATGGGGGCCCTTCCACAGACAAGTTCAGGCATCCAGTGGGATGCCTGGACATGGTCCACCACTGGATCACTTGTGCCCGCGGAGCACCACAGCATACAGGTGGCCGCAGTGTGGCCATGGCACCAGGATGGGTGGTTGGCCAATCGTCTGCACCTAGCCCTCTATGTGGTACTCAAGGGCTGGAGCGGCATGTTGGGGGAGCTCTCCATGCCCCTACATCTCCACTGCAGCTGGCAGCCACATCCAAGGGGGTCATGTACTGGCTACGTCTGGGTCATGTTGGCATAGCCTGCACCCTCCTTCACCCGACATTATGCGCTTTAAAGAATAGTGTGGAGCACGGGCATGCCCCCTGCACTGCCCCCAGACTGCCCCTGCATGGTGATCAAAAGCAGGCTGGCTGATCTGGCATGTATTAGCTCCATGCCTCTTTGGAGAATCGTGTGCAGTGGGCGCAGTGGCCATGGAGTATCTACATGCCACAGATATGGAGAAGGTAGCCACTCCACACCTTAAAGAATAATTCCCATTGTTTCGCCCGATTTCTCTAGTATGGAAATCCCTTTTGAAGCCTTGCCCCCCCCAAAAACAATGAAATATGTTATCACAGTTCAATAGAGTCTAAGCCAGCATGTAACAATCACGATAATTCATTGAATCTGTCTATCCCTCCCCCCAAAAAATCTTGATCATCCATCTCTGAAATCTAAACCTCTTTTCTCACTTAATTATGTACAATTACTCTTTTTACCTCATAGGCCTTTTCTATACTGATTTAGCCCTTACTAGTGATTTCAAGCTTCGTATTGGTAGACCCTTCAACACTCTTTCCCAAATGTTTTGTATCTCTCATTAACTACGTTAAACTACACAAGTTTTTTTTACTGCTCTATCTATAACTGTGATGATGTCCTCAAAAGAAGGAATTTTATCATACAATAATTTGTTTTTCTGTTACAGTAGTTTTAAAGAGCAGCTGACACCTTCAAGAGAACTTTAACAAAACATAATATTTAGCCACAGTTCAGCCTGTATTTTACATTAGTTCTGTATTCCTCCTCCCCATTATTTATTACTGAGGTAATCTGTTTGAAGACAAGATCTCTGCTCCTGAACAGTTCATCTATTTCTATTGCTTCCTCCCTACCTGAGTTCATAATGCATTGCTTGTGACATTACAGTTACTCCCTTGGCAACATATTGTGATGTCACAACAGAGGATTATGATTTAAAGTAGGGAGTAAGCTATAGAAACAGGTGAACTCTAAAGGATCTCTGAGGGATAGAGATCATGGCTCCCAGCCAGATGTGCGCACAACACAGTGCTTCGCTACAGATACAATGCGCCGGCTGGCTTCACTGTGATATTCAAACAGAATGTGCCTTCAGACCAGACTCCACATTCTGTTTCAATATGGGACCCTTGATGCGTGGCTCATATCAAGCGGCCGTCATGTATGGCATGGCACATAAAGGGTGCCGAGCAGAGGACCACCCATAGGGGACTGTGAGATGCATACCCAGTTGTGTGACATTCCCCCATGGGTGATATTAAGCCCAAGTATGTAAATTAGCTCATTGAGCATGCATGGCACAAAGGGGCCTCATGCATGCTCATTATGTTCTCATTTACATGTCAGTGAGGGGCTGAATGTGCTAGTGTGGCCCCCACTCCCAAGCCCCGAGCCCCGAGCCCTGCTCATACTTAGGAGTAACATATTGCAGTAATCCCTGGTGGTATAGTGGTCCCCCTCCATCCCCGAACCCTGATTGTTCATACAATGAATACATTCTAGTTGACTCTGGTGGCATAATGAGGCCCCCCCTCCCCGAACCCTGATCACTCTGTAAGTTAATATATTGTACCACTCTCCAGTGGTATAGTAGAACCCCCCCTTCCCGAACCCTGATTGCTTCTTGATTTAATATAACACCCTAATCCCTGGTGGTATAGTGGACCCCCCTTCCTGAACCCCAATTGCTCCATAGAGTAAATCATATGAAAATTCTCTGGTGGTTCAGTGGAACCCACCCTCCCTGAACCCCAAACCCTGCACATTAAACCCAGCACCCACACCCCTGGTAGTCAAGTGGACCCCCAACCCCGGTAATCAGGCACCACCGCTGACCCCGACTAATGACTGGCACAACCTCTACATTACCTTTCATTTCAGCTGCTGACTGACCAGCACTGGAGCATGTACTGTAAATAGTACGTGCTCATTGGTCAACCAGTGAGCGTGTACTATTTACAGTACATGCTCCGGTGCTGGTCAGTCAGCGGCTAGCTGTAGAAGGTTGCGGAGGGCTGTGCCAGTCACTGATAGGGGTCAGGTGCAGGGTATCTGATTACCAGGGTTCACTTGACTACCACGGGTGTGGGTGCTGGGTTTAATATATAGGGTTCGGGGAAGGTGGGCTCCACTATACCACCTGGGAATTTTCATAAAATTTACTCTATGGAGTGATCAGGGTTCGGGGAAGGGAGGTCCACTATACCACCAGGGATTAGGGCGCTATATTAAATCAAGGAGCTATCGGGGTTTGGGGAAGGGGGGGGTCCATCATACCACTGGGGATTAGGGGACTGTGATATATTAACCCTTACGCTGTCAGAAGATTTAGAATGTATTGGTTTTTAGGACGTGTATACACACTGGTTACACAACAAGAGTTAAATCAAGGAGCGATCAGGGTTCAGGGAAGGGGGGGTCCACTATACCATTGGAGATTAGGGTGATATATTACATCAAGGAGCAATCAGGCTTTGGGGAAGGGGGGGATCTCCACTGTACCACCAGGGAAAATTACCATATGTATTTCTATGGTGCAATCAGGGTTCAGAGCTTGTGGGGGGGGGGTTGGTGGGCTGTGTGCATCAATAAATATTATGCACAGGGCTCCACACTGCCCAGTGCATAGGTAAAGCTGGGTTCTGCGAACCTATCTTTGCATGGGCACAGATGGCCATGTCTTCTCCAGGAGCTGTCTCATTATTGTGATGCACAGGCTATGCAGGAGGATCCCCACATTAACATAGGTGCATCACAGTATTGTGTGCCAACATGCAGTCAGACTTGCTTGGCACATCAGGGGTTTTTGAATATCGCCCCCCCACCCCCCATGGGCTGCGCAAGTCAGGAGATGTGTGGCGCATCTAGGGATGCACTGTGAATTCCTTTGAAAATGTGCCCCCATGTATTCATGCAAATTTCCTTAGTAATAAATTAAGGGAAGGAAAGATACATATAATATATATGGAATGCAAGCAGAATTGTACCTAACTATTAAGGTTTTCAAGGTTTTCTTTGAGGCGTCAGTAGCTCTTTAACATTGTCACTGGGTTTTTTAACATTGCTTTCCCCATTTAATTGTACTTAACATTGTAATAGATATGTATTGTTTGGGCCCTTGTCCCCATTGAAAAAGCCATAATTTATTTTTCCATGTATAATCGTATCCAATTGGCAAATTAGCATATATGACACCAACACCATCCATAACTGATGGTAATTAACTAAGATTAAGTAATTACAACATGCTATACCATTGTAATTAACACTGTATTACAAGGGTGGACAAACTGCATGTAAGGTAATTACAACATTCTATAACATTGTAATTATCACTCTATTAGAAGTGTGGACAAAATATATACATATTATTACAGAACTATTACCATGTGTAACAACCACCAGAATAACACATGTAACAACAACCTACTAGCCACCCACATTACAGCCCTAACAGCCTCTCCAATTACAGTCCCTACAAAAAACAGCCTCCCCAAATCAATAGAAACCACTTTTACTGCTCCATACTACAGGTGGGAAAAATTTGTAAAATAGAGGATAATGTATGGTCTTTGGTTAATAACCACACTGTAAATACTTTAAGAGGTTGCCATGACATCATTGTAAACCTCAAGAGTGAAGCTCGAGAGGTTTTCAGATGTCATGGCAACCTCGAGAAGTGTTTTCAGCGTGGTTGTTAACCAAAGACAATACATTATATTTTATAGTGTATGGGCTACCAAGATAGTGTAATCACAGATTGAATTACTTTACTAAATTACTTTGCAGAACCTTGATTGTTGCGAGCATTCCGTTTTGTTAGAACATTGTTGTGAGCATTCCATCTTGTTATACCATTGATATGACATACTCAAGAAGGGTTAACAACAGAGTGATGTCATAACAATGGCATAACAAGGTTGTAATTTGCTTGATTTCAGTTAATAATAAGGGCTTCCCATGCATTATTTCCAGATTCATGGAATTTTTTGTAAAAATCTGTGCATTTTCATGAAATTTCGTGAAATTGTTCAGAATTTTATGAAAGTCTTTAATTGGCCATGACTTGGACTGTGGTAAAACTAGAGATCTGAACTGAAGCATGTACATTGTCTGGTACAGGCCCTAAAAGCTTGCCAAGTTTCATGACATTTGGATAAAGGGTATGTAAGTTATAGGGGCTCAAATTCTAGAAATTTAATATTTATGTGGACATTTCTGAAAATATTTCTATGCTTACAACTTAGCCACCTTTAGAGCTATTTAATTTGAAACTTAGATGCATACCTTCTAGTTAGATTAATTGAAACTGCTAAATAGAGATTGTAAGGTTTAGCTATGACCTGCCTCCCAACACGACTCCCAGGGGCTCACTTCCGAACCTGGGCCATCAGCATGGCAGTGCTCTCAGACTGATTTGGTGTTTTTCTTGTAACTTCAGTGTGATTTTCCTCTGTTTTCCTGTAGATGATATTATTCCCTATGGAAGCTGAATTAATCTGTTTTCCTGTATAATCAATGCAAAGCTGTGGAAATAATTTTCATGTAGATGGCTCCAAATCCCTGTAGGTCTGGGAACTCTGGCATGGCAGCATGATGTTCTGATGCTGGACCATGGTTGCTGCCTTAAAGTCTAATATGTAGGGTCAGTGACCCTAAAAACATTGGTGATATTCTGTTCTCTAGCTTTAAACTTACACTATAGGGGCTTAACAATTCAGCAGTTTACGTAATTGTGAAATGTAATTTTAAAATTTCTGAAAGTTCATAGGCTTATAACTTAGTCACATTTAAAGCTAGAGAACTGACACTTGGCACGTGTATGTATGGGCATAGACAATGCCAACGTACCAAATCCGGTGCAGTTTGCATGAAAGCTTTTAGTTTACATAGTTGTTAACTGTTAATTTTAAAATTTCAAAATGTTGGGAGGCTTATAACTCAGTTACTTTTATGGATACAGATCTAAAGCTTGGTACACTTCTGTATGGTCACTTGTACAGCCAACATGCCACCTTTGGTGCAATGTGGACAAATACTTTTAGAATTAGATGGAAATAACCAAAATCACAATTTTGGTGAAAGTTCACAAAATGTCCACAGACATTTTGTGAAATTTCACAGAAGAGAAATCAGCATTTTGCCAGAATTCTGCTGGCATAAGATAAATTGTGCCCATCCCTACTCCCTCCATATCACTTGCCAAACTACCAACCATACATAGAAATCAAAGTTAAACTGCATAAAACAAAAGCCTCCTGAAACACTTTCCAATCATTTCAAATACAGTGATCCATTTTGTTAACTGTGTAAAACAGGCCTCCCAAAACATTATCCAAATATTTCACATGCTGTGCTCCATTTTGCTAACTGTGTAAAGCATACCTCCTGAAACACTTACCAAACATTCCACCTGCTGCCTTCCACAATGCAGTCTTGAAACACACTAAAGGAAACAAGCATTTGTCAATGCCGAATGTTTGCTTGTTGGCATTGGCATTGGTAGTTTAGGAGTTAGAGAGATGCATAATAGGAATGGCAGTAAAGTATTGAACTGAAGCCAACCCCGCCACCACCCTGCAGAGACTGACAGGCATTGGGGTGTGCTTTTGGGTCATCAGGCATAATGGCCACACCATTTCACCACACCCTACCCTGCAGACACCGCACAAGTGTCATGGTGTGCCTTGGGGTAGGTTCTTTATGCTCACCCCATTCCATCAGGAAATATGGTGAGATGGGTGCTGTATAGGAAAATGGGGTGAACTTTGGGGCCGAAGAGTCCAAGGCACACCTCGATGCCTCTCACTGGCTGCAGGGTGTGGAATGGTATGAGCATTACAGGCGAGAATCCCAAGTCACACCCCTGATGCCTGTCAGTCTCTACAGGGTGGGGTGTTATGGTCAGAAACCCTAATGTCTCAGGCGTTCATTGGCAGTTTCACTCCAAATTTTCAGCATGGGTTTTTTGTGACCCCAACCTTATGAACAGTGGCAATATCAGTTCGTTAGCTGAAAGCTGATTTTGCACAGTGACTACGCCATTTGGCACCACAGGTGCAAAAACACATTTCAAACTGGATATGAAAAATGACAGCTGTACTGTTCATGGGGAGGTGTAAAAAATGGCAATGCTGAAAATCTGCAGTGAAAATATTAAAAAAACTGGTGAAGTCACAAGCGTGTGTAGAAACTGCACAACACACACCCATAATGCAATTAGTTTGGGGATTTTTTACAGCAGATTATCAACACAGGCATTTTTGAACCTCCGCTCATGAACAGTGTTACTGTGATTTTCTTAATCTGTCCCGAACAGTGATTTCTCATGGCGACCACGCATTTCTGCGCTGGAAGTGCGAAAACCTGTTCGGCCATGGTGTGAAGAATGACAGCTGTACTGTTCATAAGGAAGTGTGGAAAAAATGCCAGTGGTGAAAATCTGGACTGAAAATATTAGAAATCCATGAATTTACGAGGGTACATGGAAACTGCGCAATGGTTGCTCGTAACACAGTCATTTTATGAACTTTTTTCACCAAATTTTTAACATAGCCATTGTAACATCTCTGATCATGAACAGTGTCACTGTGATTTTCTTAATCTGTCTCAAACATTAATTTCGCACACCGACTGCACCATTGTGTGCTACATGTGTGGAAACACATTTTGGGTAAAATGTGAAAAATGACAGCTGTACTGCTCATAAGGAGGTGTGGTAAAAAGACAATGTTGAAAATCTGGAGTGAAAATATTGAAAATTCGCGAACTTACAAGCGTGCATAGGAACAACGCAACGCATGCTCGTAAAACAATCATTTGGGGGAATTTTTTCAACAAATTTTCAACATAGGGTTTTTGGGGGCCTGCCTCATGAACTGTGACACTGTCATTTTGTAAATCAATCCCAAAAGGTGGTTCCGTGCAGTGACCACGAAATCACCTTTCGGGGCCGAGTAACATAATGACAGTGACAGAAATCATGAGGTGGGGTCTCAAAAACTCCATGTTGAAAATTTGGTGAAAAAATTCCCCAAAATGGCTGCGATATGCAGCAAAGTTGAAAAAACCCTATTTATTACATTATACAGCTTACTGGCATTTCCTTATTTCGCGGTCGGCTTTGAAGAGTGCAGACGTGTTCCCGATCCACCGAAGATCATCACGCTGGACTCTGAAGGTAAGTATGGGGTGAGGGGTGTGTGGGAAGACAGGGTGCACAGAGGGTGGGCGCAGGTGGGGGGAGCGGGGTTCAGGACAGTCAGCGAGAGAAGGTTTTCTCTTTCAGGTTTCTTTTTTTTTTTCATGGACAACGCAGGACTTGTGCCATGCTGGGGTGGGCAGTGGAGCCGATGGGAGATTGGGCACCCCCGTCGGCCATACGGACTGTTGCCACGCTGGGGTGGGCTCCCAGCATGGCACACGGTTGTCTGTTGGGCGGAGAACATTGGAGCAGATGGGGATTAGGCACCCCATTGGCCATACATAGGGGCACGTGCTTATAATGCATGCGTGCGTGTGTGTGTGTGTGGGGGGTGCGCAGGCAGTAGCTTCTCGCTGCTCACTGAAGCGGAGCTCTGCCTTTCAACTGTACAGCACTGCATTTTCAACTGCTGTCATAGACAGCTGCAGCATTCATTGGTGAACTGTGGCTGCACCTGCAAACACACTGACTGCATTGGCAGATGGGTGCCACACCTACAAAAACTCGGATGATGGCACTATGCAAGGAAACATTAAAATGGTTGACCCAGCCTTCCTTATATACAAAGCCACTGCACAGTGGAAACCTTAAAGGGACATAACTATGCAGCACTTCAGATGCCTTGCAACATGGTACAATACTATGAACAAATACTAGAAGCAACATTACAGAACTATGAAAACACTCACAAATACACTGAACAAGCTACACAAAAAAAGCACACATTCTCTTAATGCAAAACCTATCAATCTAATGTAATATATAAAATAAAAAATGGCACACTCCAGCGTACTCATGAAATAATACCATCTCAGGGTTGAACAAGCTGATAAAGGCTTTTTTTTTTTTTAGTTGTTTAACCAGGTATAGCACACTAAGCTGAAAGCTTTTTTACAGGAGCAACCTGGGAACACAAGGAGGTTAAGTGACTTGCTCAGGGTCACACAGTATGCAAGTGGAAGCTGTGGGATTCAAACCCAGGTCTGGTCTGCTGGATGTCACCAAATTTGCAGCTCAGAGCCTTAGACCACTGCGCTATACTGCCTGCCTAAAACATTGACCCTTTGGGCTCGTGGCTTTATGGCTTATTCAACCCCTCAGTTGTATTATTTTCTTGTATACTACACTTTGCCATTGTTTTTTCTCTATATATATTTAAAATGTTTTAAAGTTGAAAATTACCATGAATAAGACGCTTAAAAAAATCAGCAATACACCATACTCTGCTCATGCTATTGACTTATTCATTCGCTTATTAAGAATTTCTCCTCTTCACTAATTGGCCTATGTTTTCCCCAATCATGGCCATGAAAACATGCAAGAACATTCATTTTATAAAGAAAAGTACCTTCATTCATTAACTCCTCCCTTTACGCATTTTACACATTGGTTTTATGGTTCCCTACTCTTGCTTGACTAAATCAAAATTCCTGTCTCTCCTGCAAACTTCCCTCAAACTTCCAAAACAGTTGAAATTTATACTCAGCCCTGATTCACTCACAGTTTACTGTCCCAAATATAGTTTTCTCAGGAAAATAGTTTAAAAAATGGATTTTCTCCTGCAATGTCTTACTTGACTAATGGTGTGGCTTTCATTGTGGCAACAGCACTGAGACTGACCATATATGTGACGAGGGAAACAACACACACTGCTGTATCAATGTGCAGGGACACTGGCTTATGGCAACTGACAAAATCAAAATATGTGGCCTGTCTACTTGTGTTTTCTGCTTTTCAAATGATCATACACCAGTTAAGGTTTGCACAGTCCTTTGTCCTGTATTGGTAATTACTGACAAATACCAAAAATGAGTGTCATTGGTAATGTGTATCCTTTACACTGCTAGTTTTGTTCACTTTGATTGCCACCTCTGATACCACTGACTTTTCTATCATGCTGACGTATCTTGAACACCTTACAGATATCGTCAGCTCTCCTTTGTCCTGGTTTTTCTCTTAGCTTACAAATCACCTTTACTTTGTCCACCATGAGGGCTTCTTCTCATTCTTACTTCTGGTCTGCTCCGGGGCTATCCAGCGGTTCATCCTTGGGCTCACCTTTTCTCCATCTAACTCAGGTCTCTTATCCAGAAGTCTCTTCCTGGTCATATAATTTCTCAATTTATCATTTCAGTGCAGATGATACTTAACTATGTATCATTGGATTCCGTCTGTGATTTTGCCATCTCTCAGTGCTCATTCTATCTCAGCCTCTTCAGTGCATGGCTAACAACACATTTCTCCAAATAATTCTGCTTCCAGGTCTCTTCAACATTTTGTTCAACAACTTTAGCTTCAACTTTTAGCCCTGTTCCTGAAACTATGACTGGGAGAAGGAACTCAGCAAGAGGGAAATATTTTGGATCTATGATCTAGAAGCATTGAATAAGGATGTTGGGTTAAATGAGGATGAAGAATGAAATAGTTGTTGTTAAAGAATGTTGAATTTAGATGAAGAAGATATAAAGACCAACTGGTATACATGTAAGAAAGAAAATTCCAAAAGGTTTATATTTAATTTTCTAAAAAAGGGATACTGTCAAGCCCCTTAGACCTCCCTGAGACAAACCCATGTTGCCACCTATCTTGGAGGCCATTACTCTCTAGGAATGCCACCAGCCTCTCCTTCAGTATTGCTTCCATAAGCTTACCTACTATGGACGTGAGACTGACTGACTGATAATTTCCTGGCTCCTCCCTAGGCCCACTCTTGTGTATGGGCACCACATGAGCCACCCTCCAATCCTGGAGCACACACACCCTGTTTCCAGGGAGGTTTGAACAGATCTGCCAGCGGCTCAGCCAATAGCTCTGCCATCTCCCTCAGCACCCTGGGGTGGATGCCATTGGGACCTGGTGCCTTATCTGCCTTTACTGCACTCAGCTCCTCTAGCACCCTACTCCCTGTGATCACTTTGTCCGTCACCTCCTCCCCTCCTTTCCCCACCCCCAACTCATGCTGGTAGTGGACCATCCCTCTCCTTAGTGAAAAAAGAGCAGAAGTACTCATTTAAAATTTCCATTTGCTCCTCTCCCTTTTCCACCCAATCCCCTCCCCATCCTGGTGTTGTCCTGGTTGGTGTCCAGGTGGAAGTAAAAGAACCCAGGGCACTCTTCGCAAAGAGCAGAGAACATTCCCGGTGTCCTGGCCAACATTCCCCTTCCCATAAACTGGTTTATGCAATTATCCAGGCTGTGTGTGGGTGATGATGTGTGATATGGCCGCCACCACATATTCAGTTACTTCACTACCAGTCTAGCATTGCTTGTAAAGCTCATTGGGATACTGTGTATGAAAACCGCTATATAAATGCTGATTCTTCTTGAATCATTTAAATACCTGAGAGGGTAAATAAACCTAGCACTGAGGGGGTGTTTAAACTGAGGAGTGGAAGAGAGACGAAGGGGCACGGACTAAGATTGGAAGGGGGATGTTTCAGGAGGAAAATGAGGAGGCACTACATCACTGAGAGAGTGGTGTCTAGTTGGAATGAGCTGCCAGACGGGGTGGTAACATGTAGGACAGTCAATAGCT